>CM040127.1:85616536-87020514 GCA_022559845.1 Amorphophallus konjac | reverse complement strand
TATACGTGGTGAGAGAGGGTTCCTAGTTGGCATTGGAGTTCAAATCATATTGAAACTAGGATCCTCCCTTGTGTGAATCATATCAATTTGCATAAATTCATTAATTCACCAAGGTTCAAACATAAGAAATCAAGGTAACCATCTCTTTTGTGTGCTTCTTTGCATATTATTTTGAACTTTGATTGCATGATGGCTTACTATAAACAAGATAACATGTTTAATTCAATTCATGAGGATGCACAACCTAGCACTTCTTATAATCCTCACTTTCAACATGTTCAAAATTCTCACCATACTTTCAAAGGACCATGTCCTCACTCTTATGGTGTTGCCCGACCCTTGGGCAATGTCCAATCCAATGGTCCTTCAACCCAATTTCGAGCCACTATTCCCATTAAGCCCTCTCATCCCAATGATGAGAAGGTCTCCCAGATCATTCATGCATTAGATCATCTTACCCCTCAACAGATCCAAGCCCTTAAGGCTGCCGTTGAGGGTACATCTCATGCATCTCCCTCCAATTCTACACGGGTGGCCCATCACCCACCTCCTCCTTCCAATCCTGATCGGGTAGCCCATTACCCATCTCCTCCTGTTCATTCTACTCGGGTGGCCCATCACCCGCCTCCTTCTATTCCTCCTCCACCACGGCCCCGAGGCCCATTTATTACTTGCAATCCGGCCCATCCGGGTTCTTTTACGGGTCATCCCGTTAACTCCCCTCCACGGCCTTTTTATGTGGCCCCTCCTCCTTCAAAGCCCTGCCAGCCCTCGATTGTTCAAGTCACACCCCTCCAACAATCTCTGCTTGATAAGATTACTTTGATGGAGGAACAAATAAAGAGGGTCACGGCTCCTCCTACTCCAGTCAATCCTCTCCATGCCGCTTTGGACGAGATTACAAAGATGGAGAATGAATGGAAAGATAGGAGAGATGATTATGACTTCGGCATTTCAAGCAAGTAGGAGCCGGCATTTGAAGAATCCAAGGCAGTGTAAGATGATGATGAAGCTCCGCAGGCACCCCTTCCGAGTTTCCTTAATTTCCCGCTCCCTCCACTGTCATTTGATAAACCTCCTGCTCAGGATAAAACCATCCCTGATCCAACCCCTATTTATGAGACTAATTGGTGTTACGATGATGGGTCGATACTTCAATCACCCACACCGGCACATTGTAAGTCTCCTCCTATCCTTAACACCGCATACATTACACCTCCTCCAGTTACACCATTAACCTCCGCAACACTGGCCTCCCCCAAGCCTTCCACTATTAAACCTCCACCCGTTAAGCCATCTACCTCCACACCATCGGCCTCCATTAATTACACCATTAAACCTTCCCCAATTAGCCTCCCATTACCGCCACCTCGGCCTTCCATTATCCCTTTAAAACCCACTTTGCCTATTCCACCATTTAACCATTTACCCTTACCCGTGGCTAATCCTGAGCAGGATCCACCCCTTTTTGCACCCGAGCCAATCCCAACTGCTTCCGAGCAAAGGGAGAAACTTGACGTGTTTGAACCTCCGCTTACGCTCACCCATTTGCCTACGCTTTCCATCATGCCTCCACCATCCATGGAGCCTTCCGCCTCCGCTTCACCTCCCCTTACTACTCGGAATGAGGGGCCTTCTACAAGCACAGGTGCCGAAGATAATCAAGAGCCGGGCAGCAAGGATTTGGCCGTGCCATTCAAGATGCAAGAATTCATTTTCCGGATGCCAATCCGGGTTATTGTGCCAATCACGTCCGAAGAAGTCAAATCGCCGCCATGCCGAGCGTTGATGCCGTCTAAGGGCCGGGCAGGGCACCCCTTGTTCCAATTTCTGAATTCCGAATTCATTATTCCTTACAAGGGACGAATGCCCATTTTGCTCAACTTTCCATATATACCACATTCAATGGGCAACACGATGCTTCCCGTTCCAACTCTCCAACTCCCTTACATTGTTGATCTTTGCCTTCAAAGGGGGTTACCACTTATTGAAGCTCCTTTTATTGGGCCAATTGGCTGTATTCTTTCACTGCCGTGGAGGGGCAGTTATCTTGGTGCCGAAAGGCCTTCCGCTATTTCATCCACCTTCTTGTCTATCACATCTTTTCCATGGGCCATTCCCAGGGTTAGGAGGAGGATCTCGTCCTCTCGCCCTTCATATTCTCCATATTCTTTGCATCTCATTGCATTCGCGCATTCATTGCATTCATCGCATCCATTCCATTGCATGCATTTGCACCTCCTGTTTCACGGGTTTCCAAACCCGTATCTTCCCCGCCTTCCGGTACCGCCGGATATTCCGCATTTCCCATCTTATTCATATTCATCTTTTTGTCCACTCTCCTTGGGGCATCGCGTCCCCTTTCCTGCCATTTCCCTGGAACCTCCAGGAGTCTTATTCCTCCTCTTTAGGCATCGCGCCCTTTCTGATTCTTATCCTCCGGAACCTCCGGACTTTCCCCTCGGGCATCGCGCCCCTTTCCACCTTCTTCCTCCGGAACCTCCGGACCTTTCTCTCGGGTATCGCGCCCCTTTCCACCTTCCTCCTCCGGAACCTCCCGATTTTCCCCTTGGGCATCGCGCCCCTTCTCATTTGCTACCTCCGGAACCTCCGGATTTTCCTCTTGATCCTCCTCCATTCCTCTCTCTTGGGTATCGCACCCCTTTCTATATTCTTCATCCGGAACCTCCGGATTCTCCACCTGATTGTCTCCATCTTTTCCCTGGGCATCGTGCCCCTTTCCATTTGCTTCCTCCGGAACCTCCGGATTCTCCATCTAATTCTCTCTATCTTTTCCTCGGGCACGACGCCCCTTTCCACCTTTTTTGTTTGCTTCCTCCGGAACCTCCGGACCCTCCATCTTTCTTCCGATTCATCTTTCTAATATTCCTGAACATCACATCCTTCATTTTTTTCTTCCTTTTCCATCATCTTTTTCCCTATTTCTCCCCAGGGCATCGCATCCCTTCTTTCAATATTCTTCCGGCACCTCCGGATTCCTCCTATCAGGATTCTCCTCCTTTACCTCCGGACCCTCCAGATCCGCCTCTTTCCATCTACCAATTTCTTCTTCTGATTCCTCCTGATTCCGGGTCCGACCCAACTTCTTCCACATCCACTGCCTTGGGCATCTGCCCATTCTCCCATTACTTTCGAGGCTTTAGTCCTCATTCCTCCTTCTAATTCTCCTCTCTTTCTGTAGACTGTTCCATGTGATCAGGGTCTCCGCGCCTTAGTGAGGGAGTTCTAGCCCTCGCCTCTCTTCCCTTTTTTCCTTATTCGTCTGAGTCTGGTCTTGGCACCACTCCTTCTTGTTAAGCCACTTTCAATCCTTTGCTTCCAATCCTTTATCCTCCAAAGAGGACTATCCCACGATGATCAACCCCGCCTCTCGCAGTAATTATTTCAAGAAAGGTTGCAAGGTAATATATTGGCGTAAGTATGAATTTTATATCATTATCTCATTACTTCACGCGTGATTTTCAAAATGAAGTGCTTCCTAACAAGATTAAGAGTGGTGTTTTAGATCTTTATCTTAGGCTTTTGTTAAATTAAATCATTGTTAAAAAGAGTCTTTAGGCTTGCTTATGCAGCACCTTGGTTAGTAAGAACCCGTGCTGGGAATTCAACATTCTCTCCCTGCTTGTTAAGATCAACCCTCAGCTGTGCACCTCACACACTTCACGGCGTCCTTAGCCGGCTCCTTTAGTTAAACACCGTTCCTACCTTGGCCATGCCATGAGTATATCTGAAAGTCTTTTCTCTTCTTTACTCGGCCGCGTGTAGGGGCAAGAGGTTGACGGATGAGATGACCAACCTTGGTAATCCCCAATACGAGAGGAGTCTCAAATAGGGGCAGTCTTGACCCAAACTAAATATGATTTTCATGATATACATCTTTCCAAAAGAGCTATTATGAAAATCAAGTCAGAATTTTGATAAAAGCAAGATTGTGAATTATGGCATGACAAGAGTGGCAAAGTCCCCGCAGGGAAAATCCTGGTCGTATGCATGTCAAGGGTCTAAAAATCAAAGGCATAAAGCCCCGGCGCAACAGACTACCTCTTTGAGGGTTAACACCTTGGAAAGAATTCAAGTCTTGATATCTCCCATCCTGCATAAAGCTTATCTCCAATTATTCTTCTCTTTTCCCTCCAAGACCGAACATTTCTCAGGTATGGCCTTGGTAGGGGCACCGTTGATCAAAGGCGATCGGTTATAGGATGTCACTATCAATGCACGCCCGGCTTTGGGAAATTTTAAATGAAAAGGGAAGGAACGAAGACCCCCAATTAATGGTTTAAACACCCTTTGATGCTGCATTAACTATGTCTAAACCAAAATCTAAAAAATTGAATATTGCAAAATCAAACCAAAAAAATTGAATATTTCCTAACCAAAATTCAAACAAAAAATTGAATATTTCTTGTCCAAAACCCATAAAAATTGAAATATTTTCCAAAAATCCATAAAAATTTGAATATCTTTTTCAAAACTCATAAAAATTTGCATATTTCAAAATCCAAATTGCATTGTATTTTCTGATGGTGTTTTGCAGGAACAGCTTTGCAAGGACCAAGAGCACGGGATGAGTCCTATCTCCACTCATTGCTATCAATCTATTGATTCTCCCGATATTCTCATGACATGCCCCCTGGGCATTTTTGATTATCATCTCCTTATATCATTCTGATTATCATTCTGATTATTATATCTCCTGATTATCATCCTGATTATCATTCATCTCCAGATCTTTTTAATCAACTCCTGTTGATCACTTTGCCAATGTGCATTATCAAATCTTGCTGATCTTTTTGCCACTGGGCATTATATCATTATGAGCATTCAACTCCAAATCTTGATTAGCCAAAATTGGCATCCTCATGATAAAACAACAAACAATGATGCTTTTGCAATGTCGTGATTTAACTCGTGCTATACATGCCATATACATGCTTGCTACGCTTAAATGCCTTATTCATTGCTTGTTATTTTTTATATCTTGGCTGATAAATTTTTGAGCGCAGGATAAGAAGCTCTTGGTCCCACCGACTGGGCATCATCATCCAAGCCCCACGGTGCTTGCAGCTCATTTCTCAGTTCCCCCATGCTCATTGCCCCACCATCTCCCTGTATGCATTCTACTATATGTTACATATGCTACTAGATTATATCAAGGACCTTGTGGCTTTGGTAAATCTGGAATTTGAGTTCCCCTTCATCAAAAACGATGACGATTCCAGAGGCATCTTAGTCATACGGATAGGCCGTTGAGCCGTCCGAGACTGGGGACGATGGTTCCTTTTTATGAGTTGGTGCGTGGATAAACGGGCTTCGGCTTAGTATCGGCTCGCAGAATCGGTTTCTTGACCCAGTCTTGGCAGCTTAGCAATATTATCCTTGATTATCTTATATTTTCATTTGATTTAATTTTTCCTTTTAAACCCAGCATGCATTCATGTAGGAATTTGAAACAATTGTTGAAAAATCATTCTGATGAGCTGACTTTGAGGGTTGAAGTTGATCTTAATCTTTCCAGATATGAGATATTCCATGCCGAATTGAATCTTCAGTTCGTTTTGTTGCTGTTTTGGGTGATTTTCTCGAAAGCTCCTTGTTTGGATTTTTATCATCTTATTTTTAATCTCCTTTCCTTTGATCCACCTTGGCTGCAGCACGTCCACTGGCTGGTAACCGCTCCCCAATGGTGAAATCTACAGGTTTGTGACCTGGGGTACTTCCACCGCGCTGGAAGTTGATCATTTATCTCCTTCGTGCACCGCGTGCACAACTCCCCTTTTATCCAAACATTGTTGATTTCATTGAATTTCCCGAGATTTGCTTCATCTCGTGCTTTTGATTTCATTTCTCATCAAGTGATGTTGATTGCGTGTCTCATCACACCTTGGCATCTACTTTTCAGTTTGCTCTGCTCCCTTACAAAGCAGACGCCAAGGCGGGGCAGCTGTAGACACGCTAAAATTGACATTATTTTGAGTATATTTCATATTGCCGTGCAATGCCCCATTTGACCCTCAAATTAGCTTGTTTGAGTGGTTTTTTCCACTTTTCTTGAATTTCTCCTATTTTTCCTCATTTCCTCCTTTTTCCTATTTTTTGGATTTTCTAGGTATTTATCTCCCCTTTTATGATTTTTGAAATTAACGCCTTTGGAAAGGGCGCGTTTTTTTGAATCACGACCTGACCTGGGGCGTTTATTGAAAAAGTGACGACCGCTGGAAAGGGCGTCAATTCCTGGCATTATCCAATTTTTGAAAAAGAATAAATATTTGAAGAATATTAACTCACGCCCTATGATGGGGCATTTTTCAATTCACGCCTCCCCATGAGGCGTCTTTCACAATTTCTAAATAAAAGAAATGTTTATTTCTAAAATTAATCCAGGAAGAAACGCCCTGACCCAGGGCGTGTTTTCAAAAGACGCCCTATGATAGGTCGTCAATTCTTGAATTGACGCCCTGACCAGAGGCGTGTTTCATCTTCTGGCTTCGCAGCCCTTTCCCCAGAGAGTCCTTACTTCGTTAGACCCCTGCCTTGGTTGGGCTCTTGCCCATTCTTATCCTTCCCCTTATTGGACTCTTGCCCATGTTTATCCCCTCTTCTCCTATTTAATAGAGCCATTGGCTCTGTTGTTAGGTTGGATTCCGGATTTCTTCCTCCCCCCGTTGATTCTTCTGTTTTCTTCTTTCTTTCTTCTTCTTCTTTTCTTCTTCTGCCGTCTTCTTCCTCTTCTTATTCTTCTTCCCCGTTTTCTTCTTCTGTCTCCTTCTTCTTCTTCTTCTTCTTCTTCTTCTGTCTCCTTCTTCTTTTTTTCCTTCTGTCTTTTTCTTCTTCTGTCTCTCTTCTTCTTCTTTTCTTTTTACAGGAACCGAAGGTAGGAGGGCTTTGACTAAGGAGGATTTCCAACGTTCAACATCTTCATCCCTTTTGAGGCTTCCTCCCATCGAGCATTCAATCCAAAGGAGCCACCAAACAAGATTTTTCTATCTTATCTCCCCTTATTTGTATTTTTCATTAGTTCATAATACATGCATCATGTTTCATTGTTATATTGATTTTTCTCAACCATCATATTGAGATCTCCCCATAGTGCAACTCTTGCACTCTTTCCCCTTAATTTTTATTCTTATCTTCATGCATTCATCATATCTCCCACACCCTTTTGCATAGGGGATTAAGGGCCAACACCCACAAGGTGTGTCTTGCACATCTTTTCATGCTCATCTTTCTATATAAGAATTTGATGCTACACACCGTGTTCTAATTCAATTATTTTGTGGTGTTTGTGTCTCTTTTTGCAAGGGTAATAATTAAAGAACTCTCTTCATCGGCCGGTCGATTGGAAGAGAAAGGAGCACCTACAATCAACCGCACTTTGAGGTATTTTCGCGATCATCTTTTCCCTTATTATTTTTCCACTTGAGACCCTCGTGTCTCTGGCGATCACACACACTCCCCTTGTGCACCTCGTGCATGTTTCATCTCCATTATTGTTTATTGTTTGCTTTTCATCATATTTTCCTTAAGTGGATTTTAAAAGGATCTACACCCCCCGGCGCCGATCTACGGGGGCACCAAAGAAGCTGCTGACACGATAGTCACGCTCTCGTGCTCTTCGGTAGCGTTCCTCACCGTCCTTTAGCCACTGCTCAGCGAGGCCGAGACTGGTCTTCAATTCAAATATTTGGGCCTCCAGGGCCCTCTTCTCCTCTTTCTCGGCCGACCTCTTGACCTTTTCTCTTTCCTTGGCCTTTTCCCTCTCAGCACGTTCTCTCGCTCTGTCTTCCCTCTCCAGCTGAAGGGTGATCCTCAGCTCTATAGCGTCCCTAGAAAAGTCGTCACCTGGATGACGCTGCAGTTCCTCTTCTAGCTCGGCTATTCTAGCTTCCTTCTGGGCGGCATGTGCGAGCGCCTCCTCCGTTTCTTTCTCCTGCCAAACGTTTCATCTCAGGCTTTAATGCTTGAACAAGGGATATGAAATGGTGAGGCTCTCACCTGTACAAAAAGCATCCCTTCTGCTTCCGCAGCCCGCTGGGTGGCATGAGCAAGCTGCTCGTGGAGTAGATCTAACTCTGAAGTGGGAATCCATAGACTGGAAGAAACGCCGTCTGCCCCCATCGCCGATGAAACTACATCGAGCTGGGCACGCTGCGTACACATATGAGAGGTGACAGTTAAAGGGTTAACGCCATTAATTTCAAATCATGCCAGAAGTATGTATATATACACTTACTGATGAACCAAGAGCCGCTCGGGCGTCAGTTAACTCTCGCTCCATGTCCGTTAAACGAGCTTGTAAGTTTGTTATTATGGTGTCACGGGCATCCTACAGCCATGGCTCTTGAGTTCACAAACAAAAATAAAAAAAAATGGAAATTATAAAAGACAAAAAAAAATGGTGTTTTACTTTACCTCTATAAGCCCTCCAAGCTGGAGCCTCTCCGCATACATTGCCCTCTAGAGCCGTAGGTAATCTTCACTATCTTGCGCTTGCGATTCCACGAGCGTGCCACCCCACTGCCAGTCTTCATACTGTTCGGGGAAGCGCACCCTCCAATCAACGCAAGTTGCCGGCCCGCGCGTCTTCTTCCCGACGCTGGGTGAGGAGGTTATATCCACCTATTCCTGGGCAAGCCCGAGGGTCCTCATGGCTAACCGTAGCCTTAGTGGCTCAATTTCATTCAAACAATGAAGCCAGAGGTCCCGTCCAAACCGGGCACGGCTTCCAATTACCCATGGCTGGTCGGCATCGACCATGTTCAAGTAAGGCTTCCAGTTCACCTTGTTGGTTGTACATATCTTCTTAATTACTCAAAAATACAAAAAAATGGAGAAAATAAAAAAATAGAAAAGGGTATCTTACCATCGTTGCAGGGAATTCTTGTAGCTCCCGTCTCGATACCATCAGCTGGTAGGATAATGGTGCTGTACTCATGATTGGTTGCCACCGCCTAGCCAACGGGATCGTCACTGGCCGACAGTGTCGAGCTCTCCCCATTGGAATATAATAGTAGCTCCATAGCTACACCATCATGTGTCATTGGCATCAACAAATACAAAAAAAAAAGCATAAAACAAAAATCACAAAAAATAATATTTTACCTGGATGAAGGGCGTAAATCCATTTATTGTCACCTCTCGGCCTGTCCTTTGCGACAGACCTGTGAATAGATGCGCTAGTACTGCAGCTCCCTAGGCGTACTGTCCTACTCTCTCCAAGTCCACGAGCAGCTCCAAGAAGCGGCAGTGTATGTTGTCTCCCATGGAGCCCAGTAGCAGCCTACCCAGCAGAAAGAGGAGGAACCTCCTCAGGTCCATGTTGGTCCTTTCCCAGTTGCTGGCATCTGCACAGTATACAGCACGGGCACCTCTCTCTGCCATTTCCATAAATTCCTCCAAGGACTCGTCATCCCGTGGACGGATGTCAGTAAGCCCTAACACCTCCAGGATCGATGTCTTGGCTACTGACCTGTTCTTCCGTCCATCGAGTTCCAGTCCTAACAGTTTCTGGGCACCTTCTCGGTAATCCGCATAAGTGACGCCGGTCACTGCCTCTCCATCCACTTTAAGGCCCGTAATGCGGACCATATCTTCCAGACTAGGCACCATGTGCCCCCAAGGCATCAGGAATGCCCGACTCGCCGGATCCCATCTTTCATGTAATGCTTGGATCAGGGCAAGGTCGAGCTTTATCGGCTCGATTCGGAGGAAGGGACCGAACCCCATCACGTCGAGCCTGGCCTTTTGGAAGTCCAGGAGACCTCGATACGCTGCCACTACCAACTCCCATGAAATGTGCGAGCGCATCATGCTCTGCACATACACAAAGGTGAAAAAGGGGAGCATTACTAAGCAAGAAAGGAGAAGAAAAGGATGAAGGAAGGAAACCAAAGAAGCCACTTACAAGCTGTGATCGGGTCCTCTCACTCAGTTGTCCTTCGACTTCTGAGAGTCTCCTGGAACTGCTACCTGATCTGCTCCTCTTCGAGGAGCGGGAAGACTCACCTTCTGCTCTGAAGCTGGATTCACCCTCCATCCTGAAAAAATGAGTAACACTCGCAACCTCCCTTCCTTACAAACTTGCACTCCTCAAGTCTGCTCTGAGGACCTTGGTGCTTCCAGGTCGAGAGAAAGGGGAGGTATTTATAGGATCGGAGAGAAAGTGATCTGGATCTATCACCATCACCCCTAGCAACAGCTCTTACGACAAGTCACCCTCTCTTTACTTTTACGGCCACTCTACCATGTGGAGTGATCGATTCGGAGGCGTGATTTGTTGACTTGTCCTTCTATTCGGTCCAAAGTTTCTCCGGGTTCATTGTCCCGTTGCGACTATTGCTAGTGCAACAAAAGAAAAAATGAGGGACATTTATGTGGGAAAACAGGGCCAGGGGCCGATATTATTGAAATTGGTGATAGCTTCCATTGCAAGCCATGGCCCAGGTGTCCTCGGATGCCACTTTGCCATGACGGGTGAATGCTTCAGAGCCGTAATACGGTCTGAGGAATCCACGTGTCCTTTGTGATCAGGGCCGATACTATTGAAATTGGTAAAAGCTTCCATTGCAAGCCATGGCCGAGGTGCCCTCGGATGCCACTTTGCCATGTCAAGCGAATGCTTGAGAGCCATGACACGGTCTGAAGATTCCCCGTGTCCCTTGTCCTATTGCGACTACTTTCAGCACAAAGAAAGAAAAGTAGGACATTCACGTGGGAAAAGAGCACAAAGAGCCGATATTGTTGAAGTCGATGGCAGATTCCCTTTGAAAATCATGGCTATCGTGAGTCATCACTCCGTGTTTTAAGGCGACATCTCGTCGAGCGCGTCTCGCGAAAACCCATGTGATGGAGAAGAGCCGTAGAGGAGAAGGAACGCATCCAGGGCAAACAAGCCGCGTTCGTGACAAGCCATTCCACTCACACATCTATATAAGGGTTTGTGCCCGTCATGAGAAGAGAGTGGGTGTGCAAGCCACTCACTAACCCTCATCACTCTCCTGGTCGCTTCTCTTCTCTCTCCGAAGGCAAGAAGTCCCTCGGAGGCCTTCTATAGTTCCGTGATGCAGCAATCATTTTACCGTGCCACACGTTCCCACCTGCTCTTTGGCGGTGCTCTTCGTCGTCCTCCTGCTTCTCTCGCGACCCCGATGGCCGCGAAGCTCTTGAAGTTGAGGCCGCTAGCTGAGCTATGCTCTGCTCTGCCGATAGGGACTGCACCAGCTCTCGGAGCTCCTCTACCGTGAGCTCCAATTCCCTTGATCTGCACTGACTCTGAGCAAGTTAGGTGTCTGGATGCTCTTCCTCCCAGAGCTCCATCTCCTGGGCCTCCTGTGCTGCTCTATCTTTGCCTTTCTCTCTTGCTTTATTTCTCTCTTCGCTATCCGGAGAGAAACCTTCAGCTCCAAGATGTCTCGAGGCAGCTCCTCAATGACGTGTCGTCGTCATTCCTTCTCTAACTTTGCTATTCGGGCATCGCGCTCTGATCGAGCCGCACGCTCCTTCTTTGCTCAGACCACAGGAGCTAGCAAGCCCTGAATCTCCACTGTCTTCCAGCTCCAACCATCCCACAAGGTCAGGAAGAGCGGGTAAAGTGTGTAGTTGAATTTCAAACTGAATGACACTCACCTGAGTCGCAAGCTCATGGTCGATCTCTTTGGCACAAGCCACTGTGCCGGGAACTTGCTCCTGGAAGGACATGACCTCCGAAAGAGGAGCTTAGCAACCAGAAAAGGCTCTGTCGGCCATCCTTCGTCACCTGCTGGGCACCCTGAAAAGAAAGGGAACAAATGCCGAGTAATGACTGAACACTAGGAATCCAAAACAAAAAAAGAAGAAGGAAAAGAATAAAATAAACAAAAAATGAGTTGCCACTCCATGCCTTGCTAGATGAACTCTGCTTTCTATGTTTCTCTTGCTTGTATGAATTGTTGTGACTGATATTCTGTACATCTGAGTGTTTATTTCTTGTGAAATATTTCTGTTTATTGATGGATGCATGCTTTAAAAGAAAAAAAAGATGAAAATAAAAAGCACGAAAAAAAGATGAAAGAAAAGAAAAACAAGAAAAAGATGAATCATCACCCTCCCACATGTATCATATCTACATTGTGTTTGGTATTGTATCTACACAATTGGAGTCTGTCAAGTACCGTGCGCCTTGAATGAATTTAGAGTTTGAGTTTAGACTCTGATAACTCCAAAAGAGTTCAGAGCGTATGAATAGGTTGTTAAGTCGTGTTAGAATGGGGACGACGGTTCCGTTTGATGTGGCGATAAACGGGCCCCGGCTCATTACCGGCTCATCGAATCGGTATCCTGACCCAATTTTCACAACTTAACCTTGGTCAGTTGATTTCACTTAGAAAATCATTCACTTAAGTCAATTGTGCAAGCCGCTGTGTTTAAACACTCTGAAATGTGAGATATTCCATTCAGAGTCGAGTACCGAGTCTTCCCGAGGTTACCTTGGACTGTTTCTCTGAAAGAGACCATTGTTTGGATTTGTCCCAAAAGCATCTTTTTTTTTATTCCCCTTGGACCCGCCTTGGCTGCAGCACTTCCACAATGGCTGGTAACCGCTCCCCAATGGTGAAACCTGCAGGTTTACGACCCAGGTACTTCCGCACCGTGAAGTTGATCCTTTTTTTTAGTTGTTTGTGCCCCAACGCACACTATGTCCTTCCTTGTTCGTTATCATCCAAACCATTGTGGATTTCGGAGGACTTTCTTGAAGGTTGTTTCGGTGAAACTCGGGAAAGATTCCCATCAGGAAGTGTTAGAGGGCGTGTCTCATCATATCTTGGCATCCACTTTTCAATTCACTCCATTTCATTCCACCTCACTTCGTTCCATTCCACTACATGTCTTTCCCCTACAAAGCGGACGCCAAGGCAGGGCAGCTGTAGACACGCCATTTTTAACATTTCTGTGAGTAAATTTCATATTATGCTACGATGCCCCAAAGTGACTTGCGCATTTGATTCATGTGGGTGATTAATCATCTTTGCTTTGATGACTTAACAAGGTCCATACATTCCTCAAGTCTATACATTCCTCTAAGTCTATACATTCATCCCAAAGTCTATACATTCCCCACCAAAGTCTATACATTCCCACCCAACCAAAGTCTATACATCCATCTCAAAGTCTACACATTCCCACCAAAGTCTATACATCCCCAACCGAAGTCTATACATTCATCCCAAAGTCTATACATTTCCAACCAAAGTCTATACATTCTCTCCCAACCGAAGTCTATACATTCATCCCAAAGTCTATACATTTCCAACCAAAGTCTATACATTCCCACCCAACCAAAGTCTATACATTCCCCCCAAAGTCTATACATTCCCACCCAACCAAAGTCTATACATTCCTAACCAACCAAAGTCTATACATTCCCCCCAAAGTCTATACATTCCTCACCAAGGTCTATACATTCCTCCAAAGTCTATACATTCCCCACCAAAGTCTATACATCCATCTCAAAGTCTATACATTCATCCCAAAGTCTATACATTCCCCACCAAAATCTATACATTCCCACGCAACCAAAGTCTATACATTCCAAACCAAAGTCTATACATTCCAAACCAAAGTCTATACATCCATCTCAAAGTCTACACATTCCCACCAAAGTCTATACATTCCTACCAAAGTCTATATATTTCCAACCAAAGTCTATACATTCCCACCCAACCAAAGTCTATACATTCCCCCAAAGTCTATACATTCCCACCCAACAAAAGTCTATACATTCCTAACCAACCAAAGTCTATACATTCCCCCCAAAGTCTATACATTCCTCACCAAAGTCTATACATTCCTCCCAAGTCTGTACACTCCATGTCTACACATTCCCCCCAAGTCTATACATTCCCACCAAGTCTACACGTCACCAAGTCTATACATCCGGCAAGTCTTACATTCTCCAAAGTCTATACAATTCCTAAATCCATATATTCCCACCAAGTCTATACATTCTCCAAAGTCTATACAATCCCTAAATACATTCATCCAAAGTCTATACATTCACTCCAAGTCTATACATTCATATCCAAAGTCTATACATTCCTCCAAGTCTATACATTCATCTCCACATTCACTCAAAGTCTATACATTCCTCCAAGTCTATACATTCATCTCCACATTCACTCAAAGTCTATACATTGGCTTCCTCAAAGTCTATACATTAGCTTCACAAAGTCTATACATCCTCAAAGTCTATACATTGGCTTCCTCAAAGTCTATACATTGGCTTCACCAAGTCTGTACATCCTCCCAAAGTCTATACATTGGCTTCCTCAAAGTCTATACGTTCCTATCTTTGCCTACGTTACAAAGTCTATACATTCATCCTCAGAGTCTATACATTGGCTTCACAAAGTCTATACATCCTCTCAAAGTCTGTACATTGGCTTCCTCAAAGTCTATACGTTCCTATCTTTGCCTACGTTACAAAGTCTATACACTCATCCTCAGAGTCTATACATTGGCTTCACAAAGTCTATACATCCTCTCAAAGTCTGTACATTGGCTTCCTCAAAGTCTATACGTTCCTATCTTTACCTACGTTACAAAGTCTGTATATTCCTCAAAGTCTATACATTGACTTCACCAAGTCTGTACATCCTCTCAAAGTCTATACATTGGCTTCCTCAAAGTCTATACGTTCCTATCTTTACCTACGTTACAAAGTTCAAAGTCTATACATTGGCTTCACAAAGTCTATACATCGGTTTCCTCCTAATCATCCTCACATGTCTTTCTCTATTGACTACCTCTGAAAGTCTATACATTGTGTCTATACGTTACATTCTCATGTATATTTCTCTTTTTCTATTTTTCTTCCCTCTCTCTCTCACGTAACCCCCATTTTTCTATGTTCTCACCCTCACTCTCACGTCACACACACTCATTTCACTGCACACACCCCTCTCCACCAAGGCACACACATACGTACACACTCCACACTGTACACGCCCTCTCCACCATGGCACATACAGACACACACTGCACACACCCCTCTCCACCAAGGCACAACACACACTCACGTGGGCATTTTGTCCCCATCCCACACATCTCTCTCCCACTCCCTTTCTCCCCCCGTGAACCCTCACCACTGTAACTCGGGCCCTCTCTCTCTCTTCTTCTCTCAACCGCAAGACACTCCTCCTCTGTCAGCCTCCTCTCAACTCACCCACTCTCTTCCTCTGCCTCCATCTCCACCGCATCTCCCCTTCGTGAGCCGCCGGCACCTCCGCCTCCCCTCTCATCTAACCCGTATGCACATCGCCTCCCTGCTACCTTGTTGTACCGCCTTGCACCGCCACCGGCCACCTCGCGCCAGCATCACTGAAGGCCCCCACCTCCACACCGCCGCACCCGTCATCGTCTTCCACGTCGACTGCAGCACCACCACTGGACGCCGTCTGCTCGACCTCTGTTACCACCGTTCGTCGCCTCAGCCGTGCCACCGCTCGCGAGCGTCCACGCCACCATCCCACACTGCTGCCATCGTCGCCCTCGCCATCTCCTCCCTGCATGCGACGTCAACTGCCGGCACCTCCAGCCGCGTCCATCGCGCAGATCCACTGCCGCAAGCCACAAGCCCCAGGTTTGGAAAGAAAAGTCAGCCTTCGGTTGCGTTAAGCATTCCCGCGTGTTCCCGTACACGTGGAAGCCGTTTGGTCCCACCGTTTGCCGGCTTCGCGCTTGTGTCGCCATCAGCGGCTCTTTTTGTTACTCTTATTATTTTGTTGTGTTTTTTTTAGTTTGTCATACATGTTATCAATGCTTTATCTTATGAATTATTATCATATTATATCACTTGTCTAACTTAATTTTATTTTCTGTTCGTTCATTTTGTAGGGTAACAAATTGAAAGCCCTCTTCTTCGGCCTGCCGAACGAAGAGGAAGAAGGAACCCACGCAACCCCGCGTCAAAGGTGAAGCGATCAACCAGTTCGGGACCCTCGGTCCCTGGCGATCACACCATTAAAAGCGTGCTTGTTTTAATTTTTATTTTATGTCTATAATACCCGCGGATAGCTAAATCCCGCACGGGTCTATTTGTACTATAATCGGTCGCGGTGAGTCATTTCATCGTGGTCATTTACTTTCAGCACTTTGTTATATTATTGTTAAAACCCTGCAGGATCAATGTCCTGCGGCGGTCTGTTTACTCTTTGTTATATTTTTGCTATTATAACTGTGTGAGGAGTGATATGCCGTTCCAAATTCCGAGTCTACGTGTGTTTTTGTGTCCGCCAATTTCTACTACGTAGAGTCCCAGGCTCGCACGCGGTATATAAAAAACTGCTCACGGAACGGTAGGCCACGCCTACTGGGAAAGGGGTTTAGTTTGCGCGAGAAGGTCTTCGGATCCCAATCTCCGTCACGTACCGGAGTTCGGTAAGTCTAGGTCTACAGTATTCCTACTACAGGTTGTACTCTCCACCTTTTCCCCATATCACCCACCTTTTACGCGCGCGTTTCATTTCATCATTTTTTCTCTTTCACTAAGAGAGGGAGAAACCCCATCTCTCTCTCTATGTCAGTCACGTGACGCGTTCACAATAAGCTCCGTTGCTTTAGAGCCGCGGACTCAGCTGCCTTCTTCTCTTGAACTCGGTCAGAAAAGTACTTGTTGTTGTAGAATTCCTCGAACTCTTCCCACGTAACCTGCCGGTCACCGAGAGTCGCCTTGATAGAATCCCACCACGTACGTGCATCACGTTCTAATTGGAAGGTAGATAAAAGAACACGTTCTTGGTCAGTGCATTGCATGACTCCAAAAATCCTTCCCATATCATCAAGCCAGTGCTCGGCTTCATCAGGGTCGGTCGAACCAGCGAATCTAGGCGGATTCATCCCGCGGAAGTTCCGGTATAAATCACCGGTGCCATGCTGTGGCGCTCCTGCCTGAGCCACTTGCTGTAGGGCCTGAGTAAGGCCTTGAACAGTGCGCTACAGGTTCCTCCATTCAGCACGATCAGCTGCCATTGCAAAAGCCTACACGAGGAACAAGATTACTTAGGTCCAATAAGATAGGTAATATCGCGATTAAGATACGGACTTAACCCAAGTTTCTACCCAATCTTTCCAGGTCAGGTCCTAGACTTTTACAAGGTTAAGGTTCTAATGCACCTAGACACGACCAAAAACTCGGTACCTGGCGGAGATAATCGGTCCGAAGACCACTCGCGCAAGTGTGTGACCTTCCCGATAGGCGTAGCCTAACGTTCGGACAACACCTTTCGATATACCGGGTTATTGGATGCAATGAGAAACCTAAAACTTAGGGGAACCTAGGAATATGAAACCTAGGGCTCTGATACCAACTAAACTGTCACGCCCCGACGCGAAAAATCGGCGTGTACAGTCAGATACGAGCTAGCACTAACAATAAATTCTAATCTAAACAATTAGACAAATTATAAAGTGAGAAACACTTCCATTAATCAAAATAATTCCAACTTTATTACAATAACCAACATGCTAAGACTCGATCAAACATGTCTTCCAAATGAAATTCTAATACAATATTGACGTAAAATCAAACTGGAAGTAAATACTAATCTGACTCAATAACTAGGTACAAAAGCACTCAAGGATCACTCCTGACCCTCCCCATCGGTAAGCGCGTCACCTGAAAAGTCTGGAAAAGGGGGGAACACAACTATGAGCTGACGCTCAGTAGGAAATAATGGCATATTTACGTAGTTAACATCTTAATTACCAGTTGTATGCAACAGAGAACAAGGAATTGAATAAAGAGATCAATAACAATGTAGAAGGTCTTGCAAAGTCAAGAATTGAATAAATTCCAATGATCAATAATATCATGTATAAGAAATTCACTAAGAGCAATTGAAACAATAATAATTGGCCAACAAGCAAGTATTTCAATAATTCATAATCAAGTAAAAGGAATAACAATAGGTCAAATGTCGTAGACACACACTAGTCAAGTACTCGGTGCAATGCCACACCTTGTCATTAACATCCCATGGGCTCACTAATTTTCGGGCGCTCTCCCCAGGACCAGACCGGGCCCTTATGATGCGATGGCATTGGTTTTATGGATCGATGATCCTAATTGTCTAGACATTTCTTGTATAAATATGGCCAATGAATTTCAAGGAATAAGCTAAAATGTAACAAGTACAGATCTAGCAAAAATCAGAATAACAAGAAAATGAAGGATTAAACTTTGGCATAATGTTTAACGACAATTAAGTCGTGGAATCCAAGAATGAAAGGATAAGTAGGAAAAATACAATCTTTAGAATACATTCAATTCCATAAATTAACATTTTATTCTGTTGGTTTAACAAGTTTTATCATACTGGAAATGCCTTAAATTAATTGGATGCAAAAAGCCAAAGAAATGATTTATTTAGTATTATTAGAGTAAATTACTAAGAATTTCACTTAATTCATAGAAATAAATCCTATCATGGTGAAAACTCTCCCTAATATTTTTAAGTAACTCCAGCACATGATTCCTCTGGAAAATGATAGTAAATATCCATTTTTGTTACTGGAATGGAATTTTTACACATTAAAAATACCTTTTTAAACACAAAAAACCCATATTTGGTGTGCTATAAAAAGTTCCTTATGAAATTTTTGGATGGTTTATTACGAATAAATCATCTTACTGGTTGTTCATTTTTCATGATACCCATAGTATTTTTAGCATACTGAAATTAATTTTTCTACATTATTCTACCATTTATGCTATTTTTGAATGGAAGAAATACATTAGAAATTTGTTTAAGTATAAAAATTCCTCTATAACTTGCTGTTATCATTATAACATGCTGGAAAATTTTTGTTATGCTGTAATAACTTTTATCGTGCTGTAAGGGTTATTTTTAACAAGTTAATATAATTTTCATGCATTTATTCTCTATTATATGGAGAGTAAATGAATTCTATGTGATAAAAATATAAAATTTTCACATAAAATTATCTCTCACATGATAATTATATCAGAGCATAATATTCATGAATTTTCATACCTTTGAGATCTTTTTAACATACCACATATAATTTATAAGCATTTTCTTCCATTTTATAGAAGAAATATAAATTTTTATAAGATAAAATATTCTAAATCCACCTAAATCCACAAGAATTTAACTTCTCACATGCTGCTACTATAAGACAAATTTTCCATGCATTTTATTTATTTAATAATAATTTTTGCATGCTGGACAAATTTCTTATACATTTATATTCTATTAATTATAGGAAAAATAGGTTTATATGCATAAAAAAATAGATTAAAATACTTTCCAGTAGCAGAAAAATAACTTTTAAATCTCCTGGTAGCAGAAGAATAACTTTTAAATCTCCTGGTAGCAGAAGAATATGTTTTACAGGGATTCAGGGTTTTTAATTATTCATTTAATAACTTCGGATCGCGTTTAAGGCGGAGGTCGGTCACCCGGCCCCTTTTTATTGGGGTCGCGGTCGCCCACAGGACCGCGACCACCTGGTCACGGTTGGTCGCGCGACCGCGACCAGGATGGCGGTCCTGCCGGGGGCCGCGATCATCAAGGCCGTTTTCTGCTTATTATGTGTGTGAGATCCAGGGATTAAAAAGCCTATATCTTCCTCAATTCTTAATGGAATTAAGCATATGATATATAAATGGAAAGTTAAGACAGAGTACTATCATTTGGTAAGGTCAATTTCAGATTTAGGTTCTGTAATTAAGTTCTGTATTGACAAGAAAAAGAAAAACCCTAATTAGGATAGTGTGTTACTAAAACATCAAATTCTCTACGTATACATGATAACTTTTAGGGCTTTTTATATCACTGGAAAGCTAACAGAGAGGGCTTTCCAACCATGTATCACACATGCTATAAATTTCAACATTTATATTTCGAATTTATAGATTAATCAGGTTCCAAGTATATGAAATCACCATATGGACAAGTTCATGTTCAAACCTCAAATTCTCTAAATAGAATTGATGGATTCACAAATGGCTTTTTACGCAAAAAGAGAGATAACATGCTAAGCTTCAATTTGATATATAATAATTAACATTTGGCCAGTTATAACCTACCTCAATTGAAGATTTAAACCACGAGATAGATTAGACCCACGAACTATAAGAATCCCCTTCAAAGATCTTCTGATTCCTCCCTCAATACCCTATAAAAGTTAGGGCTTTTAGTCTTAGATGATAGATCTCGTCGAGCTGATCAAAAACCTCTACTCATATGCCTATTTTGGTTGAGGTACCAACCTGGTTTGATGAACCAAAACTTGGAGATAGAAAAACGATGGGGAGCAGACCACCTTCCATAAAATCGCCAAGATCTCCCCAGATCTAACTCCTCTGTCGACACCATAGCAACCAAATGAAACTAGACTCGAAGAGCTTTCTATCTATAGTTCATACACCTTCTGGATCCTTCCAAGAAGGGAGAATTTCGACCTGGAAGAGGCGTGTTGATTACGCCGTCGAAATAATTGACCTAGACTAAACTCGTCTAATCACTCTTATCCTAGTTAATCGTATATGAAATTTGTTGGGGGCTATTAATCTACCAATGACTAGCTTTCATTTGCTCCTAACCTCATCGCATTTGGTTAAGAAATGGGCTCTAATTTGATGTTTTAAAATGGGGTGAATAGTGAACACGAATTTCGGATTAGGTGGGTTGAAAGTCAGACTTAACCCACTGATTAGGCCTAGATACTGATTTTATTAGGCTTAGTCATAGAAGAAAAAAGTGTTAGTCGATGCATCTATTATTTAATTACTATTTTTATGAATTTTTATATGGTAGACAAAATTTTCACTTCTACTATTCCGTAAATAGTTAAATATTAAGTTCGGAAGACTTAATCCACTAATTCGGCCTAATAAATGATTTTAGTAGGCTTAGCCCTAGAAGACACAATTGCTAATCGCATGGTCTTCTACCAAATTTTTATTTTTCAAGATTTTAATATGGTCAACGAAATTTCACTTCACTATTCATTTAATAATAAAATATTAAATTCGAAATTCAAATTTCAAATTCTCTCTTTTCATTTCATTTTCATTCCAACCCAATTGTATTTGTGTTTCATTTCACCTAAACCTTATTTTCATTTGGGTTACATCTCATTTTCATTTCATTTCAAATAAATTTAAATTTTTAAAGGTTTATTTCAATTTCTATCCAATTATTAATTCAACTAAATTCAAATAAATTCCTAAAAATTTTAATTTGACAAGGAAAAATTAAATAAAATTATTAATTAAATACGGGGTATTACACCAACCATTGGAGTATCAAGGTCCCGACTCGGACCCTCTCCATCATCGCTAAGTCGCCTACGGGCCCTCGTGTGTGCTACGTGATCGTGTTCGTTAGTGTGAGTCCGCTACTCAACTTGATTGCTTGCAATATAGGTCCATAGGTGGTTTCACATCAAGTGGTATTAGATCAAGTTCACAACTTATCTCTATCAAGTTGGTCCTAGGGCGCGCATATGCATTTAGAGTCTTCCAGTGCATCGCTCTTGTCCACTAGTATGGCCACCTCATACCGACCTTACCAGTCGGCCCTCTCCATAAGTCCAAACCACCAAGGGATGCCTACCACTAACACACATGACCTCCCTGGCCATGTCAACTACCTCATGAAGGCCTTGACCTATGCCAATGAGCGGCTTGATAACATATCGGGTCGACTCAACCAACTTGGAGAAAATGGGCCCGCCCCAAGGACGGACGATAGAAGGACATGTCCCCCACCTCCAACTTTTGATGGAACTCATCTTAATGACTATTTAGATTGGGAGGCATCAATGGACCATTACTTTGAGAGGAATCACATGTCCGAGGATAGGAAGGTTCGATGTGCCAAAATGCAACTAACCAAAAGGGCTCAAACTCATTGGTTAAAAATTGAAGGCTTGAGGATAATTAGTAGGGAAGCTCTCCTCACCACATGGGAGGGCATGAAGGATCAACTTAGGGCTAGATATGTTTTCCTCTTCTACCCGGATCACCAAAGCCCAAGGAGCATTTCAACTCCACCATCCCCACCCGACCAACCCAAGACTCCAACTCCCCAATTCCCCACTATGCAACCAAAACCCCATTCCACAACCTACATTACCCAAGCCCCTTTGACCACCCCTCACCTCACCCCTTCTCAAAAGGGAAAAAGCCCAATGGAGATAGAAGTGAGTGAAATAACTCCGGGTAAGTGTGAGCCGGAATGTTATAGGTGCCACCAATTGGGGCACATCGCTGGACAATGCCCCACAAGGAAGTATCTTCCCATACCCCTAGTGGTTGAAACCTCTCCCACCCCGGCCACCATTACCCCTCCATCGTCCCCCAACAAGGCCACTCCTCCCAAGGAAAATCTTCCTAAACCCCCTCAACCCACCCACCTTCCACTTTCTACCCCAACCCAACCCAAACCTAGACCTCCATTACTTCCCTTACCAATCCCAACCCAAGCCCATGCTTGTTCACCACCTCGGGTGCACCATGCATCGGCTATCACCAATTCCCCCGCATTAGACCTACCCACCCCATTATCATTAGAAGTTGAGACCCACACACCCACCCACACGGAAATGGATGCTAGTCTGGATCCGCAACCCACCATAAAGGAAATCCAAGAATCTCCACTTCCACCCACCTCTCCTAGTCCGGATCCTCAAGAGCCACACACTCTCACCTTGAATGAGTCCATACTCCAATGGCTCAAGCAAGACCCCCCCATCCCTAGTTCACCCCCACACCTCTCACCCATGGGACATCAATCCCAAATCGTGGCCCTCCCCTCCTTTCACACCATGATCCAATCCTACTATGAGGTAGAGGGTTTGGATGATCTCCTCAAGGGTCTAGAGTTGAAATTAGACTTGACTTGTTTGTTGACTCTAGGGGCGGACCGACCCAAGAGCCTTGACCTCATCCACCCATGTACCAGGTCTATCATCTCGGTTTGCACTATTGGTTGTTACACTAACGACCTCCTTTTTCTTCTCCCTATGGTGGAAGAGCCCATCCTGGTCCACTCCCCTACCATTGTGATTCCTAGAACCTTGACCAACCAACCCACCCCATACACCGGCCCAACCATTTCACTAGAAGAGGATGATTTACCACCTTGTGAGGACCTTGAGGACATGGAGTACCTCTCTCTAGGTAACTTTTATCATGATCCCTTTGATCCCTTCCTATGGGAGTCTAGTTCCCCATGTGACCCACCCACCTTACCCATATCTCGCCTTTCCCTACCAACCATGTTGGACCAAGATCACCTCTTCCAAGACTCGGGCCACACAAAGGGAACCATCGCCATAGACAACATATGCCTAGGAAGCAAGGAAGAGCCCTACTCCATAATGCCCACCTTCCTAGATCCTTTCGACCCTTTCACATGGAAGCTCAAGGGCCACCCCACACCCATGCACATAGAGGTCATCTCTAGGATAGGAGTGCATAAGTCTTGGCACAACCCACAACTTGGCATGAATAGAAAGTCGGGTCCATTTATTCATATCACCCACATGTCAAGTAGGAAGCATGAATGGTCTATATTCGGATGTAATGGCCATCCTTCATTCATCATGAGTCTTAAGCATGATAGGTGCATTCTTGGATGTTCGTGTCCCCCGACATTTGTCACCCCCATGCATGACCGAATCACCTACGGATGCCCCGGCCCTCCAACCTTTGTTAGGAAGTCCATGCATGATAGGGCCACATTTGGTTGCCCCGGCCCACCAAGGCTCATCAATATCCATATGACATCATGGCATTATAGGTCCATCTATGGATGTCCTGGTCCACCTTTATCCAAACACATTTTCACACACCCACCGCATCATTGTGCATGGCATAGGCATCTAAGCAAGTATCAAGCGACAAGCGGTGAGATTCACAAGAAGCGGGCAAAAACTCGTGAGCGCCACTTGAAATTCCAAGTTGACAACTTGGTGATGATGACTTTGGAGTGGCTCTACCCTAGGGTCACCTCCAATTTGAGGGCACGAGGACTTGGACCTTGCCAAGTTTCGAGTGACTTTGGCAACCCGGATTATGGGTTAGACTTACCTATGGGTTTTGGGATTCACCCCACTTCCCACGTGGCGGATCCAGCACCCTCTAAGGGCACCGCGGTGGATCCTAGTGAGTGCCTTGAGCTTACACATATCCTTGCGAGAGACACCCTCGGAGTGCCACCCCAAATTATCCTGAGAGTCCGACGTGAGCACACGACGGCAATACTAGGCAAGCAAGATCTCATCGCCAGCATGAGAGTGTGTCCGAGCCACTTTGAAAAGCTGAAGCGCCATTCCATGGATACGGACGTGGGGTTAGTTCGGAGATCGTGGCACGCTTGGAGCTGCATTTGGTACACTACTTTCCCGGTGGACCCATACTCGACCGGGTCGAGTTTTCCCCACCCCGGGGGTATGATGGGGACATCCCCAGCCACTTCACTTTTTGGGATACTCTTATTGCTCGCCATCAGCACATCATCATTTTTGGCCGTTAATCTTGAGTCATGGCATGTAATTTTTATTTCATTTGAGTCATGTATGTGTAATCTTTCTTTATTTGAGTCAGTTAATAGGTTAATGGGTCAGTTTGTTAGTCAATTGGGCCCAACTAGTAGGCTAGACCCAAGGGCACCCCTCCCTTGGAGTTATTGATCATTTACTTGTTTGTCAAGGCCATTTTGGTCTTAGGAATTATGTAAGCCTATAAATAGGCCCCCACTCCTCTCATATGTAACAACCTTTTATGATCACTTTAAATCAAGTGAGTTCTAGTGTCTTATTGGAGTGGATTCTCCAAACTTCTCTCTCTCTCTCTCTAAGGGGTGGATTCCCCTCTCCTCTTTCTTCTCTCTCTCTTCTATCTCTCTCTAAGCAGAAGGGCGCCCCCTACTCTCTCTCTTCCCCTCCCAACCACCTCCACCCTCCCACCTACCTCCATTAAATCCTCTACAACTTCCCACAAGCCATCATTACTTCCCCCTAGTCCCAAGAGACCCTCCACCAATCCACACCCCACCTTCCAACCCCCAACTACCCATTTCCCTTCCCCAAGCATCACTCCACCTTCCCAAGGCACCCCCTCCCATCCCCAAGATCACCATTGATCACCCCACATTAAGGGAAATTCAAACTCACATTCCCTCCACCCACTTGTGCCCCACTCACCTTCCCCCTTCTCCCTTCAAGCCCAAATTCGCAGCTCCTCTCTCACCAACTGCAAACACCCCATTCCAGACCCCATTCTCCCTCTCCCACATCTTAGAACAGCCCCTCCCAGGCCCCCTCACAACTAGGGGTCACTCCCACACCTATTCACCCCATCTCCCCTTCCATACCCCATTTGCCCCATCATCATCAACCTACAGTTCACTATTTGGAGGCAGCAAAGAAGCTGTTGGTTACAGAGGCTGTCCCATCGTCTCCTCATCGAACCTGGTGGCAAGTCTTATATTGATGGAATCGTCTTTGAGTCGGCTTTCCAACGGTGGTGGTCCCTCCGGCTTCCAAGGTTGGAGCTGTTCGGAGGAAGCGATCTACTACGACTGCGCAAGACTTCTCAGGCAGAGGACCAGAACCTGAGTGGAAGCTCTTCCAAGGCAATTCTAGCGTGAATCTGGGCAAGAGTTCTTCTACAAACTTCTTTCTAGACCTGTTGACTTCCAAGATCAAGAAGCAGAACTCTGATTGGCATCCAGAATCAAGAGTTATCAATTTCTTCCTCCAGGTGATTGGTTCTGTTTCTTGTCAGTCTGCTCCGACCTCACCTCCGTGTTCGAGTTCTACCGGTCCACTCCGACATCATCTGGTGTCCCCGTTGCTTGCGTTTCGAAGAGGACTCGACAAAGAATCCATCGATACTAGCCATGCTCAAATTAGAGTTCTGAAGCGCCCGTGGTACCCTTATCATTCAGCTGCTAAGGTTCTGCGACAGTCAAGAACAGCAACCTGCTTCCCTGTTCAACCCTCTGCCCCGACCAGAGCCGGCGACCACAGAAATCAAGAAAATTCTGGCATCATCCTGCTCCAGTTACGAAGAATTCCCTACTGGTCCTGTCATCAACAAAATTCGTGAGCGGCCACAGTGTCAACATCTTTGACTGACTGTCATCAGTTTCAGAGAGCAGGTAGAACCGACTTCATCCACCGCTCGGCTTCCAATTGTGTTTTCCCCCTCCCCGCCTGGCCGGCTGAGCGCCCCTCCCTGCGTGGAGGTATATTTTTTGTTGTAATCACATAAATCCTTACCCCGAGATCCCCCCTCCTGCGAGAGGTGTAGTGGTGTAGCATTTCAATTTTCAGGTTAAAGCGACACCGACGCGGCGTGCGGGTGCGTCCCACGCCTCCCCGCTCGCCCTCATCTCCGACCGGGATCAGCATCTTCACGCTAATCAGGTGAGCTACTGAACACCACTCATTGTTGGGATTTAATTGCTTAGTTTAGTATTGCTTTTAGTTACTCCGTCGGCGGTGAGAGAGTGACCGGTCCCAAATTGCCATCAAATTGAGTGACCACCGCGGGGCGAGTTGTGAGAGCAACCACTTAACCCACGCCCTTGGCGTGCCGGCCACCCATGAATTGGGCATCCCTAGCCCATTTGGGGTCCTCCATAAGCTAGCCAACCATTGGAGTATCAAGGTCCCGACTCGGACTCTCTCCGTCATCGCTAAGTCACCTACGGGCACTCGTGTGTGCTACGCGATCGTGTTCGTTAGTGTGAGTCCGCTGCTCAACTTGATTGCTTGCAATATAGGTCCATAGATGGTTTCACATCAGGAAGGTTGAATGACCTTCCATATTATCATCCGCTTGCATTTGTTGGTGCAAAAACCCTAAAGCTAATACTATGCACGTCGAACATGGATATGGGTTGGGCCTCTCTCTCTATATATATGTATATGGGCTTGGCCCATTTAGGTATATATATATATATATATATATATATATATATATATATATATATATATATATATGGGTTTTGGGCTTTTATAATTTTGGGTTCTTGTTTACATGTGTATGTAGAATGTGTTAAAGCCCCTTAAATGCATAAATATATATATAGCCTAATTATTTTTATCTATCCTTTTCCCACGCTTAATTCTTTTAGAATATATTTATTCCTTATTTTTATCCGAGGTCTTACACTCTCCCCCAATTAAAAGAATTTGGTCCCCAAATTCAATTGCGTGAATGGTGACATGGAGGGTATAGAGTACTTACAGTCTAGAATAATTCCGGATATCTCCTTCGCATAGATTCTTCAATTTCCCATGTAGCTTCTTGTTCCAAGCATTTGTTCCACTGCACTTTTACCATGGGAATGGTCTTGTTCCTTAAGACTCGGACCTCTCGATCAAGAATCTTCATTGGCTTTTGTTCGTAGGTGAGGTCCTTTTGCATCACTAAGTTATTATGATCAATGACGTGGAAAGGGTCGTGCACATATTTCTTCAGCATGGAAATGTGGAACACGTTGTGCACTTCCGACAGTTGTGGAGGCAAGGCGATGCGATAAGCTACTTCGCCCACTCTTTCCAGTACTTCGAATGGACCAATGAACCTTGGTGTAAGCTTGCCTTTAACTCCGAACCTTCTTATACCTCGACCGGGTGAGACCTTGAGGTACACATGGTCTCCAACTTGGAACTCTAATGCCCTTCTTCTATTATCTGCATAAGATTTCTGCCTGGATTGTGCTACTTTGAGTCTCTCTCAGATAAGTTCAACCTTTTCTGTTGTGTTCCTTACCATATCTGGGCCTAGTACTTGCTTCTCGCCAACTTCATCCCAACATATTGGAGATCGGCAACTTCTGCCTACAATGCTTCAAATGGAGTCATCAGTATACTGGCTTGATAGCTGTTGTTGTATGCAAACTCGGTTAGGGGCAAATGATCATTCCAGCCTCCACCAAATTCAATAACGCAAGCCCGTAACATGTCTTCAACTATTTGGTTTGTTCTCTCAGTCTGACCATCGGTCTGGGGATGAAAAGCAGTACTGAAGTTGAGGTTCATCCCCAAAGAGTGTTGTAGACCCTTCCAGAAATGAGAAGTGAAGCGAGGGTCTTGATCAAACACGATCGATGTTGGGACTCCATGCAATCTTACGATCTCCTTAATATACAATGCGGCTAAAACATCAACCGACCATCGACTTTTAATTGGCAAGAAATGTGCCGACTTGGTCAGTCGGTCGATGATCACCCAAATACCATCATGTCCGCCCCTAGATTTAGGCAATCCCCTAGAAAAATCCATACCAATTCCTTCCCATTTCCATTTGGGAATATCAAGGGGGTGTAACTTTCCGGCGGGTCTTTGGTGTTCCACTTTTACTTGTTGGCACGTGAGACAGCGAGACACAAAGTCTGCTACCGCCCTCTCCATGTTCAGCCACCAAAAAGTTCTTTTTAAATCTTTGTACATCTTAGTTGCTCCAGGATGAATGGTATACCTAGAGCGATGAGCTTCTTCTAGAATTTTCTTTTTCAACTCAGGACAGTCCGGAACACATGTCCTTTCATGAAACATCAGTCTATCATCAACCGCCAGCTTGAACTCGGTCCTTTGATCTAGGTTCTCTCTAATTTCAATCATTCCAGGATCTTTGTCTTGTAACTTCTTGATTTTGGATAGCAAGTCCGGATGCACACTCATGTGAGAGAGAGTAATACACCCGTCTTCTAGGTCTGTGCTTATATTTAATCTGGAGAATTCCTCTAATAGTTTCCATTCCTGTATCATACAGCTGGCTTGGAGGGCTCTCGGCTTTTGACTCAAGGCATCAGCTACCGAATTCCCTTTACCGGGGTGATACTGAATAGTGAAATCGAAGTCTTTTAAATATTCCAACCATCGACGTTGCCTCATATTAAGCTCCTTCTGAGAGAATAGATATTTGAGGCTCTTATGATCGGAGAACACTGTGAATTGCTCTCTGTAGAGGTAGTGTCTCCAGATCTTTAGTGCAAATACTACCGCGGCTAACTCCAAGTCATGCACCGAGTAGTTTTCTTCATTCTTTTTCAACTGCCTAGAAGAGTATGCAATAACTCTTCCCTGTTGCATTAATACACAACCGAGGCCAATACCGGAAGCATCGGTATAAACCTCGTACTTCTCTCCTTCAATAGGAAGGGCCAAGACTAGAGCAGTGGTCAAATAGTCCTTCAATGTTTGGAAGCTTAGTTCACATTCCTCATCCCACTCATATGGCACTTCCTTGCGAGTCAGCCTAGTGAGTGATACAGCAATCTTCGAGAAGTCCTTGATAAAGTGTCGGTAATAACCTGCTAGACCAAGGAAACTCCGAATTTCCGTTGCATTTGTCAGTCGTTCCCAATTCTTCACGGCTTCGACCTTCGCAGGATCTACAGAAATTCCATTCTTCGAGACTATATGGCCCAAGTAGGCCACTTCTTCTAGCCAGAACTCGCACTTGCTATATTTAGCATACAATTGATTATCCCTCAATAATTACAATTCTATCCTCAAATGTACTTCATGTTCTTCTTTAGACTTTGAATATATCAGTATGTCATCAATAAATACCACGACAAATTTGTCCAGATGTGGTCTAAAAATGCTATTCATAAGCTGCATAAAAGCTGCAGGGGCATTCGTTAGTCCAAATGGCATAACAGTAAATTCATAATGCCCGTACCTGCTTCGAAATGCAATTTTGTGAATATCCTCGTCCTTGATCCTCAATTGGTGATAACCCGATCGAAGGTCAATTTTTTAGAAATACTTTGCTCCAGAAATCTGATCGAAGAGTTCATCAATCCTCGGGAGTGGATATTTATTCTTGATGGTGAGGTCGTTCAGCTGCCGATAATCGATGCACAGCCTCATCGATCCATCCTTCTTTTTAACGAATAGCACTGGTGCTCCCAATGGGGAAGTACTTGGTCTGATGAAACCCTTCTTCAATAATTCCATCAGCTGCTCCTTTAATTCCTTTAATTCTGCAGGGGACATTCTGTAGGGTACCTTGGATACAAGTCTGGCACTAGGAACAAGGTCTATGGTGAATGAGACTTCCCTCTCTGGTGCCAAACCATGTAAATCTTCTGGGAAAACATCGAGAAATTCCCGAGCTACTTGAATGTCTTCTAATCTGGCCACCTTAGGTTCCGTGGCAATTACAAATGCTAAGAATGCCTCACATCCTTTGTTGATAAGCTTATGGGCTCGAAGAGCAGAGATGACTGGTGATCTCTTCCGGGGAGTAATGTAAGTTGACCTCGGGTAATCCACAAAAGTTACTTTCCCATTTCGGCAGTCTACAGTTGCCCGATGCGTGGATAGCCAATCGGCACCTAGAATGACGTCGTACCCTTGTAGGTCTAAACATATCAGGTCGGCAGGTAGATTATGGCCTTTAACCATGACTTTACAGTTTGGGTAATGGAAAGTGACATCAGACTCATTCCCTAACGGGGTAGAAATCACTAAGTCTATCCATTCCAGTTCCATAGAGAATGAAGCAGCAAATTTCTTTGAAACAAAAGAATGTGTGGCGCCAGTATCAAACAGTACTTGAGCAGTTTTAGAGCAGACAGACAAAATACCTTCCACCAACCCACCCTCGGTTGGTTCCATCTCTTGGAGAGCTTGTAGCCATCCTTGCAATTCTTTGTTGGATGCTTCTCTTCCTTTGTCTCCGGCTCACTTTGCTGGTTCATCATTGGACAGTCAGGAATACTGTGTTCCTGACTCCCACAACGAAGGCATGCTCCAAGCCTTCTCCAGCATTCCGCAGCCTGATGACCCGGCTTGTCACAATATTTACAATTCTCCTTCGGCAGTGCCGTGATGGAGAAAGGTTTGTTATTACCCTTCTTGAATTTCTTCTCCTTGGAGGGTTCGCCTCTATTATTGGTCCGCTTCTTGAAAGAAGGTTTAAAAGTGTTGGAGCTCGTGACATTCTCCCTTTTATCCTTACCACGGATTTTGTCAGACAACTTTGTGGCGTCTTCTAGCAGCTGGGAATGACGTACCATCTCTGAGTACACTTGAATATCCAAGGGAGCGAGCTGAGTGATATATTGGGGTCGTAATCCATTCAAGAACCTTCTTGCCTTCATCTTTTCTGTGCATACTAAGTGTGGTGCATATCTAGATAACCTGGAGAACTGGGCTTCGTAGTTGGCCACCGACAGGGATCGTTGCTTCAAGGCAGCAAATTCTGCGGCTTTCTTCTCCTGAACACGGTCGGAGAAATACTTGCTATTGAAGTGCTCAAAAAATTCGGCCCATGTAACATGATCTTCGAGCAAGGTGGCCTCGACGGACTCCCACCAAGCACGGGCGTCCTGTTCCAGTTGGAACGTGGCCAGAAGCACCTTTTCACCATCCGCGCATTGCATGACGTGGAAGATTCGCTCGATCTCCTTTATCCAATTCTCTGCATCCTCGGGGTTTGATGAACCTGCGAACCTCGGAGGGTTGAGATTTCTAAAACTCCAATGGAGGTCGCCAGCTCCATGCTGTGCCCCACCTTGAGCCACCTGTTGCAAGGCCTAGGTCAGGCCCTGAACAGTTCGTTGCATCTCACGCCATTGTGCGTGTTCAGTAGCCATAATCCTACAAGGAGTTAACCTTAATTAGTTTCATGTTGAAATTTGTAGTCGGATGTCCTACAAGGACTTATACCCACGGCACTGCCCATCCTCACAGTTTGGGGATAGACCTATCCTTGGACTTGGGTTTCCTAGGAATTTGAAATCCTAGACTCTGATACCACAAAAACTGTAACGCCCCGAGCGCGGAAGGAACCGGGGAAAAATGTTACTAGTTTATATCAATCATGTCAATTAGAGCAAGTAGAATTTCTACATCATAATAGAGTGCGCAATAAGATAGGAATTTCAAAATAACTAAGTGCTGATACCAAAAGTTAACACTTTAACCATGAATCAAAGTCACATAAACTCCAAGACTTAACATCACTAATCAGGCCCACAAGCCTTAAATATTACAACTCTTGACATAACAAAATATCTAACGACAAGACTCCAGGGAATAAACTAAAGATGACTCGACATGATAGAGTGCAGTAACATGACGCTTGCAGATTCTACGCTCGTCACTCTTGCTCCTGCCCATCCGAGTCCGAGTCAGGGTCCGTATTACCTGAAAAGTTTGGAGAAAATAACTTGGTGAGCGAATGCTCAATAGGAATTATATCTCAAGAACTAGCAATTAGTTTAAGTATTTACCTCTTCCAAATGAAAATGCAAGTCTAGCATGTCAATCATGTAAAATAGAACGCTATGGAATTGAACATGATAACGAGAGGAAATAACATGTACCATTGATCCAAGATAGGGAATTTCAAGTATTCAAGGCTTTCAAGTATTTGAAAAAGTACCAAGTATATCGATAATGTTTATCATGTCATGAGACAATGGCTATTATCAAGCAAGTACTTTGCCCGTTCCAGGCCACGCAAGTCATGTCAAGTCAATCAAGTCAAGCACGCGAGAGAGAGATAGATATATAGTGGAGTGTCATAGATTCAAGCAAGTACTTCGGTGCAATGCCACACCGTGATCAATATAACTCCCATGGGCACAAGTACTTTCGGGTGCTCCTCCCCGGACCAGATCGGGCTCTATATGCGCGGATATTGTTACATGTAATATCTAGACAACCACTTTAGTGATAGCCATGGAATTCCAAGAACAAACTCATGTAAGATATCAAGGTAGATTCATGGATAGGTTCCACGGAATTCAAGGAAAGAACATTAGATGGACAATGTCAAAACCAACGAGAACCATAACATGTCGATAACCTGGGTAGAATCGGTACCTTAACTAGGTAGTCGTGATAACTTGAGTGGATGACTAAACCCGTCACCAATCAAGGGACATGAATCAAGCTGAGAGATTGACCCCCAACTTTTAGGGAACTCAATCCAGAACATCACCTAGTGGAATGTCACCATTCCACCGGCTAGGAGTATTCTCTCCTAGACCAAGATGGCACCATGAGAGGGCGGGTTTACCACATGACGAGGCAATCAAAAAGGTACAAGGTTTTTAAGATACAACCAGTTCAGTCGGCCTTGAGGGAATCCAAGGCTATGAGGAGGCTTACGGAGGTCCCAATGACTAACTTGCCAGTCCGAAGGAACGGAATGTCCAACAGAGGACTCGTATGTCACCGAGAGTTGAAGGGTAATCGATAAAACACCGAAAACGTGGGACTATACTCACGGATTGGAATATAGTGCCATATATATATATATAAATCCACGGTTATAGGAAAACATGAAAAATTAGAAAATAGGGAATTGGCGCCTTAGCCAAAGTCACCAATTCAGTAAGTAGTGCCCTGGTCAGGGGCGCTATTTCACAAATTAAAGACTCTTCACGGAGTCTCTATTTCAATAGATATATATCTCAATATATATATCAATATACTTTTCTATATTGATTTCCAGTATTATGTAAATGACGCCTGGTCTAATGCCACGTTCTAGGAATATAGCGCCCTAGACAGGGTCGCTATTTCATCAATTGAAGACTCTGTACTGAGTCGCTAATTTCAGTATAGATGTATGCATTAATATATATTCAAAATTTTCAAGATTTATTAATTGGCGACTTGGTCGCTGTCACCTTCTATGCATATAGCGTCCTAGACAGGTTCGCTATTTCAAAGAAACGATAGGGTGCAAGTTGTTATTTCCCTTTTCATCAAAATTGATTTATGAACAGTTGCATTTTTCTTATATAGAAATTTTACGACAACAAGTATATGGATAGGTCAAGAAAAATAGCAGGATTCCAAAACTATGATCATGCATTAAATCAGATAGTTGGTTACATAGATATTAAATTTTTAACATGTGTACTTATTAAATCATATGGGAATTGACGACCGTGCATAGGGTCGTTAAAAGGAAATAGCGCCCTAGTAAGGGTCGCTATTTACTGTAAAATTTCAGAACTCGACAGAACACATCGATAATCTATATGCATGATATATATAGTTTTAATATATCATATTGGCTTCGTTACTTGAGAAATTAACTTCGTTCGGGCTACGAAACTTGAGAAAACCTACGTTTGTTAAAGATCGGGGTGATGACATGTGAAGACTTTTGATGAATACGGTACTCTGTTTCCTTGCGCAGGAACAGGGGATGGAGAGGATGAAGAACATACCAATCTACAGTAGGTGGAAGAAAAAGGAGGAAGAAGATGATGGAGGCTCCCCCTTCTCACGTCTGCCAACAGGATAAAGAAGAAGATGCTCTCCCCTTCACGTTACAGTCAGCAGGAAGAAGAGGAAGAAGCCCACCCTTCGAACGCCATAATTTGCTTTGGCACGTTTGAGGGCATGCTTATATATAGGAGTATGGGATTTCCATAGGTTCGAAAGCTACTAATAGAAGGTTGAATGACCTTCCATATTATCAGCCGCTTGCATTTGTTGGTGCAAAAACTCTAAAGCTAATACTATGCACGTCGAACATGGATATGGGTTGGGCCTCTCTCTATATATATATGTATATGGGCTTGGCCCATTTAGGTATATATATATCTATATATATATATGGGTTTTGGGCTTTTATAATTTTGGGTTCTTGTTTACATGTGTATGTAGAATGTGTTAAAGCCCCTTAAATGCATAAATATATATATAGCCTAATTATTTTTATCTATCCTTTTCCCACGCTTAATTCATTTAGAATATATTTATTCCTTATTTTTATCCGAGGTCTTACAAAGGCAAAGCTAAAGAGCAAGACTTTAAGTAGGTCTCCCTGTCTGGTTCCAAGCAAGACATATCGCCACCATGGGTAAGGCATCAAACCACGCATATTTCTTTGGATGCCAATCTGAGTATACCAGTATACCAAGAGCTGCCACCTGAGGTCATCGAACAGGTGATTAACGCTACCTTCCAAATACAACAAGCAGAAGGTGCTTAGATCGAAATTAAGGCAAAGAAAAGAGGTTGACCTCACTCTACCAATACACCAGCTTTGAGATATCCCCATGGGGATTTGTCAACTCCGACTCCAGCACCAATTTCTCCTACCTCGCTAGAGGTGGCCATCGCCAAGAAACAAGAGATAAATAAGAGGAAGAACCTCAAGAGATGACTTAAGAAGCAAGCTAAGCAAGCAGTTGCTTTACAGTCTCTGGCTGAGCTAACGCCTCTCTAGAGGCTACAAAAGCTTATCGATGACCTAGAGGAATACATCCCCCCTCGTCCCACTTGATGGCTACATCTCGTGGGAAGAAATGCAAAAGTGAGCCTGCCTTAGAAATTGGGCCAAGAAATGATCCAAAAAATCAAGAATGGCGAAAGGCTCCTCATTCCCGACAAACTCTCCTAGTTTTATAATGATAAGGAGATCACCATAGAGTAGTTAGAAGAGATGCTCCGAGGTTGCACCTACAACATAGTGGTGATCCCACCCCTGACAACATCAACGCTTCTCGCCGAGGCAAGCCAGTGGCCTCTCGGACAAGACAAAGAGCCACCACCCCATTAGGGCTACAACAGACACCTAAAAGTATAGGTCACAGCTGAGGCCTTGGCCGGGGATGCGATAGTGGGCATGGAAGAATGACCAAACAACCCCGCTCCCCACCCAATTTCGACCTAGAACGGATCATCCTCTTTCGAGGGGAAGAGCCAGCCCCCATTCTAGAGGTGGAGATTCAGAATGGTCCGAGTATTTTTGACCCCTCCGATGATGAGAAGGCCACTACCAGTGTTCCAGTCCCTACTCCAGCTCTAGTTATGACCGACGACCAAGCAGGTCCATCTGGTAAGGATGACCCAACACGCCAACCACCTTCAGAAGAGCCACCTTTGGCGTCTCTATTATAAGAGTCCACAGGAGATAAAGATCAGTCCGATCCCAATGGCAAAGGCAAGGTAGTGCAACTTCGTAACGAGGAGGAATGCAATAGCTCGCACAAGGCTCTGCCTGACATATTACCCTCATTGGAGGACACTCATGCTCGAGCTGACCGGGAAGTCCTCCACCAAATGAAACGGTTTCCCGCCAATAATACTATTTGGGAAGCCATTGCCTAGAGTAAAGAGCTGCTAGAAGCTCTCATCAAAATAATCCAAGAGCCAGAAGTTTATGAAGCACATGCTACAAAAATGAAGGAAGCAACATATGAAGCCTTCGCAGCGACTATTACATTTGCGGAAAAGGACATGTTACTGTCCTCCCTGTGTCACAACCGCCCTCTCTACATGTGAGGGAAGATCAATAGTCATGAGATGAATTGGATCCTAGTGAACGTCGGTGCTACTGTTAACATCATGCCGCTAAAGACTTTTTAATGGGGACATGAGAGCTCAAGATCGACGATGGAGGACACGCCACTCTACTCTAGCTTAGTGATAGTGTGGAGTCTTAGCATTATATTTTTAGACCTGATTTGATATATTTTGGAGTCTTTTGTAGGCCATTTAAGGGCCATATGGATTATGGGTCATTAGGAGTCTAAATTGAGGGACTTTGGTTGTTTTGTGTGCATGGAGCCCAATTGGGCCAATATGGGCTAGCTGCCCCCCTCCTTTCTCTCCTCCTCCCTTTCTCCCTTATAATAAATGTCTTGGGTTATAAAAGTCAAGGGAGAGGATTATGGAAGAGGAGTCCAAGGAGGTAGGTAGCCCACTAGGTTTGAATTTTGGGCACCCCCCTCCCCGTTTTTCTCCCTTCTATGCAATCACGTGGGAAGACTACAAAGGAGATTAGCATATCATAAGAGTCTTGTATTTGGCTTTTGAAAGAAATGAAGATCTTAAGTTTTTGTGGAGAGAACTCCCTTGGTGGTTGTGCCCCCCCTCTTCTTCCTTGTGCCTACGACGGGCCATCCCGGGGGGAGACGTCGCAGATCTAAGGGGTGACACGCCCCTATAGTATCCCTTTCTGCTGTTGCTCTACCACTCCTCGCCACACCTCTTCATCTTCCTCTCACTGCGTGTCCCTCTCCACATCCTATCCCTGTAGGACCTTCTCAGCCTATAACCAGATCCGACCCCTCTGTTTTGGGATTTACCTCGGTGATCCTGCTGCTTAGAAGGACCTTCCCTTCCCCAGGGGTCATTCTACTCCAAGTTCTCTTTGCAACAGGACTGATCTCGTCACCATCCGCCTCTGGACCTGGCCATCGCGAGCATTCTCGTCTGACTGCACCGATCTACATCGCCAGACGCGCGACGGGACGAGGTCTCTGCTGCGACCTTGTTCTCAGAGGCCCTACTGGAAGCGATCACCGAATTCCACACCTCAGGCATTCTACTTCAAGTCCTCTTCGTGACAGGGATAGGTTTGGCGGCCTTCTGCCTACGGATCCACCCCGACGAGCTGATCTCGCTGGGCTGCGCAACTTGCCTAGACAGATCTAATCTGAGGATGACCTCCCTGTTGTGGTAAGCCTCCTCACCGTCTTTCTTTGAGTTAGGGTTGGGCCTTCTACGACATGGATTTGTGACCAACCCTCTTCGTAACGAGTGGTCACCCGCCCCAATCTGACGTCGTATCAGGCCGTGTCGACATTTTTTATCGGACTACGTAGTCCGCCCAACCTGCTCGACCAAGGACGATCCTCATGCTTGTGAACTCCCTCCACACTCCCCTGTGTTGAGTTTGGGCCTGATTTTTAGTGAGCCGATACATCTACATGTCCTCTTCACAGAAAGAGCTCACCCGCCCCAATCCGACATCTGGGCTGGTCGTGGCATTCGTTTCTATGGGACTACGCCAGTCTGCTTTGGCACGTTCATAGACCTGGCCTAGGACCAGATCCGACCATCACCCATACCTGAGGCCGCCTTGGTCTCAGACATGGACATATTGAGTGCCGGGCCACCGCAGCTTGTTGGGGCGTCCCCACCTTCATCCAGTCTTAGTTTTGCATGCGGATTCATCTGGGAGGTCACGGTTTCATGGTCCCTCTCCGGCTAGTTGTCTGCCCACTTACCCTACGTAGACCCAGTCTGCATCTGCCTGCCGTGAAAGACCCTCCCAGAAGGGACCCTATCAGCGGTCACCCGATCGCCGCCATCATGTGCTCTGCTTCCCTGCTTGTTAATTCAACTTCAGCTATACCTGTGGCGATTATCGCCGTTCCTCGACACCGTACGGTGATTCCGACTGGCTTATTGTCCCTACACGATAGAACAGAGTTCAGTCCGGACCAGCAACCTACCTTCGGCCCCGACGTGTCCTCGACTTGCTGCCCATCAACTTGACCATGACGACCCCGGATCTCTATTTGTAGGCTTTTACCTCCCAACGAGGAGTGGGCAATTTGGGCCAGATCTGTACTATTTTGGTTGCACTTGCACCGGGGTTGTGTGCCTCAGCTGTGGTTATCTTCCCCATGAAGTCCCGAGATTAAATGGCACCCAAGAGGGGGGTGAATTGGGTGTTGGTATAATTAATCAATCTTTTTTACCTTTTATATAAATATGCAATAGGAAGCTAAAATGAGAAACAGAACTAACAAAAGCCAACAGACAAGGCAAAATCTATAAGGTGATAAAGGATTATGCAAGATAAACGAGAATAAAAACTGAACTGAAAAGCACACTTACGATTTGCACAGAAGGGGGATAGAGGAAAAGGAACAAACCACACTGAGACAACGATTTTTAGGTGGTTCGGATGCCACAACGGCAACCTACGTCCACCCCTCACGGACAGTGAGGAACCACACACTATCTTGTAAGAAGTTACAATATCAACCACACACAACACTCACACACTGGGAAGGAGGGTTCCCACGAAGGTGTAAGAACACCTTAATACACACACAACTCCAACAAAGAACACACAACCACACACACACACACGGATCTAGGAAGATCCACACACTCTGAAATGTTTAACGATTACAAGAATCACAGATGAAGCTTAAGAGAACAAAATGAATTTAAAACATAAGAAAAGAATATTGATTTGCTCCCCCTTAATGGATGATTGGATGCTTTTGATGCAGCTTGAATACTTGGGCTGATTTTCACTTGACTGGATGAAGAAGGATGAAGAACTTTTCTCGGAGCACTATTCACGTCTACAGTGCCGGATCCCTTCTCTTACTCTTGGCAGCCCCCTTGATCCACCATGAGCATTAGGGTTTTCTTCACCCTCTTGTATAAGTTTTATAGGCTTAGAATGGTCCATGGACTCCCCCAAACCAGATCCACAATTTCTGGAGGGATTGAGTGCTTAGGGATTAAATAACACCAAGTGGAAAGGCTTCCCTCGAAGTGACAAAAAGTCAGCAATATTGGGCAGCTCGGGGCTGGCGGTCGACCTGTAGGGGCTGGCGGTCGACCGCCACTGAGAAACCTGCAGGTGGCCGGTCCCTGGGAATTCCGGTCGACCGGGATTGGAGGGGCGATCGAACGCCACTGTGACAGACTGTATAGAATTGCATTCTGTTATTTCAGGTCGACCGGAGTCATGCTGGAGGTTGATCGGACTGTCAAAAACCTGAAAAATAAAGAGTTTAGCCCAGAGAACCATATCCACAAGACCGAGGCATGAATTGGATGCATGTTTATAGGTAATTTCAAGTTCATTTGAGATCTTAGAAAACCATTCGGAAGGCTAAAACCTTAAGCAAAGGCATGAAGAGTTCTGACCTAGAAGGCTTATGAAAATCACTTAGGTTATTAGTTCCAAGCATGTGAGCAACCATATGTCCTTGGTTTTGTTATCATCAAAAACATCGAGATATATATACAACAATCTCCCCCTTTTTGATGATGACAAAACTCTAGGGCATTAAAACCAAAGTTCATGTTACAAGGAAATTCAATTCGGATGTAGTGCTAGAAGAGTCAATATACAAGGTAGCATATACCACCCAACCACTTGATTGGTAGCAAGAGTATGAAATGAGACACAAATACCAACCATCTGAATTCAAACACCAGTACTTTCAATTCATCATTTTTCATTACAAGGTACATTAGTGCGAGAGTGAATGCACGACTCTAATACCAAAGAGTAAACAAAAGACTAACACTACGACAGCCCTCACATGTGACATGCAAGCAAGCAACACAACCACACAACGACAACGACATACAAGTAGATAATAAACCTGCCCTACTACTTCTCCCCCTTTGTCAACAGCAAAAAGGGATAGGATAGACGAAGGAGGGACTCAAGCAACACTAGACCAAAAGAGAACATGCTAGAGGTGGAAACAAAACAAATCCTCATGGAGCATTTTTAGGAGGTGGCTGATCTGCTGGAGGTGTAGGTGGAAGGCCAAGGTGCCGACGAATGTCACCAAGATGGTGATCTTGATTATGAAGAAGATCAAGAATATGACCAATGGATTCATCACGAGCTGCATCCCGGCACCGCATGCCAAGAAGGGAGAGGTGCATGAGGCTAAAGGATTGGCCAGACGCATCTAAATCCGCTCGGAAGGAAGTCATGTGTGTGGTGAGAGTGACCATTTGAGTAGAGAGAGAGTCCAAGGCAGTAGAGAAGGTGTCCATGCGCCCGGATATGGTGTCAAACGTAGTGCCCATGGTGTCCCCAAAGGTAGAGAGACGATCCCCAAGGGTATCTACACGAGTCTCCAAGCCGGTAAGCCACCCGTCAAGAGCCTCATAGTCCACCGAAGGGCACTGTCCGGCCCCTTGAGTGGAAGATTCCCCATGGTGAAACTGAGGAGGAGGAGGCATCTCAAAATCCTGGTGAAAAGGAGATGGTGGAGGAGGCTGCTCCTCAACTGGAACTGGAGGGGGGATATCCCCTTCGCCTTGCTGCTGTGCTGGTCCTTCTTCTTCCTCACTGATTTCATCGTCCCCATAAATCGGAATGTCCCGCACAAGCTCGCCGTCGGGACCAAAGTAGTAGCCAAAATCTGTGAAAATTTTATGCTTGTTGTATACATCATCCTGCCTAACATATATGAACTGCTCATTTGCCACATTTATCCCGGCATGAATGAAGACATCGGTCAACTGCGAACCATATGGAAGAGAGCGCCGAAGGTAGGTACGATAGGTGCTAATCAGATCTGTCATGAGCCGACCCATATTGATTTGAATTCCATTCATGACATGATAGAATAGGAATCTCTGAACTTATGTAACCTCATCCCGACCGCCCACCTTGGGATAAATCAATGATGTAAACATGTGATGCAGGACCCGTTGCAGAGGAGGAAAATGATTGGCATTCAGCTTGATCAGATTACTCACACCGTGCACATACTCACAGTTGGTCATAATAGTAAAAGTAGCTGGAACTTCACCAAAACCATATGCCCTATCTATACCCATGGCGGATACTCCTAGGGCCTTCTGAAATAATTCTGGAGTGATGTGAAGCTCCACACCCTCAACTGTGGTATATAACTGTTCATTCCTTAGAACCAAGTACCCGTAGAACTGCTGTACCAAGCGAGGATAATATCTGTTGTACCGGGTAACAAAATCCATCCAACCGTACTGAACCTCAAATAGAGCACACAAGTCTGGAAGGATCTCATTCACCTCATGGAAGTCGACCAAGCGAGGGTTGATGATAGGATGTGGAGGGAGAGGTACTCGAGGTAGAGGAGGAGCTTGCTGAGATGGAGGAGCCGGGGCCGCTTGCCGTTGACGGCTAGCTTCTCCTTGGGCAGAGCGCCGAGAACTCCGTCTTGGCGGCATCCCGAACTCGAAAAACCCACCGGGAAACCCTTGAACAATCGATCTCAACCCTGGGAATGTGGATGGAGCACAAGGGACACTTCTAGGGCTTGGAGCAACCTTTCCTCAGAGAAGAAGCTGAGAGGGATCTCCACGAACGCACAAACGACGGTATGGAGAAAGTCCCGAAGTGATGACAGAACGATCGAATCAATGTACGGGTGGAGGAGGAAGGGTTGTGGATGCTTGGATGGTGGAGATGAGGAGTGCTATGGTTGGAGTTTGGTGGAGGAGAGTGAGTGGAAGGAAAAGAGAGGTAAAAGGAGAAACAAGACCCATATAAGAAGGGTCGGTTGACCCTTAAGTCGGGTCGGTCCGCCGCCGGCGGTCGACCGGCGCGGGCCTGGCGGTCGACCGCCAGGACCAAAAAACCCCAATTTTTGAATTTTCCCTCTTTTTTGTTTTGTTTCTTTTTTTTTATTTGGGGGATAGCCAACGGACTGCCTGAGTGGGGCCACCAACATGACATAGGAAGTTTATGGAGAAGAAGATGTATATAAGATAGGAGGTTCTGATTTACCCTAGGTAGTACCTTAGTACCAGCAACACTGAGTCCACAGATGTTTGTGATCAAGGAATATTTGGCCATAGAAGTATTATTCAAGAAGAGTTGAATATAAGTAGTTACATCCAAGCATACAAGATGAGTAAGGACACAAGAAAAGAAGAAGCAAAATGCATGTTTTCTACCCTTGATGCACATGATTTTTCTACAAATGCAACTCTATACCTTAGATGCAAACCTATGCATGTATGCTCTCACCCTTGCACATCCCAAGTTCTCTTCTTATCTTATTAAATTGATCCTGGTTTAGGGGTTTGGTGAAAATGTCAGCTAGCTGATTGTGTGTGTCGATGAAGTTCAATTCAAAGACCCCTTTTCCTACATGATCCCTCAGAAAGTGATGACGAATATCTATATGTTTGGTCCTTGAGTGTTGAACATGATTTTTTGACAAATTAATTGCACTAGTGTTGTCACACAGAATTGGAACAGTTTTCATTTCAACATCTAAATCAAGCAGTTGATTTTTGATCCAAAGTACTTGGGCTCCACAACTTCCGGCGGCTACATATTCAGTCTCGACCATTGAGAGGGCTTTTGAATGTTGTTTCTTAGAGGCCCATGAGACTAGGCAACCACCAAGAAACTGACAGTACCCACTTGTACTTTTACGATCGACAATGCATCCAACATAATCCTCATCGGTATAGGCAATTAAATCAAAGGAACCACCGATAGGAAACCACAAGCCAAAGTCTATTGAGCCAATGAGATATCTAAAAATGCGTTTCATAGCTGATAAATGAGATTCCTTGGGGCATGACTGAAAGCGGGCACAAAGACAAACACTGAATTGAATGTCAGGGCGACATGATGTAAGGTATAGTAGTGATCCGATCATACCTCGAAACAGTGTAGGATCTATTGTTTTACCATTTTCATCTTTTTCCAGCTTTGTGGTGGTAGCCATGGGAGTTGCTATAGGTTTTGCTTCCGCCATCCCGTATTTCTTTAACAATTCCATCGTGTACTTTGCTTGACTTATGAAAATACACTCAGAAGTCTGCTTCACCTGCAATCCAAGAAAGAAGTTTAGCTCCCCTATTGAGGTCATCTCAAATTCTCCTTGCATAATTTCTACAAATTCATCGCATAAGGCATTGTTAGTAGCTCCAAAAATAATGTCATCCACATACCACTACCAGAAAAAGCGGGATTACAGACGGAATTTTTCTGAAATTTGTGACGGATTTTTTTCCGTCGGAAATCCCGTCTGAAATATGCAAGTACACACCGAATTTCAGACGGAAATTTGTGACGGAAAATATTCCGTCACAAATTTCAGACGGAATTTGGGACGGAAAATTTAATCTGTCAGAAATTTATAACCAAGAATTTGTGACGGCCACATTTGTGACGGATCCGTCTGACAATCCGTCACAAATGTGTCTTCTCACGGATTTTCAGACGGAAATTAGTCCGTCACAAAATTTATTGCGCCCCAATCCGTCGCAAAGGCACATTTGCGACGGATTTGGGGCGCAAAAATTTTGTGACGGATTAATTTCCGTCTGAAAATCCGTGAGAAGACACATTTGTGACGGATTGTCAGACAGATCCGTCACAAATGTGGCCGTCACAAATTCTTGGTTATAAATTTCTGACAGATTAAATTTTCCGTCCCAAATTCCGTCTGAAATTTGTGACGGAATATTTTCCGTCACAAATTTCCGTCTGAAATTCGGTGTGTACTTGCATATTTCAAACGGGATTTCCGACGGAAAAAAATCCGTCACAAATTTCAGACGGAAATTTTCGTCTGAAAATTCCGTCTGTAATCCCGCTTTTTCTGGTAGTGTACACTTGAACTACTAAAATGTCTTTACCTGATTTCTTCTTGAAGAGTGTTTGATCAACCTTACCTCTCTTAAACCCATTTTCAACCAGAAATGAGGTAAGCCGCTCATACCACGCCCTTGGTGCTTGCTTTAGTCCGTACAGGGCCTTTTGGAGCTTGTATACATGTTGTGGATGTTTGGAGTCTTCAAAGCCTGGAGGCTGCTCTACAAAAACATCCTCCTTGATATAGCCATTAAGGAATGCAGATTTAACATCCATTTGAAATAGCTTAAAGTTCAAGGAGCAAGCATAGGACAACAAGATCCGGACTGCTTCAAGTCTCGCAACCGGTGAAAAAGACTCATCAAAGTCAATACCCATCTCCTGACTATACCCCTTGGCAACAAGCCGAGCCTTATTCCTCACAACCAATCCCGCATCATTTAGTTTATTTCTGAAAACCCAACGAGTTCCAATAGTGAGATGGTTCTTAGGACGCGGTATGAGAGTCCACACCTCGTTTCTTTCAAACTGGTGCAGTTCTTCATGCATAGCCTGAATCCAGGATTCATTTTGAAGAGCTTCATGAATGTCCTTGGGTTCTTCTTGAGAAAGTAGAGCCATCAAATCCTCCTCTTCCACCTGCCTCAGAGAGGACCTTATTTTTACCCCATCCTCAAAGTTACCTATGATGTTCACAGCAGGATGATCCTTTAGAAATGTGGAAGAACTGGGCAAGTCAGGATGCTGCACTTATGGTTCTTGCAGTGCCTCAATTGTAGGATCCTCATCTTCCTCATTTTTGCTTGATGTTGCCTTCAATGGTTCATCCTTAGCTTGGACATTTGATGAGTTCTTAGGATCTTCATCTGCATCCAAGGTGGAAGAAATTTGATTTGTCAGTTTTGATTTGGATTCATCAAAAATAACATGAGGACTTTCTTCAACAACCAAAGTCCTTTTGTTGAATAATCGGTAAGCTCTAGAATTTACTGCATAACCTAGAAAGATTCCTTTGTCACTCTTTTCGTCAAACTTACCAAGGTTGGACTTACCATTGTTCAAAATGTAGCATGGGCATCCAAAGGATTTAAGATGGGCGATGTTTGGTTTCTTATCCTTATTGAGCTCATATGGAGTTTTCTTCAGAATGGGCCTTACCATTGCCATGTTGATGATGTAGCATGCTGTACTCACCGCTTCAGCCCAAAAATACTTAGGTAGGGAATTCTCACTGAGCATGGTCCGGGCCATGTCTATTAACGTTCTGTTCTTCCTCTCCACTACTCCATTTTACTGAGGCGTCCTTGGTGACGAGAAATTGTGTGTGTACCCCTGCTCTTCACAGAAAATGTTGAATTCATGATTTTCAAATTCACCACCATGATCACTCTGGATGGTGGTAATGAGGTAACCTCTTTCATTTTGGATTTTTCTGCAAAACACTTGAAACTCTGTCAGGGCATCACTTTTATTAGCTAAGAATAACACCCATGTGAATCTGGAAAAATCATCGACAATCACAAAACCATAGGTTTTTCCTCCTAGGCTAGATGTTCTAGTTGGACCAAAAAGATCAATATGCAGTAATTCTAAAGGCCTAGCGGATGAAACAATGTTCTTGTTTTTGAAAGAAGTTCATGTTTGTTTGCCTTTTGTGCAAGCTTCACAGATTCTATCACTCTTAAATTTTAATTTTGGCAGTCCATTCACCAAGTCATGTCTAGACAACTTAGAGATTACTCCAAAACTAGGATGACCCAACCTTCGGTGCCATAACCAAACATTTTCATGATTGTTCGCAACCAGGCAGAGATCATCGCACGAAACATTATCAATATCAATAGTATAGACATTGTTATTCCTTTTCCAAGACATTTGATCTCATTTGTGTTTTTGTTCAAGACAATGCAGTGAATTCATCAAAAGCAACTTTTAAACCCTTATCGCACAATTTACTTATGCTTAGCAAGTTATGATTTAGACCTTTCACCAAAAGCACATTTTTAATAAGAATTTCAGAATTCTTACCAATGTTGCCAATCCCAACGATTTTACCTTTGTCTTGACTTCCAAAGACTACTGACCCTCCATCCTTGTCTTGCAGTGTAGAGAACACTTTCTTGTCCCCTGTCATATGCCTTGAGCAGCCGCTGTCCAAGTACCATTTGCTCCCCCTGGCTTCAAGACATATCTACAAGAAGAGAAATTCTCATGCAATTGTTTTTGGTACCCAAACAAGTTTGGGTCCATAGGAGTTAGTCCAACTTCTTACGGGTGTTCTCTTTGTCCATGGAACATGATATTTAGGTGTGCTTTGTCTAAACCAGCAGTTGGAAATCACATGACCAAATCTACCACAATGAAAGTAATTAGCATGTGAAAAAGTTCTTTGATATCTGTGTGGTTTAGGCTGAACATGTTGGGGTTTAGAATTAGAACATGAAGCATGATTATAGTCCTTTCCATGAATAAAGGATGTGGTGATCTTAAGCTCAAAAGATTTTTTGTTTTGAGGTGTGTACCCCAAGCCTTCCTTTTGGAAGTTGACTTTAACCCCTAATAGGTTATCCAGGTTTTGTTTCCCCTTAACAAACCTAGTCAAGGTGAACTGAAGTTCAGCAACTTTTTCACTCAAAATCCCATTTCTCCTTTCGAGTTCTGAATTAGTGGATTTCAGAGTTTGTTCTTCAATTTTGATCCTTTCACATGCTTCCTCCATTTCAGTTATTTTGCATGATAGTTCCTTTTTGGTTTTATCACAGTCTAAAATTATTTGCAGTAGACTTTCCTTTTCTTCCGTAGCCTCAAACCATTCCTGTTCCAGTTTCTCAAATTTGGCAAAGATATCTTCACGTGATAAATCATCTAGTTTCTTTTTAAGAGTTTTATTTTCAGATCTGATTTTCTTGTACTTAGTGTACAACTTTTCATATTCAGATTCCCATTGTTCATTGGAAATGAATTCAGGGTCAGAATTTACCTCCGTGGATTCATCCTCATGTGCCATGAGGCACAAGCTTTCCACAAGTTCTTGAATCTCTTCATCAGATGGTTCATCTTCTTCGTCGCTCCAAGTGGCGACCATGGCTTTGGATTTCACGAAGTTATCCTTCTTGAATTTCTTCTTTAGATCTGGACATTCACCTCTCATGTGCCCAGACTTCTTGCATTCGTAGCATATGATGCTACTTGGCTTGCTCGATTCACCTTTGGTTTGCGTGGGCCTTCTTTGCCCCTTTCTGAAGTTTCCCTGAAAGTTTCTCTTCTTCCTTAGAAATTTTCTCACTTGGCGAGTTATCATCGCCAATTCTTCCTCTTCATTGCTCCCGTCACTTGATTCACCTTCTTGAAATTCGTCATCGGATTGATGTGCTTTCAGTCCAATGACCTTTTTCTTTTTGATGTCTTCATCAACTGTTCTCTTTATATTTATCTCATAGGTCATGAGTGACCCTATGAGTTCATCGAAGGTAAGAGTTGACAGGTTCTTTGAGTCTTCAATAACCGTGGCCTTTGTGTGCCAAGCTGAAGGTAGGGACCTTAACACCTTCCTCACAAGGTCGGAATTTGAGTATTCCTTCCCGAGACTTTTGAGACCATTTGTGATCTATGTTAACCTTGCAAACATCTCGGAGATGGTTTCTTCAGGTTTTATTTTGAATAGCTCATAGTCAGTGACTAGGAGATTTGCCTTGGTTTCCTTGACCTCTGAAGTTCCCTCGTATATGAGTCACAGCTTGTCCCACATTTCTTTGGCTGAGCTGCACATAGAAACACGAGAGAATTCATTAGGGTGTATCGCACATTGCATAATATTCATGGCATTAAAATTAGTAGTGCATTTCTTAATTTCCTCGGGTGTCCATTTTTCTTCATCATCCCCGAGTTTATGAGGACCCTTGTCCACAACTCTCCAAACTTCGTACTCTTGAGCCCTTAGAAAAACATGCATTCTATTTTTTCCAGTAGGAGTAGTTAGAACCATCAAAAAATGGAGGACGGTTGATGGAATGACCCTCGGGTATCATACCCTTGTTTGCCATTTAATCGGATCTTACTCTAGATCGTTAGATCTGTGAAAGGAAGAGCCTTAGCTCTGATACCCATTGAAGTCCCGAGATTAAATGGCACCCAAGAGGGGGGTGAATTGGGTGTTGGTAGAATTAATCAATCTTTTTCGCCTTTTATATAAAATATGTGATAGGAAGCTAAAATGAGAAACAGAACTAACAAAAGCCAACAGATAAGGCAAAATCTATAAGGTGATAAAGGATTATGCAAGATAAACAAGAATAAAAACCGAACTGAAAAGCACACTTACGATTTGCACAGAAGGGGGATAGAGGAAAAGGAATAAACCACACTGAGACAGTAATTTTTAGGTGGTTCGGATGCCACAACGGCAACCTACGTCCACCCCTCACGGACAGTGAGGAATCACACACTATCTTGTAAGAAGTTACAAGATCAACCACACACAACACTCACACACTGGGAAGGAGGGTTCCCACGAAGGTGTCAGAACACCTTAATACACACACAACTCTAATGAAGAACACACAACCACACGCACACACGGATCTAGGAAAATTCACACACTCTGAAATGTTTAACGATTACAAGAATCACAGATGAAGCTTAAGAGAACAAAATGAAATTAAAACATAAGAGAAGAATCTTGATTTGCTCCCCCTTAATGGATAATTGGATGCTTTTGATGCAGCTTGAATACTTGGGCTAATTTTCACTTGACTAGATGAAGAAGGATGAAGAACGTTTCTCGGAGCACTGTTCACGTCTACAGTGCCGGATCCCTTCTCTTCCTCTTGGCAGCCCCCTTGATCCACCTTGAGCATTAGGGTTTTTTTCACCCTCTTGTATACGTTTTATAGGCTTAGAATGGTCCATGGACACCCCCAGACCAGATCCACAATTTCTGGAGGGATTGAGTGCTTAGGGATTAAATAATACCAAGTTGAAAGGCTTCCCTCAAAGTGACAAAAAGTCAGCAATATTGGGCAGCTCGGGGCTGGCGGTCGACCTGCAGGGGCCAACCGCCACTGAGAAACCTGCAGGTGGTCGGTCCCTGGGAATTCCGATCGATCGGGATTGGAGGGGCGGTCGACCGCCATTGTGACAGACTGTATAGAATTGCATTCTGTTATTTCAGGTCGACCGGAGTCATGCTGGAGGTTGACCGGACTGTCAAAAACCTCAAAAATAAAGAGTTTAGCCTAGAGAACCATATCCACAAGATCGAGGCATGAATTGGATGCATATTTATAGGTAATTTCAAGTTCATTTGAGATCTTAGAAAACCATTCGGAAGGCTAAAACCTTAAGCAAAGGCATGAAGAGTTCTGACCTAGAAGGCTTATGAAAATCACTTAGGTTATTAGTTCCAAGAATGTGAGCAACCATATGTCCTTGATTTTGTTATCATCAAAAACATCGAGATATATATACAACACCCCATGCACTAGCGTGGAGGTATGCATTCCACTCCCTCACTTTCACTTTACTCATTCCGTATATGAGCTTATATCTGTTTTTGATGTGAGTGTGTGTTAGGTATCTAGCCCGTAAAATTCTATCACTGCTGGTGTGCATGAGCGTGACCTGTCCCGTAGTCTTCCTCCGAACTACGAGTGAGAGCAACCACCCTTGACGCTGGCGATTCCTCAACCGCACAGATCCCACGTTTCCCTTGCTAGGGACGACTGTGCACCGTGGCTTCTCGTTAGTAGCGTGTTCAGCCCCTGAGTCCTCACTAGAGCCGGGCCTTAGGCTGCTCCCCTTGGTGCACCCTTGCTGATCGCATCTTCATCTAGAGTAAGAAGTCGTTGCATTGTCTATGGAGCCGCGTCGTCCTGCATCAATTTGGTATCAGAGCATGGTTAGGGTCTAAGGTAGTCTTGTATTAGTGTTGCACTCTACACTCCCATCAATTTGTCACCCCATTGCATGCCCACCCGTAGAGGAACCGATTTCCATCCCTCTACACCTATGGCCGACCCTCGTGCCGAAGTCCCCGAGGACCCTTCTTTGGTCGAAGCTATGCACACCCTGATGGATAGGGTGGCTGAGTTAGGTCAGAACTCTCGAGAGCATCTAGGCCGTGTCAAGGGTAGGTTAAAAGCCATAGAGGATAAGGTGGATGGCTCCGACCAATCTCTCCACGGTTTATTTGCACATCTCGTCGCCCTTGAGAGAGCATCATTGGGTGGGAACCCTGGGCCAGCAGACACCCATCCTGGGCCGATGCAGCAGCCCATGGCCCCTAGGGTTCATGGGGCTGAGGATCGGAGGCATAGAGCCGTGATTATTGATAAGAATAGATGGATGCTCTGATACCAACAGATGAGTCCAAGACGCGATCTAGAGGGGGGTGAATATATCGATCACCCAATAAAACTTACTACAACAAGAACAGTTGCGGAATAAAAACAAATTGTTGTAGGACGAAGAAGAACAATTAAACGCAATCGAACTGTAGCAAGTCTAGAAGATCAGCACAAAGGTAGTCTTAAGCATTATCTACTGAGCGGTGAAACTAAATAGAGATGAGCACAAACCACAAGGCAATCACACAGTAGATGATGAATTTTTAAGGTGGTTCGACCTCAAATCCGAGGTCTACGTCCACCCCACACTCCAACCAGAGTGTGTTTTCTCACTGATGCATAGCTTAACCTATTGATCCATAGCTTTGGGGTAAAAACCCTACAGACCGCTGGGCCTTACAGCTTACGCGGACCATAGGAGTCTTCCTCTGCAACTGCAGGAGAATTACAGCTTCACCCGACCAGAGGATACCACACCTCTGCAACCGCTGGGGAATTACAGCTGCACCCGACTAGAGGATACCACACCTCTGCAACCGCTGAGGAATTATAGCTTAACCTCTGCTGACAAATAGCTTTAACAAGAGTTTCAAAAATGAAAAAAAAAACAGGACGAAGAATCAAAACCCACGAAGGGAATGTAGCTCAACAATGAGCAAAATCAGTTCCGATTCTGAACCAGAAAACTGATGAACAAAACATTCTCAGACTTTTAAAGCTTCCACTTTCAAACTCTCTTCTTCTTTCAAATCTACTCTCACTCTTCTTCTTCTCTCTAGATCGTGCTGCCTCTAGCTCTTTCTTCTTTTTTCTCTTAATATCTCGATCATGATCTGTCTTCACTTGAAGGAGAATCTCCGTATTTATATGAAGCAGCAGTGAGATAGGGCGTGTGCTTGCCACAATTCCCGCCCAAAAGCCTTATCCATATCTAGAGTTGTTTGGCCATGTGGCAGCATCCTGGCACCCCCTCCATTCTTGGATCACGTGCCATTCTTAAACTCCTCGAGCAGATCTCCTGTAAAAATCAGACTTAGTGTCAGTTTGAAACAATCTGAAAGATAGTAGAAAGATACACGGAGTTAATTAGAGCTTTTAACTACATGTGCACAGACTGCACAGACTCGATATAACATATGAACACATATGCATGGAGTCAAGTGTTCATACATGGGCATGTGCACTGACTTGATATTACTCTAAGACCCGAAGTGCACAGACTTGATTTGTGCACAATGCGGACGCTGCACAGACTTTATGTGCCCGGTGCAAGAATTACACCGACTCATTGTGCCCAGACGTGAGCATGCACGGACTTAGTTTCGAGCAACAACTACCAATGCATCGACTTACTAATGCATGGATGACACTTGCACTGACTTGGTCGTGTGCATAAACAAGGCTTGCATCGACTTTATATATGTATGCATGGACTTAATGTGTGCGTGAGCAACCTTGCTTAGACTTAGTTCGTGCAGAAGATAAATGTTGCACAGACTTAGTGCACGGTGCAGAAGTTGCACTGACTTGATCACGTGCAGCGAGAAGTGTTGCACCGACTTGCTTTGCCTAGACTTAAGCATGCACGGACTTGGTCGCTTGTAGCAATAAGACCTGCACAGACTTTCGGGCATGTGCAGCAACAAGACTTGCACCGACTGATATATGCATGCACAGACTCAATGCAAAATTAACCATGTGCTGCACCGACTTTACTCAATGCACAGACTAAGTGCAAAGATGCAAACAACATTTATATGATTATCTGACATATAAAAGTCATCAAAATACACACATCACTATGTCAATATAAAGTTAACAAAGTCAACTATGCAGTCAACGAAGTCAACCAATACTGTTGCCAATTATCAAAACACTTCAGCATGTTGCGATTCTCCCATATCATTCAAGGCCAGAGGAGACCTAACATTCTCCCCCTTTTTGATGATGGCAACACCAAAAGTAAATGCATTAAGAATGATGTATTTTGATGAATCATGAATCACAGTCAGATGACATTCATGCAAATGCAGACACTATACACAGACTTTCTCCCTGAATGAATCCTTTAAGATGCTCCTCCTGAATTTTTGACTCTTAACCAAAATAATCATGGACTCTTTCTCTTCCCATCTCTCAAACACCATTACAAACTCTCCCCTTAAACACATAGACTCTCCCCTTTAAACTCACTCCCCTTTTGCCATCAGAATACAATCTCTCCCCCTATGACATAGGGAAGGAAGGGAAGAAGCTCAAAGAGAAGTAGATGACAATAAACTCTCCCCCTTTGCCATCAGCAAATAAGGAGGACGGTAAATAGTGGGAGGGTAGAAGAGATAGACTAGATAAAATTCTGTGCATTAGTTCAGAATATAAGCAAATTATGAACAACTTTTTGTCATAAGAATCATTAAGTGTGTATTCTTGAGCAAGTTCAAGTTTAACAGTTATAGAAGGTAGAGTTAAATCACTGAGTTTCTGAAATATGGTCATAGTGTCCGTTTATAGCAGTTAACCTAAGTCACATGACTATACTAGACTAGGTCAATACTATATCTTACTTATTTCAGAAACAATGAATATCAAGGAGAGTAACCTGAATTTGTATTGATACTTCATAACATTTTGCATTAGAAGGGTTACATCATTTCTTTTTCACTTCTAATCTGAACTTAGTGAACAGACAAGTGTCATTTATGCTGTTGACATTAGGTGTACACATGGATTAGACGCAAGTACCCCCAGTTACTAGGCATAAACTACTATATCTGCCTCTGATCAAGAACTACCAAGGTGATTTACACCTTTGACATTAAGGGTACACGTTTATCAGACGCCAGTATCCACAATTACTCAGTGAAACCGGCCCTATAGATTTGACCATATGAACAGAGATAACATGAAACACCTCATGACATAAGGTCCTCTCCACTTCCTTGATGGAGGGTTCAGTTTCTCAGTGCAATTCAGTCATTGCTCTGCCACTTTGTTAAATTCTTTGTCATTAAAAATTTTATTAATGCTGCCCTTATAACTTTTCAGAGATACTTGTTCAAACACAATACATGTTTTGGTTTTCCCAGCCTAGATTTTACTAAGTCTGAAAAGTTCAGATACTGTGAAGACCTTTTCTATCATAACTGGAGAGGGGGATTTCCGCAGCCCACCACAAAGGCAGCCCAACAAGACCTACAAGGTCCAAGCAGGCGAGCCCACCCAAGTGATAGCCCACAGGGCCCACTTCGGGAGAAAAGCCCAATAAATAAGACTCGAGGAACCAACTCTCCCCGGCGGCCTTCTAGGCTCGGAGGGCCCGAGACAACAGTCAGGTCCCAAGGAAGGTCCGACCTAAAGCCCTCTCCCCATCCGAGAGAGATAGGCTCCAGCCGATCTATCCGACCCCACCCTCGCCGGGCCATGCCTATCGCTCGGACGTGAGCTAGCATCCCCGAGGCTCGGTAAGACCGGTTGATTATCTGCAGGTGCGGCCGTTCAGAGTCCTCCGCCAGCGGGAGAGTCATGGGAGCTGCCGGACTCCAAGGGGATAATGTTCCCACGATCAGGCCATGAAAGCCCCCGTTAAAGACGTAACCCCCGCCGGGAACCCCTCAGCTTACAGGACTCCTAAAGGCGGCGCACTATTTAAGTAAGGGATACCCTCCGGAAGATGGTAAGATGAACTAGGCATTCACATACCCTAAGCTCCTAAGCACGATTCGCTTCACCCTTTGGTGGAGAGGATTCTCGCACATCAGCTCTCTCCTCCCCCCATTATCGCTTCCACCATCGCTCTACTGACTTAGCCATCGGAGGATTTGCCCCAGGGAGATCCCCTGGGCCCTCTGACACGTTTCCCTCTCTTGCAGATTCATCTTCTGGTGATCCACAGCCCGCTCAGGACCTAGCGCGAGATTCTGCCTCTTCATCTAGCGCCGTCTGTGGGAAACGCACGAAGAGTCAAGATGGTAAGAAAAAGCTCAGGGAGGAGATCCGCCGGCGGGGCAGGTAAGGCTGTGGCGGCGGCGGGAGGCGCCCCCTCTAGGGTCTCACAGAGCCCCCCCTCCAACGCCAGCGTCCCCACCAACGGGCCACCACCCCCCCGACAGAGACAGGGGCACCCCTCGACGGTGGCGCCAACGCCTTCCAGGCCCTCAACGAAAAGATGGACGTCCTCATGGAGCTCATGAGGGCCCAGGCGGCCCGGGACGCGAGGTCCCGCGCCCCGTCAGGAAGTCCCCCTCGAAGGAGTGCAACGCAGCACACCGCCGGAGGCCGCTTCACCCTCCACGGCCGACAGCTCCTCCGCAACGACGTCGGAGGACCCTCGCAAGCTCCACCTGCGGAGCAAGAGGCTTCCTCCACACCGAGGAGAGGGAAGCAGGGGGCGAGGCCGCCGCGCCCGGGCACCAGTGCTCCGGGAGATCGCCATGACGCCCCCCCCAGCCCCACGGCGCGGCCACAGCCGGAACTGTCCCTCCGGCTACGAGATTTTGAAAGACGGTTCGCAGAGCAAGAATGCGCTCTCCGCGCCCTGCAGAAGACCTCTTTCCCGAAGGACGAGTAGAAATCCCCTTTCTCCGAGTACATCATGAAGGCAGAGGTCTCTCCTAGAGCCTCCATCCCAACCTTCAAGCTCTACGACGGCCAGGGCGACCCAGCCGACCACTACGATAGCTTCGACGCCCTGGTGACCCTGCATGGAACGTCGGATCCCATCAAATGCCGAGCCTTCACGGCCACCCTGGTCCAAGGCGCTCAGGCATGGTTCCGGGCCCTCGCCCTGGGGTCCATTCGAGACTTCAGGCAATTCGGGCGAATTTTCAAGGAGAGCTTCGCCGGTAGCGCCCCCCAAGGTCAGTAGCGGGGCTCCTGGCTCTCAAACAGGCGCAAGGGGAGAGGCTCCGGACTTACGTCCACCGATTTAAATCGGAAGCCCTTAGGATCCCCCGCCTGGATGTGGCCTCAGCCACAACCGCACTGACCGGGGGCACCCGGGACGAGAATCTCCGCCGCGAGCTTGTCCTCCACCCTCCCTCGACCCTTGCCGAGCTAGTGACTCTGGCACTGCGCCACGCCGAGTGCGAAGAAGTACTCAGCGCCTGCTGAGACGCAACCGGCTCGGGTCGGGAGGGGGACAAAAAGTGGACCTCCGAGCCAAACCCCAGCTCGAGTAAGAAGCGCGATCGAGAGGGAGAGCGCAAGAGAAAGTACGAGCGGTATACCCCCTTGACCGCACCAATCTATGAGATCTATGAAGACATCAAAGACTCGGGACTTCTCCGCCAGTCCGAGCCAATGAGGTCGAAGAACCGCAAGCGGGACAGGCATTGCATGTTCCACGGCGACCACGGGCACCACACCGGAGATTGCCATCAGCTCCAGGACAAGATCGAGCGCCTCATCCGTCTGGGGCATCTAGCCCGGTTCACGACCGGGCACAAAGAAGACCGAGATGCCGCAGAGGAGATCGACAACGCCCCCCGAGGGGTCCACGTCAACGTCATCTCTGGAGGGGCGGCATCGGGCGGCGACACCACCTGAGAAGGAAACGTCATGCCGAGCGGGCCAGCAAAGCCTTATGGCCTCCCAGAGGTCCGCCGATGGAGCCCCAGGTCATAGTCTTCTCCGACCAAGACCTGGAAGGGTTGAGCACCCCGCATGACGATGCCCTCGTTATCTCGGCCACGATAAATCACTGTAATGTAGACAGGATTTTGGTTGATAATGGGAGCGCCCCCGATGTATTATCTTATGACTGTTTTCTCAAGATGGGGGAAGACCCATCCAAGCTCCGCCCGATCCGAACACCCCTTTGCGGGTTTAATGGCCTGGCCACCTACCCCGAGGGAGCCCTAAGCCTGCCGGTCACTATCGGCACCCCACCCAAAACCGTTATGGTCATAGTGGACTTCATAGTGATTAAAGGTATGATAGCGTACAACGCCATTTTCGGCCGAAAATTTCTCAGCCGAATAAAGGCCGTACCATCTACCTATCACCAAAAAATGAAGTTTCCCACCAAAAATGGGTTGGGGGAAGTCCGAGGTAACCAGGCCACGGCTAGAAGGTGCTACAATATCTCGGTGGAAGCCTCAAGGCCGGACGGGAAGGATAAGGGCCCCAGGGGAGTCGAAGGAAAAGCTGTGACCACCGAGCCCGGTGGCGAATTATTAACGGTATTCCTGAACGACGACCCGACCCTTGGAGTAAGGATCGGTGCCGACCTACCACCGAAGGAACAGTAGCAATACAAGGAGTTTCTTTCTGGGTACGTCCGGGTCTTCGCTTGGTCCGATGATCAACTTCCTGGTATACCAGAGGAAACTGTGATGCACAAGCTTAACCTCGACGCCACCGTGAGACCCGTACAGCAGCGGAGGAGGAAGCATGCGCCCGAGAAACAGGCGATCATCAAGGCGCAGGTCACCAAGGGACAAGAGACTGGTCTTTTTAGACCGGTCCTGTACCCAACGTGGCTAGCCAACGTCGTCCTGGTGCCGAAGACCACCGGCAAGTGGCGAATGTGCGTAGACTTCACCGATCTGAACAAGGCCACCCCCAAGGACTGCTATCCACTACCAAGCATCGACCAACTGGTTGACTCAACCTCGGGCAACGAGATACTCAGTTTCCTGGATGCCTATTCGGGTTATCATCAGATCCGAATGAACCCTGAAGATGTCGAGAAGACCGCCTTCATCACCGACTACGGCGTACTGCTACACCCGGATGCCCTTCGGATTGGAGAATGCTGGAGCCACATACCAGCGACTGGTCAACCATATGTTCGAGGGACAGTTAGGTCGGAACGTCGAGGCCTACATCGACGACATGCTCGTCAAGACCCCGAGGGCCCAAGACCACTTCACCGACCTCGCCGAGACTTTCGGAACCCTCTTGAAGTACTGCATGAAGCTCAACCCCGCCAAGTGCGCCTTTGGAGTAAGATCCGGGAAGTTCCTGGGTTTCCTAGTCACTCAGCGAGGGATCGAAGCCAACCCCGATAAGGTCCAGGCCATCCTGGACATGCGCCCGCCCGCGTGTATTAAAGACGTCCAGCGTCTAACGGGGCGTGTCGCTGCTCTCAGTCGTTTCCTGTCCCGTGCGGCCGAACGATGCTTGCCCTTCTTCAAGCTGATGAGGGGGCCCAAGGTAGCATCTGCCACGTTCGCATGGGATGAGGAATGCCAGACAGCGTTCGCCGAGCTCAAAGAGTTCCTGGCTTCGCCCCCGGTGCTTTCCAAGCCCGTCCCGGGCGAGGTCTTGTTGCTCTATCTCTCGGCGATGCCGTCAACGGTCAGCTCGGTCCTAGTCAGAAAGGACTCGGGAGTCGAGAGGCCGGTCTACTACGCCAGCAAGGTGCTCAACGAGGCCGAGCAGAGGTACCCCGCAACCGAGAAACTCGTGCTAGCGTTGGTTACCTCCGCAAGGCACCTCCGACCCTACTTCCAGGGGCATCCCATCACAGTGCTAACCGGCGAGCCACTGAAGAAGATTCTGGCCCACCCCGAAGCCTCGGGGCGACTTGTCAAATGGGCCATCATGCTCGGGGCATACGACATCTCGTATCGGCCACGATCAGCTATCAAAGGGCAAGCGCTCGCCGACTTCATCGCCGAGAGCACCGTTCCGGTCGAGGATAGGCCTCTGACAGCAACCGGGCCAACCTGGGAGCTGTTCGTCGATGGATCGTCCAACTCGGTCGGCAGCGGCGCAGGGATCCTCCTAAGGTCCCCCGAAGGAATAGAGTTGCAATACGCCCTAAAGTTCAACTTCTTGGCATCCAACAATGCTTCCGAGTACGAGGCCCTTATCTCAGGGGCCCGCATGGCCCGACGGTTGGGGGCTGAGTGAGTCAGGATCCACACCTACTCCCAACTAGTTGTAAGCCAGGTCAGTGGCGAGTACGAAGCTCGGGAGGCACCTATGATCAAATACCTCCAGTTGGTCCGGAGCCTGGCCCAGCAGTTCGAGGAGTTCGAGGTAGTCCGAATAGCTCGGGAGCAAAACTCTCGGGCGGACGCCCTCTCCCGACTGGCCTCCTCCCTAGACCCGGAAGGTACACGATCGGTCCTCCTAGAAGAGCTAGAGCGCCCGAGCATAGACTCGGAGCTCCTCGCCATTGACTCGGCCACTCCTGACGACTGGCGCTCCCCCTACCTATCCTGGCTACGAGACTCCCAGGAACCCTCCGACCCTCGAGAAGCCCACCGGATGAAGTACCAAGCTCGGCGCTTCGTCATCCTTGACAACGCTCTCTACCGAAGATCGTTCTCCGGGCCACTTCTGAAGTGTCTCGGCCCCGACGAAGCGAGCCAAGCTATTGAAGAGATTCATCGAGGCCTATGCGGAGCACATTCAGGAGGTCGGTCGCTGGCCAGAATCCTGCTAAGGCAAGGATACTAGTGGCCGACCCTACAGCGCGACTGCACGGCTTACGTACAACATTGTGACCGTTGCCAGCGGTTCGACCATTTGGTCCACCAGCCGGCCACGGAACTTGTCACCCTTACCGAGCCCTACCCTTTCGCTCGGTGGGGGATCGACCTCCTTGGGCCATTCCCAACGGCTCAATCCCAGAAGAAGTTCATCATCGTCGCCATCGACTACTTCACCAAGTGGATCGTGGCTGAAGCAACAGCGAGGATCACCGAGACAGTCGTCTGGGGTTTCGTATGGAAATCGATCATTTGTCGCTTCGGCGTCCCCCGAGTGATAGTGAGCGATAACGGGCGGCAATTCGACTCTCGATACTTCCGAGACAGATGTGCCGACCTAAATATCTGCAACCACTTCACCTCGGTCGCCCACCCTCAGGCCAACGGGCTGGTTGAAAATGCCAACAAGACCATCTTGAAGAGCATAAAAACCAGACTCGGCAAGGCTAAGGGTAGCTGGCTCGAGGAACTACCTAGCGTACTATGGTCGCACCGAACGACCCCCAGAACGGCAACCGGTGAGACCCCTTTTCAACTGGTATATGGCACCGAAGCCGTCGTTCCGTTAGAAATCGCCAATCCGTCTCTCCGAGTGATCAGCTTTTTGCCCGAGGCAAACGAGCAGAAGCTGCTCGAGAACCTCGACCTGGCAGACGAACTCCGAGAGATCGCGAACGTCCGAGCTACGGAATACCAGCGCCGCCTCACTCGGTACTACAACGCCAAGGTCCGAGGTAGACAATTCCGACCAGGGGACTTCGTTCTCAGGAAGACCGAAGCATCTCGACCACTGGAGGCGGCGGGCAAGCTATCCCCCAACTGGGAAGGCCCCTACCGAGTGATCGAGATGCTCGGGAAAGGTGCATACAGGTTAGCCACAATGGAAGGGGAACCCATTCCCCGGACATGGAATGCAACCACACTATGCATATTTTATTTCTGAATACTATATCAACAAATAGGGTAAAATAAACCCCCTTATCTTTCGCATTCATTCAAGATAACTGTTGGTACATCAGAAAGGCAACTGCCAATACATTACATAGTGAAAAGTAAAAATCCATCTAGCACCGCGGCAAACGGCCATCGCCCGACTGACCCGGTCTTGACCTTCTCGCATCCAGCCACTGACTCTGCCTCGCGTAGAAACTGGCTCGGACAAGAGATGGTCGACCCAGTTGGCTCGGGTGGACCGTGACAAAGGTGACAGAGGGACAGCAAGGAGAAGGCCACCTTTCACGCGAGGAAGGCTACCTTCCAAGTTGGCAACAACCTGGAAAAAGGAGCGCCGTGAAGGTCCCCTCTATGCCAAACTACCAACTCTTTGGAGGCGAACAGAAAGCAAGCAGCCCCCGAAGAGTGAAAGAAATGAAGAACAAAAGAGAGAGAAAGAGGCTGCGGATAGGGGTGAGGAAGGGACTGGAGCCGTCTCCTCCCCTCCCACGGAGGGGAATGGCGGCCGGCATCCCTAACTCCCCCATCCGCCCTCCATCTCGGCGTCCGCCCGGAAGCCTCGCCGGAGCCAAGAGGAGGCAAACGGCGTGCCCCCGCACGTCGAAGCCCTCTCCAGATCCGCGCGGCGACCGTCGGACCCGTCTCATGCACGCGCGGCGACCGTGGGACCCGACCGATATTCCAGGGTAGCTGGAACCGGCCGCTCCCCGTCGTCTGCAGCGTCACCTTCTGAAGGGTCCTCCATGCTCCGATCGCGGCGGCGCAACGCAGAGCGAAGACGAGGGAATAAGAGCAGACCGCCGGCGAGAGTCCTAAGTGTTAAGAGGGAAGGAGCACCCTTCGGTCCTTTTTATAGGCCAAGGGAGGCCACGCGCCTTAAATGTCTCCCCCCTCGAAAACACGCTATAGGACCTCCCCTGAAAGATCACCTCAAATTCCTCGGTCCCCACCCTAGCGGGATTCGCGAAGCACCTCGACGTTCAAAGCATGGTAATACGGAAGGACGCCCGCAAGAAGTCTCCCAAATCGACGTGCGAAAACGGCGCAAAAAATATCAGCACTTTCCAACTGCCCCGATACGCCAACCAAATCACTGCAAAGATAGCGATCAAATAAAGTAAGTCATTTATTGCCTCCCATAAAAACCTCTTACAAAAGGAAAGACAGACAAAAAGGGGAAGGGGCAAAATAGAGTTACATCAGGCCTCAGGCCCACTTTGAAGCTCGGGAACAGCAGTAGGGGACACGTCACCCCCGGTACCCTCGGCGACGGCCGGCCCGGACACTGACCTCGCCTGTGTGAGAACTGTCCCGGTCGTGAGCCCTCCCGAGGCCTCCGGAGCTGGTGACCCCGCTGGAGGCGACTCCTCCGATTCTTCCCCGGCCGAAGATGAGGAGCTGGAATCTGACTCGTCCGAGTCATAACTCTGGCCATAAGGAAAATCACCCCCGGCAAGGTGCTCATTGGCATAGTTCATCGCCCGGTGATAGCCCTGCCTGAACCCCTTTCGAGCACCCCGGCGGAGCGCTACCTCGTAGTAGGGTAGGGCAGCTGCGATCAGGTCGACCGAGTAAGCTTCCGAGCCTTTATAGTGCTCGATCACCTCCGCCTCGACCTGCCCAACCCGAGCCCGCTCCGCCTCGGCCGCACGCTCTTCCGCCCTCGCCAGACGCTCCTCCAGCTCGGTCATCCTCCGCTCGGCTTCGATCATCTGACCCTCCGCCCGGGCTCGGTCCGCCTCGGCCTCAGCGCGAAGGCGCTCCGCGTCCTCCGCCCGATCCTGCAGCTCGCCGCGCTCAAGCTCCCAGAGGCTATCCAGCTCGATGTGACGTTGACGCTCATCTTCTAGACGTTTGCTCTTCCTCTCGAGCGATTCTTGGGCCCTTGTCAGCTGCTTGGCCAGCACCTCGGCTTCCCGTCGGCTCGACCGCGCCAACTCCCTGAATGCGAGGAACTCCCGCCGGAGCCCCTCGTGCTCCCCCTCGAGCCGGGCCAGTTTCCCCTCGCATCCACCAAGGGTCCAGGCGAGCTTCGACCGCTCCGCCTCCGTCCGGGCGTGCGCCTCTGCCATCACGGCCGCTGTCTGAGCTATGACCAGGCCGCCCTCCATCAGGATGTCAAGGACCCCGGCAGGAGTGCTGCGCTTTTCTCCCCCCCTCGTCCTATCGGCGATCGACCGGCAGAGCCGGTACAGGTCACCCGAGACACCGAGCCTGACCAGAGGTTCCGGCAAAGGGGACTGCTCCACCCTGGGCACCCCGCCAGAAGGCCCTGTTGTGGCGGCGAAACCAACCGCCCCGCGCGCCACGGTTGGTTGGGGTTGCAACGCCTCCCCGGGCGAACCCCCACCCTCGACCGGCGCCGCGGGATCAACAGCACCAGAAGTTGCCGGCACTTGGGGTTGCGACGCCCCCGCGGGCGAACCCCCATCCGCGCCGACCGAACCCTCGGTCCCAGCGCCGGCCACGCCGGCATCGGCCCCTTCTGTCCCTACAGAGGGGAGAGCTGACCCATCACCTCCCTCTGCGGGGCCCCTGGTCTCCTCGGCCCCCTCTCGCTCGGCGGATGGGAGAGCCAGCCCGAAAAGGTCGGCCCCATCCTGCCCCCGAGGGGGGAGTGCCGCCGAGCCAGAATCGCCCCCGACGGCGGTAGGAAGACCGGCTTTCCTGGCCCTCTTCCTGGCCTTCGCGGCCTCCCGCAGTTTCCCCACCAGGGGATCCTTGCGCTTCAGACCAGTCGATCGAGAAGACCCCTCGGAGGCCGCCCCCTTGCCCTTATCTCGGGCATTGACGCGACCCACCGGGGCATCAGGCTCATCGGCTGCCGAGTCATCTCCCAGATCGATGACCTCGGCCGCCTCCTCCAGAGGCTCCCGCCTCACGTCTGCAGCAAGAAGAAGCCCCGGTCAGGAGGAGAAAAAAAGAGCTACCACCCCAGAAAAAGAGCCTCAAGAGCCGTACCTGACGACGTCAACCGCGAGAGAAGACACCGTTCGATGTTCTCCGGCGTCACCAGCTCCTCGGTCGATTGGCGATTCTCCAGTAGACGGGCAGCCTGCTGCTCCACGTGGGGAGGGAACTCCTCCTAGCGAGGGGGCAGATTCGGGTGAAAGTTGGGCAAGGTCCGGCATCTCCAGATCTCGTCCGTCGCCACCGCCTTCACCCAGAAGAATTGGGTCTTCCACCCCTTGTGCGAGGAGTCCTTCGCCGCAAGCGAGATGCAGCTCCTGTTCCTCCGCGCCTGGATGAAGTAGAAGCCTTTCCCCGCCTGCGGGTGCGCTTTCAACTCAAAGAAGAAGTGGAAGAGGTCCGGAGAAGGGTAGATGTCGCGCTGGCGACACAGAATCCCGAAGGCTGAAAGAAGAAGATAGGAGTTGGCCACCAACTGAATAGGTGCCAATCAAAAAAAATTGAGAAGCTGCAGCACGTAAGGATCGAAAGGAAGCCGAAATCCGCTCTTCCAAGCCAGAAGGAAGGTGTAAATAAGCCCAGCACGATCATCTAAACTCGTCTCGTACGGAGTGGCGGCAACAAAGCTATAGCGGAGAGGCAGACGGAAACGGTGCTCTAACCTCCTCACCTCCGTCTCCCCCAACTCGCTACAGTTGGGGACGGGTTCCCGCCTCACCGGCACAGGCTCCGGGCTCCGGTCCGCCATCCAGTCGAGAGAAGATCCCTCGCACGAGCTTGAAGACTCCGGGGGAGAAGGAAGCTGCCGGATCGCCTCCGCGGTTATCCTCGCCAACTCTTCGAACGCCGCCGCAAGGCTCCGCGTCTCCGCTGTGCTCTCACGGCGCATCAAGAAGCAAGGAAAGCCTAAAACCCTGGAAGCCTAGAACGATGAACAGCACCCCCTATAAACCCCTGAGGGTGGCGGCACGCCGTTCCGTGCTCTGAGAAAAAGGGGGGCCCCTTCGTTTCAAATCCGTCAGGATCATCATTACGGGCCTCGGCGACCGCTATAAGCGGCTCCATAACGCCAACGGAATTCCACCCACCTGAGCCACGCCGGTCCGAAGCCTCGAAAAACTCCTCATCCGAGCCTCCTTGGCTCGGGAGTAGGAGGGGGACAAGTGGAGAGGGGGATTTCCGCAGCCCACCACAAAGGCAGCCCAACAAGACCTACAAGGTCCAAGCAGGCGAGCCCACCCAAGTGATAGCCCACAGGGCCCACTTCGGGAGAAAAGCCCAATAAATAAGACTCGAGGAACCAACTCTCCCCGGCGGCCTTCTAGGCTCGGAGGGCCCGAGACAACGGTCAGGTCCCAAGGAAGGTCCGGCCTAAAGCCCTCTCCCCATCCGAGAGAGATAGGCTCCAGCCGATCTATCCGACCCCACCCTCGCCGGGCCATGCCTATCGCTCGGACGTGAGCTAGCATCCCCGAGGCTCGGTAAGACCGGTTGATTATCTGCAGGTGCGGCCGTTCAGAGTCCTCCGCCAGCGGGAGAGTCATGGGAGCTACCGGACTCCAAGGGGATAACGTTCCCACGATCGGGCCATGAAAGCCCCCGTTAAAGACGTAACCCCCGCCGGGAACCCCTCAGCTTACAGGACTCCTGAAGGCGGTGCACTATTTAAGCAAGGGATACCCTCCGGAAGATGGTAAGATGAACTAGGCATTCACATACCCTAAGCTCCTGAGCACGATTCGCTTCACCCTTTGGTGGAGAGGATTCTCGCGCATCAGCTCTCTCCTCCCCCCATTATCGCTTCCACCATCGCTCTACTGACTTAGCCATCGGAGGGTTTGCCCCAGGGAGATCCCCTGGGCCCTCTGACACGTTTCCCTCTCTTGCAGATTCATCTTCTGGTGATCCACAGCCCGCTCAGGACCCAGTGCGATATTCCGCCTCTTCAATAACCATGAAACAAAGGTTAAGTGCTATAAAAGTTTTCTATCACCTTATTTTTTGAAGAGCAGTTCTTTAACTTTACAGTCTATTAAAATTAAACCTTTAGTTCATTCAAGAAACACATGTGATTCTTAAAAGAATTGAAGTGCCTGATGCTTAAAGTAATGAACTAGTTGCAAGACTGTTATCCAATCATAGTGATAGAAGTAGATAATGAAGCATAGGAGTAGCTCAAAAGATTTTCAAGAAGAGACTAAATGTGAATGATGTCATGAGATAGAAATTTCTGAGAAGGAGGAGAGAATAAGACAAGTTGAATTAAGATCAGACCCAACTGCACTCCCCCTGACATCATGATGCATTGACTTAAGATGCACCGACTATGTATGCAGATGGTATCAAGATGCACCAACTATAACACGTGAAGACACAAGGTGCACGGACTTTACATGTGACTTAGACACAAGGTGCACCGACCTTGTATTTAGAGGTCTCACAACATGCAACTTATATACTCGATGCACCGACTTATACACCTGGTGCAAAAACATGCATCGACTACGTGTAAGACTTGCATCGTCTCAAACTCGATGCAAAACATGCATTGAACTTAAATGTTTACACAATGCATCGACCAAATGCACAACATGCATCGACTTAGACTCTGTGCAACGCATGCATCAAAGATTTTATTTTCCTTCTTAAATGAAATTTCAGGAAGTCCTCTAATCATGCTATGTTTATTAAGTTTATACAAGACAGTATAACTAGCATGTCCTAATCTACGATGTCACAAAAATACCAAATCATCTTTATTAGCTGTGAGGCATAGATTAGAGTGAGCGAAGTCATCTAAATCTACCATGTAGATGTTATTTACTCTCTTACTAGAAAATTTAACTACATCAGAATTACATTCATAAATTCTACAGCATTGGGAATCAAAAACAACTCTATGCCCTTTATCACATAGCTGGCTAATACTAAGCAAGTTGTAAGCAAGACCATCAACTAGCATAACCTCCTCAATGCATCAGGTAGTGCACTTACCTACCTTACCTGACCCGATGATTTTACCCTTAGTATTTCCTCCGAAGGTGACAAGGCCTCCATTTTTCTCAGTCAGCATGCACAATTTAGCCTTGTCTCCTATCATATGCCTGGAGCAGCCACTATCCAGGTACCACATGTTGTGCTTGGCTGCTAGACATACTTGCAATCACAGTCACGAAGAAAAGTTTGGAGCCTAAAAATGTTTGGGCTCCAGAGTAGATGAAAAGCTACTCAAGCAAGACAACAAATTCTTTGGAATCCACATTTGTTTGAACATTATTGGTTTAGTGGATTTCTCAACATTGTTTTTGTCATTTTTCTTCTTCTCAGCATTAACATTCTTAGTCTCTCCTTTCCTGTTCAGTATATTGGCACCATTGTTCTTAGCAAATTGATTTTGTTTGTACCAGTGCCTAGGCCAATGAGCATTCAGAAAATTGTGGCCTATGTTGGTCCTAGGCTGACTGTAGATGGTTTGCTTTCTAGGAGCCCATGTTCTAGATTGCCTAACCTAGTTTCTAGCCTAAGGTCTATATGTCTGTGTGAAATATGACTGATATCTAGACCTCCCTTGAACTATATTCCATTCATACCTATGAAATTGTTGTGGCTGTGCATAATAGTAGGTCTGAACCCTGGGTTGGTAGTACTGGCTGGATTGACCTCTTACAGGATTCTATCTCCCTTGCACCCTAGACCCACCTGACTTCTGCATGGGTGAGGGTTGAATCTTCTTCTGAACAGTTGGTGGAGACTTGGTGACCCTAGCCTGGGGTTTAGGTGTGCGTGAAGGTTGATCCTTAACCTGAACTCTATCCTGAGAAGTAGGGTAGTGTGTACTATCATGGATAGACTCACCAACCTTCTGCTTGCCCTTATCCTTGGCACTGGGCATTTTGGAATTAACATTTTTAACAGCAAAATTTACATTGCTCATTTTAATGAGAGGTCTCTTCTCCTTTTCAGTAACAAATAAAATTGTTTTCAATGCTAAACTCTTTTTAGCAGTGGGGTTATACCCGAGACCCTCTTTTCTAAAATTCACTTTAGACCCCAACAAAGCATTCAAATTCTCAGTACCTTGGGTCATATTCTCAATGATTTTCTTTTTACCCTCATTTTCTTTCTCTAGGTGTTCAATTGATTTCTTCAGTTCATTATTGACTCCCAGCACAACTTCATATTTCTCATTGACAATTTTCATTTCATTTTCAAAATTTTGCAATCTCAATTTTAAGTCATCAAAAACATTTTTCAGAGACTCATTTTCTTTTCTAGCATCTATCAAAGCATGCTTAACATCCTCAAATTCAACACATGAATTTTTCAACAAGCCATTTTCAGATTGCAGGCAGGCAAGTTTATCAGACATAGTATTGTCATTCATGAGGGAATTTACTTTCTTCTTCAAATGCATGTTTTCTTTTCTAATATCATGTACCTTATCTAGCAAATCATCGTAAGCATCCTCCCAATCTAAATTAGTGTACTGCTCAAAAGGAGATGATACCTCGTCGGAGTCTTCTTCTTCTTTTTCATCATTTCTAGCCATTAGGCAGATGGGCTTTTCTTCATCTTCACTCTCTGATGTGCAACTTAAAGTGCCCTCGTCCTCGTCGCTCCATGTGCTCACCATTGCTTTTCCTTTGGGGGCTTTCTTCTTCAGCTTCTGGAGCTCTAGACAATCCGCCTTCATATGACCGGCCTTCCTACAATGGTAACAAACATTAGTGTCCATATTCTTAGCAGGGTTAGATTTATACCTTGTCTATCTCCTGCCACCATACTGTCTTCTGGTGAAATTTCTTCCTTCGTTCCTCAGAAACATTCTGAACTTTCTGGTCAACATTGCTAATTGATCTCCTTCAAATTCTGACCCAGAGAGACTCTGATCGCTTGATGATCCACTGTGATTGGATCGACTGGAATTAGCCTTCAGCGCTATAGGCTTCTTCTTCTTTTCCAGCTCCTTACTCTTCGGAAGATTCATCTCATACGTCATTAATGAGCCAATCAACTCATCAACTTTAGTGTTCTGAAGATCCCTTGACTCCTCAATAACTGTAGCTTTTGTGTGCCATACTAGAGTCAGGGATCGCAGTATCTTCCTTACGATTTCATAATCAGAATAGTTTTTCCCCAGATTTCTGAGACCATTGGTGATGAGGGTAAGACGCGCGTACATCTCGGTGATGGTCTTGCTGGTCTCCCTTACTTGAGAGGTTCCCTCGTAGATAACCTCTAGCTTATCCAACATCTCTTTCGCTATGGCACATGAAGAAACTCTTGAAAATTCCGTGGGATGTAGAGCGCACTGAATGGCATTGATGGTGCTCTAGTTGAGAGTAGATTTTCTGATCTCCTCTCTTGTCCATACATCCTCATTAGGATGCATCTCGAATGGTCCTTTACTGACCACCTTCCAAATCTCATAGTCTTTCGCCCTCAGAAAGACTTGCATACGATTCTTCCAGTATGCGTAGTTCGAACCGTCAAAGTATGGGGGCTTCGTGGTGGAATGTCCTTCAGCTGTCATCCCTCTTGCATCCACGACCGTTTCTCTTTAGGACGTTGATCCCTGTAGAAGAGTTAGGCTCTGATACTAAGTGATAAGAATAAATGGACACTTTGATACCAAGTGAAGGGTCAAATGAGTCCTAGATGGTATGCTCCGATACCATGTGATAAGAATAGATGGACGTTCTAATACCAACAGATGAGTCCAAGACGCGATCTAGTGGGTGGTGAATAGATCGATCACCCAATAAAACTGAGTACAGCCAGAACAGTTGCGGAATAAAATCAAACTGCTGTAGGATGAAGAAGAACACTTAAATGCAATCGAACTATAGCAAGTCTAGAAGATCAGCACACATGCAGTAGTCTTAAGCATTCATCTACTGAGCGGTGAATCTAAATAGAGATGAGCACAAACCACAGGGCAATCACTTAGTAGACGATGAATTTTTAAGGTGGTTCGACCTCAAACCCGAGGTCTACGTCCACCCCACAGTCCAATCAGAGTATGGTTTCCCGCTGATGCATAGCTTAACCTGCTGATGTACAGCTTTGGGGTAAAAACCCTACAGACCGCTGGGCCTTACAGCTTACACCGACCAGGGGAGTCCTCCTCTACAACCGCTAGGGAATTACAGCTTCACCCGACCAGAGGATACCACACCTCTGCAACCGCTGGGGAATTACAGCTTCACCAGACTAGAGGATACCACACCTCTGCAACCGCTGCGGAATTACAGCTTACCCTCTGCTGACAAACAGCTTGAACAAGAGTTTCGAAAATGAAAAGAAAACAAGACGAAGAATCAAAACCCACGAAGGGAATGTAGCTCAACAATGAGCAAAATTAGTTCCGGTTCTGAACTAGGAAACTGATGAACAAAACATTCTCAGACTTTCAATGCTTTCACTCTCAAACTATCTTCTTCTTTCAAATCTACTCTCACTCTTCTTCTTCTCTCTGGATCGTGCTGCCTCTAGCTTTTTCTGCTTTTTTCTCTTAATATCTCGATCACAATCTATCTTCACTTGAAGGATAATCTCCGTATTTATATGAAGCAATAGTGAGATAGGGCGTGTGCTCGCCACAATTCCCGCCCAAAAGCCTTATCCAGATATGGAGTTGTTTGGTCACGTGGCAGCATCCTGGCACCCCCTACATTCTTGGATCACGTGCCATTCTTAAACTCCTCGAGCAGATCTCCTGTCAAAATCAGACTTAGTGTCAGTTTGAAACAATCTAAAAGATAGTAGAAAGATGCACAGAGTTAATTAGAGCTTTGAACTACATGTGCACAGACTACACAGACTTGATATAACATATGAACACATATGCATGGAGTCAAGTGTTCATACATGGGCATGTGCAAAGACTTGATATTACTCTAAGACCCAAAGTGCACAGACTTGATTTCTGCACAACGCGGACGCTGCACAGACTTTATGTACCGGTGCAGGAATTACACCGACTCATTGTGCCCAGACGTGAGCATGCACGGACTTAGTTTCGAGCAACAACTGCCAGTGCATCGACTTGACTAATGCATGGATGACACTTGCACTGACTTGGCCGTGTGCATAAACAAGGCTTGCATTGACTTTATGTATGTATGCATGGACTTAATGTGTGCGTGAGCAACCTTGCTTAGACTTAGTTTGTGTAGAAGATAAATGTTGCACATACTTAGTGCACAGTGCAGAAGTTGCACTGACTTGATCACGTGCAATGAGAAGTGTTGCACCGACTTGCTTTGCCTAGACTTAAGCATGCACAGACTTGTTCGCGTGTAGCAACAAGACCTGCACAAACTTTCGGTCATGTGCAGCAACAAGACTTGCACCGACTGATATATGCATGCACAGACTCAATGCAAAATTAACCATGTGTTGGACCGACTTTACTCAATGCACAGACTAAGTGTAAAGATGCAAACAACATTTATATGATTATTTGACATATAAAAGTCATCAAAATACACATATCATTATGTCAATATAAAGTTAACAAAGTCAACTATGTAGTCAACGAAGCCAACCAATACTGTTGCCAGACTTAAAAATTATTATGATGTGTCGGAGGATGAGGAATATGGTCATGGGAGAGATCGTCGTGCCCCACGGCGAAATCGGGATGATGAGGGTGACCGTGTTCTTCAGAACGTGCGAGCGGATGCCCCTAGCTTTGATGGGTCCTTGGAACCCAACGACTACCTTGATTGGGAGGCCAATATGGACCGATATTTTGAGTGGTATGAAATGTCCGACCGCCGATGAGTCTGTTTCGCTAAAATGAAGTTGCTAGGGCAGGCGTAAACCTATTGGATTAATGTGGAGAGCTTGCTTATGCGGTGACACCAAGACCCCATTGAGACTTGGGAGGAGATGAAGATAAAGCTGCAAGAGAAGTATCTTCCAGCCACGTACCATCAATGTCTTATAGATAGGTGATAGAGTCTCACCAAGGCAACAAGTCTGTGTCGGAGTACATTAAGGAGTTTGATGAGTACTTGTTGTGATGTGGAGTTTGAAAGGAGAGCGCCATGACCGTGTCACGATTCTGGAAAGGTCAACCACTTAGTTATCAATACGAGTTGTTTCGCCGCAATGTGACCACCCTGGAGTACGCTTATCAGGTTGTGCTAGAGATGGAGCAGTTCGAGTCTGAGTTTGAGCCCTCCCAACAGTAGGGGTCCACTTTTTAGCGAGAGACCGACCCCACGGCTCATCTGGCCCATATTTGAGGGGACCCATGGCTCGGCCACAAGAATCCGTGCAGCAGGACCCTTCTGCACTGAGGTCACATCCTTCCTTTCTGAGGGAGCCTGCCCCTCAACCAGCCATGCATCCTGCCCCCCAACCTGTCCTTCAGCCCCAGCCTCCCATGCCGTCCTCTCGCCCCCAATTGCCTACTCCTCATGTCCGACAAGATGATAAGGGGAAGTCCTGACAACGTTGACTATCTAACACCGCCACTACATCCAGGTCCACCCGACAACGCTGTCTGCTCGACATTGGGGAAGTCTCGGTGGGAGCGCTCGATGAACCACCGGAAGTCGCATGATGATTGGTCACGCGGATGCCCGAACCAGCGATGGTCACGGGCGCAACGGGAGGTGATGCCGAGTGCGAACGAGAGCACTCCACGGGAAGTGCTGCTGGAAGAGGATATGGAAAATGCCCCGGCTCGAAGGTGACCACCCTCAGAGGAACAGCAACCGACACCTAGTCGGCACCAGGTTCTACGTGATCAATAGGGTGAGGAATGCCCAGTAGCAGCTCGACCGTCTTAAACTGTAGTTCCGATGATTCCAACACCCCTGCAGAATAACATTTAAAAAGTCAGTTCAACGGACGATAGGAAGGCGAAAGAAGCAGCAGAGATAGTACCATGGGGCAATGGGGGGCTTAACCCCAGCTCTCGAAGTACCGCCGGGTCAGCCTCGTGTCAGTGTCACCGAGGGGATGGCAAAGAAGGGCTTTAATCACCTTGGCCTCCTTGACGGTCGGCATAGGCAGCCTGTCGGCCCTAGGAGGGTAGGAGCGTGTAGCTAAGCTCCAGTCGCTTGGGTGACCGCTACCCCCTACCTTTGTGATAAGAACATAGCGCTCAGACCAGCGCTTGATGTTAGAAACCAAGGAAGTAACACAGTTGATGCTCCTATCCTTCCTGGCCCGAAAATAAAAAGAAGATGCGTCAGCTAGGCAACGCTGAAGACTGTAAAACTGTCGAAAAAGGAAGACGTTGGGTGCAACCAAGGTTTGGTTGTAGACATAGATGAAATCGCATAGTATATGCCAGGAATTGGGGGAAAGATCGCATGGATACCTACCATAGTAAGTGAGGATAGACTCTAGGAAGGGGTGCACGGGGAGGCAAAAGCCCTCCTGGCAATGGGGACACTAATGCTACCCAGAACTCGACTCTACAGGCTGTCATCAGATGTCGGGAAGACAATGTCAAAGTCGGCGGGAATCTGATGGCCTCACGGAGGCCGTGAACCACCCTATACGTAAATAACGGACAAGAGCAAGGACGCCTGGAGCCAGCACCCAAAGCACTCGAGACGCCGAGGTGACTCATTTCCTCTTCCTTTGTAGAAGACGTAGGACCGACATCAAGAACCCTCCTGCGGGGCACCACGGGCCCCAGGAATAGAAAGAGATGAGAGGATCCTCACCAGGCAAGGAAGAAGATGGTGGGGAAGTGATACGGGACGGACACGCGACTCGAATCCAAATGGATATGCTATCCTCGGACTCTAAGCAAGCTCGCGATCGTCCCTAACAAGGGAAGCATCGGATGTGCGTGGTTGAAAAATCGAGAAAGAGCTAGGGTGGTCAACTCACAAATTCGTGCCCGGATCAGGTCACGGGATGGTCTCGCTCTCTCTCGCAGCAGTAGTGAATATTAATAAATAGCGAGCTAAGTTACCCTGTCATGCTCTCTAGCAGCGACATATAAAGCATATACGAACTAAGCAAAGTGTCGAGTAAGGAGCGAATACGATACCTCCACGCTACCGGGTGTGGGGAAGACTTCCCGGCCGATCTCGTACTCCCGGAACAATTATTACACAATAATTACAGCAATACAATTACTACCCACTCCACGTAGGGAGGTAAAGGGCGACACAATGGGACCCGGGAGTAGCGGTTTCGGGTTGACGGGCCGCTTCTTGTGTTGCTTCGACGGCAGACATACTCGCGACCGTGGGACCCACGTGCTGGTCCAAGGGGCCATGTGGGACCGGGGTGGTACCACTGTGGTGGGGATGCCTGGAAGGGGGCTTCCTGGGACGGCGGTGTGCTGGTTCACCGGCCGGAGGCCGGGCGGCTCCGATTTCCACTCACCGGAGTTGTTGGCCACGGATTTGCAATTCTGTTTTGCAGCGCGCGACCCGGCGAGATCTACTGCTGCGGTCACTCCCAACATCGGATTGATGTACAAGAGGTACCGTTGGAAAGCTCTTTCAAAGTACTTCGATCTAGGGCTAGAGAGATAAAATTGAAATTCCTGGATCTAGCCTTAGTCGATTTTACAAGCTGCTGGCTCACAGGATCTGAAAACTCAGGACAGAACTAAGTTTTCCTGAGAGTTGGCATTGAACGGGATGTATACCTTCGATTCAGAAGATGAGTTCTTCATGAAAGTTGTTGAGGAAGAAGAGAGGAAAACAGGGATATGCTTTATGAAAGGATTAGTGGAAGTTTCGATTCTTTGTGGACTTTATACTGACTGGGGGTCGGATCTGGACAGCAGGGACTGAACAGATCTTGGGAGAAAGACTAAATTTTAAAAAAATATGTAGAGGGCTTCAGAAATTCGAAGAAAATTTATGGAAGAAGGTGATGGTGGACAGAAACTCCAATAAATTTGGGAGTTCCTACAAATTTCAAAAAGGGGTCGAAAGGTGGAAGAACGTAGCTTCTGCTACACAGATCTGAAAGGGGACAGATCAGGAAGACAGAAAGACATGAAAATGAAAAAATATAAAACGAAGTCAAAATGACCTGATTGTTTTACTGGAGGTTGGGAATCAAGAGAGGAACCAACCTTGAAAATCTCAACTCCAGATTAGGCCAGAGTTGGGAGTTAAAAATCACGTATTGAACCTCTGTCCAGCAGGATAGAACCTGGACACCACTTCGGTAGAACGCTCGCGGTGGCTCAATGGCGACACGAACGGCAGCGGCGGTGGCACAGAATGAACTCAGATGTGGAGGCGCTAAGATAGAAGGGTTCACAACCCTGAAATGCAGAGGATGGAGAAGGAGAACCAGAGGAGAGAGAGGTAGGGGCGCACCAAGCTCTTGGCTCAAGACAATTCAACAATTTTCTTCTCATTAATTCTCATCAAATGAAAAATTACAAGTATATATGGTAATTGACAAATGACCTTGGTTACCCATAGATCTAGGGTTTGGGTGGGCAAACTAGGGAGTTCACAAGTATTTCTCCCATGTGGTCAAAACACTTAACACATATTCTAATCAAACTTAGACAATTTCCATCCAAACTAACCTAACTTGCCTAATAAAACAAAATAGGAGGCGCCCCCTTTCATGGGCTAATAGAGAATATGGGCCAAGAGCCCATGAACCCATACTTAATCTATGGACTCTCCCACCTAGATAGCCCATGAGAGGGAGTGGCCCAATTGGGCCTTAGGTGGTTATTAAGGTCCATAATGATGGCCTTAAGGTCCAATATGAAATAAGCTCCGAATGGACTCTACTAAAGGAAACCTAGTAATGGACTCTTCATTACATGTGGCCCAATGGCTTATTAATAGCCTTACAAAGGAGCCTAAATGAAAGAAATCAAACAAATACACAATTACAAGCCATTACACACAAATATAACTCATTAGTCTTTGATGCCCCATCAATTCTCCCCGGGTGGGAGGAACTCAACCCCGTCGAGTAAGGGGTGCTGCTGCTCGAATAGCGCCGACGAATCTGTCACCGAACCAAGTAGCGTGGGTACACTCCACTCCAAGTGATCGTCACCTGCTCATTCCGTATATACTCGATATGCGTGTGCTGCTATGGGAAGAGGCTAGGGGTGGAACACTCCGGGGTGGGGTCACTCTCAAGGGGAGGAGGCGGCTCGAAGACTCACTAGGAATCACCGCTGGGTCCTTGTAGGTGACTAGATCCGGGGCATAGATGTAGAGCTGATCCCATACTCATCGAGCGAGTCCACTCGCCTCTTAAGGGACTGACATCAACGAGCTCACATAAGACACATGCAGACTCCTAACAAACCACAAACCACACAAACAAGAAAACACAGATGCACACTCATGACCCTAGGCAAACTTAGACACTCTTAGTACTACTACGACGGACGACAAGAGACACAAACACAAGGGACATACGAAGGAAGACTCGATAAGGAGGACGGTCACCATCTACATACACTAAGCATAAAGATAGAATAACCCATAACTTAATGCCATGAGTTCCATCCCTCGTCAACCGTCTCCGGTTCGAGAAGACTCATCCTCGGGTATAGAAATGTGGGAGGATCAGGGGACGGGTGATGGTAATATAATCTGGACAGCTAATGTGAAGCACGACAAAAATGAAGTCCAGACACTGTCTCTCGTACGCATGGTAGAAATCAAACCATACTGTGTCACCATAGGGTGTCGACAGTGGTACGGTAGTCTCTAGTGATTGCACTATCGTAGGAGAGACGGGTAAAAGTGGAATGGCGGGATCCACCGAGGATAAAGTGGGCGAAATAGACGGGTCCGAGATGACCGGTGTGAGGGGGGTGACTAAGAGTCCCTGTACCTCTATTGGCTCACTCTCTCGCCAAAAAACATCAGCGTAGTACTCCTCGATCAACTCTTGGTCAGCCTCATAACTCACTAGAATGAGCTCGGGTGGGACATCCTCGGTATGTGTGTCCTCTATGGTAGGGGAATGTGAAGGACGTGGATTGGAGAAATGGCTAGGACCCACATGGTTTGGCTCCAGGAGAGGTGGTGAGCATGAGTCTGTAGGCGGAGCGGACTGATAGGGGTGGGAGGTTGGTGACAAAGAGGTGGGCGGCTGAATGCCATCGTGGAAGATGAACTCACCGGGGAGGTGAGGTGGATATAAGGTGCAGGTCCTCCTATCCCGGTCAAAGATCGCTCTCCTCTGTTCCAACCATGGTCGCCCTAACATAATGCATGGTCCTGCCAGCGTACCAATATTGCACAATGCGCCATCGCAGTAAAAATTATAGCCGATCATCCTTTCGAACTCGACAAAAGTAAAATCATCATCGCGGATAATCTCACCCGTCTTGGAGAGAGACTCCACGATATCAAGAGAAACCCAGTTATCCGACTCCCTATCAGTGAAATGGAGTGCCGTTGTGGACCTATTGGGTAGAGTGGCTTTAGTAATGAGATGGGTGAAATCCAAGGGTCGGGCCATGAAGGCATTGAATCGAGCCACCAGGGATGACCACTCAGACGCATGGTCTTGGGGAACGGCCATGGGGGTGGCGGGTAGTGGACATGCAGGCACACGGTGACAAGACACTTAGACCGACTATGCAAGGTTGGAATGCACTAACTAATACACACTAAGGACCCTAGACGTAAACCAAGACTCGGTACGTGACGGAGTTAATCGATCCGAAGATCACTCACGCAAGTGTGCGGCCGTCCCGATGGGCATAGCCTAACGTTCAGACAACACCTTTTTATATACCGGGTTATTGGGATGAAATGCAACCTAGACCGACTTAGACGGTGACTAGACGTAAATGACACTCTTTTTTTTTGATTTTAGACACCCTAGACTCAAACTCGCTCTGATACCAAATTGATGCGGGACGGACATGTGACTCGACTCCAAATGGATATGCGATCCTCGGACTCTAAGCAAGCTCGTGATCATCCCTAACGAGGGAAGCGTCGGATGTGCGCGGTTGAGAAACCAACAAAGAGCTAGGATGGTCAACTCACAAATTCATGCCCGGATCAGGTCACGGGACGGTCTCGCTCTCTCTCGCAGCAGCAGTGAATATCAATAAATAGCGAGCTAAGTTACTCTGTCATGCTCTCTAGCAGCGGCATATAAAGCATATACGAACTAAGCAAAGTGCCGAGTAAGGAGCGAATACGATACCTCCACGCTACCGGGCATGGGGAAGACTTCCCGGCCGATCTCGTACTCCCGGAACAAATATTACATAATAATTACAGCAATACAATTACTCCCCACTCCACACAGGGAGGTAAAGGGTGACGGGCCGCTTCTTGTGTTGCTTCGGCGGGAGACGTACTCGCTACCGTAGGACCCACGTGCTGGTCCGAGGGGCCGTGTGGGACCAGGGTGGTACCACTGTATTGGGGACGCCTGGAAGGGGGCTCCCTAGGATGACATTGTGCTGGTTCGCCGGTTGGAGGCCAGGCGGCTCCGATCTCCACTCACTGGAGTTGCTGGCCACGGATTTGCAGTTCTATTTTACAGCGCACGACCCGGCGAGATCTGCTGCTGCGGTCACTCCCGACGTCGGATTGATGCACAAGAGGTACCGTTGGAAAGCTCTTTCAAAGTACTTTGATCTAGGGCCAGATAGATAAAATTGAAATTCCTCGGATCTGGCCTTAGTCGATTTTACAAGCTGCTGGCTCACAAGATCTGAAAACTCAGGATAGAACTAAGTTTTCCAGAGAGTTGGCATTGAACGGGATGTAGAACTTCGATTCAGAAGATGAGTTCTTCATGAAAGTTGTGGAGGAAGACGAGAGGAAAACGGGGATATGCTTTATGAAAGGATTGGTGGACGTTTCAATTTTTTGTGGACTTTATACTGACTGGGGGTCGGATCTGGACAGCAGGGACAGAACAGATCTTGGGAGAAAGACCAAATTTTAAAAAATATGTAGAGGGCTTCAGAAATTCGAAGAAACTTTATGGAAGAAGGGGATGGTGGACAGAACCTCTAATAAATTTGGGGGTTCCTACAAAAATCAAAAAGGGGTCGAAAGGTGGAAGAACTGAGCTTCTGCTACACAGATCTGAAAGGCGACAGATCAGGAAGACAGAAAAACACGAAAATGAAAAAATATAAAACGAAGTTAAAATGACCTGATGTTTTTACTAGAGGTTGGGAATCAAGAGAGGAACCAACCCTGAAAATCTCAACTCCAGATGAGGCCGGAGTTGGGAGTTACAAATCGCGGATTGAACCTTTATCCAGTAGGATAGAACCTGGACATCACTTCGATAGATCGCTCGATGTGGCTCGATGGCGGCACGAACGGTGGCGGCGGCGGCACAGAATGAACTCAGATGTGGAGGGGCTAAGATAGAAGGGTTCATAACCCTAAAATGCAGAGGATGGAGAAGGAGAACCAGAGGAGAGAGAGGTAGGGGCGCACCAAGCTCTTGGCTCAAGACAATTCAATAATTTTCTTCTCATTAATTCTCATCAAATGAAAAATTACAAGTATATATGGTAATTGACAAATGACCTTGGTTACCCATAGATCTAGGGTTTGGGTGGGTAAACTAGGGAGTTCACAAGTATTTCTCCCATGTGGTCAAAACACTTAACACATATTCTAATCAAACTTAGACAATTTCCATTCAAACTAACCTAACTTGCCTAATAAAACAAAATAGGAGGCGCCCCCCTTCATGGGCTATTAAAAGAGAATATGGGCCAAGAGCCCATGAACCCATACTTAATCTATGGACTCTCCCACCTAGATAGCCCATGAGAGGGAGTGGCCCAATGTGGCCTTAGGTGGTTATTAAGGTCCATAATGATGGCCTTAAGGTCCAATATGAAATAAGCTCCTAATGGACTCTACTAAAGGCAACCTAGTAATGGACTCTTCATTACATATGGCCCAATGAGTTATTAAAAGCCTTACAAAGGAGCCCAAATGAAAGAAATCAAACAAACACATAATTACAAGCCATTACACACAAATATAACTCATTAGTCTTTGATGCCCCATCAGGAAGCAACTGACACCCGCGATGAATTCTGGAGAAACAACTAGGGCTCCCTGGATGACCTTGCATTGATTTATATAAATTTTGATAATAAAGCGACTGCCTCGAGACCACATGAGAGGAAAAAGGCCTTGTCACCATCAAAGTAAGATTGTCGAACTTAGGCGACCATTCGTGCTCGCGCTCCCAGACAAAAAATGGCCGCGTCATGATGGTAGTGACACTACCTGCCACCTCAGCCAGTGGTGCCATGCGCGCCAAGAAGCTGAGCAGGTGGTCGGGCCCACCAGCCCCAATTATACGAGGATGTTCTCCTATAAACTTCCCCTTGACAGACCCTCCAAAGCTGCCTCTCAGACCCCAAAAGTGCTCAGCGTCTGAGAGTGGGGGGCTAGTGAAGAGGGTAAAATTGGCATGGCCCATGATAGGCCCATAAACGCCAGTCCCACGTTGGCCCAAGGACCACATCATGTGTAACGAACCCCCGATGGGTGCAGCCCATGATAGGTGGCCCAAGAAGACCAACCATCGGGTTCTCCAATCCACAACGGGCATCCACCCAGGCAGATCAGACGTTGGACAACCATCTAGCGACCAAAATGTTACTCCCACCATCGTCGGCCTCAACTCCACTAACGGCGAGCATGCCTTGCGGGTGCCATGACATTTGCATAAAGGTCGCCCGACTCTTGAGGAACAGACCCTCAACAGGGAACCCCCAACGATCGCGGGGAGGCGTTACCTCACTACTCACGCCCTTCCCTGCTAAGGGATAGCCTTCAGTGCCAGGGCAACCCCTATAAATGGATTATCGTCCAGGGAACAAGACACACAATAAATAGCCAGGAAAAGACAGACAAGTAGAGAGCCTCTGATCTACATTATACGGCCAGACCTTGAGAGCGGATTCCACATAATAGAGCTTCAGTCATCTTCCGAGCACCCTCACCGCCCAACGAGCACTCTCCGAGCTTTTCCTAGAAACGGCGAGCACTCCCTTGGAAGGCCGACCACTACTCCAGGCTTGCTCAATCGCCTCTCGACTCTCTCATTCTCCCCTCTGTCTCTGTTCGATGGATTTTATTTTGGTCGGGTCAATCAATTAGTTAATTAATAAATAACCAACTGATTAGTTGATCGCGCAGGCGTGCCAGTCGCGTGAGTGACGAGTTTATTGTGCGCTCATTCTGACCCATGTGGGCGAGAGTGAGATTCGGGTCGGGACTAGCAGTCCGCCATACCGTAAAGGCTATGACATTAATTACAAAACCTTTGATTAATTGCCGAGATAGCGGGCCGTCCAAGGCCGAAGTAAGGTGCAAGAGATGAATGCGATGAGGTCACATGGAATGTTTTTATTTATCATGCAAGGGAGGCATGGTTCATTAAGTTGGAGACCCTCGGTACGTGGCGGAGGACGTAGGTCCAAGGACCACCATCGGGCATAGCAAAGACTTCCAGTCAGGCATAACCAAGACTCCCATCAATGCCATTTGATATACTCGAGGGTCTATGCAAACATGCATGCATGAAAATCATGATTATGCTAAGCATGGTAACAAAGTTATGAAGATGAACGATGATCAATCAAATTTATTAATCTCCACCAAGGGAGATGAAAGTGGTAACATAGGCATGATAACAAAAGCATGATGATAACAGGCATGATAGTAAAATCATGATAATAAGATGGTTCAGACTTGAATAGCCCCCTTCTTATTTAGTTTATTGTTGATTAGGGTTTATTAATCCCGACCGTGAGAGGCGAAGATCACTCCAGAGATGAGTGAGTGATTAGAACAGCACAACGATTCAAAATCGGCGTGATCGTGCGTAGGGATAGGTTTCCTCTGCGCGGCCAAGCGTAGGCAAATGATCTTAATCCGGCGCAGCCATAACAAGTGTTAAACCGGAGCGGTGGCCTCTGGGTGCACCGGTTTAGGGCGCGTCAGGAACGAGCCAGTTGAATTCAAAATTTTATGAGTCTAATACTATTCCGGCGCGGGGGGGGGGGGGGTACCGCGCCGTATTAGGGTGCCCCGGATTAGGACTGCGCCATTTTAGTTGATTTTTATATGAATTTTAAAACTATTTTTATTTATTAATATGTTGTTAAGGGTTTTGAGGTTAATTGGGCCGATTGCCTATTTAATTAAAGTCCAGGGCCCTTCAGGAGTGATGTTGTGAGCTAGTGGAAGGTTCGTACTCGGGCACTAGAGTTTATTACTTGTAAACATGTGTTTTATTAAAGACATTTCACAGAGGTAATCTTATTAATTAAGAAGTGCTGCCAAAAATTGGGCAGCATCTCCCCCGTCCTTGAAGGATCACAGGGGAGAAACGGGGTCATACTCACGGGTGGAGTAAGCCCCTAATCAGCCGGTCGGCACGATGGCTACCAGCAAATCCCAATCGGACAGGATACCCCGAGGACTAGCCTACTAGGGGCACCATAATTCTGTGGGTTAAAATAGGTGGATAAGGCATCTAATGAAGGAAACAACAACCCCGAGGGCTAGCCTACGAGGGGTGAGCAACCTATAGCCTGCACTGTTATCCAAGAGAGGGATGACCATTAGGACGAGAAGCCCCGAGGACTAGCCTACTAGGGGCATGCATCCCATAGTTACCACAAGGTCCCGAAGGGCTGTGGGTTTGAATTGTTAGGCAGAAGCCCCTGTTGATGTTAGCCCTACGGCCCGTAGGGAGCATCCATCATTCATAGGCGGAGCCCCTTTGACCAATTGGCGGTTCTATGAAACAGTGGGGAATGTCCCCCTCCCCAGATTATTGGGACAAAGCCAACAGAGCTAGGATAGTTCAGCGGCTGCAAACCACAAATGAGGGGAAAGAGGACATTCGGCATTGACAGATTACCATTCACAGAGTTAAGGTATTGATGCTCACGAGATTGGACTAACATTTATGGAGGAAAAGGCGATTAGCAGCCGCAGAAAGGAGTAGCTAGTATGTAGATAGGATGATTTAACTACATACACATATACTCGAGTGACTGGCGTGCAGCAATCACAGGACGGATCTTACTGTTCTGGAGGTGACCCCCACCTTCTCTGAGCAACAGAACAATGCAAAGAGAGAGGGAAGTGGGGATCAGACCTTGAAGTAGAGCGGGAAGAGGCACGTGCACAAGTACACCACTGTCCAAGAAGTCTGCAGGAACCATCGAGTAAGACACGGACACTGCGTCGATGGGAAGGACCCGGGGAGGGGTCATCTCTATAGCCCATGGTGTCCCAGGGCATATTCGGAGTTGGAGAAATCGGGTTCGGAAACCACGCGAAGAAGGAAATAGATAGATACACCGATTGGGATAGAAGTGGAAGAAAGAGGCACAGCATCAAGCATTTAATCCACCAGCACATTCATATATATACCATCATCCCATAAACGGGGGGGGAGGCTAACACATATATTACAGATCCGGTGCCGGCATCGTGGGACGGCCACCGTTTTCTAATTGTAGAGAGATTCACAATGGAAGAACAACTCAAAGAGATGACGAGGAGGGGGGGGAGATTGGCTCATATCATCACCATCCCCCCTCTCGTTTACATTCGATTAAGAGGGAACAAAACGGGAAGACGGCCGGGAGAGAAACAGACGACCCACCTAAACTTCACCGGTAAAAACCAGAGTATCGGACTATCCTTCTCCTTCTCCGGCTTCGGAAGGCTTCAGGCGGAAAGGACGACGGCGGCGAAGGGGGGCGCTCAGTGAGAACCCTGCTTCTCCCCCAAGGAAACCCTCTCCCCCTTAAACTTGATTGGCTCTCTAGCTCTCTCTCTCTCTCTCGAGCAATCGCCAGTAGAACTCCTTCTTGATTCACCTCTTCTCTCTCTTTTTTACTCAGTCGAACAGCAATATATATAGGAACAGGTTAGAAGCTTAATCTGGCATCGAGAATGGCACGCCGGGGAATAGGCTTCTTCTATCTTTTTAGGCGCGTCGGATTTGAGGGCGCTAGTTTAGGGGGGGCGTGCCGGATAAGGGAGCGCCGTATTAACATCTCCCGCTCATCGCGGGTTAGCCGGTGAGTCCGGGAATGGTTCTGGGAGTCACCGTGACCGTTCATCTTGCCGCTGTTCTTCAAAACCTTGATAGGAAGCCTTGTCGAAGCTCTCAGGATGGCATATGGCCCTTCTTGGAACCTCGAGTATCTTTGGTTTGAACACGTGGGTTTTCCACTGACACAGCTTTCGACACTATGATCCGTGCTGCTAGCTCGGCCTGGCTTGTGTTCAAAGCTTCTCAGAGGGTGGAATAACACCTGGGATAGTTCCGCCTTGACAGGGTGATCAATCGGCCACTAACGGACCCAACTTGGCGAGAAGCCGTACCCGTGCCGAGTAATCGGGATCTTCTACCGACAGAACCTTTGGTCTTCCATTATGAAGAGCCAAGGGAGTTCTTTCGTCTCAGGAGAGTCTTTCATGAGGTGGCGGGCCACCGGGTAGACCGTCGCCCTTGGTCGGACAACGGGTGTAGTGTATGCGGCACGGCGGAGTCAATGCTGGTTCATTGGGCAGGCTTGGTCGCATTACAGGTTGGTTGTGAATTCATTCCGATTCTCCTGAGGTGAAGTCCCCGATGTTAATACAGGGTGACCTGAGGCTCTGGCAGCTTGGGAGGGCTTCAATATGTTGATATCTATCGGCTTCTATGCTTCAGTGGGCCGAGTCGTTCGTCTTCGAGCCTTGATCGCCGTGAATCATATTTTGAGTGCCAACAAATGCCCCCCAGTCGTGGGTGTTGCGAGCATGGCACAAGTGTAGCAAGACCGACGGATGAGCTTCGCCCGGAGTGATCTCCTCTTCGATTGACGGAAGCTCGGAACGGCCCCTGATTCGGCGCAGATGCTAATTCGGCTCGGTTTGAATGTTAATACGGTGCGGGGTTTAATCCGACGTGCCCCTGGGCATTGGACGTTAATCCGGCGCGCCCTTGGGCATTGCAGTCTTAATCGGGCGCACCATTGGGCATTGGACGTTAATCCGATGCGGCCTGGGTGCTTGGAAGGAAGTTAATTCGGCATGCCTTAAAATGACGTGCCTTTTGGCTTGGGAGGTTGTTAATTCGGTGCGCTAAATAGCACACCAGATTAACAGAGGAATCCCCCCCTATATAAGGTTTTCACCTTTCTTCCCTTCTTCACCACTGTTCATTTGTAAAATTTCTTTCTCTCTCTTCCCTTTCTTCTCCTCCCGCGACGCTGAGTGAGCTGAGGGCGTGAGCGAGATTTCTTAGGGGTGAGTGGAGTGTTACTTATTCGGGTTTTGAAACCCATTCTCTGGGCCCCGGGAGGCTTCTAGTAGGGCTTGCCCTCGGAGCTACTCCCTCGGGTGTCCCGTTTGGCCTTGGCGTAATGCCGATGGCTAATTTTAGGGACCGTTCCCTTAGTGGACATGTTCCTGCTTTTCTTTGGCAATCTCCCGTGCTGGGGAGACTCTGCCAAAATTTTGTCAGAAATTTGTCTTGATCAACTATTTTCTAACCTTGCTTATTCTTTGATGTGCCTTTCGTAGCTTAACATGGCGTCTAGCTCTTCTTCTTCCACCTCCCGTGCTGTGGTGACGTGGGAGAACGTTCATTCCCTAGATCGGGGGCATGATCAGCTTGCCGTAGTTGCATAGTCCTCAGATTCAGAAATCGACACTGTGGATACTAGCCGCCTCCTCATCCTTGGGGGGGATTCTTTTCAATATGACCGAGAAGGTGCTGTCAGGAAGGACCACCCCAAGGACAAACATCTGATGTCCTTCCTTAGGCGCTTCAATCTTCAGGGGAAGAGAGATTTGTTCCTTGTTCGCAAAGCCGAGCAAGCATTGCTAGTGGAGAGGGATAGTTTGACAGACTATGTGGTGCGGGGAAGGCCTATTTATCTTCCCAGAGAAGTCAGGAAATGGAGCGCCGTGCTTGGACTGCAAGATCTGGCTCCAGAAGACGGGCTGCTGACTAGAGCCCCTGAATTTGTGCTTGCTCAGTGGAATGACTCCACAGGCCGGGTAGACCGGGAGAAGCTGATAGTTGGCTTATTTCTTGCCCCAATGAAATGGGGGTATAGAGAAGAGTCTTTTCTGTTGGACTACCTGGCGGTCCGTTTCAAGCATCAGATATCTGTGGGGTGGTTCGCCGAACTGAGGGCCACCGACGCCCATGCATTCAGACCCGGAGCAGTGGAATTCATAGATTATGTGCTGCAACACTACGCTCCTATCTTGACCAGGGTTGGCATATATCACAGCGTGTACGCCTCAAGGTACCGCTACCCCATCTCCCGAGGCTTATGTTGTGGCGTGATCGAAGTATTCTGCCCTGAGTACAACATTTTTTATACTTCGGAAGGAGAAACTTCTTTGGATCTATGGAGCCTCTCATAGCTTAGTGGTTTACCCATCGATAGAGAGCCGTACGAAGAAGTCTGCTGGCCCGATTGGCTGAAGGATCAGACTGACGGTGAGGGTCAGTATTTGGCCGGTTACGCCTACCGTTATCTGATGAAGGTGTACCGCACACTCTGCCGCTCGTCGTATGACACGAGGGAGGCTCGAAAGCCTGGCGAGAAGCGGAGAGTGCGGATGGGCACTTGGCTCCAACATTTCTTTGGCAGGAAGAAGAAGTATGAGGACTTTCCCGCAGTAGCGCCGATGGCTCCGAAGAGGAAGAAGAGGGTCCGGCGACAGGCCACTGCAGCATCATCTTCAAGGGGAGGGCGGAGGGAGGACCCGAACCCCACTGGTGTTGTTGCAGTCACCCACTGTGCTATGTATCTGACTTATTAGATTTGTTCTTTCGCTCTCCTGCAAGGCGACGAGAGCGTGATCAGAGCGGAGGCCATCTATCCCACTTGTCTCATGGCTTGGGGCACGAAGCTGTCCCTTTTGCCCAGTGGCTCTGTGCCTCACTTTTAAGATGCTGGGAGACCTGCACAAGATGTGTCTCCCTAGGAATCTGCAGATGGTTGGTCTGTTACATTTCTTTAATGCTTGGGTCTGCACCCTGTTCCCAGAGGCTGCTCCTCAGGCGTTGCAGTCAGTTCATCTTATCCCGAGGATGATAGAGTTCGCGAGTGCTGAACCGACATCTATAGCGGAACAACTCTTCGCCATTCGGGGCAAACTGACCCGTATTCCCATGGATTCACCCGGGGTTCTTCACTTTTGGAGCTTAGTTACTCATTCAAGCCCGTTGGTGAATAGGACAAGGCAGTGCACGCATTTTGAGACAGAAGAGTATATCCATCTGATTTTCGGGGCCAAGTGCACAAAGCCCATTCTGGAGTAGGAATTGGTTGATTGGGCACTAGCTATTAGACCGAGCGTCCTTGTATTCCGGAAGAGTGGCATTCTGTGGCTGGAGCCGTACTACCCGTTCCGCTTCAGCCGAAATTTTGGCTACGATCCGCACTTTCCTTTTTCCTCTTCGTAATTTGCATTGCTAAACAGGCACAGGGCTGGGCAAGTTTCAAATGATGATACCCGGATATGGTGGGACTTCTTCCACCGCAGAGAAGATGTCTCTTTCAGGGTGCCGACCCCTACTCTCTTCACCCGCATCACCCCTGAATATATCAAGTGGTGGAATGCGCGGACGGGATTTTACCTGAGTTCCCACCGAAAATGTTGGGCCGTTGTGGAGCACAGATTTCTGGACTCCCAGCCAGAGCCAGTCCTCGACATTGAACCTTCTTACTTGAAGAAGCTGAAGTCTTGGACCAACACAGAGGTGGGGGCTTATCTGGAAGCCCGAAAAGCTACAAAAACCCGTTCGTCCAAAGTCGATCCGAAGCTACCTGCAATTGGCAAGGATGACTATGTAAAGACGCATCGGGGATTATGCCGTGTAAGTAGAGAGAGGGTGGTTCTTCAGCAACTCCCTCCGCCGGTGGAAGAGCCGATCTCGGTCGTAGCCGACTGGCGTCCCGAGGTTGATAGATTGCATCCCTACCGGACTTTTATCCACAGGGAGGATAGACGGGATGCCATGTATGACAACACCCCTTGGCTATTCACGCTTCTCCATTCCCATGGACTCTCAGTGGGTGGCCCAAGCAAAGCTATTCTGGATCGGCCACTCCATATCTCATTCAAGTATGCTGACGGATGGGAACTAGACCATCTGTGCTTGTATTACCACCTATCTTCTCACAGCCACACAGACTTGGCATTGCTGGCCGATCAGAGTGAGAGGATAGGAGACTTGTGTTGACTTATTCGCGAGGTAGCTTTGAGAGACAAAGTGCCCTCGCTGTTCTATTGGCCCCTTTTCCCTTTCTATACGGGGCCAGCAAGTATGTTCTATTTCTTTATTTCGGCTCTTCGGCCAGTTTCCTTTCTTTGTTGCAGCATATATCATTCTCACCTTCATGCATATGCAGTCCGACCCACTTTGGAGGAGACTCGGCACTTTAGGGAGCTAATAATAAAAGCTCAGAAGCTGACATATTTCGAGACTCCCGAGCCGGCCCCGACCATGACGCCACTGCCTCCTGGTAACTCGTGGAAGCGAACCATATCCCAGTTAAGGGAGGCTATTGGGAAGGCCAAAGCGACAGTGCCTCGAGTGACATGGGCACGCCGGAGGAAGGCTATAGAAAAGGAACCAGTAAACATCCTTCCTCTAGTTGTATCTTTTGAAGAGTTCGAGGCTTCTCGCACGCAGGGGCTAGAAGCTGAAGGTAAGCTCTCCATTCCTTTATAGTTCATTTGCTTATTTTAGCTGCTTCGGCTAATTATTTTTTTGGCAGTTGCCGACACAGTTTTTGCGGTCGTTGGACTGGAGGCAGCAGTAGGTGCCATGACTGGAGAAGGGGCAGGGGAAGTCCCCGTAGCTCCTGTGGAGAGAGATCTACCTTCCCCGATGCCCAGGCAGGAAATGGAAGGTAATTTGCAATTTATTCATGGGGGCTCTGCGAACCACCATGCCTTCAGTTGGCTTGACTGCTTCTTGCTTTAAATTTCAGTCGAGATGCAACCGACATAACTTCCCGAAGCCAGGGCTGTGGAGGAAACTACTACTTGGGAGCAAGGCGAGCTTGTCCCCAAGATTCATTCAACTTACGCTCCCAATGTGGAGCCGATGAGGGAAGTCCCCACTGAGGGTGATATCCCTTCCAGCAAGATGTCCGCTCCGATGGTGGAGTGCCAGGGACGAGCAGAGGACTCTTCTTCCTCTGAGCAAGTTGATTATGGTGGCGGCTCTAGTGACGAGGAGTTCCCACCGATTGATACGGATACCGAGGATGCCGGGGCATCTTCGGCTTATGAAAGTGACTATACAACCTTCAGCCCACCCTGGTTGGCATGGAGTGGCCCTGGGTTATCAGGGTCACTTGTAAGTGAAGGGGCTGGAGCCACAGAGGCCGCCCTTGGAGGTTTGAGCTTAGTGCCGGTTGAGGTGAGGAGTCCCCTTACCCTTTGCACTTTACTGCTCTTCCCTTCTTTTCATACCAGCTACTTGATGCATATATTTCTGGTGCAGACTAAGGTGGTACTGCCAACAATTACGGTGCAGATACCTCTCCCGGCTCTAAGCACGGGTCACCCAACCTTCCCGCCAGTCTTGCGGCCTATCGCTCTGCGATATCCCAAAGACTATGCGGCAGCAGTAGGTCCGGAAGGACCTGGGGTGATTGCGGGGACTAACGAATCGACAGCAGTTGTGGACCCTCAGCCACTTGAAGCCGAATGATAGTTGGCCCTAGAGAAAAGTGGCCCTCCCGAGATAGAAGCGCTAGAAATTGTTGAAGAAGAAATCGGGGCTTCCGGGGCCTTGGCTATTATTACTAAAGAATGTCCACATGGAGGTCAGCCAGGCTGGGGGTGAGGAGCAGGTATCCTCGGCTATCGATGCTCCTGGCATGACTCCACTCCGAGAGGCCAGAAAGGAGGTTGCTATTGCCGAGACTTTGCCTGTTGCATCAGCTGCTGGCGCTGGTTCTAGTGCAAGCGCCTTGCAGATCATGCCGTCGTCATCTTCTGAGATGAGCGACGATATATGGGCCGCCGTGGATAGCAGAGTGAACTTTGGGCTCCCCGAGACGTCACCACTTGGTCTTCAAACATTAAGCGACCTAGTGTGGCAATTCTTGGGGACCCTTCAGCAGACTATAGTGGCCAGCAGAGATTTGACTTATGTTCAGCTGTGGGGCTTGGTAGAGCATCTGTCCCGCTCACTGTTAGCTTTTGGCTGCCCCATGGACGACTGGACGCCACGGGTACTACTGCTATTGAAGTATGTGAACAGAAGGGAATTTCTAGGCCGAGAGGTAGCTGATCAACTGATGGCCATAACATTGGAATGGACTGAATGCCGGACTACTCTCGCCTCTTTGAGATTGACTGCGGTGCAGATGAGAGATGTGGCCAATGCCTCTTCGCAGCGTCGAACCTTCCATGTAGCCCGGATAGCAGAGCTGCATGCCGAACTTTCCAGGGCTAAGGCCGAGCTTCAGGGGACCGGGCGTTTGGAAGCCCAGAGTGTAGAGGAAGCGGAAATGGCCAAGGGACGAGCTGCATCTCTCGAGGAGAAGTTATCACAGTTGGAGGCTGCCAAATCTCGACTGCGGGAGCTGACCCGCCACCCTTCCTTTGGTATTTTGGAGCTGGAGGACATCTTCCGACGCCCATTGCAATAGTCTTTTCTTTTTGCCTTTTGTTTTGGTGGGCTTTATGTACCCCGGGGTATGCCCTGAGTAACATGTATCTTGCTGCTTCATAGGAATGAAATATCGTCATTTGCTGCTAAATCACGACTTCATTCTTTTATTTTACTTTGCGTTCCTTTTTATTCGCCCATTAGCTTAGTCCGAGTATGCAAGTTACTAGGGCAGGAGATAGCTCACGCCTTCAGCAAAGGGGTGAGGTGTTCGCTCCACCGCGTCGTAACTATTCTCGGGGCCAAACTACGGTTAATGCAGGCTGAAAAGTCTGAAGGACAAAAGTGTAGAGGTCTCTCAGGACCGGGAAATGCGATCGGAAGGCTTATTAGCCGGACCCATCGATGGTGACGGAGACTGAGGGTAGGGTTTATTCATCGGCATGGGTTGCATGTCGAAGCAAAGGTGGCTTATTGGTTGACGAGGACAAAGGATCCTGGTCAAAGAGATGTTGACCGGTCTTGTCGATGATGACAAGGGTCAAAAGTATGTTGACCGATCTTGTCGATGATGACAAGGATCGCAAGGAGGCTGACCAATCTTGTCGATGGTGACAAGGGTCAGAAGTAGGTCAACCGATCTTGCCGATGGTGACAAGGGTTAGAAGTAGGTCGACCGATCTTGCCGATGGTGACAAGGGTCGCAAGGAAGTCGATCGATCTTGCCGATGATGACAAGGGTTGCAAGGAGGTTAACCGATCTTGCCGATGATGACAAGGGTCGCAAGGAGGTTGACCGATCTTGCCGATGGTGACAAGGGTCGGAAGTAAGAATGACCGATCTTGCCGATGGTGACAAGGGTCGGAAGTAAGATTGACCGATCTTGCCGATGATGACAAGGGTCGCAAGGAGGTTGACCGATCTTGCCGATGGTGACAAGGGTCAGAAGTATGTCGACCGATCTTGCTGATGATGACAAGGGTCGCAAGGATATCGACCGGTCCTGTCGATGATGACGGGGGTCGGAAGTAGGTTGACCGATCTTGTCGATGATGACAAGGGTCGCAAGGAGGTTGACCGATCTTGTCGATGGTGACAAGGGTCGCAAGGAAGATTGACCGATCTTGCCGATGGTGACAAGGGTCAAAAGTAGGCCGACCTGGTCTTGCCGATGATGAAAAGGGTCGCGAGGAGGTTCACCGATCTTGCCAATGGTGACAAGGGTCAGAAGTATGTCGACCGACCTTGCCGATGATGACAAGGGTCGCAAGGATATCGATCGGTCCTGTCGATGATGACAGGGGTCGGAAGTAGATTGACCGATCTTGCCGATGATGACCAGGGTCGTAAGGAGGCTGAACGATCTTGCCGATGGTGACAAAGGTCGCAAGGAAGATTGATCGATCTTGCCGATGGTGACAAGGTTCAAAAGGAAGTTGATTGGGAACTTTAAAATGTCACTTTACTGACTTAAGCACCCTTTCGGGTTTTCGCCGAAGCCAGCCCCCTCTTGCTTTTGCCCACGCGCCCTTTCGGGTTTTCACGTGGCGGGGTACCCGATTTTGCCTGTGATGCCCTTTCAGGTTTTCACCACAGCTGGGTTGTAGCCATTTTTGCCCTTGTCCTAATGTAGGGACAAGGTCGGCGGGGCACCTCTATTTTAAGCCCCATTTTTTTCTTTTACATAACAGGAGGATGTTGAGAGGTCAACATGTGATGTTTGACCCCTTGGTGACGTCAGATAGCTACTGGCTGAGGCGCATGGTCTCATGCTAGTAGAGGCGGTTTATTCGTTGGCAGAGGAACGATGCCAGCGCAAAGGAGGAGCTTCAGCCAATTCGGACGTAAGGTCTGTAATGGTGATGTTGAGTGAAGGTCGACTAGGACACGATGTCTTGCGCCAAGAAAGGGTTTATTCGTTAGTAAGAAGGAAATGCTAAGGCAAAGGATAGATTTTGTGCCGATTCGGACGTGAGGCCCGTAATGGCAATATTGTAGAAGAGTCGGCTAGGACACAAAGTCTTGCGCCTAGAAAAAGGGTTTATTCGTTAGCAAGAAGGTAATGCTAACGCAAAGGATAGACCTCTGCTGATTAGGGCGGAAGGCCAGCAATGGCATTGTTGTAAAAGAGTCGGCTAGGACATGAAGTCTTGCGCCGAAAAAAAGGGTTTATTCGTTAGCAAGAAGGTAATGCTAACGCAAAGGATAGATCTGTGTCAATTCGGGCGTAAGGCCCGTAATGGCAATGTCGTTTTATATGTCATTATATATATATATATATATATATATATATATATATATATATAGAGAGAGAGAGAGAGAGAGAGAGAGAGAGAGAGAGAGAGAGCTCGGCCAGGATGAAGTGCCACTAGGCCAAGGTAGGTAGAGCTCAGTCAGGGCGGAGTGCCACTAGACTAAGGTAGGTAGAGCTCGGCCAGGGCGGAATGCCACTAGACCAAGGTAAGAGGAACTTAGTCAGGGCGGAGTGCCGCTAGACTAAGGTAGGTAGAATTTAGCTAGGGCGGAGTGGCACTAGACTAAGGTAGGTAGAGCTCGGCCAGGGCAGAATGCCACTAGACCAAGGTAGGAAGAACTTAGTCAGGGCGGAGTGCCACTAGACTAAGGTAGGTAGAACTTAGCTAGGGCGGAGTGCCACTAGACTAAGGTAAGTAGAGCTCGGCCAAGGCGGAATGCGACTAGACCAAGGTAGGAAGAACTTAGTCAGGGCGGAGTGCCACTAGACTAAGGTAGGTGGAACTTAGCTAGGGCGGAGTGCCACTAGACTAAGGTAGGTAGAGCTCGGCCAGGGCGGAATGCCACTAGACCAAGGTAGGAAGAACTTAGTCAGGGTGGAGTGCCACTAGACTAAGGTAGCTAGAACTTAGCTAGGACAGAGTGCCACTAGACTAAGGTAGGTAGAGCTCGGCCAGGGCGGAATGCCACTAGACCAAGGTAGGAAGAACTTAGTCAGGACGGAGTGCCGCTAGACTAAGGTAGGTGGAAATTAGCTAGGGCGGAGTGCCGCTAGATTGAGGTTGGTAGAACTTAGCTAGGGCGGAGTGCCACTAGACTAAGGCAGGTGAAACTTAGCTAGGGCGGAGTGCCGCTAGACTAAGGTAGGTCTTGGTCATTCTGAGAATGCCGGTTGAGCTGCGTGATACAGCTTCAAGCGTTTTCCATTAAGGGGAGAGAACTGGACGACTCTTTTATGATCTACAAGGAATGTACGCACCCCCTTCATATACTCGACGGACGACGTACGGTCCCACCCAGTTTTCAACCAACTTCCCTTTGGCATTGGAGGCCATCACTTCTCTTCTTTTGACCATTACTAGGTCACCTTTTTTGAATTCTTGACCTTTGGCCAGCTTGTCAAAAGCACGGGCCATGCGAGCTTGGTAGAGTTGAATATTTTGTTGCGCGCGGAGATGCTTTACTTCGAGCTCGGCAAGCTCTTCCAGTCTTCTTTCTATATTGGTCTGTTCGTCGCTAGCCAAACCATGTTGGATGGTGATTCGCAACGAGGGGACCTCCAATTCAATCGGTACCACAGCCTCCGACTCATATACGAGGGAGAATGGCGAACAACCAGTTGGGGTTTTATAGACCATACAATAGGCCCAAAGTCAATCTTTTCTTCCAAGTCCTTTTTATCAGGCTTGACAGTCTTTGCTAGTAGTGTGCATAGTGTTTTATTGAAGGCTTCTGCAAGTCCATTGGCTTGAGGGTTGTAAGGGGACGAAGTCCTCCAGTCAATCTTGTATTTATCAGCCAGCCGATAAACCTTCTGGTTTCTGAAATGGCTGCCATTATCAAAGATAATTCGGTTGGGAACCCTGAACCAGAATATTATATTTTGCCAGAAGAATCTTGCGACCAATTCTCCTGTTACATCTCTTAGCGCAACTGCTTCTGCCCATCTGGAGAAGTAATCTATGGCTGCTGAGATATATCTGCACTCTGACGAAGATGTTGGCAGTGGCCCTACTACGTCCGTGCCTCATTGGGTGAATGGCCAACTCGGTAGGGTGGGATGTAGCGGCACTGACGGTCTCCTGGACACGTTGGCGTGCTCTTGATATTTTTGACAAGCTTTAGCAAACTTGTAGCAATCATCAAACATGGAGGGCCAATAATAGCCCAATTTCTTTATTTTAATTTTCATCTTCGGCCCGGCCTGGTGTGCTCCAGCTGACCCGGCATGGACTTCTTGCATTACCTGCCTAGCTTCTGCCGAAGATAGGCAACGGAGCAAAACTTTGCTTCGGGCATCGGCCATTATTCGAAACAAGATTCCATTTCTCAACGCATAAGAGTCTTTGATCCTTAGGAGCTTCATTCTTTGTTCCTTTTCTTTTGGAAGCTATTGGTGCTGGAACCAACGTAGAAGGTGCTCCCGCCAGTCGGGCTGCTGAACTCCTTCCACAGCTGTCGCTTCATTCTCTCGTTCATCGGTCAGAACCTCCGTCATACTGGGGACCTGTCGACAGTTGATTGCGGCTATATTTAGGCTTGTGTCCGGCGGGACTGCCAAAGAACTAGCCAACTTTGTGAGGGCATCCGCCTGAGCATTCTGTCCTCAGTTGATATGATTGATTTTGATGAAATAGAATCGCGCCATCAAGCGGAGGGCCAGCTGGTAGTAAGGGAGGAGTTCTTGCTTCCGCGCATCGAACTCTCCCTCTAGCTATTTTATGAATAGCATGGAATCCCCGAATGCTTCCAGCATATGTATTTCCATGGATAGAGCAATCTGCAACCCGATTATAAGGGCTTCATATTCTGCTTCATTATTTGTGCATGGCTTGTTGATTGAGTACGATGTATATATGACTTCTCCTTCTGGAGATTTCAGGACTATGCCTATCCCGGCTCTGACTCTGGCTGACCCAGTAGTTAAGGTGTCTATTCTGGAAGCGCTGTCAAAATACGGCTGCTATAGAGAGGGCTGCACCTGGCCGACCTCTAGGGTTTCATCTTCAGGAAGCTCTAGTTCCAGTGGGCGGTCTTCAGGTACTGGATGCTCAGCAAAGAAGTCTGCGATAGCTTGGCCTTTGATGGCCTTTTGTGGTATGTAGAAGATATCAAACTCCATGAGGATCACTGCCCATTTGCCCAAGCAACCTTTGAGTGCCGGTTGGGACATGATATACTTTAGCGGATCCGCCTTGGAGATCAGCTTAATCTCATGTGACAGCATGTAGTGTCGGAGTTTCTTGACGGCGAAGACCAGTGCCAAGCAGATCTTCTCAATGTGGGTGTTTTTCTCCTCAGTTCTGACTAATCTTCGACTGAGGTAGTAGAGGGCTTATTCTTTCCCTTCTTCATTGTTCTGGGCTAGCATTGCCCCCAGAGAGCTATGTGTGGTCGCTATGTACAGAACCAGCGGTCATCCTTTCACCGGTGCGCCCAGCACTGGAGGAGTCTTCAGATAATCCTTGAGCTTGTCAAAGGCCGTCTGGCAATCTTCATCCCAATAAAAGGGAACATCTTTCATCATCAGCTTGTGAAAGGGCTGGCATCGCCCTGACAAATTGGATATGGACCGCCGGATGTAAGCAAGCCATCCTTGAAGAGATCTCAGCTCGGAGAGGTTCCTTGGCGAAGGTAATTCCTGAATTGTTTTGATCTTTGCGGGGTCTATTTCAATTCTCCGGCATCTGACGATAAACCCAAGAACTTCCCTCTCAATACTCCGAACGCACATTTCATAGTGTTCATTTTCAATTCATATTGTCTCAGCCTCTGAAAGACTACTCAGAGGTCTTACAGATGGCCTTCCCTCTTTCTAGTTTTGACTACCATGTCATCTATGTAGCACTCGACCTTATGGTAGAGCAACCGATCAAATATTCTAGTCATCGCCCGCTGATAGGTGGCGCCAGCGTTCTTCAATCCAAACGGCATCCTCTTGTAGTGGTAAATGCCCTTGGGAGTTTGGAAGGCAGTGTGGATCCGGTCGTGTTCCGTGATCCATATCTGGTTATAGCCAGACGACCCATCCATGAATGATAGGGCCTCGTGGCCGGTTGTTGCATCTATCATGACCTCCATTATTGGCACTGGAAAGTCATCTTTGGGGTAGGCTTTATTCAGATCTCGGAAGTCAACACATATCTGGATCTGTCCATTCTTCTTCTTCACGGGCACAATATTGGCCAGCCACGTGGTATATTGATTTTCTTCGACGAAACCCACATCAGTGAGCTTGTCCACCTCTTTGCATATTTGAGTAATGAGCTCTGGCCTCATGCACCGCGGCGGTTGCTTCACCGGTTCGACTTCAGGGCTTATTGCTAGTTCATGTTGCGAGACTGCAGGGCTCAGTCCTAGTATTTCCTTGTAGGTCCAGGTAAAGCAGTCCCGGTATTCTTACAGTAGCTGGATGTACAGCTTCTGTTCTTCAGCAGATAGTTGGGCACTAAGGAAGGTCGGCCTATGGTCATCCTCATCTCTCAGGTTGATTTCTATTAGCTCATTGACTGTGGCTTGGCCTCCATCTTCTATTTCCGGGGGTGCCGGCTGATGGTCGATGAAGTCTGGAATACCATCTTCAAGGTCAAGGACCTCGGTTTCTTCATTTTGTTCTATTTGAGCTTCAGCGAGGATTTCCACCTCGGTAAGGAGCGGTTGTGTGAATTGTTTCATCAGCGAATCCATTACCGTTGAAGCTGCGAGGGGTGATGATGTGACACCGACTTTGTGAATGCATCAACTAGATCGAGGGTCCTTGGACTTACCAAGCAAGCACAATGCACAAGAGTAGAGAATTACGCAAGTTGCCAAACCACCGTTGCGCACACGATTCCCGGGTGACTCGGCGATGTCGAGTGGAGGTAGTGGAACAAAGCCCTTGCTGGTAGAGGACCAGCAAAGCTATGGTCGCCCTCCCGAGGGTACGGTGCTCACAATCAAGGGGCTGGCTAGGTGCGGAAAGGGCACCGGGTCGCTCTTTCACAATCCCACGATGACAACTCGTAAATGGGGAGCTTCGGGGTCGGGCGCTCTCTCACCGTCAACAGGGCAATTCCACGGATATTATATGAACAAACTACTGATATGAGAGTAAGGGATAGAGCTTACTCGGTTGGTTTGAAGAAACCAACCCCATTCGGAGACGAGGGTGAGCAGGGAAGTGTGGGTTCCCCGCACACTGCGTCGATGAAGCTTGACCCCTGCGAATTATTTACATGCACTACGCCTCACGCAGGAGGGTGGATCTCGGGGTGGGGAAAAGTGGATTACACACAAACACTACCTCCACACATGGAGGGGCAGTAAGCTGGCCAGGCGGGGAGGGGCGTGAAGCTAAGAACGGAGCCGGATTGCCCTCCCGGGGTTCTGTCCGCCGGTTCTGCCCGCTGACAGGCACTCACTGTCAACTCCGCTGTGATCGCTCCCGGACTTGAAAGTGAACGAGACCAGCGCCAAAATGTTGGTGACTGACCCGAGATGAATCCTGAATTTTGTTGGCACCAGAAGTTATCGACGCTGGCCGGGACAGACACTGGACCGGCGCTGCTCTGCTCTGCCTTGGACTGAGTTCAGGTTGTTGCAGCAGGTTGGTGACTTCACCATGATCACTCCCGTGATCTAATCGAGACAGGATCAAGATGGTTGCGAGCGTGGTCGAATCCTCTTCGATCAGCAACCAATATGGGCACCAGATGAGGTTAGAGCAGGGAGGTGGAACCCGAAGAGTGAGAGGGGGTCTGATCAGTTCCTGACAGGACTGACCTGCGCACCTGGGGAAAATAATTTGGAACGGGGAGCTCCGAACTCCAAACGAGGTCCCGCTTTCTGTGTTGGACAGAGGACTAGTGGATCTTCGCCTCGGTCAAGTGGCGCACCAAGTGGAGCACCGGTGTGGTCGCAGTAGCTTCTGAATGGAAGCTCTGGTTTCTGGCCGGACTGGTTCTGCGCAGTCGGTGAAGAATGACTCTCCCGGACAGCTCCGAACTCGAATTGGGGCAGGATCACCTCGCATGCGAAGACGACTGGAAGAGATTTCCGGCAATGTAGGATACGTCTCCAGAAGATGTGCAGTGAAGATGTGGTTGACTCTGCAACTTGACCCTTGACTGCTGCCTGCGGACTGAGATGAATAGGGTGATGATAGGTGATGGGAGACGGAGTAGATGGGGTGGGAAATGGGGTGGATGGGTGTGGGGGTGGCACCTGACTATGTGGGGGTCTGTCAGGGGGTGATACAAGGTGTGGGAGGGGCAGAAAGGGGGCTGGGAGGTGGTCTAGCAAGTGGAGGAAGGGGGAGCTGCGAATTTGGGTTGGGAAGGAGAGAGGGAGGAGAGATCTCTCCTTTGGTTTGAATGTGGGGTTAATGGTGGTTGGTTAATGAAGTCTTGGGGAGGGGAAAGGGTGTGTTGGGAGATGGGATTCTCCCTTGGGAGATGGGATTCTCCCTTGGGAGATGGAGGGGTTGGCTTGGGAATGGGGAAGGTTGCCTTGGAAGGTGGAAGGTTGCTTGGGACTTGGTGAGAATAATGGTGGGAGTGATGGGGCCTTGGGAAGATGAGGGGTTGGGGTGATGTGGATGATGAGGTGGCAAGGGAGGAAGGTGAAGGGGCAAGGGCGCCCAAGGGAGAGAGAGAGGGGAGGAGGGAGAGAGGGGGTCGCCCCCTTTAGAGATAGAGAGAGAGATCGAGAGAGAGAGAGGGGGGGAATCCACCCCTTAGAGAGAGAGAGAGAGAAAGAGAGACACAATTCTTGTGAAAATTTTCACTTAATACTTCATTAGTTCTCCATGGAGGGATTGGGGTCCTATTTATAGGAAACCCTCAATTTACAAAAAGTCCTCACTTTTTGGACTATTGACAAATGACCAAGGAGGGAAGGGGGCGCCCATGGGCCAAGCCCATTGAAGTGGGCCCATTAACCCACTAGGCCACTTAATGATACTTAGACTTAGATAGATGACTCACTAACTTAGGTACTCGACTCAATAAAAGGGAAAATTACATGGTTAAGACTCAAAGAAAGATATGAAAATTACATAGCTAGACTCAGAAAATCAAAATGAACACAATGGCGAGCATCGGGACCCTTGGAGAAATGGGAAGTGGTAAGCGATGTCCCCATCATACTCCCGGGGTGCAGAGAACTCGACTCTGTTGAGTAAAGATCCATCGTATGTGGAGGGAGCCACGGAGGGGTTGCCCACAAGTCTACCAAAGATAGCTGGTCCTTTCACCAAGCGAGGTAGCGCCCATACCCTTTGCTCCAGATGACAGTGACCTGTTCATACAATATCCGTTCAACATGCTCATGCTGGTCTCTCTGGGCTGGTAGATTTCTCTCAAGGGTAGGTGCTCTCTCAAGGGAGGGGATGAGCTCAATTTCCTCACTGGGTGTCACTGTGGGACCCATGTATGGCACCAGGTCAGCCACGATGAAAGTGGGGCTTACTCTGTAATCCTCAGGGAGGTCTAACACATAAGCATTAGCGCCGATGTATCTCAGGACCTGGAAGGGACCTGTTCCACGAGACCTCAGTTTTGAGACATTCTCAGAGGATAGTCTCTCAGTCCTCACCATCACGGAATCACCAAACCAGAATTCTTGGTAGCAGCAGTGAGAGTTGGCTAATTGTTTGTTCATCTCGTTGCTCTTGTTGATGTGCTCGCGAGGGTTGCCATGTAATGTCATAAATGATGGTCCTCTAGGGATGAAGGGAGGGCCTGGACAACCAAATTTAGCCCTATCAAGTGTTACATTGATTTTGGTGGACTTAGGAGGGTCGAGGCATCCATAGATTGACCTATCATGCTTAGATGTGATGAAGACTCTCATGGACTCGGGGGGGTCGGGGCAACCATAGGTGGATCTATCGTGCATGGTGGCGATGATTACCGGGGGACCCGGACATCCATGTATGCTCCATTCATGCGTAAAAGCTATGACGAATGTGGGAGGACCAGCACCTCCAAATGTGAGCCAGTCATGCATTGGGCCTAAAGTGTGTGTGACATGTATGAGATGACTGGGCTTGTGACCCTTGTCGAATGATGTGATATGCCAAGATAGGTGCACTTTTATCCTAGAGGTGATGACCATGTGTGTGGGTATGGGGTGGTCCTTGAGCTCCCACTTATAAGGGTCGAAGGGGTCAAAGAAGGTATGTATCATGGAGTGGGGCACTTCTTTATTTCCTAGGTGTATTTCACCCATGGTCATGGTTCCCTTGGTGTGGACCGGGTTTTGGGAGAGGTGGTCTTGATCCAACATGGTTGCTTGGCGTAGGAAAAGGTTGGTGGTGAGTAAGGTGGGTGGGTATAGGAAGGGATCGAAAGGGTCATGGTAAGGGTCACCTAGGCAGAGGAACTATAGGTCCTCATGGTCCTCACATAGTGGTGAGTCACCCCCCTCTAATTGAACAATTAGGCCGAAGTTCTTGGTGGGATGGTCGGCCATGAATGGAGGGCTTGATGTTCTACCCGAGATAAGTAACTATAGTTTGTGGATAGCATCGGGCTCATCGGGTGTAGGGAGGAATAGAAGAAGGTCGCTAGTGTAGCAACCCACAGTGTAAATCGAGGAGATGGACCAGACACATAGGTGTAGGAGGTCAAGGCTCCTAGGTCGGTCGGCCACTGTGGTCAACCTGCCAGTTAACTCCATTTGCCAAAATAGACCCTTAAGGAGATCCCCTAATATTTCCACTTGGTAGGATGATTGGATTGTTATGTGATAGGTGGATAAGGGTACTATGGGGAGGTGTTGTTCCACGGAAGGGTAGGCATGGGGCAGGATAGGGTGAGCCCGGTTTTCCACTAGCCATCTAACCAAGGGCCCACTTATGATAAGTTCATTGCCAATTGGAGGGGGTGGCATGAAAGGCGAAATTTCTTCCTCGATTTGGGCATGATTTTCCACCAAGGTGGGGAGTGGGTCTGGGGTGTTCCCTACTATGGGGTCGGGTGTGGGGATCATGGTTTCCTCTACCAAGGAGGTGAGTAGGTCCTTTGTAGGTGGGGTGATGATGACTGGCATATGGCGCGCTCTTTGGGTGGTAGGTAATGGGGGACTTGGGATAGGATGGGGAGGGGTAGTAGTGGAGGCCTAGGTTGGGCATCTTGTAACTCACGGGGGAGGGTGCACCCATTTAGGCTCAATGGGTTTTCTTTGGGTAGGGATGAGTTCTCTTGACCCAACTCTTGACATTGGGCTTCATATTCCTCCTCCCATTCGAGGGGAGCCTCATGGACTTCGGTCACCACCTCAAGTTCCCCTTGGGTAGGGGTAACTACTTCTTCAGTCAGTTTGTTGGGCATCTCTTGTGAATGGCACTGATTGATGGAGTGTCCTAAGCTTTTACTCTCAAAGCGTTGTTGTCTATTCCCCTGGGTGGTCTCACCCACACTTGGTCCATTGGAACTCCCTTCTTGCCGGGGCATGTTTTGACTAGGGGTGACCCTTGTCAGAGGAGGGGTGGGAGGAAGATTAGTGGGCCGAAATGGGGTACTCCTACTTGGACATGGTTTAGGGGTCTTCAAGAGCGGGGTTGGTTTGGGACGGGGTCCCATGTCCTTGGGATCATCTGGCCGGAGAGTGAACCTAGGAGGCCTAGAGAATTGCATCATTCTAGAGGGATGGTTATCTGGGTTATCCCGAGGACATCTCTCCTCACGCCCGTAATGTTGGGGCCTCTCATAGTCATAATAGGGATCATAGTCTAACCTTTTCCTATCAAACTCATCCCGTGGAGGCAAGACTCTAAGGCCATAGTTCCTAAGTGGGGGTTCATTGGCTTCCCATCCAAATTCATCCCGAGGTGACCAAGCTCTAGGGCCGTGGTTCCTTTTTGCTTCAATCCGATCAAGCCGAGTGGTGAGGGTATCTAGACAGTTATGAAGTTTGTTGATGACAGTGTCAAATCGGTCCATGGGTACTTGGGGCATCTCTCTAGGGTGGTCATGCAAGGAGCGTTGGAAAACACGATGCAAGGGAGACCCAAATGCCAATGCCCTAGGACTAGACTCGTAGAGACAAGTCTAGAACTTGCTCTGATACCAAGTTGATGTGACACCGACTTTGTGAATGTAGCAACTAGACCGAGGGTCCTTGGACTTACCAAGCAAGCACAACGCACAAGAGTAGAGAATTACGCAAGTTGCCAAACCACCGTTGCGCACACGATTCCCGGGTGACTCGGCGATGCCGAGTGGAGGTAGTGGAATAAAGCCCTTGCTGGTAGAGGACCAGCAAAGCTATGGTCACCCTCCCGAGGGTACGGTGCCCACAATCAAGGGGCTGGCTAGGTGCCGAAAGAGCACCGGGTCGCTCTCTCACAATCCCACAATGACCACTCGTAAACGGGGAGCTTCGGGGTCGGGCGCTCTCTCACCGGCAACAGAGCAATTCCACGGATATTATATGAACAAACTACTGATATGAGAGCAAGGGATAGAGCTTACCCAGTTGGTTTGAAGAAGCCAACCCCGTTCGGAGACGAGGGTGAGCGGGGAAGTGTGGGTTCCCCGCACACTACGTCGATGAAGCTTGACCCCTGCTAATTATTTACATGCACTATGCCTCACGCAGGAGGGTGGATCTCAGGGTGGGGAAAAGTGGATTACACACAAAAAATACCTCCACACAGGGAGGGGTGGTAAGTCGGCCAGGCGGGGAGGGGCGTGAAGCTAAGAACGGAGCCGGATTGCTCTCCCAGGGTTCTATCTGCCGGTTTTGCTCGCTGACAGGCACTCACTGTCGACTCCGCTGTGATCGCTCCCGGACTCGAAAGTGAACGAGACCAGCACCAAAATGTTGGTCGAATCCTCTTTGATCAGCAACCAAGATGGCCACCAGATGAGCTCGGAGCAGGGAGGTGGAACCCGAAGAGTGAGAGGGAGTCTGATCAGTCCCTGACAGGACTGACCTGCACACCTGGGGAAAATAATTTGGAACGGGGAGCTCCGGACTCCAAACGAGGTCCCGCTTTCTGTGTTGGATAGAGGACTGGTGGATCTTCGCCCCGGTCAAGTGGCGCACCAAGTGGAGCAACGGTGTGGTCGTAGTAGCTTATGAATGGCAGCTCTGGTTTCTGGCCGGACTGGTTCTGCGCAGTCGGTGAAGAATGGCTCTCCCGGACAGCTCCGAACTCGAATTGGGGCGGGATCACCTCGCCTGCGAAGATGACTGGAAGAGCTTTCCGGCAATGTTGGATACGCTTCCAGAAGATGTCCGGTGAAGACGTGGTTGACTCTACAACTCGACCCTTGACTGCTGCCTATGGACTGAGATGAATAGGGTGATGATAGGTGATGGGAGACGGAGTAGATGGGGTGGGAAATGGGGTGGATGGGTGTGGGGGTGACACCTGACTATGTGGGGGTCTGTTAGGGGGTGATACAAGGTGTGGGAGGGGCAGAAAGGGGGCTGGGATGTGGTCTAGCAAGTGGAGGAAGGGGGAGCTACGAATTTGGGTTGGGAAGGAGAGAGGGAGGAGAGATCTCTCCTTTGGTTTGAATGTGGGGTTAATGGTGGTTGGTTAATGAAGTCTTGGGGAGGGGAAAGGGTGTGTTGGGAGATGGGATTCTCCCTTGGGAGATGGAGGGGTTGGCTTGGGAATGGGGAAGGTTGCCTTGGAAGGTGGAAGGTTGCTTGGGACTTGGTGAGAGTAATGGTGGGAGTGATGGGCCCTTGGGAAGATGAGGGGTTGGGGTGATGTGGATGATGAGGTGGCAAGGGAGGAAGGTGAAGGGGCAAGGGCGCCCAAGGGAGAGAGAGAGGGGAGGAGGGAGAGAGGGGGTCGCCCCCTTTAGAGATAGAGAGAGAGATCGAGAGAGAGAGGGGGGGGAATCCACCCCTTAGAGAGAGAGAGAGGGAGAGAGAGAGAGAGTGAGAGAGAAAGAGAGACACAATTCTTGTGAAAATTTTCACTTAATACTCCATTAGTTCTCCATGGAGGGATTGGGGTCCTATTTATAGGAAACCCTCAATTTACAAAAAGTCCTCACTTTTTGGACTATTGACAAATGACCAAGGGGGGAAGGGGGCGCCCATGGGCCAAGCCCATTGAAGTGGGCCCATTAACCCACTAGGCCACTTAATGATACTTAGACTTAGATAGATGACTCACTAACTTAGGTACTCGACTCAATAAAAGGGAAAATTACATGGTTAAGACTCAAAGAAAGATATGAAAATTACATAGCTAGACTCAGAAAATCAAGATGAACACAATGGCGAGCATCGGGACCCTTGGAGAAATGGGAAGTGGTAAGCGATGTCCCCATCAGGTGAGTTAACAGTCTCATCTCCCTTTTGGGTTGCTGTGTCCTCAGTAGGAGTGGCACTTTTCTTTTTAGCAGCATGCATTTATTGCTCGGCTTCGACAAAAGTCTCTCTAATCGGCATGAGAGGTGTTGGAATCATCATTAGCGGAGATCTGCCAGAGGGAGATGTCCCTGTTTCTTCAACATCTTCGGCTCCGCTACTGCTGGCCGTGTCAAATCTGGCTAGAAGGGCCGCTTCTTTAGGATAGACTTGCTCCCAGCATCGGCAAGGAGCCATGGTCTCTGTTTTCGGGTCTCTTGATCGAGCCGGTTCAACATATTCTTCTTCTGCTGGGTATTCATCAAAGGTTGCCCCCAGCGGGTTGTTTTCAGCAGGATAGAAAGTGGAGACGGTGTCCACCTCATAGCACCCACTGTAATAATATTCTTCAAGGGTAAAGCCCAACCCTAGGTGCTGAGAAACACGTCTCATTTCCTTGTCCAGATTCATGGGATACCACATCTTCTGGAATGCTTCTTTGCCTTTGTGCGACTGGTTGGAGGGGATGTGCTGCTTCTGGAACATCCTGGCCATCCGACTCGTCGTGAATGCCAGACCCTGAACAGGAGCTAGGGGATTCTTTATGCCTTCGGGTAGACGACAATCAGTGTCTTCCCGGGTAGGGTGCTCTTCAGCGGTATAGAACAAGCTGCTGGGGCCATCTATCTGCGTCACCTCCCAAGCTTTGAAAGGCTCGACAGTTGCATTATCGAGGCCAGGGATTGGCTTGGTAAGGCCTTCCGGGACCTTATATGGTCGTGCTATTGATCGACCTTAGCTTCATTGGCTTCATGGTATATAGCGGGAGGTGCTAGCCTGCCCACGTCTCCAGTGAGGGCAATATGAGAGACCGCCTTGGGCTTGACATATCCGTGCGGCGATGGTGGAAACCATTTTTCGCCAGAAGTGCTTTTTGGTGCCCCTGCAGGGGTCTTGGCTCAGAGGTCCCTTGGGACCATTCTGCATATAGATGAGCATCTGCCAGGTGACACTTGGACACTTCGAATGGGTGGAGGTCGGCAAATATCCTCTCTTCCTTCCCTTCGAGGCTATATTTAATGCATTGGTGGAGCGTGGATGGCACCACCATATTTTCATGCAGCCAGGGGCGGCCAAACAACACCTTGTACGAGGTGCAGGAGTCGATGACATGAAACTGCACCTTTGTGGTAAAGTCTTCTAGAGTGAGTGTGAATTCTGCTACTCCCAGCGATACTTCATACTTTTCATTGAAGTCGGCGATACGCATCTCTCCAACTTTATCGAGGCGTACATTAAAGTGGTGCCTCTGGTATATTCATTATGGCAGAATGTTGACAGCTACGTCAGGGTCGACAGGATCCTGTTTAGCTCCTGTCCATTTAGGTGCCCCCTCATGTAGAGCGGCCTATTGTGGCTGGTAGTAGGGAGCAACATGTCCTCCTGAGTGAAGGTCATGCTAGCCTCTGGCAGTGCTTCAGCCAGGCAGGTTTCATATTGGGCAGGCGTCTGCAAAGTAGTGATAATCGCCTGTCGGGTCTCTTCACTGAGAGAAAGAATTTCCCAAACAGTGAATCTTGCCGGGAGCTTTTGCAACAATTTAACTACACGGCTCCTTACTTGGACATTGGACAGTTTCATCTCATCTGCCCACCTGGGCTTGGAGGAGCCTTGGACTTGGGTCTCTAACGGTCCTGCCTCATTGGGTTCAGATTCTAAATCCTTCTGCTTGGTGCAATCTTCTAGTTGCGCTTCACCGGCTACTGGCGGGCAAGCTTTATCTGCATCCGGATCTTCGAAAGACTGCTGGGGCTGCGGGTAGGTATCCCTGATTGCAAGATCAGCATCCTGATGTGGCTACTTTCCCTTGGACATCTTCAGAACTTCCAGGAAGGAAGGGGTGGCAGTGCTGCCCCCACTCTGGTTATAAAGGCCCGACGGAGGAGGGATCTAGACCCCTTTGACCTCCGGGGGAAGTATCTTGTAGGTTTGCTCTGCCCTGAACATGATATTATGGTTAGAGGGTGGCTGGCACCCCCATTTGCGGCCTGACCAGGTTGCATGTGTTGCAGAGGCTGCTTCGGCCTGGCCTGCCCCGGTGGCGGGTGCAAAGCATATTTCTTCCTCATCCTCTTCAGCAGGCAAGTTGAAGAGAGCCAAGAGAGTATTGTAGGACACAATCTGCTCTTTGTTGACCTTGGCGGCCTTTCTTTTCTTATTTTGTTTCTTTTTCTTCTTTTTTTCAGGTGGTGCCTACCCCCAGAACAGGCTGTCATCCTTGTCAGACGCTGCTTCAGCTTGCTACTCCTGCTCGAGTGAAAGTTGTTCTAGTTCTTGCCACGGGACATGATCTCGTACCAGTAGGGGTTCTAATTCGGGCTGTAGATATTCATCTAACCCATTTATGTATTCTTGCAGCTACTGGGCCTCTGGACTGATCTCCTTGACCATCGGTAGGGGAGTCTATCTCGTCCGATTATGTGTAGGTATCCTGATGACCGCAGGTGGATTGGTCCACACGGGTGCTGCCACCAGAGGGGTAGGTCGCAGTGTGATGCCACGAATATGTGCCCCCATTCTCGGTCAAGGTGCCGTCTTCTTCTTGTTCTTTACAGGGACTTGTAGCCATCTGATGGGGACATCAGAGCAAGATCACTAACTTTTTATTTTACATTTGAGTCCTTTTATTTGCATTTATATCCTTGGGAAAACATGTATGCAATTGTAAGGTTTTATAATTCAATTTATCATTCCTTAGGATTGTTTGGGTTTTTGTGTAAAAGTCAATAGGACCTGCAAGGGGCCCCCATCTCCTTCCCTATTGGTCCACCTAAGTCTTAGGGCCCATGTGGGGCCAGTCAAAGGTCTAAGGTGGGCTTCTAGAAGCATGACCATTCAAAGGGGACAATGGGCTTAATGTTTTTTTATTTTGTTCCAAATCACATGGGGAATTAAATATATTCTATCGCCTAAGTGCCCCTCCCCTAACCTAGATCTGAGGTTAGTTTAGGTCATTTTGTATTTCATACAAATACCATGTAATTCCCATTTTACTAGAATTAATGCAAAGAAAAATCAGATTTTCCTCCAAAGGAGCAAGGGCCGCCCCCTATCTCTCTCCTCTCTCCCCCTTCTGCAATTGGGAAGGCTATGTTCTTGAGGTGTGAAGCCTCATCTATCTGTTGTGGAGTTCGTCGTCGCCGCCGCCGCCACCATCGAGCCGCCGTTGCACCGCCACCGCCACCGTCGGTATTCTGCCAATCGCGAGACAACAGGCCATTCTCGGAATTTTAACTTTCAGCCTCGAGATCTGTTGAGTTCCAAATATTTAGGGTGCGTTCTAGAGGTCATCACCACGTCCTATAAAAATTGGTGGAGCTTGTAGTCCATATTTTCCATTTTTCCAATTTCGTACTCCATTTCCATCCAGATCTGCCAACTCTCTATCAAGTGTCACAGCTGCCCTGCGTTTTCCTCTTTCGAACCCCTCCCCGATTTTTTCTTGAACCCCCAATTTTATTGGAGGTTCTTTACACCACCACCTTTATCCACGAATTTTCGTGGAATTTTTGAAGCCCTTTACCTATTTTCTAAAAATCACTTTCAGATCCCAACTCAGTTCTGTCTGCCTCTGTCCAGATCCGACCACCCAGCAGTATAAAATACCTTTCCCCACCCAAACCTCCACCAAACTTTTCAAAAAAATTATTCCCGTCTTCCTTTTTCTCCCCTATATAACTTTCATGAAGAGCTCGAGATCTGAATCGGAGGTCTACTTTGCGGTCAAAACCAACTCTCAGGAAAGTTTGCTCCTGCCCGGCCAGATCTGAAACAGAGATCAGTACGGTTCTAAAATCCCCCATCAGAAGTGCGATCCCAACAAATTTTTTGGAGTCATAGAGAGTCAAAGTACTTCAAAATAGCTTTCCAACGATACCTCTTGTGCGTCGATCCGAGGTGGGGAGTGATCGCAGCAGTAGATCTCGACGGATCGCACGCTGCAAAATAGAAGCAACAGATCCGTGGGCAGCAACTCCAAGACTTGGAGATCAGAGCCGATCAACATCCGACCGGCGTTCCAGCCCAGCCACCGTCTAGGGAAGCACACCACCAGAGGTCACCATCATAGTGGGAGCCACTCCGTCAGGTCCGGGGGACTGAGCAGCACGTGGGCCCCACGTACCTGCAGATCGCGCCGTTCGGACAACACTAAACGCGGATTTCGGCACCGCCGGAGCGACATCAAGATGCTGCCTGTCAACCCAATTCCCGTGACTCCCGGGCCCCACATGTGACCTTTTACCTCCTTGCGTGGAGTGGGTCAAAATTTTGTACTGCTGTAAAGTTTGTTAACCGGGAGTCCGGATTTGGCCGGGGTTGTCTTCCCCACGCCCGGAGCGTGGATGTAACGGTCTCACCTTCTTGGCATTTACTTGCTTAGCTAGTATATGGTCATATGCCGCTACTGAGTGCGATAGGAACCTAGCTCGTGAGTCCATGTCACCGCTGTGAGCGAGAGAGTGACCCGTCCCGTGGCTCGATCCGAGCATGGAAGTGAGTCTGAATACCCTTAACTCTGCCGGTTTCTCAACCGTGCGGATCTGCGCTTTCCCTCGCTTGGGACGACGAGTGAGCTTGCGTTTCTGTTAGTGACATATAGCCCATAGGAGCTGTCGAGCCTAGTGTCTCTCCCATCGTATGTTGCTGGTCTCGTCTTCACTTAGAGTCCAAGGTTCGCATCACGGAGAGTCGGTCCCCGTGTCCGTCCCGCATCACCATCCCTGTTGTTCTTCTATGGGCGCCAAGAAACAGAGTTCATAAGTGCGCCGAGTGCTTGCTTCAGAGATCTCCTCAGGCAGTGCCTGGTACACAGAGATCATATTGGCTGTGACCCTCCTCAGAGGAGCCTCATGAGGTTGTGGAGGGTCAACCCTGTATTCTCCCAGGTCAATTTCATCTTTCTTTACCATGCCTTCAATAATATCTTTGAAGACATAGCAGTCTTCAATTGGGTGCCCTAGCATCTGGTGATAGGGGTAGAACCTTGGACTGTCCTTTCTCTTCAGGTCTTCCGGCCTCTTTGGCTCAGGTAAGGTGACCTTATCATATTGGGTTACCCAATCAAATAGAATTCTGGTCTTATCCTTTGGAAAAGAATAGACCTTCTTCATTTTATCTCATAGTGAGGGACCTTCTTTGCCATCCCCGGCTTTAACATGCTGTGGGGCGTCTGCCTTCTTGCCTTTATCCTTCTACTATTCAAAAGCTTTAATATCAAGGGCATTTGCTTCTTTAAGTGCCTGACGCCTCTCTACTGCCTTGCCTTTCTGTGTAGCAGCAGCAGCTGGTGCAGGGGCAGGTCTGGCCAGAAAAGCTTCGACCTCAGCCACGATGTTGTTCAATCGGTCGAACGACCAGATCTCCATTCCTATCATCTTCTCCAGGACCTCTCACTTGAGATTTTGTTTGCATATTTGTACAGCATCCTCCTGATGTGGGGGCCGCTTGCATCTCATCCCGAGGTTCCTTCACCTCTTGATATAATCAAGGCCTGTTTCATCTGCCCTCTGTCTTATTGAATAAAGTTCGGCCGCTGTGACCTCCCTCTCTGTAACATGGAATCTTTCTCTGAACTTCCTCTGCATATCCAACCAGTCGCTGATCGACCCAGCCAGGAGGCTGGAGTACCATTCAAAAGCAAGCCCCGTCAGCGAGGACCCGAAAAATTTCAGTAGATACGAATCATCGGTGACCAGATCACCCATGACGGTCATGTAGTAGGTGACATGTTCCTTCGGGGATCCCTTCCCGTTGAACTTGTTGAATTTTGGCAGCTTGCTAACCCCAGGAGGGAGCCGCTTGGCAGCATGATGCGGCGGGTATGGAACCCTATATGCATCAAATGCGACATAGTCGCCTTCAGTTCTTTCAGCGAGCTTCAGCTCGATCATTCTCTCTACCATCATTTGCTCATGATGGTTGGATCAACCGGTTTTGGATAGAAGTATGTCGGCTGCAGGTAGGGGGTGACCAGGGCGGTCCCCTGCGGAGGAGGACGCAGTAATGGAGGTGTATGGTGCACCTGTGGTAGCACTGGCGGCATCAGCAGCTGTGATGGGTGCTGCTGAGTCGTCACAAAGCTTGGTTCTGCCGGTTGGGGTACGACATAATGTGGTGAGGGGTCACTCCGATTGACGGCTCCCCGTGATGATTCGCCTTGCGTATCAGGCTGCTTGGATGCTGAAGACTGCTCTGCCTTCTCCATCAGTTGCTTCTTCAGCAGCTCTATCTCCTGGCGATACCTCTGAAGTATCATTAGTACTACCGGATCCATAGTCGCAGTGTTGGGAATAGCTTCCGTTGCCTCACCGGATGCACCTTCAGGCAGAATGTCGAGCATGACATCTTCTTCTTCTTCTGCTGTCACCACATTGGCGGTCAGGACATCAGGTTCATTACATTGTTGGGCATGGGCTAGGGCTTGCTTCCCTCTAGTTGCCGCCAGTAGTTCTCTTGCAGCTTCTACCCTTCGAGTGTTCGGCCTCGGCCTCCCGGCCAATTGATCCAGCTCATGAGGGTCTTCTGGAAGCCTTCCATATTGGCCGGATATACCAGCCATGTTACAGGTGAAGATTTGCATTCTCCTCCTTTGTTTATGAACATTCCTTCTTACATGCTCCGGAAAGGTTAATCTCTCAAACACAGAGATTCTCTTTCTTTCTTCCCGCCGAGGGGCGGTCTCATTGGCTTCAGCATCGAAGCCATCTTCATAACCATTGTCATCGACTGACGACGTCATCCTTCTTTCTTTTTCTTCTTCAACTACCGTTGGTGGGCAGTAGCCTTCTTCATCCACGGCTGCTTGTAGTAGCCATTGTTGGCCCAGCGAGGGGTTGCCTAGGCCCCTGAAGTAACTCCTGACCATATTGGTCATTTCTTCTTGCCTTAGCCCTTGATGTAGGACTGGGGGTAATTGTCGACCTCCCACGGGAGGGATATAAGCAAGCCGGGCTCGTCCGGCAAGCTGTTGGAATCTTCTCCCCACTGTAGGGATGTTGGCTTGCCGGGCGCAGGCCCTGAAGCCTTCACGGCGTGGAAAGTCCACAACCGTATCATCATTCCTTGGGGTCGGGCCCCTTTCCTTCTTCATTCTCACTCCGTCACATGCAGGGCGGTGACGGATTGGTGTGACCTGGTAGGCGGGCTGGGTCTTTTTAGGGACCCAAACCTGTTTGAACTTCTTCGGCCTAGGGGCCAGCTCCTCACGGCCATGGTGGCCGGCTTCTTCTTTCTCAGCTCTCCTTCCAGAGAGGGCTTGGTATGAGTTGAGGACAGGTACGGCGGGGATGACCCGATCCGAGACCACCTGAGCATCGCTCCCGTCTAGGAAGACGCAATGGTGCGGACACCAGGACGATCATGTGACACGTCGGCGAACCGACAGTGCCATACGCAGAGCGCCAAGTGGACTACATCGGCTTCCCATCGAATTGGGGATAATTTGGCTTCAATTTGGACACTTTTTGCATTAAATTTGGGCTTATATTGAAGATTATACATGGGTTTTCATATTGGGCTGGTTGCTAGACCCTTAAAAGGCCAATTGGTTAAAGGCCCTTAAGCATTCCATAAGAAAGGAAAGGCCTTGGACCAATATGAAGAACCCATTAGCCTAGCAAGGCCCAAATGGGATCCCTTCCTACATGGGCTCTCTAAGTGGGAGAGGCCTCATACTAGAATGGGCTTCTTTTACTCTTGGGTTCTCAAGATGGAAAGGGCCTCAAGCTAGAGTGGATAGGTGGGCTTAAGCCAAGACCACCAAGTGGCCCATTCTAGGCCCAAGAAGGGGGCGCCCCATTTTTTTGGCTTATTAGGCTAGATGGTTGATTTGTTTTCTTCTCCAATTACCACATGGGGTATTAGAAGGCTGCTGGTCAATTTTCCAATGGCTGCCACCTAACATTTTACAAGAAACTCAAAGTTAGGTGAGCCACCATTGCCCCTTGTCCCCCCCCCTTTCACTATCACATTGTAATGGGTTTCCCCCCTCTCTCATTGTGTATCCCACGCAGCCCCCTCCCCTCTATACCTCTTGTAATGCCTATTTAAAGGCTTGTACGATGTGTGTTTAAAGATTAATGAAAAGATTTTGTGAGAAATTGCATTAAGTGAGTGATTCACTTCTTCTTCCTTGGGTGTGACTCCCAACCCTGTCCTGTGACTGGATAGTATTCAGGTCGTGAGACTCGACCATCTACCCCCTCTTCCTCTTATCTTCTAGCTTCACCTGATTTATCCTTGATACTACTACGAGTTACCAAGGATTCAGCTTTGGTTTCGTGTCGATCCGAGTTCATGACCAACGGTGGCGATTTTTCTCGTGGAGGCACGCAGATCGGTTCCTGAATGCTATCCAGAATTGAAGATGTCTGTGTTTTAATTCTTGGAGCCCAACCCTGACACCATCAGAAGTTGGTTTCTAAAGCGCAATTATAGTATTTCAAGTCCTCTTCGTGTTGCCACTGGTTTCGCCTCGATCTGTGACCGGTGCTGATCGTGACGATAGATCTCGTGGGATCATGCGGGCTGGTCTGAGCAGGTCCGGCTGAGATCTGAGTCGATGTTTAGAGCCTACCCCACCTCCATCCGGCCAATATCCATGTGAGAGGTCTTCAGAGTATTTCTTCCTCAGAGTGTCACCGACGTTCTCCCACAAAGAACGCCCCGATCCGACATCGGAAACCATTTTCCCCATATTTTACTGTGTTTCTGTCCAGTTCTGTGAGCACAAAACTAGAACCTCAGAAGATTCATCACTGCGCCCAGATCTGAAGGCATCTGTTCGCGATCTTCGAAGTGAAGATACTACATCCAGTTGCCGACATTCTCCAAAAAGCGGCGCTCTGATCGGGCATCGGATCCCGCCGTACCAGCCTCCTCAAGCTCGCTGCACAGGGTGACCAGCGCGGCAGAACCGGGTCGGCTTCCCGTCGGCGTACCCGAGCGGCTCCGGCACGCGTTCCTCGCCTCCTACGAGTGGGGCTCGTCAACCCGGGTTCCAGCAACCCCAAAGTTATTGATTGTAGCCCGATACCTCCCTGTGTGGAGTGGGCCAAGCTTCTGAAATTGTAAAGTTAATCATTTGTGTATTGGGGTTGTCCGGAAATCGGTCGGGAGTTCTTCCCCACGCCTAGTCATGGAGGTACGTGCTCGTTCCGATCCTTACATTTGCTGTTTAGTATGCTTTCTATATTGCTGCGTTTGTGAGATTAGGGCCGTTAGCTAGTTCCAAATTTCACCGCGATTGTGAGTTGTGAGCGCCCATTCCATAGCTCCAATCGAGCACCGAGCGCGGAATAGCACCCTAGGCGACGGTGGTTTCTTAATCACCATGATCCCCACATTTCCCTCGCAAGGGACGATCGTCGGGCTCAAGAGAGTTGCTGTTGAGAGACGTCTCCACCCGGAGAATACCACGGTGGTCAGCCACCGGCTTGCCTTAGTGTGCTAGTGCTGGCCGCACACGAGTCAGTCGTACGTCTTAGCCCGAGTCGGTCATCCGTCCCGCATCACGCAAACCCCACCAATTAGCATGGACTTCCCAGACACGGAGTGGCATCCGGTGACAGTAGCAGTATTCCGCCGGAAGCCTCTGCGCTGGCGTCATCCGACATGCTTGGCAGGAATGGGGTAGGCCCCATCGGTGATGTGGTGCACCAGGCAGCTGGCGACCAGAACCGGACTCTTGGGCGAGCCCGCATAGCATCGAGCCTTCAAGGCCGCAACCTTCTTTGCAGTCTCCTCGGCAGGTTCCGAGGTCTCCACTGGAAGCATGTCAACAAAGGCCAACCCCAAGAAGTTGGAGAAGCCGACAGCAGTAGGGAATGATCCCAAGACATTGGGCACCGCCAGGTACCCGTGCACAGCGTGGCTGGCGACGACCGCGGGGCCAAAGTTAACACCAGTTAGTCCAGTTGATGCCATTGTTTGCCTGCAAACACAAGACAAGCAATGATCAGCAGTCTTTAGGAGGGCCTCGGGGCCCGCATATCTCGGCAAAGAGATGAAAGGTGACACTAGTCCCACCAGGCGTGCCAGACTTGTTCGATGGGTTTTATTTTGGTTGTGTCAATCAACCAGTTAATTAATAAATAACCAACTGATTAGTTGATCGTGAAGGCGTGCCAGTCACGTGAGTGACGAGTTTATTGTGCGCTGATTCTGACCCATGTGGGCGAGAGTGAGATTCGGGTCGCGACCTGCAATCCGTCATACCGTAAAGGCTATGACTTTAATTACATCCCCCATAATGGAGAAAACCTTTGATTAATTACCGAGATAGTGGGCCGTCCGAGGCCGAAGTAAGGTGCAAGAGATTAATGCGACGAGGTCACATGGAATGTTTTTATTTATCATGCAAGGGAGGCATGGTTCATTAAGTTGGAGACCCTCAGTACGTGGCGGAGGACGTAGGTCCGAAGACCACCATCGCGCATAGCAAAGACTTCCGGTCGGGTGTAACCCAGACTCCCGTCAATGCCATTTGATATACTTGAGGGTCTATGCAAACATGCATGCATGATAATCATGATTATGCTAAGCATGGTAACAAAGTTATGAAGATGAACGATGATCAATCAAATTTATTAATCTCCACCGAGGGAGATAAAAGTGGTAACATAGGCATGATAACAAAAGCATGATGATAACAGGCATGATAGTAAAAACATGATAATAAGATGGTTCAAACTTGAATAGCCCCCTTCTTATTTAGTTTATTGTTGATTAGGGTTTATTAATCCCGACCGTGAGAGGCGAAGATAGCTCTGGAGACGAGTGAGTGATTAGAACAGCACAACGATTCAAAACCGGCGCGACCGCGCGTAGGGATAGGTTTCCTCGGTGCGGACAAGCGTAGGCAAATGATCTTAATCCGGCACGGCCATAACAAGTGTTAAACCGGCGCGGTGGCCTCGGGATGCGTCGGGAACGAGCCAGTTGAAATCAAAATTTTATAAGTCTAATGCTATTCCGGCGCGGGGGGGGGGGGTACCGCACTGGATTAGGACCGCGTCATTTTAGTTGATTTTTTTATGAATTTTGAAACTGTTTTGGTTTATTACTATGTTGTTAAGGGTTTTGAGGTTAGTTGGGCTGATTGCCTATTTAATTAAATTCCAGGGCTCTTCAGGAGCGAAGTTGTGAGCTAGTGCGAGGTTCGTACTGGAGCACTAGAGTTTATTACTTGTAAACATGTGTTTTATTAAAGACATTTCACAGAGGTAATCTTATTAATTAAGAAGTTCTGCCAAAAATTGGGCAGCATCTCCCCCGTCCTTGAAGGATTGTAGGGGAGAAACAGGGTCATAATCACGGGTGGAGTAAGCCCCTAATCAGCCGGTCGGCACGGTGGCAGCCAGCAAATCCCAATCGGACAGGATACCCCGAGCACTAGCCTACTAGGGGCACCATGATTCCGTGGGTTAAAATAGGTGGATAAGGTAGCTAATGAAGGAAACAACAATCCCGAGGGCTAGCCTATGAGGGGTGAGCAACCTATAGCCTGCACTGTTATCCAAGAGAAGGACGACCATTAGGACGAGAAGCCCCGAGGACTAGCCTACTAGGGGCATGCATCCCATAGTCACCACAGGGTCCCGGAGGACTGTGGGTTTGAATTGTTGGGCTGAAGCCCCTGTTGATGTTAGCCCTATGGCCCGTAGGGAGCATCCATCATTCACAGGCAGAGCCCCTTTGACCAATTGGCGGTTCTATGAAACAGTGGGGAATGTCCCCCTCCCCGGATTATTAGGACAAAGCCAACGGAGCTAGGATAGTTCAGCGGCTGCAAACTGTAGACACGCTATTTCTGACATCTCTTGAGAAAATCTCATATTACTATGCGACGCCCCGCAGCGGCTTTCGCATTTTGAATCACTTGAATGGTTCCTATTATTGAGTCTTCTTCCGCCTTTTCGACATCCGAAAATCGCCTCGTTGCAGAAATCATACGGCATTCGGGCGGCATCACCCCCAATCGGACGCATCGGAAGTTTTCGGAACCGAGAGAATGTCTGGCAGGCGGCTACCGACGTATTTTCAGGGTATCCGGGGGGGGTCTTTATGGAGGCGTCCAGGCCCCTGGACGCCTCCATGACTTTCAATTTACAAAAAACACAAAAATATATAAAAAAAATCATAAAATCATGGAGGCATCCACTTGACTGGACTCCTCCATCAATGCCAAAATAATAAAAAAATAAATAATATTAATAATGGTGAAAAAAACAAAATAAAAAATAATATTTTTATGGAGGCGTCCAGGCCCCTGGACGCCTCCATCAACTTGCCCACGGGCGCCCCCCGTCCACCGGTCGGTTTGTCGTTTGAGAAAATATCCATATTGTGAAGACGTCCTGCCAACTAGATGCGCCCATTCATGAATCACGGGCGTCGATCAAAACCACGTATTGTGCCAAACCGCGTTCAACTTTCGGTGGGGGTTCGGTGGGCTTTTATGCAGGCGTCCAATTGCCTGGACGCCTCCTTAAAAATATTCAAAATAAAAAAGTAAAAATAAAATAAAATATTATTTTTACCCTGATGAAGGCGTCCAGGGTCCTAGACGCCTCCATCCTCCGGAGCCCTATAAATAGAGACCCCCCCCCTCAGTCCGAAGGGAGCTTCTAAGAGGTCCGATAGGCTGCCGGAGTCATTTCTAACCCGTGGGGTCTTTTGTAGGGGGAGGTTCTGCGGGCTTCTCAGGTGCCCACGCTCGCGAGAGGAAGGTCGTCTTCGTCCACCGCACTTCCACGTCGTCCCCACGCTGTCGAAGCTCCGCCGGATCCCGCCATCAGTGCATTCCATAAGCCAACTCTCTCCCTTTTTCTTCTTAGTTCTTTTACATTCATCATCTCGTATTCTCCGTCTCCCTTCATAAGGGAATCTTCGTCGATATACATTTGCATAATTCCATTCATCATAGCATTTTCCTCCTACTCGTGTCCGAGAGGGGTTTAAAAATAACACCAACCAGGTGTGTGTCTTGTCATGATTTCATCACTTTTTATTGCAAGAGATTGATACTATACTGCCGTTTTCTAATTCCGTTTATCTATTGCCTGTTATTTTGCAACGGTAACTGAAGAAAGCCCTCTCCGTCGGCCGGCCGAAGGGGGAGGAAGAAGCAACCCGCCACTTCCTGCTAGTGAGGTAGGCACGATCACTCTTTCATTTTAGGGTCCTTGACCCCTGGCGATCACATCATAATCTTGAGGCCACGGTGAGTCACTTCCCGCAATGGCCGTTTGAATTCTGTCATCTATATCTGTCTTGCTATATCTCTTATATCTTGCCATATCTCTCTTCTGCTATAATCTCGAGGCCGCGGTGAGTCACTTCCCGCAATGGCCATTTGAATTCTGTCATGTATATCTATCTTGCTATATCTCTTATATATTGCCATATCTCTCTTATGCTATACTCTCGAGGCCGCGGCGAGTCACTTCCCGCAATGGCCGTTTGAATTCTGTCATCTATATCTGTCTTGCTATATCTCTTATATCTTGCCATATCTCTCTTCTGCTATACTCTCTAGGCCGCGGTGAGTCGCTTCCCACAATGACCGTTTGAATTCTGTCATTTATATATCTTGCTACATCTCTTATATCTTGCCATATCTCTCTTCTGCTATACTCTCGAGACCGCGGCGAGTCACTTCCCGCAATGGCCGTTTAAATTCTGCTCCTTTTTATATCTTGTTATATTCCTATTCTGCTGTACTCTCAAGGCCGTGGCGAGTTACTTCCCGCAATGGCCGTTTCAATTTTCGTATTTAATTTCTGCACCATTCCCGTCCCCCGAGGCCGCGGCGAGTCACTTCCTGCTATGGCCACTTAATCCCCTTCTTTATCATATTACGTTTGTTCTGCTCGCCCCGCCGGAGCAATCTCCCGTTGTGGCCCCTTCTCTCTCCTCATATTTTTGTGCATATTGCGTTTGTCCCACTCACCCCGCCAGAGCAATCTCCTGTGGTGGCCCCTTCTTTCTTCTCTTATTTTTTCTGTGTTACAGCAAAAGCCAGATAAAACAAAATGAGCCCGCGCGCTCCGCATTTTCGTTCCTCAAGCCGCGTGACATCGCTCACAGATTGGCGATCACGGTGGGACTTCTGGTTGCTTTCTTTCAGTTACCCTTGCAATTTCTTGTAATTTACTTTACTATCTCTTGCGTGTTATTATATCATGGTTGTTTTCTTGTTCTTTTGTGCCCCATATCTCTCTCAACATTCCATTGCATACATCCATCCCTCTTTTCTATTCTTTTTCATTTTTTTTCTAAGGATCACCCTCTCTCGGTGAAGGAAGGACTCTCCGTTTGGGAATTCCTCTCGACGGACTAGAATCTCCTCCACCGAGACCTCCGTAAGTCCCCGACAACGAAGAATCTCCTCTTCGTTCACTAGGCTGGTTGTACCATTGAAGTTCTCCAGAGCTAGTAACACATGCATTCGTGCCGAGAAGAGTGACCCTCGTTGACACGGCAGTGAAACAAATTGGAATTAGGGTCCTTCCTATTTTGTGTGAACTTCAGATTTGGTTAAAAAAATAAAAAAAATCAAAAAGGGAAAACAAAAAATTGGACGTAAGGCATTCACTTGTGTGTTAATCTCTGCTAATCGTTTGCTGGTGTATGCTATTACGCTCTCGAAAAACATGATGGATGGCTGAATATAATTATAATTGTTTCGAGGCCAATGCCTTTCGTTATGGGTCTCAAATGCGTGACCCAGGTCACGACTCTTACGGGGTCTATAACTCAGACTGGGGCTATCAGCCTGACTCACAGGTTCATCCCATGGACGTTGGCCCGTCCTATAAGTCCTCATATGGAATACAAGCCACTGTTAGTGGAGCTTCCCCCTCCACTAGTGTTCCCTATGCTTGGGATTTCATGGCTTCTCATATCGACTCTCTCAGCTCTCAACTTGGAGCCTTATAGTCTGTTATTGAGAGGAAATTTCTTCCTCCTTCCCCTCCTCAAGCCAACCCCCTTCACGCTTTCATGAATAATATTACCAAAATGGAGAAGGATTGGAAGAAGAGAAGAGATGAGTACGGCATCTGGGATATGAGTGAGCAAGATATTCTTTCAAGTCATGACAATCAAGTGGACGCCGTCTGCCCACCATCCATTCATCACACTAATCCATACGGCTCTCCGCCTCCACATCCACATCTATATATGCAAATTCCTCTATGCCAATATACATCACCTCATCTCATCAACACGTCTCCCCCACGGCATCCATTTGAACCTAATGATTTTGAAGAATCACAAATGGCACATGATCACATCTGTGAATATTTTGAATATGCACCTACTCCGAGTTTTCTTCATTCCTTCCCTCTTCCACCACCACCAGAAGAAGCCCCTGCTCAGGATGAAGTCACCATTCCTGCCTCTACCTATGAGACATCATGGTGTTACGATGGTGGGTCCATATACCAACAACCCGCGTCAACGCACCATGAATCATCCCCTACCCTAAACCCCTTGTATACCACCAAAATCCGACGCTTCTTACGTACTAAGCCTCCTACTGTCATCCCTCTAACTACACAAGTAACCTCCATACCATCAGTCTCCATTGAGCTTCATGTTAACTTTTTTCCCCAACCAAGTAACTTTCCATCGTCCCCACTTAAGGCCTTCACCATCCCTGTAACTTCAAACCCATCCGACCCTTTACCCAAACCCGTGATTAACTCTGAGCAGGGTTCATCTGTTTTTGCACCCGAGCCAACCTCCTCTACTTCCGAGCAAGGGGAAAAGCTTGTAGTATTTCAACCTCTACCTACCCTTCTTACAACTCTTTCCATTAAACCTCCATTACCCATTGAGCATGTTGTCTCAATCTCATCTCCTTCCACCACCTCTCGAAGTGGGTGTCTTTCTACAAATACATGTGCCAAAGATGATGTTCAAGAATCGGACAAGAAGAATTTGGCCACAGCAATGCCATTCAAAATCTAAGATTTCATTTGCCGAATGCCGATTCAGGTTCTTGTGTCGGTCACCTTTGAGAAGGCCGAATTTCCATCTGCACCAATGCTCATCAAGAAGGACTCTCAGGAATTGGTGCTGACCAAATCAGCGGCCAAAATAATAGAGCTCACATTATTCATTGGCCAACATACTTTTACAGCTTTCATTACCCCCTGTTCGGTCATAGTCCAAATGACTAATCAAGAGAGGGGTTTCTCCTCCAGCATGGTGATGACACATTCCACTGCAAAGGGGATAATGAACTCTGTGCTCGAGGGTGAGTCAGGGCAGTTCTTGCTGGAAGCTTTTGACATCATGTCTACTTCCCACCAACTCCCATGCGAGGGACGAACACCTATGCTACCCAGCATGATCACGTGTGATATTCCAACGACCTTGAGTAGTGCCCCAAAAATGAAGCTCCTTATGCCGAGCATCCAACTTCCAATGATAGACACCAATCATCTATCACGGGAGTTATTTCCAAAGGAGCCATTTTATGTCAAGATCCTTACTTCACAAGCAGAGCTCTTTAATCTTTGTTTTGATATTTTGCCAAGAGAGTTACCGTTCATGTACGAATGTCCAAAGGGCCTTATTAGAAGTCCATCAAATGAGAACCTGTGGGTCCTGACCGTATCGATTGACCCATTTGGTCAGAGAAAGAAGAGACCTTCTGCCTGGGCACATCATTGGGATCGGCCTGCAAACCCAGGAGGCCGAGAACTTGTGTTGAAGGTTGAAGGGCCGCACTATGAGAGAGTATCTACCAAGAAGAGGGAAAAGCATAAAGTGAAGCTTAAGGACAATAAATCCCTTGTTGAAGGAGCCCACATCAGTTCATCCACTTTCTATCCCAGTTCATCACTGCTCATGCTGCTATTCAGCTTCTTTTTATGGGCAGTCCATTGGTTAAGGAGATGCCTTTTGTCATCTAAATCTAAGCCATCAAGCTCCTCTGCTCTAGGGTCCCTGAACCCTCACATTCCTTGTTGTCCGGAGCTTCCGGATCCCTACATTCATCCCTGTCCGGAACCTCCGAAGTCCTCCCTATTTAATTCCATTTCTTTATCCATCTCTCACCCCCATCCGGAACCTCCGAATTTCTTATCTTACTCTCCATCTCTCTCAGGGCATCGCGCCCTTCCTTCCCATTTCCATCCGGAACCTCCGGATCTCTTATCTTATTCCCCATCTCTCTCAGGGCATCGCGCCCTTCCTTCCCATATCCGTCCGAAACCTCCGGATTTCTTGTCTTATTCTCCATCTCTCTCAGGGCATCGCGCCCTTCCTTCCCATACCCATCCGGAACCTCCGGGCCTCTCCTTCTTTCGATTTATCATTCTGTTCTTCCAAGTCATCGCGTCCTTCGTTCTTTTCACCCCTTTGAATTGCCTTTTTACATACTTCCCAGGGCATCGTGTTCCTCATGATCTTCTTCCTCCAGAACCTCCGGATTCATTTCCCCATGATTCTCCTCTTTTACGTTCGGACCCTTCGGATCTGCCTCTCTCGATTCACCAATTTCTAATTCCTCCCGATCTCGCTCCCGAGTTCGACCCGGTTCCTTCCACATTAACTTCCTTGGGCACCTGCCCGTTCTCACACTGTTTCCGACGCTTTAGTCCTCACTATTTTCTTTGATTTCTTATCATCCTATAAATTCTTCTAGGTATCTTTCACCTAAATTTGGTTTTATCCCCACTTATTTAAAATAAACTGCCCTAGTTGGAGGATTGTTGTACAGGAGGAGCCTTACCGAAGTTCTTTTATGGTGTCTTGATGACGATGAGATTTGGAAATGTGTAGAGGAAGCACACTCAGGTGTGTGCAGTGGCCATGTGAATAGTCAAATGCTTGCTAAGAAGATCATTCAGCAAGGCTTTTACTGGCCCACTATGGAAGAGGATTGTGATGTCTATGTCCGTAGGTGTGTCAAGTGTCAACTCCATGCCGATAAAATCCATTCACCCTCTTCCTCACTTCATCCAATATCCTCCCCATGGCCTTTCTCCATGTGGGCATTCGACATCATCGGTCCCCTAGGTGATCCCAATTCCCTCACCAAGAAGAAATCTTTCATTCTTACTGTGACGGAATACTTCACCAAATGGGCCGAAGCCGAAGCTTACGCGGAAATCAAGGCATCAACAGTCTGCAAGTTCATCGTGAAGAACATCCTCGCTAGGTTCGGTGTCCCGAGCACAATCGTCACCGACAATGGGCCACAGTTCATTTCTCAGGACCTTCAGAACCTCTGTAAAATGTACGCAATTGCATTGCATCATTCATCACCTTATTACCCACAAGGCAATGGCCAAGGAGAGGCCACCAATAAAACATTGATCAAAATCATAAAGAAAACCTGCGAGTCTAGTAAGTTTTCAGACTGGCCAAAAAAGCTTATCGAAGCTCTATGGGCCTATCGCACTTCAATCCGTACCCCCACCGGGTAGACTCCGTTTGCCCTTACTTATGGTATGGAAGCGGTAGTCCCGTACGAGACTCTGATCCCTTCTCTCAGAGTACAATTGGACGAGGAATTCTCCCTCGACGAACGTCATAATTCACTCCTCGCCTAGTTGGAACTCTTAGATGAGAAACGGCTGGCCGCTACCGAGCATGCGCGTGTGTATCAAAATAGACTTGCTCACTTTTATCAAAAGAAAGTCATTGAGAGAAAATTCAAAGTCGGTGAGATTATTGTTAAAAGAATTTTTGTCAAACCTGGAGGGCCGCGTTCTAAGCTCCAACCCAATTGGGAAGGACCATTTGTGATTCAAGCCGTGTTCCCTGGCAATGCCTACAAGCTAGTCAACGCCGAAGGGACCAAGTTATCCCACCCGTGGAATGGGCTTTATCTTAAAAAGTATTACCCTTAGCTTAGTGTCAAAAAAAATGATGAAAAGAGAGAAAACATCAAAAACAACAAAAATATTGAAATCACTAAAAATATGGAAAACTCAAAATGTCGATGCCTGGTGGTCACCATGTAGTTAAGTCACTGCATCCAACCTTCATGTTAGGATAGGGCCCAGTAAGGCTTGGTAGGCACCGGGTCTTGGTCTGCAAGAACCGTGGAGATCCCTGTCCGGCCACATCGGCCTATGCTCGCTCGAAGGAAGCCAACATGTACTCACTTATGTATTTTATCCAAAAAAAGTTGGTAGCATCACCTACGGTGGGGCCCCGCCTAGAAGATCTCCGGAAGCTGTAATATTTATTCTCTTCTCTTCGACCAAATGAGACAGCCGGCGCCCTTAAAACGCTGAGCATGAGAAACCAAAACTCAAACCCCCAAAGGCAAGAGTAGGATCCATTTCCTCGAGCATCGATCAGAGCACGAGAAGAGGGCAGTGTCCCCGCAGGCATGCAAAAGGGAGCCCATAACGTCAAACGACTATATCTCCCTTGTAAAAAAGAAGCACAAAATCAAAATCAAGAGAAAAGCCTGGTCGTGACCATGCTTGATGCGATAAATGGAACCCCTCAAAGTAAAAGTCTGAATCCACAAAATGGGTCATAGAATGTAAATGCTCGAGATTTGGTCCGAAGTTGTCCGAAAGGAAAGAGTTAAATGGGCCCATATTGGCTCGCCGTGTTAACGGTTTTACCGGTCCTCTCAGGAGGTTTATCCCCTACACTCTTCCTTCTCCCTTTAAAGATGAAAGCTCGATGGAATGTCTGAAGGGTGAAACCCGCTAAGGTCTGTGACCTTATTTTAACACAAACATATGGTTTCCTACTTTGAAAAGTAAAAGTTATCGTTGCGAAGGAGTCTCTGTGTTTCTGGCTGGTCAAAACCCCTGTTTACCACCTTGATGTCTTCTTGTTTAACCTTGGGCTTAGGCCAATGCAAGCGCGTCACCTATAGGTGCAACGGCATCTGATTCCGGGTCAGCGTCGCGCGGTTGGCCGTCAGGGTTCTAGGGTGTTCTATCATATACCATCTAGAGTTGTGAGGAAATAGACCCAGGTCAGGCAAATCATTTACCTCGAACACTTTTTGGGTGAATCCCTGTGGTCGGAAGCGACTGGGAGCCTAAGCATGGCATGACGGTATTTCCATCAGGGTAAGTCTTAGCCGGCGGGATTATCATTCGAGGAGTCTAGAGGCCCAAATCAACCTAGATGTGCAGTTAGGATACCTGGGAGGTTAGTAAGAAACCCCTATTCTCACGTAGGTTAGGTGCCATTTGGGTGCTTACCAGGCGTTAGCAACAAAAAAAAATGAAATGATAAAAAACAACAACAACAACAAAAAAAGGGGAAAAGAGAAAATGTGCATATTTGCAATTTTTTTTTAATATAACAAAACAACAAAAAAATGTTAGAAAAACAAATCATTTTCACCTGATTACATTTGTATGCAGCATTTCACTATTAAATCTCGCTTGCATTTGTATGCTTGTCTGTCGCATTCATCATCACCGCATCTTTCCCTCGCCTTTGTTAATAAAGGCTTGGCCCCTTGACCCGTTATCAAGGACAGATCGAAACAAACCTCGCATATTGGGCAAGGGGCCAAGTCAGAACAGATATTCTAACTTGTTTGTTTATGTGATGTATGCAAGAATTCAAGAAAGCAAGAAAAAGGTAGGAATCCAAGAATCAAATATTTTATTCCTTTCCAAAAAAATTACATCAAGTTCCACCCTCTCTCTCTGCATTACCCGTCCCACTACTCTCCGAGCAAAACGCTTTCAAGGGTGCTACCCAACTATGAAAAGCGGTACTCCTACCGCTCTGTACTCCCCTTCCTATTCCCACACCCCAGCGTTGATCTATGGGAACAGTAAAGAAGCTACAAACATGAAATCCACGCTCTCGTGCTCTTCGGTAGCGCTCCTCACCATCTCTCAGCCACTGTTCAGCAAGACCAAGGCTGGTTCGAAGTTCGAATAGTTGGGCCTCCATGGCCCTTCATTCCTCCCTCTCAGTCGATCTGTCAGCTCTATCTCTTTCCTTCTCTGCGCGTTCTCTTTCACGGTCTTCCCTCTCAAACTGGAGAGTGATCCTCAGCTGCATGGCATCCCTAGAGGAGTCGTCATCAGGACGACGCCGCAGTTCCTCCTCCAGCTCTGCTATTTTGGCCTCCCTCTGCGTAGCATGGGCAAGCGCCTCTTGCGTCTACTTTTCCTGCCAGATGTACCATCTCAGATATGCGGCAAGGCATGCAACAGGGCATAAACAGGGAGAACTCAACATTGAAACCCCTACCTGTATAGAGAGCATTCCTTCTGCTTCCGCGGCACACTGTGTAGCACGAGCAAGTTGCTCGTGAAGCAAATCAAGTTCTGAGGTAGGGATCCATAAGCTAGAGACACCACCCGCTCCCATCGTTGAGGAGGCCGCGTCAATCTGGACGCGCTATGACCATACATGTGATAGTTTTGGCCGAACACCATGAATCTAGGGTCTGGATTAGGAGCGTGCACTGTATATACACCTACCGAAGCACTCATGGCACCACGGGCATCGCCCAATTGTTGCTCCATCTCTGCCAGGCGAGATCGCAAATTCATTATCATGGTATCATGGACATCCTGCAGCCATACGAGTCAACATTTCCACCAAAAAAAAAACCAAAAAAGGAGAAAGAAGAAAAGGAAAAAGGGGAAACCTACCTCCACAAGTCTCCGGAGTTGGAGCCGCTCTGCATACATTATCTTATACAGACGCAGATAGTCTTCACTATCATGTGCATGTGATTCCACAATTGTGCCACCCCGTTGCCAATCTTCATACTGTTCGGGGAACCGCACATGCCAACCAATGCAGGTTGCCGGTCCCCTTGTCTTTCTCCCGACGCGAGGTCGCGCAGTCGTATCCACCCATTATTGAGCCAGTCCTAAAGTCCTCATAACCAATCGTAGCCGAAGCGGCTCGATTTCATTCAGGCAGTGCATCCACAGTTCCCGTCCGAACCGGGCATGTAACGGCCCGAGAATCTGATTACCGGGAGAGACCCGATAACCCGAGACTCGCACCGCCGCCCACGAGCCGAGAGGGCTCGGAAGGGCTAAAAGGAGTGTGGAGGCATAAAGAAATAGGAAATAAAGCAGGACAATTCAACAATTAACAAAAATAAATAACTACAGCTACAACAGAGTCCAGTCCAACAGAAAGTACAGTCTAAAGCAGTAAAAATGTACCACATGCCGAGTGAACACCCGGCCCGGTGAGCTGGCAACTGAGAACCTCCGAATCGCACCCTTGAACCTCGAGGAAGAACCGCCACTCCTAAAAAGTAGGGAATGAGTCTCCAAAACAGAGACTCAGCAGGGGTCCCGCGAAACCCAAACCGGAAACAACAGCGGTAGCGGAAAGGAAAGCTACAACGATAGCAGGAGCAGTGAACCAGTGGCCGGTCAAAACTCGGCACTACAGCTACTCCTACTGTACCAGAAACACACCCCGAACTAATGGTCGGGGGCTACCGAACTACACTAGTACCGCTTACCGAAGTAAAAACCTATGGCAACCACGTCGTAGAGGCCTGCCTCCCAGGACACGGCCAACCTGGACTCGCTATCCAAGGTGCAACCCTGACTACCAGGTCACAGGTATCGCACGGGAAAACGTAACCTCGGTAAAGCCACTAGTACAAGTCACATGGCACGAAAATCGCCACACGTGCCACAGCGAGACAACCGAAACTCAACGGTCAACGCGACCAGAAAACCTGAAGGTCGAAGTCATGGAAACTGACAGCCTGTCACTCTCTGTCCAGAACAGGAGTACCTCCCACTAGAAGAACGACCGGATGCGTCCACTGACGTCTTACACTACGTCACAAGTGTCTAGCTACAACGCCCTATGCGTGAGACTCAGACATGCAACAAGTACCACAACAAGGACTAGCTGGGGTCACGCTCGTCAGCGTGTGTCCTAAGCCCCCAACTACGTGTGCACACACAGACCATCTGCTCTAGGTCGGGTCCTCTAGCTGGTTTCCCCCCCACCAGACTCTGGTGGCAAAGGCAAGGGGCCGATAGAAACCAGCCTAAAAACCGTGTCTCACTGGGTCGCGCTCTCCACCACTCCCAGGTGGGTCCACACACGCGTGCGCAAGAAGCTACGACTAGTGGAGGGTCACTGAGAGAGTAGACTCTCAAGACAACAGAAAACAACGTCCGAACCCGACGAAGTACGGGGACCCTCCCACGTACTAACACCGTCGCACGGTGACCACGGTCGGAGAAGAAACGGGATGCACAGTCCACGGCCAAACACATGACCCACTCGGGAATCATCTTCTAGGAAGACTCACGACAAGTGGGGGAACCCCACCGCACACACACCGATACACGGTGACTCGATCGAGCAAGAACACGGAAGCCCGAAACACCTGGGGTCACCCAGACCCACTAAGCCCATGATCACGCTTATCGAGGTAACACGGAACCTCCGGACACCCAAAGACACGGTCACAGAACTCCACGGGGTGTCCGGGACACACACGGCCCAAGGGCAGAACAATCAGCCGTAGATTGCCCGCCCTGGGCAGCCCGACAGGCCACCCCAAGAACGCGCTATACATTCATAGTGCGTTCAGACAGAACGCTCTATATGAACCGAGCGTGTTCAATAAGAACGCGCTACAGGCCCATAGCGCGACCAGACCAGGTCGCGCTATGATCCTGATGTGACACGACCCCTCGGACCTAGATTTTGCAAGCAATCGAACCGAATGGCGGACCCACTCAAGCGGCTTCACCCGCGTCGCGCACACCCAGGTCCGTAGGTGGACCGGCGATAGTGGTGAGGGTCCGAGGATGGACCTCGCCTTTCCAAGGATTTGACTAGCTTGGGTTGAACCCCTAAGGGCCTGGGATGCCCAAATCCATGGGCGGCCAGCACGCCAAGGGCGTGGGATGTAGTGGCTCTCTCACAACTCGCTCCGCGGCGGACACTCGATTTGATTGATTTTGGATCGGGCACTCCCTCGCCACCGACGGAACTAAGAAGCAATACTAGTTAAGCAAGAAGTGCTAACCAAGAGGAGTGCAACCAGGAGCTCACCTGATCGGCGTGAAGACGCCGATCCCGGCCGGAGACGAGGGCGAGCGGGGAAGCGTGGGCTACCCGCACGCCGCGCCGATGAAGCTTCGGCCGATGACCTGCTAATACATGCACTACTCCTCACGCAGGAGGGAGAACTTGGGGTGGGGAGAGTAGGGTACAAGCAACCACTACCTCCACGCAGGGAGGGGTGCTAAGACGGCCAGGCGGGGAGGGGAGATTAGCTTGGATCGCGTCGATGGAGCACCTTGCCGATTCTGTCCCGGTCTGGAACAGAAGAACAGGGGGTCGGAGTGGTCACTGCTGTGCACTCCTACAAACTCAGAATTCGACGAGACTGGCGCAAAAACGTCACTGACAGACCCAGGTACGTCTGTGAATTTTTGTGGGCGCTTCCGAAGTTGACACCGGCTGGGACGGGCTCTGGAACAGGGTCCCTGCGATCAGATTAGGACTGCTCCCTGGGTGTAGCAGCAGATGGATGAAGTCACCACGGCGGCTCCCGATGTCAAAACGTGGCAGGACCAAGTCGAGGACGACCGTGGACGAGTCTTCTACGAGCAGCAACCAAGATGGGCACTAGACAACGTCGGGGTGGCGAGGAGAGGTCCGTTGAGTGAGGGGGGGTCAGGACAAGACCCTGATGGTCTGTTCTGCGCACCTGGGAGAGAAAAATTGGAAACTGCTCTTCCTGATGCCGAACGGGATGCCGCTTGTGGGTGATGGTAGATGCCTTGTAGTATCAGCTCTCAGCCAAGTGGCGCCTTCATAAGTTGAGGGGCGTGGCCGTAGTAGCTTCTGCACTGCAGCTCTGGTCCAGGTTCTGGTCCCGGTTGCGCAGTCGGACGAGAATGGGCACCACGATCTGTAGGGAAGTCGGAACAAGACGATTCAACCACGCCTGCGAAGAAGACTGGAAGACCTTTCCGGCAATGTATGGTGCACCTCCAGATGATGTCGGACAGCACCAGGGCAATCTCTGCAAGTGGAGCTTCTTCTGCTGCCTGCGAACTGGATAGAGTAGGTTGGTGAATGAAGTTGATAGTGGTGGGAGGGGTGAAGGGGCTGCAATGGGGAGAGGGCTAATGGCTGTGGGGCTTGGATGGAGGTGGATAGAGGTGGTGGAGAGGCTGGAGAAGAGGGCTGGGTCGCAGCTAGCAGGTGGAGGGGGAGGGGGTTGCGACCAAGGGTGGAGGGTGAGAGAGAGAGGGGGGGCGCAAGTGGCTTGGAGGGAGAGGGAAATTTGAACTGAGTTTAATGTGGGGTTGGTTAATGTGGCCTTGGGAAGGGAGGAGTTGCCTTGGGGAGGGGAAAGGTTACTTGGGAGAGGGGATTCTCTCTTGGGAAAATGAAGGGTTGTATGGGGAAGGGGAAAGGTTGCTTGGGAGGAGGGAGAGGTGCCTAGGAGAAGGGGATTCCACCTAGGGGTTGGAGGGGGATTAAATGGGAGGTATGGGGAAGGGGGAGGGGTCTTAATTAGGGGTGAATAGGGAGGAGATAGAGTGAATTTTAAAATTTAGAGAGAGGAGGAGAGAGAATGGGGTTCGCCCCCTTTAGAGAGAGAGAGAGAAATAGAGAGAGAGAGCTAGAGAGGTAGAGTGAGAGAGAGGGAGAGAGCACAGGGGTTTCAATATTCAACTCAAATTTTCATTCAACAATTCATTAGCTTACAAATGAGGGATTGAAGTCCTATTTATAGGGATCCCACAATTTAACTTAAGTCCCTGACTTTTGGACTACTAACACTAAACCAAGGGGAAGGGGCGCCCCTGGGCCTAGCCCATATAATTGGGCCCAATAACACACATAATGACATAAGACTTAGGTAAATAGCTACCTAACCTAGGTATTGGACTCAAATAAAAGGAAAAGTACATGATAAGAAAATGAAAATTACATCATATGACTCGAAATAAAGTGCTGAACAAGATGTAGCATAGGTGGTGAGCATCGGGATCCTCGATCAAATGAAATTACTGGTGATGTCCTCATCATACCCCCGGGGTGCGGAAAACTCGACTCTGTCGAGTATGGGCCCACCAGGGAAGTGGTCCTCTCAAGCAGCTCAGAGTGAGCCTCAACCTCCAAACTCAACCCTGCGTCCGCAACCAGGGGACGGTCCTTCATCCTCTCGAGGTGGCTCAGGCGCACCCTCTTGCTGGTGATGGAACCCTGCTTGCCTAGTACTGCCTCCGTGTGCACACGTCGGACTCTCAGGCTGATTTTTGGTGGCTCTCCGAGGGTGTCTTTCTCAAAGGAAGATAAAGGCTCGAGTCACTCACTAGGATCCGCCGCGGTGCCCATATAGGGTGCCGGATCCGCCACGTGGAAAATGGGGTGAATCCCAAAACCCATTAGTAAGTCCAACCCGTTAGCCGGGTTGCCAAAGTCACTCGGAACTTGGGAAGGTCCAAGTCTCGTGCCCTCGAATTGGAGGTGACCCTAGGGTAGAGCCACTCCAATGTCATCATCACCAGATTGCCTACTTGGAATTCCAAGTGGTGCTCGCGAGCTCTTGCCCGCTCTTTGTGAACCTCACCGCTCGTCAAGAATTGCTTGCGTGTATGCTCATGCCATGCATCATGATGCGGTGAGTGGGTGTGACGGAGGATAGCATGCAAAGGTGGACCGGGGCAACCGTACATGGACCTATCATGCATAGATGTGATGAAGACTTTCATGGACTCAGGGGGGCCGGGGCAACCATAGGTGGATCTAGCTTGCTTAGGTTTCCTATCAAGGTGGGTGAAGACTGGGGGTCCGGGGCATCCAAACGTGGCCCTATCATGCATAGGTTCTCTACGGAAGGTTGGAGGACCGGGGCATCCACATGTGGTCCTAAAATGCATGTGTCTCCTAACAATGTTGACTTCTATAGGGGGTCCAGGACACCCAAATGTGATCCTACCATGCCACTCTACCCAAACGTTGAGTCTTATCTTCCAAAGCGTGGGTGTTGACAAGGAGGGGTTTGGTTCAACTTTGGCGCAATGGTCTCGGCAAGGGGCGAGGCTTAGGAATTCTTTGGAGAAATGGGACAAGGATGGCAGGTTTGGGGGTTCCCATGCGGAGGGATCAAATGGGTCAAGTATGGTTAGGCCCTTGGTGAAGGGGGTGTTTTCAATCCCATGGATCAAGAAAGTCCATTCCATAGATTCCCTAATGTAGGTTGGGACCTCGTCAACGGGAAAATTGAAGGGTGTGAGTGGTGGGTGTTGCTCGCCCCAAGGGATCAGTTTGAGGCCTACTAGGCATGTAGTGGTGTGGGAGCAATGGGCCTGGTTGCGTATAATGAAATGGCCCTTGGGATTGGATGAGGGGTGGGCAATGGTGAAGGAGGGAAAGTGGCCAGGTTGGCATTGGGGCTCCCAAGGGAATAGGTCACAAGGATGTAGGTGGGCTTGGCTTGTGGGGAAGGATGCTTCTTCCATTTCTAGACTTATAGTATTCCAAGTCACACACTGCCTAGTGCGGACTGTGCACTCGTTACCTAGTGGGACAATCACCAAGGTTGACTCCCTAGATGGGGTGCCCTTTTCTTGAGGGAGGTGGGGGTCATAGGGTTGGTTTTGGCAAAATTCTTCGGGTTCGGGCAGGATCAATAATAGCTTGCTTGTGCAAGGACCCTTAGTGTAAATGGAGGTGATGGATCCAATAGAGGTGTGTGAGAAACTAAGGTATCCAGTGTCGCTTTCCCCTAAGGCCAGCAGGTTTGTCACCTCTATTTGCCGTAGTACTCCCCTAATCAAGTCCCTCAGGGTCCCTACAAGGTAGAATGAATGGTAGGTTGTGTGGAGGTGTGGGGTGGGCACGATTGGGTTGTGGTTATCCATGGAGGGGCGTGTGACGCGGAGGAGGAGGTTTTGCTTTAGCCACTCTATGAGGGGTTCCCCTAAAATTACAATTCTCATGGAGGGATGGGTGGGGGGACTTGGTTGGTCATCTTGTAACTCTCGGGGTGGTGAACATGGGTGGACTTGGGTTGGGTTTGGTCGGGGAAGTTCTTGGGTTGGAGTTGGGGTCGGGGGTGGAAGATCGGTTGGTTGAAGAGGTTTGGATTGGGGTGCGTAGATCTTTCTAAGATTGGCCCTCATTTCATCCCAAGATTCAATGGGTGCTTCCCCTTTGGCTTCTCTCAATCCTACAATGTTCTCCCATTCTTTCCTAGCTTGGCGCCAGAGCAAACTCTTGGCATAGTTGACTTTCATAGGCCCTGATAGAGTGAACCTCCCAAAGTGTCGATCTATGGAGTCCTCCCACTCTATATATATACTAGGGCGAGTTCCATCAAACACAAAGGCTTCTAATGGGCCTAAGAGTGGCGAATATGCCAAGTATGAGGTAGTCATGATGGAGGACAAGTGTGATGCATGCAATGGCCCTAGGACAAGACTTAGTAGAGACAAGTCTAGAACTTGCTCTGATACTAATTTGATGTGACACGACCCCTCGGACCTAGATTTTACAAGCAATCGAACCGAACGACGGACCCACTCAAGCGGCTCCACCCGCGTCGCGCACACCCGGGTCCGTAGGTGGACCGACGATAGTGGTGAGGGTCCGAGGATGGACCTCGCCTTTCCAAGGATTTGACTAGCTTGGGCTGAACCCCTAAGGGCCTTGGATGCCCAAATCCATGGGCGGCCAGCACGCCAAGGGCGTGGGATGTAGTGGCTCTCTCACAACTCGCTCCGCGGCGGACACTCGATTTGATTGATTTTGGATCGGGCACTCCCTCGCCACCGACGGAACTAAGAAGCAATACTAGTTAAGCAAGAAGTGCTAACCAAGAGGAGTGCAACCAGGAGCTCACCTGATCGGCGTGAAGATGCCGATCCCGGCCGGAGACGAGGAAGAGCGGGGAAGCGTGGGCTACCCGCACGCCGCGCCGATGAAGCTTCGGCCGATGACCTGCTAATACATGCACTACTCCTCACACAGGAGGGAGAACTTGGGGTGGGGAGAGTAGGGTACAAGCAAACACTACCTCCACGCAGGGAGGGGCGCTAAGCCGGCCAGGCGGGGAGGGGAGATTAGCTTGGATCGCACCGATGGAGCACCTTGCCGATTCTATCCCGGTCTGGAACAGAAGAACAGGGGGTCGGAGTGGTCACTGCTGTGCACTCCTACAAACTCAGAATTTGACAAGACTGGCTCCAAAACGTCACTGACAGACCCAGGTATGTCTGTGAATTTTTGTGGGCGCTTCCGAAGTAGACACCGGCCGGGATGGGCTCTGGAACAGGGTCCCTGCGATCAGATTAGGACTGCTCCCTGGGTGTAGCAGCAGATGGATGAAGTCACCACGGTGGCTCCCGATGTCCAAACGTGGCAGGACCAAGTCGAGGACGACCGTGGACGAGTCTTCTACGAGCAGCAACCAAGATGGGCACCAGAAAATGTCGGGGTGGCGAGGAGAGGTCCATTGAGTGAGGGGGGGTCAGGACAAGACCCTGATGGTCTGTTCTGCGCACCTGGGAGAGAAAAATTGGAAACTGCTCTTCCTGATGCCGAACGGGATGCCGCTTGTGGGTGATGGTAGATGCCTTGTAGTAGCAGCTCTCGGCCAAGTGGCGCCTTCAGAAGTTGAGGGGCGTGGCCGTAGTAGCTTCTGCACTGCAGCTCTGGTCCAGGTTCTGGTCCCGGTTGCGCAGTCGGACGAGAATGGGTACCACGATCTGTAGGGAAGTCGGAACAAGATGATTCCACCTCGCCTGCGAAGAAGACTGGAAGACCTTTCCGGCAATGTATGGTGCACCTCCAGATGATGTCGGACAGCACCAGGGCAATCTCTGCAAGTGGAGCTTCTTCTGCTGCCTGCGAACTGGATAGAGTAGGTTGGTGAATGAAGTTGATAGTGGTGGGAGGGGTGAAGGGGCTGCAATGGGGAGAGGGCTAATGGCTGTGGGGCTTGGATGGAGGTGGATAGAGGTGGTGGAGAGGCTGGAGAAGAGGGCTGGGTCGCAGCTAGCAGGTGGAGGGGGAGGGGGTTGCGACCAAGGGTGGAGGGTGAGAGAGAGAGGGGGGGCGCAAGTGGCTTGGAGGGAGAGGGAAATTTGAACTGAGTTTAATGTGGGGTTGGTTAATGTGGCCTTGGGAAGGGGAGGAGTTGCCTTGGGAAGGGGAAAGGTTACTTGGGAGAGGGGATTCTCTCTTGGGAAAATGAAGGGTTGTATGGGGAAGGGGAAAGGTTGCTTGGGAGGAGGGAGAGGTGCCTAGGAGAAGGGGATTCCACCTAGGGGTTGGAGGGGGATTAAATGGGAGGTATGGGGAAGGGGGAGGGGTCTTAATTAGGGGTGAATAGGGAGGAGAGAGAGTGAATTTTGAAATTTAGAGAGAGGAGGAGAGAGAATGGGGTTCACCCCCTTTAGAGAGAGAGAGAGAGAAATAGAGAGAGAGAGCTAGAGAGGTAGAGTGAGAGAGAGGGAGAGAGCACAGGGGTTTCAATATTCAACTCAAAATTTTCATTCAACAATTCATTGGCTTACAAATGAGGGATTGAGGTCCTATTTATAGGGATCCCACAATTTAACTTAAGTCCCTGACTTTTGGACTACTAACACTAAACCAAGGGGAAGGGGGCGCCCCTGGGCCTAGCCCATATAATTGGGCCCAATAACACACATAATGACATAAGACTTAGGTAAATAGCTACCTAACCTAGGTATTGGACTCAAATAAAAGGAAAAGTACATGATAAGAAAATGAAAATTACATCATATGACTCGAAATAAAGTGCTGAACAAGATGTAGCATAGGTGGTGAGCATCGAGATCCTCGATCAAATGAAATTGATGGTGATGTCCTCATCAGATCCTATAGCGCGACAACGCAGAACGCGCTAGGGACCCCTAGCGCGACAGGAACCGCCTAACCGTCGGGGTAGTGCAATCTTCAAGAACGCGCTACTGGAGGCTAGCGCGTTCTCAGTCCGCACCCGAAAACGGTGGAAACCGTGAAGAAATCCATTCCACGCCCCGTTCACCCCCAGGTGAAGGGGGAAACAAAAGGGGAAACCATCCCCAAGCCCCTAGGCATGCATCTAAACCCCTGGATTGCCCAGAAACACGGTAAAACGAGAGATCCGGCTCACACTCCAAAAATATGCATTTTCCCCAAATCGCCCCGTTTAGCTCGCTCGGCTCACCACGGCCTACAAAACTCGCGGGAAAAGAAGTACGCGAGTCGAGGGTCCATCTCCCTACCTCCACCGAAGAAATGACGTGCCGTGGGCGCTGATCCACGAAGAAAACGCCGTTGAAGCCTCGCCGTTCCACGAACCCACGGCCGAGCTTCACCAAGCCTCCACCACCTCGATCCTCATCCATCGTCGCCCGTGCCTCACCCGCGCCGTCCCCGCCTTGCCCGCGCTCCACCCCGTTGGCCGCCGGAGAGAGAGGGAGAGAGGAGAGAGCGTGAGAAGAGAGAGGGAGAGAAGAGAGAAATGAGAGGGGAGAGAGGGAAAAAGGGGGTTAATATATAGAAAATCTGAAAATTCCCAAAAATACCGAAAAATAGAAAATCACATTCCCGCGATCCTCGAAACGCACCGATCGCAATGATACCACACTCGCCTAGGTGAACGGCCCGGTTCACCCGCAACGAGGTTCCGAAGGAATTACCGAAACACACACCGAGAATCGGAAAACACACGCGGAAAAGCCACGGAAAGCTTCCGGGCCTCCGAAACACTTCCGGATCGCGCCGATCCGAACATGAAAGATGTCCGAAACGAAATATCGGACACAATGAAGTCAGACACTCCAAAAAACCAGATCCGGGACCCACGAACAAGGATCCAAAAAATCTGGGGTATTACAGGGCACGACTCGTTAGAACCCATGGTTGGTTGGCATCGACCATGCCTGAGTAGGGTCTCTAGTTTACCTAGGTTAGGTTGTACATACCCGTTTAGCCGGTCAAAACCAAAAATAAAAACCAAATAATTCTAAAAAAAAATCCCACCATCGCTGCAGGGAACTCTTGTAGCTCTCGCCTTAACACCATCAGTTGGTAGATTGGGGGTGTCGCACTTATGATAGGTTGCCACCGCCTGGCTAGCGGCACCAACACTAGTCGCCAATGTCGAGCTCTCCCCATCGAGAGGTAATAATAGCTCCACAGCTGCTCTAGCACATGTCATCAGTACCTTACAAAAAACAAACAAAAAATACAAAATAAAACACACAAAAAATACCTCGATGAATGGTGTGAAACCACTCACAGTCATCTCACGGTCCGCCTCTTGGAGTAGACATGTAAACAAATGCGCCGGCATGGCAGCTCCCCAGGCGTAGTGCCCTACTCTTTCAAGGTCTGATAGCAGCTCCAAGAAACGATAATGGATACCATCCCCTTTCGAGCTCAGTATCAATCTTCCTAGTAAAAAGAGGAGAAATCTCCTCAAATCCATGTTGGATCTCTCCCAATTGCCAAAATCTGTACAATACACAGCACGACATCCTCTTTCTATCATTTCCATGAATTCTTCTGAGGACTCATCGTCCCGTCGACGAGTATCAGTGAGCCCTAATGCCTCCATGATAGATGCCTTGGCCACTGACCTTTTCTTCCGACCATCTAGGTCCAAACCCAGTAGCTTCTGGGCACCTTCTCGGTAGTCCGTGTAAGTTACTCCGGTCACTGCGTCGCCATCCACCTTGAGGCTCGTGATTCGGACCACATCTTTCAGACTGGGCACCATGTGCCCCCAAGGCATCAAGAAAGCCTGACTCACTGGGTCCCATCTTTCATATAAGGCTTGGATGAGAACCAGGTCACGCTTGATCGGCTCGATCCGAAGAAAGGCGCCAAATCCCATCACATCTAGCCTGGCCTTCTGAAAATCTGGGAGACCCCTGTATGCTGCCACTACTAACTCCCATGAAATATACGATTTCATCACGCTCTGCGCATGCACAAGGAATGGAGAAGTTTTTTTCAAAGGAAAGAAAGAAGGAAAGAAAGAATTAGAAAAAGGGCAGGAAAGCTCAGTTTACGAGTGGCGATTGGGTCCTTTTGCTGAAGTGCCCTTCGAGGTCCGAAAGCTTCCTAGAACTGCTACCGCTGGACCTGCTCCTCTTCGAGGAATGGGAAGATTCACCCTCTATCCAAACCTTAGGATTATGAGCTCCTCCTCTCCTGTGGGAACTTGTACTCTTCGAGTTGGCTCTCGATGTCCCTGGGAGAACAAAAGAGGCAAGTATCTATAGAAACGGGAGAAGTACGGGCCAGGATTGCCCCTATGGCGACCTTCGCGATAAGGCACCTACCCTGTCGGCCCGTGTGTCACTTCACCGCTCGCGTGGGGTGATTGATTGGACAGTATAATGTGACGACACGCTCCCTATACCGTTAGGAATGCCCTATTACGATATAGAGGTCGTCCGCAGAGGTTGAAAGATCGCCCGGGAAGAGGGGCTAGAGCCGTCATTGTTGACTTCCGCGGCAGATTTACGTGTGAAAGACGATCGGAGCAAGATTCGATTCTCCGTTTACGGCGGGGTTTCGGCAGGCACATCACATGAGAACAGTGTAAAGGAGAAGAAGTGTAGGGAAGAAGGAACGCACAAGAGAACAAACAAGCAGCAGAATTTCAAAACACTCCATTCATAAGTTTACAAAAGCTGCCATAAACATCATAATCATAGAGAGGAGGCGGGTCCACTAGCTCGCCAACTCTCGCCATTATGCTCATCCCTCTAGGCACCCCCCTCCTCTCCCCTGAGGTGAGGGTCCCTCAGAAGCCTCCTATGTTGGATTTTGTGTCTTCCCTAAGTGTTTTGATGATGAGCAACACTATGTTAATTGTTGTTGTTATTTTTGATCAGATATCTTGCACTTGAGTTATCCATGGTTTTATATGGAAAAGCTGCTAAGAGGTAACACTTCGTGTGTTCGTACAAGTTCTGTCTTCGTGCTGTTTTCCTTAAAACCTCATGTCATTCCTCTTCGCGTTTTCACCTCGTGTCGAGTTAGCCATGTTGTCGTCTGATTGAGTGTTGTCTTTCACCTCGTGCAGTATTTGTTTACTGTGTTGTTTCCATGTCATCCTTTGTATTCCTGTCTTCGAGTCCCTTCGCTGAGTCTCTAAGTCAGTCTTAGTTCAAGTGTTCGTTTCACTTTGTGATTGTTTTCTCTTCTCATGACTTCGTGTCGTGTTCCTGAAGCTGCTCTAAAAGTTCTGATGAACTTCGAGTAGTTTTTCTGTAGACCTCGTGTCGTTCCTACTTAGTAACCACACTTCGTGACGGTTACTATAGTCCACGTCTTCGTGTTGGTTTCATGCACTCCGTGTCGTCTTCTTTGTTTCATTCTGTTCTCATCTCACTTCGAGTCGTTTCTTTGCATACTGTCTTCGTGTTGATTGGCACTTCTTCTTGGTTACAACACCTCGTGTTGTACTGTTTGACTTCGTGTCGGTTTCGGTTGCTAGTCCATGTTGTTTTCATGTCGTTCTCCTTATTGCCACCTCGTGTCGTTTTTCTTATTAAGTCTTCGTGTAGTTTTACTTCGTGCAGTGTGATCCCGTGTCATTTACTGTTTCGACTTCGTGTCGTTATCAGCCCGTGCTATTTTCATCTCGTGCTGTTCTTACTGGCTTCATGTCGTTTTCTATATAGTGTGTGTTTGTCACCACTATACTTCGTGTCGTTGCTTTTTACTTCGTGTCAAACTTCACTTTGTGTTGTTTTCACCTCGAGTCGTTTTCGTTATATTCTGTCCTCGTGTTGGTTTCTCGCTTTAGTCTTAATGTCGGTTTCTGTCGTTAGCCCGTGTTATCCTCGTGTTGTTTTTGCATTCGTGACCTCGTGTCTCTTTTGCTTATAACCTCACCTCGTGTCATCTTCTTCTGTGTATTTGACCTGTTACAGAGTATCTCGTGTCGTTCTTGTGTCATCTCGAGTAATAGTCACGTCGTGTTGTTACTATACCTCATGCAGTTTTGGTTTTAATGGCCATGCAGCGTATTAATGGACTTAATCTCATTACAGGTCCGAGGAAGAACATTCCACACTCCAGGGCTGCACGTGATCCGAGACAAGAGGAACCAATCTGATAAAGGCACGTGGCAGGAAGATTCTGGATCGAGCGTGGGAGGCACACGCGTTTTGTGCCCTATCCACCTGCTGTTCTGCTATAAATAGAATCCTTCGTCCTCAGATGAAGGTGATCGAAGAAGAGAGGCATAGAAGAAAAAACAGGAAAATTGAGAGCCCATCGATCCAAGAAAAGAAAAGAAAGAAGAAAGAATAGCAGAGGGAAAAAGAGAGAGAGAGAGCAGAAGAGTGATCAGAAGAGTTGTTCTGACTTGCGGATCAAATCCGAAGTCTATTGCTCTGTGTTGAGCTACATTGTTTCCATTTTCTGGCATTTGATTTCCTTCGTTCGTATTTTTTTTTTGGTTATTGTTCTTATCCTTCTTCTACTATCATTGTTATTGTTTCCGATCCTCTGGATTGAGGTCGGGGTCCTCCTGTGAGATCAGGAGAAGGGAGATTCATTCTCCGGTTTGCAAGCAGCAGGTGAGCTGCTTGTAGGTTCCCTCCGGGTTGGGAGGAAGAGGGGTCTTCGACCTCTGGTTCACTAGTAGCAGGGCTGCTACTAGTGGGGTTCCCTCTTGGTAAAGAGGAAGAGAGATGTGAGTCTCTGGGTTCTAGTGACTGCTGGTCACTAGAGATTCCCTCCGGGTAGGAGGAAGAGGAGAGGTTGTTCTCCTGGGAAGCTGTGTATCAGCAGTTGTCTGGCAAGCTGTGTTGCCCAGCCTTTAGTGAAGCCACACTCGGTTTGAGTGTGGGGTGGATGTAGGTCTGAAGGACCGAACCACCTTAAAATCCTCTGAGTCCTTGTGTGATCGATTGTGGTATTATTGTGGTATGCCTTCTATTTGCGTGAGCTATTAACTGCACTGCATCATTTTCGATAGTCAGAGCTTGAGGTTATTTGCGTTTAGCAATATACTCTGCAGTATTTTTTAATTCTACGAAAAACCGTGATCTATTCATCCCCTCCCCTTCTAGATCACTTCATATTGTACTTATCAGTTGGTATTAGAGCAGGTTTTCCCAGAATGTGGTCCAACGGCCAGGGAAACGGATCCACTGGTCCTCGCAGTTTCATAGCTGATGGGCAGTCTATCACCCGTCCCCCCTTCTTTGATGGTAGTAATTACTTCTTCTGGAAGAACAGGATGGAAGTCTTTATCAGGGCCCAAAGCCACAAGCTATGGAAAGTGATTACAGATGGTCCATACACCCTTCCACCGAATGAAGATATGTGGACAGAAGATCAGGTCAAACTCTCCGCACTGAATTGGACAGCTCTTAACATCATACAGTGCGCCGTCCACCCGGAAGAGTATTCGAGGATCTCAGCGTGCAAGACTGCAAAGAACATGTGGGATGATTTGCAGTTAATTCATGAGGGGACATCTCAGGTGAAGGCTACCAAGATCAACATACTTACAACTCAATATGAGTTATTTAAGATGAAGCCAGAGGAGCCGATCACAGAAATGTATGCCAGATTATCTGTGATCATCAACAGTCTGAAGGGCCTTGGAAAGGATATTCAACAAGAAGACATAGTCAGGAAGATCCTTAGGTCTCTAACTCCCATCTGGGAAACCAAGGTGACTGTAATAGAGGAATCAATAAATTTATCCATCATGACAGTGACCCAGCTGATTGGATCCCTCATGACCCATGAAATGAATTTCAAACATGGAAACGATGGGCATGACAGAAAGGGAAAGAATGTTGCTCTGAAGGTCTCACGACATGCTAAGAAGAACAACAGCAGCAGCAGCAGCAGTGATGATAGCAGCGAAGGCTCTGATGGATTCTCAGACCTGGACAAGGACGAGCGAGCTATGCTCACCAGGCAATTCAGAAAGTTCCTGAGAACTAAAGGAAAATTCTACAGGAGGAAGAAATTTAATGCTGCAATGAAGTCTCTTGAGCGAGGATTTGAGAAGAATCGGTCTGCTAAGAAGATCACTTGCTATCATTGTCAGAAACCCGGTCACATGAAGAGTGAATGTCCAGAGCTACAAGCTAAGGCTCCAGGACACCAGAAGAAGATGGTGCACAAGAAGAAGAAGGCCATGCTGTGCACATGGAGCGATGAGGAGGAGGACCCAGAAGCCACTTCGTCCAGTGAAAATGAAGAGAAGACCTGCCTCATGGCCGATCATGAGAAAGAGGTAACAAACCTATTTGAGAATTTTACTTTAGATGATTGGGAGGACGCCTATGGCGACCTGTTAAGTAAATATAATTGTTTAAACAAGGAGCACAGAATGCTTAGACGTAAGTTTCATTCCTTGTCTGAAGAACACTCTTCTATTGTCACTGATAGCATGAAAACCAAGGAGATGGTCATTGAGCTAGACCAGGTTAAAGGTGAGATTGAGAGGTTGAGAATGGAAAGAGAGGAGAGTCTAGCTAGAATGGATGAGCTGAAGTGTAAAGCTGAAGAGTGTAAAGGAGAGATTAGACTGATGGCTGAAAAATATGAGGCAGTTAGAAAAGTTAATCAGGAACTCCAGGACCAATGCAATGAATTTCAGAAGGAGATTGAGGACAAAGAAAAAGTGCTTGAGAAGTTTACAGAGGGGAGAAACAACCTGAATGTCCTTATGGGGTCGAGGGTAAACTTCAATAGGGAGGGATTAGGATACAATCCTACTAGTAAAAAGCCCTTTGAATTTAAGACTACCACATTCTGCCCCGCCAAAGGCAAAGAGAAACTGGAAACACCATCCAGTTCCAAATCTGTCTCTACAATGAAGTTTTCGACTGGCAAATTCATTCAATCTATCGGTCAGCAACCTAAGTCGAGAAATCCTGAAACAAGAACTACTCATGTGCAACAGGTGGGCAACAAAGGTTCTCACAGAACCAGTCCTATTGATGTCACAAAAAGAGTGAAAAGTTTTGTTAAGAAAGCTCATCATGCTAATTATCAAGTAGAGCATGGCAACGTTCACCAGTTTCAGCACAAATTTTATTGGAGTAAAAATGCTTACATGAATTATGCTCAACACACACGCGTATCCTCTAAGAGGCCAACCAACAATGTCTTTGTTCAGAAACAGCATAGTTCAAATAGGAATAAGCTTATTCAACACCCACCAAGAAATGACAAAAGGGAAGAATCAACTCACATAAAACCACTGAAGAGAACTATAAAACAAATGTGGGTTCCCAAGTGCTTTTTGCATAATCTGAAAACTGGTTTTGGACCCAATTTGAGTTGGGTCCCACATTACTCTGTCTGAATTTTTGCAGGTCAGCCTGGCAGCTGAGCATAACAAGTGGTATCTTGACAGCGACTGTAGCAGGCACATGACAGGAGACCGGTCCAAATTCAGCAAACTAAAAATGAAGTCTGGGGGCTTGGTCAAATTTGGAGGAAATAACAGAGGAAGAATAATTGGAATTGGTATGGTTGGTAAGTCCTCCACTAACTCCATTGAAGATGTGTATCTTGTAGAAGGACTTTAGCACAACCTGGTAAGTATAAGTCAACTTTGTGACAAAGGACACAAGGTACTCTTTGACCACAACTCGTGCACTGTTTTTGAGCTGAATTCTGATAACATCATGTTCAAAGGTCATAGAGTAAATAATGTGTACATCGTTGATCTAGATGATAATTCTGAAACAAACTTGTGTCTGTCTGCTAATTCTGAACAGGTTGCTTTTGACTGGCATAGGCGTCTAGGCCACGCTAGTGTGTCTACTTTGAATAAACTGTCTAATTTTAACCTAGTCAGAGGTTTGCCCAAAATAAAATTCCAGTTAGGGTCCAAGCTCTGTGATGCTTGTGCTCAAGGTAAACAGACTCGTGCAGTTTTTAAGTTGAGAACTGAGGGTCTCTCATCTAAACCACTACAGCACTTGCACATGGATCTCTTTGGTCCTACTCGAATACAAAGCCTGTCAGGTAAGAGATATGGTCTAGTCATAGTTGATGACTTCACTAGATTTTCTTGGTTGTTCTGTTTAGCAAATAAAAATGATGCTTTTGTTCACTTTGAAGAACTTTTTAATAAAATCAAACTGCAAGGTGAACATAATATCATTACAATTCAGTCTGACCATGGAGGAGAGTTTGAAAACTCTTCATTCTCTGAATTTTGCTCAAGAGAGGGAGTGACTCACAGATTTTCTTCTCCCAGGACACCGGAGCAGAATGGAATTGTTGAGAGAAGAAACAGGTCAATAATTGAAATGGCCAGGACTATGCTGATTGAGAGTGGACTTCCAAGGAGATTTTGGGCAGAAGCTGCAAATACAGCATGCTACATTTTAAATCGAGCCTTGGTAAGACCTACTCATCAGAAAACTCCTTATGAACTCCTCAAGGGTAAGCTGCCAAACATTTCTTACTTTAAAATCTTTGGTTCCAAATGTTTCATCCACAATAATGGTAAGAATAGTTTGGATAAGTTTGAAGCAAAAAGCTCTCCTGGAATTTTTCTCGGATATTCAGAAACCTCTAGGGCTTACAGAGTCTTCAATAAAGATGAGCAAACTGTTGAAGAAACACCTCATGTGGTGTTTGATGAGAATGTTCTATCTGACAAAAAGATAAATGATGACAGGGAGTCACCTGATGAGGGAGATTTCTTGGAGAAAATTGAAGAAGAAGAGATGCAGCAAACTGCTCAACCAGAAAACTTACAACAAGAAGGAGCAACTGAGGTAGGTGAACCCTCAGGTGAGGTAATATTTCACAAAGATCATCCTAGTGAAAATGTCATAGGTAATTTGCATGATCCCACTAGGACAAGGTCTCACTTTAGAACTATCCAAGAACAGGACTTAGCTGCTTTGACATCTCAAGTAGAACCCAAGACTGTGGAAGAGGCTTTAAAGCATGATTCTTGGGTATCCTCCATGGGTGAGGAATTAAATCAATTTGAGAAAAATAATGTATGGAAACTAGTTCCTAGACCTGAAAACACTCATGTCATTGGCACTAAATGGGTTTTCAAAAATAAGATTGATGAAAATGGTGCTATCTCTAGAAACAAAGCAAGACTTGTAGCTCAAGGCTACAGTCAGGAATTTGGTGTGGATTTTGATGAATCCTATGCACCAGTAGCTAGGATGGAAGCTATAAGAATTCTGTTTGCATTTGCATGCTCTAGAAACATTCGGCTACAGCAAATGGATGTCAAAAGCGCATTCTTAAATGGGTTATTGAAGGAAGAGGTATATGTTGAACAACCTCTTGGGTTTAATTTCTCTGTTCAGCCTAACATGGTTTTTAAGTTGAATAAAGCCCTCTATGGATTGAAGCAGGCTCCCCGAGCCTGGTATGAGAGACTTTCTGAGTTCCTTGTGAGCAAGGGCTACATTCGAGGTAAGGTTGACCAAACCCTCTTCACCAAAAGTCTCGGAAAGGAGTTAATTGTGGTCCAGGTATATGTTGATGATATCATTTTCGGATCTAACAATTCAAAATTATGTAAAGATTTTTCTGAGTCTATGTCCCAAGAATTTGAAATGAGTCTAGTTGGCGAACTAAAATATTTTCTTGGGCTGCAGGTCAAACAAATGGAGGATGGTTGTTTCATAAATCAAACCAAGTATACTCTGGAGATGCTGAAAAGGTTTGGAATGACCAACCTCAAGACAATCTCAACACCCATGGGTACCAGCTCCTCACTGGATTCAGACGAAAAAGGTAAAGAGGTGGATGCTAAACTATATAGAGGTATGATCGGTTCACTCCTCTACTTAACTGCATCCAGGCCCGACATTCAATTTAGTGTAGGGATGTGTGCCAGATACCAGGCTAGGCCTACTGAATTGCATCTGGCAGCTGTAAAGAGAATTTTTAGATACTTATCTGCCACCCATGATCTAGGTCTCTGGTATCCTGCATCATGTAATTTAGATCTCATTGCATACACTGATGCAGATTATGCAGGATGTAAATTGGACAGGAAGAGCACTAGTGGTCACTGCGAATTTCTAGGAGGGTGCTTAGTCTCTTGGGGATCCAAGAAGCAACACTCTGTGGCTCTATCTACTGCTGAAGTTGAGTATGTGGCAGCAGGGAGCTGTGGCACACAGGTTATATGGATAAAACACCAGCTTCTGGACTACTCGGTTGAGCTAGGTTGTACTTCTATCTTTTGTGACAATACTAGTGCAATAAATATTGCAAAGAATCCTGTACTTCATTCCCGAACCAAACATATTGAAATCAGGCATCATTTTATTCGAGATGAAGTAGCTAGGAGGACTTTTGAGTTGATCCATGTTGGCACTAACTCACAAATTGCAGACATCTTTACTAAGCCACTGGATACTGAAAAATTTAGCACTTTGCGCAGAGAACTAGGTATTTACAGAATTTCATGATTGAAAAAATTGATTTCTGAATACCATATCATGTGTTATTATGCTTATCATATTCATCATCTGTTGCTGAAGAAATAACTTCATTATGAGTGTTTTGGTGACTCACTCCGTTTTGATTGAATAGTCTGTCCAAACTTCATGGTGTTCCCTTTGAAGTGTTTTGAGGGTTGTCTTGGTTAAGTTTGTGATGGGGTCAAGGTCTCAGGGGGAGCTGATTTATAATAAGTGTTTTGATCTTTGATCTTTGACCTAATTTGAACATACTCCGAACGACATTTTGCTGACATCATAAGAGAATCAGGTTGATTAGGTGTATAAACGAAAATGTTGGATGCTTTACTCCTTAAGGCTGTTCATCTAATCTTTTTGTTGGAATTTCAGCTGTTAGTCCCACTGAGATCAAAATCTGAATTCAAGATTAATCTTCATACACTGTAACTCTCTTCTGATCTAGCCAGTACAGCATACCTACTTAGTCAATGTGAGTCCAAAATGAGGTATTTTGTGCTTTAGTCTGAATCACCTTGGATCTGGTGTATTGTTCTCAAACGGACTCAAGCTTCATTAACAAGGTTTTAAGAGCTGGTTAATAAAAACTAATTTCATAGAATTGTTATCAACTTTGTTAACTGCTCATTGAGAAACTGGGATTTTCATCAATGAAGTGAAAGCTTCCCATGTCATGAGATGGCAGTAATTATCTGGTCTTAGTAGTTGTCTTGATCATACAGAGCTATGGTACATATCTGGTTAGTAACTGGGGTGTCTGGCCTCAGATAAAGGTGTCACCTTAATGTCAACACCAGTTAGAATACTATCTCTGTCCTCTTATCAGAAGGGGTAATGTGGTCCTGCCACCAAGTAACTGGGGATTCTTGCCTCTAAACAAGGTGTCTCCCTAATGTCAAAGGTGTACTTGACAGACTTACCTTTGATCTTGACCATCTTTAAAGATCCTGCTCACTTAAAGTATAGCTTTTGATTTGTTTGTTCTCAATACCACAGGTCTTTGTCTTCTGACTGTCTTACATAATACTCTCTCAGTAAAGACTTATTTTGATCAATCTGGTATCTTGTACCTCACTTGCTTAGAATCTGGTTCTGTGTATGGAGCGAATCCTTATTCACAGTTTTTGCACAGTCTGACTAACTGATCCTCAAAAATCCTCACATAAAATTAATGGCTTCCTTAATTGACTAAACATCTCAATAGTCTCCATTTATCTGCCTTACTCTATCCTGTTTTCTCTCTATAGTCAGCAATTTTCCTTTCTCTGTATCTTCAGATTTGCCCCTGGTTTTGATGATGTCAAAGGGGGAGAGAATAGTGTTGAGGGGGAGTTAGTTTTGTTGAGGGGGAGTTAGTTATCAAGGTTTGAGGTAAACTGTTGCTGTGTTCAGGGGGAGTGTTCAGGTTTCTCAGGGGAAGTAAGGAAGCAAGTATGCTTTAATTTGTCTGCATTAAATATCCTGAAATGATCTCTTTTGAACTTATCTCTTGTACTTAATATAGTGTTGCCATCATCAAAAAGGGGGAGATTGTTGGATTTTGTGTCTTCCCTAAGTGTTTTGATGATGAGCAACACTATGTTAATTGTTGTTGTTATTTTTGATCAGATATCTTGCACTTGAGTTATCCATGGTTTTATATGGAAAAGCTGCTAAGAGGTAACACTTCGTGTGTTCGTACAAGTTCTGTCTTCGTGCTGTTTTCCTTAAAACCTCATGTCATTCCTCTTCGCATTTTCACCTCGTGTCGAGTTAGCCATGTTGTCGTCTGATTGAGTGTTGTCTTTCACCTCGTGCAGTATTTGTTTACTGTGTTGTTTCCATGTCATCCTTTGTATTCCTGTCTTCGAGTCCCTTCGCTGAGTCTCTAAGTCAGTCTTAGTTCAAGTGTTCGTTTCACTTTGTGATTGTTTTCTCTTCTCATGACTTCGTGTCGTGTTCCTGAAGCTGCTCTAAAAGTTCTGATGAACTTCGAGTAGTTTTTCTGTAGACCTCGTGTCGTTCCTACTTAGTAACCACACTTCGTGACGGTTACTATAGTCCACGTCTTCGTGTTGGTTTCATGCACTCCGTGTCGTCTTCTTTGTTTCATTCTGTTCTCATCTCACTTCGAGTCGTTTCTTTGCATACTGTCTTCGTGTTGATTGGCACTTCTTCTTGGTTACAACACCTCGTGTTGTACTGTTTGACTTCGTGTCGGTTTCGGTTGCTAGTCCATGTTGTTTTCATGTCGTTCTCCTTATTGCCACCTCGTGTCGTTTTTCTTATTAAGTCTTCGTGTAGTTTTACTTCGTGCAGTGTGATCCCGTGTCATTTACTGTTTCGACTTCGTGTCGTTATCAGCCCGTGTTGTTTTCATCTCGTGCTGTTCTTACTGGCTTCGTATCGTTTTCTATATAGTGTGTGTTTGTCACCACTATACTTCGTGTCATTACTTTTTACTTCGTGTCAAACTTCACTTCGTGTTGTTTTCACCTCGAGTCATTTTCGTTATATTCTGTCCTCGTGTTGGTTTCTCGCTTTAGTCTTAATGTCGGTTTCTGTCGTTAGCCCGTGTTGTCCTCGTGTTGTTTTTGCATTCGTGACCTCGTGTCTCTTTTGCTTATAACCTCACCTCGTGTCACCTTCTTCTGTGTATCTGACCTGTTACAGAGTATCTCGTGTCGTTCTTGTGTCATCTCGAGTAATAGTCACGTCGTGTTGTTACTATACCTCATGCAGTTTTGATTTTAATGGCCATGCAGCGTATTAATGGACTTAATCTCATTACAGGTCCGAGGAAGAACATTCCACACTCCAGGGCTGCACGTGATCCGAGACAAGAGGAACCAATCTGATAAAGGCACGTGGCAGGAAGATTTTGGATCGAGCGTGGGAGGCACACGCGTTTTGTGCCCTATCCACCTGCTGTTCTGCTATAAATAGAATCCTTCGTCCTCAGATGAAGGTGATCGAAGAAGAGAGGCATAGAAGAAAAAATAGGAAAATTGAGAGCCCTTCGATCCAGGAAAAGAAAAGAAAGAAGAAAGAATAGCAGAGGGAAAAAGAGAGAGAGAGAGCAGAAGAGTGATCAGAAGAGTTGTTCTGACTTGCGGATCAAATCCGAAGTCTATTGCTCTGTGTTGAGCTACATTGTTTCCATTTTCTGGCATTTGATTTCCTTCGTTCGTATTTTTTTTGGTTATTGTTCTTATCCTTCTTCTACTGTCATTGTTATTGTTTCCGATCCTCTGGATTGAGGTCGGGGTCCTCCTGTGAGATCAGGAGAAGGGAGATTCATTCTCCGGTTTGCAAGCAGCAGGTGAGCTGCTTGTAGGTTCCCTCCGGGTTGGGAGGAAGAGGGGTCTTCGACCTCTGGTTCACTAGTAGCAGGGCTGCTACTAGTGGGGTTCCCTCTTGGTAAAGAGGAAGAGAGATGTGAGTCTCTGGGTTCTAGTGACTGCTGGTCGCTAGAGGTTCCCTCCGGGTAGGAGGAAGAGGAGAGGTTGTTCTCCTGGGAAGCTGTGTATCAGCAGTTGTCTGGCAAGCTGTGTTGCCCAGCCTTTAGTGAAGCCACACTCGGTTTGAGTGTGGGGTGGATGTAGGTCTGAAGGACCGAACCACCTTAAAATCCTCTGAGTCCTTATGTGATCGATTGTGGTATTATTGTGGTATGCCTTCTATTTGCGTGAGCTATTAACTGCACTGCATCATTTTCGATAGTTAGAGCTTGAGGTTATTTGCGTTTAGCAATATACTATGCAGTATTTTTTAATTCTACGAAAAACCGTGATCTATTCATCCCCTCCCCTTCTAGATCACTTCATATTGTACTTATCATCCTAGATCCCCGTGCAGCAGCACCTGCTTCGCCTCATGGCACCTGCTCCACAGCAGTGGCTCGCTGCTCCTCCCCTGGCGTGGCGAAGAAGCCACCAAAAGAAAAGCGGCCAGACTAGCGGAGTCGCTCACCGAACTCTCGCGCTCTCTCGTAGCGCGTCTCCATCGCTGCTAGCCTCTGCACCACTACCTGAAGGCCTAGCTGGAGCTCCCTCACCTGGGCCTCCAAGGGCTTCCTCTCGGCCTGATCTTGCTGTCGCTCGGCCCTTCTCTCCTCTCTCTCTCTCTCTCTCTGTCTCCCTCCTCATCACCTGGAGAAGGACCCTCAACTCCAGGATGTCTGGAGAAGGCCTCTCCTCACCGGGATGTCGCAGCTCCGCTACAGCTGCCACCCAGGCATCACGCTCCTCTTCCGCCCAGGCCACAAGGGCCACCGCACCAGCAAGTTACTCCCGGAGGGAGGCAATCTCAAAAAAGGGGCCGAGGAACTGGAAGATGCGCCGTCGGCCATTCCCACCATCGTTGTCTGCTGGGCACACTAGAAAAAATAAACAACAGCCGTCAGCCAAGCTCCGAATTTAAAAATAAAAAATGCAGCACTTAAGTTACTAGGAGCGACAGTTCCTGCTGAGTGACGGCCAACTGCCGCCTAGCCTCTACCAGTTAGGCACGCGAGCCATTGATATCACGCGTATCCCCAACTTGGGGAAGCCCCGTGTAACTCTCTCTCTGCTGCCACAGGAAGTTAGCACTGTCCTGCACCAATACGCTCCCTTACTGTCCAGGGAGACGTACGCGCCAGTCCTCGAGCTTCGCCTTGCCGCGACTCTCCTTCCTGACGCGGCTCAGCTCATCCGCGCTCGCCCACTCATCGGCCAAGCCCAGGGTCCGTGCCATGCCCTACATCAAGAACGAAGGGTCTTGCGTCATAACGAGAACGCGTCTCCTGTCTAGGACGCGTCCATCATTTGAGTGCAACACTCGCCGAACCCTTTTCCCCCTCGCATGGCTCACTTCAAAACTCAAAATGTATCAAAGATGAGAAGATCAAGGACCTACAAGACCATGTTCACCTCCCTCTGCGCCATCGGGCCCCTCGGGTCCCTCAGGGGCCCAAAGCGGCCCTTCCTCCTCCATGGACGCCGCTCCGTGCTCTTGCGTGTCCCTCCTCGGGCGAGGAGTCCCTCGTCCCTCTCCACCTTCACCATGGTCCGGCCCACCGAACTCCATCGATCGAGAGAGGAAGAGGACGAACAGGGGCGAGTGAATCTCGACGGGAGGCGGGCTCGTTTGTGGGTAAGGTACGGGAGAAGAAAGGCCACCCGGAACTTTAAGTTTGAATTCGAAAGTTAAGACACGTCCTCGCGCCTGGACGCGCCCAAAAGGGGAAGAAAAGAAAGAGGATCCCTCAGTGCAAAGCGTAATTCCTTTCTTTTTAGAGCAAGGCCTCGTGGAGCGTGTCTTGAAACAACTTGGTGCAAGAGAAAAAGTATGGGAAAAGAAAAGTGCACACGACAAAAGAAACCATTTCATTTCATATGATAGTCAGTGGCACATCATATAGTGAGGAGGGTGGAGTGTACAATCAACTCTCTAACTCTCGCTGCCACCCTCCTGATCATTGCTCTCCTCCCTCCTCTGACGGGGGTCCCTAGGGGGCCTCCGTGAACCTTGAGAGGCAGTACTCGTCTCGCCCTATGGAGGCACGCCAGCCTCGAAGGCATGGCGATGCTCCTTAGCTGAAGAAACCAGGAAGCTACCCATGGAGAAGGAACCAGACTGACGAAGTCGCGCGCCGCGCTCCCTCGCCCTCTGATACCGCTCCTCACTCTCCCAAAGCCTCCCCTCCGCTGTGCTGAGGTTCAATCGAAGCTCCATCATCTGGGCCTCCAGAACCCTCCTCTTGTCCCAATCTCGATGTCGCTCCGCCCTCCTGTCCTCTCTCTCTCTCTCTCTCTCCATGATCTCCCTCTCCCTCTCCCTCTCCTCTCTCTCTCTCATTGCCTCTCTCCTCGATAGCTCGAGGGCGATCCGTAAATCCAACACGTTGCGAGGAAGCTCCTCAGCCTCCCGCCGTCGCTCCTCCTCGAGCTCCGCTATCCGGGCGTCATGCTCTACCGCCCAGGCGTCACGCTCCTACTCAGCACGGATTGCACGGGCCAGGGCATCCCAAATCTCAGCCACCTGCTAGAGTCCACATACCCCGTAAGAGAACAGTGAAGGAAGAAGATCAACTGGAAGGAGAGTTGGGGTCGGGCAAGCACTCACTCGAGCCGCGCGGTCAGGCTCGGCCTCGTCAGCCCGGGCCACAGCGTACGCCAGCTGCTCCTGAGGGAGCAGAGACCTCTGGAGGAGGGCCCCACGAACTGGAACCTGCTCCACCAGCCATCCTGGCTGCCGCTGCCTGATGGGCCCGCTCAAACGCAAGAGCAAACGACAGTCAGAGGTTAAGTATCGAAAAATCCAGGTCACAAAAAATGCATTGCATAGACTCACCAGGATCTCCATCTCCTGTCGGATGGCCGTCAACTGCCGCTTGGCGTCTGCCAACTGGGCCCGTAGGTCAGCAATCATGTTATCACGAGCGTCCTGCATTGCATGTAAGTTAGTGTCACATATGCATACATATAGAAAAAGAAAACATTTTCATTTCACGCTTACCGCTGCCGCACCACCGAGGAAGAGGCGCTCCCCGTACGTGGCCTGGTACCTTCTCAGGTAGTCGGTGCTGTCCTGTACATGGGACACCACTGGGACCCCGCCCAGCTGCCAGTCCTGGTACTGTGCAGGGAAGCGCGTATGCCAGTCCACGATCTTTGCCTTCCCCTTGGTCTTCCCCCCGACACGGACCGGCTCGTCTACGTCGACCCACTCCTGGGCTAACCCCAACGTCCTCATAACCAGCCTAAGCTGCAACGGCTCGATCTCGTTCAGGCAATGGACCCACACGTCCCGCTCGAAACGAGGAAGACCCGCTACAACCCAAGGCTGGCCAGCGTCGGCCATGCCCAGGCAGGGCCTCTACACCACCTGCATCACCATACATGCGTCATGTTAGTTGCCATTAAGTCACATGCATAAAAACATAAAAAAAATCATACGCATCATAGCATAGCCTCGGGGTACTCGCTCAGCTCCCGACGAAGCGACGCCAGCTGATAGCCGTGGGGTGCCGTGACCATGACCGGCCTCCACCATCGCGCCAGAGGCACGGCTCTCCTGTTTCCCTGTCTGGCTCTTCCCATCGGGAAGTAGTAGTAACTCCACACCTGCATCCATCATACATCATTAGCACGAATAATTACATATTTAACTACGGTAAAATGCATAAATAAAATGTTTACCTGGAGAAAAGGTGTGAAGCCGCTGACTGTCGTCTCCCTCTCTGAAGTCTGGGAGAGATCGACGATCAAATGGGCGAGCAGAGCCGCTCCCCACGCATAGTTCCCCACTCTGTCCAGGTCCGCCAGGATCCCGAGGAAGCGGCAGTGGATGTCGTCCCCCTTCGTCCCCAGCAGAAGGCGGCCCAGGAAGAAGAAGAGGAACCTCCGGAGGTCTAGATCCACCAGCTCCCGCTCGCTCAAGTCCTGGGTAAAAGCTACACGGGCGTCTCCCTCCAGTCATGCCAGATACTCTGCCCCGGTCTCGCTAACACACTGTCGCGGGTCAACAAATATGAGCGCCTCCATAATCTCTACTCGGCCGACCACCCTGCTGTCTCTGTCAGTCGCGCTCGTCTCTAGCCACAGCAGGTCCAGGACACTCTCTCGGTAGTCGGGGTAGGTGACACCGCTGACTGCCTCTCCGTCCACTCGTAGCCCGGTGATCCGAGCTACGTCCTCCAGTGTCGGCACCATGTGCCCCCAGGGCATCAGGAACGCCCGGCTCGGCGCGTGCCACCGCTCCCTCAACGCCTAGATAAGAGGAAGGTCAAGTCGAAAGGGCTCGATCCTCAGGAAGGCTCCAAAACCCATGGCATCCACCCGCGCCCTCTGGAAGTCTGGCAGCCCACGGTACGCTGCTACCACTAGGGACCAACTGATCCGGCTCTTCATCACGCCCTGCACACCACAAAACAAACAAAAAGGAACACATCAGAGTCATGGATAATAAACAACACTGTGCATAACCTTTTATTTATTTTCAAAAAAAAAAATTTAAAGGCGTCCAGGCCACTGGACGCCTCCTTATTTTTGTTATTTTGTTATTTTTATTTTTGTATATATAATATATAATAAAATAATATATATTTAATAAAGGCGTCCAAAGGAGTCGACGCCTCCATAAATTTTATTTTATTTTATTTGATTATTTACGTAATAAAAATAATAAAAATAAAGCAAAATAAAAAAAAGATGGAGGCGTCCAGGCCCCTGGACGCCTCCTTCCCTCACTCCCCAGCCTTCTCCACACCGTCTCTCGTCCGCCTGTTTATCCTAATAAGCCAACAGAATGGAGGTCTAAGGGGCTTACCGGGTCGTGCTCATCCTCTCCCGCGTCGCCAGCTCCCGCAGGACCCTCCACGGCCAAGGGAGGTGCCTCCTCTTCCGCGGCAACCTCCTCCTCCATGGCTGCCTCCTCTGCATGATCCCTCGACCTCCTCGGACGACGAGCAAGTTGTTTTCGCTTCTCTCCACCCTGGCTCGGGCCTCCTTACTCCATTAGGAACTGGGAATGGGTCGTTCGGAGTAGAATGGGTCGTCAGAATGAACAATAGAAGTGGAAAAGGGGTGAAGCACCCCTTTTATAGAAATGGCCCTTTCTTTGGGGCGTCTAGGCGCCTGGACGCCTCCACACAAAAAAAATAAAAAAATAAAAAATAGAAAATTTTGGGGCGTCCAGGCGCCTGGACGCCCCCAGAGCAAAAATCAAAAAAAAATAAAAAAGAAAAGATAGGGGTGTCTAGGCCCCTGGACGCCCCCATATAAAAAATGAAAATAAAAAAAAAAGAGAGAAAATATAGGGGCGTCCAGGCCCCTGGACGCCCCCACAAAAGTAATAATAATAATCATATATTATATATGTCCTAATATGTATATATATAAAAAGAAAAAAATAAAAAAATAATAATAAAAGTAATAACGAAGGGGACAATGGTCCAAAATGCCAGTTCCATATTTTATTCCATCAGAAAACAGAGTGAGCTACATCAGGGGCTTAGGCGCCTTAGGCCTTAACTTCCCCAGTTCGGTTACATAAGCTCTCCACAGCTCACATTCTTCCCCTACGTGCGCTAATGCCTTTCCCGCAACACTTGTCCTCCAGGGTGCTTTAACGGCCTTCGCTTCCTTCGCATCCGCTTCCGTGCCCAACTCCCTCTTCTTCAAAGGGACGATGCTCGTCAGTAGTGGGAACGAATGGCGTGGAATGCCGATCTGGAGGCAGCACCGATGCGCATTATAAAGGACAAACTCAGTCGCACTGATCAGTTGAAGTTCAACTCCGGGAAAAGACCTCATGAGGAGTTCAAGCGAGAGCAGACATGCCGGTGCGCAAGTGAAGAAGCTTTGTGTCATGGTTCTAAAGTGAGACCGCCAGTCTTCACGTTTCTTCAGCCACGGAACACGGTTCGCTACAGTGCCACCGAAGCCTAACACATCGGCTATGTGGTGAAGGGGGCTTTGTTGGAAGAGCTTCGAAGCAGTTGGCATTCCCTCACGGTGGTCAAATTTGAAATGCAAATCAAGCCAGCAATTCAGAACAAGTGCGCAACCGAAAGGAGGCTTACCCATGCTCGAGGCAGTAAGGCCACTATAAAGGTAGGCAAGGACGGCGGGTCCCACCCTCTTTCCGCTCCAAATCCCACGGATGGCACTCAGTTGGTCCTCCTCCACTATGTTGTCGGCATAAGGAAACAAGAGAGCACCCGTCAGACAAATAGTGAACCCTTTCATAATCCCTTCCAAGTGGTCATCATCTGGTGACCCTCTTAGGGCATCCATGACCCATTCCGCGAGCCTTTGCAAATCAATTCCCTTTTGAGTGCGGACCTTTCTGGCTGCGTCGGGCGGCATGAAGCTTCCAAGGACGCTCTCGGAAGTCCCCCTTGTCAACATCCGCATAGCCTTTACCTTCCCGTCACTGTTGAATTTCTTCAATCCGAGCAGAAGTTCCACCTCCTCGAGGAGGATGGTCGCCTCGAAGGTCGGGAAGATGAAAGTATGGGTCTGGGGATGCCAGATCTCCACTAGTGCGCCCATAGCCGCCCAGTCCATGTGAATCCTCTCATAATGCTTGGCATGAATAAGGAGCCCCTGAAGATGCCACTTCGAGAGTATGGCCCTCATGCCGATGGAGATGTTGGAAGTTAACTTTGAAAGCCATGACAGTTTGGAAAACTTCCTCGGGCCTGGGAAGAGTGGATATGGCTGGAAGAGGAAAAGAAAGAAGAAGAAAGAAAGGAAGTGAGAAGAAGGTTCGCGTGGAGAAATTTGAAATGAATCAACTTACCATATGCGACTGGATCATCCCACTCAGATGACCCTCGAGGTCGGAGAGTCGCCTGATCTCGCTGCTAGGCCTGCTCCTCTTCATAACGCGGGAAGACTCTCCTTCCATCCTGAAATCTCTAGATTCTCCTCTCCTTCTCCTCCTGAGCTTTCAAAACTCTCCTTGGTGCATTTGGATGAACTAGCCTAAGGGAGGTACTCATAGGAAGGGAAGGGCGCTACATGATGGAACATGTCACATCAGTGGTCAGTCGTCAGGATTTTGTCTGGATCTCCTTTGTACTGTGGTGCGATTCTGTTGTGATTCCATTACTTTCTGATGTTCTTAATCTATGCTGGTCTGTGCATGTTTTACTAATAGACATCTTTGTCCTATCTTGTGTACCGTCCTTCGGTGTTTGGTCCCCCCATGTCATGCATCATATTATATGATACCTACGCTACTAGAACATGTCAAGGACCTTGCGACCCGAACGAATCTGGGATTTGAGTTCCCCTTCAACAAAAACGGTGATGATTCCAGAAGAATTTGGGTTATACGGATAGGCTGTTAACTTGTGGTAGCATGGGGACGACGGTTCCATTCAGTGAGTTGGTGCGTGGATAAACGGGTCCCAGCTCAGTATCAGCTCACCGGATCAGTATTCTGACCCATTCTTAATAAGTTGACAATATTATCCTTGGCTATTTTCTAATTTAGTTTGTTTTAAATTTTCTTTAAACACAGTATGCATTCATATAGGACTTTGAATTTATTGCGGAAGATCATTCAAGTGATTCGGTGGTGAAAGCCGTTGTGCTTCAATTCTTACAAATATGAGATATTCCACTCTAAATGAAATACTGAGTTTCCTTGAAACGGCCCTACGCTGCTCTTCCAAAGGAGACCCTTGTTTGGACAGACCCTCAGATATTCCTTTACTTTTTACCTTATTTGACCCACCTTGGCCGTAGCACTTCCACATTGGCTGGTAACCGCTCCCCAAAGGTGAAACCTGCAGGTTTATGACCCAGGTACTTTCACACCGAGAAGTTGGTGTCCTTTATTTTCGTGCCTGAGCGCACTTCTCACCCTCTCTTATTTGATATCCGTCCAAGCAATCGTCAAATTTGAAAGACCTTCTTCAAGGTCGCCTCATTGAAACTACAGGAAAGATTCCAAACAGTAATGTCAAAAGCGTGTCTCATCACACCTTGGCATCAACTTATCAGTCCATCCCCACTCAATTTCACTCCACTTCGATACCATTCCATTACGTGTCACTCCCTCGCAAAGCAGACGCCAAGGCGGGGCAGCTGTAGACACGCTATTCCTGACGTCCCCTGAGAAAATCTCATATGACCACGCGACGCCCCGCAGCGGCTTTCGCATTTTTGAATCGCTTGAATGCTTCCTATTATTGAGTCTTCTTCCGCCTTTTCGGCATCCAGAAACACCCTCGTCACGAAAATCGTGCAGCATACGGACGGCATTACCACCAATCGGACGCTCCAGAAGTTTCCGAAACCAGGAAGATGTCTGATGAACGACTGCCGACGCACTTTCGGGGGATCAGGGGCGGTCTTCATTGAGGCGTCCAGGACCCTGGATGCCTCCATAACTTTATATATATATATATATAAAAGAGGATAAGATAAAAAAATAAAAAATATATAAAAAAGTAATAAAATCATGAAGGCGTCCACTTGTCCGGATGCCTCCATCAATGCCATAATAATAATAATAAATAATATTAATAATGGTGAAAAACAAAATAAAAATAATAATTTCATGGAGGCGTCCAGGCCCCTGGACGCCTCCATCAACTTGCCCACGGGCGCCCCCCGTCCGCCGGTAGGTTTGTAGTATGAGAAAAAATCCAAATTGTGAAGACGTCCTGCCAACTAGACGCGCCCATTCATGAATCACGGGCACCGATCAAAACCACGCGTTGTGCCAAACCGCGTGCGGCTTTCGGCGGGGGTTTGATGGGCTTTTATGGAGGCGTCTGGTTGCCTGGACGCCTCCATGAAAATATTCAAAAAATAAAAATAAAAATAACATAAAATATTATTTTTATCCTGATGAAGGTGTCCGGGGTCCTGGACGCCTCCATCCTCCAGAGCCCTATAAATAGAGCCCCCCCCCCTCAGTCCGGGAGGAGCTTTTAAGAGGTTCGTATAGGCTGCTGGAGCCCAGAGGCTACCGGAGCCATTTCTAACTCGTGGGTTGTTTTTCAGGAGGAGGTTCTGCCGGCTTCCCGGGTGCCCGTGCTCGCGAGAGGAAGGTCATCTTCGTCCACCTCGCTTCCACGTCGTCCCCACACTGCTGAAGCTCCGCCGGATCTCGCCCTCGGCACATCCAATAAGCCGATTCTATCCCCTTTTTCTCCGCAGTTCTTTACATTCATCATCTCGCATCCTCTATTCCCCTTCATACGGGCGCCCTCTCTTATACACTTCTTGCATTCATCATTACATTTTCCTCCTACTCGAATCCGAGATGGGTTTAAAACCACACCAACCAGGTGTGTGTCCTGCCACGATTTCGTTATTTTCATTGCAAGAGATTGATACTGCACTACCCTTTTCTAATTCCTTTTATTCACTGTCTCTTGTTTTGCAAGGGTAACCAAAGAAAGCCCCCTCCGTCGGCCGGCCGAAAAGAGAGGAAGAAGCAACCCGCCATCTCCCGCTCTTGAGGTAGGCGCGATCACTATTTCATTTTGGGGTCCTCGACCCCTGGCGATCACCTTATATTCTCGAGGCCGCGGTGAGTCACTTCCCGCAATGGCCGTTTAAATTTCTGTTACTCATATTCTGTCTTGTTCTCATATCTGTCTCTTATAACTGTTATATTCTCGAGGCCGCGGCGAGTTACTTCCCGCAATGGCCGTTTAAATTTTTGTTACTCATATTCTGCCTTGTTCTCATATCTGTCTCTTACAACTGTTATATTCGCTAGGCCGTGGAGAGTCACTTCCCGCAATGGCCATTTAAATTTCTGTTATTTATACTCTGCATTAGTCTCATATATGTCTCTTATATCTGCTATATTCTCGAGGCCGCGGCGAGTCACTTCCCCAATGGCCGTTTGAATTCCCATTCTTTACATTCTTTTTATATTCTGTTATACTCTTATCTGCTCATATTCTCGAGGCCGCGGCGAGTCACTTCCCGCAATGGCCGTTTGAATTTTTTCCTTTCTTTTGTATATCTTGAATTGCTTCTATATCTGCCTGTTATATTCTCGAGGCCACGGCGAGTCATTTTCCGCAATGGCCGTTTCAATTTCTGTTATTTAATTTTCGCACCATTCCCATCTCCCATATCTCGTTATATTGCATCTATCCCGCACGCCCCGCCGGAGCAATCTCCCGTGGTGGCCCCTTCTCTCTTCTCTTATTTCTGTGTTGCAGCAAACAAAACGAGCCCGCGTGCTCTGCATCTCATTCCTCGAACTACGTGACGTCGCTCACAAGACCCATTGGCATCGTGTTCGTGAATTATCTTGGGTCTATGGCATTGTTAGGAACGTGCCGATATTTTTCTGGAATTTCTCGGAGTCCGGTTGTATTTTCGGGGTATTTTTTGGAGTTCTTTCATTAAAAAAAATAAAAATAAAATTTATTTTTTTATAAAACTCTCCCTACCCCTCTCTCTCGTCTCTTACTCTCATCTCACTCTCGCCCTCTCACTCCCATTCTCTCCGCCCTCTCACTCCCACGCTCTCCCTCTCCCTCTCTTCTCTCCGACGGCTGACGGGGAGGATCGACGGTGATGTGACGTGTGGCTCGAAGCGAGGATCGACGTTGATTAGGACTCGGATCGAGAGGTGTGGCGTGGCGTGCGATTTCGTGTGGTTCATGGAGTTTCGAGCTCGGAACGGCATAGGATCATCGTGGTTTCTTCGTAAGAGGTAGGGTGATGGATCCTTACCTTCCCTGCATTGTTCCCTTTTAGTTTCATGTTGATTGGTGGGAGAATGAGCGGGTTTCTTTCATGTTGGGGTTTTCATCATGTTTCGGGACGAGTGATGGATTCACTATTTTAGGTGACGATTCGTGACGTAACGGTAGATTGAATGTCGGGGAATGTTTCCCCCTTAATTCCCCGTGTTTCCCACATGGTTTCAGGCCACAGTGAGGCCGTGATTGGGTTTGTTCTTATTTTTGGAAAATTCTGGTATAATTTGGGGTGATTGTCGAATTTGTGGTTTCGATCACCGTTTCATGGCCCGATGGGTCCGATTAGGTGTGTTTGATGTTGGGGAATGGTTCCCAAGCTTCCCGGCCTCCTCGGAGGCGAGCCGGCATGGAACAGGGCCTTGGAGGGGTCTCCTGATCGGTTGGTCTTCGGAATCGGTCAACTAATAGGTCAACTGGTTCTGGTAGGGCTTAAAGCCGTTTGCCCCACTGGGTTTGGTCGACCGGCTAGCTGGTGCGTCAACGCACTGTGAGGGTGCGTCGACATAGGCGAAGGGGCTTTTGCCCCTGGCTAGTTCGGTCAACCGACCAGCCCTGGCTGGTCGACCGAACTCTCTTGGGGCTGGGTTTTTAAGGGAATTTCATCCCCTGTTGTATGGTTTCTCACCCCGGATTCAATCCTTGGCATTTTGGCCATCTAAACCCATGGGAATGAGGGCAAATGGGCCTCGTGAGGCAAACCATTGCCCAAGGATTAATTCTTGTGGTTCGAGGATTTATGGGTTCTCCGTATTGGGTTTTAACCATGTAATCGTGGCATGGTTCCCACATGGCTCGTATGCCCGTGGCGAGGCTTTCACCATGTGAGTTTGTGGGCCGGTGTCCACTGGTGCGGCCATGTGGTGTGTGGGTGGCTCTCACGAGGGTGGTTCCTCAATACCCCTTAGTGTCGTACCATGGATCATGGTGGTTCGTGTGGGTGGATACGCCTTCTCGTGACCCCCATGGGATTGTAACTGACTGTGCTTTGAGGTAGCCGTCCGTGAGGCCGCGGATGTGAGAGCTTGGTGGGACTCCACAAGGCTGTGGAGTATCCCAGTGGCCGATCGTGTTGGATCGGGCGGGACCGCCCAGTGTGTACGTCGCTCCCTCTCAGTGGCAGACCACTAAGAGCGTGTTAGCATACCGTGGTTGGGCAGAGTATATGGATGACGGACGTAGTGGCGTGTACCCCGTGTCAGGTAGCTGGACACGGCCGTGTTGTTGGGTGCAGAGGCATGGACCCTGGCTAGTCCAAGGTTGTGGTGTGTGTGAGTGTCTCCTCTACTCCTCTCGGGACCGGGTGTGAGTAGTTTGCATGCATAAGAGGCCTTCGCGTAGTATAAGACGTTCGTGGACGCATTTGGCCATGTTGTGTATGATGAGTATCGGATTGTCCTACCTGTGAAGGTTGAGATATCGATGGCGAGTCGTGGCCCTTCCTGGGCGAGGTAGAGATACCGACAGTGCCTTCGTGGCCCTTCTGACAGTTGAGCTTATGAGCTGCCCTGTGTGTGGGCTGGTTTCTCCCACTGGCTTTAGCTCAGCCCCGAGGGTTACCAGTGTGCTATCATCCTCTCGAGGGTGGAGGCCGTTTGTTTAGCCGCGTGGCTTTATCGACTTTTCCATGGGACAGATTACTACCTTGCCGTTGTAGGTTTCCTGTAGGTAGTAGGATCATGGGTTCGCTGTGGGTCAGTGATCCCAGCAAGAGGTCGAGGTTCCCTTGTTGGGAACTGGGCTAGTGTAGAGTTCCGTGTTTCTTTATCTAGCCGTTCTTACCGTCCCGACCACTATTTATTTCTGTTATCATTGTCGTTATACTCGCTGTTGTTGTTGTCACTGCTGTTACTCTTGTTTACCACTTTCGTTTGTGGTGGGGATCCGCAGGACCCCTACTGAGCCAGTGAGATGAGGCTCACTCCCTACTTTTTAGGTTTAGCACTCTCCTAGAGGTGGAGTCGCCCGTTCGGAGGTCTAGTAGTTCGCCAGCTCGCCCATGCCGTGGCCTACCCCGCAACAGAGTACATTTTTACTTTCTATTGACTGTACTTGTGGACTGGACTCTATAGGTTTATTTAGTTATTATAAAATATAATTTCATTTATGTCAGTTAAATTATTAATTATGTAGTTTAATTACTACGAATCGCTAGAATTTCGATGCATAACCACACCTTCCTTTAACCCTTCCGAGCCTCCCGACTCGTGGGTGGCGGGCCAGGATTCGAATGGTATCCGGTTATTCTCAGTATCCGAATCTTGGGTCATTACAAATCCTTTCTTGCAATCTCTGGCATTTGGTATGAAGGGAGCTTCTCTAAGGTCTCTAGTTTACACCTTCACAGGAGAAGTCTTTTTCCATTGTGAAGTCCCGCGATCAATGACACCCAAGAGGGGTGTGAATTAGGTGATAACAAATTTATGAAAACTTTTGGCCTTTTTGAAATATGTGATAGAATGCTAATTAAGAGATTCAAAACTATTTGAACACAAATTGGATTTATCAAACTTTATATGATGAGATATAGATTATGCAAGATATACGTAGGTAAATCCAGAACAATAAGGTACACTAACACTCATGTAGAATGGGGGTAGAGGAAAAGGACCAAATCACACAAATCAACACACAATGCACAATGGTTTTTAAGGTGGTTTGGATGCAACGATGGCAATCTTGAAGTCCCACGATCAATGACACCCAAGAGGGGGGGTGAATTGGGTGTTTACCAATTTTAACAAAATTTTTGGCCTTTTTTAAAATATGTGATATAATGCTAATCAAGAGGTTTAAAACTGTTTGATCACAAATCAGATTTATCAAACTTAATTGATGATGATATGGATTAAGCAAGATATATGTAGATAAATCCGGAACAACAATTTACATTAACACTCATGTAGAATAGAGGTAGAGGAAATGGATCAAACCACACAATTCAAACCATTGTGCACAGCGGTTTTTAAGGTGCTTTGGATGCAACGATGACAATCCTACGTCCACCCCTCACCAAAATCGGTGAGGCTTCACTTGGGGATAAATCCCCAAACGGAGATGACGCTCCAACCACACACGCAGGATGACGCCTGCACACACACAGGGGGACGCGCCCCAATACACACACACACACGGAGATGAAGTCTCAAACACGATCCGACAACCGGATCACCAACACAAACACCTGCTGCCACATGTGCAGCAATCCACACACACAAGACAACGGATCTAAATAGACCCCCCTACACACAAACACAGATCTAGGAAGATCCACACACATACGAATCAAATACAACACACACACACACGACCACGGATCCAACAACAATCAACACACACACACAAGTTCTTGCAGTTTTTGATAAACACAATTACAACACCCAAAACATAAAGACGATGAGGCTTAGTTTAGAAAACTCCTATTTTGGGTTCCCCTTGAATGCACGTTGCGGATCTTGAACGTATCTTCAATCTTCACTTGAACAACCTTCCTTTGATCTCTTCTTGAAACCCGTGCTTGCTTCTTGATGGCCTCCCCCTTGATCTCTCTTTGTTGGTTGCTTACTTCTTCACTTCATAGGTGCTTGTTGGCTTCAGAAGTACCTTGAATGGGTTGGAGGTAGATGAAGTTCTTGCTGCATGAGTTACTGTTCACAGAGTTGCAGTACCTTCTCCTAACTCTTTGGACAGCCTCCCTTTGGATCTCTTTGATGGTTAGCGTTTATGGCTCCAAATGAGATGTTTTATAGCCATTGAATGGTCTATGGACAAGCCCCAGACCAGATCCACAAATCATGGTATAATTGGGGTCATTGGAATTAAACAAATGGGAAGAAGGACCTCTCCTCGAGCTTGAAACAAAAGTCAACAAAAGGGGGCCTCGGGACTAGCGGTCGACCGGAAGTCATGGGGCGGTCGACCGGAACCTGCTGCAGCCAGAACATTTTGGCTCTGGCAAAATTGGTCGACCGGCCCTATAGTGGCGGTCGACCGAAACCTGCAAAAACTCCATCTTTTCGGTTCTGGCAATTCTGGTCGACCGGCCATGGTGTGTTGGTCGACCGAAAAGACCTATACCTGCAAAAATGAAGTGTTAGCCCAAAGAAACATGTCCATTAGTCCAGAGCTTCATGTCCATATCAAATCCATGCATTTTGGGATTAGATTCAGGTCGATCCCCGTGCAAGGGCGCCCGATGGCGATTTGCATGGACTTGAAACCTCATGAACTAGGTGCATATGAACACTTTGAAACACACATATTCTGAGGTAAGGATCAAGTTCTGGGCTAAGAATCAAGAGATAAAACTCAATCATCCCAAGTAAAGTATTCATGAAGTAACCTCATGGAACACTCAATAACACGGAGTGTATAATAGGATAAGAGCCTTACCAATGGTTCTTGACAGTACATGACATATACTACCTGTTATGGATTGTAGAGGAGTAGGATGCTTATCCACACTTTTGGTTCACCAGGTGATTGCCATGAGTTTAATCCTGGAAGCAAGATAGTCAGGGTTAATACCATACTTGTTCATATTAAAGAGGTTATGAAACCTCTTGCCTCTTGTAAAACTAACATATGCAAACCAAGGATCAAGACCATGTAACCGTTGCCATTTCCCATCTCAACCATACATAGATAACAAGAGCATGGCAATCAACCACAAGTTTAGTTAACATCAAAACCATAACTTAACAATCACAACAATCATCAAAACCATAACTCAACAAATCTTACGTCCACCCCTCACCAAACCCGGTGAGGCTTCACTCGGGGATAAATCTACAAACGGAGACGACACTCCAAACACACACACAGGACGATGCCTGCCCACACACACACGGGGATGCACCCCAACACACACACACACGGAGACGAAGTCTCTAACACGATTCGACAACCGGATCACCAACACAAACACCCACTATCACAAGTTCAGCAATCCACACACACGAGACAGAACAGATCTAAATAGACCCCCGCACACACACACAAACACAGATCTAGGAAGATCCACGCACACACACGAATCAAATACGACACACACACACACACGACCACAGATCCAACAATTGATCCACACACACATACAAGTTCTAGTAGTTTATGATGAACACAATTACAACACCCAAAACATAAAAACGATGAGGCTTAGCTTAGAAAACTCTTGTTTTGGGTTCTCCTTGAATGCATGTTGCGGATCTTGAACATATCTTCAATCTTCACTTGACCAGAGCTTCAATCCGTGCTTGCTTAGCTTTTCTCCTTTCTTGCTTACTTGGCTTCTCTTCTTTCTCCCTTAGGCACTCTTCTTGGAATCTTTGCTTGCTTCTTTTCCTTGGAGGATGTTGGCTTCAGATCTACCTTGAATGGCTTGAAGTTGGATGAAGATGTTGCTGCACGAGGTACTATTCACGGCTACAGTACTCCTCCTTCTTCTTCACTTGGACAGCCTCCTCTTGATCTCCCCTTGAATCCCCTTGGATGGTTCTTGATAGCCTCCTCCTTGATCTCTCTTTTGTTGGTTGCTTGCTTCTTCACTTCATAGGTGCTTGTTGGCTTCAGATGCCTTCAATGGGTTGACAGTGGATGAAAAACACTTGCTGCACAAAGTACTGTTCACGAAGCTACAGTACCCTCTCCTTCCTCCTTGGACAGCCTCCCCTTGGGTCTCTTGGATGGTTAGGGCTTTTAGGCTTCAATGAGATGTTTTATAGCCCTTGAATGGTCCATGGACAAGCCCCAGACCAGATCCACAATCATGGTGTAATTGGGATCATTGGGATTAAACAAATGGGAAGAAAGACCTCTCCACGTGCTTGAAACACAAAGTCAAACAAGGCTGCATCGAGGCTGGCGGTCGACCTGTAGCATGGGGCGGTCGACCGGAATTTTGCAGGTTTGAAGATTTAGGTTCTGGGACAATCGGTCGACCGCCCCAAGGTTGGCGGTCGACCGAAATCTGGGATTTTCTAGATTTTGATCTTCTGTTAATTCTTGTTGACTGGCCCTTGCTCTCCGTCCGACGGAACAGTGATTATCCTGCAAAAACAAGTTGTTAGCCTATCAAAAAATATATCCATATGATTAAGGGTTGTGCGTACAACAATATTCATATAGTCTGAGCTTCATTCAACCCAATTATCATTAAGACTTATATAACACTACAATCATCCAATGTGAGTCTATCGTGTGCCCAAGTTCCATTCCACTCAGTTTTTTATTCCACTCAGTTTGCCAGTGTTTGCATGAGGGGTTCAAACCTTGTAGACACAAAAACCAAGTGTTCCTTGGAGTTTAATCATTATTAAACCACATATCAACCTCTTTCCACCAAGATTCACAGAAATAGATATTACCATGCATCCACTTGATATTTGGGTTTCTTTCAACTGTCTCTGTCCTGTAAAAGACAAAGCAAAGCATGAGATCTTCATGGATATCAAAAGTCCCATTCTGAAAGCTTCCTTTTGACATTGACTCATTCTTCCACAAACATGAATGATTATCAACGAAATAGAAGTTAATGCAGGCGCATATGATATAATCATCCACGCATAAACCATTACATGTTCAGCCACAAAAGTTCCAATTGAAAAGAACAAGAACCACATTATGAACTGTCAGAATCCATTAGCCAATCTCAACCTTTCATGAACAACAGGAGCACAAGGACTCTTGAAATATCACATAGCCAAGTATTATCATGAACATAAGGTTTACTTCTCATTAAACTGTAAAGTTTTGTTATCATCAAAAACATATGCAAGCCATATACAACAATCTCCCCCTTTTTGATGATGACAAACTTTATAATTGACATAGTCAGACCATATTTTTCTCCCCCTTTGACATGCTCAACAAGTGGGAGGAAGACAATGAAGTTCAAATTTCAGCAAGCAGATTCATAAAGCAATGAGGAACTATATCAGAAGTGCAAGTGAGGCAATGATACCAATTATCGATTATGGAGACAGAATGGTGTGCAAATGAAGATGAGATCATGCAAAGTAAATACATTCAAGCACGTATTGATGCCAGTTGAAGGTAATGGTTAGCCTCAAGGATATGAACCAGTGGTGGAAGATGTTCACAAGGTAAGGTGTTCAGCATGAAAACATTCAAATTTTAGAGCCCATGTCAGATTTTCACAACATGCTAGAGCAGGATGGCACATCAAGTGATTTTCTTTGATTTTCAGATTTTCTGATTTTTATAGTTTCATGAAATGGATAAAAACTCAATGCAAGCATATTACACTATAAACGCATGCAATGCAACTGAATAGACATGATGACACTATGAATGCAAGCATGTGAAACTCAATGCACACATAAGACACTATGAAAACTAACTAGGCCAACTGTGGAATTCAAGAACCATATGGATTATTTCTATGTGAGGGTCACAAAGTTTGATTTCCATGATACCAATTGAGGGCAAAAATCTCATATAGCAAGAGTAAAGAAATTGAAGTCCAAAATTATGGAATTTTATTGATTTTCAGATTTTTTGTTTTACATTTTCTGTTGAAATGCATGAAGCTATATACATGCAAATGATGACACATGAAGTGCACACAATGCAACCAAATAGTTACATATAAACATACATGCAACATATCTCCCCCGTACGTATATACGAAGGGGATAGGTATAAGAAAGATGCATGAGAGTCATGACAACCAAAATGCACATGTGTTGCACATGGGAGATTGTGCGATCATATAGGAGATTCATGCAATTGCTAAAGCAGTCAATTAATTTTATGAATTCATAATAAATCAAATTTCCAGATGTGTAAGTGAGGAACATGAAACATGATAGTTGTAATATGGATATTCAGATTTTCAGATCAACACAGGGAAATATTTTACAGACTGCACTTCAATTTTGAGAATAATGTATTGGAGGCTTTGCTCTACCTCACAAGTTTTCAACATCAAAATTTTAATGATATCACAAGATAATCAGAATTTTTCTAAGAGTGATCAGGTTGAAATAATTCCTTTTTACGCGAGGAGACGCATAGAGCTCATGCCAGAATCTCCGGTTACTCAGAATACTGAACCATTTCACCTCACCTTGAACAACAGTACTTTAGTCAACACTTTTCAGAAAGGAACCACATCACGTCTCATGTGACATGTGCCAATTTACTCAGTGAGACTGAGCGTTGCTCTGTCTTACATTTTCATTTCAGATTTTTCAACAAGGATAGGTAGGCAGCTTTTTCCTCAACTATCTCTTCAACATACATGCAGCAAGTTTAACATCTCGAGAGTGTTGAAAAGAAATTCACATATCCTTATCTTTAACACTCATTTTCACATTTTGTGCAAGAAGTGTATGAATTTTATTCAGCATGCATACCAAAAAAATCATGAACACATAACAGTGCAGCTCCCCCTAAATAGATGCACTTATGAAATATGAACTTCCCCAGAGTGTACGACATGAAGCATACCAATAATGACTCAAATGCAGCATTATTTATCAAGAAATGTGTGGTCTCAGAAATTCCAAAGGATGGGGATGAATAGCATATAATAGCAAGCAAGCACACAGAGGGAATGTTTGCATCATGCAATGCAAATATGTAATGTAATGCAAAATTGCTGATACCATGAATGGATACCAACTGAATTGTATGATACCAATTGAATGAACTAGATGCAGCTAATGCATAAGTTATAATGCAATGATGATATAAGAATGTAATGCAATATGCAAAGGCAAGATGCAAAACTTGATTTTCAGAATTTCTGGACATATTTCACATGAGGGCATTCGCATTCAAATGATAAACAATCAAGTATTTTCCAAGACATGGCCTTCATGAACAAGGGTGCAAATATGATCAAGAATAAACAATGCAACCTGATTGATTCCAAGGATTTATTCAAAAATCAACTATTTTACTTTTTCGAGTTCTAGTACAAGGCGGAGAACCTTGATCCAAAGATCAACTCACGCATAGTGAGAGTTTCCAGGTGGACGCAATCCACCTTTTCACTGCTCATCATTTGATATACCAGATACTCAGTCACGTTGAAAAGAAATCAAGTAATTCAGATTGAAGGATGTTCAATAATCATCAAGATCTTTAGAGTTTGCAATGCCTTTCAAATAATTTGACAAGTTCATCTCATCATGCTAGTGAAGATAACAGGTCAGATTTCAAGCATTGATACCTGTCAAATGAGGAACATCACCATAGCAGGCTGGATGAATGGCAATTCAAGTTTTAAAATCAATACATGAGTTCAGCATGTATCATCATGTGCCTTCAATCAAGTTACCTCAGTAATACCCTTAAAAGAGACTAGAAGTTCATTGTTAGTCCCAAAAATTGAAGTCCCGAAACTCACACAATAATGTCATGATCAACTCAGATATGGCAATTGATATGAGATGCATTTTCACAAGGATGAGTTCAATTTACAATTTAAAAACATTCATTCAAAGGCAAGCTCTCCCTTTCTATGTGCATAATTTACACAATGACATTTTTGTTTTTGAGTATCATGCAACCTATGACCTAAATGAACAAGTGACTCATTGTACCAGGCAGAGGCACATTCTTACGCATGGTGATAGGCTTCAGACAAGAATGACTTGCCCTTCCTCAAGTCACCATTTGATATACCAAGTAGTCATGCAATGGTGGTTCATGAAAAGTGCAATTGTATTCTAAAAATAATTTTTTTTATTTTCATTCATGGAGACATGGTTGAAACAAATGTGAGTTTTTCAAATAGATCTCAGAATTGATTTCAATACTTGTGCCTTGAGCATCCATTATCTTCCAAGTCTTCCATAAGACTTTCTCCAACTTGTACTTGAGTCGATCCTGGAGGTTGTTTGAGTTCTGGTATGTCATCTCCTGGTGGCAATTGAGAAGGTTCTCATCACTTTTTTAGCCTCTAAGGTATTCCTTTCATTGACTCAAACTTGGCCATGACTAGCCCATCATCATTTGGATTTGGAAGTGAAATATGCATCTAAGGATAAAAGGATTTGATTTGTCAATTTTGATTCAAATTTATTAATAATGACATGAAAAATTCTTTTAACAACCAACATCCCCTAGATAGCTCTAGATGCAATGCATGACTCATGTGTGAACCTAAACATTAAGCCTATACGACGAATGCAGTTGCTCCCCCTTAGTGTGTGCATGAATGCAAGATAGTCAATAAAATTCTAATGCAACATATAGTCATGGATGAGATGAAGGCAAGAGAGTTGCATGGGTTATAACATGAGTTCACAATGTTAAACTTTTGCACGATAGAATGTGAAGACATGTGATTGACTCAATGTATGAATTGAAAATTAATTTGAGTGTTCTCAAATTTCCCTTTCAACAATGGGCTGCATGACAAGAGGTCTACACAGAAGTATGCAACTAACTGTGTATGAAGTGCATGTGAAGGTGTAAGCAGACAACAGCATGTGAAGGTGTATGCAAACTCAATATATGTAGTGAAATCGTGATTTGAAGAGTCTTCAAGCTCCCCTACAACAAGATGCTATATGACAAGTGATATATGCACAAATATGCAAACAACCATGAATGGAATGCATGTACGGACATATGCAAGACTACATGACTATATGACTCAAAATGAATCAAAACCTTACACAGTCACTGGAGAGAGTAGGAGAGATATCACCTGAGTGCTCAGATTCTTCTTTTAACCTTGCTTATGCCACTTGACCCGTGTGCCTTATCTTCTTGAATGAAACAATGTTTCATGCTTCATATTTCCAAGGCACACATACAAAACAGATTTCTCATTTACCATTCTTCGGTACCTAAATCCTTTTAGGTCCTTGTAGGTTAGCAGCAACATTGGCATGTAATTTCTAATTTTTAACAACATTCAAGTCATTATTTTTCATGAGAAAACAATCATGCTTAACGTTCTCAGATTTTCCAAAGTGATGGAGAGAAGCACCTGGCATTACATTTTTCTTTCTTATTGGTTCTACTGGTTTGTGTGGGTGAGCATGATGTGTTGAATGGGAGTTCTTTCTCTTGAACAATAACCAGCAATGTGAAGTTGTATGACCTGTTTTTCCACAGTGATTACAATGCATGGAAGGTTTTGTGGTGAAGACTTTCTTTGCATTTTTCAAAACAGCTTGGTTTCTACATGCTTTCAAGTCATCATTCTTCATAATGAAGCAATTATGCATAGTATGTCCATGTTTTCCACAATAAAAATATGTGAGTTTCTTTCTAATTGGTTGTGTGTGTGTGGAAGAAGTATGTTCATCATGCATGGAAGTGCTAGCAGCATTTTTATATTTTTGATGTAAATTTTTTTTCTTTGTGGAGGCAAGTGTGTGTGCAATATGATTTTTCTTTTTCAGATTTTCATTTGATCTTTTTGTTGTCTGTGAGGAACATTGATGTAGAGACTCATTTGATTTGATGGCTATGTTAGAATTGTACACAAAAGATGTATAAACTTTTTTGTCAAATTTCTTTTTGTTCACAGGATTATAGCCTAGCCCTTCCCTTTGAAAATTCACCTTAGTCCCCAAGATTTTATCCATATTTTCTTTTCCTTTCACAAGCTTAGATAATGAAACATTCAGATCAAGAATTTCTTTCTCAAGAGAAGAAATGTGCAATTAATAGGAAACAATATCATTTTCACAAGAATTAACTTGTTCATGTAAAGTGGCATTGATGGTTTTATGACTTTCAATTTCTTGCACCAACACATGCACTTTTTCAGATTCATCAACATTCACAGATTTTCCTTTTTCAAAAGCAAGCAATTTTTCAGAAATAGCACTATTCAATTCATTCAGTTTCTCATTTTCTCTTGCAAGCTTTTGATCAAATTCATTTTGACCATTGTCCATTTGACTTATTCTCTCTCTCAGTTCTTTGTTTTCATTTCTCATGGAGCAAATTTGATCTTTATGAATTTCTAGATCGAACATATGAGCATCAATCAATTCCTTCAAGTGTGGTCATTCTTTACATGAGGAATTGCAATTATTTTGTTCAGCATTCTTTTTTAGTTTTTTATTTTCAGATTTTAACTTCTTGTATTTTTCAACAAGCTCATCATATGCATTCAACAAATCTTCATAGCTAAATTCATCTTCATTATCAGAATCAAAATTGACCTTTGAGCTTGATCCACTTGGCTGATCACTCTCTTGACCACTCGTTCCTACCACAAGACATCTGTCTTTATGCTCTTCCTTGAAGCTGGCTAAGCCATCCACAATATCCTTCGCGGATCTGCAATGAGAGATAAAGGGAAAGTGATTAGAATCAACTGCGACAGTAAGCAACTTTAAAACTAAACAATTTTGATCATGTTTAAGCTTTTGATTTGTAGTCCATACACTTTTGTCCTTAGGCAATTCATATGGACCATGTGAAATAAGCTTCCATAGCTTTGGGTCATATGAGTTGATAAGACTACACATTTTACCTAACCACAAATCAAAATTGCAACCATCAAATACTGGTGGAGAGTTTAAGGTGTACATCATGGTAGTCATTGATCTGGATCACTCTAGATCATTAGATCTATGAAATTAGAGCCTTAGCTCTGATACCAATTGAAGTCCTGCGATCAATGACACCCAAGAGGGGGGTGAATTGGGTGATAACAAATTTTACGAAAACTTTTGGCCTTTTTGAAATATGTGATAGAATGCTAGTTAAGAGATTCAAAACTATTTGAGCACAAATTGGATTTATCAAACTTTATATGATAAGATATAGATTATGCAAGATATACGTAGATAAATCTAGAATAATAAGGTACACTAACACTCACGTAGAATGGGGGTAAAGGAAAAGGACCAAATCACACAAATCAACACACAATGCACAACGGTTTTTAAGGTGGTTCGAATGTAACGACGGCAATCCTACGTCCACCCCTCACCAAACCCGGTGAGGCTTCACTCGGGGATAAATCCCCAAATGGAGACAACGCTCCAAACACACACGCAGGACGATGCCTGCCCGTACACACATAGGGACGCACCCCAACACACACACACACACACACACACACACACACACACACACACACACACACACACACACACACACACACACACACACACACACACACACACACACACACACACACACACACACACACACACACACACACACACACACAATGAGACGAAGTCTCCAACACGATCCGACAACCGGATCACCAACACAAACACCCACTGCCACAAGTGCGGCAATCCATACACACGAGACATAATGGATCTAAATCGACCCACACACGCACAAACGTAGATCTAGGAAGATCCACGCACACACACGAATCAAATACGACACACACACACATGACCACGGATCCAACAACGATCCACACACACACAAGTTCTAGCAGTTTATGATGAATACAATTACAACACCCAAAACATAAAAACGATGAGGCTTAGTTTAAAAAACTCCTGTTTTGGGTTCTCCTTGAATGCATGTTGCGGATCTTGAAGGTATCTTCAATCTTCACATGACTGGAGCTTCAATCCGTGCTTGCTTAGCTTTTCTCCTTTCTTGCTTGCTTGGCTTCTCTTCTTTCTCCCTTAGGCACTCTTCTTCTAATCCTTGCTTGCTTCTTTTCCTTGGAGGATGTTGGCTTCAGATCTACCTTGAATGGCTTGAAGTTGGATGAAGATGTTGCTGCATGAGGTACTATTCATGGCTACACTACTCCTCCTTCTTCTTCACTTGAACAGCCTCCTCCTGATCTCCCCTTGAATCCCCTTGGATGGTTCTTGATAGCCTCCTCCTTGATCTCTCTTTTGTTGGTTGCTTGCTTCTTCACTTCATAGGTGCTTGTTGGCTTCAGATGCCTTCAATGGGTTGACAGTTCATGAAGAACACTTGCTGCACGAAGTACTGTTCACGGAGCTACAGTGCCCTCTCCTTCCTCCTTGGACAGCCTCCCCTTGAATCTCTTGGATGGTTAGGGCTTTAGGCTTCAATGAGATGTTTTATAGCCCTTGAATGGTCCATGGACAAGCCCCAGACCAGATCCACAAATCATGGTGTAATTGGGATCATTGAGATTAAACAAATGGGAAGAAAGACATCTCCACATGCTTGAAACATAAAGTCAAACAAGGCTACATCGGGGCTGGCGGTCGACCTGTAGCATGGGGCAGTCGACTGGAATTTTGCAGGTTTGAAGATTTTGGTTCTAGGATAATCGGTCGACCGCCCCAAGGCTGGCGATCAATCGAAATCTAGGATTTTCTAGATTTCGATCTTCTGTTAATTCTTGTTGACCGGCCCGTGCTCTCCGTCCGATGAAACAGTGATTATCCTGCAAAAACAAGTTGTTAGCCTATCAAAAAATATATCCATATGATCAAGGGTTGTGCGTACAACAATATTCATATAGTCTGAGCTTCATTCTACCCAATTATCATTAAGACTTATATAACACTGCAGTCATCCAATGTGAGTGTATCGTGTGCCCAAGTTCCATTCCACTCAGTTTTTTATTCCACTCAGTTTGCCATTTTTTGCATGCGGGGTTCAAACCTTGTAGACACAAAAACCAAGTGTTCCTTGGAGTTTAATCATTATTAAACCACATATCAACCTCTTTCCACCAAGATTCACAGAATAGATATTACCATGCATCCACTTGATATTTGGGTGTCTTCCAACTGTCTCTGTCCTGTAAAAGACAAAACAAAGCATGAGATCTTCATGGATATCAAAAGTCCCATTCTGAAAGCTTCATTTTGACATTGACTCATTCTTTCACAAACATGAATGATTATCAATGGAATAGAAGTTAATGCAGGTACATATGATATAATCATCCACACATAAACCATTACATGTTCAGCCACAAAAGTTCTAATTGAAAAGAACAAGAACCACATTATGAACTGCCGGAATCCATTAGCCAATCTCAACCTTTCTTGAACAACAAGAGCACAAGGACTCTTGAAATATCACACAGCCAAGTATTATCATGAACATAAGGTTTAGTTATCATCAAATTGTAAAGTTTAGTTATCTTCAAAAACATATGCAAGCCATATACAACACATTGGTATCAGACTTTATCAAAAATTGACATCTTTGTCATTTCTTTCTGAAACTGGCCTGTATGAGCAATTCTTATGAAAAACTCCCTTCACAGTTAAGTTTTATTGAAATTCATTGAACTTCATTGTGATTAGAAAATTTCTAATCTGTTCACCAATTCATTAATTTGAGCAAACATATTGAAGAATCTTCTTGTATAAGGATATGTGATAACCCATGAATAAAACTGTTGGTTTGAGCCTAATGAATTCAAGAGTTTAAAAATTTTAACTCACTAAAAAAGGTTGTATTCGGAGGTTAATAAATCTCAACCAATTCTCACATGTTGTGTCCCTTTGCAATCTCCTAGAACCTGAAAATTTAAGGTTATGGCAACCTTGGTTGAGAAACTTAGATTAAGTATTGTTCTTAAACATAGATTAATCTAAAAAATTCCAAAGGGTAGCACATGATAAAAATTATGAATCAATACTCAAGGTAGAGCAATGGCTAAGTGTACACTGAGAAACTAAGCCCTTCATCAAAGAAATGAAGGTGACTTAGTCATGAAGTGCATTTGCTATCTCTATTTAAAGTGAAGCAGGATAGTTAGTCTCACTGAGTAACTAGGGGTGCTGGCGTCTAATCAATGTGCACTCTTATGTAAAAAGGTGTAGGCTATACTTGAATGCTCTTAAAAAATTATGAGCAAAAAGAAAAATCTGAAAATATGATAAAAAGGTCAGAAAAAGTGCTGTAACCCTAAGGACAAAATCAGAAATGTTGAATTTGTTTAATCTCAATACTAGTCTTTAGCTACTCCTAAGGGAGCCATTGATTTTGAATAAGTAAGGCAAAGGGAGGTTAAACAAGATTTAAACATGTAGCCTTGGTTTATTTCTAATAAGCTTGAGTGCAAAATGCTTCAAGAGTTTGATTGATAAACTCTAGATTTATTTCACTTAAACCAAGTAGAAAATAAGGGTTGTGCCATAGAAAACCTTATAACAAGAGAATCTTAATACTGAAAGCTTGACTAATGAATATTGATTCAGGTTGTGATTCTTCTAATCTAATGTTTTCTTTCTTGAACTCCTTGAAGTAATTTTTCCACTACATGAAACTATCATTATAGAACTCTGCTGGCTTTCTAAACTTCTTGGATTTTCAATATTGCTGCTATGATAATCTCACATTTTTTACTCTGACTGGTTGTCCAAAATGATTTCTTGACTAAACCATTTTCATACAATTGCAATAACCTTCTTGCTGATAAGTTGCATAACATATCACATATGATCTGCATAATTAAGGGGGAGTTGATGATATGTTTGTACTGTGCATTTTCACACTTGATTCTTGTTAACTACTACTGTAAATCTTAACTGCTATCTAACCTCACTGTTTTCAGTATGACCCCATTCAATTTTGCACACTTCCTTAATTGGTGTCTAAGCTTTAAATTATTTTTGCCAATGACTAAGGGGGAGAAAACTTCTATTGATTATACTCCTGATTTCAAACTATTTTTCTTTTGATGATGTCAAAGGGGGAGAGAGTTTGATGAGGCATTTAGTCAATCTCCAAGGGGAGAGAGTTGATCAAGGGGGAGAGGTCTCCAAGGGGGAGAGAGTTGAGAGCTTGGGGAAGAAAGTTGAGGATATCATTGATCCCAATGTTGTTAATGTTATAAATTCATAGTGCTCAGATCATAATGACTCACAGTGTAGCCATCATCAAAAAGGGGGAGAATGTTGTGCCCTGTGATTTTGATGATGTCAAACACTGTGAGTCATTCATGATGTCATGATATTGATATCTTGATCCTTGATATACGATTGTTAATATTTTGATAATGGCTTGCTTGTTATGCTTTGATGTTATACATGAACTTTTGGAGAACAAGCACAGTAGCTAAACAAAAGGTTCAAGAAGAGGAGTCGAGGTTGGAGACGACTCCAATTCACAGCTCTCTATCGCTCAGTAGAAAAAGTAGTTTGGAGTCGACTTCAGAAGCCAATAGAGTCAACTACAGATACACCCACCAGAACAAGTGAATAAGAGTAAAAAATGAACCTCTAAGGGTGACAAATGACTCTACACGGGTGACAAATAGATGATAAGGCCGAAGAATGAATGAGAGGGTTGAAGGTTGAAGAAAAGATGAAGTCAAGTCGACTTCGGATGAAGGCCAAGTTGACTTCGTTCAAGTTCAAATTCAAATTTAGTCAAATTGACCTAGTCAAAGGTCAAATCCAGTCAAGGACACCTATCATACAAGGGAATTATGTTCCAAGCCCCAGAGTCAACACAGTCAGACCCTGGAGTCAACACAAAAGTTCACCAGAAGACCCTTTCTGCTGAAGAAGGCAAGGTAGACAAATAAGACAACACAACTTGAGGTCAACACAAGCGTTTGTCAGAAGACTTGGTTAGCTGAAGAAGTCAAGGGAGTCAAATAGAAGCTATCGCTAACAGATGAGATTCAACGATGAAGAAAAGCTCACAGTGGAATGAATGGGTAACAAGGCTGACAAATAGGTCAGTAGTGGTGAATACTAGAAGATAGCAGCGACAAATGAGTAGTTAGTGGTGACAAATAGGGCATCGCGCCCTTCCTTTCCATATCCATCCGGAACCTCCGAATTTCTTATCTTATTCCCCATCTCTCTCAGGGCACCACGCCCTTCCTTCCCATATCCGTCCGTAACCTCCGGATCTCTCGTCTTATTCTCCATCTCTCTCAGGGCATCGCGCCCTTCCTTCCCATACCCATCCAGAACCTCCGAACCTCTCCTTCTTTCGATTTATCATTTTGTTCTTCTAAGTCATCGCGTCCTTCGTTCTTTTCACCCCTTTGAATTGCCTTTTTACATACTTCCCAGGGCATCGTGTCCCTCATGATCTTCTTCCTCCAGAACCTCCGAATTCATTTCCCCATGATTCTCCTCTTTTACGTTCAGACCCTTCGGATCTGCCTCTCTCGATTCACCAATTTCTAATTCCTCCCGATCTCGCTCCCGAGTTCGACCCGGTTCCTTCCACATTAACTTCCTCGGGCACCTGCCCGTTCTCACACTGTTTCCGATGCTTTAGTCCTCACTATTTTCTTTGATTTCTTCTCATCCTATAAATTTTTCTAGGTATCTTTCACCTAAATCTGGTTTTATCCCCACTTATTTAAAATAAACTGCCCTAGTTGGAGGATTGTTGTACAGAAGGAGCCTTACCGAAGTTCTTTTATGGTGTCTTGATGATGATGAGATTTGGAAATGTGTAGAGGAAGCACACTCAGGTGTGTGCAGTGGCCATGTGAATAGTCAAATGCTCGCTAAGAAGATCATTCGGCAAGGCTTTTACTGGCACACTATGGAAGAGGATTGTGCCGTCTATGTCCGTAGGTGTGTCAAGTGTCAACTTCATGCCGATAAAATTCATTCACCATCTTTCTCACTTCATCCAATATCCTCCCCGTGACCTTTCTCCATGTGGGCATTCGACATCATTGGTCCCCTAGGTGATCCCAATTCCCTCACCAAGCAAAAATTTTTCATCCTTACTGCGATGGAATACTTCACCAAATGGGCCGAAGCCGAAGCTTACGTGAAAAGCAAGGCGTCAACAGTCTGCAAGTTCATCGTGAAGAATATCCTCGCCAGGTTCGGCGTCCCAAGCACAATCGTCACCGATAATGGGCCACAGTTTATTTCCCAAGACCGTCAGGACCTCTGCAAAAGTTACACAATTACATTGCATCATTCATCACCTTATTACCCACAAGGTAATGGCCAAGCAGAGGCCACCAACAAAACATTGATCAAAATCATAAAGAAAACCTGTGAGTCTAGTAAGTTTTCAGACTGGCCAGAAAAGTTTATCGAAGCTCTATGGGCCTATCGCACTTTAATTTGTACCCCCACCGGGCAGACTCCGTTTGCCCTTACTTATGGTATGGAAGTGGTAGTCCCGTACGAGACTCTGATCCCTTCTCTTAGAGTACAATTGGATGAGGAATTTCCACTCGACGAATGTCGTAATTCACTCCTTGCCCAGTTGGAACTCTTAGATGAGAAACGGCTGGCCGCTGCCGAGCATGCGCGTGTGTATCAAAATAGACTCGCTCGCTTTTACAAGAAGAAAGTCATTAAGAGAAAATTCAAAGTCGGTGAGATGGTCGTGAAGAGAATTTTTGTCAAATCTGGAGGGCCACGTTCTAAGCTCCAACCCAATTGGGAAGGACCATTTGTGATTCAAGCCGTGTACCCTGGCAACGCCTACAAGCTAGTCAACGCCGAAGGGACCGAGTTATCCCACCCTTGGAATGGGCTTTATCTTAAAAAGTAGTACCCTTAGCTTAGTGTCAAAACATAAAAAAATGATGAAAAGACAGAAAACATGAAAAATAACCAAAAATATTGAAAATCACTAAAAATATGGAAAATTCAAAATGTCGATGCCTGGTGGTCACCATGTAAGTAAGCCCCTGCATCCAACCTTCATGTTAGGATAGGGCCCATTAAGGCTTGATAGGCACCGGGTCTTGGTTTGCCAGAACCGTGGAGATCCCTGTCCGGCCACATCGGCCTATGCTCGCTCAAAGGAAGCCAACATATACTCACTCACGTATTTTTATCCAAAAAAATTGGTAGCATCACCGACAGTGGGGCCTCACCCAGAAGATCTCCGGAAGCTGTAATCTCTATTCTTTTCTCTTCGACCAAATGAGACAGTCGGCGCCCTTAAAACGCTGAGCATGAGAAACCAAAACTCAAACCCCCAAAGGCAAGAGTAGGATCCATTTCCTCGAGCATTGATCAGAGCACGAGAAGAGGGCAGTGTCCCCGCAGGCATGCAAAAGGGAGCCCACAATGTCAAATGACTATATCTCCCTCGCAAAAAAGAAGCACAAAATCAAAATCAAGAGAAAAGCCTGGTTGTGACCGTGCCTGATGCGATAAATGGAACCCCTCAAAGCAAAAGTCTGAATCCACAAAAGGGGCCATGGAATGTAAATGCTCGAGATTTGGTCTGAAGTTGTCTGAAAGGAAAGAGTTAAATGGGCCCTTATTGGCTCGCCGGGTTAACGGTTTTGCCGGTCCTCTCAGGAGGTTTATCCCCTACACTCTTCCTTCTCCCTTTAAAGATGAAAGCTCGACGGAATGTCTGAACGGTGAAACCCGCCAAGGTCTACGACCTTATTTTAACACAAACTTATGGTTATCCACTTCAACGAGCAAAAAGCTATCACTGCGAAGGTGTCTCTGTGTTTCTGGCTGGTCAAGACCCCTGTTTACCACCTTAATGTCTTCTTGTTTAACCTTGGGCTTAGGCCAATGCAAGCGCGTCACCTATGGGTGCGACGGCGTCTGATTCCGGATCAGCGTCGCGTGGTTAGTCATTAGGGTTCCAGGGTGTTCCATCATACACCATCTAGAGTTGTGAGGAAATAGACCCGGGTTGGGCAAACCGTTTACCTCGAAAACCTTTTGGGTGAATCCCTGTGGTCGGAAGCGACTGGGAGCCTAAGCATGGCATGACGGTATTGTCATCATGGTAAGTCTTAGCCGGCGGGATTATCATTCGAGGGGTCTAGAGGCCCAAATCAACTTAGATGTGCACTTAGGATACCTGTGAGGTTAGTAAGAAACCCCTGTTCTCATGTAGGTTAGGTGCCATTTGGGTGTTTACTAGGCGTTAGCAACAAAAAATGATGAAAAATAACAACAAAAAAGGGGAAAAGAGAAAATGTACATATTTACAAACAAAAAAATTGAATATTACAAAAACAACAAAAAAATGCCAAATATAAAAAGAAAAAAAATCAATTTCGCATGATTGCATTTGTATGCAGTATTCCACCTTTTAATATCGCTTGCATTCGTGTGCTTGTCTGTCGCATTCATCATCACCGCATCTTTCCCTTGCCTTCGTTAATAAAGGCTTGGCCCCTTGACCTGTTATTAAGGATAGTCAAAGTGACCATCTGCTTATTGAGCAAGGGGCCAAGTCAGAGTAGAAATTCTGATTTGTTTGTTTCAGTGATGTGTACAGGGATTCAAGGCAGCAAGAGCGAGGTGAAAACCAAACAAAATCAAACATTTTATTCCTTTCCAAAATAAAAAAATTACATCAAGTTCCACCCTCTCTCTCTGCATTACTCGTCCCACTACTCTTAGGGCAAAACGCTCTCAAGGGTGCTACCCAACTACGAAAAGCGATACTCCTACCGCTCTGTACTCCTCTTCCTATTCTCACATCCCGACATTGATCCATGGGAGCAGCAAGGAAGCTACTAACGTGAAAGCCACGCTCTCGTGCTCTTCGATAGCGCTCCTCACCATCTCTCAGCCACTGTTCAGCAAGACCAAGGTTGGTTCGGAGTTCGAATAGCTGGGCCTCCATGGCCCTTCGTTCCTCCCTTTCAACCAATCTATCGGCTCTTTCTCTCTCTGTGTCTCTTTCTCTCTCTACCCGTTCTCTCTCACGGTCTTCCCTCTCCAACTGGAGAGTGATCCTCAGCTCCATGGCATCCCTAGAAGAGTCATCATCTGGACGACGTCGCAGTTCCTCCTCCAGCTCTACTATTCTAGCCTCCCTCTGCGCAACTTGGGCAAGGAACTCTTGCGTCTCCTTTTCCTGCAAAATATACCATCTCAGATATGCGGCAAGGCATAAACAAGGACAACTCAACACTGAGACTCTTACCTGTATAGAGAGCATTCCTTCCGCCTCCGCGGCACGCTGCGTGGCACAAGCAAGTTGCTCATGAAGCAAGTCAAGTTCTGGGGTAGGGATCCACAAGCTGGAAGAGACACCACCTGCTCCCATCGCTGAGGAAGCCGCATCAATCTGGGCATGCTATAACCGCATGAGATGATAGTTAGCAGCCGAACACCATGAATCTAGGGTCTTAATTAGAAGTGTGCACTGTATATACACCTACCGAAGCACGCAAGGCTCCGCGAGTGTCTCCCAATTGTTGCTCCGTCTCTGCTAGGCAAGACCACACGTTCGCTATCATGGTATCACGGACATCCTGCAGCCATACGAGTCAGCATTTCCACCAAAAAACCAAAAAAGACAAAGAAGAAAAGAGGAAAGGGGAGACCTACCTCCACATGTCCCCGGGGTTGGAGCCGCTCTGCGTACATTGTCTTATACAGGCGCAGGTAATCCTCGCTATCCCGTGCATATGATTCTACGATTGTGCCACCCCGTTACCAATCTTCATACTGTTCGAGGAACCGCACACGCCAATCAATGCAGGTTGCCGGTCCCCGCGTCTTTCTCCCGACGCGAGGTGGCGCAGCCGTATCAACCCATTCTTGAGCCAGTCCTAAAGTCCTCATAACCAATCGTAGCCGAAGCGGCTCGATTTCATTCAGGCAGTGCATCCACAGTTCCCGTCCGAACCGGGCACGACTTGTTAGAACCCATGGTTGGTCGGCATCGACTATGCCTGAGTAGGGTCTCCAGTTTTCCTAGGTTAGGTTGTACATACCCATTTAGCCGGTCTAAACCAAAAACAAAATGAAAATAATTCCAAAAAAAAATCCCACCATCGCTGCAGGGAACTCCTGTAACTCCCGCCTTAGCACCATCAGTTGGTAGGTTAGGGGTGCCGCACTCATGATGGGTTGCCACCGCCTGGCTTGCGGCACCATCACTGGTCGCCAATGTCGAGCTCTCCCCATTGGGAGGTAATAATAGCTCCACAGCTGCTTTAGCACATGTCATCAGTACCTTAAGTGGACCATTACAAAAAATAAACAAAAAATATAAAAACAAAACAAAATATACCTGGATGAATGGTGTGAAACCACTCACAGTTATCTCGCGGTCCGCCTCTTGGAACAGACCTGTAAACAAATGCGCCAGCATGACAGCTCCCCAGGCGTAGTGCCCTACTTGATGGGAATCGACACCGAGCCAGTACCTTTTCATATTGCATTTATATCCTTTAGTTTATTTTTATATCCACGGGAAAATATACGCGCAATTGTACGACTTTATCGGCCAATGCGTCACTCCCGTAGATTGTGTGGGTTTCTATGTAATTTGTTAGTAGGACCAGCAAGGGGGCCCTCAGCCCTTTCCCATTGGTCCATGTCATCTTGTGGGGCTGGTCAACCATCCTAGGTGGACATCTAGAAGGTTGGACTAGTCATATGCGACATGGGTAGACAAGTGGCCCATTTTGTCCAAGGTAGGCCACTTACCATTCAACCTTCCATTCAACCTCCCCTCCTAGTCAATAGGCCCCCCCCCTTGCATATTATATTCTTCTTTTTTGTGTTTGTGGCATGCAATCCCAGCCCTTCAATCCTCTTCCCTAGATCTAAGGGTCCACATTGCATTTGATGTAAACCATATATAAGCTTGTATTTTCATGTGAAATTCAATGAAAAATCAGAATTTTTGTGTGTAAGCAAGGAGCTTGGTGCGCCTCTCTCTCCTCCCCTGCTGTTCTTCCATCCCCAACCCCAGATCTAGAGTGTTTCTACCTCCTATCCCCTCCTCTCAACCTCCGGTGATCGTCTGTGCCGTCGCCGCCGCCGTTCGTGCCGCCATCGAGCCGCCTCCGCAGTTCTGTCTTCGTCCGACCACAGCCGCTTCCATGAATGTTCTGTCTCAGCCACGAGCTTGGATTGATCTAAAATTTTTTATGGTGTTTTCAGCCCTTGCATCCCAAGTGCCACCTAAATTTTCACGCCCAAAATCCTCCATTTAGTATTTTTACATTTTCGTCCAACCTGTCATCCCAGATCTGCCAGGTTTCTGTCTACAGTGACAGAACCTCTGTATTCTCCCCCTCTGACCATCTTTTTGATTTTTCCAAACCCTCCCAATTTTACCGGGAGTTCTTTCCATTACCCCCGACCTCCACAAATTTTCTTAATTTTTTATCAGCCTTCTATCTATTTTTATAAATTCGTGTTCTTCCTCTGATACAGTGTTTTTAGTCAGATCCCAGATCCGACCACCCTCCACTTCCAAACTTTAGAACAAATCACCACGACCTCCACATCCAGATCCAAAAAAAGTCCCGGTTTCCTTCTTCGATTTCCTACAACCTTGCTGAAGAACACATCTTCAAATTCGGACATCTACTTCACGGTCAAAGGCAATCAACAGGAAAGTTCTCTGCAGATCTGAGTCTTCGGTTACTGTACAACAGCAGCATATAAAATTCGCCAACGTAAAGTATAAATCTGGTGAATTTTTCTGAAGGCCACTAGATTGCAGTACTTCGAAGCAGGTTTCCAACGGCTCTAATCTCGTCGCATTCCGACACCGGTGCTGATCGCAGCGTCCGTTCTCGCCGGAGCGAGCGCTGAAATACAGAACCAACAGATTTTCGATCGGTTTTTCCGACCGGTGCCGAACGGAGCCGCCCGGCCTCCGGTCGGCGAACCAGCGTGCCGCCAGCCCGGGGAGCGCTTCTCCAAGTGTCTCCACTACAGCGGTACCATCGGGTCCCACACGGCCCCTCCGGACAGCACGTGGGCCCCACGGTCGTGAACACGCGTGTAGCCGAATCAACACACGAAGCTGCTCGTCAACTCGAATTCGGTCCTCCCGGGCCCATTTGTATAGCCCTTTACCTCCCTGCGTGGAGTGGGCATGTTCCCATTACTGTAATTATTGTGTGTTAAGTTTCCCGGGAGTACGAGTTTTTGGCCGGGTCCGTCTTCCCCACGCCGAGCGCGTGGAGGTATCGTTCTCGCTCCCTACACTCGGCATTTGCTTATTTTCATATATACTTGTTTATGCCGCTGCTAGAGAGCATGCTTTAGGTCCGTTAGCTCGCTATATTATCATTCACCGATGCTACGAGAGAGAGCGTGACCATCCCGTGACCCGATCCGGGCACGAAAGTGCGAGCCGACCACCCTAGCTCTTGCCGGTTTCTCAACCGCGCACGTCCGATGCTTCCCTCGTTAAGGGACGATCGCGAGCTTGTCGTGTCCGTGTCTCGTCCCGCATCACTACTCTTTCGAGGTCTGATAGCAGTCCAGGAGGCGACAATGGATACCGTCCCCTTTCGAGCTCAGTATCAATCTTCCCAGTAAAAAGAGGAGAAATCTCCTCAAATCCATGTTGGATCTCTCCCAATTGCCAAAATCTGTGCAGTACACAACACGACATCCTCTTTTCATCCTTTCCATGAATTCTTCTGAGGAGTCATCATCCCGTCGACGGGTATCAGTTAGCCCTAATGCCTCCATGATAGATGTCCAGACTACTGACCTGTTCTTCCGACCATCTAGGTCCAAACCCAGAAGCTTCTGGGCACCTTCTCGGTAGTCCGCATAGGTGACTCCAGTCACCGCCTCGCCATCCACCTTGAGGCTCGTGATTCAGACCACATCTTCCAGACTGGGCACCATGTGCCCCCATGGCATCAAGAACGCCCGACTCACTGGGTCCCATCTTTCACACAAGGCTTGGATGAGGACCAGGTCGAGCTTGATAGGCTCGATCCAAAGAAAGGCACCAAATCCCATCACGTCTAGCCTAGCCTTCTAAAAATCTGGGAGACCCCTGTATGCTGCCACTGCTAACTCCCATGAAATGTGTGATTTCATCACACTCTGCGCATGCATAAGGAATAGAGAAGTGTGTTGTTAAAAGAAAGGAGGAAAGAAAGGGAGGAAGAAAGAATGAGAAAAAGGGCAGGAGAGCTCAGCTTACGAGTTACGATTGGGTCTTTTCATTGAAGTGCCCTTCGAGGTCCGAGAGCTTCCTAGAACTGCTACCACTGGACCTACTCCTCTTCGAGGAATAGGAAGATTCGCCCTCCATCCCGATCTCAGAACTCTGAGTTCCTTATCTTTTGCGAGAATTTGTACTCTTCGAGTTGGCTCTCGATGTCCCTGCGATAACAAAAGAGGCAGGTATTTATAGAAATGGGAGAAGTGCGGGCCAAGATTGCCTTCATCAACTTTGATGATAGCCCTCGCTATAAGGCATCTGCCCTACCGTCCCATGTGTCACTTCACCGCTCGCGCAAGGTGACTGTTTGGACGGTGTAATATGACGACCCGCCCCCTATGTCGTCTAGGGATGCCCTATCATGTTTTGGAAGTCGTCCGCAAAATTTGAAACATCATCCCGAAGAAGGGGCCAGAGCCGTCATTATCAGCTTTGACGACAAATTCCCGTGGAAAATAGTCACAACAAGATGCGATTCTCTATTTTAGGGCGGGGTTTCGGCAGACGCATCACATGAGAACAATGCAAAGGAGAAGAAGTGTAGGGAAGAAGGAACGCACGAGAGAACAAACAAGCAGTAGAAAATCAAATCACTCCATTCATAAGTTTACATAAGCTGTCATAAACATCATAATCATAGAGAGAAGGCAAGTCCACTAGCTCGCCAACTCTTGCCATTATCTTCATGCTCGTCCCTCTAGGCGTCCCTCTCCTCTCCCCTGAGGTGAGGGTCCCTCAGAAGCCTCCTGGATCCCCGTGCAGTCGCACCCGTCTCACCTCGTGGTGCCTGCTCCACAGCAGTGGCTCGCTGCTCCTCCCCTGGCGTGGCAAAGAAGCCGTCAATAGAAAAGCGGCCAGACTCGCGGAGTCACTCCCCGAACTCTCGCGCTCTCTCGTAGCGCGTCTCCATCGCTCCTAGCCTCTGCACCACGACCTGAAGGCCTAGCTGGAGCTCCCTCACCTGGGCCTCCAAGGCCTTCCTCTCGGCCTGATCTCGCTATCGCTCGGCCCTTCTCTCCTCTCTCTCTCTCTCTGCATCTCTCCTCGTCACCTGAAGAAGGACCCTTAACTCCAGGATGTCTGGAGAAGGCCTCTCCTCACTGCGACGCCGCAGCTCCGCTACAGCCGCCACCCAGGCATCACGCTCCTCTTCCGCCCAGGCCGCACGGGCCACCACACCGGCAAGTTACTCTCGGAGGGAGGCAATCTCAAGAAAAGGGGCCGAGGAACTGGAAGATGCGCCACCGGCCATTCCCACCATCGCTGTCTGCTGGGCACGCTGGAACAAACAAACAACGACCGTCAGCTAAGCTCCAAATTTAAAAATAAAAATGCAGCACTTAACTTACCAGGAGCAACAGTACCTGTTGAGTGACGGCCAGCTGCCACCTAGCCTCTGCCAGTTGGGCACGCGAGACGTTGATGTCACGCGTATCCCCAGCTTGGGGAAGCCCCGCATAACTCTCTCTCTTTGCTACCACAGGAAGTCCGCACTGTTCTGCACCAATACGCTCCCTTGCTGTCCAGGGAGACGTATGCGCCAGTCCTCGAGCTTCGCCTTGCCGCGACTCTCCTTCCTGACGCGGCTCAGCTCATCCACGCTCGCCCATTCATCGGCCAAGCCCAGGGTCCGTGCCGTGCCCTACATCAAGAAAGAAGGGTCTTGCGTCATAACGAGAACGTGTCTCCTGTCTAGGACGCGTCCATCATTTGAGTGCAACACTCGCTGAACCCATTTCCCCCCTCGCGTGGCTCACTTCAAAACTCAAAATGGATCAAAGAGGAGGAGATCGAAGGACCTACCAGACCGTGTTCACCTCCCTCCGCACCATCGGGCCCCTCGGGTCCCTCGGGGGCCCGAAGCGGCCCTTCCTCCTCCATGGACGCCGCTCCGTGCTCTTGCGCGTCCCTCCTCGGGCAAGGAGTCCCTCGTCCCTCTCCACCTTCACCATGGTCTGGCCCACCGAACTCCATCGATCGAGAGAGGAAGAAGATGAAGAGGGGTAGCAAATCTCGAAGGGAGGCGGGCTCGTTTGCGGGCAAGGCACAGAAGAAGAAAGGCCGCCTGGCGCTTTAAATTTGAATTCAAAAGTTAAGACGCGTCCTCGCGCCTGGACGCGCCCAAAAGGGGAAGAAAAGAAACATGATCCCTCCGTGCAAGGCGTAGTTCCCCACTTTTCAGGATAAGGTCTCGTGAAGCGTGCCTCGAAAGAATAGGTTCAAGAAAAAGCATGGGAAAGGGAAAGTGCACACAAATAAAATGGAACCAATTTTTCACACAATTCCATATCTTATTCAAGGCAGACTGAGCTATATCAGGGGCTTAGGCACTTTAGGCCTTAACTTTCCCAGTTCGGTTACATAAGCCCTCCACAGCTCGCATTCTTCCCGTACGTGCGCTAAGGCCTTTCCCTCAACACTTGACTTCTAGGGTGCTTTAATGGCCTTCGCTTCCTTCGCGTCCTCTTCCGTGCCCAACTCCCTCTTCTTCAGAGGAACGATGCCGGTTAACAGTGGGAACGAGTGGCATGGAATGCCGATCTGGAGGCAGCACTGATGCGCGTTGTAAAGGACAAACTCAGTCGTGCCGATCAGTTGGAGTTCAACTTCGGGAGAAGACCTCATGAGGAGTTCAAGTGAGAGTAGACATGCCGGTGTGCAAGTAAAGAAGCTTTATGTCATGGTTCGAAAGTGAGACCGCCAGTCTTCACGCTTCTTCAGTCGCGGAACATAGTTCGCCACGGTGCCACCGAAGCCTAACACATCGGCTATATGATAAAGGGGGCTTTGTTGGAAGAGCTTCGAAGCAGTTGGCATCCCCTCACGGTGGTTAAATTTGAAGTGCAAATCAATCCAACAATTCACAACAAGTGCGCAACCGAAAGGAGGCTTACCTATGCTGGAGGCAGTAAGGCCACTATAAAGGTAGGCAAGGACGGTAGGTCCCACCCTCTTTCCACTCCAAATCCTGCAGATAGCACTCAGTTGGTCCTCCTCCACTATGTTGTCGGTATAAGGAAACAAGAGAGCACCCGTCAGACAAATGGTGAACCCTTTCATAATTTCTTCCAAGTGGTCATCATCTGGTGACCCTCTCAGGGCATCCATGACCCATTCCGCGAGCCTTTGCAAATCAATTCCCTTTTGAGTGCGGACCTTTCTGGCTACATCGAGCGGCAAGAAGCTTCCAAGCACGCTCTCGTAAGTCCCCCTTGTCAGCATCCGCATAGCCTTTACCTTCCCGTCACTCTTGAATTTCTTCAGTCCGAGCAGAAGTTCCACCTCGTCGAGGAGGATGGTCGCCTCGAAGGTCGAGAAGATGAAAGTGTGGGTCTGAGGATGCCAGATCTCCACTAGTGCGCCCATAGCCGCCCAGTCCATGCGAATCCTCTCATAGTGCTTGGCATGAATAAGGAGCCCCTGAAGATGCCACCTCGAGAGTATGGCCCTCATGCCAATGGAGATGTTAGAAGTTAACTTTGAGAGCCACAGCAATTCGGAAAACTTCCTCGGGCCTGGGAAGAGTGGAAATGGCTGGAAAGAAGAAGAGAAAAGAAGTGAGAAGAACGTTCACGTGGAGAATTTTAAATGAATCAGCTTACCATGTGCGACTGGATCATCCCACTCAGATGACCCTCGAGGTTGGAGAGTCGCCTGATCTCGCTGCTAGGCCTGCTCCTCTTCATAACGTAGGAAGACTCTCCTTCCATCCTGAAATCCCTAGATTCTCCTCTCATCCTCCTCCTGAGCTTTCAAAACTCTCCTAGGTGCATTTGGTTGAACTAGCCTAAGGGAGGTACTTATAGGAAAGGAGAGGCGCTACAGGACGAAACACGTCACATCAGTGGTTAGTCGTCAGGGTTTTGTCTGGATCCCCTTGTACTGTGGTGCGATTCTGTTGTAATTCTGCTACTTTCTTATGCATTTAATCTATGTTGGTCTGTGCAGGTTTTACTAACGGACGTCTTTGTCATATCTTGTGTACCGTCCTTCGGTGTTTGGTCCCCCCATGTCATGCATCATATTATATGATATCTATGCTATTAGAGCATGTCAAGGACCTTGCGACCCGAACGAATCTGGGATTTGAGTTCCCCTTCAACAAAAACGGTCAGAAGAATTTGGGTTGTACGGATAGGCCGTTAACTTGTGGTAGTATGGGGACGACGGTTCCATTCAGTGAGTTGGTGCGAGGATAAACGGGCCCCAGCTCAGTATCAGCTCACCAGATCGGTATCCTGACCCATTCTTAACAAGTTGACAATATTATCCTTGGCTATTTTCTATTTTAGTTTGTTTTAAATTTTTTCTTTAAACCCAGCATGCATTCATGTAGGACTTTGAGTTTATTTGCGGAAGATCATTCAAGTGATTCGATTGTTAAAGCCGTTGTGCTTCAATTCTTACAAATATGAGATATTCCACTCCGAATGAAATACTAAGTTTCCTTGAAATGGCCCTACGCTGCTCTTCCAAAGGAGACCCTTGTTTGGACAGACCCTCAGATATTCCTTTGCTTTTTACCTTGTTTGACCCACCTTGGCCGCATCACCTCCACATTGGCTGGTAACCGCTCCCCAAAGGTGAAACCTGTAGGTTTACGACCCAAGTACTTCCACACTGAGTATTTGGTCTCATTTATTTTCGTGCCTGAGCACACATCTCGCCCTCTCTTATTTGATCTCCATCCAAGCAATCTTCAAATGTGAAAGACCTTCTTCAAGGTCGCCTCATTGAAACTACGGGAAAGATTCCAAACAGTAATGTCAAAAGCGTGGCTCATCACACATTGGCATCAACTTATCAGTCTATTCCCACTCCATTTCACTCCACTTCGATACCATTCCATTACGTGTCACTCCCTTGCAAAGCAGACGCCAAGGCGGGGCAGCTGTAGACACGCTATTTCTGACATCCCCTGAAAAAATCTCATATTACTATGCGACGCCCCGCAGCGGCTTTCGCATTTTGAATCGCTTGAATGCTTCCTATTATTGAGTCTTCTTCTGCCTTTTCGGCATCCGAAAATCACCTCGTTGCAGAAATCATACGGCATTCAAGCGGCATCACCCCCAATCGGACGCATCGGAAGTTTTCGAAACCGGGAGAATGTCTGGAAGGCGGCTACCGACGCATTTTCAGGGGATCCGGGGGGGTCTTTATGGAGGCGTCCAGGCCCCTGGATGCCTCCATGACTTTCAATTTACAAAAAACACAAAAAGATATAAAAAATCATAAAATCATGGAGGCGTCCACTTGACTGGACGCCTTCATTAATGCAAAATAATAAAAAATAAATAATATTAATAATGGTGAAAAAACAAAATAAAAAATAATATTTTTATAGAGGCGTCCAGGCCCCTGGACACCTCCATCAACTTGCCCACGGGCGCCCCCCGTCCGCCAGTCGGTTTGTCGTTAGAGAAAAGATCCAAATGGTGAAGACGTCCTGCCAACTAGACGCGCCCAATCATGAATCACAGGCGCCGATCAAAATCACGCGTTGTGCCAAATCGCGTGCGGCTTTCGGTGGGGTTCGGTGGGCTTTTATGGAGGCGTCCAGTTTCCTGGACGCCTCCTTAAAAATATTCAAAATAAAAAAGTAAAAATAAAATAAAATATTATTTTTGCTCTGATGAAGGCGTCCAGGGTCCTGGACGCCTCCATCCTCTAGAGCCTTATAAATAGAGACCCCCCCTCAGTCCGAAGGGAGCTTCTAAGAGGTCCGATTGGCTGCCGAAGCCCAGAGGCTGCCAGAGTCATTTCTAACCCGTGGGGTCTTTTGTAGGGGGAGGTTCTGTCTGCTTCTCGGGTGCCCACGCTCGTGAGAGGAAGGTCGTCTTCGTCCACCGCGCTTCCACGTCGTCCCCACGCTGTCGAAGCTCCGCCGGATCCCGCCATCGGCGCATTCCATAAGCCAACTCTCTCCCTTTTTCTTCTTAGTTCTTTTACATTCATCATCTCGTATTCTCCGTCTCCCTTCATAAGGGAATCTTCGTCGATATATATTTGCATAATTCCATTCATCATAGCATTTTCCTCCTACTCGTGTCCGAGAGGGGTTTAAAAATAACACCAACCAGGTGTGTGTCTTGTCATGATTTCATCACTTTTTATTGCAAGAGATTGATACTACACTGCCATTTTCTAATTCTATTTATCTACTGCCTGTTATTTTCCAAGGGTGACTGAAGAAAGCCCTCTCCATCGACCGGCCGAAGGGGGAGGAAGAAGCAACCAGCCACTTCCTGCTAGTGAGGTAGGCGCGATCACTCTTTCATTTTGGGGTCCTCGACCCCTGGTGATCACATCATAATCTCGAGGCCGCGGCGAGTCACTTCCCGCAATGGCCGTTTGAATTCTGTCATCTATATCTGTCTTGCTATATCTCTTATATGTTGCCATATCTCTCTTCTGCTATAATCTCGAGGCCGCGGCGAGTCACTTCTCGCAATGACCGTTTGAATTCTGTCATCTATATCTATCTTGCTATATCTCTTATATCTTGCCATATCTCTCTTCTGCTATACTCTCAAGGCCGCGGTGAGTCACTTCCCGCAACGGCCGTTTGAATTCTGTCATCTATATCTGTCTTGCTATATCTCTTATATCTTGCCATATCTCTCTTCTGCTATACTCTCGAGGCCGCGGCGAGTCGCTTCCCGCAATGGCCGTTTGAATTTTGTCATTTATATATCTTGCTACATCTCTTATATCTTGTCATATCTCTTTTCTGCTATACTCTCGAGGCCGCGACGAGTCACTTCCCGTAATGGCTGTTTAAATTATGCTCCTTTTTATATCTTGTTATATTCCTATTCTGCTGTACTCTCGAGACAGCGGTGAGTTACTTCCCGCAATGGCCGTTTCAATTTTCGTATTTAATTTCTGTACCATTCCCGTCCCCCAAGGCCGCGGCGAGTCACTTCCCGCTATGGCCGCTTAATCCCCTTCTTTATCATATTGCGTTTGTCCCGCTCGCCCCACCAGAGCAATCTCCCGTGGTGGCCCCTTATCTCTCCTCGTATTTTTGTGCATATTACGTTTGTTCCACTCGCCCTGCCAGAGCAATCTCCTGTGGTGGCCCCTTCTCTCTTCTCTTATTTTTTTTGTGTTGCAGCAAAAGCCAGATAAAACAAAACGAGCCCGCGCGCTCCGCATTTTTATTCCTCAAGTCCGCGTGACGTCGCTCACACAAACCACAAACGAGGGGAAAGAAGACATTCGGCATTGACATATTACCATTCACAGAGTTAAGGTATTGATGCTCACAAGATTGGACCAACATTCATGGAGGAAAAGGCGATTAGCAGCCGCAGAAAGGAGTAGCTAGTATGTAGATAGGATGATTTAACTATATACACATATACTCGAGTGACTGGCGTGCAGCAATCATAGGACGGATCTTACTGTTCAGGAGGTGACCCCCACCTTCTCTGAGCAACAGAACAATGCAAAGGGAGAGGGAAGTGGGGATCAGACCTTGAAGTAGAGCGGGAAGAGGCACGTGCACAAGCACACCTCTGTCCACGAAGTCTTCAAGAACCATCAAGTAAGACACAGACACTGCATCGATGGGAAGGACCCGAGGAGGGGTCATCTCTATAGCCCATGGTGTCCCAGGGCATTCGGAGTCGGAGAAATCGGGTTCGAAAACTACGCGAAGAAGGAAACAGATAGATACACCGACTGGGATAGAAGTGGAAGAAAGAGGCACAACATCAAGCATTTAATCCACCAGCACATTCATATATATACCACCATCCCATAAACGGGGGGAGGCTAACACATATATTACAGATCCGACGCCGACATCGTGGCACGACCACCGTTTTCTAATTGCAGAGAGATTCACAGAGGAAGAACAACTCAAAGAGATGACGAGGAGGGGGGAGATTGGATCATATCATCGCCATCCCCCCCTCTTGTTTACATTCGATTAAGAGGGAACAAAATGGGAAGACGATCGGGAGAGAAACAGACGACCCACCTAAACTTCACCGGCAAAAACCAGAGTATCGGACTATCTTCTCCTTCTCCAGCTCCGGAAGGCTTTAGGCGGAAAGGATGACGGCGACGAAGGGAGGCGCTCAGTGAGAACCCTACTTCTCCACCAAGGAAACCCTTTCTCCCTCGAACTTGATTGGCTCTCTGGCTCTCTCTCTCTCTCGAGCAATCGCCAGTAGAACTCCTTCTTGATTCGCCTCTTCCCTTCTCTCTCTTTTTTACTCAGTCGAACAGCAATATATATAGGAACAGGTTAGAAGCTCAATCCGGTGATGAGAATGGCGCGCCGGGGAATAGACTTCTTCTATCTTTTTAGGCGCGCCAGATTTGAGGGCGTCGGTTTAGGGGGGCGAGCCGGATAAGGGTGCACCGTATTAACATCTCCCGCTCGTCGCGGGTTAGCCGGTGAGTTCAGGGATGGTTCTGGGAGTCACCGTGACCGTTCATCTTGCCGCCGTTCTTCGAAACCTTGACAGGAAGCCTTGTCTAAGCTCTCAGGATGGCGTATGGCCCTTCTCGGAACCTCGAGTATCTTTGGTTTGAACACGCAAGTTTTCCGCTGACACGGCTTTCGGCACTATGATCCGTGCTGCTAGCTCGGCCTGGCTTGTGTTCAAAGCTTCTCAGAGGGTGGAATAACACCTGAGATAGTTCCGCCTTGACTGGGCGATCATTAGGCCACTAACGGACCCAACTTGGCAAGAAGCCGTACCCGTGCCGGGTAATCGGGATCTTCTACCGACAGAGCCTTTGGTCTTCCATTATGAAGAGCCAAGGGAGTTCTTTCATCTCAGGAGAGTCTTTCATGAGGTGGCGGGCCACTGGGTAGACCGTCGCCCTTGGTTGGACAACGGGTGTAGTGTATGCGGCACAATAGAGTCGATGCCGGTTCATTGGGCAGGCTTGGTCGCACTGCCGGTTGGTTGTGAATTCATCCCGATTCTCCTAAGGTGAAGTCCCCGGTGTTCATACAGGGTCACCTGAGGCTCTGGCAGCTTGGGAGGGCTTCAATATGTTGATATCTATCAGCTTCTGTGCTTCAGTCGGCCGAGTCGTTCGTCTTCGAGGCTTGATCGCCGTGAATCATATTTTGAGTGCCAACAGTCTCTTCTTAATCCCCATCCTCTGAGGCTCTGACTTAAGCATCGGAGGGTTGTCCCTTGGGGTAACGCCCGGGGCTCCTTCTGACTTCATTTTCTGGTGTTTAAAAGCTTCGACGGGTGGCGGACGATCTTTTCCAACAAATAAATATTAAAAGTGTGGTATGGGGTCGAGAGACCATTTTCTCACCTCTGCAAAACCCACGATTTGCTCCTCCTAGCATGATCCTCTCACACCTAGAAGCCTTTTTCCACGAGCTAAGGTCTAGTAGGGAGGCTATGGTGTCCTATTTATAGGGTTTCTACCACCTAGAGTCCTAATATAGGTTAAGGAACCCTATATAGAAAAAAAAACTCTAAAAATTTTGAACCCTAATCTTATCTAGGCTAACTAGCACGAGATGAACCCTAATTAGGCTAGGGTTTCTATAGAGAACAACCTAAACCTTATTGGGTTCGATTTAATTTTGATTTAAGATCCATTTAGTTGAGTTTTAGCTTTTTTAATCCACTTAGAATTATGGCTTTTAATAACTCTGAATTAAATAATATTTTTAGGCCCATTAAGACTTTTAATATTAACCCAACACTTAATTACAAATTTTAAATTTATTTATATAGCTCATTATAATTATATGAAATTTGTTATTATTTTATTCAAAAAAACATTTTCTCAATTAATAATTCTTTTTTAAATTTGAGTTACTACATCTTCCCCCACTTAAAGGAACTTGGTCCTTAAAATTCACACGACATTCATTTCCAAAACAATAGTGAGGTATCTAGCCTACTTCCCAAATATTAAAATAGATCATATAAGCGTGCTAGCAATAATCTAAGATCTAAGGGAAGGAAAAACTAGCTTAAGGTTAAGGGATACCTCTCACTACTCCATCATCAGCAGGCTCGGCCCTTTCCAAAGCTTGCAACCTTCCTTGACGTCGTGCTTCATTATGATCCTTCGCCTGCAGAGGTTGGTCCTTAGGAAGATGGCAATTTGCCACCTTATGCTCCTTGCTCCCACAATGGAAACATGCTCCAATCTTCCATCAACATTTCTCAAATTGATGACCATCATTCCCGCAATGCGTACACTTCTCCTCCTTAGGCTTCTTATCATTTGGAATTCAATTACCATCATTCAAGAACCTATTGCCATTTCCAATCTCTTCTTCTCCATTCCCGCCTTGACCTTCTTCGATATTTTCATGGTATCCTCTAATAGTTGAGCTCTTCTCACCATCTCGGCATAAGATTGAATGTTCATTAGTGCCAATTGGGGTATAAAGTGCAACCTAAATCCATTCAAGAACCGCTTGGCCTTCATCTTATCGGTCAATATCAAGTGAGGCACATAACAAGAAAACCTAGAAATCTGAGCCTCATACTCTGCCACCATCATATTCCTTTGCTTAAGGGAGGTGAATTCCCCATCCTTTCTCTCCCGAACTCTTTTCAAAAAATACTAATCATTAAAGTACTACAAAAATTCCACCCAAGTTACTTGATCATTTGGTAAACTAGCTTCTACAGACTCCCACCAAGCCCCCGCATCCTTCTCTAGTTAAAATGTTACTAGAAGAACCTTATCTTGGTTCGACATGGCATCACTCTAATGATTCTTTCTAACTTCTTAATCCAATCTTTTGCTTCATTGGGATCAGGGGATTCAGACTCCGAAAATTCTAATGCTACTCTTCAACACCATGATTCGCTCCTCCTTGAATTACCTGCTGAAGAGCCAAAGTCAAACCTTCGATAGGCCTTTGCATCTCCCGCTACTGCGCTCGTTCAGCTGCAATCTCGCTAGTTATCTATCTCCTACAAAATATTTTTTACAAAGATTAACAGGTTATTCTCATTAAAATTTTAAGCAAATTTTTTAGCACTTAACCCAAGACTCTACCCAATATCACCGAGTAATAGTAAGGAAGAACCTAACACTTATGGCAACCTATGGTTTCAACAAAACCTAGGCTCTGATACCACTTCTGTCACACCCCGAGTCAATAGCAGTAGAAACTACTCGGAATGTGGTAGCGAAGAGTCATGAAAAATCAGAGCAAACCACGAGAGACACAATAAGGCTAAAATAACAAAACTATAATTTTATTAATATCAAAATGTCATTATTACACTTTATTTACTAAAATTTACATTAACATAAAAGACTCCAAATTACAGGACTAGACTCAATAAAACAAAAGGACACAAACATAGATCTTCTAGATCACTCATCACTCTTACCCTTGCTCGTCCAATTGAACATCTTCATCATTAATACCTAAAAAATGTTAAAACTCAGTGAGCAAAAATGCTTAGTGGGAATTACATCTCTAACGCCAGGCAAAATATAAGTTATTAGCCAATTAACCACTATAAATAAAATGCCATACCATGAATGATAAAAAAGTCATAAATTAATAAAATCTATCGATCAGAGGAGACAGTCAATAACGAGTTTCAATGTCAAGGACAAATATGAAGTTTAAAGGAAAATGGAACAGTCCCAATACAGAACCAAGGACAAGATAACAATATGAAAGCATTGAACATATGATCCAGATGAACATAACTTATATAATTGGATAGATTATATCAGAATTCCAATAACATTTAAGCAATATAGTAAAATAATAGATTAGCATAATATCAAAATACCAATTAACAACATATTAGAATAACAGAATAACAGAGGTTGATGTAATGCCACACCCAGAATTTTCCTATGGTTTACAGAATGGACTTCTGTCCTACCTAGCATTGGTTGCTAGTAGACCCACAGCCCTTAATCATTTCATAATTTACAGATATGGCCAAGTGAAGTCAAGGAGTTATGTTCCAGAAATATCATGAATGAAATTCCAATGAGAAATATAATGGCACAACTAATAGGGATGATATTCATGAGGAAGATCGAGTCAATAGTATGTTAAACAATTAATTCTCAGACTTATAAACCATAGTCAAATCGAGGAAACATGCTCATGAAACTGGGTTATAGACGTGATCATGAACAATGTCATGATTAGACTTAATGCAGTTGGTCGAACGGTCATGACCAGAGGAAGATGATCCAAGCAGTTGTGAGACGGAGGTCTCTAATAGAACACGGTCAGGAAGAGCACCACGATCATGAATGCGGTCAGGAGGTCAGCCACGATCAGAGTAATGGCATGGTATTTGGGTCAACCGCTATCATGAAACAAAAGCTTGAATGTGGTTTCTGAAGAAGCTGCGCTTAGAACCGAACAAATAGAATCCAAACATAATCTTGTTCTATGGGTCCAAAGGTCGGTTGAACCTCAACATACATTAGTAGGATGGGATTCTTAGAGTTTTCAAGGTTTTTGTGGACAACCAACTCATCATCTTTGTGGGAATCCAAGACTCGCGGAGATTTATGGAGGCCTCGATGAAAAATATTCAGTCCGACAGAAGGAATATTCGACAGAGGGTCCTAACTTCACCAAGAATTGGGGGTTCAAGTGGGAAACAAAACCAATTAGTAGCAGTAGGTTAATATCACCGGGCTAACAAAACCTTCAATCAACTATACATGATAAATCTCATGTTCCTGAAATCACTAATCAATATAAGTAGCATGCAAGAATGTTAAACCATGTTATGATGAACCAATTTCTGGGTAACATGAAGTTGTCTACTCTTTTATCATCCTAAGAACAATAGAGATAAGATGAGAACATGGAATCAAAAGGAGAGATGAATATGGATCATGAAAACTTAAGAAATTAAGGTTTATACATGTTCCCTAGTTACTTTAGTTGATTTAGATGACATGCAGACATGAAAAACATGCATCTAGACTCAAAAGCACTAACATAACATGCTAGAAAAACACTAAGATTTTTGGAAACCCGCGACGAACATGGTCGACAGAGGCATCGCAATCATGCGGAACACGGTCAGTCGGGGCACCGTGCTCTCTAACATAAATATTTAATCAATAAAAATTTAAACTTGAGGACGTGGTCTATCGGGCGGCCGCGATCAAGAACGCGGTCCCTGTAACATCTACGACTACAAGCAGCAAGCCATTCTGGTTGGAAACCCTAAAATAGCGGTATCCAATCCCTAATCCTTGAAATACGTGTAATATAGCCTATGCAAATTAGGAAAAATGATCCAAGAAGAAAGTAGACATCCAAATGAACGTGTTTGAACCATTAATTAGGCATTTAGCTAGAGAGAACACCTTCCTTGGTTTGTCTTAAGGAAGAAGAATGATTACTCCACAAAAGCTTGATGAAACCCATAATTTTCTCATCCTAGCACGATCCTCTCATGCCTAGAAGCCTTCTCCCACGAGCTAAGGTCTACTAGGGAGGCTATGAGGTCCTATTTATAGGATTTCTACCATCGAGAGTCCTAATTTAGGTTAAGGAAGCCTATATGGAAAATAAAAGCCTCCAAAAATTCAAAACCCTAATCTTAACTAGGCCACCTAGCACGAGATAAACCCTAATTAGGCTAGGGTTTAAAAAGAGAATGACCTAAACCTTATTGGGTCGATTTAATTTTGATTTAAGGCCCATTTAGTTGAGTTTTAGCTTATTTAATCCTCTTAGAATTAGCACCTTTAATAACTCCAAATTAAATAATATTTTTAGGCCCATTAAGACATTTAATTTTAGCCCAAACTTAAATATAAATTTTAAATTTATTTATATATCGCATTATAAATTTATATAAAATTTATTCTTATTTTATTCAAAAAATTATTTTCTCATTTAATAATTCTTTTTTAATTCGGGTTACTACATTAGGAGATTTGGACGTTGTGACAGGACTTAGATGGCTGGTCTGAGAAGCTTGTTAGGGGTGCTTCCTCAGGAATCCTGTTAGGGTCTAAGGGATTGCTGCCTCAAAAAGGGGCAACTGCCATAAGATTTTCGTTAGGCTAAAGGAGAGTAAAAGCCTGACAGTTGCATGAAAATAAGCTATAGTAGAGGATCCAAAGGATGACATGTGTGCGTCATGCATGAGAGGTTTACATCGAGAGTAGACTGGGGACTAGCATGCGGGGAACATAACACCGGTCTAGATCTTATATAGATCTCTCTCTCTTCTCTCTCCTTACTTTTTGCCTCTCCATTCCTTTGGACCCTCAACTCTTTCTCTCTAGAGCATCAGTATTGCTCTTGCATTTTTCTATTTCCCCTAGAGCTACTAAGGGTTTGTTGTCTCAGCTAGGGTCTCCACACCTGGTAAGTCTTCTGCAGTCTTCTTAGACCCTTTAAAACTCGCTGACTTTGCCATTCTTTATAGACATCTGAGACCATCTGCTTTCCTTCATCTTATTCCGATCATCCTCTAGGAGCGGAACTTAGAAGGGTAGGATGGGAAGTGAGAGGAGACATAGGTAGATAAGGATCACCAGTTTCTCCTTTAAGGTAGGGCTTCCAAGCATGAACCAAGCTTGAGCCTTAAGCCTAGCTTCTTCGATCTATGTTCTAAACAGTTCCCAAATATGTATGAAACATATATTATGTGTTCAAAACAAGTCGAGACTTGTGTTCCAATATCATTAAGTCTTCTCTAAAGTGCTTTATGAAGATTTTCATCCATAATAAGATACACAACAATAATGATAAGTTAATTAGACTCAAGATGAGTTTCATGTAAGTACGGAATTAAGCAAGACAAGCACATTATGAAATGTACCTGTCTATGGGTAAGATCATTTCTAAGTATAATAAACCTTACATTGCATGAGCATAAGACGATCCAGATAGAATGTCCACCGCATGTCATGATTAATCTTGAAATAAGACCTTATTGCTTAGTCGAGCCATGTTTCTTCCTTGTAACTCCTATTCAATTGTGCAAAGGAAAGGGCTACCCTGACTAGGTGTTTTAAAGGAAAGTTCTGACGTGAAGTCATCCATAAGTGCAGGCACCCAAAGCATGAAGCTGCCATTGCATGTTCTTTCTACGCTTAGCTTATGATCCGTGTTTCTTGTTTAAGCTCTCATTGCTCTTATCGATTTGCTAAAAATGTAGGTATGAGCTCCTGTTATATATATACATATACACGTTATGCCAGCTTATGCAAGTTAGATGTGCTTCTATGCAAGTATGATGACCCATTGTTCTCACGTGTTAACCATCCTGATAAGAAAACATATTACAAACACCATGCAAGTAAATGATAGACATGTTAAAGCACTTTATTTACCAAGCTTTACACGTGTAGGTTCATGCTATAGTTCCAATGAAAGCTTTGTTGACAGATCATGTTCCAAGTTAAAGTTCTACCATGATATTCTTAGTTAATATGTCAAGTTTACCTGTTTTTATCCTTGGCCTTAACAACCTTGGATGGTGGTGTGGGACACCCCCATTGCTGATCCACCTATGCTTATTTGATTGATTATCCATGAGTTCTTCCTATTTATTTACCTTGAATCATGTAGTTGAACTTATTATAAAAGTTTTTCTGCAATACTATTGTAGTAACTCGGAATAAAATAATAAATAAATTGAGATTATTTAATTGTCTTATCAAATTCAAGTGAGAAAAATAATAAAAATATGAAAATATATATAAACGTATAGAAAAAGAATTTTTAAATTAATTACTAAAGTAGAAAATACAAAATAAAAATGTGTAATGAATTATTGGGCTAAGAAATTAGGGCTTATTGGGCTAACTCAGAGTTTAAAAAAAAACTCACCCATAAGTAAGCTAACTGGACCCTAATCCTTGCCCCAATGGGCTCAAATCGAAGCCTAAACTCTATCTCATCATTGGTGGTCGATTATACCATGACACCCTAACCCTAGAAGCCTCAATTTTGGTTGGTGGCACTAGATAAGGTAAACCGCGAGTTTTGGGTGAAATTTTCTCTCTTAATAAACCTTGGTTGCATTAGGATTCTAGAGGGCACACTAGCCCTATAAATAGAGGGCCACGCCTCCTAGAAAACCCTATTTGCTCTAGAGGATGGTGGCGTACGTGATCGAGGGAGGATTCAGTGGTTGAAGCAAGGTCGTCTAGGGTTTCACGGAGTCATCTTCTTTCGCTTCCTAGATCGTCAAAGGTAGGTGTTCTCCTAGGCCATACCCTTAATTTCATACATCAAAACATGCATCTTTAAGTCCTCTTTCATTTGATATAATTTTTCCCAATTTCTACTAACTACACCGATCATAATCGATGTTTGAATCGAGGTGTGTCGAAGTTCACCGGAAGACGAGTTACTGTTTCGGATCGTGGTGCTAACAAGGGCCACGTCCCTGAATGCGATGCCCCGATAGACCACGTTCTTTTAGGCCTTTTTACTTTAAAAAAATGAATAAATGCGGCCTCCGGATAGACCGCGTCTATGTGAACCATGGCCAGGGTCCAGATCGCGTTCTGGCCTGAGTTTTCTAGCAAAACCCTAGTTTTTCTTAGTGCATGATGTCTTTTATTTAAGGTTAGATAGCATGCTCATGAAATAATGTTTAAATCCTTCATAAGTTGATTAAGATCCATGCTACAATCATACTACTTGATTGCTCATATCATCTTCATGCTATCTTGTGCAAGTAAAAGAGTAGAGTATCATGCTGAATCCACTATTTAGGTGTATCAATTTTCTATGCATTCATGTCATGCTAGCCTTATTGTTCTTCGGTGTTTTCATAAAATAGAGTTGAAGAGGTTCTATTTGAGGGTCGTGCCACTCCGATGGTACTGACCCACCATTACTACTAGTTTTCCGTGTTACTATACATCCTAATTCTTGGTGTAGCTAGAATCCTCCACCAGATATTCCTTTCATCGGACTAGAACTACTATACCAATGCCTCTATAAGTCTCTACGATCCTGGGATTTTCACTAGCACGTTGAGCAAGTTGTACCCTAAAAGCACTAAAACTCACTGAAATCCACGTCCTACTATGTAGGATAGTGTTCGATCGACCTTTGGAAGGGGAGAATGGGGTTCTATCCAAGTTCTACCAGTACTCTTATGAACGCAGCCTGAATAGGGACCATGTTCATCCTTCTGTTTGAGAAGACGGTAGATCACTAGATCACGTTCTCTAGTGACCTAGCCCCCTTGACCTTGATCGCGGCCGTCCTGCTGGACACGTTCAGATCATGGTGATGGGCTGTGGACACACTTTTCGTTCACTTATTATGTTGTTCGGTTATTCAGGAATGGTCGATTCGTCTATTAGGTGCGTGGGCGTGCCAGTCACAAAGTGACAATTTATTTTGCGCTCGATCTGACTAATCAGACGATTGTGTGGTTCATGTCGGGACCGAAACCCGCCGCGTCATAAAGGTCACGACGTCATTTACATCCCCTCTGAGAGGGGAACACCCTTGATTAATCGCCGGGAATCAGGGCCTCATGGCCAAGAAATTATATCGAGAGAAACAAGACGATAGCGCTCTTGATTCGGTTGAAAAGCCCTATGTCTAGAGAAGTAAGCATTCGAAATATATCGGTCACTCAAGGGACCATTGTGATATTCGGATGAGCGTCCGGCTTCAGGGAAGCATGATCATCATGGGGAAAACCGAAACGTATGTATGCCGGGGCACGGCGAATTTATTGTTCAGGGGAACGGGAAACGTTCGGCTAAATCCCAATTAGAATGGTCAGAAACCTGCGAGCTTGTCAGCCCGATGCAAGATCAAGCTACGACCATGCTGCGGTGGGCCCCCGTGGTTGAAGTCAGGTTTGCGTGGGCATCGTTAATATTTTCGGTGCCAAGGGGCAACGGGAGAATGTGCCTTGAATCAGCTGGAAAGTCCTATGTCTAGGGAAGCAAACATTCGAAATGTGTCGGTCGTTCGGGGTACCGTTCAATATTCGGATGGGTGTCCGGCTTGAGAATATCGTAGTCGTCGCCGGAAGACCCGAAACATATGTATGCCGAGGTACGACAAATTTATTATTCTAAGGAACTGAAAATATTCGGTTAAATCCCGATTAGTGTAGTAGGAAACCAGTGAATTTATTGGCCCGGTGCGAGATCGAGTCAGGACCATATCGGGGGTGCCTCCAGCGGTCCAAACGAGGCTTGCGTGGGCATCATTAATATTTTCGGTACTGAAGGGCGGCGGGAAAGTGTCCCGGGACTAAATTCCAAAACGAAGACGTGTACAGAGACAGCTGGCCATAGGCCGAGGATGTGGGTCAGGCAATGACCATGATCAGGGCGAACCCGTGGTCTAAGCGTGACCCACGAAGGTCCTATCGATATTCCCATGCGTAGAGCTCAGAGATGACGAGAGCCTTCTCGTCCCATTCAAATTTATGTCAGTCATTCATGGACCACTTTATGTTCAGATAAAAGTCGTATTGAAGGTACGACGTGAACGGAAATAAACCCGCACAAATGTGTGTCGAGTTTATGGCAATTTCAATGAAAGAGCGGAAACGAATCCCAATGGGAACGAGTTCGGTTTGATGAACTATCGGCCCAGAGTAATGTCGGATTACGGCCATATTGGGATGGCTCCCAAGGTCCGAACCGAATTGGAGGGGCGGCGTTAATGTTCCTTTTACACCAAGTCTTGAGGAGAAATGAGGTCGCGGAGCAGACCTCATCGTTTTATTATTGTTTGGACTTTTATTATTATTATTTTGTTATTTTATATTTTCTTGTAAGTTTGTTATTATTATTTATTTATTATTATTTGCTTATTTATTTTTTTTATTGTGTTGGTTATTATTATTACTTATTTCTTTATTATTATTAGTTATTTATTTATTTCTAAAGTTTATCATCATTATTGTCTACCCCTTTTTAATTATCATAATAATAATATTATTATTATTATTTATCCCCTTTTATTGTGAGTCCGTTATTATTATTATTATTATTTGTTGCATTTGGCACATGTGTGGAGAGGGTGGTAGGGAGTTTGATAGTGTACCGCTAGGGGAAGGTGAATTGAGGGTGTACCACTGGAAGCAGTGGAAGGGTGTACCGCTGGAAGCAGTGGTAGGGTGTACAGGCCAGGGCGTGAGCTGGGGGTAGTGTACCGCTGGGAGAGGTGGATTGAGGGTGTACCACTGGAAGTGGTGGAAGGGTGTACCGCTGTAAGCAGTGGTAGGGTGTACCATTGGAGGCAGTGGAAGGGTGTACCACTGGAAGCAGTGGTAGGGTGTACCGCTGGAAGCAGTGGAAGGGTGTACCGGCCAGGGCAGTGAGACTGTGCCGGGCAAGGAGGCACGAGTGTGCCAATCAGGGCGACGGCGGAGTGTACCGGGCGAGGAGGCACGAGTGTGCCGGGCAAGGAGGCACGAGTGTGCCGGTGAAGGAGCAGGGTCTGCCAAGGTCTATGCACATTAGGGATGTGTAGAGGGCAAGGTTTGCCAAGGTCAATGCAGCTGAGGCTGTGTTGGGGAAGTTCCCTCTGTTCATGAGGTGCATGTAAGGAGGTTCTCTTTTTCTTTTATTTAAGAAATGCAAGCGTAGGGTTTTGGATTCGGTTTTTCTTTAATTCATGTGGATTATGTTCATGGTTATGTTCGGTAGACCGTCATAAAGACGCAAGTGTCCGGTTATTCGGGATTGTAGATTATGAAAAATCCACTTAAGGAAAAACTAAGAAGAATAATTAGATAAAAGGGGAAAGGAAGAAAGAATGGGAAAAGGGGGGAGAAAAGGGGAGCATGCGAGGATGCTAATGGGAATGTGATCGTCAGAGGGGTTACCTCAAAGAAGAAAAGAATGATCGCATGTACCTTGTATAAAGCGTGGGAGATTGTGGATCCTTTCTTCCTCCTTCTACCGGCCGGCCGATGAAGGGGGTTTTTAGCTTTGATTACCCTTGTAAGAAAACACACAAAAACAAGTAAAAAAATGGATTAGCCAAGTGTGTAATATCAATGTCCCAAGAGCATGAAATCAATCAAATTGTGCATGAACACACCTTGTGTGTTGTGATTTTAAAACCCCTAAGAGGAGCAACAAGGTTTGAAAAATATGGATGCAATGCTAATGCAACAAGATATATGGAGTATGATATCTAGCAAACAGCTAGAAAAGGAGATGCACGATGATGATATGTTACTGATAAAAATAATTAGATCGAGCTAAGAAGAGGGTTCCTTTCTGCTGTGCGTGCAACAGTGAAGGGAGAAAGAGGGAGCTTCAATATGCGATGGTTGCAGCAGACGGTGGAGAATTAGCCATGGAAGCAGCAGGATCTGCCTGAAAGAAGAGAAAACATCAACCTGCAATCAAATAAAACACTATCCTTTCTATCAGCTCTTTTTCTTCTTCTGTCGCTGCTTTCTTCTGTAACTCATCTCTCTCGCACGAGAAACACCAGGTGGGTATTTATAGGGCGAATATCCTTTGAGAACAAGGATTAAAACATGGTAAAGAATTTTTATCAAGAAACTCCCTTCCCAGTCAAACACAAGGCTCAAAATGAGGAAGGAACCATTACTGGAAATAAGCAGGCGAAAGGGAGACGGATGTGGAAATGACGACCCCTTGAAGGGCGTCAATTGAAAAATGACGACATGTCTAAAGGCGTTAATTAGAATAACGACGCCCATAAAGTCATCAATTCCTGGATTTAATCATAGAAACAATAAACTTTCCTTATTAAAAATGATGAACTGACGTCCGTCATACGGACGTCTAATAATAGACGCCTTCAGGAGAGACGTCAAGTCTTCAATTTTCATTTTATTTGTAAATTGTAATTTCCAGTAAATCCAGAAAATGACACCCGTATTGGTAGTTGTCCATTTTTAAAAGAGACGCCCTTGGACAAGCTGTCAATTTAAATAGCGCCCCTGATTAGGGCATTAATTCCAATTATTCAAAAAAAACCAAGAAATCACAATTAAAATAGAAAATTTTCATATTTAATCAATATTGAAGTCTACTTTGGTGAGTCACATGGTGACATGAGATTTACTCAACATAACATCAATTTTAGCGTGTCTACAGCTGCCCCGCCTTGGCGTCTGCTTTGCAAGGGAGTGAGACAGAATGGAGTGAAAGTGAAACAAGCGGAATGAGGTGGAATGAACTGATAAGTAGATGCCAAGGTGTGATGTGACACACCTCTGACACTAAGTGTTGGAAATCTTTCCAAGATTCTGAATAAAACAACTCCGGATGATTCAAGAAAGCATCGATTAGCTGGATGAAGGGACTAACTAGATAAATAAAATGTGCGCGAGGGCACGACAGGGAGGCACCATTGGAGAGCGATTACCAGTCAATGTGGACGTGCTACAATCAAGGTGGGTTTGCAGAAAAAAGTAAAGTGAATTGAGATAAAGATCCCGTGAAAGGATGATTTTCAAGGGACCAGCCTGAGCGGCTTCAAGGAGAATAAAGTACTTGATTTGGAATTGAATATCTCATGTCAACTCAACTAAAATCGAGCGACCTTCATTATTGGCGTAATATGAAGATATTCAGCATTAAGCTCAAAGTCCTATATGATGCATGCTGGGCTAAAAGAAAAATTAAAACAAACTAAAATAAAAGATAATCAAGGATAATATTGTTAAGCCATCTAGATTTGGTCAAGAATCCAGATCTCTGAGCTGACACTAAGCCGAAGCCCGTTTGTCCACGCATCAACTTAGAAAGTGGAACCATCGTGCCAAACCTTGAATGATTCAACGGCCTATCCGTGCGATCAAGATTCACTTGGAATTATCACTGTTTTTGATGGAGGGGAACTCAAATTCCAGGTTCATCAGAACCACAAGGTCCTTGATATGTTATGATAGTGTAGATACCTTATAGTAACAATGCATACAGGGGAAATACAAAAGCGAAATGATATTACCAATAGAACAATCCGAGCATTTCCAGACTCGTACATCCTGCACTCAAAGCTTCTTAGCTCAAGAAGATCATTAGCTCAAAATATGATCATAAGTGCTTGATAGAAATAATGTAATCAAGATATAACAGCACTTAAGTTCATGATTAATCCAGCAATTCAAAAGCATAAGTTTGAAAAATGATGACCCTTCTGATCGGCGTCAAATTAATAAATGACGACATGTACTGAGGCGTTAATTGCAATTGAGGTTTAACTTGGAATTTGAATGCAAATGACGCCCTCCCTAGAGGCGCGAGATAAATGATGACCCTCAAAGTGTCGTCAATTTAAAAAATGACGCCAAAGAGCGCGTCTTTAATTAGCTGTTTTCGTTTCCTGCTCGGAATTAAGCTTCCAGCAAATCGTTTTATTCGAATGCAAACCATGATACCCATTAACGTTCAAATCATTATAAAAAGGCAACTGCTGGTGTTTCCAAGCATCAGTCAATCAAGTTAACAGAGAACCGAGGCTTCAAAGGTTATCAGATCTAGCAGAAGAACTTGCAGGGAACCATTAGCAGGAAGATGAACAACATGTTGCAGAAGCAGAGGCCTTCCAAGAAGCCAAGGATGAGCTTTTCAAAGATTTGTGAAGTGCCAGGCCACATTAGTGGGAGAATTGCTAAAGACCAAGTAGGTGTTCTTTCTTGTGTTTGAGGCTTTTATTTTGTTCTTCATTCTTCTTCTTTTCAAAATTTCTGATGTTATTCTCTCTTTCTTCTTTCTTTTCATGTGTTTTATGTTTTCAGGATTACCCCACTATTCCTGGTCCAAGAAGATTTTTAAAAATCAAATGGCTTCCTTTATTACTTTCAAAACTTTCATTAGATATGAAATCCTTCCTTTCTAGATGGAACCTCCTTGGCCTTACTACCCATGCCACTCATTATAATGATATCCACCTTGATTGGACTTCAATTGGAGCTCTTATAGAATTATGGCACCCTCATACTCACACATTCCTCTTCCCAACCTTTGAAGCCACCATACTCCTAGAAGAAGTGGAAATGCTCTTGGGTTTGAAAAGGATGAAGCAAGGGGAGGAAACAAGGATGGCTCATATGACCAAGCCCAAGCCCATGACATGCTCATGAGTCTTGTGCAAAGCTCAAATTTGGTGAATCAAATGAAGGCCAATAAAGGGATCAATCTTTTGAAATTGGCTTCATGGGTGTACAAAAATATGGACAAGGTTCAAGATGATGAGGATCTTTTGAAAGAGTGATGAAGGGGTTTGTCATCTGTGTAGGGGGAGTTTTGTTATTCCCTTCATTGAAGACCATTTGGAGGAACATCACTTGAGTGCGATAGCAAGCATGTGGGAGGGAAAAAGAATAGGTGGTGCAATATTAGCCAACCTATACAACGGGCTCACCTCGTCTTCACTAGGACGGCCCCTATTCGGATCAATGCTCCTTCTAGCATGTTGGATAGATCTACACTTTAAATTTGATCCATCTCAAGCAAACCAAACGGCTTCTAAAATCTTCTACAAGAGCCCACTTCGGTATATGACATACTCATTGGGTCTATGTGAAAGGGTGACCAATAGAGTTCGAAAGCTCAAGAAGAGGAATGAATGGAGGGATTACTTCAAATCAATGCCAAAGAGCAATTTTACATGCACACCGGGGTTTCTCAAAACCCAAGAACTTCGCTCAAGATTATCCTCCGGCATCGAGCACCGCCTAATTGGAGGGACCGACTTCTTCCTTTACAACGCACACCGGTGCCTCCCACAACTCGGGCTTCCTCGACATCTCTTAGAAGAACCTTCTCACCTTCCTCCAATCAAAAGAAGAGAGCTAAGCTCAAACGGAGATCATGAAGAAATGAAGACCATAATGGCTCAATGGAAGGTGGCACTTCTTCACAGATCCAAGACTCATGTAGAAGAAGAAGAGAACAAATGTAAAGCATATGTACTGGCTCTCAAGAAGATAAGGCCCACAGTGGCTTAGAGAATGTAATCATGATTTCTTTTCTTCAATGAAATAAAATTCTGTTCTTAAGAAAAATGATTGGTTCTTCGAATTTCATCAATTCTGTCTGATTAAAACGAGCTTAGGGCTTTCTGTGCTGAGCAGCGCCTCTCTCATCGGCGTCAATTTATTATAACACGCCTTAGCTAATGTTGTCCATTCTATTTCAAAACCACAATTGACGCCCAGCAATACTGGCGTTTCTTAATTCACGTCCTCAGAGAAGGCGTTAATCAATTCAAATTTTCAAATATCTTTCGAAATAATTCCATAATTTCTCAGAAAAGACGCCTTTTCTCACATCGCGTATTCAAAAATGGACGCATGTTCTCCGGTCGTCAAATTAAAAGGGGTAATAATGACACCTGGTCACTTCAATCACTTCTATTAATGTGTCTGACGACGATTGGCAATCCCCATGCAAAACACAAATGACGCCCAGCCTCAGGGCGTCAACTCTAAAAGCCACGCCTTCCTCAAACTGTCAATTTAAGAGGAGACGACCCTTATCAGGGCGTTAATTAATTTTGACCGTTAAACCCTACTTTCCCCCCTTTCTCCTTCCTTCGTTTGTTCATTTCTTCCCTCTCCTCTGTAAACCCTAGCCGAGCCCTGCATTTTCCCTCTCTCTCATTCTCTCTCCATTCTCTCTCTATGGCTGGCGACGGTCACAAACGCCAGAGGGTTGCTGCCCCTATCATGGTGGACCTGGAAGGAACCGGCCGTGGAGGAGCTGCCTCTTGCGGCGGCCGAAGAAGCACCGGCGGCGGTTGGTGAAGAAGAGGAACATGGTGAAGATGATGAAGAAGAAGAAGATGAAGGAGATGAAGGAGATGAAAGCGAGGACGATGAGGAAGACGACGATGGAGAAGAAGAGGGAGGAGATCGAGAAGAAAGAGGAGAAGAAACACCGGCGGTGGCAGCGGTGGCCCGTCGGCCCAGCCAACTCTGGCGACCACGGCAGCCAAGGCAACCCCTTCGTGGGGGACCTGGAAGGAGAACCGGCCGTGGAGGAGCTGCCTCCTGCGGCGACCGAAGAAGCACCGGCGGCGGTCGGTGAAGAAGAGGAACATGGTGAAGATGATGAAGAAGAAGAAGATGAAGGAGATGAAAGCGAGGACGATGAGGAAGACGATGATGGAGAAGAAGAGGGAGGAGATGGAGAAGAAAGAGAAGAAGAAGGAGGAGACGGAGAGGAAACACCGGCGGCGGCGGCGGCAGCGGTGGCCCGTCGGCCCGGCGAACTCCGGCGACCACGGTAGCCAAGGCAACCCCTTCGTGGGGGATTGATTGGGCCCAAGCGACAGAAGGTAGGCCCCCCCCACGCCCCTAATTTTTATTTTATTTTTTTATTTATTTTTCTTCCATTTCCATAGATCTCGGGTAGGGCAAACCAGAGACTCAGAAAAATGACGCCCCAGGGGTGTCGTGTATTTAAATAACGTCCCACAATGGGTCGTTAATTACATCTTTTCATTTTCTGAAAATAATTAATCGCATGAAAGAAACACGCCCTTCAGCATGTCGTTATTTCAAATTTTATCATGTTTTTACATCATGCTATTATTTCTGTTATTTCATTTATTTTAAAATGTATGTGTTTCTGTTTATTTCAATTTCGCACATTAACCACCTTGAAACCCCAGGAAAACCACGCCCCCATCGGGACGTTAATTCAATAGGTAACGACCACGGGGTGGTCGTTAATTAAACATTTTCCAGAAATGCAACTAGGAGAGAAAATTGCTTCATGAACCGTGCCCCCCACAAGGGCATTACTTAGACAACTGATGACCCAGGGTTGGGCGTCAATTCAAAATTTCTCAGATTTTTACAATATTACCTTCAAAACAACGTCCACCACAGGGGCGTCACTTAGATAAACAACGACCCTGGGTAGGTCGTTAATTTAATGAAAGCCCAGAGTCCCCAAAAACCCAATTGGAAGTAACGTCGCCCCCAGGGGCGTTAATTATGAAAACCACGACCCAAGGTAGGTCGTTAATTAAACATCACATATCATAATGAATGAACTTAAATGAATTACCTCATGAAAATTTAAGCAAAAAAAGTTCTTTTTATAAGCAAGCAGGGGTTGATGAGGACGCGGATTTCTTGGGTCCAGGTCCGAGCAGCGTACTACGGACTTCCCGAGTTCCAGAGAGCTAGGATAGATGCTATGGGGTTTGGGGCCTTCCTTAGCATAGAGCCAGTGAGACCGGACCTACCTTTGATCCAGGTACTCAGAGAGAGATGGGATAGGTCTAGCAGGGCATTTCTGATGCCGTGGGGGCATATGGTTCCTACCCTAGAGGATGTCACTAGGATCACTGGACTGAGGGTAGATGGGGAGGCTGTGAGCGGGATTACCTTCCCTGACTATAGTGAGTTGACCTAGAGACTGTTAGGGCTAGAGATGGTGTACGAGACACCGAGCGAGTGTAGGACCATCTTCCGTACCGACCTTACCATAGCTATGGGATTAGGTGATGCTAGGCAGAGGTCCAGGGAGTCCTTAGAGCAGTTTTCGCAGAGATTGATAGATGGAGCTAAGGCTGCCTATTGCCAGGACCCAGCTGATAGGGAGAGAGCAGACAGAGATTTGAGGAGATTTCTATTTTTTATGCTCGGGAGGTTGCTGCTCGGCACGAAGGGTGATGTCATTAACTGCCGCTTCTTGGGGATACTAGAGGACTTGGAGGGCGTTGGCAGATACGCCTGGGGAGCAGCGCTACTGGCGCACTTGATAGCCGACCTGTCCACGGGGATAGGTTGAGAGACGACAGTTAGTGTCTTTTCACCTTTTTATCAGGTATGCATTTTTTGGTTGTTTTCTTGTTAGAATACATATGAATGCTTTGCTAATGTGATGCATGAATGTAGATGTGGAGTTATTTGTATATGCCGATGGGACGCGTCGACCAGCGACCTGGAGATGAGGGCTCTTTCCCTCTAGCACGTCGTTGGTTACCGGTGGTGATCAGAGCCCCACTTGCCTATGAGTTGCGAGTGCTACGACGAGAGTTCCGCGACTTCCCCGCCTCACTGGTATGTATGCTTGATATGATGCAACTTTTTATGTTTTTATTATAGCATGTGATATGATATGGTGAATGATTGATATGCGTGCTTGTGAATGCAGGTGAGGTGGAGACCCTATGAGGGGATGACCGATGAGGGCCAGCCGTGGGTCATAGCGGGCCGGCCTCGTTTTGGGCATGAGCTTTGGGTTCATTGCCTGAGCGAGATTGAGCCGTTACGGCTTAGGCTGGTGATGAGGACCCTTGGCCTACATCAGGAGTGGATCGAGGTTGGAGAGCCACGGGGAATAGGCAAGAAGACGTGCGGTCGCACGAAGGTGATCGACTGGAGAGTGCGGTTTTCGGATTAGTACGTCGACTGGCGGCGTGGCGGGACCTGGGTCACTTCACAGGCGACCGACAGCTCCGAGTACCTCCGGCGCTACTGGGAGGTCTACGCCGGCCAACCCCAGATGAGGGTCTTAAGGGTATGTATGAATGCACTTATTTCTAAATTAAATGCAAATGCTTATGTATATCTATTATGTGACTAATATGTGGTGAATGCAGGATGCGTGGGACATAGTGGCAATGGATGCACAGGCCCACCTACACAGCCTAGAGGCACAGCTAGCCACGACACGGGCAGACCTTGAGACCCTGGTGAGTGTTTAAATTATTCCTATATGTAAATGAAATTTTGAATTATTGATGATTAGCCACTGACAATTTTTATTAATGCAGCGTGCCCAGCAGGGAGCAGTAGAGAGAGAGAAAGGAGAGGCCTCCAGCTCGAGAGGGCCTAGTGCAGGGACGACTGCACTAGCGAGGCAGCTAGCAGGGGCAGTTGCACGGGCCGAGGTGGCAGAGCGTGACCTCGCCACACGGGTAAACTCAAAACTCAAACTTTCATTTGATTATTTGTTATTATGTGCTGATGAAAATTTGTTTTGCAGACGGAGGAGCTTCGAGCCGCCCTTAATTGCATCAAGGAGGGTCAGCAGGTGATGGCAACTCGGGTGAGTTATTTATTTATTTTCAATTGTATATTGCCTATTAAATTGTGGAACTGATGAGTTGTTTGAATGTTTGTAGTCCTCAGAGTTACAGGCGGCACATACCCGGGCTGCCCTGGTCGGGGCAGAGTTGGCGATCCATGAGCAGCGGATTATAGAGCTGGAGCGGGCCCTGAGGTAGCGAGAGGAGCTACCTCAGGACGTAGCAGAGTTGCGAGTCACCCTCGAGATGGAGCGGAGAGAGCGTGCTCGAGAGCGCGAGGAGCACCAGGCGGAGCGTGCTCGTGACCGCGGGCAGCAGTAGGCGGAGCGTGCTCGTGACCATGAGCAGCAGCATGCGGACCGTGCCCGTGATCGTGAGGAGCGTTCAACTTGCGAGCAGGAGCTTACAGCTTTGAGGGCCCAGCTAGCCGTTACGCAGGAGCGGCTATGAGCGACCGAGGAGCGACTTCAGCGAGGCCGGGAGCAGGCGCGAGCTACGGGGTACAGCTTTGCCAGTTCTACTTTCGTGGCGGGTTCTTCTCTTCGACAGAGGAGCGAGGCAGGGGAGCCGGCTCGAGCTCCAGCTACTTCCCGGGGGTCCATGCCCCCTCCACCAGCGCCTCATCGGGGGGATGAGAGTGAGGCCGAGAGTAGGAGAGAGGAGAGTGGAGGCGAGAGCTGAGATACTGTACTTGTACTCCTCCACCCACACACATGTACTTAGATATTTATGATATATATATGAGATTGAAATTTTTGTTACCTGAGCACTTGTGTAGTTGCGTACTTGTGCTTTCCTCCTCGCCTTTTACTTTTGCCCTGCGCCTGTAGCCGTAGTTCATACTCAAACAAACAGGTTAATTCATCTGTTCGACTTGGCCCCTTGCTCAATAAGCAAGGGATGTCTTCACTTTGACCTTGATGACGGGTCAAGGGGCCAAGCCTTTAATTAATGAAGGCAAATGATAGATATATAAAAAAATGCGTCATGCAAGCAAGCAAATGCTAACTGGAAATAAAAGATGCCCATACAAGAATGCAACCAAGCATATGAGAGGCAGAGGGCTTGAAATTCCACAGTCATTTTTTGTTATTATTTGTATATATACTTTTTTTGTTGAATTTTTGTTTTGAAAGTGGGACTTAATTTTTGAAAAGGATGCTTATTTGAAAATTTTGTTTTGGAGGCGAGTATAGTATAGGGCTTTGAAACATTAACCATCATAATCTAAAATTCATTAGACTTTCTCGAGAGTCTTAACAAAAGAGTCAACGTGACTTATTTTTAGACTTTTACTCATATTCTCTTGCAGTCCATCTTCTTAGTCAGTCTTCACCATTCTTCGAGTTCACAACCCACCATGGAGGAAGAAGGGAAGAATGATTAAGGAAGCTCACGAAAGGTTTTCAAGAATGGGGCACGCTCCTCCCCTGCCCTAGTGCCTGTTGGGGTTCGATCTTTGGCTTAGAGAAATTTTGTTGCTCTTTTTGCCTATATTTATGTATGCTTACGACCAAGGTTTTCCTTGCGGGGACTTTGCCCTCTTGACATGCTTTTTCTTTCTTTTCCTTTCTTTTCTTTTCTTTTCTTTTCTTTTCAAAACAGGTAAAGACCTAATTGTACTTGGGCTTTAAGCATTTGATTCCCTTTTGGGCCCTGACTTCCACCTACTAGGGCGGCGAGCAGGCTTGGTTAGTAACCCCTAATTTGTATTCCCTCTCGTGAGCCGAAAAGAAGAGAATAGGCAGGGTTTTTACACTCTTAGTTTGAGTCGAACTTTCCTCGAATTCCGGGCTACTTGAGCTTAAGAATAAAGCGTGTAGTGTGTGCGTAAATTGACCCAAGAGTTAGATCGTCGAGACTGAAGAATGAATTAAGGATTTCGATTGTTTCGGACTCGTGGCCCTTGTACTATACCAGCCTCCAAATTTTTTGTTTGTTTTCATTTTCTTTCTTCTTTTTTCCTTCTTTCTCTTTTTTTTTCTTTTTTTTAGGGGTAGTATTTCTTCAAATGGAGACTATTCCAAGGGTGAGTTAACTCTTCACCTTCAGCATTAATCAATTTATAAGCATTGCCAGGATAAACATCTTTTACAACAAAGGGTCCTTCCCAGTTTGGTTGGAGTTTTGAACGAGGTCCACCAGGTTTTACAAAAATTCTTTTTATTACCATCTCACCAACTTTGAATTTTCTCTCAATTACTTTCTTTTGATAAAAACGTGAAAGCCTGTTTTGATAAATGCGTGCATGTTCGGCGGCGGCCAGACGCTTTTCATCTAGGAGTTCCAACTGAGCAAGGAGAGATTCGTGACGCTCATCGATAGGGAGCTCCTTGTCCAATTGTACTCGCAGAGAGCGAATAAGAATCTCGTAAGGGACTACCGCCTCCATTCCATAAGTGAGGGCGAAAGGAGTTTGCCGAGTAGGGGTACGAATGGAAGTACGGTAGGCCCAAAGAGCTTCAACCAATTTTTTTGGCCAATATGCAAATTTGTTAGCCTCACACGTTTTCTTGATAATTTTAATCAAAGTTTTATTAGTTGCCTCTGCTTGGCCACTGCCTTGCGGATAATAAGGAGATGAATGATGCAATGCAATGTTATACCTGTTGTAGAGGTCCTGAAGTTCCTGAGAGATGAATTGGGGTCCATTGTCGGTGACGATGGTACTTGGGATGCCGAATCTTGCAATGATGTTCTTCATTATGAATTTACACACGGTTGATGCTTTTATCTCCACGTATGCTTCCGCTTCCGCCCACTTGGTGAAGTATTCCGTCGCTGTCAGTATGAATGACTTTGGTTTTGTGAGGAGGGTCAGATCACCAAGAGGTTCAATGATATCGAAAGCCCACATGGAGAAAGGCCATGGGGAAGACATGGGATGGAGTGAAGAAGCAGGAGAATGAATCTTGTCGATGTGCAGTTGGCACTTAACACACCTTCGAACATAGATGGAGCAATCCTCTTCTAGAGTGGGCCAATAGAAGCCTAGCCTAAGGATCTTCTTAGCAATCATCTGGCTATTGACATGACCACCACACACTCCCGAATGGGCCTCTTCTACAACCTTCCAAGATTCATCATCGTCTAAGCATCTTAACAAAACCCCAGTGAGCCCTCTTCTGTAAAGCACACCTCCAATCAGGGTGTATCGCTGGGCGACTCTTATAATGGCTTTCTTTTCTTCAGCCGTGGCCTCTTCAGGATATGATTGGTCCTGGCAATACTTAGCAATTTCGTAATACCACGGCTTTTCTTCATCGTCCAATTCTTCCTCTAAGTCTAATAGCATGACCTCCTTATTCTCAATGATCCTGCCTTGCTCAACCTTCCTAAGCACCTCCTCCTTAACCCTAAGGAAAGCGGGATCTTGAATAGCGGGAGTGAGCCGCTTATGAACAATGATAGAATGGGAATCCCTTTCGGGAGGGAAAGCCAAGGAAGAAGCTAGAGAAACAAGAGCATCAGCTAAAATATTATGATCACGAGGAACATGGACAAAGATTAATTTGGTGAAAAGCTTAGTATAAGCAAAAGTCAATTCTTGGTAGGGTTTGAGTTTAGGATTGAGCATGCGACACTTGGAGAGCACTTGGCGAAGAATAAGCTGACTATCACCTACGATTCGTAATTGGGTAACACCGAGTTGATGAGCGGCCTCCAGTCCGGCCAGAAGAGCCTCATACTCAGCTATATTATTTGTAACTGGGAATGCAAGTTGAGAGGCGAGTGGAATAGTGATACCCTCCGGTGATAGAAGAACAAAGCCAATCCCTTTCCTTTTGAATTCAAAGCTCCATCAAAATGTAACGTCCACATTGAATCGGTCTGATTGACGGACATTAGTTCCTCATCTGGAAACTCTGAGCGAACAGGGTCAAATCTAGGGAGGGGATGGTGAGCAAGATGTTCTACTATGGCATAGCCTTTAATCACTTTTTGCTGAATGTAGATGATATCAAATTGAGAAAGGAAGCTTTGCCATCGTGCTAATCGGTCGGTAAGAACAGATTTTTCAAGAAGGAACTTGATGGGGTTCATTCGAGCAATAAGGTGAACCTCGTAAGCTAAGAAATAATGCTTGAGTTTCTGAACTACCCAGACTAAAGCAGCACAAGTCTTCTCTATAGCTGAGTACCTCTGTTCACAGGGGTTGAGAAGTTTTGACAAGTAGTAGGCTGCCCTCTCTTTTCCTTCTTCGTTGACTTGGGCTAAGACAGCACCTACAGAGTCATCTAGGACAGAAATATAAAGAACAAGCGGTTTGCCTGGAACTGGCGGCCTCAGGACAGGAGGATTTGATAGATAACCCTTCAATCCGTCAAAAGCTGCCTGACACTTGTCATCCCAAATAAACTTGACTCCCGGCTTGGTAAGCTCGTAGAACGGCTTGCATCTTTGTGAATGCTGGGAAACAAATCGGCAATAAATTGTAACCTCCCGATTAATCCTCAAACTTCTTTCAAATTCCTGGGAGGAGGCATTTCTCTTATGGCCTTCGCCTTATTTGGATCAATCTCAATACCCCTCTTACTTACAATGAAGCCAAGCAACTTCCCTGACGAAACACCAAATACGCATTTCTTAGGGTTCATTTTCAACTGATACTCCCGTGCTCTTTGTAAGACTTTGGTTAGAACCCTAGGATGCTCAATCCTTGTTCTCAATTTCACTACTAGATCTTCAACATACACCTCAATGTAAATGTGGATCATATCATGAAAAATAGCCATCATGGCCCTTTGATAGGTGGCTCCAGCATTCTTAAGTCCAAATGGTATGACCACATAGCAATAAGTTCCCCACGGTGTAGTGAATGATGTTTTCTCTTGACCTTCCTCAGCTAAGCGAATCTGATTATAACCTGAAAAACTATCCATAAATGAGAGAGTCTCATATCCTGCTGTATTGTCAATTAGAACATCAATATGAGGGAGGGGGAAATCATCTTTAGGACACGCGCGGTTGAGGTCCCAGAAGTCTCTACAAATTTGAACCTTTCCATCTTTCTTCATGACCGGGACAATGTTAGCCACCCAATTAGGATAGAGGACAACTCTAACAAATCTGGCCTTATGCAGCTTATCGACATCTTCTTTCATTTTTAAAGCCATATTAGGGTGGAAACGTCTCAACCGTTGTTTGATCGGAATGGACCCTGGCTTAAGCGTAAGTCGATGTTCAACAAGCGCAGGGTCTAGTCCAGGCATATCTTCATAACTCCATACAAATGTGTCATTGTATTCTTGAAGTACCAAAATAAGTGCCTCCTCTTCGGAGGGCGGCAAGTTCTTTGAAATGAGGACAATCCTAGGGTCTTCTTTCGTACCCAGATTTATTTCCTTGGAAGGTTCTTCTACTGAGGCTGATGGTTCGTCAAATCTTCTCATGCTACTAGCAAAGGCATCAGCCTCATCCTCATATTCTTCATATCCTTCATCCCCTCTTCAATAGGGTCTTCATCATTCATTATTTCATAAACACCGAAACCCTCATTAAAAGCATAAACATCCTCATATTCTATCTCTGGCAGGATAATCGGATTCTCCACAAATTCGGGGATGGCTAAACAAGCTCGACATCTGACAGCCAATTCTCTGAGAAATCTACGGGGAATCTGCTTACCTTGGATCTCTTATGTGAAGCTACCCCATGATTTTGAACACTAGAAGAGAAAGAACAACTAGCCTGATCACTAGAATTCAATAAGGTGAAGGAGGAGAGGAAAAAGCGGGTACAGAAGGGGATACAGACGAAGCCCCCTCACCGGAGGGGTAGGGGAGGTCCCTTAATGAATCCTGGAAAAGCGGCCCCGAGATCGGGACACACTCAGGAAGAAGATAGGCGGTTTCCTCAATAGAGACGGATTGGGAAGTTTGAATTTTGGCATTTTTTTTTCGTTTTCAAGGAGAAAGCAATGAGAGGGTGAAATAGGAGGGAGTGTTGAAATTGACAGATTGTCAAGGACTGAGTGGATGGTGACCCACGCGGGGGTGTAATGGAGAGTTTGGAAAATTACTCGAGGAGCAAGGGAGGAATTGGAAGAGAAACTTGAAGTGAATTTGGAAAAATTTTATTAAGACCGCGGGCGGTCTAGGGATATCTAAGAAAAACACTTGATCAATTAAACGGACAACAGCCGTTGGATGAAGGGATTTGGTAAAGAAAATGCTGGCCCACAACCTGTCTATATTGAAGCCCTCCTCAAATGGCACATCAGGCTCCCCAGTATCTGTATAGTTGCTTAATAACTACCTTTTGTCTGTAATTACAGCTGGCTTTTCAATCAACTCATGGATTAGTGGTGGCCACTTTGGATCAGTCGGCATGAAGAGACGACTAGGGCAATGGAGATATAATTCATGTCGAACCATCTGTACCAGTCACATTCAGGATCGTCCATCTTTCTCCGCTTGTCTGGCCTTAATGACTCCAATGCTTTATATGTGGCTAACGGTGCTATATGGCGAGCAAACTGCCGTGCATGCACATCTTGGCCATCCAGCATGGAAGTAATTATCGTCATCTGCTCATCATCATTTTGAATACCCCCTGTTACAAAATGTGTTTGTAGGGTCCATGTGAGAGGTTGCCGGTCCGTTTTGAGAGTGGTAGTCATGACGGCCCACGGCTCCTTTTCATTTTTGTTTGGTGCTTTGTACCCTAAGCCACCCCGGGGAGGCATTTTGTGAGGCTTGACCTGCTTGACTTTCCCTTGAAGATTGACACCCAGGCCTTTGCCAGTTTTATAGCCCATTTTTATCAGAATGTTCCATCCCGGCGTATTCATCAAACCTTTCTTCTTCTTGCCTGTGGGTAGCATTTGAGTTGTAGGAGGGTTTGAAGGGGATGATCTTACCAAATTTTGCCGCAGATCGGCAACATCCAAAACTGAAAGTAAAGGCCTATTGGAAGGCAACATAGAAGGCACTGATTTTGCGGAATGTATGTCTTCGGTCGGCAAGATGGGCATGCTAGTGACTTTAATGATGCGACCTTTGTGTGGAAATTTTATACATTGATGATTTGACGAAGGTACAACATCGAGTTCTTGAATGTACGGGCGTCCCAAAATGCCATTAAAGGTCGGGTCCATATCCAGAATATGAAATCTACTGTGACTGAGACTGGCCCCAAACCAACTTTCAGAGTAATCATTCCCAATGGCGGCTTTCTAGTGTTGTCATAAGCTGTGATAGTAATTGTGGATGCCCTGATCTGACTTTCCGGGATGCCACACATTTTCAAAGTGCTTGGCGGTAGAACATTAATGGATGCCCCGGTATCAACCAAACATTGTTTCACAGCTATCTTATTGATATCAATGGTGATACACAGTGCATACTTCCTGGCTGGCTGCGGAGCCAATTCATGTTCATAAAAAGTGATGGCCGGCTGATTGTTGGCTGGACTTAAAACAGTGGTGACTTGTTCGGCTGGAATATCTTCATTCACCATTACTCTTTGCAGATATTGCTCAAAGCTTGCTGATGTGCGGCAGATCTCTTGATCAATTCCAAGATAGAAATACAGGCCGGTGTTCTGTCCAAATGCTTCGATAAATCATATTTCGTGCCCGGTGTAGACTCTTGTTCTTGTTCTCCTTGCTCTTGTGTTGGCTCCTGCTCCCGCTGGGGAAATACTCGGTGAAACATCCGTCCGCTACGGAGCACCATTGTCATTTGAGCCTCTCTCGGGCTTGGAGTGGGTAAAGGGGTGGAGGAAGTAGAGGGGGGTGGTGTTGGGTGTAGGTGCAGGAATGGTGGGAGGAGGGGTTCTTATAATAGGCCTCGCCGGCTGGGGGTTATTAGAACGTGGTGACGGGGATTGGGTAACAAGGAGGGGTCTTGGAATTATAGTAGCGATAGCTAGAGGTGGAGCAGGAGGTGTAATGGCTACCGGCGAGTGGCGGATAAGGGGAGGCCTATTTGGTGGAGGATTTTGGGATGCTGGAGATTTGTGGATTGGCGTAAAAGAAGAGGCCATGAAGGGATAAGATTGGCATTGAGTGGCCCTGAAGAACGTACGAGGGGACGTTGTGGTTGGGAAGGAAGGATAGGCTGGTGCCTTCTTAACAATGATGGTGGTTGTGGTGGGTTAGAATTTTGGCTAATAGCCCCGACAGAGGCGTTTTCATTATGCCAAGTTTGCCCTCTCTCCACTTCATGGATCGAGGTGACAATGTTCACTTGTTGATTTGGGACCAGGTGCTCCGGTAGCGGATTATTGACAATCCCCATGTTGGGTTTGGGTGCAGGAGCCTGTTGCTGCTGGGCGACGTGTTGTTGTTGACCTTGCTGCTGATGCTGTTGAGCTGATGGCTGTCGAGGAGGCCTCCGGGTCTTTAGAGTAGCAATGACTTTCCTCATCTCATCCCAGTCAATCTCACATTGGTCATTCATGTCATGTATATAATCCTTGAAGTGAAAGCAATGATCAATATTGTGCCCCGGCTGTCGGTGGAAGACGCAATACTGGGAGGTGTCTACATGTTGTGGCCATATTGCTCTTTCCTTTGGCAATGTGAGCAGGTTGGCGGCCATGAGGGCATTAAAGATGTCTAATAAGCTTTCAGGTAGAGGGGAGTATTGTGCCCTTCGAGGACCCAATGGCCTTCTGGATTGTTGAAATTGTTGCGGTGCATAATTGGCCGGTGGGGGCACTTGGTGATATTGTGGGGTTTGATTTTGTGGAGCAAAATGGGGTTGTTGTTGAGGAGGTGGAGGAGGCCGTAAGGTCTGAGGAGGGTTGTTATTTGGCTGGTGAACTTGATGCTGGAAGGCAGGCTGTTGGGGTGACGGCCCTGGTTTGGAGGGTGGCGGAAGGGTGTGAAATGGCCGAACGCGCTCACCTACTCGTTAGTAACAGTACCTTCGGTGGTTGCGCCAGCATTGCCAATGTTGACGTTCCTCTTTATCACCTTCGGCCTTGGTTCGAACATGCCCATAATTGGCGAATCTTTCATTTGCGTCTGTATATATCTAGCTCTTTCATAGAGCTCCTCCATAGTGCTCAGTTTATTCATGGCCAGGATATGACGAAATTGTGGAGTGGAATTTGAAATAATCATTTTGACTTGTTCCGTCTCTGACAATGTGTCTTTCAATTTCTTGGCCATGGCCCTCCACCTATCGGCAAATAAAACGAAGTCCTCCTCGGGCTTCATCTTTTCAGCAACCAGATCTGTAACGGACAAGGAGGGACCCACACGGTCCTTATACTTCTGTATGAACTTCCGTTGAACTATATCAAAATCGCCGACATCGGCCGGCTCTAAGGAATAAAACCACTCAAGTGCGGGGCCGTCCAAAGACCGTCTAAAGAGGTAAGCCAACGAGTTCTTGTTATCTTGCCAAAATGATGCTTCATACATAAAGTCCTTCAAATGGATATTTGGGTTGCCCGTGCCATTATACCACCGGAAATTCAGCATTTCAGATGGTGGTAGATGAAAAACCGGCATAGGGAGAAGCATGATCTCGGGAGCAATCTTGGAAGCAGTGACCCTCTTAAGCTGTTCCTCCATACTGGCCATCTTTTGGAGGAGTAGAGCATGGCTATCAGACTCGACTGGGGCCTGACGAAAGGAGTGTTGGTTTGTCATAGGCCTTCTTAAAATTTGGGAAACAAGAGGTTGTTGAGGCCTAGCAACGGAGTGACTTGCCGGTTGGGCCGGCATAGTCATAACAGGAGTTGATGGGTGGGAGGGCACCCTGGGGACGATCGACGGGTCGTTGGGGGAATTAACGGAGTTGCCACCCATGGCCTGGGGAGGGTTGGAAGATGACGGGATGAACTTTCCCTTTAGAAGGGCGGCTTGAGCTGCCTGGCGCTTGGAGTCATCCAGCTGAGCAATAGCCTTGAGAAATTCATTGAAATTAAAAGAAGGGGAAGTGTCCCCGGGAGTATTTTGAGTAGTAGGTTGGGCCTGGGAAGAAGGCTCAACCTCCAAAGCAGTAGTGGTGGCGTCCACCATGTGGACCTGATTAGAGGAAGAATGATAGTTTCCCTCATAATAAACAGAATCTTGAGAGGGAATCTCATAAAATGGGTCAGAGTAACCCTCCTCGTAACCATCATAAGTGTACCCGTAGTTGGCCATGTTGAGAATTTTACCTAAACGCAATTTCATGCTTAAGGGAAAAGAGAAATTTCCCACAATAAGATATAATCCAAAAGATATCACATCTTCAAGCAAAAGAAACACCCAAGTTATAATGAGCGCAAATTTTTAAGATCTCTTTGAAAATTATGGTGAGCTCAATATTGGGTTCTCTCTTTTGAAGGTGGATCCTGGTTGAAAATTCGAGTATAATCTCCGGGTTTCTAAATTTTTCTCTCTCCTTTCGAACGAGTAGGTCAACTATACTTCGGGTACTTCAATGGTACAACCAGCCTGGCGTCCATGAGGGAATCCACGGGTGCGAGGACTTACGGAGGCTTGGCTTAGGAATTCCCAGTCCAAAGAGACGGAATGCTTAATGGAGGGTCCTTCCTTTACCAAGAGGGATGAAATCTCCTAATAAGTGTGGGGAGAGGAGGTCTCCCAAACCGTATGCAGAGATGAATGCAAACAGGTAGTATCAAACAACAGGTATATAATCAGTCAAGTAAACAGATAGAATGAGCAGTTCTGTGAGCACAGAACAAAAACACGACCCAAGGCCGGTCGCTAATTGAATGAACAGCGTCTGGACTGCAGGCGCTAATCGCTACGAATAGTGGAAATGATACCTCTGGGCAGAGGCGCAAAGCACTGTAAACAATATTCAGGAAATAACCAAATCACCAATAATAGGGAAAATGACGCCTTGAGATAAGGCGTCCAATAATAAAATGACGCCCGGGAGTTGGGGCGTCAAAATCATTGAACAGTGATCCAACTGCGTCAAAATAAACAGTAACAATGAAATGATGCCTTGCTGTAAGGCGTCTTATGAAGAAATAACGCCTTTGTGCGAGGCGTGAATAACAAAATGACGGCAGCAGGGAAGGCGTTACTTCAGCTAAATGAACTGACAATCAGAATAAACAAATGGGAACTGTAAAAATGTCTAACCAGTGGGAGGTGTGCACGTGGTGCACAATGGGGAGTGTGCTACGTGGAGCACAAGGGAGGGGTACGCGATGGTACCAAAGGAGAGGCACCGAGGGCGCCAATGGGAGGGTGCTATGTGGAGCACAATGGAGGGGTACGCGAGGGTGTCAATGGGAGGGACACGCAAGGGTGTCAATGGGAGGGGGCACGCGAGGGTGCCAAAGGGAGTGTGCTACGTGGAGCACATGAGAGGGGTAATCAAACTAAAAACACAAGAAGTCCCACCGTGATCGCCAATTTGTAGATTATGAAAAATCCACTTAAGGAAAAACTAAGAAGAATAATTAGATAAAAGGGGAAAGGAAGAAAGAATGGGAAAAGGGGGAGAAAAGGGGAGCATGCGAGGATGTTAATGGGAATGTGATCGCCAGAGGGGTTACCTCAAAGAAGAAAAGAATGATCGCATGTACCTTGTATAAAGCGTGGAAGATTGTGGATCCTTTCTTCCTCCTTCTACCGGTCGGCTGATGAAGGGGGTTTTTAGCTTTGATTACCCTTGTAAGAAAACACACAAAACAAGTAAAAGAATGGATTAGCCAAGTGTGTAATATCAATGTCCCAAGAGCATGAAATCAATCAAATTGTGCATGAACACACCTTGTGTGTTTTGATTTTAAAACCCCTAAGAGGAGCAACAAGGTTTGAAAAATATGGATGCAATGCTAATGCAACAAGATATATGGAGTATGATATCTAGCAAACAGCTAGAAAAGGAGATGCACGATGATGATATGTTACTGATAAAAATAATTAGATCGAGCTAAGAAGAGGGTTCCTTTCTGCTGTGCGTGCAGCAGTGAAGGGAGAAAGAGGGAGCTTCAATATGCGATGGTTGCAGCAGACGGTGGAGAATTAGCCATGGAAGCAGCAGGATCCGCCTGGAAGAAGAGAAAACATCAACCTGCAATCAAATAAAACACTCTCCTTTCTGTCAGCTCTTTTCCTTCTTCTGTCGCTGCTTTCTTCTATAACTCATCTCTCTCGCGCGAGGAACACCAGGGGGGTATTTATAGGGCGAATATCCTTGGAGAACAAGGATTAAAACATGGTAAAGATTTTTTATCAAGAAACTCCCTTCCCAATCGAACACAAGGCTTAAAATGAGGAAGGAACCATTACTGGAAATAAGCAGGCGAAAGGGAGACGGAAGTGGAAATGACGACCCCTTGAAGGGCGTCAATTGAAAAATGACGACATGTCCAAAGACGTTAATTAGAATAACAACGCCCATAAAGTCGTCAATTCCTGGATTTAATCATAGAAATAATAAACTTTCCTTATTAAAAATGATGAACTGACGCCCGTCATACGGACGTCTAATAATAGACGCCTTCAGGAGAGACGTCAATTCTTCAATTTTCATTTTATTTGTAAATCACAATTTCCAGTAAATCCAGAAAATGACGCCCGTATTGGTAGTCGTCCATTTTTAAAAGAGACACCCTTGGACAAGCCGTCAATTTAAATAGCGCCCCTGATTATGGCGTTAATTCCAATTATTCAAAAAAAAAACCAAGAAATCACAATTAAGATAGAAAAAGTTCATATTAAATCAATATTGAAGTCTGCTTTGGTGAGTCACATGGTGACATGAGATTTACTCAACATAACATCAATTTTAGCGTGTCTACAGGGATCTCTGGGGTTTCTTTGTTATTTCGGCAAAGCCGTTTCATTGGTGTTTTATTGTGTTTATTTGTTGTTTCCTTTTATCTTTTAATGGGTTCATTAGTTCTGACGAAAATTCGGCAGCATCTCCCCTTGACCCGGATGGTAAGGGAGGTAAAGGGGACACGCCCACAAGGAGTGGCATGACCAAACAATTTGAGGTGTGTGTCGAGGCAGCCACCTTTGAGAAGACTTCAGAAAACCTGGGGAAAACACCGAATGAGAAAACACTGGCTAGTGCAGCCTAAGGATACGCTGACTGGAAGGGGGAGGGCCAGGTGTGTGCCGACCAAGGTAGGCTGGAGGTGTACCGGCCAGAGCACCAAGGGTGCGCCAAGCAACGTAGGCTAGGGAGTGTGCCGGCCAAGGCACAAGGGTCTATGCCGGGCTAGCTGGGGTTGAGGCTGTGCCGGGCACGAAAGGGGTGGAGTGCACCGGACTACAGAGGCCAAGGGTGCACCTGGCATAGGGTCGAGTGTGAACCTGCCTAAGGGTTTGATGAGGGCCTTGGCGGGAGATATCAGATAGTGCACCGGTGAGGGGAAAAATTCAGCACACCAGGCTAAGTCTAGGCCAAGCAATGCACTGGTGGGCTAGGGGGAAAGAGATCAGGAATGTTGGGGAAGCAGGGGGTCAAGCAGCTTGAGAGAAAGGCATACACTGTTGGCCCAAAGGGGAGACTAGAAGACACTTTGGCTAGTAGGGAGGTCCAGGGGTGGAACGCCTGATGGAAGGCTGTAGTGCTCAAGGGCAAGCGATGGGGAGCCCAGAAGAAAGCAAGACAGTAAAAAAAGAGCATACGAGAAAAAGTGTCTGTAGGGAGACATCAAAAAAGGATACTTGCAAACTTTCTACTTCTATTCTCACAAGAGGAGTGCCCCAAGGGAGATAATACATCATAGACTAACAAAAAGAAAGGGGAAAGGGAAAAAAAATATGATACAGTGGGGAGGGGAAAGGAGCACAGGCTCCTCCCCTCCCAGGCTCCACTCCTCTCTCACTCACCCTTCCTCTCTTCTTCTCTTCTTCTCTTCTCTCTGCACTGAGTGGGAGCGAAACAGATACCCAGGCCCTTCTTTCTTCTTCCCTTCTTATTCTTCTCTCTTCTTCTCTTCTTTCCTTCTTCTTCTTCTCTTCATGTCATCCCCACTGTGGGTCTTCTCTTCGCCTCCTCTTCTTCTTCTTCTCTTCTCTGTTCTCTGGGGAGCTAACCAGCGTCAAGAGTCCCTTCTCTCCCCTCTTTCTTCTTCTCTGTGAGAGGCTTTTATAGGTGTGTCATTGAAGGTGGCAGACCTCATGATGGCACTGCCATCCGAGGTTGACTTCGGTCTCCTCACTGTCGGGTGAGGGTCCCCGTCGTCCAGCCATAGGGCGACACCAAGGCAGGCGCTAGCTGGCGTTTAAGTGGCCGAGCTGCATGCCAAGGGCTCTGCCTAGTGACCGTTGAGTCTTCTGCCGGCTTGTGCCATCCTGGGAGGTTTACTGCTGTGCCGCTGGAGGCTCGTCTGAAGTGTGCTGCTGAAGCACCTAAAGAGTGTGCCGCTGGGGCCAGGAAGGTTGTACCGTTAAGAGGGCATCGATGGGTTGTGCTGCTGAAGGGGCCTTCCAGTGAGCGTGCTGTTGGAAGACACAGGTGTGTGTGCTGTTGGAGGGCACCAGTGGGCGAGCCGTTGGAGGGCACTAGAGAGTGTGCCGTTGGAGGGCACGAGGGAGTGTGTCGTTGGAAGGCACTAGTGAGTGTGCCGCTGAAGGGCTCACAGGAGTGTGCCGCTGGAAGGGCCATAGGGGTGTGCCGCTGGAGGCATCCCATGGAGTGTGCCGCTAGAGGCACCAGGGGAGTGTGCCGCTGGAGCTAGCGTGAGAGTGTGCCGCTGGGGGCTGAGAAGGGTGTGCCGTTGGGGCACTTCGGGAGTGTGCCGCAGGGGCTTTTAAGAAGTGTGCCACTGGGAGCACTGGAAAGTGTGCCATTGAAGGCACGTAGCAGTGTTTCCTTTATTATTTTCTTCTTTTCATCTTCTCTTCTCTTTTCTCTTCTTCTTTATTCCCCTGCACGTAAACATGGGGTGAGAATTTTTTAGTGTCCACAAATGCCCCCCAACCACAGACGGTGCGAGAGAGGGATGATAGAGCCGGGCCTGCGGGTGCAGACCGACTGAGAGATTTATCAACATGGCGAGGAGAGCAAGGCAACGGGAGTCGAAAGATGTTGGAAGGCGGCTACGGAGGCCAAAGTCATTGGAAGGCGGGCCACGAGGGCCGAGAGAATGGTTTATTGATTCCATGACCTAGAGGGAAGGTCCAAATCAAAGGGGGTATTCGTCACCCGAATGGGACGGAGAGAAGAGTTTGTTGATTCAATGATCTGAACAGGAGGCCCAGATCTGATAGGTTATTCGTCACCTGAAGGGATGGAGAGGAGAGTTTGTTGATTCAAAAGAGGTATTCGCCACCTGAAGGAACTGAGAGAAGAGTTTGTTGATTCAAAAGAGGTATTCACAGCCCGAAGTGACAGAGAAAAGAGTTTGTTGATTCAATAGGTATTCGTCGCCCGAAGGGACAGAAAGAAGAATTCATTCCTCCAATGATCTGGACGGCAGGTCCAAACCAAAAGAGGTGATGTTCGTCACCGAAAGGGGATGGAGAGATGCTCAAGTCACTAACACGGGCTAGTGTTAGCGCAAGGAAAAGGGGATGATTCCTTACCCGAACGGCAGGCTCAGACCGGGGTGAAAGGTTGTTTCGTTCTTTAATGCGCCGGGGGTACCTACTGTATGACGGGTCTTTTATTTCTTTGGCTGGACGGAAGGTCTGAACCAGAGTGGAGAGAATTCTTTTTAGTTCTCTAGCCGGCAAGAAGATTCGATCTACAGTGGATGGAATCTTTTGTTTTCTGGCCGGGCAGAAGGTCCGATCTAGATTGGAAGGGTCTTTTTGTTCTCTAACAAGACAGAAGGTCCGATCTAGAGTGGAAAGTCTTTTGGTTCTCTAGCCGGACGGACGGTCCGATCTAGAGTGGAGAGAGTCTTTTCGTTCTCTGGCTGGACGGCAGGTCCAAACCACAGTGAAAGGATCTTTTGGTTCTCTAGCCGGACGGACGGTCCGATCTAGAGTGGAGAGAATCTTTTAATTCTCTAACTGGACGGAAGGTCCGATCTAGAGTGGAGAGAATCTTTCCGTTCTTTGACTGGATGGCAGGTCCAAACCAAAGTGAAAGGATATTTTTATTCTCTAGCCAGACGGAAGGTCTGATCTAGAGTGAAAAGTCTTTTTGTTCTCTGGTTAGACGGAAGGTCCGATCTAGAGTGAAAAGTCTTTTTGTTCTCTGGTTGGACGGGAGGTCCAAACCAAAGTGAAAAGTCTTTTGTTCTCTAGTTGGACAGAAGGTCCGAACCAAAGTGAGACGGTGTTTTCATTCTCTAGTCGGACGGGAGGTCCGATCTAGAGTGAAGAGAATCCGATGTTCTTTCAATGTGCCGGGAGTACTGGCTACGAAATCCGAACCCAGGAAAGTGGACCGCAAGGGCCATAATCTGTGTTGCAGAAGTAGGCCATGAAAGTCAAAATCAGGGAAGCGGGCTACAAGAGCCGCAATTGGGAAGTTGGCTACAAAAGCCGAAATTGGGAAAGCAGGCTACAGAGCCAAAGGGCAGCGGGCTGCAAAGATCCGAGGTTGAGAGGAAGGCTGCGAGAGCCGAGATTAAGAAAAGCAAGCTACGAGAGCCAAATATGAGAAGCGGGCTACAAGAGTCGAAGTTGTGAAGTAGGCTACAAGAGCCAAAATTGGGGAAGCAGGCTGCAAGAGCCAAAATTGGGAAGAAGGCTACGAGAGCCGAAGTTGGGAAGCAGGCTACAAGAGCCAAAATTGGGGAAGCAGGCTGCAAGAGCCGAAGTTGAGAAAGTGGGCTATAAAAGCCGGAGTTAGGGAGCGGGCCGCAAAGGCCAAAATTAGGTAGCAGGCTGCAAGGGTCGAAATTAGGAAGCAGGCTACGAGAGCCGAAGGTTTGGAGATTAGCAAGCCGCAAGGGCAGGAAGTAGGCTATGGGGGCCAAGATTGGGCGCCACGAGCCAAAATTGGGAAGACGGGCTAGAATAGCCAAAATTGAGTTTATTTATTTATTATTATTATTTATTTCTTTATTCAAGCATCCAGGCATTCGTCAGTAGGCATAACATAAGTATGAATAAGGCAGCTCCCTCTATAGGGGATGGGATAGGGACATCGCCCATAATTCGCAGACACGGTGCGGGCCAAAAGGCACAGCTAAGGGGTGGTGCACCCGTCAAGAGGATCTCGCATGTATTGCATGCATAGCTTAAATTCACGCATTTCACCCAAGGTAACTTTTTGTGGAGTGAAGGAGCAGAAGTGTGAGCAAACGGCCCTAAACATAAGGATATGCAGGTTTTCTAAGCAACACTCGAGGGTTACTCTAGCGCTTACACATGGGTTATGGGCTCTCGATTTCGGTAGCTTCGCACAGCCCCCATCAGTTTATTTTGGTAGCGAATTTCACTGTTCGGCGCGAGTCTCCTCATGTGTCTCAATGGGGATTCCCGGCTACTAGGATTCATCCTTATTATAGTTCTATCGCGGATTCTACCGTTTGACGCGAGTTTCTTAATGTGTCTCAATGGGGATTCCCGACTACTAGGCTTCGTCCTTATTAAAATTTGCTTCACTATTTCGCGCGAGTCTCCTCATGTGTCTCAATGGGGATTCCCGGCTACTAGGATTCACGTTTCTCTCTTTTTTTTTACATCATTTTTTCTCTCTTTTTTTTAAAGTGGGGGTAGGTAGCTTTTTCCTCACGATTACCTTTCACGCGAGTACAGAAATTCAAGTCTCCGTAGAGTGCTAAGAAGAAAGTCGGGCAATCCCTATGGTTGAAGGCCATTGAACACATTAAGTGTGGAGTGTGGGAGTGTTGCCTCAGGTTTATTTTGTGAGTTGGGCTTAGCAATTTAGCCATGACTCTTCCCCTTGACGTACGCACCTGCCATAATTGGGTTCCCTTCGAGCGTATGCCGTGGCGTACGCGCATCCGGAGTCGGGGTGACATTATTTAGCAAGGAAACATGGTCCTAGAAATTTCAAGGAAGTGTATTATTCTACATTATAAGCAAGCATGCAAGCATGGTAACCAAGCATTTTTTATTCTCTTTTTTTTCTTTTTTCTTTTTTTTTGCGTAAGAACATATTGTCGTTACGTATATGTATCTTGTAAGTGGTATTAGGGAAGCAGACCGCGAAGGGTCGAAAGGAAATTAGGGAAGCGGGATGCAAGAGCCGAGGCTAGGAAGTAGGCTATAAGAGCCAGAAATTGCGACGCGGACTACAGGAGCTAAAGTCGGGAAGAAGGCTACAAGAGCCGAAATTGGGAAAGCAGGCTATAGAAGCTGAAATCGGAAAGCGGGCTACGAGAGTCGAGAAGCAGGCTACGAAGGCCAAAGGAAAGTGGGCTACAAGAGCCAAAGTGTTAGGGAAAGCGGGCTATAAGCCGAGAGTTATTGGAGAGCGCGGTGGGATGGATGGATTAATCATGATAGTGGGCCTTAGCCGAAATGGCTGAGTCGAAGGGCGTCGGGTAGCGGGATGTGAGAGCTGAAGGGAAGGGTCCCTTTTTATTCTCTGGCCCGGGGAGGGGTCCGAACCAAAGTGAAAGGTCTATTTTTTAATTCTCTAGCCGAGGAAGGACCCGAACCAAAGTGGAAGGTCTCTTTTTAATTCTTTGGCCGGGGAAGGATCCGAACCAAAGTGGAAGGTTTATTCTTAAATTCTCTGGCCGGGGAAGGATCCGAACCAAAGTGGATGGTTTATTCTTTAATTCTCTGGCCGGGGAAGGATCCGAACCAAAGTGGAAGATTTATTCTTTAATTCTCTAGCCGGGGAAGGATCTGAACCAAAGTGGAAGGTTTATTCTTTGATTCTCAGGCCGGGGAAGGATCCGAACCAGAGTGGAAGGTTGATTCTTTAATTCTTTTGCCGGGAAAGGATCTAAACCGAAGTGGAAGGTTTATTCTTTGATTCTCTGGCTGGGAAAGGATCCAAACCAAAGTGGAAGGTTTATTTTTTAATTCTCTGGCCAGGAAAGGATCAGAACCAAAGTGAAAGGGTTGATTCCTTTAATTCTCTAGTCGGGAAAGGATCCAAACCAAGGTGAAAGGGTTGATTCTTTAATTCTCTAGTCGGGAAAGGATCCGAACCAAAGTGAAGGGGTTGATTCTTCAACTCTCTGACCGGGAAAGGATCCGAACCAAAGTGAAAGGTTGATTCTTTAATTCTCTGGTCAGGAAAGGATCCGAACCAAAGTGAAAGGGTTGATTCTTTGATTCTCTGGCTAGGGAAGGACCCGAACCAGAGTAAAAGGTTGATTCTTTGATTCTCTTGTCGGGGAAGGACCCGAACCAGAGAAAAAGGTTGATTCTGTTGGGTGGCCAAAGGCCGCAGGTGGAGTTACTTGTTGGCTTGACATCGGTCGGCTTAACGCCCCATTGGCGGAATGCTTTGTCAGTTTAATGCCCCGTTGGCGGAATGTTGTCAGTTCGGATGAAAGGTCGTGACACCGACCCTATGAGAGGTCTATTCGTTGGATGGCTGGAGGTAGAGGGTGAAAGATCATGTCTACCTCAAGGATCACTTTCTTTTCTTCTCTTCTTCTTTTATGTGGAGGGGTGAGTGGAAAGACCACGTCTGCCTAATGACTGTTCTTTTCTTTTCTGCTCTTCTTTTTACTCTGAAGAGGCAGGTTCGAAGACCACGTCTGCCTCATTTGTCTTTTCCCTCATTTCTTCTTTTCTTCTTTTGTGTGAAGAGGTGGGTTCGAAGACCACACCTGCCTCACGTCTCTTTTCTTTTCTTCTCTTCTTCTTTTGTACGAAGAGACGGGTTCGAAGACCATGTCTGCCTCACGTCTCTTTTCTTCTTTTTCCTTCTCTTCTTCTTTTGTGCGAAGAGGTAGGTTCGAAAATCACGTCTGCCTTACGTCTCTTTTATTCTTTTTCCTTCTCTTCTTATTTTATGTGAAGAGGCAGGTTCGAAGATCACGTCTGCCCCATGATTGTTCTTTTGTTATGCTCTTCTTTTCTCATTAACTCCCCCGGACTATGGTGTATTTCTCTTGATGTGTCCCCAGCTTGGAGTGTAACTTTTCTTCTGTGCACCCAGGCGGGGTGTATCTCTCATGGCTTCTAGGCCCCCAGACGGGGTGCAACTTCTGCTTCTTATGCCTAGGTGCGGGGTATGTTTCTCTTCGAATTCCCTTAAGTCGGGGAGTATCTTTGTTTCTTATGCCCCCATAGCGGGGTAGAGCCCTGGCTTCTTATGCCCCAAAGCGGGGTGTATCCTTTACGGCTTCTACGCCCCCATGGCGGGGTGTGGCTTTCTTTCATGTGCCCCTAGGAAAAGGGTGTGTCTTCTGCTTATTATGCCCCCGGGCTGGGTATGTTTCTCTTTAAATGCCCCTAAGCCAGGGTGTATTCTCTGCTGCTTGTTGTGCCCCCGGACTGGGTAGATTCTTCTGCTTCTTCTTCCCTAGAGTGGGGTATATTTCTCTTCGTATTCCCCTAAGCTGGGGTGTATTCTCTGTGGCTTCTATGCCCCCTAATGGGGTGTAACTTTTTCAAATGCCCCTAAGCCGGGGTGTATTCTTTTGCTCTTTATGCCCCCAGGTCGGGGTGAAACTGTGTTGCTTCTTATGCCCCCATGGCGGGGTGCACTTCTTCGTTAAATGCCCCCAAGCCGGGGTGTAACTTTGCTTCACGTGCCCCCGAGTCAGGGTGGACTCTCTTCATGTGCCCCCAGGCCGGGGGTATATTCTTTATGGCTTCTATGCCCCTAAGCCGGCGTGTAACACTGTTTCTTCTTATGCCCCCAGGCCGGGGTAGATTCTTGGCTTCTTATGCCCCCAAGCGGGGTGTATCCTTTATGGCTTCTATGCCCCCATGGCGGGGTGTATTCTGCATGGCTCCTATGCCCCCAGGCGGGGTGTATCTCTTTATGTCTTCTATGACCCTAGGCGGGGTGTAAGTTTCTTCTTCAAATACCCCTAAAGTGGGGTAGATTTTTTCTTCATATGTCCCCTGAGTCGGAGTGTGTTTTGCTTCTTATGCACCCCGGGCGGAGCGTGAAGCTTTGTCTCACATGCCCCCATGGCGGGGTGTGTTTGGCTTCTGGTGCATCCAAGACAGGATGTGTTGTTGTTTGTTTTTTTTGTCCCCCTAGCTCGGGGTATAACTTCTTGCTTCTCATGTCCCTAAGCTGGGGTGGATTCTTGCTTCTTATGCCCCCATGGCGGGGTAGATTCTACTTCTTTGCTTCTGTGCCCCCATGGCGGGGTGTATGTTGCTTTTTGTGCCCCTGAGGCGGGGCATAGTCCTTGCCTCTTATGCTCCCAAGGCAGGGTATGCTACTTCTTAAAGTGCCCCTAGACCGGGGTAAATTTTTCTTCGAATACCCCTAAGCTGGGGTGGACTCTTTCCTTCTTATGCTCCCAAGGCGGGATGTAGCTTCTTCAAATGCCCCTAAGCCGGGGTAGATTTTTTTTGTGGCTTCTATGCACCCAGGCGGGGTGTGTGTTTCTTCTTCAGATTCCCCTATGCCGGGGTAGATTCTTTATGGCTTTTATGCACCCAGGCGGGGTGTGTGTTTCTTTTTCAAATCTCCCTGATCTGGGGTAGATTCTTTATGGCTTCTATGCACCCAGGCGGGGTGTAACTTCTTGCCTCTTATTCCCCGGATCGGGGTGGATTCTGCTTCTTTACTTCTGTGCCCCGAGGCAAGGTATGTTCTTTATGGCTTCAATGCCCCTAGGCAGGGTACGTTCTTTATGGCTTCAATGCCCTGAAGCGGGGTATATGTTTCTTCAAATCCCCCCCTAAGCCGGGGAGCATGCCTCTTTGCTTCTGTGCCCCCCGGGCGGGGTGTATTCTTCATGGCTTCTTTGCCCCCGGGCGGGGTGTATGTTTCCTCTTCAGATTCCCCTACGGCAGGGTGTATTCTTTTACTCTTTATGCCCCTAGGTTGGGGTGTAACTCTGTTTCTTCTTATGCCCCCCGGGACTCGTGGAATGTTGTTTATCCTGCTTCAGATGCCCCCGAGACGAGGTGTATGTTGCTTCAGGTGCCCCCCCATGGCGGGGTATATTTCTTCTTTAGATGCCCCTGAACCGGGGTAAGTTTTTCTCTTTGTATGCCCACAGGCGGGGTGTGTTTCTTCTTCAAACGCCCCCTGAGCGGGGGTATATTTTGCTTCTTGGTGCCCCCAAGGTGGGGTGTATTATGCTTCTAGTGCCCCCAATGTGGGGTGGATTCTGCTTCTTTGCTTCTTTGCCCCAAGGCGGGGTGTGTTTTGCTTCATGTGCCCCCATGGCGGGGCACATTCCTTCTTCAAATGCCCCTAAGCCGGGGTATGTCTTTCTCTTCGTATGCCCCCTGGCATGGGGTGTAGTTTCTTGCCTCTTGTGCCCCCATGACGGGGTAGATTCCTTGCATCTTATGCCATAGTGCCTGGGTGTATTCTGCTTCTAGTGCCCCCAAGGTGGGGTGTATTGCTACTTACAATGCCCCCAAGGTAGGGTATGTTTCCTTTTCAAATGCCCCTAAACTGGGGTGTAGTTTTGTCTCATATGCCCCTAGAGCGGGGTGCAACTCTGTTTCTTCTTATGCCCCTAGGTCGGGATAGATTCTTATCACGTGCCCCCCCGAGTCGGGGTGCATCTTTTCTTGCATCCTATGCCCCCCATGGCGGGGTATATTTCTTCTTCTTATTCCCCGCGACGGGGTAGATGCATGCTTCATTCGGGAGTCGTGGCCGTGCTTGGCCTTATCGCTATAAAGCATTCCCCATAGCGGGCAGAAATTCATCAAGCTACAGTTGCAGCTTGTTGGATCTTCGAACAGTCACTCGAGGGACCATCTTGTGTTGGATAGAGGCAGTAGGCAGGTGGGACGGACCGGGGCATTGCACCATGGACTTGGACCCTCCTAGAGTCGGGCGGGATGCCGGCCTTGTTCTTGTTCTTTTGGTCGGCGATGCTTGCCAACTTTTCTTCTTTTTTTTTGTCCTTTCTTTTCTTCTCTTCTTTTTGTGTAATAGACCAAGGTGGGTATGCAGGAGAGCGCTCACCCCCTCAGGGAGGGGATGAGTGGTTTGCTCCACCGCATCAATCCCGCAGTGGTAATCATTATTCAGCACGGGTGTCGATGGATACTGTCGTACAACCCTCTCTCGCCAATTCTTTATCTTCCTTTTTTGTTTCTTTTTCTTCTTCTTTTCTTCTTTTCTTCTCTTCCTTTTTTTTGGGGAAAGGGGGTTTGATTTCCCCTCCCTTCTTCTTAGCGGCCTTCATGATTCCTGGAGGCTGTAGGTGCCTCAGAGTAGCATCTCCGAGGCGAGAGAGATAAATTCGCCTAGTCTAGCTTTTCTCCCCATAGGGCTGGGGAAGCGAGCACCTACAATTCATCAAAACAAGCAAACATCGTTTATTAGGAGGCCATGAGGCCCCGAATCCCCGGTGAAGAGATGAAGGGTGGTTAAGGTCCCACGGGGCGTGCTAGACTTGTGGACGCACTTTTCGTTCACTTATTATGTTGTTCGGTTATTCGGGAATGGTCGATTCATCTATTAAGTGTGTGGGCGTGCCAGTCACAAAGTGACGATTTATTCTGCGCTCGATCTGACTAATCAAACAATTGTGTGGTTTGTGTCAGGACCGAAACCCATCGCGCCATAAAGGTCACGACGTCATTTACATCCCCTCTGAGAGGGGAACACCCTTGATTAATCACCGGGAATCAGGGCCTCATGGCCAAGAAATTATATCGAGAGAAACAAGACGATAGCAATCTTGAATCGGTTGAAAAGCCCTATGTCTAGGGAAGTAAGCATTCGAAATATGTCTGTCACTCAAGGGACCATTTTGATATTCGGATGAGCGTCTGGCTTCAGGGAAGCGTGATCATCACGGAGAAAACCGAAATGTATGTATGCCGGGGCATGGCGAATATATTGTTAGGGGAATGGGAAACATTTGGCTAAATCATGATTAGATTGGTCAGAAACCCACGAGCTTGTCGGCCCGGTGCAAGATCAAGCTACGACCATGCTGCGGTGGGCCCCTCGCGGTTGAAGTCAGGTTTGCGAGGGCATCGTTAATATTTTCGGTGCCAAGGGGCAACGGGAGAATGTGCCTTGAATAAGCTAGAAAGCCCTATGTCTAGGGAAGTAAACATTCGAAACGTGTCGGTCGTTCGTGGGACCGTTCAATATTTGGATGGGTGTCCGGATTGAGAATATCGTAATCATCGCGGGAAGACCGGAAACATATGTATGCCGGGGTGGGGCAAATTTATTATTCTGAGGAACTGAAAACATTCGGTTAAATCCCGGTTAGTGTAGTAGGAAACTAGTGAATTTATTGGCCCGGTGCGAGATCGAGTCAGGACCATATCGGGGGCGCCTCCCGCGGTCCAAACGAGGCTTACGTGGGCATCATTAATATTTTCGGTGCCGAACGGCGGTGGGAAAGTGTCCCGGGACTAGATTCCAAAACGAACACGTGTATAGAGACAGCTGGCCATAGGCCGAGGATATGGGTCAGGCAATGACCATGATTAGGGCGAACCCATGGTCTAAGCGTGACCTACGAAGGTCTTATCGATATACCCATGCGTAGGGCTCGGAGATGACGAGAGCCTTCTCGTCCCATTCAAATTTTTGTCGGTCATTCATGGACCACTTTATGTTCGGACAAAAGTTTGTATTGAAGGTACGAAGTGAACGGAAATAAACCCGCACAAATGTGTGCCGAGTTTACGGCAATTTCAATGAAAGAGCGGAAACGAATCCCAATGGGAACGAGTCCAGTTTGATAAACTATCGGCCCAGAGCAATGTCGGATTACGGCCATATTGGGATGGCTACCAAGGTCCGAACCCGAGTTGGAGGGGCGGCGTTAATGTTCCTTTCACACCGGGTCTTGAGGAGAAACGTGGCTGCGGAGCAGACCTTATCGTTTTATTACTGTTTGGACTTTTATTATTATTATTTTGTTATTTTATATTTTCTGGTGATTTTGTTATTATTATTTATTTATTATTATTTACTTATTTATTTTTTTATTGAGTTGGTTATTATTATTACTTATTTCTTTATTATTATTAGTTAGTTATTTATTTATTTCTTGAGTTTATCATAATTATTGTCTACCCCTTGTTTATTGTCATAGTTTTGTTATTATTATTATTATTTATCCCCTTTTATTGTGAGTCCGTTATTATTATTATTATTTGTTGCATTTGGCACGTGTGTGGAGAGGGTGGTGGGGAGTTTGATAGTGTACCGCTAGGGGAAGGTGAATTGATAGTGTACCGCTGGAAGCAGTGGAAGGGTGTACCGCTGGAAGCAGTGGTAGGGTGTACTGGCCAGGGCATGAGCTGAGGGTAGTGTACCGCTGGGAGAGGTGGATTGAGGGTGTACCGCTGGAAGCAGCTGTCACGTCCCGAGTGCGGAAGCTTACCCGTGGCGCGACAGTTCTTTATATAGAACCAAAGCGAGCTAAAAAATTTAAGACTTTCATACCTTTGGCGATAATAAGAGTGCGCAAAATCTAAGTTTAAATTTAAAATTTACACAAATAGGTTTGAACTAAAACGACCCAATTATCAAATACACATATCCTTTATTGGTGTTGACTGACATGCTAAGGAATACAACTGACATCAGGGTACAAATTAACACAATAACGGGATTACAATACACAATTGATAACATTTGGTGACTCTATCTCTACACTCATCACTCAGATTTATTCCCCTCCGAGTTCTGGTCGAAATCCAAATCCCCTAAAAGGTTAGAAAACAACTAGATGAGTGAATCACCCAGTAGGATTTACATCTCAAGTTTTAACATGCTTTAAGTGAATTACAAGTTCATTTAATGTAAGTAATGCATGCAGACAGGTAGATATCAAGAAATTATAAAATCTACAAGAGTAGGATCAACAATTGAGAGTGTATAGATTTAAATTTTTGAGCAGTGGCAACAAGTGGTATCAAGCACGTAATAACTGAGGGATAACAATTGAAATTCAAACAATAGTAAGCAAGGAAATTCTAACATGTATAACAAGAATTGACTATTTATCAGTTCATTCAAGTAAATACTTTTACCCTTCTACGGGCCTCAATCAATCCATCAAGTAAATATCATGAGAGTGAGTGGTATGCCTAAAATCTAGCAAGCAAGTACTCCGGTGTAATGCCAAACACCGTGGTCAATAAACTCCCATGGGCACAAGTACCTTCGGGTGCTCCTCCCAGGACCAGATCGGGCCCTATATGCACAGCATTGGTCATGTTTTCGACATCCACTCTCATTTATAGCCAATATGAAATTTCAAGGTTTGACCAATAAAGAATATAAGGTGGATTTGGAATGGAATCCAAAGGGTGAATTTATTGTACTAGGGTAAAACCAATGATGGATAACACACTGAAAACTGTGCGAGATTGGTACCTAGTAGAACACTTAACAATTTCAGAAATGACACCCTAATTAGAATGCACTTCTTGGAATTTCACATGGATTTTTAGTGAATTGGCGCCTTGGGGTTGACTGGTCCTCTAAATTATATATATATTTAAATTGGCGCCTCCCAGCAAGTCATCTTTTAAATCGCGCCCCCCAGCAAGTCATCTTTTAAATCGTGACTTTCTAGAAGTCGCCTTTTATGAAATTGGCGCCTGGGTGCCGTCTTTATTTCTGTAATCCGTTTACAAATGACTATTTGATGGAAGAATTGACGACATGTGTCAAGGGCGTCCATTCTGTAATTAGCGCCCTGGTCAGGGGCGCCATTTACAGTGATCTAATTAGATGTTACTAGTGACGACATTAGAAATGCCGACATTTATTTATTTATAAAATGACGACCCCTACAGGGTCGTCAATTTTGAAACTGGCGCCCTGATGTAGGGCGCTAATTCCCTGGGTTGCTTAATCAGGCAGGTTAACTCTACTGGAATGCTTATTACTTTAATTTGTTACTTTATTACTTTAACATGTTACTTATCTATCTATATTTAAGTTATCAGCTGATTCTAATTAGCTAACAGTCTTACTAATTTGCAGGTAACTATAAGATCTTGCACTACTATATCTAGTGATACGTCTATATATATACTTGGTTCAATCGACTAACAGATAGTTATACGACTGTAACTAAATAGGTCTCTAATATATATATATATATATAGTTCATCTAAACTTACAAGATTTTCTAACAATAGGATCTTCTATATCTAACAGAATCTTAATTTAACTAACAGATCATCTAATCAACTAAAATAGTCACCTAGATCTCTGATATATATATATATATATATATATATAGTTCATCTAAACTTACAAGATTTTCTAATCAACTAACAGGATCTTCTATATCTAACAGGATCTTCTAATTAACTAACAGATCATCTAATCAACTATCATAGTCACCTAATTAAACTAACAATACATGCACTTTACACACTCTTTTAAATTATGATAGATTATCATGAATTTATTCCAAGTTATCATGAATTTATTCTAATTAAAACGGTAAAACAATCACATGGATATGATATTTTAATGCCCTAATTAACTAGGAATTTGGTTAAGCTTGAGAAAACCTACTAACATGCTGTGTAGATTAACTACTAGTTTAGCTAAGGTTTAGCTAAAAGTTGAGACAACCTACCTCGTTGCAGCAGATGTGGCAGAAGGGGGTTCTGCAGCCCTGCAACCTCTGCAACTCTCAGCCAGAGCCACCGTAGGGACTCACAGTAGGCTAGAAGAGGGGATTTAAAATAACGTATATGCTTAGGTCGACCAGATAGGGGGGCCAAGATCCCCGAAAAGTGGATCTGGGTGCCCTGCCAGCGAATGCCAGCGAGTACAGCCTGGCTGCGAAGAAAATGACGTTAAGAATTGACGACTTGAGTGGTGTCGTCAAATAGATTGACGCGTTTTAGTAGGGCGTCGTTTAACAAATTGACGCTCCCATTAAGTCACCTTTTATAAAATTGACGCCCCCCATCAAGTCACCTTTTAATTCACGCCTCCCTAGGAGTCATCTCTTATCAAATTCGCATCTTAGGTGGTGCCACCTCTTATCAAATTCGCGCCTTAGGTAGTGCCACCTCTTATCAAATTCGCGCCTTAGGTGGTGTCATCTTTTAATTCGCGCCTTAGGTGGTGTCACCTCTTATCAAATTCGCGCCTTAGGTGGTGTCATCTTTTAATTCGCGCCTCCCTGGGAGTCATTTCTTAAGAAAATGTCACTGGAAATATTTTACCTTCTATATAATTGGACACAACTAGGTTAATAAAGAAAAATAAATTATAAGAAATGTCTTAATTATTAATAAGGTAAATGAATTATAACTTATAACTTAATAATTAGAAAATTATGAGAATTGTATTATTAAATTTTTTAATTCATGTAAATATGGTTTGGCATATAATATCTCTTTATTTAAAAAGTTTTTTTTGTTTTTAATTATTCATAATTATCAAAATGATTAATTAAATAGTAGTAAATTCTTTTATCTCTATTTAAAAGAATGTCGGGTGTTACACCCTCCCCTACTTAAAAGAATTTGGTCCCCAAATTCAACTGCATGAGGATAATTCTGCTATGTAAGAGAAATGCAGAGCGTATAGGACACTTACAGTCTAAAATAGCTCTAGGTATCTTCCCTTCATAGATTCCTCGGTCTCTCAAGTTGCTTCCTGCTCCGAGCATCGATTCCATTGAATTTTCACCATAGGGATCGTCTTGCTCCTTAGAACTCGAACTTCTCGATCGAGGATTTGCATCAGCCTTTGTTTGTAAGTAAGATCCTTTTGAATTACCAAATCGGCGTGGTCGATAACATGAGAGGGATCGTGCATGTATTTCTTCAACATAGAAACATGAAATACGTTGTGTACTTCCGAGAGTTGAGGAGGTAAAGCGATACGGTAAGCTACCTCACCCACTCTTTCCAGTACTTCGAAAGGACCGATAAATCTTGGTGTTAGTTTGCCTTTAACACCGAATCTTCTAATGCCTCGGCCGGGAGATACCTTGAGAAAGACGTGATCTCCGACTTGAAATTCCAGATCTCGCCTTCGGTTATCAGCATAGGATTTCTGTTGGGACTGTGCTATCCTCAGCCTTTCTCGAATAAGGTGTATCTTCTCGGTAGAATCTCTTACCATATTTGGGCCTAAAATTTGTTTTTCACCAACTTCATCCCAACATATAGGAGATCGGCAACTTCTACCATAAAGTGCCTCGAAAGGTGCCATTTGAATACTAGCTTGGTAACTATTATTGTAGGCAAATTCGGCTAGTGGTAAGTGGTCATGCCAACTTCCGTCGAAATCTATAATGCATGCTCGCAACATGTCTTCAATAATCTGATTGGTTCTTTCCGTCTGACCATCTATCTGGGGATGAAAAGTAGTACTGAAATTGAGTTTCGTTCCAAGAGAGTGTTGTAGACCCTTCCAGAAATGAGATGTGAAGCGTGGATCTCGGTCAGATACTATAGACACAGGAATTCCATGTAGTCTAGTAATTTCCTTAATATACAAGGCGGCAAGAACATCAACCGACCATCGGTTCTTAATAGGCAAGAAATGAGCCGATTTAGTAAGGCGGTCGATGATTACCCATATTCCATCATATCCGCCCCTAGACTTGGGCAAACCCATGATGAAATCCATGCCGATTTCTTCCCATTTCAACTTGGGAATATCCAGCGGATGCAGTCTCCCTGCTGGTTTCTGATGTTCGGCCTTCACCTGCTGGCAAGTCAAGCATCGAGACACAAAATCCGCTATCTCCCTTTTCATGTTGGGCCACCAAAAGGTCCTTTTTATGTCTTGGTACATCTTAGTGGCTCCGGATGGATTGTGTATCTCGATCGATGAGCTTCTTCAAGAATTTTTTTCTTCAGCTCAGGACAGTCGGGCACACATGTCCGTTCATGAAATAGCAGTCTGCCATCAGGTGCCAGCTTGAAATCAAGTCTCTCGTCCAATTTGCTCTTTATCTCCACTAGTGAGGGATCTTCTTCTTGCAACTTTTTGATTTCAGGTAGCAAATCTGGATGTAAGCTCATATGAGATAGAATAATACACATGTTCTTCTCATCCGTGCTGATATCAAGCTCAGAGAATTTCTCCAACAGTTTCCATTCTTGTATCATGCAGTTGGCCAATATTGTTCTCGGCTTTCGACTAAGGGCATCAGCTACGGAATTACCCTTACCAGGATGGTACTGTATAGTGAAGTCGAAATCCTTAAGATACTCGAGCCAACGCCTTTGCCGCATGTTTAGCTCCTTTTGGGAGAATAAGTACTTGAGGCTTTTATGATCGGAGTATACAGTGAATTGTTCTCCGTAAAGATAGTGCCTCCAAATCTTCAAGGCAAATACCACCGCGGCTAGCTCTAAGTCATGAACCGGGTAATTCTCTTCATGTTTCTTCAATTGACGGGAAGAGTATGCAATGACTCTTCCGTTCTGCATCAATACACATCCGAGGCCGATACCAGAAGCATCGGTATATACCTCGTATTTTTCTCCTTCAATTGGAAGAGATAAGACCGGTGCAGTAGTCAAGAGATCCTTCAAAGTCAGGAAACTCTTCTCACAATCTTCATTCCACTCATAAGGCACTTCCTTGCGAGTCAATATGGTAAGAGGAACAGCAATCTTGGAGAAGTCCTTGATGAAACGCCGGTAGTAACCAGCTAAACCCAAGAAGCTACGAATCTCCGTTGCATTCGTCGGTCGTTCCCAGTTTTGCACGGCTTTGACCTTTGCAGGATCAACAGCAATCCCATCCTTTGAGATAACATGTCCTAAGAAGGACACTTCCTCCAGCCAGAACTGGCATTTGCTGAATTTTGCGTATAACTTATTGTCTCGCAATATTTTTAATGCCTTCTTGAGATGTTCCTCATGATCTTCTTCAGTCTTTAAATAGATCAATATATCGTCAATGAAGACCACAATAAATTGGTCTAAATAAGGCCAGTAAATGCTATTCATTAACTGCATGAAAGCTGCAGGGGCATTAGTTAGTCCAAAAGGCATAACAGTAAATTCGTAATGCCCATACCTGCTTCGAAATGTAGTTTTGTAAATATCTTCTTCCTTGATTCTCAATTGGTGATAACCAGACCGAAGATCTATTTTGGAGAAATACTTTGCTCCTGATAATTGGTCGAGCAGCTCATCAATTCTCGGCAGTGGGTACTTGTTCTTGATTGTAAGATGATTTAACTGCCGGTAATCAATGCATAATCTTAATGTGCCATCCTTCTTTTTAACAAAGAGCACCGATGCCCCCCATGGGGAAGTACTCGGCCTAATGAATCCTTTCTTCAGTAAATCCATCAACTGCTCCTTCAGTTCTTTTAGTTCCGCAGGAGACATTCTGTAGGGTGCTTTAGAAATAGGATCGGCACCCGGAACAATATCAATTGTGAATGACACTTCTCTTTCTGGGGGTAAACCAGGCAATTCGTCTGGAAATACATCGGAGAAGTCCCGAGTCACTCGGATGTCTTCAATCTTTGTCTTCTCGGCTTCTGTGGTAGTTACAAAAGCTAAGAAAGCCATACATCCTCTATTCACTAGTTTACTAGCTCGGAGAGCTGAGATAAGTAGGGATTTATCCCGAGGTTTGATATAAACTAACTCGGGATAGTCCACAAAATTTATCTTGCCATGCCGACAATCTACCGTTGCTTGGTAGGTCGATAACCAGTCAGCTCCCAATATCACATCATAATATTCCATATCAAGACATATCAGGTCGGTCGGTAAATTATTACCTTGAACCATAACCTCACAACTTGGGTAGTGATGCGTAATATCCGATTTGTTTCCAAGAGGTGTAGATAGAATCGAATCTAACCATTCGGGTTATTTAGAAAATGAGGCAGTAAATTTCTTGGAAACAAACGAATGAGTTGCTCCAGTATCAAATAGAACTCTAGCAGGTTTAGAGCAAACAGTCAATGTACCTTCCACGATTCCTCCTTCCATAGGTTCCGTCCCTTGAAGAGCTTGCAGACGGCCTTGCTTTTTAACTGGATACTTCTCGTCCTGGTTGACTTGTTCCTTCATTAAGAGGCAATCAGGAATTCGATGCTCTCGAATCCCACATCGGAGACACGCTCCCAGTTTCCTCCAGCACTCCTCGGTCTTATGACCAGCTTTTTCGCAATAATTGCAAATCTCCTTAGTAGGTGCAATATCAGAGAAGGGCTTGTTGCTGATAGTGAGGAACGGCTTGTGACTTTTCTGGGATCCCTTCTCCTTGGAAGACTCGCCTCCATTAATGACCCGCTTCTTGCCAAATGGTGGTTTCAAGCTTCTTGGACTTGTAACATGTTCCTTCTTGTCCTTGCCTCGAATCCTTTCAGAAAATTCGGTGGCGTCTTCCAGCAGCTGAGCACGACGAACCATTTCCGAGTAGACTTGGATGTCCATCGGTGCAAGCTGGGTAATATACTGGGGCCGTAGCCCATTGAGAAATCTCCTCGCCTTCATCTTTTTCGTACACACCAAGTGAGGTGCATAACGGGAAAGCCTTGAGAATTGGGCCTCATATTCAGCTACCTTCCGGCTCCATTGCTTTAATGCAGCAAATTCCGCGGCCTTCTTCTCTTGCACACGGTCCGAGAAATACTTGTTGTTGAAATGCTCGACAAATTCCGTCCATGTGACATGATTGTCGGGTAGTGTTGCTTCCACGGACTCCCAGCAGCATCGAGCGTCCCGTTCTAGCTGAAATGTGGCCAGTAAAACTTTTTCTTCATCCGTGCATTGCATTACACGGAAGATCCTCTCGGTCTCCTTCAGCCAATGCTCGGCGTCATCGGGGTCCACCGATCCCGCAAACTTTGGTGGGTTCATGTTGCGGAAATCCCGATGAAGGTCACCGGCTCCACGGTGAGCACCGCCAGCACCACTTTGCGCCACTTGTTGTAGCGCCTGAGTAAGTCCTTGCACTGTGAGCTGCATCTCGCGCCATTGTGCTCTTTTAGCGGCCATTTTCCTACAAAAGGATTATAAGGTAAGTAATATCGAGTTTTGAGATTAAGAGGGCATTTATTATTGAACCTAACCCATGGCTTTTCCCATCTCACCAGGTAAGGTCTAACCAATTCTAACATGTATATCTTATCCTTAGACATTTCACTGGACATATAACTATCCTTGGCATTTCTATTAAACAATATATATATATATATATATATTGTCACGCCCCGAACCGATAGCAGCGGGAAGCGATGCTCGGAACGTGGCAAGAGACAAGTCACGATAACAAGAGCGGAAGATAAATAATCACAATAAAATACAAAGAGGCCAGACACACACTTGAGAAAATACGAACTCTTATTAATTTAAAAAGATATATTTTGACACCACTTACAATAAAAGATTCAAAATAAATAACAAAAAGAAATAACTAGACTAGCTAGACTCAAGAAAATGAAAGAGCAGACTCCAACTCTAGGTTCCAGGTTCTACTCGATCACACTGATCCATTTCCCAATGCACGAACCGATACTCGCATAACCTGAAAAGGGTTGGAAGTAGGGGTGAGCAAAAAGCTCAGTAGGAATTATACTCTATCATCAGGCATAGTTTAAGTGATTAACAAGTAAATTACAGTTTCATATGCCATGCTAATAAGAGAAATAAATGACGATATAAAGAAACAACGATAATAAAACAGATCTTGCAAGGTCAAGAAATATAAAGGAACAGAATGGTAATACTTAAGAGGAATAACAAAGACAAGAATTTACTACAGGAGATTACGATAAAGAGTTGGCCATATCAAGACGATTCAAGTCATGTCAAGCACGTATGTAATTTCATTTCCACGTCCAAGTAACAACAAGTAGAGTAACCACAAGTAGAGTAGGGAACAGTGAAGAGTGGAAAGTGAAAAGTAGAGAGTAGTGGACAGTAGTGAAGGGTAGTGGACAGTCCTAGATTTAACACATGTCATAGTACTGGTGCCAAATGCCACACCTAGTCATTCACCTCCCCGGGGGTACACGTAGTGTTCGGGCGCTCCTCCCAGGACTAGACCGAGTTCTTAATTGTTTGCCAGGCATTGATTTCTTTGGGTCAAAGATCCCACGAATCTAGACTTCCACAATTTATGGCTAGAATTCCAAGGTTTAAACTATGTAGCAATAACAAGTTCAAGTAGGAAGAAGATTCATTTCAGAATTTCAAGGTAAGCACAATCATCAAGAAGATCGAAAACCAAGTCACAATAAGAGTTATCAAGAAGGGTACACATTCGGGTATACAAGGGTGTATTGCCATTTCATTAGATTCATGATTCGGGGTTTGTATGTGTTCATTTGCAAGAGATTACAGTGATATGCAAAGATCGATGCTAAAAGCTAATATACAAGTCACAATGATTATAGATGACAAGATTCAAAATCTAAACAGCGGGTTAAACTCGTAAAACCATGCTTGCTGCAGTTTAAACATGTTCTAATTAGGGATATTAAACATGGGAGTTAATGGTAATTCCGTCGGATAGAGTTTCCGAGCATAAAATGCTATTTAACGTAGTAGCGACTTACTAGAAGTTGGGAAGTCAATCGTGTTATGCTACTGTGTTACAGCAGCTATCCAGCAAGTTAAATTGCTCATATTAATCCTAATTTCATGTTAATCCATCAAGCATTATCATTTAATTTAGTGCATAAGCTAGAAAGATGAATGAAGCTAAAAGATAGAATGAACAAGCTCGCGTACGAGCGAATGGCATGCGATTAACAGAAATTTAGTTAGATAATTAATCAATTATCATATGGGTTTCTATTTTACTAATTACCATTTATGATATGCAAATGAATCAATTAGAACATGTATTAAGTCATTTACAGCATACATAAACGGTTGATAAAGGGCCGTATAACTTATGGGCTTAACAGGGGGCAAACGGGGCTGAACGGGGTTCATCTGGGCAGGCCAGGGGGTTGGGCGGCTCCCTGAGGGCCGCCCATGTACTTGGGCGGTTCCTGAGGGGCCGCCCAAAGGGTTGGGCGGTCCTGGGATGGCCGCCCATCCCCTGGGTTGTGCGGCCAGTTCAGGGCCGTTCAAGATGTGTGGTTGCTCCGGGACCTTATATCCTGATATGTGGTTCGTTTGGAACCGTTCATCCTGGGATGTGTGGTTCCTGAAAGACCGTTTATCTCAGGCCATGCCAAAGTCAAAAGTGGTCAACAGAGATGTGCGGTCTATCGTAAGACCGTCCATCTCTGGGTCGTCTCCGGTCATCCCTGCCGCGTCCGGTGAACGCCGGGAAGTGAGGGTTGCTAGGGTTACACTAAATCGCTAATAACTAATGGAAATGAATTCCAAATAAGGGGATTTTGGTATCAATGGAAAGCTAATACAAAACTCTACCTATCTGTAAGGTCAATTGCATGATTAATTGCTGAAATCGAGATCTATAAAGACAAGAACACAAGAAACCCTAGTTTTGACAGGTTGTTACTAAAACGTAAAATTCTCTCAACATACAGAACTAAAATTGGGGCTTCTTATGTCAAAAGAAAGCCACTTCGATGCTGAATCCAACCATATATGATATGGTTCATGTGGATCAAAATTAACACTTCGAAATCAGTCGAAATCAGAAATCAACTTGGAAGAACACATCAAAACTAGGTCTAAACATGCTGTTACTACGAACAGAAATTCTCTAAACATGCTGGATGAAATTTAGGGCTTTTATAATCAATGGAAGGAGCACGAAAAACGCTACAAGATGCATGGATCAATTTCATATTTACTTCCTGAAATCAGAACTAAATCGAAGAAGGAACAATGTTAACCCTAATCTAACATGCTTCTACTAAACCTCGAAATACTCACAGGATACTACATGATATTTGGGGCTTTATATATCAAAAGAAAGAGGACTTCATGCTGAACATTTTGATATATGATTTGATGTTTGAGCCTGAGAGAACCTACCTCAATTTGATGAAGAACAAGGAAGAACAAAGGAGGAAGAAAGAAAGAAGGAAGTCGACACCCACGCACTCAACGCGAGATATCTCCCAGATCTGAAAACTTCAGCGACTGTCGCTGCAACCAAACGAAAATAGACTGGAAGGGCTTCATTTTGATAGTTTATACACGTTCTGGGATGGTCTGTGGAGAGAGGAATCGACGCCACAAGAGGCGTGTTAAACAAGGCGCCGAAATCAAGGACCAAGTCAAACTCGACCAGCGGCCTCAATTAGGGTTAGGGTTTCGAGCAATTTTTAGAGGGTTATTGAAGTTAAGATCATGGCCTTTAATTTGACACCAATTTCAGATCAAATGGTTGAGTATTAAGGTCGGATTTTGTGTTTGAAGTCAAGGTTAGGTAAAGGTTGAAAAGTGTGGATTTTTCACTTAAAACATTAAATAGATCTTGCTACGGATTGTTACTGGGTTAATCCCAGAAGATAAATTTGTTACATACATTGTCAGAAACCAAATTACCATTTTTATAGATTTTTATCAAGTAGAAGAATTTTCGATGGTACTATTCCAAGGAATAAAATATTATTTAATGAAACTCACTTAAACGATAAATAGATCTAATTACAGATTTTCACTAATAAAACTCAAGAAGGCAAGGTTGTTTCATAAATCATTCTCTATCAATTTATTATTTTTCCAGATTTTTGTGAGAAAGTCAAAATTACACTAGCACTATTCATTGAGGAATATAATATTAATTTACGAAATTCATTTATCTAAATTAAAATTCACTATTTCATTTAAATTTCAGATTTTAAAAACTGGGGTGTTACACCCTCCCCCACTTAAAGGAATTTGGTCCCCAAATTCACCGACTATTATCAATTATGTGAATGTTCGAACTAAGATGATCTTACTTATCAAAATAATGTTAACTATACAATTGATGACGAAAGGAATTAGCTAACTAAGATGATCTTATTCATTAAAATAGCATGTTAACTATACAATTAAAAGAATTAGCTATAGCTAGGGTAAAAGAGAACGATACCATATACTAATACTATGCTTCTTCTTCTTATTACGTCGGGTTTCCTTACGACGGACTCGCCAGCCTTTCGCGGAACCGAAACTTAGCTTACCGGAACCACTCGGTTTCATTTTAAGAAGGGTTTAGAGACCTGCAAGATAGTTATATGGTTAACTTTTTCATTACCCTTACGTGTAACGCAACGCAATCTTGCATATATTTAATTACTTAACCCCAGTTTCTACCCAATCTCACCAGGTCGGGTTCTAAGACTTTAACAAGGTTAGGGGTACTATGCACCTAGACATGACCAAAACTCGGTACCTGGCGGAGATAATCGATCCGAAGACCACTCGCGCAAGTATGCGATCTTCCCGAGAGGCGTAGCCTAACGTCCGGACAACATCTTTTGATATACCGGGTCATTGGGATGCAAGGCAAAACTTAGGAAGCCTAGAACTTCGGAAAACCTATACTCTTGGACAAAATCCAAGCGACTCAGGCAAGGAGGCAACACTTGGACAAAATCCAAGCGACTCAGGCAAGGAGGCAACACTTGGACAAAATCCAAGCGACTCAGGCAAGGAGGCTCTGATACCAAAACTGTCACGCCCCGAACCGATAGCAGCGGGAAGCGATGCTCGGAATGTGTCAAGAGACAAGTCACGATAACAAGAGCGGAAGATAAATAATCACAATAAAATACAAAGAGGTCAGACACACACTTGAGAAAATACGAACTCTTATTAATTTAAAAATATATATTTTGACACCACTTACAATAAAAGATTCAAAATAAATAACAAAAAGAAATAACTAGACTAGCTAGACTCAAGAAAATGAAAGAGCAGACTCCAACTCTAGGTTCCAGGTTCTACTCGATCACACTGATCCATTTCCCAATGCACGAACCGATACTCGCATAACTTGAAAAGGGTTGGAAGTAGGGGTGAGCAAAAAGCTCAGTAGGAATTATACTCTATCATCAGGCATAGTTTAAGTGATTAACAAGTAAATTACAGTTTCATATGCCATGCTAATAAGAGAAATAAATGACGATATAAAGAAACAACGATAATAAAACAGATCTTGCAAGGTCAAGAAATATAAAGGAACAGAATGGTAATACTTAAGAGGAATAACAAAGACAAGAATTTACTACAGGAGATTACGATAAAGAGTTGGCCATATCAAGACGATTCAAGTCATGTCAAGCACGTATGTAATTTCATTTCCACGTCCAAGTAACAACAAGTAGAGTAACCACAAGTAGAGTAGGGAATAGTGAAGAGTGGAAAGTGAAAAGTATAGAGTAGTGGACAGCAGTGAAGAGTAGTGGACAGTCCTAGATTTAACACATGTCATAGTACTGGTGCCAAATGCCACACCTAGTCATTCACCTCCCCGGGGGTACACGTAGTGTTCGGGCGCTCCTCCCAGGACTAGACCGAGTCCTTAATTGTTTGCCAGGCATTGATTTCTTTGGATCAAAGATCCCACGAATCTAGACTTCCACAATTTATGGCCAGAATTCTAAGGTTTAAACTATGTAGCAATAACAAGTTCAAGTAGGAAGAAGATTCATTTCAGAATTTCAAGGTAAGCACAATCATCAAGAAGATCGAAAACCAAGTCACAATAAGAGTTATCAAGAAGGGTACACATTCAGGTATACAAAGGTGTATTGCCATTTCATTATATTCATGATTCGGGGTTTGTATGTGTTCATTTGCAAGAGATTACAGTGATATGCAAAGATCGATGCTAAAAGCTAATATACAAGTCACAATGATTATAGATGATAAGATTCAAAATCTAAACAGCGGGTTAAACTCGTAAAACCATGCTTGCTGCAGTTTAAACAGGTTCTAATTAGGGATATTAAACATGGGAGTTAATGGTAATTCCGTCGGATAGAGTTTCCGGGCATAAAATGCTATTTAACGTAGTAGCGACTTACTAGAAGTCGGGAAGTCAATCGTGTTATGCTACTGTGGTACAGCAGCTATCCAGCAAGTTAAATTGCTCATATTAATCCTAATTTCATGTTAATCCATCAAGCATTATCATTTAATTTAGTGCATAAGCTAGAAAGATGAATGAAGCTAAAAGATAGAATGAACAAGCTCGCGTACGAGCGAATGGCATGCGATTAACAGAAATTTAGTTAGATAATTAATCAATTATCATATGGGTTTCTATTTTACTAATTACCATTTATGATATGCAAATGAATCAATTAGAACATGTATTAAGTCATTTACAGCATACATAAACGGTTGATAAAGGGCCGTATAACTTATGGGCTTAACAGGGGGCAAACGGGGCTGAACGGGGTTCATCTGGGCAGGCCAGGGGGTTGGGCGGCTCCCTGAGGGCCGCCCATGTACTTGGGCGGTTCCTGAGGGGCCGCCCAAAGGGTTGGGCGGTCCTGGGATGGCCGCCCATCCCCTGGGTTATGCGGCCAGTTCAGGGCCGTTCAAGATGTATGGTTGCTCCGGGACCTTATATCCTGATATGTGGTTCGTTTGGAACCGTTCATCCTGGGATGTGTGGTTCCTGAAAGACCGTTTATCTCAGGCCATGCCAAAGTCAAAAGTGGTCAACAGAGATGTGCGGTCTATCGTAAGACCGTCCATCTCTGGGTCATCTCCGGTCATCCCTGCCGCGTCCGGTGAACGCCGGGAAGTGAGGGTTGCCAGGGTTACACTAAATCGCTAATAACTAATGGAAATGAATTCAAAATAAGGGGACTTTGGTATCAATGGAAAGCTAATACAAAACTCTACCTATCTGTAAGGTCAATTGCATGATTAATTGCTGAAATCGAGATCTATAAAGACAAGAACACAAGAAACCCTAGTTTTGACAGGCTGTTACTAAAACGTAAAATTCTCTCAACATACAGAACGAAAATTGGGGCTTCTTATGTCAAAAGAAAGCCACTTCGATGCTGAATCCAACCATATATGATATGGTTCATGTGGATCAAAATTAACACTTCGAAATCAGTCGAAATCAGAAATCAACTTGGAAGAACACATCAAAACTAGGTCTAAACATGCTGTTACTACGAACAGAAATTCTCTAAACATGCTGGATGAAATTTAGGGCTTTTATAATCAATGGAAGGAGCACGAAAAACGCTACAAGATGCATGGATCAATTTCATATTTACATCCTGAAATCAGAACTAAATCGAAGAAGGAACAATGTTAACCCTAATCTAACATGCTTCTAACATGCTTCTACTAAACCTCGAAATACTCGCAGGATACTACATGATATTTGGGGCTTTATATATCAAAAGAAAGAGGACTTCATGCTGAACATTTTGATATATGATTTGCTGTTTGAGCCTGAGAGAACCTACCTCAATTTGATGAAGAACAAGGAAGAACAAAGGAGGAAGAAAGAAAGAAGGAAGCCGACACCCACGCACTCAACGCGAGATATCTCCCAGATCTGAAAACTTCAGCGACTGCCGCTGCAACCAAACGAAAATAGACTGGAAGGGCTTCATTTTGATAGTTTATACATGTTCTGGGATGGTCTGTGGAGAGAGGAATCGACGCCACAAGAGGCGTGTTAAACAAGGCCCCGAAATCAAGGACCAAGTCAAACTCGACTAGCGGCCTCAATTAGGGTTAGGGTTTCGAGCAATTTTTAGAGGGTTATTGAAGTTAAGATCATGGCCTTTAATTTGACACCAATTTCAGATCAAATGGTTGAGTATTAAGGTCAGATTTTGTGTTTGAAGTCAAGGTTAGGTAAAGGTTGAAAAGTGTGGATTTTTCACTTAAAACATTAAATAGATCTTGCTACGGATTGTTACTGGGTTAATCCCAGAAGACAAATTTGTTATATACATTGTCAGAAACTAAATTACCATTTTTATAGATTTTTATCAAGTAGAAGAATTTTCGATGGTACTATTCCAAGGAATAAAATATTATTTAATGAAACTCACTTAAACGATAAATAGATCTAATTACAGATTTTCACTGATAAAACTCAAGAAGGCAAGGTTGTTTCATAAATCATTCTCTATCAATTTACTATTTTTCCAGATTTTTGTGAGAAAGTCAAAATTACACTAGCACTATTCATTGAGGAATATAATATTAATTTATGAAATTCATTTATCTAAATTAAAATTCACTATTTCAATTAAATTTCAGATTTTAAAAACCGGGATGTTACATATATGTTTTTGTTTTGTTTTTTTTTTAACCTAGGAAGAGTTATCTTATCATCCTTGACATTTCTATCTAGGAAGGTTTTTCTTATGATTAGTTTTACCTAAGAAGACATTTCTATCCCTTAGAATAAACACGTGTTTTACCTAGGAAGTTTAAATCCTAGGCTCTGATACCAAGAAAGAGCTGTCACGTCCCGAGTGCGGAAGCTAACCCGTGGCGCGATAGTTCTTTATATAGAACCAAAGCGAGCTAGAAAATTTAAGAATTTCTTACCTTTGGCGATTATAAGAGTGCGTAAAATCTAAGTTTAAATTTAAAATTTACACAAATAGGTTTGAACTAAAACGACCCAATTATCAAATACACATATCCTTTATTGGTGTTGACTGACATGCTAAGGAATACAACTGACATCAGGGTACAAATTAACACAATAACGGGATTACAATACACAATTGATAACATTTGGTGACTCTATCTCTACACTCATCACTCAGATTTATTCCCCTCCGAGTTCTGGTCGAAATCCAAATCCCCTGAAAGGTTAGAAAATAACTAGATGAGCGAATCGCCCAGTAGGATTTACATCTCAAGCTTTAACATGCTTTAAGTGAATTACAAGTTCATTTAATGTAAGTAATTCATGCAGACAGGTAGATATCAAGAAATTATAAAATCGACAAGAGTAGGATCAACAATTGAGAGTGTATAGATTTAAATTTTTTAGCAGTGGCAACAAGTGGTATCAAGCCCGTAATAACTGAGGGATAACAATTGAAATTCAAACAATAGTAAGCAAGGAAATTCTAACATGTATAGCAAGAATTGGCTATTTATCAGTTCATTCAAGTAAATACTTTTACCCTTCTACGGGCCTCAATCAATCCATCAAGTAAATATCTTGAGAGTGAGTGGTATCCCTAAAATCTAGCAAGCAAGTACTCCGGTGTAATGCCAAACACCGTGGTCAATAAACTCCCATGGGCACAAGTACCTTCGGGTGCTCCTCCTAGGACCAGACCGGGCCCTATATGCACAGCATTGGTCATGTTTTCGGCATCCACTCTCATTTATAGCCAATATGAAATTTCAAGGTTTGACCAGTAGGAATATAAGGTGAATTGGGAATGGAATCCAAAGGGTGAATTTATTGTACTAGGGTAAAACCAATGATGGATAACACACGGAAAACTGTGCGAGATTGGTACCTAGTAGAACACTTAACAATTTCAGAAATGACACCCTAATTAGAATGCACTTCTTGGAATTTCACATGGATTTTTAGTGAATTGGCGCCTTGGGGTTGACTGGTCCTCTAAATTATATATATATTTAAATTGGCGCCTCCTAGCAAGTCATCTTTTAAATCGCGCCCCCAGCAAGTCATCTTTTATCAAATTCGCGCCTCCAAGCAAGTCATCTTTTAAATCGCGCCCCCCAGTAAGTCATCTTTTAAATCGTGACTTTCTAGAAGTCGCCTTTTATGAAATTGGCGCCTGGGTGCCGTCTTTATTTCTGTAATCCGTTTACATATGACTATTTGATGGAAGAATTGACGACATGTGTCAAGGGCGTCCATTCTGTAATTAGCGCCCTGGTCAGGGGCGCCATTTACAGTGATCTAATTAGATGTTACTAGTGACGACATTAGAAATGCCGACATTTATTTATTTATAAAATGACGACCCCTACAGGGTCGTCAATTTTTAAACTGGCACCCTGATGTAGGGCGCTAATTCCCTGGGTTGCTTAATCAGGCAGGTTAACTCTACTGGAATGCTTATTACTTTAATTTGTTACTTTATTACTTTAACATGTTACTTATCTATCTATAATTAAGTTATTAGCTGATTCTAATTAGCTAACAGTCTTACTAATTTGCAGGTAACTATAAGATCTTGCACTACTATATCTAGTGATACGTCTATATATATATTTGGTTCAATCGACAAACAGATAGTTATACGACTGTAACTAAGAAGGTCTCTAATATATATATATATATATAGTTCATCTAAACTTACAAGATTTTCTAACAATAGGATCTTCTATATCTAACAGAATCTTAATTTAACTAACGGATCATCTAATCAACTAAAATAGTCACCTAGATCTCTGATATATATATATATATAGTTCATCTAAACTTACAAGATTTTCTAATCAACTAACAGGATCTTCTATATCTAACAAGATCTTCTAATTAACTAACAGATCATCTAATCAACTATCATAGTCACCTAATTAAACTAACAATACATGCAGTTTACACACTCTTTTAAATTATGATAGATTATCATGAATTTATTCCAAGTTATCATGAATTTATTCTAATTAAAACGGTAAAACAATCACATGGATATGATATTTTAATGCCCTAATTAACTAGGAATTTGGTTAAGCTTGAGAAAACCTACTAACATGCTGTGTAGATTAACTACTAGTTTAGCTAAGGTTTAGCTAAAAGTTGAGACAACCTACCTCGTTGCAGCAGATGTGGCAGAAGGGGGTTCTGCAGCCCTGCAACCTCTGCAACTCTCAGCCAGAGCCACCGTAGGGACTCACAGTAGGCTAGAAGAGGGGATTTAAAATAACGTATATGCTTAGGTCGACCAGATAGGGGGGGGCAAGATCCCCGAAAAGTGGATCTGGGTGCCCTGCCAGCGAATGCCAGCGAGTACAGCCTGGCTGCGAAGAAAATGTCGTTAAGAATTGACGACTTGAGTGGTGTTGTCAAATAGATTGACGCCTTTTAGTTGGGTGTCGTTTAACAAATTGACGCTCCCATTAAGTCACCTTTTGTAAAATTGACGCCCCCCAGCAAGTCACCTTTTAATTCACGCCTCCCTAGGAGTCATCTCTTATCAAATTCACGCCTTAGGTGGTGCCACCTCTTATCAAATTCGCGCCTTAGGTAGTGCCACCTCTTATCAAATTCGCGCCTTAGGTGGTGTCATCTTTTAATTCGCGCCTTTAGTGGTGTCATCTTTTAATTCGCGCCTTAGGTGGTGTCACCTCTTATCAAATTCGCGCCTTAGGTGGTGTCATCTTTTAATTCGCGCCTCCCTGGGAGTCATTTCTTAAGAAAATGTCACCGGAAATATTTTACCTTCTATATAATTGGACACAATTAGGTTAATAAAGAAAAATAAATTATAAGAAATGTCTTAATTATTAATAACGCAAATGAATTATAACTTATAACTTAATAATTAGAAAATTATGAGAATTGTATTATTAAATTTTATAATTCATGTAAATATGGTTTGGCATATAATATCTCTTTATTTAAAAAGTTTTTTTTTGTTTTTAATTATTCATAATTATCAAAATGATTAATTAAATAGTAGTAAATTCTTTTATCTCTATTTAAAAGAATGTCGGGTGTTACAGCAGTGGTAGGGTGTACAGCTGGAAGCAGTGGTAGGGTGTACCGCTAGAGGCAGTGGTAGGGTGTACCGCTGGAAGCAGTGGAAGGGTGTACCGGCCAGGGCGGTGAGACTGTGTCGGGCAAGGAGGCACGAGTGTGCCGGTCAGGGTGACGGCGGAGTGTGTCGGGCGAGGAGGCACGAGTGTTCCGGGCAAGGAGGCACGAGTGTGTCGGGCAAGGAGCAGGGTCTGCCAAGGTCTATGCACATTAGGGATGTGTAGAGGGCAAGGTTTTCCAAGGTCAATGCAGCTGAGGCTGTGTTGGGGAAGTTTCCTCTGTTCATGAGGCGCATGTAAGGAGGTTCTCTTTTTCTTTTATTTAAGAAATGCAAGCGTAGGGTTTTGGATTCGGTTTTTCTTTTATTCATGTGGATTATGTTCATGGTTATGTTCGGTAGACTGTCATAAAGATGCAAGTGTCCGGTTATTTAGGATCTCTGGGGTTTCTTTGTTATTTTGGCAAAGCCGTTTCATTGGTGTTTTATTGTGTTTATTTGTTGTTTCCTTTTATCTTTTAATGGGTTCATTAGTTCTGACGAAAATTCGGCAGCATCTCCCCTTGACCCGGATGGTAAGGGAGGTAAAGGGGACACGCCCACAAGGAGTGGCATGACCCAACAATTTGAGGTGTGTGCCGGGGCAGCCACCTTTAAGAAGACTTTAGAAAACCCGGGGAAAACACCGAACGAGAAAACACTGGGCTAGTGCTGCCTAAGGATACCCTGACTGGAAGGGGGAGGGCCAGGTGTGTGCCGGCCAAGGCAGGCTGGAGGTGTATCAGCCAGAGCACCGAGGGTGCGCCTGGCAACGTAGGTTAGGGAGTGTGCCGGCCAAGGCACGAGGGTCTGTGCCAGGCTAGCTGGGGTTGAGGCTGTGCCAGGCAAGAAAGGGGTGGAGTGCACCGCGCTAGAGAGGCCAAGGGTGCACTTGGCATAGGGTCGAGTGTGGACCTACCTAAGGGTTTGATGAGGGCCTTGGCGGGAGATATCAGATAGTGCACCGGTGAGGGGAAAAAGTCAGCACATTGGGCTAAGTCTAGGCCAAGCAATGCACTGGTGGGCTAGGGGGAAACAGATCAGGAATGTTGGGGAAGCAGGGGGCATAGCAGCTTGAGAGAATGGCATACACCATTGGCCCAAAGGGGAGATTGGAGGACACTTTGGCTAGTAGGGAGGTCCAGGGGTGGAACGCCTGAGGGAAGGCTGTAGTGCTCATGAGCAAGCAATAGAGAGCCTAGAAGAAAGCAAGACAGTAAAAAAAGAGCATACGAGAAGAAGTGTCTGTAGGGAGACATCAAAAAAGGATACTTGCAAACTTTCTACTTCTATTCTCACAAGAGGAGTGCCCCAAGGGAGCTAATACATCGTAGACTAACAAAAAGAACGGAGAAAGGGAAAAAATAAGATACAGTGGGGAGGGGAAAGGAGCACTGGCTCCTCCCCTCCCAGACTCCACTCCTCTCTCACTCACCCTTCCTCTCTTCTTCTCTTCTTCTCTTCTCTCTACACTCAGCGGGGGCGAAACGGATACCCAGTCCCTTCTCTCTTCTTCCCTTCTTCTTCTCTTCTTTCCTTCTTCTTCTTCTCTTCCTGTCGTCCCCACTGTGGGTCTTCTCTTCGCCTCCTCTTCTTCTTCTTCTCTTCTCTGTTCTCTGGGGAGCTAACCAACGTCGAGAGTCCCTTCTCTCCCCTCTTTCTTCTTCTCTGTGAGAGGCTTTTATAGGTGTGCCGTTGAAGGGGGCAGACCTCATGATGGCACTACCATCCGAGGTTGACTTCGGTCTCCTCACTGTCGGGTGAGGGTCCCCCTCATCCATCCAGAGGGTGACACCAAGGTAGGCGCTAGCTGGCGTTGAAGTGGCCGAGCTGCAAGCCAATGGCTCTGCCTAGTGATCATTGAGTCTTCTGCCGGCTTGTGCCATCCAGGGAGGTTTACCACTGTGCCACTGGAGGCTCGTCTGAAGTGTGCCGTTGAAGCACCTAAAGAGTGTGCCGCTGGGGCCACGAAGGCTGTGCCGTTAAGAGGGCATCGATGGGTTGCGCCGCTGAAGGGGCCTTCCAGTGAGCGTGCTGTTGGAAGACACAGGTGTGTGTGCCGTTGGAGGGCACCAGTGGGCGAGCCATTGGAGGGCACGAGAGAGTGTGCCGTTGGAGGGCTCACAGGAGTGTGCCGTTGGAAGGCACTAGTGAGTGTGCCGCTGAAGGGCTCACAGGAGTGTGCCGCTGGAAGGGCCATAGGGGTGTGCCATTGAAGGCATCCCATGGAGTGTGGCACTAGAGGCACCAGGGGAGTGTGCCGCTGGAGCTAGCGTGAGAGTGTGCCGCTGGGGGCTGAGAAGGGTGTGCCGCTGCGGCACTTCGGGAGTGTGCCGCTGGGGCTTTTAAGAAGTGTGCCACTGGGAGCACTGGAGAGTGTGCCGTTGAAGGCACGTAGTAGTGTTTCCTTTCTTATTTTCTTCTTTTCATCTTCTCTTCTCTTTTCTCTTCTTCTTTATTCCCCTGCACGTAAACATGGGGTGAGAATTTTTTAGTGTCCACATGGGCTTTACCGCGTTCATGCCCAATTTTCCTGGACTCCTGTTTCCTACGTGTGGGTTATGGACCTCCGAGTTTAGTCCCAATTCTAGCCTTTCCAGGCTATCTTCCTTGACATTCTCGACCTTTTCAAGGTTATATTCTAGAACCTCCTCATTGGAATGAACTTCCTAAGTCATTTGCCTAATGACTTACCCCTTGATATATTGAGCTTGAATTATTGAAATCTTTCTAAGGAATTCTTGTCTCAACTCTTGATGCCCTTGGTTACATGAGCTTGTCATTCGGATTCTTGACCATTAATTATTGAATGTCAAGATTGTTACTTGGATCTTGGATTCACCACTCAATACCAGTGCACCATTAGGGGCCTGGTCTGGTCGTGGGAGAATCACCCAAAAGTACTAGTTGCCCATAGCAGTTGTAATGACAAGGTGTGGCATTGCACCGAAGTACTTGTTTACATGATAAGTCTATGACATTCAATTCCTCTTGAATTCATGACTCTACATGACTTGATTATATGATTATGCATGCGTGCTTGATATGGCCAATCACATGATAGTTCTTGGTACATGCACTTGTTCTATTTCCCATTATTATCCTTGTTTTATTATTATTCTCAGTCAATTCTCATCTCATCTTCTTGCTTACTTTAGTTACATGCTTCTTTATTGATCGATTCATTTGTTACCTTACGCATGTTTTTCTCATTAGCACATTGAAACCTTGTTAAATTGTTAATCACTTAAAGTTTGCCTAGCATAAAGATATAATTCCTACTGAACTTTCGCTCACCCAATTTTTTCAACATTTTGTAGGTAGCTGAGATGAGGACCTTCAATCAGATGGGGAAGGGTGAGAATAATCATCGAGCATTCTTGCCTAGATGTCTTGTCGTGTCTTTTCTATTATTAATGTCCTAAGATGTTGTTAGTGTTGAGTCAAGTTGTTGTTAGATTGCTCAAATGGAAGAAATGTCATGTAAGGTTTTGTTTTAGTTTTAGTTTTGATCAAAGATCCAATTGGAGTCTTTGTGATGGGAATCGACGTCGAGCATTGACTTTTATTTTTACACTTGTATCCTTTTAGTTTACTTTTATATCCTTGGGAAAGTATATGTGCAATTGTAAGGCTTTATAAGCCAATGTGTCATTCCCTTGGATTGTTTGGGTTTTTGTGTAAAATGTCAGTAGGTCCAGCAAGGGGGCCCTCACTCCTTCCCCATTGGTCCACATAAGCCATATGGATCCATGTGGGGCTGGTCAAAGTCCTAGGTGACATCTAGAAGGTCAATTGGACACATGGGAGACAAGTGGTTGAAAATGTCAAAGGGAGGCCACCTACATTACCTACCTAGTCAAAGGAGTGCCCCCTCCATATGTAATTTATTTATTTTAGGTTTTTGACCACATGGGGGAAGAAAATGGCCTATTTCCCACGAAATTCCCAACCCCCCACCCCTTGTCATTTTCTATATAAGCCTATGTATAGTGTCATTAGAGGTTAATGAAGAATTATTGAATGAAGAGAAAAAAAATTATGAAATTTGGTTGGAACCAAAGAAGGGTGTGCCCTCCTCCTCTCTCCCTCCCCCTCTTGCAGATGGATTTCTGCTAAATCTTGGGTGTGATGCCCTTCTATCTTCTCCTTAGCCCCTCTAAATTCTATTTCTACCACCGTCGCCGCCGCCATCGCACCGCCGTCGCGCCGTCGCCACCGCCATCGGAGTTCTATCTCCATCAGGATAAAATATCTTCTCCGAAATTGTATCTCTGGTTTTTGTTGTCCGATTGAGCCCTAATTTTGAGGGTTTGTTCTGTCCATCTCCCCTAACCTCCAGTTAAAATTTCGTGTCATTTAGAGTCCATTTGATATTTTCCCCGTATTTTTGTTTGTCCTCTCAGTAATCTACCCTTTTGCAGATCTACGGGATAGAGTTTCATTGTTGCAATTTCCCAACCCTCTTAGAAAATTTTATAAAATCCACAAAAATTCCCTCGTGTTCCTCACGTATACCCCCTTTTATCATAATTTTCTTTGAGTCAAAAAAAATCATTTAGCCCTCGGTCAAAGGTCTGTTTCAGGCAGGTTCATCTCTGCCCTGTGTGTCTGTCAGTCCGGGTCAGAGAAAAAAGACAATTTGTAGTCATTTTTATTTTTAATCCGTTCTATGGATGGAGCCACCAAAAATATATGTTGTAGATCTCTGAGTCCGCTATCCATCGATATCTCTTATGCATCAATCCGACATTGGATCTGGTCATAGGAATTCTTTTCGTGAAGGTGTGCAGAGCAGATCCGAATTCAGCCAGCCCAACTCAGTCCGAGAGAAAATTCAAAAATAAATATCAAAGTCAATTGCCGGAGCCGCCCCTTCAGGGAGTCGATCAGGGACATCCCGCCATCGTCCCATCCAAGCGGCGCCTGCAAAAGACATCAGGAAGGCAACGTTCCTTTGGAACGGATTGCTTGCTGTCCACCGAGTCAGCAACCGAGTTGGCACATCATCGAGTTGAAATAGTGCCGAGTCGGACCAGCCGGCCGAGTTTGTGCCGAGTTCACCTCTAGATTACTGCCCGTCAACCCAGGGTCGGTTCTCCCAGGCCTAACTTGTAGCCCTTTACCTCCCTGCATGGAGTGGGCAATAGAATTACTACTGTAATTAAAGTTTTAATCGTTGTTAACCGGGAGTTACCGTAACTGGCCGGGAACGTCTTCCGCACGCCTGGAGCGTGGAGGTACACTCGCTCCCCACTCTTTATCACATTTGCTTATCTTGTATAGCTTTGAATGCCGCTGCGAGTGTAGGTTTCTAGCTTGTTATTCTGTTATCACCGCTGCGAGAGAGCGAGATTGAGTGTACCGTCCCGTGACTCGATCCGAGTTAACGCGGAAAGACCGATACCCGAGACTCACGGCCGATTTCTTAACCGTGCCCGGTCCCACATTTCCCTCGCTAAGGGACGTCCGCGAGCTAGAGTCCTAGGTTGTGTGTCCGTCCCGCATCACTTTGGATGTCGATGTAATGAACCTTTAATTATCAATAAAGTTGGAATTTGTGAATCATATGTGTACCTTTATGGCTTGGTCTCTCGTGTCTTCTATCATGTTATGATTGACATGAATGATATAACTGCTACGTTTCAATTTTCTAAATTAGTGCATGACAACTATCTAGTTTTAAAATAACTATGAAATGCATTAGTACTTTGGTGGGGTAGAGAGTTATGGTGGTGTTAGGAGTCCTACTAAGTCTGTGTACTCAGCCAGTTCTCTTACTATTGTAGGTGCCGACCAGGTAGAGGAGTGAGTGCCCAGGGTGGTTGCAGGCATCGATGTACAAGAAGGTGGGTGGAACAAGGATTTCTTCGGTGGTCTATTATACCAAGATTTTTATTGCTATGAGAACTATTTTAGAATAATTTTAATTATTTTTTGGGGGGTTGCCCGTATGGGCTCTTGTATGACACATTTATGTTAATTGCAGATTATGACTTGGGAAGTAGCTCTTGTTTGTTCTCTTCATAAGTCATACACATATATGAATGGTTTTATGTCCTGGAATGTAAATGGCCCAGCCACTCAGGTACTACTCTCGGCCATGTATGTCACGTGCCATGCTCCATGTTTCCACTTTTAGCGGGGCGTGACAAGTGGTAGTATTAGAGCCCCAAATGAGTGCTTTAGTACATGACATTCCATAACATGTCATTTGTGTTAGAAATTGTGGGGAGAGATGCCTGACTAGGGTTGCCATGGGGTACAATGAGAAGGTGGCAAGGGCTAGTAGGAACAATGGCTCATCTAATCAGTTCAAGAGGTTCTTGGGCGCTTGTGAGGGCTAGGTACTGTTGGCGTTAAAAAACAAATCAGCGTCCCTTCACGTAGACACCAATTCTTTAATTGACACCTTCATGAAGTGACGCTAATTTTCTCAAGTCAATGCAGCATTCTTATAGGTCGACTCATGTAAATTGGCACCTCTTCACGCAGACGCTAATTCTTTAATTGGCGCCTTCTGAAAGTGACGTGAATTCCTGATGTTAATCAGATTTTAATATGATGAATTGGTGTCTCCTCAGGAAGACGCCATTTTTAATTAGCGTCAAGCTCATGGACGTGAATTTCCATTGTTTCGTACGTGGTTCAAGAATTCGCGACGACCCTCCTGGACACCAATTTCGCAATCGAGAATTTGCGGCCATCCTTCTGGAGGCCAATTTTGCATGTTGGGTTACTGTATCATGGCGAGCATTGAATGCTCCCATGCTCTCCCACGGCGTCAACGGCGTGGGCACCTCCACGCATGCGGCGCCGGAGGCCAGCCCATCCTACGCAGGGAGAGGCCCCCTCTCCTCCACCACACCCCCATGCGAAGCAACGATAGCAGCAGCTGCCACGACATCAACAAGAGCAGCCATGGTAGCAATAGTGGCGGCGGCAACATCAGATGAAAGAAAAAAATATATGCAGAGGTCTCCCTCCGAATAGGGGCCTGTGTCCCTATAAATACAAGCCCCAGGCAAGAAGAAAGAACAAGGAGAGGGTGAAGAAATGCTGTCAAAATTCTGCTTGAGAAGCTAAAGAGAGAGAAAGAAAGTGAGAGAGAGAAGAAAGGTGAGGGATAGGAGCAGGGAGTTCTGTCCGCCCTGTTTTCCTTTATTGTATTGCTTTCTATTATTTCTCTGATGTACCCCTATTCCTTTTGACAAGAAATGAAGGAATACTCCCCGTTGGGAGATTTTTTGTGTGTGTGCCGCAGTCACATGATGTTCATTTTTCTTGATGCGCATGCCTTCTTCTCTGGCCATACCTCCTCTCCCTCTCCTTCTGTCGCCTTGTTTGCAATATATCCACTTGACGACTGCCTACCATGGTCAGATTGTAGTAGGGAGATCTCCCTCCTCTCAAAACCCTGCCTCGGGATTTGACTAGTTTATAGTCATGATGCTGATGGGGTGAGATATATGGGTTTCAACCTCTGCATAAATTTCTCACGTTGTTTTATTTCCATCGATTTCTGGGAAGAAGCACAACTTGCTGCATAGGGAGGGTCCTGGGTTTATCCATCCTCATGGATATGACTCAGAATCTATGCTCTCTCGAGCCCCTGTGGGCTACTCCCTGATGTTCTTTAATTCTCCTTGGCTCTCTATCAAGGTTTTCCGACCACTCTCGGATCTCTGGGGACTCACTTCCTCATAGTGTGGTCCCCGGATGATCTCCTTTAAAAGGGTGGATATTGATGGCCATATAGCTCGGCGATAGTCCAAGTCCACGTTTCAGAGACGAGATTGTGGCAGCTCATGGGTTATTGGAATCCCTCGTAGGCTAGACCTTGGGATTTCTATGCCCAAATTAGGAGCGTGGATGTTGCTGCTTCCGTGCGCATCCTTCTTATTTTGGGGTCGTCTCGGAGTTTCTCCGTGGACATGTACCTAATTAGCACCCCCCAACGCGTCGGGTCTAGGGGAGGTGCTGCCAGATTTTTGCCAGACAATTCAAAGATTGATGACTGAATTAAAGAGAAAAAAGCATCACGGGCAAATGAACAACAAATCTAGAAAGATAATAAAAAAGGACAAAATGAATGAAAGATAATGCATTGAGGACCTAGATTAAAGGGGCTATTGGAAATGAAGATAAACATGCATAGAAAGAGAGGAAGGAAATTCGCCTGTGCATGATAGCCACTGCATGAGAATTCATGGGCATGAGAAACTAATTAAGTTTTCACGGAATGACCAAAAACCACATACGCACACTGAATTACATAAGGTCCTCACTGAAATTGCACATACATGAGCACTCTAATCCCCTGCACTTAAGATGCACCCAGTTTTTTCATTGAAACTTCATGCACGTGCATATCTGAGCATGAATATAATTGGCTCAAAATCCATCTCAAATTGAAATTGCATAGGCCGGCCTGATAAAGAAAGAAGGGAAGATAATAAAATAAGAAAGAAATGAAGATAAGTTTAAAAAATGAATGAGAACCGCAAATGGGCTCCCTGCTGCTATGTGCGTCGACGCACTCAGCAGAGTGCGTCGACACACTAGTGTCAAACAGACTTAAAAGTTGTTAAACCACGTAAAGAATTGGCGTCCAGTGCGGACGTCGCAAATTTTGAGAGCTCGCATCCACGCATAGGGACGCTAATTAATTAACGCCTTCCCAGAATGGTGCCAATTCATCGATTTAAAATTCATTTGAAAATAAGAAGAAACTAGAATTAGCATCCACGTAGAGAGACGCCAATTCTTATGGACTAAAGAATTGGCGCTCATCTGAATGGACGCGAATTCCCAAAAAGCTAAAAAAAGAATAAAGAAGAAAAAAAGAAGATAAATAACGAATTGTAACAATAAGACACTGATATAATAATGATATTAATGATAACATGATAATCATATAAATATCCATGAAAATGCCCTCTTTAAGAATTCAACGGCGTATTGTCCGGGGTACATCCCCATTGATCCTTTTTTTTAAATCCATCCAATACCTACCTAGCAAGACAAGGTAGAGCGGTCACCCCTCGGGAAGGGACGGTGCGCTCTGCCCCAACTACCAGGTAGGGCTAAATATCATATAAGATGATGAAAAAGGTACAAGTGAGGGTCAGGGTCGGATCAAGGGACACCCTATCTTATCAAGATGATAGGGTCCTTTAACAACAGATGGGAGCTCCTCCCACAAAGACCAAGAGCAAAAATAAGACACGAAGCAACCAAGGCCGGCCAACATGTCAGCGACTTGGTTTGCCTCCCTAAATACATGAGTAAGAGAGATATGCAAAGAGCTAAGCAGCAGTGCCACCTCATACATGATAATATGCAGCCGCCAAGGGAAATTGAAACGGGAGTGAGCAATGTGGGTCAGTAACAGTGAGTCCGTCTCCACAGACACAGTGTGAAAACCACGTTCCAGGCACCAAAAAAGGCCATCACGGAGAGCAAGGGCTTTGACATCCAGGCTGGAGGTGACATGAGGATATGCTGCAGCAAAGGAAAACACCTAGCGGCTAGTAGCATCCCTCACAACGCCCCTGCCTCTGACTACACCAATGCTGCGTTTGAATGCCCCGTCGACGTTGAGTTTCAGCCGACCCGAAGGAGGGGGAAACCAGCGGATGATTCTTGGCATAGACGGCTGCGGCACCTTCAATGTAACGCCCCAGGAAGCTAGCGGCAGCTACTGTACCGGCGGTGGAGATCTGCCCTTGAAGTCGTGTGCCTGGGCAAAGTAGCGGAGAGCGTGCAAGGCCTTGCGGAGGATGCCACGCGCACACATGGAATGCCCCTCGAACCGAGAATATTAATGATGCCTATGCAAATCATGCTTGGACCCTGCGGGCCACCCCTATTATGGTCACAACCTGATTTCGCATCGGGCCAATAGCCTGCTAGATTTGAACCCTTTTGACTGGGATTTAACTGAATATCAAACTTACCATGCTTCGGCAGACATTGGGGCCTACCAAGATTTTCTTTATCCTCTAAATATCAAATTTCCCATACCTCGGCATACATATGTTATAAGACCCGTAGAATTCGGATTTCCTATCGGATCATAAAATATTAAAATTCATGAATTTAGAAGCTTTTAATGGGTTTAATGGGCTTTTTCTATGCATTTAATCCATTTAGTTAAAAGTTTTTAGAAATTAAATAGGGCATATATACAATTTTGCTTAACTTAAGGTCTTTAGCAATTGGAGGGTTTTTTTGAAAAAAAAATAATATAACAAATTTTTTTCTGAGAGCAGAACCGGCGGTTCTCTCTCTCACTCCCTAACTCTCTTTTGCACCCGACCGGAACCCGCAAACCCTCCCCCCTTTCTCCCTTCTCGACGCGCGGCGACCCGGGTCGCGGTATAAGACATAAGAGGCTTCGCCGGTGAGCCCGCGGTGCGAGGAGCACGGTGGCATCGTCGTGGGGCCGGACGCGGCGCGCGGAGGTGGGATTCCGAGGAAGATGGCGCGGCTCTCTCCCTACCCTTCTCACGGCGGAATCTGCATCCTCGGCTTAAATCTGGTGGGGGGATGGCCTTCCTGCCTTGCTTGGACCGACGGAAGGTTCCTCGCGACTCGAGGAACGCGGTGACCTCAACCCTGAGATGAACCGCGGAACGTAGTGACGACCGGGCAAGGCGAGCCATGGCGACCCTCGGCTTGCTTGCGGTCGGAACGGAGGTTTCATCACGATTAAGGTAGGGGGATCGATGCCCTACCTTGTTAGATCACTCCTCTGTCATGCCCATTGTCTTTATGTTTTAAACGGCATGCCCATCGTCTTTATATTTTTGAAGAATGCCCATCGTCTTTATGTTTTTGAAGCATGCCCATCGTCTTTATGTTTTTGGAGCATGCCTATCGTTGTTGAGTCTTAGGCGATGAACTGTTGTATTATGATGGTGGAATGGCATAGAATAGGTTAAAAGTTATGATTCCCGTCGATTTGGGTCGACCGGGAGGGGGTCCGGTTACAATCCCCGTGGATTCGGTTCTCCAGTAAGGACCACGTTTAGATTATTTCAGATTTTATAACGGTCCGCCCATAAACCGTCTATTGACCCGAGCGGCTGACAATTCGGCCGCGTAAATATTTTAAATCTGCATGGCGGTGGAAGCTTTGTGGCCAGACCGTTTAGCAATACGCAGCGGTTTGTTATTCGACCGCTTAAGACTATAGCGGCCCTAGTTCGACCGCTTGTTCTGTAATTTATGCGTGTTCATTTAATTATGCATTTAATATCGCATCTTCGCCATGTTTAAATAATTTGATAAATTGTGGCACATTTATTGATGCATGAGTTATGTCTTCCATATGTTCCTATGCTATGCTAATAATGTGAACGTATTAAATGATGAATTGATTCCATGATTTGTGAACTATTTAGATTTATTCCTCATCTGTATTTAAATCTTCATTAATATGGAAATCATGTGTGTTGAACTGACAGTGTAGCAACCGTATGGCTGACTGCTATTGTTGTAGGGCGGCCTTTTCCCATGACCGTCTCTCGGCTTAGCGGTTCAGGCTAGACCGTTCCATCTTCGTACAGTATTTACAGGTTTCCGTTCTATTAAGCGGCAAGAATGTAGCGGCCGTTAGACTAACCGCTATCGTAATGTAAATGTCCTGTCAAGTGACTACCTATTGACCTTTGTGGCCAAGTCTAGACCGTCATTCTTTCCAGTGTATAGTTTTATCGCATTTTCATCATATTCATCTGATTATGTGCTTAATGCTGAATGTTTAGCATGCTTAGACAAAGTTATAAATCATGATATGTTGTTGTATTGCGCATTATCATTTCTTTCGCTTATAACATGTTTGTATATTCCATTAAAGTTGACTTCTTATTTCTATTTGACTGAACCACTAGACGTAGCCTAGCGACATCGAGTCGAACCACCTGGGAGAGGGTGGCTAGGCAGTCCCGATATACAGTTTTTAAACTAGTTTCCGTGGGCCCCTGCCTTACAGTAGCGTCCCACTGGGGGGGAAACTAGTTAGAGGCCTGGCTCAAGGCAATGAGCTTGTTTGTGCACACGTGGTCAGGGGCTTGGACTAGCGCCGACTGGTGCAACCCTGACTAGTCACTCGTTACTGTTGTACCTTGCACTTACTACGGTGTCTCCTGTTCCCGTGTTCATCATGAGTGAGAGACTCCTGAGACGCAGTGTAAGTCATCAGTGGACGCATCTAGTCTTGCTTCTGGTGGCTTCTTTCACTCTCCTATCAGACGGATTATAGGAATTGACTTAATTGGATATTAGACTACTTTTATATATTCGTTTAACGGTCTTCGAATATATTGAATATCGGAATATTCTTATTCATATGTTCGTTTCCATGTTGTAGAACATATGGTAAAATGTAGTCAATTAAATAGTTGTTAGTTTCATTCACATGTTAAATTCTTGATACTCATGTTTAACTTTTATTGCTTCTCCATGTGATTTATTTCCCTCTCTTGTTGAACATGTGATCCTTGTATGTAATCATATGTCTTAATGATGTCCAGATTTGCCATGAACTGTTAGTCTTCATATAATGTGTGATATCCTGATTACTTGTCTTTCTAGTAATTCTTAGCTATGTTAATCTGTTGATATTTTCATGCAGTTCTATTAAATTGCTTATATTCCATGCAATTGTGATATGTTTCTTATAATGTTTGCTGCGAGGTAGGGATCCGCATGACCCCTACTGAGCCAATGAAATGAGGCTCACCCTTTGTGGTTACAGGTGAAGCGCAGTAGGCTTGAGTTTCTTGCGTGGTTTGAAGACCGTTGATAGGTCAACTAGCACGTGTTAGCTAAGGTATGCCCCTAGGCTTTGTACCTTTCTTTTGAGTTGTACTTTGGGAGCTTGTACTATGACTGGACTGCTGTCTTGTTTAAAGCATGTAAACGATGTAAATTATATGAAAAGAAATTTTAAATTTTAGTTCCTTCTTTCCTACACTTATTTTACATTACTGTACATCCCACGACAACCCTTTTATCCCATTAAGGAGCTTTTCCGCTCTTGCGAGGCCTCGCAGGATCCAAGTGGTATCGGGTTTACCCGGTATCCGGACCCTAGGTCGTCACAGATGGTATCAGAGCATTATTGTGTTGGTGTATAGGAATGTAAAGTAAATGCAGTGATTGCTAGTCTAGAAGTCCCGTACACTCATCTACTGGTTTAGGTTATTCTGTGCTTTTATCTTAACCATTTCCTTTTTGTGCATTTAAGATTTCCATGGCGCAACAAGTAGAAGTTCGGCTTCCGGTGGATTAGGCAGTAAGGGCTCAATTGGTGCATCATGGAATGGTATCCTTGCCCACTACTGTAGTCCCAGAGGCACCGAGACCAACTGATCTGTTCTTGCAATCATCTCAATTTCTAGCTTTGCGACAGGAAGGATTTGCAGTTGCTACATATGCGGCCAGATTCAGAGAGTTGAGCCGGTTCGCTCCACCTTTCATGATAAATCAAGTGATACTGACCCAACAGTTCATCGCACGGTTGAGGTTAGAGATCCGTCGTACTCTTATGATGGCTGGTGTGAGTGATTTGGAAACAGCTATTCGGAATGTGGCTATCTTAGAGATGGACTTTCTGAGAGTTCAGGAACAGACTCGAGTGGCACAAGTTCATCAGGGTGACTCACAACGATTTCCCATACAGCAAGTGATGTTTCCTAGACCTTCTACACCTGTTCCGAGTCAACCTCAGGAGGGAAAACAGAAGCAGAAGTGGAAGTTTAGGGAGATGTTCGGAAGAGCTAAGAAGCGGCTTGACCGGCAAGCTTCAGCTAGCGGTGTACCACAATATGCACCTTCTCAGCGACAGGGATTGGTTATAAGTCAGCCGAGACCATGTCCAAGGTGTGGCGGTCATCATCAGGGACGACCGTGTTCAATGCCAGTGGTGTGTTTTTGGTGTGACCAGCTAGGTCACGTGGTTCGTGATTGTCTGTTGAGACCTAAGCAGCCTGTGCAGTGTCCTTATCCTAGACAAGTTTGTCCAGAAGTTGTTACGGCCAGGATTTGTTCTGCGTGCACTCAAGAGAGCCATGTGCCGAGTCAATGTCCGTTTCATAGTTGCTATAGATGTGGTCAAGTGGGACACTATCCCCGTGAGTGTCCTCAGCCATCTCGTTAGCGTGACTCAGAGATAGTGGAGGTGTCACATGTTTTTGTTGGGCAGGCATGTGAAGTTCGTCTAGGAAGATTCGGTCATGATTTCTGTATAGCTTTGTTTAATTGTGAAATTGATGTTTTATTCTATGATTTTATGTATTGATGTGTATGCTTAGGTTTTACTTTAGCCTTAGAGGATGGTTCCAAAGTTTTGAGGTGCTATAGGTGCAACCGAGTAAGACTTTTGGTGCGAGGTTATCCTGAAGAGCTATCTTAGCCATTATATTAAGTTTTGGATGTGGCGAGATTAGATTCTTAGCGTAGCTGGTGCGTGGCTAGTCTTTTGAGAAGGTAATTGATTTCCTCGTAGTTGGACAGGAATTGGTGCTTTGTTTGTGCTTCTCTGTGAATTTGGTGTTCTGTATTGTTTATTTTATTATTTTTAGTATTCCATTGATAGCGTGAGGTTAGGTTTTACGTGGAGTAGTGATTAGTAGACTTTTATGGCTGTTTTATCTCATTCATGTCGAGTAAATCAGAGCCTGTTTTAGGGGGCATTATCTATTATGCTTGGGTGAGTTCTTCCTGTACCCTGAGTTAGTAGTCCTAAATTTCGAGGATGAAATTTCTGTAAGGAGGGAGGGACTGTAAGACCCGTAGAATTCAGATTTCCTATCGGATCATAAAATATTAAAATTCATGAATTTAGAAGCTTTTAATGGGTTTAATGGGCTTTTTCTATGCATTTAATCCATTTAGTTAAAAGTTTTTAGAAATTAAATAGGACATATATACAATTTTGCTTAACTTAAGGTCTATTAGCAATTGGAGGGTTTTTTTGAAAAAAATAATATACCAAATTTTTTCTTAGAGGAGAACCGACAGTTCTCTCTCTCACTCCCTAACTCTCTTTCGCACCCGACCGGAACCGGCGAACCCTCCCCCCTTTCTCCCTTCTTGGCGTGCGGCGACCCGGGGTCACGGTCCCGGCGGAAGACGTAGGAGGCTTCGCCGGCGAGCCCGCGGTGCGAGGAGCATGGCGGCGTCGTCGTGGGGCCAGACACGGCGCGCGGAGGCGAGATCCCGTGGAAGACGGTGCGACTCTCTCCCTCCAGTTCTCACGGCGGAATTGGCATCCTCGGCTTAAATCCAGTGGGAGGATGGCCTTCCTGCCTTGCTAGGACCGACGGAAGGTTCCTCGCGACGCGAGGAACGCGGTGACCTCAACCCGAGACGAACTGCGAAACGTAGTGACGACTAGGCAAGGCGAGCCGCGGCGACCCTCGGCTTGCTTGCGGTCAGAACGGAGGTTTCGTCAGGATTAAGGTAGGGGGATCAATGCCCTAGCTCGTTAGATCATTCCTCTGCCATGCACATTGTCTTTATGTTTTAAACGGAATGCCCATCGTCTTTATGTTTTTGAAGCATGCTCATCGTCTTTATGTTTTTGAAGCATGCCTATCGTTGCTGAGTTCTTAGGCGATGAACTGTCGTATTATGATGGTGGAATGGCAGAGAACAGGTTAAAAGTTATGATTCCCATCGATTTGGGTCGACCGGGAGGGGGTCCGGTTACGATCCCCGTGGATTCGGTTCTTCGATAAGGACCACGTTTAGATTATTTCAGATTTTATAACGGTCCACCCATAAACCGTCTACTGACCCGAGCGGCTGACAATTCGACCACGTAAATATTTTAAATCTGCATGGCGGTGGAAGCTTCTTGGCCAGATCGTTTGGCAGTACACAGCGGTTGTTATTGGACCGCTTAAGACTATAGTGGCCCTAGTTCGACCGCTTGTTCTGCAATTTATGTGTGTTCGTTTAATTATGCATTTAATATCGCATCTTCGCCATGTTTAAATAATTTGACAAATTGTGGCACATTTATTGATGCATGAGTTATGTCTTCCATATGTTCCTATGCTATGCTAATAATGTGAATGTATTAAATGATGAATTGATTCCATGATTTATGAACTGTTTAGATTTATTCCTCATGTGTATTTAAATCTTCATTAATATGGAAATCATGTGTGTTGAACCGATAGTGTAGTGTCCGTATGGCTGACTGCTATTATTGTAGGGCGGCCTTTTCCCATGACCGTCTCTCAGCTTAGCGGTTCAGGCTAGACCGTTCCATCTTCGTACACTATTTACAGGTTTCCGTTCTATTAAGCGACAAGAATGTAGCGGCCGTTAGACTAACTGCTATCGTCATGTAAATGTCCTATCGAGTGACTACCTATTGACCTTTGCGGCCAAGTCTAGACTGTCATTCTTTCTAGTATATAGTTTTATCACATTTTCATCATATTCTTTTGATTATGTGCTTAATGCTGAATGTTTAGCATGCTTAGACATAGTTATAAATCATGATATGTTGTTGTATTGAGCATTATCATTTCTTTCGCTTATAACATGTTTGTATATTCCATTAAAGTTAACTTCTTATTTCTATTTGACTGAACCACTAGGCGTAGCCTAGCGACATCGAGTCGAACCACCTGGGAGAGGGTGGCTAGGCAGTCCCGATATACGGTTTTTAAACTAGTTTCCATGGGCCCCTGCCTTACAGTAGCGTCCTACTGGGGGGGAACTAGTTAGAGGCCTTACTCAAGGCAATGAGCTTGTGTGTACACATGTGATCAGGGGCTTGGACTAGCGCCGATGGGTGCAACCCTGACTAGTCACTCGTTACTGTTGTCCCTTGCACTTACTACGGTGTCTCCTGTTCCCATGTTCGTCACAAGTGAGAGACTCCTGAGACGCAGTGGAAGTCGTCAGTGGACGCATCTGGTCTTACTTCTGGTGGCTTCTTTCACTCTCCTATCGGACGAATTATAGGAATTGACTTAATTGGATATTAGACTACTTTTATATATTCGTTTAATGGTTTTCAAATATATTGAATATCGGAATATTCTTATTCATATGTTCGTTTCCATGTTGTAGAACATATGGTAAAATGTAGTCAATTAAATAGTTGTTAGTTTCATTCACATGTTAAATTATTGATACTCATGTTTAACTTTTATTGCTTCTCCATGTGATTTATTTCCCTCTCGTGATGAACATGTGATCCTTGTATGTAATCATATGTCTTAATGATGTCCAGATTTGCCATGAACTGTTAGTCTTCATATAATGTGTGATATTTTGATTACTTGTCTTTCAAGTAATTCTTAGCTATGTTAATCTGTTGATATTTTCATGCAGTTCTATTAAATTGCTTATATTCCATGCAATTGTGATATGTTTCTTGTAATGTTTGCTGCGAGGTAGGGATCCGCGTGACCCCTACTGAGCCGATGAAATGAGGCTCACCCTTTGTGGTTACAGGTGAAGCGTAGTAGGCTCAACTTTCTTGCGTGGTTTGAAGACCGTTGATAGGTCAACCAGCACGTGTCAGCCAGGGTATGCCCCTAGGCTTTGTACCTTTCTTTTGAGTTGTACTTTGGGAGCATGTGCTGTGACTAGACTGCTATCTTGTTTAAAGCCTGTAAACGATGTAAATTATATGAAAAGAAATTTTAAATTTCAGTTCCTTCTTTGCAGCACTTATTTTACATTTTTGTACATCCCACGACAACCCTTTTATCCCTTTAAGGAGCTTTTCCACTCTTGGGAGGCCTCGCATGATCCAAGTGGTATCGGGTTTACCCAGTATCTGGACCCTGGGTCGTCACATATGTCCTGACGCTCCCTATGTATATTAGTGATGCTTTCAACCTAGATGCATGACCAGACATGAAATGGTCAATATATGACCGACATGATTTTTAAAATACCCTTTTACACCCTAATGAAGGGGATTTTAATGCTCTACATCACACTGAGTTCATTTCATGAAATTTGATTTTTAGGCTGTGAGGCCCCTTATCCTGGCCACTAATCAGAGGTTTTCGCCCTTCAGGGGATGTAATTAAAGTCGCGATCTTTATGGCATGGCGGGTTCCAGTCCCTACCTGATACCTACAATCGTCTGATTAGTCAGACGGCACGCACCACAAGCTTCGGACCACTCCAGTCTTGAAGCCTGAACATATTGTCACTATGTGACTGGCACGCCCACCCACTAATAAACCGATGTAAAGGATAACGATGTAAAGACATCATAATTTTAAGATGAGCGATAAAAGGTGCGTCCATAGGTGCGGTGCAGCAAAGATTGGAAGATCAACATGATGGTCGATTGGCTGGAACATCATTGATGGAGAAGTTCATGAGAGGATGGGGCCTCCCTCCTTTAAGGGGGAGATCCAGCCAGACGTGGCCAATAAGTGGATTCAAGAGATCAAGAAGATCTTTGCTACTATCTGTTGTCATGACAATGATAAAACTCAGGTAGCAGTGCTCATAATCGGAGACGTAGCGGATGAATGTTGGGGCTCTCTACAGAGGATTTGGTTCAAGCACTGCCACGACGTGATCCATTGGGAGGAGTTTTTGTTGGCTTTTTGGGAAAACTATTTCCCACTGCATATCTAGGATCAGATGGAGTAGTTCTTAAACTTAAGGCAGGGTGGAATAACAGTGCTATAGTATGAGACTTGGCTCACTGAGCTGGAGAAATACACACCTCATATTTGCCAAAATGAGCACAAGAGGGCCCAGAGATTTGTTGATGGGCTCAGGGACTCAAGGAAGGTGGCAATTCTGAAGCTACAAACCCTAGCAATGGCGATGGCAATAGCGTCCGTGGCAGAGGAGAACACCGACAAGACTCAGCATCACCAGAAGGCATGGAGAAAAGGGAAGGCACCAATGTAGGGAGTGTTTGGATGCCCATTGAAGAAGGAGATGTTTGAGAACAGATGAGCTCAAGATGTCCAGCCACAGCAATAGTAGTAGTCTGGTCAGATTTCTTCCTTCCCTTCTTGCAACAACAATGGGAAGAGGCATGTAGGGTGTGTCTGAGGGCTTCATGAAGATGTTATTGATGTGGCAATGCCAGGCACATGACCAAAGACTGTCCGGGGATAATAGGAGTGAGGCATCTAGTAGAGGGCCCAACTAGGGCATACCACTTGACCCGGGGGGACGTTGATCCTTTAGAGCGGTAGGCTGGCGGTATGGTTTCTATTGCCAGATATTTTGCTCATGTTCTATTTGATCTCAGTGCTATAGATTCATTTATTTCTACTCGTTTTGGTAGAATGATTACTAGTAAAGTTTCTATAGTTGATACTACTATTATACTTGTTTGCACACTAGTTGGGGAGGTTATGTCGGCTCAGATGATTCTGGGACTAGAAATAATGGTGGACAGTTGGAGTATGCCCGAAGATTTTCATTTACTTGACATGAGTGATTTTGATGCTATCTAGGGAATGGACTGGCTTGGGAGGTATAATTCTCTGCTAGACTGCCACCATAAGAAGGTCACCTTCCAGATCCCAGGTGAAGAGGAGTTCATCTTCATGTGTCCTAGGGATAGATCCTCTGAGATTATTGTGTCAAATTTGAAGGTCTATAAGATGGTTAGTTAGGGTTGTCCACTACAAGAAAAACATGGATTTTCGACGTATATTTTCTGTCAAAAATCCGTCGAAAATACGTCGGTACTAAGTTTACCGATGTATTTTCGACGTATTGCCGACGGAATATGTACGTCGGAAATAATATGTCGCTAATTTTCGACGTATTATTTTTTAGTCACAAATTCGTCGGAACTTACTGACAAACAAAACTGTCAAAACTTTATGTTGGTAATTAATAGCTATTAAATAAATTAATATTTTTGAAGAAAATAATTCCGTCGAAAAAGACATCGATAATATATTGAATTAAATTTTATTAAAATTAAGAATTATTTTCGATGCATAATTTTATGTCGAAAATCCGTTGAAAAATTTTTGACAGATATTTTGAGTCGTCTATATTTTGTCGGTAATATATAAATTTTATTAATTATAATTTTAAAAAAGATTTTGACAGAAAATTTTAAAAAAGATTTTAGTCAAAAATACGTCTGAAATTTTTGACGTAAGTTTGACAAAATCCTATCCATCGGAAACCTATTTGTCAAACATAACCTTATTTCAGACGTAATAAATTTGGTCGAAAATACGTCGCACAAATATTTCCGACGGAATAAAATTTTGTCAGAAATATGTCAAAAATTTTCGATGTATTTTCAACGATACGTCGGACATACATCGCAAATGAAATTATAGCTAATATGTTGCAATGTGTCAAACATTTCTGACGGAATAAAATTTTGTCAGAAATATGTCAGAAATTTTTCATGTATTTTCGACGGTACATCGTAAACCTATTTGTCACCCTTAGCGACATATTTATCACCCTTATCAGCCTATTTGTTACCCTTAGAAAGTTATTTCTCACCTTTGAAGGAAATTATTTCCGATGTAATAAATTTGGTCTGAAATATGTCGCAAATTTAAATTATAGAAAATATGTTGCAATGTGTCATATATTTTCGACGGAATAAAATTTTGTCAAAAATATGTCGGTAATTTCTGATGTATTTTCGACGAGACGACGGAAACCTATTTGTCACCCTTAGCAACGTATTGTCACCCTTAAAAAGTTATTTGTCACCTCGGAAGGAAATTATTTCTGACGTAATAAATTTTGTCGGAAATACGTGAGAAATTTTCGACGTATTTTCGACATAACATCGGAATTCCATCGAAAAACTACTCCACATTTTTATATATTTTAAAATTTTAAAATTATGTTTAAAACTAAAATTAATACACCACACAACCTACACAACTCAACATAAAACACGCAATAAACAACATATACAACACATAATAGGATAAAATCCGTCGAACATATAATAAACAATGTCCACAACACATAACTCAATGAATAAAAAAAGTTACAGTTACATTAATTCAAATGTGTCATTTTTTCACAATATCATTAAAAAAAATCAAGACATCCGCTACATCATCCTCATTCATAGCATCTCCACCATCACCAACTGCAGGAGGATCCTACGTCACAGAAAAATAATATTAACCAGATTTAAATAAAAATAAATTTTCATAAATTTAATTGAATTTCTTTTTGATTTTCTAAATTCGAAAGTCGATAACATGGAGATGAATTCTTTGACTCTCAAAGTTGAATTCTTTGAACTAAGTAGTAATATTATAACTCTAAATCTACATAGCTAGGTAGAAATGTTGAAAACAAGGAAGCCATTCTCAATATTGTTCAGGTCACAGAAGGAGTATTGCTGGTCCCTTATCTTGGACTTCCTCTAATGTCAAGAGGCATCAAGAAGATGATGCAGGACGAGACACGGACACGACAAGCTCGCGATCGTCCCTTAACAAGGGAAGCGTCGGACGTGCACGGTTGAGAAACCGGCAAGAGCTAGGGTGGTCGGCTCGCACTTTCGTGCCCGGATCGGGTCACGGGACGGCTTCACTCTCTCACGCAGTAGCGGTGATATGAAAATATATCAAGCTAGATATCCCTACACATGCTCTCTAGCAGCGGCATAAACAAGCATATATGAAATAAGTGAAATGCCAAGTGTAGGAGCGAAGACGATACCTCCACGCGCTCGGCGTGGGGAAGACGGACCCGGCCGAAGTCGTACTCCCGGAACAATTATACACGGATATTACAGAAATGCAACTCGCTGCCCACTCCACGCATGGAGGTAAAGGGCTACACAATGGGGTCCGGGAGGACCGAATTCGGGTTGACGGGCGGCTTCTCGCGTTGATTCGGCAACACCCGAACACGTGACGGTGGGGCCCACGTGCTGTCCGGAGGGGCCGTGTGGGACCCGGTGGCACCGCTGTAGTGGTGGATGCCCGGAGGGTCGCTCCTTGGGATGGCGGCACGCTGGTTCGCCGGCCGGAGGCCCGGCGGCTCCGTTCGGCACCGGTCGGAAAACCCGATCGGAAATCTGCCGGTTTTGTATTTCGGCGCGCGCTCCGGCGAGAATGGGCGCTGCGATCAGCCTCGATGTCGGATCGACACGAGACTGGCGCCGTTGGAAAGCTAGCTTGAAGTTCTTCAACCTAAGCCTAAAGATCTGGCCTGTATCTGCTCGGATCTTGACTTATAGAATTTTCAATCTCCTGTTGTATAGTAACCGAAGACTCAGACCTGCAGAGAACTTGACTATGGATTGCCTTTGACCGAGAGGTAGACGTCCGAATCTGGGGTTGTGTTCTTCAGAGAAGTTGTTGGAAATGGAGTTGGGAAGACAGAAAAATTGGTTTGGACACGTTTGGATGTGTCTATGATTTTCTGTGATTTGTTTACTGGACGAAGGTCGGATCTGGGATCTGACTAAAAGTACTGTACCTCCGGTAGAACATGAATTATTAAAAATAGGTAGAAAGATGATAAAAATTTAAGAACAATTGTGGTGGTAGAAGACGATGGACAGAACACCCAGTTAAATTGGGAGGTCTAACATAAATCAAAAGGGTGGCCGAAGGTGGAGAACTCAGGGCTACTTCCACTGTAGACAGTGATAGAACAGATCTGAGATAGAGGGTTGAACGAAATGGTAAAAATATGAAACGGTGGCTTTTGAACCTAGATGTTTTTGTGGAGAATGGGATAGAAGATAGGAACCAACCCTCAAAATTTTAAATCGATATGAGCTTGTGGCTGGCTTCAGGAATTCACGAACTGCACCTCTATCCAGCAGGACAGAAAACCGAAGACGATCCCGTGGCGGCTCGAAGGCGGCACGAACGGCGGCGGCGACGGCACCAATGATCACCGGAGATAGAGGGGAGGGGATTGAAGATATAACCACTCTAGAATTTGGGGTTGGAGAAGGAAGAACACTAGGGGAGAGAGGGAGAGAGGGCACACCCTTCTTGCTTTAAGCAATTTTCACATAATTTCTTCATTAATCTCTAATGACACTATACATAGGTTTATATAGAAAATAGCAAGGGGTGGGGGGGCTGATAATTTAGTGGGAAATATGTCATTTTCATCCCCCATGTGGTCAAAACTAAAAAAAAATAAATTACATATGAATGGAGCACTCCTTTGACTAGGTAGGTAAGGTAGGTGGCCTACCTTTGAAATTTTAACCCCTTTGTCTCCCATGTGGTCAATTAGCATTCAAACCTTCTAGATGGCCACCTAGGATGGTTGACCAGCCCCACATGGATGAGGTGGATCAATGGGGAAGGGGAGGGGGCCCCCTAACTGGACCTACTACACATTTGCACAAAAACCCACACAATCCAAGGGAATGACGCATTGGCTTACAAAGCCGTACAATTGCGCTTATACTTTCCCATGGATATAAAAATGGACACAAATGCAAAATAAAATGTACATGCTCGGCGTCGATTCCCATCAACTCTCCCCGGGTGGGAGGAACTCGACCCCGTCGAGTAGGGGTAAGGATGCTCGAATACTCCGGCGGAACCGTCACCGTTCCAAGTAACGCGGGTACGCTCCGCTCCAAGTGATCGTTACCTGCTCATTCCATATATACTCGATATGCGAACTGCTATGGGCTAAAGGTGATCACTCCGAAGGGGCACTCTCAAAAGGGAAGAAAACAGCTCGAAGACTCACTAGGAATCACCGCTGAGTCCCTATAGGTGACTGATCCGGGTATATATGTGGAACCGATCCCATACTCATCGAGTGAGTCTACTCGCTTTCACACTCATAAGGGACTGACATCGACGAGCTTGCACACGACATATACAGACTCACCATGCACTAACACACATATGCAAACCACACAAATAAGAAACCGACTCATACATGACTCTAGACACACCTATTGTTAGTCCGACCGGTACATAGGTGACGGCGGACCAGGACACCCGAATGTGTGCCATGCATGCATGTTATGTAACCGGAGATGGGTGGTATGGGGAACACCTAAACATCCAAGTATGACCCAGTCATGCATGGACGGCCCTTTGGATTTGGGGGACTTGAGAGGGCTAGGAGGGCCGAATGTTGTTGTATCGTGGACGGGCTTGGTGGGTGTAAATGACCCGGCCCGTGGGGTAGGAGTGTGATAGTGGACTCCCTTGAAGAAATGAACTATATAAGGTGGGTCATGGGGTCCACTAAGGAATGGGTCAAAGGGATCGAAGAAGGTATGACCCCTTGTGGTGGGCTCCCCCAAGTCACGGTCCCACGTGTAGAAATTTTGAAGGTGTGGATAGTCACCTTCTTGCATTGTGATGGGTGGGACGGGGACCGTAAGCAAGAAGTATGATTCCTCCCTCGGACAAAAGGGTATGGATTCGGGCTCGACCGGTAAGGGAAGGAGTAAGAGGATCTCCGTGGTGACACAACCCACGGTGCACTCGGAGGTAATGGATCCATAGGCCGGATGGGTGAAGCTAAGACTAGCGGGTTGGTCGAAGCCTCGGGCCAATAAATGTGTAAAGGTCAACTGCCGGTCTAACCCTTTAAGAAGGTCGTCCAATGTGTCCACATAGTGACGAGACCGGAAGGTGGTATGAAATGAGTTGCTTGACACTAGTGGTAGTGTGGGGTCCATTGATGGGAAGGGAGGTGGGACCAAGCCATCCTTGAGCCAACTAAGAAGCGGCTCGGCTATGAAAAGCGTACCCGTTAGAAATACGGGTGGCTCGAGCCTTGGTGGTTCCAAATGAGAGGATTCCGAATCAAATTCGGAAATAGAGATGGATGACATTGGAACTCTCTCGAGTGGTGAAGGCCATGGTGTAGGCGGCTGGGAGGTGGATGCTTGTCGAAAGCCACCATACCGAGAAAAGTGTGACTCAAATGGTTCGACCACTAGAGCGACCGAATAGGATTCCGCTAGAGAGAATGCATTGCGGATAAGACATTCCAATTGGAAGTGAAGGCGCAAACCTCTCCGAAACTGAAATGCGGCCGTGTTGCTCTCCTCTCCCAAGCCATGTTCCAACCAATAGTTATGATATGCCCGAATGTACTCGGACACGGACCTATCACCTTGGACGGGTCGACATGGGTTGGCCATAGTTGCCAAAATACGGGAATGGATCCCTAGGAATGGATATGCAAGGCCATTTGGGCAAGACACTAGACACGACCCTAAGTAATACAAAGTTGGAATGCATGCACACTAAGGACCCTAGACGTAAACCAAGGCTTGGTACGTGGCGGAGATAATTGACCCGAAGGTCACTCGCGCAAGTGTGCGGCCTTCCCGATAGGCGTAGCCTAACGTTCGGACAACACCTTTTGATATACCGAGTAAAGGGATGCGATGCAAAAAGACACTTTTTTTTTATTTTGAAACAATGATGACCCTAAACACGACTAGACGTAAATGACTAATGACTAGACGTAAATGACACCCCTTTTTTTTTGACACCCTAGACTCAAACTCGCTCTGATACCAAATTGATGCGGGACGAGACACCGACACGACAAGCTCGCGATCGTCCTTTAACGAGGGAAGCGTCGGACGTGCGCGGTTGAGAAACCGGCAAGAGCTAGGGTGGTCGGCTCGCACTTTCGTGCCCGGATCGGGTCACGGGACGGCTTCACTCTCTCTCGCAGCAGCAGTGATATGAAAATATATCGACCTAGATATCCCTACACATGCTCTCTAGGAGTGGCATAAACAAGCATATATGAAATAAGTGAAATGCCAAGTGTAGGAGCGAAGACGATATCTCCACGCGCTCGGCGTGGGGAAGACGGACTCGCCTGAAGTCGTACTCCCGGAACAATTATACACGGATATTATAGAAATGCAACTCGCTGCCCACTCCACGCATGGAGGTAAATGGCTACACAATGGGGTCCGGGAGGACCGAATTCGGGTTGACGGGCGGCTTCTCGCGTTGATTCGGCAACACCCGAACACGTGACGGTGGGGCCCACGTGCTGTCCGGAGGGGCCGTGTGGGACCCGGTGGCACCGTTGTAGTGGTGGATGCCCGGAGAGTCGCTCCTTGGGATGGCGGCACGCTGGTTCACCGGCCGGAGGCCCGGCGGCTCCGTTCGGCACCGGTCGGAAAACCCGATCGGAAATCTGCCAGTTCTGTATTTCGGCGCACGCTCCGGCGAGAATGGGCGCTGCGATCAGCCCCGATGTCGGATCGACACGAGACTGGCGCCGTTGGAAAGCTAGCTTGAAGTTCTTCAATCTAGGCCCAAAGATCTGACCTGGATCTGCTCGGATCTTGACTTATGGAATTTTCAATCTCCTGTTGTACAGTAACCGAAGACTCAGACCTGCAGAGAACTTGACTATGGATTGCCTTTGACCGTGAGGTAGAAGTCCGAATCTGGGGTTGTGTTCTTCAGAGAAGTTGTTGGAAATGGAGTTGGGAAGACAGCAAAATTTTTTTGGACACGTTTGGATGTGTCTATGATTTTCTGTGATTTGTTTACTGGACGAAGGTCGGATCTAGGATCTGACTGAAAGTACTGTAGCTCCAGTAGAACATGAATTATTAAAAATAGGTAGAAGGATGATAAAAATTTAAGAAAACTTTTGGTGGTAGGTGACGATGGACAGAACACCCAGTTAAATTGGGAGGTCTAACATAAATCAAAAGGGCGGTCGAAGGTGGAGAACTCAGGGCTACTGTCACTATAGACAGTGACAGAACAGATCTGAGATAGAGGGTTGAACGAAATGGTAAAAATATGAAACGGTGGGTTTTGAACCTGGATGTTTTTGTGGAGAATGGGATAGAAGATAGGAACCAACCCTCAAAATTTCAAATCGATCTGAGCTTGTGGCGGGCTTCAAGAATTCACGAACTGCACCTCTATCTAGTAGGACAGAAAACCGAAGATGATCCCGTGGCGGCTCGAAGGCGGCACGAACGGCGGCGGCGACGGCACCAATGATCACCGGAGATAGAGGGGAGGGGATTGAAGATATAAACACTCTAGAATTTGGGGTTGGAGAAGGAAGAACACCAGGGGAGAGAGGGAGAGAGGGCACACCCTTCTTGCTTCAAGTAATTTTCACATAATTTCTTCATTAATCTCTAATGACACTATACATAGGTTTATATAGAAAATAGCAAGGGGTGGGGGGGCTGATAATTTCGTGGGAAATATGTCATTTTCATCCCCCATGTGGTCAAAACTAAAAAAAAATAAATTACATATGAATGGAGCACTCCTTTGACTAGGTAGGTAAGGTAGGTGGCCTACCTTTGAAATTTTAACCCCTTTGTCTCCCATGTGGTCAATTAGCATTCAAACCTTCTAGATGGCCACCTAGGATGGTTGACCAGCCCCACATGGATGAGGTGGACCAATGGGGAAGGGGAGGGGGCCCCCTAACTGGACCTACTACACATTTACACAAAAACCCACACAATCCAAGGGAATGACGCATTATTACAAAGCCGTACAATTGCGCTTATACTTTCCCATGGATATAAAAATAAACTAAAAGACACAAATGCAAAATAAAATGTACATGCTCGGCGTCGATTCCCATCAGAAGACTAGCTATCTACCACTGCTGGATAAGATCAGAAGATGCATTGATTCATGGAAGAATCAATTCCTATCAAGAGCTGGTCGTTTAGAACTAATTAGATCATGGAATATGTAGAACATACATCATGACATACACACATAAAATCATATATTTCATGCAACATGAGTGCAACATGCAGACACCAATCTATGCATAAAATGCAATATGAATGAATGTGCTAGGTGTACTCAAATCATGGATTCTAATGCAATCCTAAATGCATGACATGAATGCAATGCTAATGATGAGATTCTGAATAGATTTTATTAGTGCATGAATGGACCAGATAAATTATTGGAACCTCCCCCTTTGAACGAGCTATCAATTTTTCTATTACGAGTAGGAGATGAACCACAAATTTGAACCAGACTTGACAGAGATTTGAAATCAACTCCAGGGGTAGGCTGAAATGAAGTAGATTAAAAGTAGTGCAATGAATTTGTCGACAGAAGATATAATCACGGCGATCGGTATGATTGAAATAGGAAAGATTTCAAGGGACCTGTGATAGAGAGAGTGAGGATTTTTGGTACTAGGCAGAGTGTAGTCTCGCCCATAGTGACAGTTTCTAAGCAGACCTAATCTGTCCTTCCACGAATCACCATTTGATATACCAGAAAACACACATACACTATGAGCCAAATCCAATCAATCAATCTATTTTGGTCATAGAGCTAGTAGGCTATGTCGACAGAGGACAAAGGTCTATCGATAGGAAATAACTGTTATACTGAAATAGTGAGCAATTTTCTGAGCAAAACATACTAGGTAATTGACTGAAAAGATTAATTTACTAGATAGCATAGCTCCCCCTTAATTTGATAGCCCAGTGTTAAAAGAGATAAATGTAGGTTTTCTCACACTCTCCCCCTTAGCCAAACAATCTCTCTCAAGCTTTAACGTCTATCCATAAAGATGTTAGCAACAATTATGATAGATCAAAAAAATTGCTGCAAAGTAACATGAGAAAGAGATGCACTTAGTGGTCTATCTATACTAACACCAATTGTTGTTAGGGTGAGAGGGAGATGCAAAGAGGCAGGAGCGGGACTGGAATGATTTCCAAATGAATACGGGAAGTCAACATGCAAGCACATAGATAATCTCAAGCATGCACATGCACTAATCTCCCCCTTTCAAATGAAATGAAGTGATGAAGTTCAATCAAGTAATCTCAAGCATGCACATGCACTAGTCTACAGCTTGTGTACTCAGTAACCATCATCCTGTACATTGTTCCTTTTAATACTATTGATTACTTATTGAAAAAATCATATAAATCTAAAGTCTACGAAATTAAATGTTAAATTAAATACTCACATGAGAGGGCTGTGATGTTCTAGAGGGTGCTCCCTGAGTCAAATTCCCCGCCTGGGAGAAGAGGGTAGCAATCTCCCGAGTAAGGCATGCCTCCATGCGTTCCTCGATGCCTTCTACCTCATGGTGGATGATGGATCTAATATGGCTCATGGAAGTGCTGGTGGAGGGAGTAGAGAAGGAACTACTACTGGGGTAGGATGAAGCTGAGCCAGCAGAAGATGCTAGAATCGGGCTGGTGTCGAAGCTTTGCCCAAAACTGTATACTCATCCTTTCTTTGGTTTGCCGATTGCTGCTACCCATGCCTCAGGATCTAGCTGCGGCCGCTGCGTCTCCTCCTCCCCGTACTTTTCAGACCTGCAAATTGAATAAAAAATATTATAATTTTATATTAATCAATGATATTTAAAAATTAAAATAGAAAAGAAATGTGTATGTATATAATCTTACCACTACCGAGCTCTCTCTCTCGCTCACATACTGACTGGTCCCCTTTACCTGGTGAAATGTAGCAAATAAATCGTGGTACAAGACCGTAGCACCCCTCTTCTTTTCCTGTTATACATGTTATAGAAAATAAATAAGGACATTTAAGAAATAAAATATAATAAAATTAATATTATTACTTACTAATCTCTCCTTCTGGGTCTCAAAGGAAACAGATCCAGAAGTATGGAGATGCATGTCTATATGTGACACACGAGCGGCTAAGGCTTTTTCGGATTTGACTCTCCATTTAGGCTCGACCCATGTATCACAGAGGACCTCCTAGTGCTCCCTCCTCATCCATGCGGGGCCATGTGACTTCCAAAGGCCACGGTCCTTGCTCCCCCTGGCTATAGCCTGGGCACGGTCCCGACACCTGTATAATTGATGCTTATAATTTATAGTTGTTGTGGCCTCCCATGCACGTCGAGCTCATCCGGCGTCAGCTGGCCTCACAAACTGATATCCTCGCTGTCAAGATTTAAAATTTATAAGTTAGACTATTGAAATTACGGAGTTGGGAAATATGTAATTTAAAAGATTAAATTGTATACCAAGAACTCCTCGTACAATCGATCGCGGATATCCTGAGGAAACATTAAAAATGACTTATATGGGCCGGTCACTTGTCACTCAATAAGGTTGGTAATAAAACGAGAAGCATCATTGGGCTCTACTTTATCTCTGCAATTATAGATATTAAAATGATAGCCAACAATTATATAGTTGATGGATAGATAACGAACATAATTCAAGAGTTTAAATATTTACCCAGAGACCCAACATGGCTTGCATCCCTCCGGCAACACCACCTGCTCACCCTCGTGATGGCTAAGAGCATCGTCTGCCGGTTGTATGCCCGGGTGGGCGGACGAGCCAACAATCACAGGTGGTGTGCCCAACGTATCCATTATAAGTAAATAGAAGTAGTTAATCAAAATTTAGCTCATTATTAAAAAACTATTTATTCAACAAGTAAACATATAGAATTTTCATCATTTAACTAAGAATTTAAATAAACATTCCAGTAGAATGTGATGGAAGCGGTGTACTCTATAGACCTGGTGCAGAGGCAGTCGGACCTGTAAACATAAACTATCGTGAGCAAAATAAAGTGCATAATCACTACTCATTTATAAACAAAGTGCATAATCACTACTCTAAGAATTTAAATAAACATACCAGCAGCAGGTGGTGGGGGTGGTGTACTCTGTGTAACTGGTGCGGAGACATAAAATATCGTGGGCAAAACAAAGTGCATATTCACTAAATGGCCTTATCTAAGAATTTAAATAAACATACCAGCAAGAGGTGGTGGGGGTAGTGTAATTACTGCGGAGGCACTCAGACTTATAAATATGAAATGTCGTGAGCAAAACAAAGTACATAATCACTACTCATTTATCTAAGAATTTAAATAAACATATCAGCAGCAGGTGGTGGGGGTGGTATACTCTGTGTAACTAGTGCAGAGACATAAAATATCATGAACAAAACAAAGTGCATATTCACTAAATGGCCTTAGGTTGAGATTGAGAGGGGGTGAGATCGTGAGAGGAAAGGGAGATCGAGAGGAGGAGGAAGGGGGAAAGAGGAGAGGAGGAGGGGTTAGGGCACGGGCATTTTTCTAATTCTTTTCTCTTTTTATTTGCCTTCATTTTTCATTTGCCGCCATTTTTTCTCTTTCTTTTCTTTTTTTTATTTCCATTTTCACCATTTTTTTCATTCATTCATTCATCATTTTTTCTCATTCATTCATTTCTTCTGACAGGATAAAATCTCACTCAATATAAAATATCATTACATCTAAAAAATAAAATTATTATTTATTATTTAGAGATCCGAAGATTTGTAATTTAGAAAATTTCTACTTTTTTTATGAAACGAAACACGGGACCCATGCACGGAAACCCTCCGAAACACATGAATGTTAGAGTGGGAGAGAGCAACGGCACTGACGATGGGGAGCTAGGGCTCCTCACGGGGACATGTTGGAAGCACTCCGGATAATAATAAAATATCGTTGTATCTTTTATCGATTTTATCGTGTGAGGGCGTGCCATCACATGTGTGACAATGTGTTCAGATTCCAAGACTAGGATGGTCTGGAACCCAAGATACGCTCATTCTGACTAACCAGACGATGGTGGGCATCGGGTCGGGACTGGAGACCCGCCGTGCCATAAAGGTCACGACGTTAAGAGGGGAAAACATTTGATTAATTGCCAAGAAATGGGGCTGCATGGCCTATAAGTCGATTCCTATAAAAAGAAGAGAGAGTGTGTTGAAAAGCCCTGAAAGCCCCACATCAGGGTGCGAAAAGGTATTTAGAGCCGTATCGGTCACATGTTGACCATTTCATGTTTTGTGCCCTGGCATACATGTGTTGTGATTTTACCGACATGTTTATAATGATTTTTCAGGAGCTAGGTCTCCTCGCGGGGAATGCCACATGGAAGACCTTGGATCTTGTGCCAACCTCCTTGAGTCACGTGCACATCATTTGGGGAACTTAGTCAAGTACCCCGCTCGAACGTCTCACGTGCAAGGCTTATTAGTTAATCTTCTGAAGCTCTTTTTCACTCTTGATAGAATATTTGTTAGTCTTCAGTAACCATTAGAGAGACCTATATAGTCATTTGTCACCCTTGGCCGCCAAGAGCCGTCGCCTTAGCTGAATTCCCTGTTAGACTGAAGCTGTCGCGCTAAGACATTTGTCACCCTTAGCGTTATATTTGTTGCCTATACAAGCTCATTTGTCTCCCTTACTTCGACATTATACACCCTTAGCTTCTTCATCTGGAAACCCTTGGCTGCGTTAACGCTTTTGACCTGCTACGTTAACGTTGTCTTCTTGAATCTTCAACGAGGCTTGTATTCCAGGCTCTTCAGGCAACCTCTACTGGCTGGCTTTAACTGCATCGATGCACAACACTTGCCAGGTTGATGCACCTCCTTCTCCTCGCACAAATTCAGCCTACTATTCACCCTCAAGTTCTTCTGACAATTTCTCCGAGCTGGCTTTGGCTACATTGACATAGCTTGCACTTAGCGTTAATGCAGCTTCTTCATTCTTCACAGTTTTTAGCCTTGCGAGCACAAGTCGACTCCAAGGGTCGACACTTCCAAAAAGTCTTCTCTTTGTAGCTTCGACTCTTTTTGAACCTTGTTCTGTCATAACTTAAGTCGACTTCACCATGTTTCATTCTATAGATTTCCACGCTTCACCCCAACTGCTTATTATTCACCCTTATTCAGCTCTTTTTGTTTAGGTGCTATGGACGGATTCAGAGGGGGGGGATGAATCCCCTTCGAAAATTCTGGTCAATTTAAAAGTTTAAGCTACAATCAGTAAGCTATGCGGAATTAAAGACTGATTAGCTTAACTAAATGTGAGCTATAATAAAATATGGATCAAATAGATGATAGCTGACTCTGGGCTATGATAAGGCACACAGTCAAATAGATGGTCAGCGAAAGTAATGAACTACTCAGCAACTTCAAACGGTTTGCAGAAGTAGATTAAGCACACTAAAAACTCTTAAAGCACTCAGACAGAACAATCAATTCGAATGCACCTTGGCATTCATCTAGCGAAAATCAGATAAGCAATCAAACCACGGTAGACAGGAGATTTTTAGGTGGTTCGGTCCTATAGACCTACATCCACCCCACACTCAAGCCCGAGTGTGGCTTCCGCTGACTAACAGCTTGAACGACTGGGCATCACAACTTGCCTACATCCGCTGGGCCTCACAGCTTGCCAACCGCTGACTAACAGCTTGACTGCTAGGCCTTACAGCTTAGCCTCCGCTGATACACAGCTTAGTATAAGTATGAAAGATTAAAATGAAAAAACAAAGTGATGTAAATAGCAATCAGAAAGCTGAAAATTAAAGCACAGAAATGTAGCTCACGCAGGAGCAGTCTAATTCTGAATTTGATCCAAAAATCAAAAATAGATCTAGATCTAGACGCACATCTCTCTTTCTTCCTCCTCCTTCTGCTAGCTCTCTCTTTTTCTCTCTGATCTCTTCTTCTCTCTGCAGCTCAATCTCTCTAATTTTTCTTCTCTCTGCTACTCTCTCAGATTTCTTCTGTCAGCAACTCGCTCGCTCTCTCTTTTCTTTTTCTCACTATTCATGTTGCTCTCTAAATTCTCTTCTCGTGATCTTCTCAATCTTCTCTGTGTTATCTTCGATCATAGCAGAATGCTTTTATATATATTCTTCAGGCTAGGGGTCCCACGAGCTCACGCAATGGGCTTGTGGAGGCCTCGTTCCCGCCAAGTCATTTCTGGATTTTATTTAGGTAAGAGGGCTTTGTTGAAAATCCAGGTGGCAGATTATAAGATTGATCTAATCCATGTGGCAGAATCCTATGGACGTATCTACCTTGGATCACATGCCAATCATTGGTTCTCTTAACCTCACGATCTCACGTGCTAAGTCTTGATTGCGTTCAGCCCTTTGCCCTTCAGATTAAGTTCCTGCAAATAAGGAATAAGGCATTTCAGCAAACACCTTATGCATAGACCTAATAGATTGTGCACGGACCTAGGGATGGCAGACTATGCAACAATGTACAAACTTCATATCGCAGACATGCAATGTGCATGGACTTTAGATAATGCCTGTGCACATACCTATGATGACAATTGCAGAGCATGCATAGACTCTATGAAGTCAATTGCAAACTAGCTCATACCTTATGAAGACTTATGCAAACATGTACATACCTGTCAACGTAGTCTGTTAGAAGTGCACAGACTTTATAAAGACATATGTAAACATGTACAAACCTATCCATTGCATATGCATAGACGTGAAAACCAACAATGCACAGACTTTGTATGAGGGAGGAAAACATGCACCGACCGTATGTGAACAAGCTACAGAACAATGCACCGACTATGTGCATTGGACAATGAAGGATGCATCGACCATGCTACACATGCACTGACCTTGTATAGCACATAGCGCAGCTAGCACCGACCTTGGTTAAACATGTAACGCATCTAGCACCGACCTCATATGCAAACAACTGAAAGATGCACCGACGTTGTATGCCAAACAATGAAGTATGCACAGACTTTATATGCATTAGTCAAATGTGCATGTACCTAATGAAGCATTAATGACAACTTGCACAGACTTCATGTACATGCGTGCAAACATGCACCAACCTTCATATGTGCACATATCAGAATGTGCACCGACCTTGTATCATACAAGGAACAATACGCACTGACCTTATGCTCAGACATGCTATAGTGTGTGCACAGACTTCAGTATGCCTGATGCTCAACTAACATCGACCTTAATGCAGCCAAACTCAAGGAAGCATAAATGAACCATGAATCATGATTTACACTACACACATGATTCTTAGTATGTCATTATCAAAACTAGGGTTCCAACATTCTCCGCCTTTTTGATTATGACAATACTATGAGTCATGTGTGCTTATTCACACAACTCAGTTACTCTAAGCATTTAGTCAAGAACTGAGACCAATTGTTAACAACCATTTCATATGACTCATCATCATCTCACACCAATTTTGGTATCATTTCAGCTGCTTTTCATATGACTCATCATCTCGTCTCATATCAATTTCTCCCCTTTGTCATTATCAAAAAGAAATACAAAGATGGAGTAATTTATTAAAGCCCAAGCAAACAGAATATCCAAGTCAAGTAGACAAATGCAGACAATGTGGACACCGATATTCTCCCCTAATAATGCAACAAAAGTAACATGCTTCAATATGCCTGTATAAGAATATAGACCAGCTCCAAAAGAAGAAAGTGAAGGTACCAGAACTGAAACCTATTCTCCCCCTATGAAATGTGAATGTAATTCATGTAGATGTGACAAAAATCAACCAAACATGTGTGTCCCCATAGACAAAATCATATGAAGCCACAATTGATTCTCCCCCTTAGAAAAACAATTAATGCAGTCTAGACAAGATTCTATTCTTCCCTTTAAATCAAAGCATTGCAGCCTTGTGTCAGAAGGAACAAAGCTGTCAGTAGGAAAATTAGATGAGGGTTAAACACATTCAGCAAGATTTTCAAAGAATATATCGATTTCATAAATCTAAATATTAGGAAATTTTTCAGAGTCTCCCATTATAAAGGTTTATGAATGAATTTTATTGAACTGCATGGTTTAAAGATGATGTATATATGGTTTGACAATAAAATTCTGTACTCATATCTGAAATCAAGATTTAAAAATGAACCAAAAACTCATATTAACATCTTGATTAACCTCCTTTCATCTTACTCAATCAATTTTAATAACTTCTTTAGGAATTACACTCATAAGTATTGAGGTTAAACAATCATGAAACCATTTGATTTTATCAAGGGTTATAGCAATTTATCCTTTGCATTCTTTTTCAGATTTTTCATTTAATCAAGTGGATAACTTTTGCTATTAAATCTTATAAGCAATCTAGTTCATTACACACCTTGTAGCTAAAGGATATATGTTGTTTAGACGCCAATATCCTTAAGTACTTAGTGTGACTAACAGTCATTCTTAAAATTAAATAGAGTTAACTTTTCACCTCATGACATACCTTTTCTCATTTTTTTGATGAGTGAGATATGTTTCTTAGTGTGTCAGCCATTGCTCTGTCTGTTTTTCAATGATTTTAAGCAGAGTTAACTAAGACACCTCATGACACAGTCCTTTGGACATGTGTTTCTCAGTGACCAAAGTCATTGCTCTTGTAAGATTTACCATATTTGACCGTTGGACATTTTCAGAAAGTTTAGATGTTTAAAAATAATACAAATTTCATGTATTTCAGCCAAATAAAGTCATGATTTCAACATTTTTAGATTTCAGAAGATTTGACAAGACTTTAACATGAACTAGTTGGTTAAGATTTATTAAAGTTGATTCAGATATTTTCAAGGCATTTATAACCAACCTAAATGAATACATTAAATTTAAACCAATTTGATCTTTCAGACATTCATAAATCTGTATAATAGAAGATTCCTCATTGAATTGATTTTTCATATTTATGAGCAAGGTATATAAATTGAAGTCTTCCTGAAATTCAGATAGTTTAGAAACAATAATAGGAATAATAGGGATTCCAAACACAATGACCAGAGATTTCAAGACATTTCGTGTGGAGAATAGTAAACTGAATTTCAAGTCTGTCAGGAAATTTTAGAAAACATTCAGTAGTATTCAGCAGCAGTCAATGAAACTCGATACCAATTGTTCAACAAAACAATTAATTCAAAGGTTTTTGAGAATCATATGGAATCAGTGATCTGGGAGCAATGCAGATGTTCAATGTTTGCCAAAGATCAATGTTCAATGAGTTCAGTAATTTGAAATCAGTGACATAGCAGCTTGAGACAGAATTGACATAAATGTTAGTAAAGAAAATTGGATTTCAAGGTGAGCTGGTAGATAGTATCAAAACTAGGAACAGTACTTGGCGGAGATTGTATCCAAGGATCTACTCACGCAAGGATTAACCTTCCAGATAGGCCTGACCTATCTTTCCAGCTAAATCTTTTTATATACTGTCTAGTTGATACAAGATAGCATAGAATTGTTTCAAATGAGTCTCCCCCTCAGCAAATGCAGCTAAGCAGATTTATGAATAATGAGAGAGATTGGCTAAAAGGGATATAACGTAGATAATCAGTTTGATCTGACTTGTAGTGTTTGGAAAGAGTTATCATTCAGAGTTCAGCAAATGAGAATTAGACTAGGAAGCAAAACATCAGTTATTCAGATGAGAACTCTGAGCATTGGTTGACCAGAATATGAAATGTTGGTCGACCGAACCGGACAGAGATGCAATGCAGTCAGTCACTTCTTTTTGGAATTTTCTAAGATAATGATATGCAATGCAATCAACTACATGTATACAAATGCATTAACTCCCCTCAACTAGATGCATTGACCAATCATATGAGTGGGCAATTAACTTTATCAAGATATGCATAAGATACAATATCTCCTTTGACACACTCCCCCTGAATTTATGCTTTATATGACTGAACTCAAAGTGCAATATATGCAATGAAATCTATGCAGGGAGTATTATGAATTATGCTCATGTAAATCTAAACTGCTCAATATGTAAATTTTTGACCAATGATACTAGGCAGAGGACTTGGTCTAAAAGACCATCTCACACATAGTAAGAACCTCCATACAGATTTCATCTGCCCTTTAGTAGCTTACCATTTGATATACCATAGTAGTCATGCATGACAATGCAGTACCAACACAGTCCTAAATGCATCAGATTTTCAATGACTGTATGTCAAACGGATGTGTAAGCAATCAATTGACATATGCAATTCACATATATGCACAAAATTGCAGACTATGCTCATGAGTTTATACTCTTCTCTGTGTACACAATCAAATGTCAAAATATTAGTGTATGCAGATGAGAAATGAATTCAACATGTCTTCAATGAATATGTGCACACACAGCTCAAAGTATGAACAAATAAGCTCATGTAGCTCAATGCAAATGTCAAAATAAGTAAAAGGCCATGTATGCATGAAACTTTTGACTAATCAGATTTAACAGGATATGCAATTTCAACTGAACAATAAAAAAATAATGCAAATGTTACCTGGACAATGCAAGAATAGGGTTTTACCACTTTGGGTGCCTTGGTTTATTTACCCCTCTTTATTTTTCAGCTCCAAGGCACCCCTGCAAACATAAAGCCTCATTTTACAAATTGAGGTACCCAAGAATTCTTGGGTCCTCCATGGTCAGTAGCACCTCTGAATGGTGCTCTCCACAGTTTTTGAGCATAAGAATCATCAAATTTCATCATAAAACAGTTAGACATAGAGTGTCCAAACTAACCACAGTAATAACAAGAATTATGACTATTTTTCATGTTCACATGAGAATCGAATTTATTTACATGAACATGATTGCTTCTGTTTTTCACATGCAAGTTTGATCGTTTATGATTAGCCAGCAAACAGTCAGCAGCCCTGTGGCCTGGCTTTTCACACTTGAAGCACACAACGTGCTGGTTTATTAAAGGAGATTTATTCCTATCAAGAACCTTTTTATTTACAGGGAATTTATCAAATTCAGAATTCAATCTATTTCCCTGAGCATGCCAACAGTCCTTGACTGTATGGCCATGTTTTCCACATTCAAAGCACCTAATGTGCTTTCCCTTAGAGACAGAAGTAATTCTATCAAAAACATTTTTCTTAGCAGGGAAGTTAACATATTTAGACTTGAATCTCTTTCCCTGAGTCTGCCAACACTGAGCAGCAATGTGGCCTAATTTTTCACAATTAAAACAGTGAGCATTCTTTTTTGGATAAGCATGAAATTTCTTAGCATTCAGGTCATCTTGTTTCATTAATCTACATTCATGCATGGGATGACCTATCTTATGACAGTAAAAACATTGAATCCTTTTATTCTGAACATAAGAGGATTTTTTAACCTGAGAATTTCTAGCATGAATTCTATCAGTTTTCAGATCATCCTTCTTCATCACAAAACAATCAGCCATCTCATGACCAAATTTTCCACAATAAAAATATTTAACATTTTTTCCTTCAATATAGAGTATCTTAGCCTGAGATTTTTTAGCATGCAATTTATTTCTCTTCCTTTTAAAATTTTTCTTTTTCTGATTTTTATTCTGTTTTGTTTTCTGAGCAACAATTTATTTTGGGGATTAACTTGAAGTACCAGTTACATCAGAGCTTTGCACAAAGGTGGTGTATAGCTGATTTCTAATAACTCCCATAATTTCAGAACTGCAACTAATCCCCTTTCTTGAATTATCATCCTCACCTTTCATGACAACTTTTATTTTTCTTTATTTTTAACAGATTTGGATGGTGAGTTTTTTAGATCATGAATTTTGTTTTCTAGGGAAACAATTTGTAATTCATAACTGACAATCTCCTGTTCACTGCAATTAACACATTCACTTAGCACTTTATTTACAGTTTTATATTTCTCAAGTTCTTATTCCAGATTGCTCAGTTTTTCAGATTCTTCTTTACAAGCAGTTTTTTCCTTTTCAAATGTAAGAAGTCTTTCAGATATAGCAGTGTTCAATTGCTTAAGTTGTTCATTTTCGTTTGCTATTTGTTCATTCTGAACCAGTTCATTAAGTAGGATTTGATCATCTCCTAATGATTTCAGTTTATTCTCTAGTTCAGAAATTTTAATAGCAAGTCATTGTTCTCATTTTTCAGCAAGGAAATTTGTTCTTTATGCTTGACAAGTTCAGCTTGATTTTCTTCTTGAAGTATTTTAACCTTTTCCTTATTCTCTACAATCTGTCTTTTGTAGATTTCATTCTCAGACATCAGTTCATTCATTTCTGAAATAGTATTTTCAAAACCTTTCAATTGTTTCTTATAATTCTAAATATCAGTCAAACAAGCATCATGAGACATTTTCAGTTTTGAACAATTTTCACAAGATGAATTAGAGCAGTTTTGATCAATCTTTTCCTTTAATTTCATATTTTCTGATTTTGTTTTCTCATACTTCTCAAGCAAATCATCATACATATCTACCAATTCATCAAAAGAAAAATCTACTGATTCAGTGCTTACCTGGAATGCTGTTTCTTCAGTCTGATCCCTTCGATTGGCCATCAGGTACTCTTCTTTTTGCCCCTCATGAATAGATATGACTCTATCCATGATCTCTTTTACAGATGTACATCCTGTAATACAGGGAAACATATCAATGTTCACTGAATCTCTAAGAGTGTTAAAAACTATGCCATTCTCTCTATCTTTTATCCTATCCTCTTAAGACCATTTGGTCAGATTTTGAGGTAATTTATGTGGGCCTTTTGATATGAGACTCCATAATTTTGGATCAATGGAGTTCATGTATGTACAAAGGCCACCAAGTCATGAATTATGATTGGAACCGTTGAAGACAATAGAGATGCCATTGAAAAACAATTGAGCTGATTCAGTTTTTATTAGCTAGAAAGCACTATATAAAAGATGCACTGAATTGAAAGCAGTAAAACACCAAATCAACACAGTAAGGCACCTAATCACAAATTAGCAGGACCCTCTATAGATCGTTGGATCTGGAAGTCAGAGACCCACTCTGATACCAATTGTTGAGGTGCTATGGACGGATTTAGAGGGGGGGGAATGAATCCCCTTCGAAAATTCTGGTCAATTTAAAAGTTTAAGCTACAATCAGTAAGCTATGAGGAATTAAAGACTGATTAGCTTAACTGAATGTGAGCTATAATAAAATATGGATCAAACAGATGATAGCGGACTCTGGGCTATGATGAGGCATATAGTCAAATAGGTGGTCAGCGAAAGTAATGAACTACTCAGCAACTTCAAACGGTTTGCAGAAGTAGATTAAGCACACTAAGAACTCTTAAAGCACTCAGACAGAACAATCAATTCGAACGCACCTAGACATTCATATAGCGAAAATCAGATAAGCAATCAAACAACGGTAGACAAGAGATTTTTAGGTGGTTCGGTCCTACAGACCTACATCCACCCCACACTTAAGTCCGAGTGTGGCTTCCGCTGACTAACAGCTTGAACGGCTGGGCATCACAGCTTGCCTACATCCGCTGGGCCTCACAGCTTGCCAACCATTGACTAACAGCTTGACCGCTAGGCCTTATAGCTTAGCCTCCGCTGATACACAGCTTAGTAGAAGTATGAAAGATTAACATGAAAAAATAAAGTAATGTAAACAGCAATCAGAAAGCTGGAAATTGAAGCACAGAAATGTAGCTCATGCAGGAGCAGTCTGATTCTGACTTTGATCCAGAAATCAGAAACATATCTAGATCTAGACGCACATCTCTCTTTCTTCATCCTCCTTCTGCTAGCTTTCTCTTTTTCTCTCTAATCTCTTCTTCTCTCTTCTCTCTGTAGCTCAATCTCTCTAATTTTTCTTCTCTCTGCTACTCTCTCAGATTTCTTCTGTCTGCAGCTCGCTCGCTCTCTCTCTCTCTCTTCTTTTTCTCCCTATTCCTGCTGCTCTCTGAATTCTCTTCTCCTGATTTTCTCAATCTTCTCTGTGTTATCTTCGATCGTAGTAGAATGCTTTTATATATATTCTTCAGGCCAGGGGTCCCACGGGCTCACGCAATGGGCTTGTAGAGGCCTCCTTCTCGCCAAGTGATTTCAGGAATTTATTTTTTTTAGGTAAGAGGGCTTTGTTGAAAATCCACATGGCAGATTATAAGATTTATCTAATCCACGTGGCAGAATCCTCTAGACGTATCTACCTTGGATCACGTGCCAATCATTGGTTTTCTTAACCTCACGAGCTCACGTGCTATGTCTTGATTGCGTTCAGCCCTTTGCCCTTTGGATTAAGTTCCTGCAAATAAGGAATAAGGCATTTCAGCAAACACCTTATGCATAGACCTACTACATTGTGCACAGACCTAGGGATGGTAGACTATGCAATTATGTATAGACTTCATATCGCAGACATGCAATGTGCATGGACTTTAGATAATGCCTGTGCACATACCTATGATGACAATTGCAGAGCATGCATAGACTCTATGAAGTCAATTGCAAACTAGCACATACCTTATGAAGACTTATGCAAACATGTACATACCTGTCAACGCAGTCTGCTGGAAGTGCACAGACTTTATAAAGACATATGCAAACATGTACAAACCTGTCCATTCCATATGCATAGACGTGAAAACCAACAGTGCAGAGACTTTGTGTGAGGGAGGAAAACATGCACCGACCGTATGTGAACAAGCTATAGAACAATGCACCGACTATGTGCATAGGACAATGAAGGATGCACCGACCATGCTACACCTGCACCGACCTTGTATAGCACATAGCGCAGCTAGCACCGACCTTGGTTAAACATATAACGCATCTAGCACCGACCTCATACGCAAACAACTGAAAGATGCACCGACGTTGTGTGCCAAACAACGAAGTATGCACAGAATTTATATACATTAGTCAAACGTGCACGGACCTAATGAAGCATTAACGACAACTTGCACAGACTTCATGTGCGTGCGTGCAAATATGCACCAACCTTCATATGTGCACATATCAAAATGTGCACCGACCTTGTATCATACAAGGAACAATATACACTGACCTTATGCTCGGACATGCTACAGTGTGTGCACAGAGTTCGGTATGCATGATGCTCAACTAACATTGACCTTAATTCAGCCAAACTCAAGGCAGTACAAACGAACCATGAATCATGATTGACACTACACACATGATTCTTAGTATGTCATTATCAAAACTAGGGTTCCAACATAGACCAAGCCCGTACCGTTGCGCTAAAAGCTCGAGCTGGTAGCGAAGGCAAAACCGTATTTCCTTATGACAGTGCAGAGCCCCACACTATCGTGCTGTGGGTGGATATGAGGGGCTTCGCACATGGACCCCATAATCCATGCAGCAGGTTGGGATGCCAAGCACCGATGGTCCACGTGTGTCCCATACCCCACGTGGTACACACCAAATCCCAAGGGAGACACTGGCATAAATCCAACAATCTCCCCCCCAGCGGCACCTGGGGGATTTAAACCCGCGACCTCGCTCTGATACCAGTTTATAGGATCAAGCCCCTACCGTTACGCTAAAAGCTCGAGCTGGTAGTGAAGGCAGAACCATATTTCCTTGTGGCAGCGTAGAGCCCCACACTATCGTGCTATGGGCGGACATGAGGGGCTTCGCACATGGACCCCATAATCCATGCGGTGGGTTGGGCTACCAAGCACCGATGGTCCACGTGGGTCCCATACCCCACGTGGTACACACCAAATCCCATGGGAGACGCTGGCATAAATCCAACATCTTTTACACCCGTAAGGCCTATCTGTCACCTGTAACCACTTATTTGTCACCCTTAATCCGTAGCTATAGTCTTTCTTAGCTGGCGGGTGACTTGAGTATTTCTCTTCAGCGGTCTGAGTGTCTTGTTCTTCAAAAGCCTTCTTCAGCGGGTACAAGGCCATTGAATTCCTAACTTCTGTAGAGCTTCACACACACTTCCAACATGATTTTCTTGACATTTAGCTGGGCTATTGAACAGCTTTGTTTGAGGCATGTTCTTATCAACACATCATAATAGTAATGCAATGCACCGATATCAAGCATATGACTTCATCACAATAACATGAATAAAAAACATGAATCAATCCCATGCTTGCACATGCAGACTCTTGATGAGTCGTAGTCTTTGACATCATCAAAACCATAGGGATTTAACACAGACCTCTGTCTGAAACCTGGGATCACGTGTGAATGATTGGTAGACAAAGACACATGATTGCCTTAAGGTCTCCACGTGCTGAGCCATTATTCACCCTTGCGAACCCATTTTATACCCTTAATGGCTATTTGTCAGACTTAACATCTATTTGTCACCCTCACGGTTGATAGCCATCACCTTAGCATTTTCCCTGTTATACTGAAGCTGTCACGCTAACTCATTTTTCACCCTTAGCGCTGCATTTGTCGCCACTACCTTAACATTTTTCACCGTTGTTTCGACATTTGTCACCCTTATGTTCTTCATCTGGCAGAACCTCTTAAAGAACTCTGTCTTTGATTTCTTCTATTTGATCCCTTATTTGACATTAATTTATGTGCAGAACAATGACTCCTTGTGTTTTGTTCGTCAGCTTTGATATAAATCTGTCACCATAAAGCTTCATTTTTCTCTCATGGCGTTCTGCTTGAATGATCTTGATTTCCTCGATCATTGCATCTCTTGCAGTCTTTGACACTTGAAATCTTCTCATTGATTACCTTGATTCTTTTCCCTTTTTGTTCACAATCCAGTTAGACTTGTTTTGAATCTTCTGCTCAAATTGGAGTTGACTTGATCCGACTAGAGTTGACTAGATCTCACAGCTCATGGTCTTGAGCCTTAAGGAAGAGCTCCACTTGAGTCTTCGAGTAAGGGAAATCAAAAGCATTGAAAAATGGAGGACGGTCAACAAAATGACCTTCTGTCATTGCAACCATTTATGATCTTTGCTCTCAGATCGTTATAGATCTTTAAAATATGAGAGCCTAGGCTCTGATGCCACTTGTTGCTCAGTAAATGGCTTTAACCCAGAGGAGGAGGGGGGGAGTGAATGGGTTTAAAGAATTAATCGCAATAAGATATGAATTAAGCAAAGTAATTGTAATTTGTGACCTATTGAACTTGGGAACATGAATATTGGAAAAATAACATACTAAGGCAGACAAATAGGCTTCTAAAGGTGAAAAAGAGCTCATCAAGGGTGAAAAATAGCCAAATTCGTGAAATCTTCAAGCAGGTCACGTATTCGACCTCCATTGAATTGGCACATGACTTATTTTCCAATAGAAAAATGATCAGTCGAAAATATGTCAAAAAGTTTCGACGGATTTTTCATTCGTCAGAATTACGTCGAACGGTTTTTGACGGATTTTTGACGTTAATTTGATCCGTCGGAAACTATTCATAAATTTTAATTAATAATAGGAAGGGTGGAAATCTATTTAATCATTTTTCGACTGACAAATGATCAGTCGAAAATATGTCAAAAAGTTTTGATGGATTTTTAGTTCATCGGAATTACGTCGAAAAGTTTACAACGAATTTTTTACCTTAATCTGATCTATCGGAAACTGTTCATACATTGTTCATTTTTCAACAGACAAATGATCAGTCAGAAGTATGTCGAAATGTTTCGACGGATTTTTGGTTCATCAGAATTACGTCGAACAGTTTCCGACGAATTTCTGACGTTAATTTGTTCCATCGAAAACTGTTCATAAATTTTAATTAATAATAGGAAGGGTAGAAAATTATTTAATCATTTTTTAACAGACAAAAGATCAGTCAGAAATATGTCAAAAAGTTTCGACGGATTTTTGGTTCATCGGAATTACGTAAAAAAAATTTTGACGAATTTTTGATCTTAAATTTGAGCCGTCGGAAACTATTCATAAATTTTAACCCGTAATTATTTATTTTGATGAAACCTCTGTTAGTCAGAAATACATCAGAAAGTTTCGACGTAGTTCCGACGTACATTTTTTCTGTCAAAATTTTTTGACGTATTTACGATAAAATATTTATGTTAAAAAATAGTCGGTAATTACCGACGAATTTTCGACAGAATATTTTTCCATTAGAAAGTAGAATCTTTCCGACATATTTTCGATGAATACTTTTCCGTCAAAAAATACCGTCGGTATTTCCCATTTTTCTTGTAGTGGTCCTTCCTTCCTAGTGAACATTGTTGCTCGTGGTTAGATAGAATCACCCAAGTCTATCGATAGCATGGATGTAGTAAAGGACTTTGTAGATGTGTTTCCTGAGGACTTACTAGGTCTACCCCCAGATCGAGATATCCAATTTACCATAGAACTGTATCCTGGAATAGAACCTATCTCTAAAGCTCCTTATAGAATGACACTAGCATAGTTAGTGGAGTTAAAGAGGCAGCTAGAAGAATTACATGGCAAATGGTTTATTAGGCTTAGTGTCTCGCTGTGGGGTGCACCAGTGTTATTTATGAAGAAGGATTGCTTCATGAGATTATGCATTGACTATAGGAAGCTTCACCAAGTGATAGTGAAGAATAGTTATCCCTTGCTAAGGATTGTAGATTTATTTGACCAACTTCAGTCTACTAGAGTGTTTTCTAAGATTGATTTGAGGTTAGGGTACTATCAGTTGAATATCTGAGATCAAGATGTTCCTAAGATAGCCTTCAGAACTAGGTATGGTCATTTTGAGTTTTTGGTGAATATCCCTTTTGGACTTACTAATGCATTGGCAACCTTTATGGACATGATGAATAGAGTGTTTCAACGCTACCTTGATAATTTTGTACTGATCTTTATCGACGATGTGTTAGTGTGCTCTCCTACTATTGAGGCTCATCGATGACATTTGAGGTTGGTCTTACAGAGGTTAAGAGATCATACGTTGTATGCCAAATTCAGTAAATGGAAGTTCTGGTTAAACAATGTGATTTTCTTGGGTCATGTCATATCATCTGAGGGTATCACTGTTGATCCGGAGAAGGTGGAGTAGTGCTAGAATGGAATTCTCCTAACCCTATAGAGGTCCATAGTTTTCTTGGGTTGGCAGGATATGATTACAGGTTTATTAAAGGTTTCTCTAAAGGTGACTTTGATAACCGAATAAGGACCGGTTAGGGTGAGTTATTCTGTTTACCTATCCTTAACTAAGTTTGATAGTAGGGTTACCGTACTCGGGGCTGGTTAGGGTTAAGACCCTTATTTTGAGATTAACTCGTTTGACCCCCTTGCTTGGAATGCCCTACTCAACCCCGTTTAGGGTAAGTTACCAAAATAAAATTTTAAAAACCCAAAAATAGGCTACCTGGGCCCACCCAGATTAGCTTTTTCTAACCTATTATCAAAGTCACCTTAAGATTGTGGCCCTGATGACTAAGTTAACCAGGAAGGGAGAGTAAAGTTTATATGGATAGCCAAATGTGAGGATAACTTCTAGAAGTTGAAGAGAAGATTGACGTAGGTTCTTAGTCTAGCTTTACCTGAAGGGACATAGGGTTTCATAGTATACACTAATGCCTCAAGATTAGGGTTGGGGTGTGTATTGATGCAGCATGGAAGGGTAACTGCCTATGCATCGGGATAGCTCAAGGATCATAAGCATAACTATCCTACCAATGGCTTAGAATTGATGCCGATCATGCATGCATTGAAAATGTGGCGACACTATTTGTATGGAGTTACATTTGGGGTGTTTACCGATCATAAAATATTGAAGTACATTTTCTCTCAAAAAGGGCGCAATCTAAGGTAGCGTAGGTGGTCGGAGTTTGTCAATGATTATGACTTTACTGTGAATTATCACTCAGGGAAGGCAACTATGATAGCTGATGCATTGCGTAGAAAAAGATTGATGGGCTACAGGCTTCGAGAACTATGGAATAACTTACTAGCAGTTGTCAATTTGGAACTATAGGATAGTATGGATCAGCTTACTTGTTTTCCAGTGTAGATGGCCATCAAGTCTGCCATTATTGATAGAGTTATAGAGGCTAAAAAATAAGATGCATAATTACAGAGGGTAGATGGCAAGACAGACTTCAGCCTAAGGGAAGATGGTGTTATATGTTTTAGGGGTTAGTTATGTGTGCCTAATAACAAGGAGTTAAAGAAAGACATCCACTCCGAAGGACATAGGTCGAGATATACGATCCATCTAGGCAGTGTGAAGATGTATTATGACTTGAAAAGAAAGTTTTGGTGGCCTGATATAAGAAGAGACATGCAAGAGTTTGTAGGCAGGTGTTTCATTTGTCAACAGATCAAGGTAGAGCAGCAAAAAGTTTCAAGATTATTGTAGCCTCTAGACACACCATTGTGGAGGTGGGAGCACATATATAATCATGGACTTTGTGATGTGCTTCCCTAGGACCTAGGGGCAATATGAATCCATCTGAGTGATTGTTGACTGGTTGACTAAGTCAGCACTTTTCTTTCCCATGAACATGAGGCAGTCGGTGGAAAATTTGATGTAGTTGTACATGGATGAGGTGGTATGTCTGGAATTCTGATTTCAATAGTCTCAGACAGAGATTGTAAATTTACATCTTGGTTGTGGATGGCATTTAGGCAGCTTTCGGCACCCAATTAAAATTCAGTTTAGCATACCACCCTCAGACATATGGGCAGTCAGAAAGGACAATATAAACATTGGAAGATATGCTTAGGGCTTATAGCTTGGACTGGGGCACTGCGTGGGATGAGCAGCTAGCCATGGCAGAGTTTTCTTGTAATAACAACTTCCATTGAAGTATTGGCATGGCACCCGTTGAAGAATTGTATGGAAAACCCTATAGGACTTTGTTATGTTGGACTGAGTCAGGAGATAAAGTGATGTCAGGACCCAGATTGTCTAGGAGAGCTCAGAGCAAGTAGCTTTAATCAGGAGGAGGTTGCAGACATTGCAAAGTCGACAGAAGATTTATGCTAACAAGATGTGAAAGGAGTTGAAATTCCACATGAGAGATCATGTTTTCCTTAAGGTTTCTCCTACTAACGGAGTGATCAGATTCGTTAGAAGGGGGAACTTAAGCCCCATAATGGCCCATTTGAGATCTTGTCCAGATTAGGAAAGACAACTTACAGGATTGCACTACCACCCTCTATTGAATGAGTTCATAATGTGTTCCATGTCTCCATGCTGAGGAAGTATTATATGACCCCTCCCATATATTGGAAGACCCTCCAATCGAGATCAATGTAGAATTGTCTTACAAAGTGCAGTCAGTTTGGATTTTAGACAAGAAAGTTCAACAACTTAGAAGGAAGTCCATTCCTATGGTCAATTTCTTATGGCAGAGCTCAACCTCAGAGGAAATGGTCGGGGAGACCGGGGCTAGTATAAGAGAGCAGTACCCAGAGCTTTTCGGATGGTGTTTCAATTTTGTAACTTAAACTTTAATTTCGAGGATGAAATTCTCTTAAGGGGGACAGAATTGTAACATCCCATAAAATTTAAGGCTAAATTTTATTAAATATTCATGATTAAGAATCACACGATTTATTTATTTATTTATTTATATTTTTGTGTGTTGAATTCCCCAACTTGGTAGATGAAGCCCATTTAGTCGGCTCAATAGGTTAGACTGAACCTTTTGGACGAAGTATCACCTAAGATAGACAAAGTATCATCTAAGATGAGCAAAGTAGATGAAATATCATCTAAGATAGGTGAAGTAGATGAGGTATCACCTAAGATAGGAGAAGTAGGCAAAGTATCGTCTAAGATAGGAGATGTAGGAGTAGATGAAGTAATGCCTAAGATGGGAGAAGTGAAAAAGTATCATCTAAGATAAGAGAAGTAGACGAAGTATCATCTATGTAGGAGGCATTAGATGAAGTATCATCTAAGATAGGAGAAGAAGATGAAGTATCATCAAAGTCAGAGGCATTAGATGAAGCAGTGGATTAGATGAAGAATCATCTAAGGTAGGAGAAGTAGATGAAGCATCGTCTAAGTAGGAGGCATTAGACAAAGTATCATCTAAGATAGAAGAAGTAGATGGCTTATCATCTAAGTCGAAGGTATTGGACGAAGCAGCGGATTAGATGAAGCATCATCTAAGATAGGAGAAGTAGTTGAAGTATCGCCTAAGATAGGAGAAGTAGATGAACTATTGTCTAAGTCTGAGACATTAGACGAAGCAGCACATTAGATGAAGTAGTGTATTAGACAAAGCAACACCTTAGATGAAGCATCGTCTAAGATAGGAGAAGTAGACGAAGTATCGTCTAGGATAGGATAAGTAGATGAAGTATCACCTAAGATAAAGGCATTAGATGAATCAAGGAATTAAACGAAGTAGTGGATTAGATGAAGAGACCACATTAGATGCATTACTTTCGTCATCTTCCAAATAGACGATATAATAAAAGACTAGATGTGATATTGAAGAGATAGACGATATATTGAAGGATTAGATGTTAGTTAGCTGCTAGAATGAAGTTGGATGATGGGATCATCTAAACTGGAAAGTACGATAAGGCTTAGCTAGATGATGTGGTCAGGGGACAAACTGGACGACGAGAGTACATGATGCCCAATAGAGAATAGAAATCTTGGAACTTTTGACCATGCATGATCTTCAGAAGATTTGGACATTATGACAAGACTTAGATGACCGGTCCGAGAAGGTTGCCAAGGGAGATTCGTTAGGAATCTTGTTAGGGTCCAAAGGATTACTACCTCGAAAAAGAGCAACCAGAAGATTTTCGTAGGGCTAAAAGAGAGTAAAAGCTTGATAGTTGCAAAAAAATAAGTTGTAATAGATGATCAGAAGGATGACACGTGTATGCCATGCATGAGAGGTGTACAACGAGGTTAGACTGGGGACAATCACGCAAGGAACGTGACACCATCCTATATCATATATAGATCTATCTCTCTTCTCTCTCCTTACCCTTTTGCCTCTCCATTTCTTCACACCCTCAACTCTTTCTCTTTGGAGCATCAACATCACTCTTGTATTCTTTCTATTTTTCTGAGAGCTCTTAAGGGTTTCTTATCTCAGCTAGGGTTACTCAACACCTGTTAAATATTTTACAGTCCTGCAAGACCCATTCAAACTCAGTGACTTCTCCATTCTCTATAGACAACTGAGATCGTATGCTTTTCCTTCATCTTATTTTGATCATCCTCTAGGAGTGGGGCTTGGAAGGGTAGGACGTGAAGCGAGAGGAGGTGCTGGCAGCTAAGGATCACTAGTCTCTCCTTTAAGGTAGGGCTTCTAAGCACGAACTGTTGGAAGCTTTGATACCAATGTAGTGTGCGCAGCAGGATCTAGAGGGGGGGGTGCATAGATCCTATATAAAAACTTTGCTCAATTAAATTTCTATACCAATGAACAACTAGCTGTCGAGCTACAAGCTCAGATTAAATCAGAGCCCTAGCAGAACACATGAACAGAAACTAATCTCTAAAATGAATCATGGCAAATTGAAACAATAACTATATAGCAAATGCTATGTCCTCGGAACCAAATGACATTGAATGTAGAATCAAACAGAAAGGCTACTTCACAGACCCATTCAGTTCTAACAGAACTTAATTCAATCACTTAGCTTATAATGAAAATGCACTACAGCATCTTCTAATATACAAACCTGTGAAGGGAGGAAGGAGACAAGGATCAAACACACAAGTGGCAAACCACAGGACAAAGGATCTTTTAGGTGGTTCGGTATGCTACCCACAGACCTACATCCACCCCTCACTCAACCCGAGTGAGGCTTCCCTTGCAACAGCAAGACCACAGACTCAGTTTGCAACAGACGCTATCTAATAGCTTGAACCAAGGGAAACAAATCCCTTCTCCCTGATCTTAAAACCCGCAAGACCAGACCCACTACCACTGGTAGTGACCGGAGAAACCAATCCTCCCTTCCTCTGATGCCATAGAGGGACCCGTGCTCACAAACCTGATGAACACACCCCTAATTCTACCCTAGTAGAATCAGAACCACTGCACTATGGCAGCACATGAAGAACACCCTCACACCCCTAACTCTACCTAGTAGAATTAGAACCACTGCACTATAGCAGCACACGAGGAACACCCTCACACCCTAGTCTACAGACCAAAACGTGACCAGCTGAAGAACTGATCACACCTCCAAATAGTATTGTAATATACCAACGAAGAAATAAAATATGAAATGAATATAAGAATAAAAAGAAAAACAAAAGATAGTAATTTGAAATACAATTCAGAATCGAATGAAAAACAAATGTAGCTCGGAATTTGATTCAAGAGCTTTCTCTGAATTCTTCCGAGCAGGACCTCGAACACCTTCCTCTTCTTTCTCTCTCTCTTTTATCTTTCACTAGAATTTCTTTTCAAAGCGGTGGCTTCTCTCTCAGTTCTCACGGATGCTCTCGCTTCATACTCTCTTTCTTCTTCTTTCTCTCTTGCAGCTTTTTCCTGCTCTCTTCTTCTTAATTCCCACAGCCCTTCTTTGATGCATATTTTCTCTTATGACCTTCGCATTCTTCTTCTCACGAAGAAGTCCTCTATTTATAGAGTAGGCAAAAACAAATTTGAAATAACCACTTTCCAAATCAGCTTCCCGCCATTTGTCCATCTGTCAGTGAGAATAATCTGTTCAGAAGCCATCTTAGATGTCTGGGATCCCGTGCCCAATCATTAGGGATCGGGGCCACGTGACTTCCTCAAGTCGCTTCGCAAGTTGACCCATTTTTCAGCCTTACCGAGCTGTTATTCACCCTTAAGTCCCATTTCTCTCCCTTAGGTACCCATTTATCACCCTTATACTCCTGAAGCCATCACCACTTCTGCCTTTTTCACTATTGTGGATTTCTTGTAAAGGTGGAGTCGATGCCAATGTCACTTGAGTCGACTCTGCCTCTTAGCTTTTCAAAGCTTTCACCTTGGCGATCTATTATTCAGCCTTAGAATGTTATTTTACACCCTTAGCGGCTATTTATCGGCATTATAGATCTATTTGTCACCCTTGATCGCTGGAGCCGTCGCCTTTGAGCAATTTGTCTTTGATTCGAGAGCCATCGACCTACAACCTATTTGTCACCACTAACTACTCATTTGTCGCTGCTATCTTCTAGTATTCACCACTACTGACCTATTTGTCAGCCTTGTTACCCATTCATTCCACTGTGAGCTTTTCTTCATCGTTGAAGCTCATCTGTTAGCGATAGCTTCTATTTAACTCCCTTGACTTTTCAGCTAACCAAGTCTTCTGACAAACGCTTGTGTTGACCTCAACTTGTGTTGTCTTATTTGTCTACCTTGCCTTCTTCAGCAGAAAGGGTCTTCTGGTGAACTTTTGTGTTGACTCCAGGGTCTGACTGTGTTGACTCTGGGGCTTGGAACATAATTCCCTTGTATGATAGGTGTCCTTGACTGGATTTGACCTTTGACTAGGTCAATTTGACTAAATTTGAATTTGAACTTGAACGAAGTCAACTTGGCCTTCATCCGAAGTCGACTTGACTTCATCTTTTCTTCAACCTTCAACCCTCTCATTCATTCTTCGGCCTTATCATCTATTTGTCACCTGTGTAGAGTCATTTGTCACCCTTAGAGGTTCATTTTTTACTCTTATTCACTTGTTCTGGCGGGTGTATCTGTAGTTGACTCTATTGGCTTCTGAAGTCGACTCCAAACTACTTTTTCTACTGAGCGATAGAGAGCTGTGAATTGAAGTCGTCTCCAACCTCGACTCCTCTTCTTGAACCTTTTGTTTAGCTACTATGCTTGTTCTCCAAAAGTTCATGTATAACATCAAAGCATAGCAAGCAAGCCATTATCAAAATATTAACAATCGTATATCAAGGATCAAGATATCAATATCATGACATCATGAATGACTCACAGTGTTTGACATCATCAAAATCACAGGGCGCAACATTCTCCCCCTTTTTGATGATGGCTACACTGTGAGTCATTATGATCTGAGCACTATGAATTTATCACATTAACAACATTGGGATCAATGATATCCTCAACTTTCTTCCCCAAGCTCTCAACTCTCTCCCCCTTGGAGACCTCTCCCCCTTGATCAACTCTCTCCCCTTGGAGAGTGACTAAATGCCTCATCAAACTCTCTCCCCCTTTGACATCATCAAAAGAAAAATAGTTTGAAATCAGGAGTATAATCAGTAGAAGTGTTCTCCCCCTTAGTCATTGGCAAAAATAATTTAAAGCTTAGACACCAATTAAGGAAGTGTGCAAAATTGAATGGGGTCATACTGAAAACAGTGAGGTTAGATAGCAGTTGAGATTTACAGTAGTAGTAAACAAGAATCAAGTGTGAAAATGCGTAGTACAAACATATCATCAACTCCCCCTTAATTATGCAGATCATATGTGATATGTTATGCAACTTATCAGCAAGAAGGTTATTGCAATTGTATGAAAATGGTTTAGTCAAGAAATCATTTTGGACAACCAGTCAGAGTAAAAAATGTGAGATTATCATAGCAGCAGTATTGAAAATCCAAGAAGTTTAGAAAGCCAGCAGAGTTCTATAATGATAGTTTCATGTAGTGGAAAAATTACTTCAAGGAGTTCAAGAAAGAAAACATTAGATTAGAAGAATCACAACCTGAATCAATATTCATTAGTCAAGCTTTCAGTATTAAGATTCTCTTGTTATAAGGTTTTCTATGGCACAACCCTTATTTTCTACTTGGTTTAAGTGAAATAAATCTAGAGTTTATCAATCAAACTCTTGAAGCATTTTACACTCAAGCTTAATAGAAATAAACCAAGGCTACATGTTTAAATCTTGTTTAACCTCCCTTTGCCTTACTTATTCAAAATCAATGGCTCCCTTAGGAGTAGCTAAAGACTAGTATTGAGATTAAACAAATTCAACATTTCTGATTTTGTCCTTAGGGTTACAGCACTTTTTCTGACCTTTTTATCATATTTTCAGATTTTTCTTTTTGCTCATAATTTTTTAAGAGCATTCAAGTATAGCCTACACCTTTTTACATAAGAGTGCACATTGATTAGACGCCATCACCCCTAGTTACTCAGTGAGACTAATTATCCTGCTTCACTTTAAATAGAGATAGCAAATGCACTTCATGACTAAGTCACCTTCATTTCTTTGATGAAGGGCTCAGTTTCTCAGTGTACACTTAGCCATTGCTCTACCTTGAGTATTGATTCATAATTTTTATCATGTGCTACCCTTTGGAATTTTTTAGATTAATCTATGTTTAAGAACAATACTTAATCTAAGTTTCTCAACCAAGGTTGCCATAACCTTAAATTTTCAGGTTCTAGGAGATTGCAAAGGGACACAACATGTGAGAATTGGTTGAGATTTATTAACCTCCGAATACAACCTTTTTTAGTGAGTTAAAATTTTTAAACTCTTGAATTCATTAGGCTCAAACCAACAGTTTTATTCATGGGTTATCACATATCCTTATACAAGAAGATTCTTCAATATGTTTGCTCAAATTAATGAATTGGTGAACAGATTAGAAATTTTCTAATCACAATGAAGTTCAATGAATTTCAATAAAACTTAACTGTGAAGGGAGTTTTTCATAAGAATTGCTCATACAGGCCAGTTTCAGAAAGAAATGACAAAGATGTCAGTTTTTGATAAAGTCTGATACCAATGTGTTGTATATGGCTTGCATATGTTTTTGTAGATAACTAAACTTTACAATTTGATGAGAACTAAACCTTATGTTCATGATAATACTTAGCTGTGTGATATTTCAAGAGTCCTTGTGCTCTTGTTATTCATGAAAGGTTGAGATTGGCTAATGGATTCTGGCAGTTCATAATGTGGTTCTTGTTCTTTTCAATTAGAACTTTTGTGGCTGAACATGTAATGGTTTATGTGTGGATGATTATATCATATGTACCTGCATTAACTTCTATTCCATTGATAATCATTCATGTTTGTGAAAGAATGAGTCAATGTCAAAATGAAGCTTTCAGAATGGGACTTTTGATATCCATGAAGATCTCATGCTTTGTTTTGTCTTTTACAGGACAGAGACAGTTGGAAGACACCCAAATATCAAGTGGATGCATTGTAATATCTATTTCTGTGAATCTTGGTGGAAAGAGGTTGATATGTGGTTTAATAATGATTAAACTCCAAGGAACACTTGGTTTTTGTGTCTACAAGGTTTGAACCCCTCATGCAAACACTGGCAAACTGAGTGGAATAAAAAACTGAGTGGAATGGAACTTGGGCACACGATACACTCACATTGGATGACTGTAGTGTTATATAAGTCTTAATGATAATTGGGTAGAATGAAGCTCAGACTATATGAATATTGTTGTACGCACAACCCTTGATCATATGGATATATTTTTTGATAGGCTAACAACTTGTTTTTGCAGGATAATCACTGTTCCGTCAGACGGAGAGCACGGGCCGGTCAACAAGAATTAACAGAAGATCGAAATCTGGAAAATCCTAGATTTTGATTGATCGCCAGCCTTGGGGCGGTCGACCGATTTTCCCAGAACCAAAATCTTCAAACCTGCAAAATTCCAGTCGACTGCCCCATGCTACAGGTCGACCGCCAGCCCCGATGTAGCCTTGTTTGACTTTGTGTTTCAAGCATGTGGAGATGTCTTTCTTCCCATTTGTTTAATCTTAATGATCCCAATTACACCATGATTTGTGGATCTGGTCTGGGGCTTGTCCATGGACCATTCAAGGGCTATAAAACATCCCATTGAAGCCTAAAGCCCTAACTATCCAAGAGATCCAAGGGGAGGCTGTCCAAGGAGGAAGGAGAGGGTACTGTAGCTCCGTGAACAGTACTTCATGCAGCAAGTGTTCTTCATCCACTGTCAACCCATTGAAGGCATCTGGAGCCAACAAGCACCTATGAAGTGAAGAAGCAAGCAACCAACAAAAGAGAGATCAAGGAGGAGGCTATCAAGAACCATCCAAGGGGATTCAAGGGGAGATCAGGAGGAGGCTGTTCAAGTGAAGAAGAAGGAGGAGTAGTGTAGCCATGAATAGTACCTCATGCAGCAACATCTTCATCCAACTTCAAGCCATTCAAGGTAGATCTGAAGCCAACATCCTCCAAGGAAAAGAAGCAAGCAAGGATTAGAAGAAGAGTGCCTAAGGGAGAAAGAAGAGAAGCCAAGCAAGCAAGAAAGGAGAAAAGCTAAGCAAGCACGGATTGAAGCTCCAGTCATGTGAAGATTGAAGATACGTTCAAGATCCGCAACATGCATTCAAGGAGAACCCAAAACAGGAGTTTTTTAAACTAAGCATCATCATTTTTATGTTTTGGGTGTTGTAATTGTGTTCATCATAAACTGCTAGAACTTGTGTGTGTGTGGATCGTTGTTGGATCTGTGGTCATGTGTGTGTGTGTCGTATTTGATTCGTGTGTGTGCGTGGATCTTCCTAGATCTGCGTTTGTGTGTGTGTGGGTCGATTTAGATCCATTATGTCTCGTGTGTATGGATTGCTGCACTTGTGGCAGTGGGTGTTTGTGTTGGTGATCTGGTTGTCGGATCGTGTTGGAGACTTCGTCTCATTTTGTGTGTGTGTGTGTGTGTGTGTGTGTGTGTGTGTGTGTGTGTGTGTGTGTGTGTGTGTGTGTGTGTGTGTGTGTGTGTGTGTGTGTGTGTGTGTGTGTGTGTTGGGGTGCATCCCTGTGTGTGTACAGGCAGGCATCGTCCTGCGTGTGTGTTTGGAGCGTCGTCTCCGTTTGGGGATTTATCCCCGAGTGAAGCCTCACCGGGTTTGGTGAGGGGTGGACGTAAGATTACCGTCGTTGCATTCGAACCACCTTAAAAACCGTTGTGCATTGTGTGTTGATTTGTGTGGTTTGGTCCTTTTCCTTTACCCCCATTCTACGTGAGTGTTAGTGTACCTTATTGTTCTAGATTTATCTACGTATATCTTGCATAATCTATATCTTATCATATAAAGTTTGATAAATCCAATTTGTGTTCAAATAGTTTTGAATCTCTTAACTAGCATTCTATCACATATTTCAAAAAGGCCAAAAGTTTTCGTAAAATTTGTTATCACCCAATTCACCCCCCTCTTGGGTGTCATTGATCGCAGGACTTCAATTGGTATCAGAGCTAAGGCTCTAATTTCATAGATCTAATGATCTAGAGTGATCCAGATCAATGACTACCATGATGTACACCTTAAACTCTCCACCCGTGTTTGATGGTTGCAATTTTGATTTGTGGTTAGGTAAAATGTGTAGTCTTATCAACTCATATGACCCAAAGCTATGGAAGCTTATTTCACATGGTCCATATGAATTGCCTAAGGACAAAAGTGTATGGACTACAAATCAAATTCTTAAACATGATCAAAATTGTTTAGTTTTAAAGTTGCTTACTGCCGCAGTTGATTCTAATCACTTTCCCTTTGTCTCTCATTGCAGATCTGCGAAGGATATTGTGGATGGCTTAGCCAGCTTCAAGGAAGAGCATAAAGACAGATGTCTTGTGGTAGGAACGAGTGGTCAAGAGAGTGATCAGCCAAGTGAATCAAGCTCAAAGGTCAATTTTGATTCTGATAATGAAGATGAATTTAGCTATGAAGATTTGTTGAATGCATATGATGAGCTTGTTGAAAAATACAAGAAGTTAAAATCTGAAAATAAAAAACTGAAAAAGAATGCTGAACAAAATAACTGCAATTCCTCATGTAAAGAATGTCCACACTTGAAGGAATTGATTGATGCTCATATGTTCGATCTAGAAATTCACAAAGATCAAATTTGCTCCATGAGAAATGAAAATAAAGAACTGAGAGAGAGAATAAGTCAAATGGACAATGGTCAAAATGAATTTGATCAAAAGCTTGCAAGAGAAAATGAGAAACTGAATGAATTGAATAGTGCTATTTCTGAAAAGTTGCTTGCTTTTGAAAAAGGAAAATCTGCGAATGTTGATGAATCTGAAAAAGTGCATGTGTTGGTGCAAGAAATTGAAAGTCATAAAACCATCAATGCCACTTTACATGAACAAGTTAATTCTTGTGAAAATGATATTGTTTCCTATTAATTGCACATTTCTTCTCTTGAGAAAGAAATTCTTGATCTGAATGTTTCATTGTCTAAGCTTGTGAAAGGAAAAGAAAATATGGATAAAATCTTGGGGACTAAGGTGAATTTTCAAAGGGAAGAGCTAGGCTATAATCCTGTGAACAAAAAGAAGTTTGAAAAAAAAGTTTATACATCTTTTGTGTACAATTCTAACATAGCCATCAAATCAAATGAGTCTCTACATCAATGTTCCTCACAGACAACAAAAAGATCAAATGAAAATCTGAAAAAGAAAAATCATATTGCACACACACTTGCCTCCACAAAGAAAAAAAAAATTACATCAAAAATCTAAAAATGCTGCTAGCACTTCCATGCATGATGAACATACTTCTTCCACACACACACAACCAATTAGAAAGAAACTCACATATTTTTATTGTGGAAAACATGGACATACTATGCATAATTGCTTCATTATGAAGAATGATGACTTGAGAGCATGTAGAAACCAAGCTGTTTTGAAAAATGCAAAGAAAGTCTTCACCACAAAACCTTCCATGCATTGTAATCACTGTGGAAAAACAGGTCATACAACTTCACATTGCTGGTTATTGTTCAAGAGAAAGAACTCCCATTCAACACATCATGCTCACCCACACAAACCAGTAGAACCAATAAGAAAGAAAAATGTGATGCCAGGTGCTTCTCTCCATCACTTTGGAAAATCTGAGAACGTTAAGCATGATTGTTTTCTCATGAAAAATAATGACTTGAATGTTGTTAAAAATTAGAAATTACATGCCAATGTTGCTGCTAACCTACAAGGACCTAAAAGGATTTAGGTACCGAAGAATGGCAAATGAGAAATCTGTTTTGTATGTGTGCCTTGGAAATATGAAGCATGAAACATTATTTCATTCAAGAAGGTAAGGCACACGGGTCAAGTGGCATAAGCAAGGTTAAAAGAAGAATCTGAGCACTCAGGTGATATCTCTCCTACTCTCTCCAGTGACTGTGTAAGGTTTTGATTCATTTTGAGTCATATAGTCATGTAGTCTTGCATATGTCCATACATGCATTCCATTCATGGTTGTTTGCATATTTATGCATATGTCACTTGTCATATAGCATCTTGTTGTAGGGGAGCTTGAAGACTCTTCAAATCACGATTTCACTACATATATTGAGTTTGCATACACCTTCACATGCTGTTGTCTGCTTACACCTTCACATGCACTTCATACACAGTTAGTTGCATACTTCTGTGCAGACCTCTTGTCATGCAGCCCATTGTTGAAAGGGAAATTTGAGAACACTCGAATTAATTTTCAATTCATACATTGAGTCAATCACATGTCTTCACATTCTATCGTGCAAAAGTTTAACATTGTGAACTCATGTTATAACCCATGCAACTCTCTTGCCTTCATCTCATCCATGACTATATGTTGCATTAGAATTTTATTGACTATCTTGCATTCATGCACACACTAAGGGGGAGCAACTGCATTCGTCGTATAGGCTTAATGTTTAGGTTCACACATGAGTCATGCATTGCATCTAGAGCTATCTAGGGGATGTTGGTTGTTAAAAGAATTTGTCATGTCATTATTAATAAATTTGAATCAAAATTGACAAATCAAATCCTTTTATCTTTAGATGCATATTTCACTTCCAAATCCAAATGATGATGGGCTAGTCATGGCCAAGTTTGAGTCAATGAAAGGAATACCTTGGAGGCTAAAAAAGTGATGAGAACCTTCTCAATTGCCACCAGGAGATGACATACCAGAACTCAAACAACCGCCAGGATCGACTCAAGTACAAGTTGGAGAAAGTCTTATGGAAGACTTGGAAGATAATGGATGCTCAAGGCACAAGTATTGAAATCAATTCTGAGATCTATTTGAAAAACTCACATTTATTTCAACCATGTCTCCATGAATGAAAATAAAAAAATTTATTTTTAGAATACAATTGCACTTTTCATGAACCACCATTGCATGACTACTTGGTATGTCAAATGGTGACTTGAGGAAGGGCAAGTCATTCTTGTCTGAAGCCTATCACCATACGTAAGAATGTGCCTCTGCCTGGTACAATGAGTCACTTGTTCATTTAGGTCATAGGTTACATGATACTCAAAAACAAAAATGTCATTGTGTAAATTATGCACATAGAAAGGGAGAGCTTGCCTTTGAATGAATGTTTTTAAATTATAAATTGAACTCATCCTTGTGAAAATGCATCTCATATCAATTGCCATATCTGAGTTGATCATGACATTATTGTGTGAGTTTCGAGACTTCAATTTTTGGGACTAACAATGAACTTCTAGTCTCTTTTAAGGGTATTACTGAGGTAACTTGATTGAAGGCACATGATGATACATGCTGAACTCATGTATTGATTTTAAAACTTGAATTGCCATTCATCCAGCCTGCTATGGTGATGTTGCTCATTTGACAGGTATCAATGCTTGAAATCTGACCTGTTATCTTCACTAGCATGATGAGATGAACTTGTCAAATTATTTGAAAGGCATTGCAAACTCTAAAGATCTTGATGATTATTGAACATCCTTCAATCTGAAATACTTGATGTCTTTTCAACGTGACTGGGTATCTGGTATATCAAATGATGAGCAGTGAAAAGGTGGATTGCGTCCACCTGGAAACTCTCACTATGCGTGAGTTGGTCTTTGGATCAAGGTTCTCCGCCTTGTACTAGAACTCGGAAAAGTAAAATAGTTGATTTTCGAATAAATCCTTGGAATCAATCAGGTTGCATTGTTTATTCTTGATCATATTTGCACCCTTGTTCATGTAGGCCATGTCTTGGAAAATACTTGATTGTTTATCATTTGAATGCGAATGCCCTCATGTGAAATATGTCCAGAAATTCTGAAAATCAAGTTTTGCATCTTGCCTTTGCATATTGCATTACATTCTTATATCTTCATTGCATTATAACTTATGCATTAGCTGCATCTAGTTCATTCAATTGGTATCATACAATTCAGTTGGTATCCATTCATGGTATCAGCAATTTTGCATTACATTACATATTTGCATTGCATGATGCAAACATTCCCTCTGTGTGCTTTCTTGCTATTATATGCTATTCATCCCTATCCTTTGGAATTTCTGAGACCACACATTTCTTGATAAATAATGCTGCATTTGAGTCATTATTGGTATGCTTCATGTCGTACACTCTGGGGAAGTTCATATTTCATAAGTGCATCTATTTAGGGGGAGCTACACTGTTATGTGTTCATGATTTTTTTGGTATGCATGCTGAATAAAATTCATACACTTCTTGCACAAAACGTGAAAATGAGTGTTAAAGATAAGGATATGTGAATTTCTTTTCAACACTCTCGAGATGTTAAACTTGCTGCATGTATGTTGAAGAGACAGTTGAGGAAAAAGTTGCCTACCTATCCTTGTTGAAAAATCTGAAATGAAAATGTAAGACAGAGCAATACTCAGTCTCACTGAGTAAATTGGCACATGTCACATGAGACGTGATGTGGTTCCTTTCTGAAAAGTGTTGACTAAAGTACTGTTGTTCAAGGTGAGGTGAAATGGTTTAGTATTCTGAGTAACCGGAGATTCTGGCATGAGCTCCATGCGTCTCCTCGCGTAAAAAGGAATTATTTCAACCTGATCACTCTTAGAAAAATTCTGATTATCTTGTGATATCATTAAAATTTTGATGTTGAAAACTTGTGAGGTAGAGCAAAGCCTCCAATACATTGTTCTCAAAATTAAAGTGCAGTCTGTAAAATGTTTCCCTGTGTTGATCTGAAAATCTGAATATCCATATTACAACTATCATGTTTCATGTTCCTCACTTACACATCTGAAAATTTGATTTATTATGTATTCATAAAATTGATTGACTGCTTTAGCAATTGCAAGAATCTCCTATATGATCGCACAATCTCCCATGTGCTACACATGTGCATTTTGGTTGTCATGACTCTCATGCATCTTTCTTATACCTATCCCCTTCGTATATACGTACGGGGGAGATATGTTGCATGTATGTTTATATGTAACTATTTGGTTGCATTGTGTGCACTTCATGTGTCATCATTTGCATGTACATAGCTTCATGCATTTCAACAGAAAATGTAAAACAAAAAATCTGAAAATCAATAAAATTCCACAATTTTGGACTTCAATTTCTTTACTCTTGCTATATGAGATTTTTGCCCTCAATTGGTATCATGGAAATCAAACTTTGTGACCCTCACATAGAAATAATCCATATGGTTCTTGAATTCCACAGTTGGCCTAGTTAGTTTTCATAGTGTCTTATGTGTGCATTGAGTTTCATATGCTTGCATTCATAGTGTCATCATGTTTATTCAGTTGCATTGCATGCGTTTATAGTGTAATATGCTTGCATTGAGTTTTTATCCATTTCATGAAACTATAAAAATCTGAAAATCTGAAAATCAAATAAAATCACTTGATGTGCCATCCTGCTCTAGCATGTTGTGAAAATCTGACATGGGCTCTAAAATTTGAATGTTTTCATGCTGAACACCTTACCTTGTGAACATCTTCCACCACTGGTTCATATCCTTGAGGCTAACCATTACCTTCAACTGGCATCAATACGTGCTTGAATGTATTTACTTTGCATGATCTCATCTTGATTTGCACACCATTCTGTCTCCATAATCGATAATTGGTATCATTGCCTCACTTGCACTTCTGATATAGTTCCTCATTGCTTTATGAATCTGCTTGCTGAAATTTGAACTTCATTGTCTTCCTCCCACTTGTTGAGCATGTCAAAGGGGGAGAAAAATATGGTCTGACTATGTCAATCATAAAGTTTGTCATCATCAAAAAGGGGGAGATTGTTGTATATGGCTTGCATATGTTTTTGATGATAACTAAACTTTACAGTTTGATGAGAACTAAACCTTATGTTCATGATAATACTTGGCTGTGTGATATTTCAAGAGTCCTTGTGCACCTGTTGTTCATGAAAGGTTGAGATTGGCTAATGGATTCTGGCAGTTCATAATGTGGTTCTTGTTCTTTTCAATTGGAACTTTTGTGGCTGAACATGTAATGGTTTATGCGTGGATGATTATATCATATGCGCCTACATTAACTTCTATTTCATTGATAATAATTCATGTTTGTGGAAGAATGAGTCAATGTCAAAAGGAAGCTTTCAGAATGGGACTTTTGATATCCATGAAGATCTCATGCTTTGCTTTGTCTTTTACAGGACAGAGACAGTTGGAAGAAACCCAAATATCAAGTGGATGCATGGTAATATCTATTTCTGTGAATCTTGGTGGAAAGAGGTTGATATGTGGTTTAATAATGATTAAACTCCAAGGAACACTTGGTTTTTGTGTCTACAAGGTTTGAACCCCTCATGCAAACACTGGCAAACTGAGTGGAATAAAAAATTGAGTGGAATGGAACTTGGGCACACGATAGACTCACATTGGATGGCTGTAGTGTTATATAAGTCTTAATGATAATTGGGTTGAATGAAGCTCAGACTATATGAATATTGTTGTACGCACAACCCTTAATCATATGGATATATTTTTTGATAGGCTAACAACTTGTTTTTGCAGGATAATCACTGTTCCGTCGGACGGAGAGCAAGGGCCAGTCAACAAGAATTAACAGAAGATCAAAATCTAGAAAATCCCAGATTTCGGTCGACCGCCAACCTTGGGGCGGTCGACCGATTGTCCCAGAACCTAAATCTTCAAACCTGCAAAATTCCGGTCGACCGCCCCATGCTACAGGTTGACCGCCAGCCTCGATGCAGCCTTGTTTGACTTTGTGTTTCAAGCACGTGGAGAGGTCTTTCTTCCCATTTGTTTAATCCCAATGATCCCAATTACACCATGATTGTGGATCTGGTCTGGGGCTTGTCCATGGACCATTCAAGGGCTATAAAACATCTCATTGAAACCTAAAAGCCATAACCATCCAAGAGATCCAAGGGGAGGCTGTCCAAAGAGGAAGGAGAGGGTACTGTACCTCCGTGAATAGTACTTTGTGCAGCAAGTGTTTTTCATCCACTGTCAACCCATTGAAGGCATCTGAAGCCAACAAGCACCTATGAAGTGAAGAAGCAAGCAACCAACAAAAGAGAGATCAAGGAGGAGGCTATCAAGAACCATCCAAGGGGATTCAAGGGGAGATCAAGAGGAGGCTGTCCAAGTGAAGAAGAAGGGGGAGTACTATAGCCATGAATAGTACCTCGTGCAGCAACATCTTCATCCAACTTCAAGCCATTCAAGGTAGATCTGAAGCTGACATCCTCCAAGGAAAAGAAGCAAGCAAAGATTCCAAGAAGAGTGCCTAAGGGAGAAAGAAGAGAAGCCAAGCAAGCAAGAAAGGAGAACAGCTAAGCAAGCACGGATTGAAGCTCTGGTCAAGTGAAGATTGAAGATACGTTCAAGATCCGCAACATGCATTCAAGGAGAACCCAAAACAAGAGTTTTCTAAGCTAAGCCTCATCATTTTTATGTTTTGGGTGTTGTAATTGTGTTCATCATAAACTACTAGAACTTGTATGTGTGTGTGGATCAATTGTTGGATCTGTGGTCGTGTGTGTGTGTGTGTCGTATTTGATTCATGTGTGTGCGTGGATCTTCCTAGATCTGTGTTTGTGTGTGTGTGTGTGGGTCTATTTAGATCTGTTCTGTCTCGTGTGTGTGGATTGCTGCACTTGTGATAGTGGGTGTTTGTGTTGGTGATCCGGTTGTCGAATCATGTTAGAGACTTCGTCTCCATGTGTGTGTGTGTTGGGGTGCGTCCCCGTGTGTGTGTGGGCAGGCATCGTCCTGTGTGTGTGTTTGGAGTGTCGTCTCCATTTGTATATTTATCCCCGAGTGAAGCCTCACCAGGTTTGGTGAGGGGTGGACGCAAGATTTGTTGAGTTATGGTTTTGATGATTGTTGTGATTGTTAAGTTATGGTTTTGATGTTAACTAAACTTGTGGTTGATTGCCATGCTCTTGTTATCTATGTATGGTTGAGATGGGAAATGGCAACGGTTACATGGTCTTGATCCTTGGTTTGCATATGTTAGTTTTACACGAGGCAAGAGGTTTCATAACTTCTTTAATATGAACAAGTATGGTATTAACCCTGACTATCTTGCTTGCAGGATTAAACTCATGGCAATCACCTGGTGAACCAAAACTGTGGATAAGCATCCTACTCCTCTACAATCCATAACAGGTAGTATATGTCATGTACTGTCAAGAACCATTGGTAAGGCTCTTATCTTGTTATACACTCCGTGTTATTGAGTGTTCCATGAGGTTACTTCATGAATACTTTACTTGGGATGATTGAGTTTTATCTCTTGATTCTTAGCCCAGAACTTGATCCTTACCTCAGAACATGTGTGTTTCAAAGTGTTCATATGCACCTAGTTCATGAGGTTTCAAGCCCATGCAAATCGCCATCGGGCGCCCTTGCACGGGGATCGACCTGAATCTAATCCCAAAATGCATGGATTTGATATGGACATGAAGCTCTGGACTTATGGACATGTTTCTTTGGGCTAACACTTCATTTTTGCAGGTATAGGTCTTTCCGGTCGACCAACACACCATAGCCGGTCGACCAGAATTGCCAGAACCGAAAAGATGGAGTTTTTGCAGGTTTCGGTCGACCGCCACTATAGGGCCGGTCGACCAGTTTTGCCAGAGCCAAAATGTTCTGGCTGCAGCAGGTTCCGGTCGACCGCTAGTCCCGAGGCCCCCTTTTGTTGACTTTTGTTTCAAGCTCGAGGAGAGGTCCTTCTTCTCATTTGTTTAATTCCAATGACCCCAATTATACCATGATTTGTGGATCTGGTCTGGGGCTTGTCCATAGACCATTCAATGGCTATAAAACATCTCATTTGGAGCCATAAACGCTAACCATCAAAGAGATCCAAAGGGAGGCTGTTCAAAGAGGAAAGAGAAGGTACTGCAACTCTGTGAACAGTACCTCGTGCAGCAAGAACTTCATCTATCTCCAACCCATTCAAGGTACTTCTGAAGCCAACAAGCACCTATGAAGTGAAGAAGTAAGCAACCAACAAAGAGAGATCAAGGGGGAGGCCATCAAGAAGCATGCACGGGTTTCAAGAAGAACTCAAAGGAAGGTTGTTCAAGTGAAGATTGAAGATACGTTCAAGATCCGCAACGTGCATTCAAGGAGAACCCAAAATAGGAGTTTTCTAAACTAAGCCTCATCGTCTTTATGTTTTGGGTGTTGTAATTGTGTTTATCAAAAACTGCAAGAACTTGTGTGTGTGTGTGTGTTGATCGTTGTTGGATCCATGGTCGTGTGTGTGTGTGTTGTATTTGATTCGTATGTGTGTGGATCTTCCTAGATCTGTGTTTGTGTGTGTGGGGGTATATTTAGATCCGTTGTCTTGTGTGTGTGGATTGCTGCACATGTGGCAGCGGGTGTTTGTGCTGGTGATCCGGTTGTCAGATCGTGTTTGAGACTTCATCTCCATGTGTGTGTGTGTGTATTGGGGCTCGTCCCCCTGTGTGTGTGCAGGCGTCATCCTGCGTGTGTGGTTGGAGCGTCGTCTCCGTTTGGGGATTTATCCCCAAGTGAAGCCTCACCGGTTTTGGTGAGGGGTGGACGTAGGATTGTCGTCGTTGCATCCAAAGCACCTTAAAAACCGCTATGCACAATGGTTTGAATTGTGTGGTTTGATCCATTTCCTCTACCTCTATTCTACATGAGTGTTAATGTAAATTGTTGTTCCGGATTTATCTACATATATCTTGCTTAATCCATATCATCATCAATTAAGTTTGATAAATCTGATTTGTGATCAAACAATTTTAAACCTCTTGATTAGCATTATATCACATATTTTAAAAAAGGCCAAAAATTTTGTTAAAATTGGTAAACACCCAATTCACCCCCCTCTTGGGTGTCATTGATCGTGAGACTTCAAGATTGCCATCGTTGCATACAAACCACCTTAAAAACCGTTGTGCATTATGTGTTGATTTGTGTGATTTGGTCCTTTTCCTCTACCCCCATTCTGCATGAGTGTTAGTGTACCTTATTGTTCTGGATTTATCTACGTATATCTTGCATAATCTATATCTCATCATATAAAGTTTGATAAATCCAATTTGTGTTCAAATAGTTTTGAATCTCTTAATTAGCATTCTATCACATATTTCAAAAAGGCCAAAAGTTTTCATAAATTTGTTATCACCTAATTCACACCCCTCTTGGGTGTCATTGATCGCGGGACTTCACAATGGAAAAAGACTTCTCCTGTGAAGGTGTAAACTAGAGACCTTAGAGAAGCTCCCTTCATACCAAATGCCAGAGATTGCAAGAAAGGATTTGTAATGACCCAAGATCCGGATACCGAGAATAACCGGATACCATTCGAATCCTGGCCCGCCACCCACGAGTCGGGAGGCTCGGAAGGGTTAAAGGAAGGTGTGGTTATGCATCGAAATTCTAGCGATTCGTAGTAATTAAACTACACAATTAATAATTTAACTGACATAAATGAAATTATATTTTATAATAATTAAATAAACCTATAGAGTCCAGTCCACAAGTACAGCCAATAGAAAGTAAAAATGTACTCAGTTGCGGGGTACGACCCCGGCATGGGCGAGCTGGCGAACTACTAGACCTCCGAACAGGCGACTCCACCTCTAGGAGAGTGCTAAACCTAAAAAGTAGGGAGTGAGCCTCATCTCACTGGCTCAGTAGGGGTCCTGCGGATCCCCACCACAAACGAAAGTGGTAAACAAGAGTAACAGCAGTGGCAACAACAACAGCGAGAATAACGACAATGATAACAGAAATAAATAGTGGTCGGGACGGTAAGAACGGCTAGATAAAGAAACACGGAACTCTACACTAGCCCGGTTCCCAACAAGGGAACCTCGACCTCTTGCTGGGATCACTGACCCACAGCGAACCCATGATCCTACTACCTACAGGAAACCTACAACGGCAAGGTAGTAATCCGTCCCATGGAAAAGCCGATAAAGCCACGCGGCTAAACACACGGCCTCCACCCTCGAGAGGATGATAGCACACTGGTAACCCTCGGGGCCGAGCTAAAGCCAGTGGGAGAAACCAGCCCACACACAGGGCAGCTCATAAGCTCAATTGTTAGAAGGGCCACGAAGGCACTGTCGGTATCTCTACCTCGCCCAGGAAGGGCCACGACTCGCCATCGATATCTCAACCTTCACAGGTAGGACAATCCGATACTCAGCATACACAACATGGCCAAATGCATCCACGAACGTCTTATACTACGCGAAGGCCTCTTATGCATGCAAACTACTCACACCCGGTCCCGAGAGGAGTAGAGGAGACACTCACACACACCACAACCTTGGACTAGCCAGGGTCCATGCCTCTGCACCCAACAACACGGCCTTGTCCAGCTACCTGACACGGGGTACGCGCCACTGCGTCTGTCATCCATGTACTATGCCCAACCACGGTATGCTAACATGCTCTTAGTGGTCTGCCACTGAGAGGGAGCGACGTACACACTGGGCGGTCCCGCCCGATCCAACACGATCGGCCACTGGGATACTCCACAGCCTTGTGGAGTCCCACCAAGCTCTCACATCCGCGGCCTCACGGACGGCTACCTCAAAGCGCGGTCAGTTACAATCCCATGGGGGTCACGAGAAGGCGTATCCACCCACACGAACCACAATGATCCATGGTACGACACTAAGGGGTATTGAGAAACCACCCTCGTGAGAGCCACCCACACACCACATGGCCGCACCAGTGGACACCGGCCCACAAACTCACATGGTGAAAGCCTCGCCACGGGCATACGAGCCATGTGGGAACCATGCCACGATTACATGGTTAAAACCCAATACGGAGAACCCATAAATCCTCGAACCACAAGAATTAATCCTTGGGAAATGGTTTGCCTCACGAGGCCCATTTGCCCTCATTCCCATGAGTTTAGATGGCCAAAATGCCAAGGACTGAATCCGGGGCGAGAAACCATACAACCGGGGATGAAATTCCCTTAAAAACCCAGCCCCAAGAGAGTTCGGTCGACCAGCCAGGGCTGGTCGGTTGACCGAACTAGCCAGGGGCAAAAGCCCCTTCGCCTATGTCGACGCACCCTCACAGTGCGTTGACGCACCAGCTAGCCGGTCGACCAAACCCAGTGGGGCAAACGGCTTTAAGCCCTGCCAGAACCAGTTGACCTATTGGTTGACCGATTCCGAAGACCAACCGATCGGGAGACCCCTCCAAGGCCCTGTTCCATGCCGGCTCACCTCCGAGGAGGCCGGGAAGCTTGGGGAACCATTCCCCAACATCAAACACACCTAATCGGACCCATCGGGCCATGAAACGGCGATCGAAACCACAGATTCGACAATCACCCCAAATTATACCCGAATTTCCCAAAAATAAGAACAAACCCAATCACGGCCTCACTGTGGCCTGAAACCATGTGGGAAACGCGGGGAATTAAGGGGGAAACATTCCCCGACATTCAATCTACCGTTACGCCACGAATCGTCACCTAAAACAGTGAAACCATCACTCATCCCGAAACATGATGAAAACCCCAACATGAAAGAAACCCGCTCATTCTCCCACCAATCAACATGAAACTAAAAGGGAACAATGCAGGGAAGGTAAGGATCCATCACCCTACCTCTTACGAAGAAACCACGATGATCCTATGCCGTTCCAAGCTCGAAACTCCATGAACCGCACGAAATCGCACGCCACGCCACGCCTCTCGATCCGAGTCCTAATCAACGCCGATCCTCGCTTTGAGCCACACGTCACATCACCGTCAATCCTCCCCGTCAGCCGTCGGAGAGAAGAGAGGGAGAGGGAGAGCGTGGGAGTGAGAGGGGGGAGAGAATGAGAGTGAGAGGGCGAGAGTGAGATGAGAGTAAGAGACGAGAGAGAGGGGTAGGGAGGGTTTTATATAAAAAAAATTATTTTTATTTTTTTAAATGAAAGAACTCCAAAAAATACCCCGAAAATACAACCGGACTCCGAGAAATTCCAGAAAAATACCGGCACGTTCCTAACAATGCCATAGACCCAAGATAATTCACGAACACGATGCCAATGGGTCTTGTGAGCGATGTCACGCAGTTCGAGGAATGAGATGCGGAGCACGCGGGCTCGTTTTGTTTGCTGCAACACAGAAATAAGAGAAGAGAGAAGGGGACACCACGGGAGATTGCTCCGGCGGGGCGTGCGGGATAGATGCAATATAACGAGATATGGGAGATGGGAATGGTGCGAAAATTAAATAACAGAAATTGAAACGGCCATTGCGGGAAATGACTCGCCGCGGCCTCGAGAATATAACAGGCAGATATAGAAGCAATTCAAGATATACAAAAGAAAGGAAAAAATTCAAACGGCCATTGCGGGAAGTGACTCGCCGCGGCCTCGAGAATATGAGCAGATAAGAGTATAACAAAATATAAAAAGAATGTAAAGAATGGGAATTCAAACGGCCATTGGGGAAGTGACTCGCCGCGGCCTTGAGAATATAGCAGATATAAGAGACAGATATGAGAATAATGCAGAGTATAAATAACAGAAATTTAAATAGCCATTGCGGGAAGTGACTCTCCGCGGCCTAGCGAATATAACAGTTGTAAGAGACAGATATGAGAACAAGGCAGAATATGAGTAACAAAAATTTAAACGGCCATTGCGGGAAGTAACTCGCCGCGGCCTCGAGAATATAATAGTTATAAGAGACAGATATGAGAACAAGGCAGAATATGTGTAACAGAAATTTAAACGGCCATTGCGGGAAGTGACTCATCGCGGCCTCGAGAATATAAGGTGATCGCCAGGGGTCGAGGACCCCAAAATGAAAGAGTGATCGCGCCTACCTCAAGAGCGGGAGATGGCGGGTTGCTTCTTCCTCTCTTTTCGGCCGGCCGACGGAGGGGGCTTTCCTCGGTTACCCTTGCAAAACAAGAGACAGTGAATAAAAGGAATTAGAAAAGGGTAGTGCAGTATCAATCTCTTGCAATGAAAATAACGAAATCGTGGCAGGACACACACCTGGTTGGTGTGGTTTTAAACCCATCTCAGATTCGAGTAGGAGGAAAATGTAATGATGAATGCAAGAAGTGTATAAGAGAGGGCGCCCGTATGAAGGGGAATAGAGGATGCGAGATGATGAATGCAAAGAACTACGGAGAAAAAGGGGATAGAATCGGCTTATTGGATATGCCGAGGGCGAGATCCGGCGGAGCTTCAGCAGTGTGGGGACGACGTGGAAGCGAGGTGGACGAAGACGACCTTCCTCTAGCGAGCGCAGGCACCCAGGAAGCCGGTAGAACGTCCTCCTGAAAAAGAACCCACGGGTTAGAAATGGCTCCGGCAGCCTCTGGGCTCCAGCAGCCTATCGGACCACTTAAAAGCTCCTCCCAGACTGAGGGGGGGGGGCCTCTATTTATACGGCTCTGGAGGATGGAGGCGTCCAGGACCCCGGACACCTTCATCAGGATAAAAATAATATTTTATGTTATTTTTATTTTTATTTTTTGAATATTTTCATGGAGGCGTCCAGGCAACCGGACGCCTCCATAAAAGCCCATCAAACCCCTGCCGAAAGCTGCACGCGGTTTGGCACAACGCGTGGTTTTGATCGGTGCCCGTGATTCATGAATGGGCACGTCTAGTTGGCAGGATGATGGGGACATCACCTCCCATTGCATCCGGCATGGTCTAGTCATTTAATTTTGAGTCCTATGTAATTTTTATTTGAGTCATTTGATGTATTTTCCCTTTTAATTGAGTCATGTTCCTAGGTCTTGTGTTTATTTCCCTAAGTTTGAGTGTCATTAGGTTGTCTAGTTAGCTATTGGGCCCAATTCATTGGGCTTGGCCCAAGGGCTCCCCCTACCCCCTCGGTTATTTGTCATTGAGTCAATTGTCAGGGACTTTTGTAGAAATGTGGGTTTCCTATGTATAGGACCCCATTCCCCCCCATTTCAACTTAATGAATCAATGAATGAAAAAACTTGCCATTTTGAGAGTTTACACTTCTTATCTAGTGGAGAGATTCCATTTTTTGGGTGAGAAACCCTAGGGGAGAGATTCCCCACCCTTCCCTCTCTTAATCTCTCTTTTTCACTCCACTTTCTCTCTCCTTAACACCCAAATTCGAATTTTCTTCTCTCTCCTCCCTTCCCAACCACCTCCACTCCCCACCTACCCCATTTAAGCCTCTTCCCATTCCCCACAACCCTCATCAATACTCCACCCCTTCCCAAGACCCCCTCCACCAATCCTCTCCTCACCATCCAACCCCTAACTACCCCTCCCACTTTCCCAAGCACCCTTCCCACTACCCCAAGCACCCCTTCCCTTCCCTAACACAACCCCCCCATTCCCAAGACAAAAAATTAACCCCACCCTTAAACCTATTTTCGAATATCCTTTCCCTCTCTCCATTCCAACCAAATTCACAGCCCCCACTACCACCATCTATTGGACCCTCTTCCAGACCTTATTCTCCACCTCCCACACCTTAGAACACCCCCTCCAAGACCCCCTTACAACCAGGGGTCACTCCCACACTCATCTACCCCCTTCCCCTTCTTCTTTCTTGGTCATTGGAAGCTACTTCGAAGTTGCAGTTTGCTGTCCAGAGGTTACAGATGAACCAGCAACTTGCAGCGGCCACCACGACTTCCTCTGGATGAGTTTGAAGACCCAAGAGCCATTGTCGGAAGCGTCTACCAGTCTCCTTCGCAACAGAAGTGGTTTCATCTTCTTCCGATCTCCGAGCCGTCCAGGAGGTCCATTCTCCCACAACTGCGCAGTTCTACCTCGGCTGAGGACCTGAGCCAGATTAGAAGTTCTGCCACGATGAACCCCGAGAGAATCAGTCCACGAGTTCTTCTTCAAAGTTCTTCATCGCCCAGTCTACTTCCAGAATCAAGAAACAGAACTTCATTCGGCATTCGTGATCCAGAGTTCTCATTTTTCTCCCTCAGCTACGCAGATCTGCTACTCATAGTCTGCACCGACCAGTCGCCATTTTTCTGCATCTCCTAGTCTTCTCCGACATTGGTTGGATTCTCCGTCAGTTTTGCTGCGAAGAGGACTCGTCCACAATTCCAACGACTCTGACGGCGCTTGATTCCGAGTTCGGGAGCTGTCGGGGCATCCTCTGCAACATGCTGTTGGAAACCAGGAGCTAGCTCTGCAGAGATCCTGATCCGGAGAGAAAGCTTCACCACGACAAACCCCAGAGGAATCAGGCCACGAGATCTTCTGAAAAGTTCTTCCTCTCTCTTTGTACTTTCATAACCAAGAAGCGGAACTCCGTTCGGCATTCGGAAGCAGAAGTTACGAATTTTCTTCCTCAGGCGTGCGACTCTGCTTCCCACAGTCTGCACCGACCCCCACTCACTGTTCTGGGTCCCCTGATCTTCTCCGGCATCTTTCGGCTTCCCCGTCAGTTCTGTTGCAAAGAAGACTCGTCCACGGTTCCAGAGGCTCTGGCGGCACCTGATTCGGAGTTCGGGAGCGGCCGAGGCAACCTCTTCTTCCTGCTGTTAGTAACCAGTTACTGTCAGTCTGAGAATCAGCGTCCCTGTTCGAGCTCCTGCCCAGGCCAGCAGCGACCCCAGAAGAATTCGGAAAAATTCAGAGGCACTCCAGTTCCAGTAACAAAGATTTTCCCACTAGTCTCGCCCTCGGTAAAATTCCTGATCACGTTCTGCAGCCACAGTACCGACTGTCTGTCCACAATTGCCGAGAGAAGGCAGATTCAGCATATTCACTTCATCATCGTTTTAGCCCTAGTTTTCCCCACCCCGCTTGGCCGGCTGAAGGCCCCTCCCTGCGTGGAGGTAGTTTTGATTGTAACTATCATCTTCCCTTCCCCACGATCCCCCCCTTGCATGGGGTGTAGTGTTGTAATAGCTTAAACAGGTCAAGCTACCCCGGCGCGGCGTGTGGGGAACCCACGCTTCCCCGCTCGCCCTCGTCTCCGAGCGGGACCGGTTTCTTCAAACCGGTCGAGTAAGTGCTCCAAACTTTGCTCTAATTTGTGCTTGTTCTTTCAATATTAGTTCATAAACTCCGCTGGCCGTGAATGAGAGCCCGATCCTTAAGCTCTTGTGCTATAAGTGATCACCGTGGGAAAAGAGAGAAACCGGTGCCTTTGGCACTTGGTCGGCCCCATTATCTTGGGCTTCCACATCCATTGGGAATCAAGTCTTGGCCTTGCTGGCCCTCTACCAGCAAGGGCCCAACCCCTCAACCTCACCTTGGCATTGCCAAGTTACCCCGGGCTTGGGTGAGCGACGAGAGAGCGGCGGCCCAAATTGGCCCATTTAGATTGCGAATGTGCTTGCTTGCTTAAATCCAAGGTCGTGTCACATCAATTGGTATCAGAGCAAGTCATTGACTTGTCTCTATCAAGTCAAGTCCTAGGGCATGCTTGCATTGGAGTCATCATCAATCCGACCCTTGCATTGATTTCCCCGATCATCATGGCCACCTACTTAGCCTACTCACCACCCATGGACTTCATCCTAGATAGGGATATTACCTTTGACGGATCGCATTCTAGTGACTATCTTAGGTGGGAGGCTACCATAGAAAAGTACTTTGAAAAGACTTGGGTATATGGATCCGCGAGAGTCCGAAAGGCCAAGGGACGACTTCGAGGTCAAGCCAAAAGTAAGTGGGAACACATAGAGGGATTAAGGAGGGTTAGGAGGCAAGAGCCGATTTCCTCATGGGATGATATGAAGGTTGAACTTAGGAAGATCTACATCCCCAAATATTCCCACCCCTTCTACTCAAACACCCCTAGCCCGAGGTGCACTACCACTCCTCCATCCCCACCCGATCAACTTGATACCACCTTTAGGCCTCCTCCCCCACCACTCCCAACAAATCACTTCTCCACCATCATAACTTCACTTCGCAACCAAGTCCTCTCCCTTAAGGCCCAAATAAACCAAACATCCACCTCTCCACCAAATCCCCTAAGGGTCCCCACACTCCAACCAAAACCCCCTTCCGCAAACCTCACTATCCAAACTCAATTGGCCCCCACTTTCCCCCCTCCACAACTGGCCGATCCCAAGGGGAAGAGACCCCTAACCAACCCAGTTTTCCCAATAAGGACTACCACTCACCCTATTGTCACCATTCAAACCCAAGTGGACCCCATTTCCATCCCTCCACCTAGAACCATGTCGGCCACCACCACCCAACCCAAATCCCATCACCCGACCCACCTTCCACTTCCAACCCCAATCCTATCCCAACCTAAGCCTCCAATACTTCCACTCCCAAACCCCACACTACCAATCCCAAACCAAGTTTTCCTTTACCCTCCACCCCGGGAGCACCACACACCAACCCTCATCACCCCAAAAAACCCTCTCACCTCCTTGGTAGAAGAACTCATACCCAATTCAATAGTTGAGGACACTCCAAACCCACTCCCCACCTTGGAGGAAACCCAAGTCCAAGTTGAGAAAGAAACATCACACGATGGTCCTCACCTTACATCACCCTCTCTAGTTGGGACCAAGCTCATCTTAGGAGAACCCATTGTTAGTTGGCTAAAGGAGAGCCCAATTAGAGAGATCCGGGCCCATGTTTTCCCTCCCATAGAACAAGACCTTCCCTTAGTGCCCTTCTTCTCCTATCACACCACAATCCAAGCATCCTATCAAGTGGAGACCTTAGAGGACCTTCTCAAGGGCATAGCATGGCAATTAGAGATGACTAGCATGTTGACCCCTATGGTAGAACAACCTAGGAGCCTTAGCCTCCTACACCTATGCATAGGGTCTATCACCTCGGTTTGCACCATTGGTTGCTACACTAGCGACCTCCTTCTATTCCTCCCTACACCCGATGAGCCCAACCTTCTCCTCGATTTAGAGCTTCTTATCTCGGGTAGAAAGTCAAGCCCTCCACTCATGGCTGACCCACTTGCCAAGAACATTGACCCAACTATCATGGAGAAGGATGACTTAGCACCTTTTGAGGATCTTGAGGACATGGAGTTCCTCCCCCTAGGTAACCCATTTTATGATCCATATGATCCATTCCAATGGGAGTCAAGAGACTCGTGTGACCCAAACACTTTATCCACCACCCACCTTTCCCTAAACCAACTCACAATGTTTGACCCAATTCACTCCATCTTAGACCCGGGTTACACCTTGGGAGCCATAACCTTGGACCATATATCCCTAGGTAATAAGGTGGTGCCCCACCCCATGATGACCACCTTCTTAGATCCATTCGATCCTTTCCAATGGGAGTTCAAAGGTTGTCCCACACCTATACACATGGAAGTCACTTTTGGGAAAAGTATGCAGGTGTCTAGGCTTTCCATACCCCTTGGCATGAACACGATGTTGGGTCCATTCATTCATATCACCCACATGTCAAGTAGAAAGTATGAGTGGTCCATATTCGGATGTCATGGTCCACCTTCATTCATCATGGGTCTTAAGCATGTCAAAGGCATCTACGGATGTCCGAGTCCTCCTATATTTATCACCAATTTGCATGATAGGGCCACCTACGGGTGTCCCGGCCCACCTAGGCTAACCAAAGTCTACACTGCAACATTACACGATATGTCTACCTTTGGTTGCCCAGGTCCACCCATCACCCCCGGAATGTCTGCATTCACAACATTGCATAAAGAGATCCGCAAGCACATTAGCAAGAAGAATGTGACTTATAAAAGGCGAGCCGACTCTCATCGACGTCACCAAAAATCCCATGAGGGTGACTTTGTGATGGTAAGAACGGAGAGGCTCTCCCCGAGAGCCATCTCCAAATTGAGGCCACGTGGGGCTGGTCCCTTCCAGGTCCTGAGGCGCATTAGTGCACATGCCTATGAGTTAGATTTCCTCGAGGAATATGGGGTAAGTCCCACATTCAGTGTCGACGACCTAGTGCCATACAAGGGACCCACGGTGGTACCTAGTGAGGATATTGAGCCTATTCCCTCCGTTGAGAGAGCACCCACCCGTGAGGAGAGTCCACTAGCCAAGAGAGCCCAGCGTGAGCGCATTGAACGAATATTGGATGAACAGGTCACTACCACCAGGAGCAAAGTATACAAGCGCTATCTCGGCAGGTGGATGGATCGGTCTCGTTCGGAAGACTTGAGGGCAGTACCACTTCTACACCGTCCAAGGAGGGAAGGACACTTACTCGACGGAGTCGAGTTCTCCGCACCCCGGGAGTATGATGGGGACATCACCTCCCATTGCATCCGGCATGGTCTAGTCATTTAATTTTGAGTCCTATGTAATTTTTATTTGAGTCATTTGATGTATTTTCCCTTTTAATTGAGTCATGTTCCTAGGTCTTGTGTTTATTTCCCTAAGTTTGAGTGTCATTAGGTTGTCTAGTTAGCTATTGGGCCCAATTCATTGGGCTTGGCCCAAGGGCTCCCCCTACCCCCTCGGTTATTTGTCATTGAGTCAATTGTCAGGGACTTTTGTAGAAATGTGGGTTTCCTATATATAGGACCCCATTCCCCCCCATTTCAACTTAATGAATCAATGAATGAAAAAACTTGCCATTTTGAGAGTTTACACTTCTTATCTAGTGGAGAGATTCCATTTTTGGGTGAGAAACCCTAGGGGAGAGATTCCCCACCCTTCCCTCTCTTAATCTCTCTTTTTCACTCCACTTTCTCTCTCCTCAACACCCAAATTCGAATTTTCTTCTCTCTCCTCCCTTCCCAACCACCTCCACTCCCCACCTACCCCATTTAAGCATCTTCCCATTCCCTACAACCCTCATCAATACTCCAGCCCTTCCCAAGACCCCCTCCACCAATCCTCTCCTCACCATCCAACCCCCAACTACCCCTCCCACTTTCCCAAGCACCCTTCCCACTACCCCAAGCACCCCTTCCCTTCCCCAACACAACCCCCCCATTCCCAAGACAAAAAATTAACCCCACCCTTAAACCTATTTTCGAATATCCTTTCCCTCTCTCCATTCCAACCAAATTCGTAGCCCCCACTACCACCATCTATTGGACCCTCTTCCAGACCTTATTCTCCACCTCCCACACCTTAGAACCCCCCCCTCCCCTCAAGACCCCCTTACAACCAGGGGTCACTCCCACACTCATCTACCCCCTTCCCCTTCTTCTTTCTTGGTCATTGGAAGCTACTTCGAAGTTGCAGTTTGCTGTCCAGAGGTTGCAGATGAACCAGCAACTTGCAGCGGCCACCACTACTTCCTCCGGACGAGTTTGAAGACCCAAAATCTACCAGTCTCCTTCGCAACAGAAGTGGTTTCATCTTCTTCCGATCCCCGAGCCGTCCAGGAGGTCCATTCTCCCACAACTGCGCAGTTCTGCCTCAGCTGAGGACCTGAGCCAGATTAGAAGTTCTGCCACGACGAACCCTGAGAGAATCAGTCCACGAGTTCTTCTTCAAAGTTCTTCATCGCCCAGTCTACTTCCATAATCAAGAAACATAACTTCATTCGGCATTCATGATCCAGAGTTCTCATTTTTCTCCCTCAGCTACGCAGATCTGCTACTCATAGTCTGCACCGACCAATCACCATTATTCTGCATCTCCTAGTCTTCTTCGACATTGGTTGGATTCTCCGTCAGTTTTTCTACGAAGAGGACTCGTCCACGATTCCAACGACTCTGACGGCGCTTGATTCCGAGTTCGGGAGCTATCGGGGCATCCTCTGCAACATGCTGTTGGAAACTAGGAGCTAGCTCTGCAGAGATCCTGATCCGGAGAGAAAGCTTCACCACAACAAACCCCGGAGGAATCAGGCCACAAGATCTTCTGCAAAGTTCTTTCTCTCTCTGTCTACTTTCATAACCAAGACACGGAACTCTGTGCAGCATCCGGCAGCAGAAGTTACGAATTTTCTTCCTCAGGCGTGCGACTCTGCTTCCCACAGTCTGCACCGACCCCCACTCACTCTTCTGGGTCCCCTGATCTTATCTGGCATCTTTTGGCTTCCCCGTCAGTTCTGTTGCAAAGAAGACTCGTCCACGGTTCCAGTGGCTCTGGCGGCACCTGATTCAGAGTTCGGGAGCGGCCGAGGAAACCTCTTCTTCCTGCTGTTATTGAAGGGGAACTCAAATCCCAGATTCGTTCGGGTCGTAAGGTCCTTGACATGTTCTAGTAGCGTAGGTATCATATAATATGATGCATGACATGGGGGGACCAAACACCGAAGGATGGTACACAAGATAGGACAAAGATGTCCATTAGTAAAACATGCACAGACCAGCATAGATTAAGAACATCAGAAAGTAATGGAATCACAACAGAATCGCACCACAGTACAAAGGAGATCCAGACAAAATCCTAACGACTGACCACTGATGTGACATGTTCCATCCTGTAGGGCCCTTCCCTTCCTATGAGTACCTCCCTTAGGCTAGTTAATCCAAATGCACCAAGGAGAGTTTTGAAAGCTCAGGAGGAGAAGGAGAGGAGAATCTAGAGATTTCAGGATGGAAAGAGAGTCTTCCCGCGTTATGAAGAGGAGCAGGCCTAGCAGCGAGATCAGGCGACTCTCCGACCTCGAGGGTCATCTGAGTGGGATGATCCAGTCGCATATTGTAAGTTGATTCATTTCAAATTTCTCCACGCGAACCTTCTTCTCACTTCCTTTCTTTCTTCTTCTTTCTTTTCCTCTTCCAGCCATATCCACTCTTCCCAGGCCCGAGGAAGTTTTCCAAACTGCCATGGCTTTCAAAGTTAACTTCCAACATCTCCATCGGCATGAGGGTCATACTCTCGAAGTGGCATCTTCAGGGGCTCCTTATTCATGCCAAGCATTATGAGAGGATTCACATGGACTGGGCGGCTATGGGCGCACTAGTGGAGATCTGGCATCCCCAGACCCATACTTTCATCTTCCCGACCTTCGAGGCGACCATCCTCCTCGAGGAGGTGGAACTTTTGCTCGGATTGAAGAAATTCAACAGTGACGGGAAGGTAAAGGCTATGCGGATGTTGACAAGGGGGACTTTCGAGAGCATCCTTGGAAGCTTCATGCCGCCCGACGCAGCCAGAAAGGTCCGCACTCAAAAGGGAATTGATTTGCAAAGGCTCGCGGAATGGGTCATGGATGCCCTAAGAGGGTCACCAGATGATGACCACTTGGAAGGGATTATGAAAGGGTTCACTATTTGTCTGACGGGTGCTCTCTTGTTTCCTTATGCCGACAACATAGTGGAGAAGGACCAACTGAGTGCCATCCGTGGGATTTGGAACGGAAAGAGGGTGGGACCCGCCATCCTTGCCTACCTTTACAGTGGCCTTACTGCCTCGAGCATGGGTAAGCCTCCTTTCGGTTGCGCACTTGTTCTGAATTGCTGGCTTGATTTGCATTTCAAATTTGACCACCGTGAGGGAATGCCAACTGCTTCGAAGCTCTTCCAACAAAGCCCCCTTCACCACATAGCCGATGTGTTAGGCTTCGGTGGCACTGTAGCGAACCGTGTTCCGTGGCTGAAGAAATGTGAAGACTGGCGGTCTCACTTTAGAACCATGACACAAAGCTTCTTCACTTGCGTGCCGGCATGTCTGCTCTCGCTTGAACTCCTCATGAGGTCTTTTCCCAGAGTTGAACTTCAACTGATAGGTGCGACTGAGTTTGTCCTTTATAACGCGCATCGGTGCTGCCTCCAGATCGGCATTCCACGCCATTCGTTCCCACTACTGACGAGCATCGTCCCTTTGAAGAAGAGGGAGTTGGGCACGGAAGCGGATGCGAAGGAAGCGAAGGCCGTTAAAGCACCCTGGAAGACAAGTGTTGCAGGAAAGGCATTAGCGCACGTAGGGGAAGAATGTGAGCTGTGGAGAGCTTATGTAATCGAACTGGGGAAGTTAAGGCCTAAGGCGCCTAAGCCCCTGATGTAGCTCACTCTGTTTTCTGATGGAATAAAATATGGAACTGGCATTTTGGACCATTGTCCCCCTTCGTTATTACTTTTATTATTATTTTTTTTATTTTTTTTCTTTTTTTATATATACATATTAGGACATATATAATATATGATTATTATTATTACTTTTGTGGGGGCGTCCAGGGGCCTGGACGCCCCTATATTTTCTCTCTTTTTTTATTATTTTCATTTTTTATATGGGGGCGTCCAGGGGCCTAGACACCCCTATCTTTTATTTTTTATTTTTTTTTTGATTTTTGCTCTGGGGGGCGTCCAGGCGCCTGGACGCCCCAAAATTTTCTATTTTTTGTTTTTTTATTTTTTTTGTGTGGGGGCGTCCAGGCGCCTAGACGCCCCAAAGAAAGGGTCATTTCTATAAAAGGGGTGCTTCACCCCTTTTCCACTTCTACTGTTCATTCTGACGACCCATTCTACTCCGAACGACCCATTCCCAGTTCCTAATGGAGCAAGGAGGCCCGAGCCAGGGTGGAGAGAAGCGAAACCAACTTGCTCATCGTCCGAGGAGGTCGAGGGATCATGCAGAGGAGGCTGCCATGGAGGAGGAGGTTGCCGCGGAAGAGGAGGCACCTCCCTTGGCCGTGGAGGGTCCTGTGGGCGCTGGCGACGCGGGAGAGGATGAGCACGACCCGGTAAGCCCCTTAGACTTCCATTCTGTTGGCTTATTAGGACAAACAGGCGGGCGAGAGACGGTGTGGAGAAGGCTGGGGAGTGAGGGAAGGAGGCGTCCAGGGGCCTGGACGCCTCCATCTTTTTTTTATTTTGCTTTGTTTTTATTATTTTTATTACGTAAATAATCAAATAAAATAAAATAAAATTTATGGAGGCATCCACTCCTTTGGACGCCTTTATTAAATATATATTATTTTATTATATATTATATATACAAAAATAAAAAAAACAAAATAACAAAAATAAGGAGGCGTCCAGTGGCCTGGACGCCTTTAAATTTTTTTTTTTGAAAAAATATATTTTTTGAAAATAAATAAAAGGTTATGCACAGTGTTGTTTATTATCCATGACTCTGATGTGTTCCTTTTTGTTTGTTTTGTGGTGTGTAGGGCGTGATGAAGAGCCGGATCAGTTGGTCCCTAGTGGTAGCAGCGTACCGTGGGCTGCCAGACTTCCAGAGGGCGCGGGTGGATGCCATGGGTTTTGGAGCCTTCCTGAGGATCGAGCCCTTTCGACTTGACCTTCCTCTTATCTAGGCGTTGAGGGAGCGGTGGCACGCGCCGAGCCGGGCGTTCCTGATGCCCTGGGGGCACATGGTGCCGACACTGGAGGACGTAGCTCGGATCACCGGGCTACGAGTGGACGGAGAGGCAGTCAGCGGGGTCACCTACCCCGACTACCGAGAGAGTGTCCTGGACCTGCTGTGGCTAGAGACGAGCGTGACTGACAGAGACAGCAGGGTGGTCGGCCGTGTAGAGATTATGGAGGCGCTCATATTTGTTGACCCGCGACAGTGGGTTAGCGAGACCGGGGTAGAGTTTCTGGCATGACTGGAGGGAGACGCCCGTGTAGCTTTTACCCAGGACCTGAGCGAGCGGGAGCTGGTGGGTCTAGACCTCCGGAGATTCCTCTTCTTCTTCCTGGGCCGCCTTCTGCTGGGGACAAAGGGGGACGACATCCACTGCCGCTTCCTCGGGATCCTGGCGGACCTGGACAGAGTGGGGAACTATGCGTGGGGAGCGGCTCTGCTCGCCCATTTGATCGTCGATCTCTCCCAGACTTCAGAGAGGGAGACGACAGTCAGCGGCTTCACACCTTTTCTCTAGGTAAACATTTTATTTATGCATTTTACCGTAGTTAAATATGCAATTATTCGTGCTAATGATGTATGATGGATGCAGGTGTTGAGTTACTACTACTTCCCGATGGGAAGAGCCAGACAGGGAAACAGGAGAGCCGTGACTCTGGCGCGATGGTGGAGGCCGGTCATGGTCGCGGCACCCCACGGCTATCAGCTGGCGTCGCTTCGTCGGGAGCTGAGCCAGTACCCCGAGGCTATGGTATGATGCGCATGATTTTTTTTTGTGTTTTTATGCATGTGACTTAATGGCAACTAACATGACGCATGTATGGTGATGCAGGTGGAGTGGAGGCCCTGCCTGGGCATGGCCGACGCTGGCCAGCCTTGGGTTGTAGCGGGTCTTCCTCGTTTCGAGCGGGACGTGTGGGTCCATTGTCTGAACGAGATCGAGCCGTTGCGGCTTAGGCTGGTTATGAGGACGTTGGGGTTAGCCCAGGAGTGGGTCGACGTAGACGAGCCGGTCCGTGTCGGGCGGAAGACCAAGGGGAAGGCAAAGATCGTGGACTGGCGTACGCGCTTCCCTGCACAGTACCAGGACTAGCAGCTGGGTGGGGTCCCAGTGGTGTCCCATGTATAGGACAGCACCGACTACCTGAGACGGTACCAGGCCACGTACGGGGAGCGCCTCTTCCTCGGTGGTGCGGCAGCGGTAAGCGTGAAATGAAAATGTTTTCTTTTTCTATATGTATGCATATGTGACACTAACTTACATGCAATGCAGGACACTCGTGATAACATGATTGCTGACCTACGGGCCCAGCTGGCAGACGCCAAGCGGTAGTTGACGGCCATCCGACAGGAGATGGAGATCCTGGTGAGTCTATGCAATGCATTTTTTGTGACCTGGATTTTTCGATGCTTAACCTCTGACTGTCGTTTGCTCTTGCGTTTTAGCGGGCCCATCAGGCAGCGGCAGCCGAGATGGCTGGTGGAGCAGGTTCCAGTTCGTGGGGCCCTCCTCCAGAGGTCTCTACTCCTCAGGAGCAGCTAGCGTACTCGGTGGCCCGGGCTGACGAGGCCGAGCACGACCGCGCGGCTCGAGTGAGTGCTTGCCCGACCCCAACTCTCCTTCCAGTTGATCTTCTTCCTTCACTGTTCTCTTACGGGGTATGTGGACTCTAGCAGGTGGCTGAGATTCGGGATGCCCTGGCCCATGCAGTCCGTGCTGAGTAGGAGCGTGACGCCTGGGCGGCAGAGCATGACGCCCGGATAGCGGAGCTCGAGGAGGAGCGATGGCGGGAGGCTGAGGAGCTTCCTCGCAACGTGCTGGATTTACGGATCGCCCTCGAGCTGTCGAGGAGAGAGGCAATGAGAGAGAGAGAGGAGAGGGAGAGGGAGATCATGGAGAGAGAGAGAGAGAGAGAGAGGACAGGAGGGCGGAGTGACATCGAGATTGGGACGAGAGGAGGGTTCTGGAGGCCCAGATGATGGAGCTTCGATTGAACCTCAGCACAGCGGAGGGGAGGCTTCGGGAGAGTGGAGCGGTATCAGAGGGCGAGGGAGCGCGGCGCGTGACTTCGTCAGTCTGGTTCCTTCTCCATGGGTAGCTTCCTGGTTTCTTTAGCTAAGGAGCGTCGCCATGCCTTCGAGGCTGGCATGCCTCCACAGGGCGAGACGAGTACTGCCTCTCAGGGTTCACGGAGGCCCCCTAGGGACCCCCGTCAGAGGAGGGAGGAGAGCGATGATCAGGAGGGTGGCAGTGAGAGTTAGAGAGTTGATTGTACACTCCACCCTCCTCACTATATGATGTGCCACTGACTATTATATGAAATGAAATGGTTTCTTTTGTCGTGTGCACTTTTCTTTTCCCATACTTTTTCTCTTGCACCAAGTTGTTTCAAGACACGCTCCACGAGGCCTTACTCTAAAAAGCAGGAAATTATGCTTTGCACGGAGGGATCCTATTTCTTTTCTTCCCCTTTTGGGCGCGTCCAGGCGCGAGGACGTGTCTTAACTTTCGAATTCAAACTTAAAGTTCCGGGTGGCCTTTATTCTCCCGTGCCTTACCCACAAACGAGCCCGCCCCCCGTCGAGATTCACTCGCCCCTGTTCGTCCTCTTCCTCTCTCGATCGATGGAGTTCGGTGGGCCGGACCATGGTGAAGGTGGAGAGGGATGAGGGACTCCTCGCCCGAGGAGGGACACGCAAGAGCACGGAGCGGCGTCCATGGAGGAGGAAGGGCCGCTTTGGGCCCCCGAGGGACCCGAGGGGCCCGATGGCACAGAGGGAGACGAACATGGTCTGGTAGGTCCTTGATCTTCTCCTCTTTGATCCATTTTGAGTTTTGAAGTGAGCCATGCGAGGGGGAAAAGGGTTCGGCGAGTGTTGCACTCAAATGATGGACGCGTCCTAGACAGGAGACGCGTTCTCGTTATGACGCAAGACCCTTCGTTCTTGATGTAGGGCATGGCACGGACCCTGGGCTTGGCCGATGAGTGGGCGAGCGCAGATGAGCTGAGCCGCGTCAGGAAGGAGAGTCGCGGCAAGGCGAAGCTCGAGGACTGGCGCGTACGTCTCCCTGGACAGTAAGGGAGCATATTGGTGTAGGACAGTGCTAACTTCCTGTGACAGCAGAGAGAGAGTTACGCGGGACTTCCCCAAGTCGGGGATACGCGCGATATCAATGGCTCGCATGCCCAACTGGCAGAGGCTAGGCGGCAGTTGGCCGTCACTCAGCAGGAACTGTCGCTCCTGGTAAGTTAAGTGCTGCATTTTTTGTTTTTAAATTTGGAGCTTGGCTGACGGCTGTTGTTTGTTTTTTCTAGTGTGCCCAGCAGACAGCGATGGTGGGAATGGCCGGCGGCGCATCTTCCAGTTCCTCGGCCCCTTTTTTGAGATTGCCTCCCTCCGGGAGCAACTTGCTGGTGCGGTGGCCCTTGCGGCCTGGGCGGAAGAGGAGCGTGATGCCTGGGTGGCAGCTGTAGCGGAGCTGCGACATCACGGTGAGGAGAGGCCTTCTCCAGACATCCTGGAGTTGAGGGTCCTTCTCCAGGTGATGAGGAGGGAGACAGAGAGAGAGAGAGAGAGAGAGGAGAGAAGGGCCGAGCGACAACAAGATCAGGCCGAGAGGAAGCCCTTGGAGGCCCAGGTGAGGGAGCTCCAGCTAGGCCTTCAGGTAGTGGTGCAGAGGCTAGCAGCGATGGAGACGCGCTACGAGAGAGCGCGAGAGTTCGGTGAGCGACTCCGCTAGTCTGGCCGCTTTTTTGTTGGTGGCTTCTTCGCCACGCCAGGGGAGTAGCAGCGAGCCACTGCTGTGGAGCAGGTGCCATGAGGCGAGGCAGGTGCTGCTGCACGGGGATCCAGGAGGCTTCTGAGGGACCGTCACTTCAGGGGAGAGAAGGGGGGCGCCTAGAGGGATGAGCATAATGGCGAGAGTTGGCGAGCCAGTGGACCCGCCTCCTCTCTATGATTGTGATGTTTATGGCAGCTTATGTAAACTTATGAATGGAGTGTTTTGAAATTCTGTTGCTTGTTTGTTCTCTTGTGCGTTCCTTCTTCCCTACACTTCTTCTCCTTTACACTGTTCTCATGTGATGTGCCTACCGAAACCCCGCCCTAAACGGAGAATCGAATCTTGCTCCGATCGTCTTTCACACGTAAATCTGCCGCAGAAGTCAACAATGACGGCTCTAGCCCCTCTTCCCGGGCGATCTTTCAACCTCTGCGGACGACCTCTATATCGTAACAGGGCATTCCTAACGGTATAGGGAGCGTGTCGTCACATTATACTGTCCAATCAATCACCCCACGCGAGCGGTGAAGTGACACACGGGCCGACAGGGTAGGTGCCTTATCGCGAAGGTCGCCATAGGGGCAATCCTGGCCCGTACTTCTCACGTTTCTATAGATACCTGCCTCTTTTGTTCTCCCAGGGACATCGAGAGCCAACTCGAAGAGTACAAGTTCCCACAGGAGAGGAGGAGCTCATAATCCTGAGGTCTGGATAGAGGGCAAATCTTCCCATTCCTCGAAGAGGAGCAGGTCCAGCGGTAGCAGTTCTAGGAAGCTTTCGGACCTCGAAGAGCACTTCAGCGAAAGGACCCAATCTCCACTCATAAACTGAGCTTTCCTGCCCTTTTTCTAATTCTTTCTTTCCTTCTTTCTTTCCTTTAAAAAAAACTTCTCCATTCCTTGTGCATGCGCAGAGCGTGATGAAATCGCATATTTCATGGGAGTTAGTAGTGGCAGCATACAGGGGTCTCCCAGATTTTCAGAAGGCCAGGCTAGACGTGATGGGATTTGGTGCCTTTCTTCGGATCGAGCCGATCAAGCGCGACCTGGTTCTCATCCAAGCCTTATGTGAAAGATGGGACCCAGTGAGTCAGGCTTTCTTGATGCCTTGGGGGCACATGGTGCCCAGTCTGGAAGATGTGGTCCGAATCACGAGCCTCAAGGTGGATGGCGAGGCAGTGACCGGAGTCACTTACACGGACTACCAAGAAGGTGCCCAGAAGCTACTGGGTTAGGACCTAGATGGTCGGAAGAAAAGGTCAGTGGCCAAGGCATCTATCATGGAGGCATTAGGGCTCACTGATACTCGTCGACGGGATGATGAGTCCTCAGAAGAATTCATGGAAATGATAGAAAGAGGATGTCGTGCTGTGTATTGCACAGATTTTGGCAATTGGGAGAGATCCAACATGGATTTGAGGAGATTTCTCCTCTTTTTACTAGGAAGATTGATACTGAGCTCGAAAGGGGACGGTATCCATTGTCGTTTCCTGGAGCTGCTATCAGACCTTGAAAGAGTAGGGCACTACGCCTGGGGAGCTGCCATGCTGGCACATTTGTTTACATGTCTACTCCGAGAGGCGGACCATGAGATGACTGTGAGTGGTTTCACACCATTCATCGAGGTATTTTTTTTATGTTTTATTTTGTATTTTTTGTTTGTTTTTTGTAAGGTACTGATGACATGTGCTAGAGCAGCTGTGGAGCTATTATTACCTCCCGATGGGGAGAGCTCGACATTGGCGACCAGTGTTGGTGCCGCTAGCCAGGCGGTGGCAACCTATCATGAGTGCGGCACCCCCAATCTACCAACTGATGGTGTTAAGGCGAGAGCTACAAGAGTTCCCTGCAGCGATGGTGGGATTTTTTTTAGAATTATTTGGTTTTTATTTTTGGTTTTGACCGGCTAAACGGGTATGTACAACCTAACCTAGGTAAACTGGAGACCCTACTCAGGCATGGTCGATGCCGACCAACCATGGGTTCTAACGAGTCGTGCCCTGTAATGCCCCAGATTTTTTGGATCCTTGTTCGTGGGTCCCAGATCTGGTTTTTTGGAGTGTCCGACTTCGTTGTGTCCGATGTTTTGTTTCGGACATCTTTCCTGTTCGGATCGGCGCGATCCGGAAGTGTTTCGGAGGCCCAGAAGCTTTCCGCGGCTTTTCCGCGTGTGTTTTCCGATTCCCGGTGTGTGTTTCGGTAATTCCTTCGGAACCTCGTTGCGGGTGAACCAGGCCGTTCACCTAGGCGAGTGTGGTATCATTACGATCGGTGCGTTCCGAGGATCGCAGGAATGTGATTTTCTATTTTTCGGTATTTTTGGGAATTTTCAGATTTTCTATATATTAACCCCCTTTTTCCCTCTCTCCCCTCTCATTTCTCTCTTCTCTCCCTCTCTCTTCTCACGCTCTCTCCTCTCTCCCTCTCTCTCCGGCGGCCAACGGGGTGGAGCGCGGGCAAGGCGGGGACGGCGCGGGTGAGGCACGGGCGACGATGGATGAGGATCGAGGTGGTGGAGGCGTGGTGAAGCTCGACCGTGGGTTCGTGGAACGGCGAGGCTTCAACGGCGTTTTCTTCGTGGATCGGCGTCCACGGCACGTCATTTCTTTGGTGGAGGTAGCGAGATGGACCCTCGACTCGCGTACTTCTTTTTCCGCGAGTTTTGTAGGCCGTGGTGAGCCGAGCGGGCTAAACGGGGCGATTTGGGGAAAATGCATATTTTTGGGGTGTGAGCCGGATCTCTCATTTTACCATGTTTCTGGGCAATCCAGGGGTTTAGATGCATGCCTAGGGGCTTGGGGATGGTTTCCCCTTTTGTTTCCCCCTTCACCTGGGGGTGAACGGGGCGTGGAATGGATTTCTTCGCGGTTTCCACCGTTTTCGGGCGCGGACTGAGAACGTGCTAGCCTCCAGTAGCGCGTTCTTGAAGATTGCACTGCCCCGACGGTTAGGCGGTTCCTGTCGCGCTAGGGGTCCCTAGCGCGTTCTGCATTGTCGCGCTATAGGATCATAGCGCGACCTGGTCTGGTTGAACGCGCTCGATTCAACGCATTGTTCTGCCTGAACGCGCATTGTAGCACGTTCTGATTGTAGCACGTTCTGATTGAACGCGCTCGATTCGTATAGCGCGTTCTGTCTGAACGCACTATGAATGTATAGCGCGTTCTTGGGGTGGCCTGCCGAGCTGCCCAGGGTGGGCAATCTACAGTTGATTGTTCTGCCCTTGGGCCGTGTGTGTCTCGGACACCCCGTGGAGTTCTGTGACCGTGTCTTTGGGTGTCCGGAGGTTCCGTGTTACCTCGATAAGCATGATCATGGGCTTAGTGGGTCTGGGTGACCCTAGGTGTTTCGGGCTTCTGTGTTCTTTCTCGATCGAGTCACCGTGTATCGATGTGTGTGCGGTGGGGTTCCCCCGCATGTCGTGAGTCTTCCTGGAAGATGATTCCCGAGTGGGTCATGTGTTTGGCCGTGGACTGTGCGTCCCGTTTCTTCTCCGACCGTGGTCACCGTGCGACGGTGTTAGTACGTGGGAGGGTCCCCGTACTTCGTCGGGTTTGGACGTTGTTTTCTGTTGTCTTGAGAGTCTACTCTCTCAGTGACCCTCCACTAGTCGTAGCTTCTTGCGTACGCGTGTGCGGACCCACCTGGGAGTGGTGGAGAGCGCGACCCGGTGAGACACGGTTTTTAGGCTGGTTTCCGTCGGCCCCTTGCCTTTGCCACCAGAGTCCGATGGGGGGAAAAACCAGCTAGAGGACCCGACCTAGAGCAGATGGTCTGTGTGTGCACATGTTGTTGGGGGCTTAGGACACACGCTGACGAGCGTGACCCCAGCTAGTCCATGTTGTGGTACTTGTTGCATGTCTGAGTCTCACGCCTAGGGCGTTGTAGCTAGACACTTGTGACGTGGTGTAAGACGTCAGTGGACGCATCCGGTCGTTCTTCTAGTGGGAGGTACTCCTGTTCTAGACAGAGAGTGACAGGCTGTCAGTTTCCATGACTTCGACCTTCGGGTTTTCTGGTCGCGTTGACCGTTGAGTTTCGGTTGTCTCGCTGTGGCACGTGTGGCGATTTTCGTGCCATGTGACTTGTACTAGTGGCTTTACCGAGGTTACATTTTGCCGTGCGATACCCGTGACCTGGTAGTCAGGGTTGCACCTTGGACAGCGAGTCCAGGTTGGCCGTGTCCTGGGAGGCAGGCCTCTACGACGTGGTTGCCGTGGGTTTATACTTCGGTAAGCGGTACTAGTGTAGTTCGGTAGCCCCCGACCATTAGTCCGGGGTGTGTTTCTGGTACAGTAGGAGTAGCTGTAGTGCCAAGTTTTGACCGGCCACTGGTTCGCTGCTCCTGCTATCGTTGTAGCTTTCCTTTCCGCTACCGCTGTTGTTTCCGATTTGGGTTTCGCGGGACCCCTGCTGAGTCTCTGTTTTGGAGACTCATTTGTCGTGTAGTGGACAGCGGATCTAGAGGGGAGGGGTGAATAGATCAGCCCCACTTTTTGCAATGCGGCCCTCTAAATAGCTAGTTAAAATGAATTACAGCGGAATAGAAACTAGCTTCCAAGAATGCTATGATTCACTTAGCAAGATAAGGAAGATATATAATAATTCGATCCTAAGCATGCACCTAGAACGATTCAATCACACAAGCAAACCACACTAGACAGGATTTTTAAGGTGGTTCGGACTGAATCTTCAGCCCTACGTCCACCCCTCACCAAAACCCGGTGAGGCTTCACTTGTGCAGCGCACAGAACCGTAAATCAGAAACCACCGATTGCCTTCCTACTCACCACCTGGTAGGGACATCAACCGCAAATTGGAACACCCTCCAATTGCCTTCCTACTAACCACCGGTAGGGATGAATCACACTTTCAATGTTTAAACAATAATGAAAATGAAATAAATGTGAATGAACTAAAACAAGAGATTGAGTTATGAGTGAAAATGAATTGGCCCTTGTATGGAATGTTGATCAGCAACAAGGCTCCTCTTGGCTTCAACTCAATCTTCTTGATTCACCCTTGATTGAATGAATGTTCTTCACGGAGTACTGTTCACGTGAACAGTACCTCTTCCTTCAATTCTTCTTTCTTAATCTTCTCTTTGAACTTCTTTGAATGAATGAAGGAGATGATGAAGCTACCTTGAATCTTGATTGCTTCTTTAGCTTCTAGGAGTTTGAATGCTTGAAATATCACCTTGAATGAGCTTGAAAGAGCTTGAATGGATGTAGATGATTTCCTTTGAAGAACTTGAATCAAACCAGCTTCCTTGGATCACTTTGATAGCCTTGCTTTGATGTAATCTTCCTTGAGGTTTGCTGGCTTTGATTTGAGCTTGATTCCCCTTTGATTGGATGAAGAACACCTTCACGAACTACTGTTCACGTGAACAGTAGCTCGTCTCCAAGCTCTCTTGCAGCCACCCTAGATCTCACAAGAAGCCCCTTGAAGCATTAGGGTTTCTAACCCCTCATGTGTTAGTTTTATAACCCTTGAATGGTCCATAGATGCCCCTAGACCAGATCCATAAATCATGGAAGATTAGGTAAGATTTGATTAAACAAATCCATGGAAAGGGGCTAGCCACGAGGTTGATTTTGAAGTCAAACAAGGCTGCATCGGGGCTGGCGGTCGACCGGAATTCATGGGCCGGTCGACCGGAACCTGCTGCAGCTAGAACGTTTCGGCTCTGGCAAAACCGGTCGACCGGACGCCTGGGGGCGGTCGACCGAAACCTGTAACAATGTCATCATTTCGGTTCTGGGAAAACCGGTTGACCGGAAAAGTAGGGGCGGTCGACCGAAATCTGTAATTCCTGGAGTGTTTCGTTTCTGGAAGAACCGGTCGACCAGAAAGGCAGGGGCGGTCGACCGAAACCTGTAAAACGTGGAATTCTTAGGCTCTGGCAAATCTGGTCGACCGGCCAAGGTGTGTAGGTCGACCGGAAACACCTATACCTGCAAAAATGAAGTGTTAGACCAATGAAACATGTTCATAAGTCAAGATATTCATGTCCTCATCAAGGTCGATCCGCGTGCGAGGGCGCAACATTGAACTTTCACGTTCGCCATTTCCACTTGATTCCTTGTCCATTCATTGGCGCACCTGTCACGAACAAAAACATCACATATGTCAATCACATGAAAGTGAAAAACATCAATGACTAATAGTGTTTAGCCATTATCAAAACCAAGAATACCACAGAACTCATATGACCATAGAATGATGTCGAATGACCCAAGTGACCATATGAACTCAAATGACCATAGGGGCACAACATCATTCCCTACTTTTTAGGTGTGGCGGTTCTTCCTCGAGGTTCAAGGGTGCGATTTGGAGGTTCTCAGTTGCCAGCTCACCGGGCCGGGTGTTCACTCGGCATGTGGTACGTTTTTACTGCTTTAGACTGTACTTTCTGTTGGACTGGACTCTGTTGTAGCTGTAGTTGTTTATTTTTGTTAATTATTGAATTATCCTGCTTTATTTCCTATTTCTTTGTGCCTCCACACTCCTTTTAGCCCTTCCGAGTCCTCCCGACTCGTGGGCGGCGGTGCGAGTCTCGGGTTATCCGGTCTCTCCCGGTAATCGGATTCTCGGGCCGTTATATGCCCGGTTCGGACGGGAACTGTGGATGCACTGCCTGAATGAAATCGAGCCGCTTCGGCTACGATTGGTTATGAGGACTTTAGGACTGGCTCATGAATGGGTGGATACGGCTGCGCCACCTCGCATCGGGAGAAAGACGCGTGGACCGGCAACCTGCATTGATTGGCATGTGCGGTTCCCCGAACAGTATGAAGATTGGCAACGGGGTGGCACAATTGTGGAATCACATGCACAGGATAGTGAAGACTATCTGCGTCTGTATAAGATAATGTATGCAGAGCGGCTCCAACCCCGGAGACTTGTGGAGGTAGGTTTCCCCTTTTTTCTTTTCTTCTTTCTCTTTTTTTGGTTTTTTTTTTTTGGTGGAAATGTTGACTCGTATGGCTGCAGAATGTCCATGATACCATGATAATGAATTTGCGATCTCGCCTGGCAGAGACGGAGCAACAATTGGGCGATGCCCGCGGTGCCATGAGTGCTTCGGTAGGTGTATATACAGTGCACGCTCCTAATCCAGACCCTAGATTCATGGTGTTCGGCCAAAACTATCACATGTATGGTCGTAGCGCGTCCAGATTGACGCGGCCTCCTCAGCGATGGGAGCGGGTGGTGTCTCTAGCTTATGGATCCCTACCTCAGAACTTGATTTGCTTCACGAGTAACTTGCTCGTGCTACACAGTGTGCCGCGGAAGCAGAAGGAATGCTCTCTATACAAGTAGGGGTTTCAATGTTGAGTTCTCCCTGTTTATGCCCTATCGCATGCCTTGCCGCATATCTGAGATGGTACATCTGGCAGGAAAAGTAGACGCAAGAGGCGCTTGCCCATGCTGCGCAGAGGGAGGCCAAAATAGCAGAGTTGGAGGAGGAATTGCGGCGTCATCCTGATGACGACTCCTCTAGGGATGCCATGGAGCTGAGGATCACTCTCTAGTTTGAGAGGGAAGACCGTGAAAGAGAACGCGCAGAGAAGGAAAGAGATAGAGCCGACAGATCGACTGAGAGGGAGGAATGAAGGGCCATGGAGGCCCAACTATTCGAACTCCGAACCAGCCTTGGTCTTGCTGAACAGTGGCTGAGAGATGGTGAGGAGCACTACCGAAGAGCACGAGAGCGAGACTTTCGTGTTTGTAGCTTCTTTAATGCTCCCATAGATCAACGCTGGGGTATGGGAATAGGAAGGGGAGTACAGAGCGGTAGGAGTACCGCTTTTCATAGTTGGATAGCACCCTTGAGAGCGTTTTGCTCGGAGAGTAGTGGGACGGGTAATGCAGAGAGAGAGGGTGGAACTTGATGTAATTTTTTTGGAAAGGAATAAAATATTTGATTCTTGGATTCCTACCTTTTTCTTGCTTTCTTGAATTCCTGCATACATCACATAAACAAACAAGTTAGAATATCTGTTCTGACTTGGCCCCTTGCCCAATATGCGAGGTTTGTTTCGATCTGTCCTTGATAACGGGTCAAGGGGCCAAGCCTTTATTAACAAAGGCGAGGGAAAGATGCGGTGATGATGAATGCGACAGACAAGCATACGAATGCAAGCGAGATTTAATAGTGAAATGCTGCATACAAATGTAATCAGGTGAAAATGATTTGTTTTTTTTAACATTTTTTTGTTGTTTTGTTATATTAAAAAAAATTGCAAATATGCACATTTTCTCTTTTCCCCTTTTTTTGTTGTTGTTATTTTTTATCATTTCATTTTTTTTGTTGCTAACGCCTGGTAAGCACCCAAATGGCACCTAACCTACGTGAGAATAGGGGTTTCTTACTAACCTCCTAGGTATCCTAACTGCACATCTAGGTTGATTTGGGCCTCTAGACTCCTCGAATGATAATCCCGCCGGCTAAGACTTACCCTGATGGCAATACCGTCATGCCATGCTTAGGCTCCCAGTCACTTCCGACCACAGGGATTCACCCAAAAAGTGTTCGAGGTAAATGATTTGCCTGACCTGGGTCTATTTCCTCACAACTCTAGATGGTATATGATGGAACACCCTAGAACCCTGACGGCCAACCGCACGACGCTGACCCGGAATCAGATGCCGTTGCACCCATAGGTGACGCGCTTGCATTGGCCTAAGCCCAAGGTTAAACAATAAGACATCAAGGTGGTAAATAGGGGTCTTGACCAGCCAGAAACACAGAGACTCCTTCGCAGCGATAGCTTTTGCTTTTCAAAGTAGGAAACCATATGTTTGTGTTAAAATAAGGTCACAGACCTTAGCGGGTTTCACCCTTCAGACATTCTATCGAGCTTTCATCTTTAAAGGGAGAAGGAAGAGTGTAGGGGATAAACCTCCTGAGAGGACCGGTAAAATCGTTAACCCGGCGAGCCAATATGGGCCCATTTAACTCTTTCCTTTCGGACAACTTCGGATCAAATCTCGAGCATTTACATTCTATGACCCCTTTTGTGGATTCGGACTTTTACTTTGAGGGGTTCCATTTATCGCATCAGGCACGGTCACGACCAGGCTTTTCTCTTGATTTTGATTTTGTGCTTCTTTTTTACGAGGGAGATATAGTCGTTTGACGTTATGGGCTCCCTTTTGCATGCCTGCGGGGACACTGCCCTCTTCTCGTGCTCTGATCGATGCTCGAGGAAATGGATCCTACTCTTGCCTTTGGGGGTTTGAGTTTTGGTTTCTCATGCTCAGCATTTTAAGGGCGCCGGCTGTCTCATTTGGTCGAAGAGAAGAGAATAAATATTATAGCTTCCGGAGATCTTCTAGGCGAGGCCCCACCGTAGGTGATGCTACCAACTTTTTTTGGATAAAATACATAAGTGAGTACATGTTGGCTTCCTTCGAGCGAGCATAGGCCGATGTGGCCGGACAGGGATCTCCACGGTTCTTGCAGACCAAGACCCGGTGCCTACCAAGTCTTAATGGGCCCTATCCTAACATGAAGGTTGGATGCAGTGACTTAACTACATGGTGACCACCAGGCATCGGCATTTTGAGTTTTCCATATTTTTAGTGATTTCAATATTTTTGTTGTTTTTGATGTTTTCTCTCTTTTCATCATTTTTTTTGACACTAAGCTAAGGGTAGTACTTTTTAAGATAAAGCCCATTCCACGGGTGGGATAACTTGGTCCCTTCAGCGTTGACTAGCTTGTAGGCATTGCCAGGGTACACGGCTTGAATCACAAATGGTCCTTCCCAATTGGGTTGGAGCTTAGAACGCGGCCCTCCAGGTTTGACAAAAATTCTTTTAACAACAATCTCACCGACTTTGAATTTTCTCTCAATGACCTTCTTTTGATAAAAGCGAGCAAGTCTATTTTGATACACACGCACATGCTCGGCAGCGGCCAGCCGTTTCTCATCTAAGAGTTCCAACTAGGCGAGGAGTGAATTATGACGTTCGTCGAGGGAGAATTCCTCGTCCAATTGTACTCTGAGAGAAGGGATCAGAGTCTCGTACGGGACTACCGCTTCCATACCATAAGTAAGGGCAAACGGAGTCTACCCGGTGGGGGTACGGATTGAAGTGCGATAGGCCCATAGAGCTTCAATAAGCTTTTCTGGCCAGTCTGAAAACTTACTAGACTCGCAGGTTTTCTTTATGATTTTGATCAATGTTTTATTGGTGGCCTCTGCTTGGCCATTGCCTTGTGGGTAATAAGGTGATGAATGATGCAATGCAATTGCGTACCTTTTGCAGAGGTTCTGAAGGTCCTGAGAAATGAACTGTGGCCCATTGTCGGTGACGATTGTGCTCGGGACACCGAACCTAGCGAGGATGTTCTTCACGATGAACTTGCAGACTGTTGACGCCTTGATTTCCGCGTAAGCTTCGGCTTCGGCCCATTTGGTGAAGTATTCCGTCGCAGTAAAGATGAAAGATTTCTTCTTGGTGAGGGAATTGGGATCACCTAGGGGACCGATGATGTCGAATGCCCACATGGAGAAAGGCCATGGGGAGGATATTGGATGAAGTGAGGAAGAGGGTGAATGGATTTTATCGGCATGGAGTTGACACTTGACACACCTACAGACATAGACATCACAATCCTCTTCCATAGTGGGCCAGTAAAAGCCTTGCCGGATGATCTTCTTAGCGAGCATTTGACTATTCACATGGCCACTGCACACACCTGAGTGTGCTTCCTCTACACATTTCCAAATCTCATCGTCATCAAGACACCATAAAAGAACTTCGGTAAGGCTCCTCCTGTACAACAATCCTCCAACTATGGCAGTTTATTTTAAATAAGTGGGGATAAAACCAGATTTAGGTGAAAGATACCTAGAAGAATTTATAGGATGAGAAGAAATCAAAGAAAATAGTGAGGACTAAAGCGTCGGAAACAGTGTGAGAACGGGCAGGTGCCCGAGGAAGTTAATGTGGAAGGAACCGGGTCGAACTCGGGAGCGAGATCGGGAGGAATTAGAAATTGGTGAATCGAGAGAGGCAGATCCGAAGGGTCCGAACGTAAAAGAGGAGAATCATGGGGAAATGAATTCGGAGGTTCTGGAGGAAGAAGATCATGAGGGACACGATGCCCTGGGAAGTATGTAAAAAGGCAATTCAAAGGGGTGAAAAGAACGAAGGACGCGATGACTTAGAAGAACAAAATGATAAATCGAAAGAAGGAGAGGTCCGGAGGTTCCGGATGGGTATGGGAAGGAAGGGCGTGATGCCCTGAGAGAGATGGAGAATAAGACGAGAGATCCGGAGGTTACGGACAGATATGGGAAGGAAGGGCGCGATGCCCTGAGAGAGATGGGGAATAAGATAAGAAATTCGGAATTTCTGGATGGATATGGGAAGGAAGGGCGCGATGCCCTGAGAGAGATGGAGAGTAAGATAAGAAATCCGGAGGTTCGAGATAGGGGTGAGAGATGGATAAAGACATGGAATTAAATAGGGAGGGGTCCAGATGTTCCGGACAGGGATGAATGTAGGGATCCGGAAGCTCCGGACAACAAGGAATGTGATGGTTCAGGGACCCTAGAGAAGAGGAGCTTGATGGCTTAGATTTAGATGACAAAAGGCGTCTCCTTAACCAATGGACTGCCCAAAAAAAAATGCTGAATAGCAGCATGAGCAGTGATGAACTAGGATAGGAAGTGGATGAACTGATGTGGGCTCCTTCAACAAGGGATTTATTGTCCTTAAGCTTCACTTTATGCTTTTCCCTCTTCTTGGTAGATGCTCTCTCATAGTGTGGCCCTTCAACCTTCAACACAAGTTCTCGGCCTCCTGGGTTTGCAGGCCGATCCCAATGATGTGCCCAGGCAGAAGGTCTCTTCTTTCTCTGACCAACCGGGTCAATCGGTACGGTCAGGGCCAACAGGTTCTCATTTGATGGACTTCTAATAAGGCCCTTTGGACATTCGTACATGAACGATAACTCTCTTGGCAAAATATCAAAACAAAGATTCAAGAGCTCCGCTTGTGAAGTAAGGATCTTGACATGAAATGGCTCCTTTGGAAATAACTCTCGTGATAGATGATTGGTGTCTATCATTGGAAGTTGGATGCTCGGCATAAGGAGCTTCATTTTTAGGGCACTGCTCAAGGTCGTTGGAATATCACACGTGATCATGCTGGGTAGCATAAGCGTTTGTCCCTCGCATGGGAGTTGGTGAGAAGTAGACATGATGTCAAAAGCTTCCAGCAAGAACTGCCCTGACTCGCCCTCGAGCACAGAGTTCATTATCCCCTTTGCAGTGGAATGTGTCATGACCATGCTGGAGGAGAAACCCCTCTCTTGATTAGTCATTTGGACTATGACCGAACAAGGGGTAATGAAAGCTGTAAAAGCATGTTGGCCAATGAGTAATGTGAGCTCTATTGTTTTGGCTGCTGATTTGGTCAGCACCAATTCCTGAGAGTCCTTCTTGATGAGTATTGGTGCAGATGGAAATTCGGCCTTCTCAAAGGTGACCGACACAAGAACCCGGATTGGCATTCGGCAAATGAAATCTTGGATTTTGAATGGCATTGCCGTGGCCAATTTCTTCTTGTCCGATTCTTGAACATCATCTTTGGCACATGTATTTGTAGAAAGACACCCACTCCGAGAGGTGGTGGAAGGAGGTGAGATTGAGACAACAGGCTCAACGGGTAATGGAGGTTCAATGGAAAGAGTTGTAAGAAGGGTAGGTAGAGGTTGAAACACGACAAGCTTTTCCCCTTGCTCGGAAGCAGAGGAGGTTGGCTCGGGTGCAAAAACAGATGAACCCTTCTCAGAGTTAATCACGGGTTTGGGTAAAGGGTCGGATGGGTTTGAAGTTACAGGGATGGTGAAGGCCTTAAGTGGGGACGATGGAAAGTTACTGGGTTGGGGACAAAAGTTAACAGGAAGCTCAATGGAGACTGATGGTATGGAGGTTACTTATGTAGTTAGAGGGATGACAGTAGGAGGCTTAGTACGTAAGAAGCGTCGGATTTTGGTGGTATACGAGGGGTTTAGGGTAGGGGATGATTCGTGGTGCGTTGACGCGGGTTGTTGGTATATGGACCCACCATCGTAACACCATGATGTCTCATAGGTAGAGGTAGGAATAGTGACTTCATCCTGAGCAGGGGCTTCTTCTGGTGGTGGTGGAAGAGAGAAGGAACGAAGAAAACTCGGAGTAGGTGCATATTCAAAATATTCACAGATGTGATCATGTGCCATTTGCAATTCTTCAAAATCATTAGGTTCAAATGGATGCCGTGGGGGAGACGTGTTGATGAGATGAGGTGATGTATATTGGCATGGAGGAATTTGCGTAAATAGATGTGGATGTGGAGGCGGAGAGCCGTATGGATTAGTGTGATGAATGGATGGTGGGCAGACGACGTCCACTTGATTGTCACGACTTGGAAGAATATCTTGCTCACTCATATCCCAGATGCCGTACTCATCTCTTCTCTCCTTCCAATCCTTCTCCATTTTGGTAATATTATTCATGAAAGCGTGAAGGGGGTTGGCTTGAGAAGGGGAAGGAGGAAGAAATTTCCTCTCAATAATAGCCTGTAAGGCTCCAAGTTGAGAGCTGAGAGAGTCGATATGAGAAGCCATGAAATCCCAAGCATAGGGAACACTAGTGGAGGGGGAAGCTCCACTAACAGTGGCATGTATTCCATATGAGGACTTATAGGACGGGCCAACGTCCATGGGATGAACCTGTGGGTCAGGCTGATAGCCCTAGTCTGAGTTATAGACCCCGTAAGAGTCGTGACCTGGGTCACGCATTTGAGACCCATAACGGAAGGCATCGGCCTCGAAACAATTGTAATTATATTCAGCCATCCATCATGTTTTTCGAGAGCGTAATAGCATACACCAGCAAACGATTAGCAGAGATTAGCACACAAGTGAATGCCTACGTCCAATTTTTTATTTTTCCTTTTTGATTTTTTTTATTTTTTTAACCAAATCTGAGTTCACACAAAATAGGAAGGACCATAATTCCAATTTGTTTCACTGCCGTGTCAACTAGGGTCACTCTTCTCGCCATGAATGTGTTACTAGCTCCGGGGAACTTCAATAGTACAACCAGCCCAGTGAACGAAGAGGAGATTCTTCGCTGTCGAGGACTTACGGAGGTCCCGGTGGAGGAGATTCTAGTCTGTCGAGAGGAATTCTCGAACGGAGAGTCCTTCCTTCCCCGAGAGAGGGTGATCCTTAGAAAAAAATGAAAAAGAATAGAAAAGAGGGATGGATGTATGCAATGGAATGCTGACAGAGATATGGGGCACAAAAGGACAAGAAAACAACCAGGATATAATAACACGAAAGAGATAGTAAAGCAAATTACAAGAAATTACAAGGGTAACTGAAAGAAAGCAACTAGAAGTCCCATCGTGATCGCCAATCTGTGAGCGACGTCACGTAGTTCGAGGAATGAGATGCGGAGCATGCGGGCTCGTTTTGTTTGCTGCAACACAGAAATAAGAGAAGAGAGAAGGGGCCACCACGGGAGATTGCTCCGGCGGGGCGTGTGGGATAGATGCAAATAACGAGATATGGGAGATGGGAATGGTGTGGAAATTAAATAACAGATATTGAAACGGCCATTGCAGGAAATGACTCGCCGCGGCCTCGAGAATATAACAGGTAGATATAGAAGCAATTCAAGATATACAAAAGAAAGGAAAAATTCAAATGGCCATTGCGGGAAGTGACTCGCCGCGGCCTCGAGAATATGAGCAGATAAGAGTATAACAGAATATAAAAAGAATGTAAAGAATGGAATTCAAACGGCCATTAGGGAAGTGACTCACCGCGGCCTCGAGAATATAGCAGATATAAGAGACAGATATGAGAATAATGCAGAGTATAAATAATAGAAATTTAAACGGCCATTGCGGGAAGTGACTCTCCGCGGCCTCACGAATATAACAGTTGTAAGAGATAGATATGAGAACAAGGCAGAATATGAGTAACAAAAATTTAAACGGCCATTGCGGGAAGTAACTCGCCGCGGCCTCGAGAATATAACAATTATAAGAGACAGATATGAGAACAAGGCAGAATATGAGTAACAGAAATTTAAACGGCCATTGCGGGAAGTGACTCGCCGCGGCCTCGAGAATATAAGGTGATCGCCAGGGGTCGAGGACCCCAAAATGAAAGAGTGATCGCGCCTACCTCAAGAGCGGGAGATGGCGGGTTGCTTCTTCCTCTCCTTTCGGCCGGCCGACGGAGAGGGCTTTTCTCGGTTACCCTTGTAAAACAATAGACAGTGAATAAAAAAATTAGAAAAGGGTAGTGTAGTATCAATCTCTTACAATGAAAATAATGAAATCATGGCAGGACACACACCTGGTTGGTGTGGCTTTAAACCCCTCTCGGATTTGAGTAGGAGGAAAATGTAATGATGAATGCAAGAAGTGTATAAGAGAGGGCGCCCTTATGAAGGGGAATAGAGGATGCGAGATGATGAATGCAAAGTGCTACGGAGAGAAAGGGGATAGAATCGGCTTATTGGATGTGCCGAGGGTGAGATCCGGCGGAGCTTCAGCAGCGTGGGGACGACGTGGAAGCGAGGTGGACGAAGACGACCTTCCTCTCGCGAGCGCGAGCACCCGGGAAGTCGATAGAACCTCCTCCTGAAAAAGAACCCACGGGTTAGAAATGGCTCCGGCAGCCTCTGGGCTCCGGCAGCCTATCGGACCTCTTAAAAGCTCCTCCCGGAGTGAGGGGGGGGGGGCCTCTATTTATAGGGCTCCGGAGGATGGAGGCGTCCAGGACCCCAGACACCTTCATTAGGGCAAAAATAATATTTTATATTATTTTTATTTTTATTTTTTGAATATTTTCATGGAGGTGTCCAGGCAACTGGATGCCTCCATAAAAGACCACCGAACCCCTGCCGAAAGCCGCACGCGGTTTGGCACAACGCGTGATTTTGATCGGCGCCCGTGATTCATGAATGGGCGCGTCTAGTTGGCAGGACGTCTTCACAATTTGGATTTTTTCTCATACGACAAACCGACCGGCGGACGGGGGGCGCCCGTGGGCAAGTTGATGGAGGCGTCTAGGGGCCTGGACGCCTCCATGAAATTATTATTTTTATTTTGTTTTTTTCACCATTATTAATATTATTTATTATTATTATTATGGCATTGATGGAGGTGTCCGGACAAGTGGACGCCTTCATGATTTTATTACTTTTTTATATGTTTTTTATCTTTTTATCTTATCCTCTTATACATATATATAAAGTTATGGAATCCATGAAGACCGCCCCGGATCCCCCGAAAGTGCGTCGGCAGCCGTCCGTCAGACATCTTCTGGTTTCGAAACTTCCGGAGCATCCGATTGGTGGTAATGCCGTCCGTATGCTGCACGATTTTCGTGACGAGGCGGTTTCCGGATGCCGAAAAGGTGGAAGAAGACTCAATAATAGGAAGCATTCAAGCGATTCAAAAATGCGAAAGCCGCTGCGGGGCGTCGCGTGGTAATATGAGATCTTCTCAGGGGACGTCAGGAATAGCGTGTCTACAGGTCTGACAATCTAGTATAAAAGTCCGAAACTCACTTGGACACGATCCGTAACCCGCAGAGACACGATCCGAAAATCTGGGATGTTATAGTCCTCCCCTCCTTACGAAAATTTTATCCTCAAAATTTAGGACATGCATGGAACACAAGGGGAAGGACAAACCCAACGGAAAACCTCCAGAAGACAACACTCACGATCGCTGCCTCAACATGACGACACACGATTAGAGCCTAACACTTTAAGACTCGTCGATCACCGCCAACACTCGCGGGGCACTACACAACAACCGCCAGGGACTCCTACAATCCAAACTCACAACACACACTGACCAGCTCATCGATCCGACACTGGCTGCTGAACATCTTCTGCTAGCCACCGATTACACCATGAGCAGAAGTCCCTGGCCACCAACTTCTCCTACTCCTCAGCAGCGCCACCGAACTGATCCTCCGCCACCATCAGTGGTGTGAAACAAGCCCTGGGCCTTTGATTTTCTTTCTTATTTTCAAGAAACATGCTTCATCTTTGTTCATAAGAGGATGAGCAAGTGCAGCTGAGCCATGCTTCATGGGGTGGAATTGGCTTGCGGTAGAGCCGAAGTAGCTTGTAGATTGGGCCCACCCCTTTATGGTCTTGTAGTAGCCTGGTGTACTCGGTTGAGAATCTAGTGAGCTCGATGATAACTTCATCAGCTTCAGTTCTATCCTTGCAAAGGGATCTCATGCCCTTAAAGCTTGGCATGATCTTAACCCCAGAAGCAACATAAAGAGGAGTGGTCAGGGCATTAAATGAGCCATGCACTTGGGTAGCATTGGAGAGGGCCAGTGCAAGTAAACGCAAGTGGTTGTGGAGGGGTGTGGGAGGGGGTACGTGCTGCATGGCTTGGCGGATGGAAGGGCCAGTGCATGGGTCAGAATGGCCGCGTGCATGGTGACAGGGGTGGGGCTCTCAGGTGGATAGGGTGCATGGGCAGGGTACTTGGCGGTGGCAAGCTGGGAGCGGCGGGGCGAGGAGTGGCCGCTATGGTCGCCATGCTCGGAGGGGGGGGGCGTGCTCGCCATGCCCGGATGCTTGGTGCCATGCCATGACATGAGGCCCGCATGCTCACCGTGCTCGGATCCGGATAGGACGGTTGCAGCCAAGGCCGGTCATCGGGCTCACCCGTCGGGGTGACGAGAAGACAGCTGACAGCGACGGCGGATACGGTGGCAGGACGGTGGGCTTATGGTGGAACGACAGCGGCGTCGTGACCACGACGTGGGCACTGGCATGGGTGTGAAGATTACCGTGCTTCGACCATGAGTCACGGCATGCTCGCACTGCTGGCGTACTTGGTCCGTTGGCGACGTCGACGGGAGGTGCACTAGGCGTGGAGTGCATGGCGTGCCATGCTTGTCATGTGATCCGTGTGTTCGCCGTGTTGTGGATGTCACCGAGCTCGGAGGGTGGTCATTTTGGGTAAGGAGGCGGACCTCCTGGCCTCCGCATGCTTGGATCGGCAGGGGCTACGCATATGTGGTGGCGAGGTGTCTGCTTGGTGCGGCTGGGACTGCATGATGGAGGGGGGCAGAGAGAGGACAGGCGGCTGGTGGAGTTGCAGGTGAGAGGTGAGGGGTGGGAAACGGTGAGACGGAGAGGTGGAGCGGGGCACTTGCACGGTGAGTGTGGCATGAGGGAGGCCCATGCGGGGGGGAGGAGGGAGAAACGATGCTCTATTCTGAGCAGAGCAACCGGGGTGGAGAAAAATAGATAGAGGAAGGTAATGAGAGGGAGTGCAGAGGGGAGGGGATGGGGGGAGAAAGGAGAAGAGCGAAGGTTAGAGAGAGAGGGAGTGAGAGCACCGAGAGAAGGGGAGTTTGGTGCGGCGCCTCTACAGAACAGTGGGAGGGTTGGAGGGAGATAAGGCTGGGAAAGGGGGGGGGCAGTGGAGGTGTAGCATGCAGAGGGGCCATTCATAGGGGTAGAACCAAGTGTGTGCAGGTGTGAGAGAGGGAACATGTGAGGGGATCTGCTGCGTGAGGAAGTGAGGGGTAGAGAGTGAGAGAGAAGGCTGGGGTGTGGGAGGAGAGGAGAGATTACGGTGCTCTGTTAGAAACAGGGGCTACGGTGCTCTGTTAGAAACTGTGAGAGAGGGAACATGTGAGGGGATCTGCTGCGTGAGGAAGTGAGGGGTAGAGAGTGAGAGAGAAGGCTGGGGTGTGGGAGGAGAGGAGAGATTACGGTGCTCTGTTAGAAACAGGGGCTCCGGTGGTGTGGGATTGAGAGTGAGAAGAGTGGTAGAGAGTGAGTGCAAGAGGGAGCGGGTTTGAAGGGGGTCCAGGGTGAGGCCCGGGGGGTTGTAGGAGAATGCGTCTGGCATGCGTGGGTTGCTGTGCTGCCATACGGGTGGTTTAGTGAAGATAGGGAAAGGGAGAGAGGTAGGGTAGGGCAACGGAGAGGAGGGGGAGAAGACGCGGTTGTGAGAGGGGTAGTGTGTGAAGAGTAAGAGAGGGAGAGCAGGAGGGGGGTTTGAAGGGGAGAGAGACGAGTTGAGGAGGAAGACGCACTGCTCCGATGCAGATTAGAGAGAGAAAGAGGAAGGGAGTGGGGAGAGCCAACAGTGAAGTTCAGAGAGAGGTGGGGGAGGTGCAAGGAGAATGGCTCTGGGAAAACGTTGTAGGAAGGCTGAGAGAGGGGGGAGAAATGGTGTCGTAGGCAAGGAAACTGGAGGGGAAAGAAGCTAGGAGAATCCACTCCTAGAGAGAGAGAGAAGAAATTACTCTAGGAGAATCCACTCCTAGAGAGAGAGAGAGAGAGAAAATATTGGAGGGGGTAAGGGCCTCACATCGGAGGACAGTTTTCAAAAATTTCTAATTCAAATTTAATTATCTTAAACAAAGATTACATGACCTTTTATAGACTCCACAAAGAAGACCAAAAGACAACTCTCCTAACACCTAATACCTACTCATTATAACTCTCTTGGGAAGACTAAAAGACACAACATAAAAAAAGACTTTTACATGATTATTATGGACATAATTACTATAAACATAAAACATGACCCATTAGGCCCAAACAGGTGGCCCAATTAACAAAAGACGACCAAACACAAATATCTATTTGATAACTCTTTTTGCTAGAGCCGTTTTCCGATCTCGTCAATCAGGATCTTCTCTGACCATTTGGCCAAATCCAGCTCCTCAAAAGGAGAAAGGATGACGAGGTCATCCGCACGAACCTCGAGCTCCATAACAACAATAATTCAGGGATGACACCTCATGTTCCATGCCAATGGCGGGATCCTCATCACACGCCGCACTTCGAGGGATTCTTTTATCGAGAAGACACCCGCTCTATAATACAACCATTCCACAGATCTGCCTGACGACTGCTCAACAAAAACCAACATCCAGCACCCACACAAAGGCCCCTTACATAGCTCTCTCTCCGAGTCAAGGGAGCACTGCAGTTCGGACGGCGGCACCACTAGATGCACTCTGCTCCAAACCTTCTCGAGTCTTATCATAGACAAGCACTCCGTTCAAATCATCACATCACTTGACTGATCTCAAGTACCATTCATGTTGGACCATTGGTGCACAAAACCACATAACATTAGGCACTTGACGATTACAGCAACTCCTCGACTACTCAACAAGGCACACCATAATCTCCATGCTAGCACTGACATCTCACATTCCTCGGATGCATCCCAAAAACAACCACACTAATCAAAGTCAGTCAATTCTCAAGCTTGACTCCGAGCACTGCATGCTTGCACCATACTACTAATCCAAACGGCCATAACTTGTTGCAACACCAATCGCTAAGTGACTCCATCCTGAGCCACGCGACACAGCACACAGGATAAGCTGGCGCAATACTCAGCCTCATCCGAACATCTTTACTACAGAGCTTCACGATTCTCAATTCTGCTGACACCGCTTGGCACAAAATAGTAGCAAATGCATGGCAACCAAGACCATTCACATGGCCAAATACAACTCCTTGCCCAAGGGCAATTCTCTACAGTCGACTCTGGAACCTCCAGGACACACGCTCATCATGAAAATACACACCGTACGCCGCTACCAATCCCATCCCGGAGCCTACAGACTGTGGCTCACCTCGCTTCCACTGCACACTCTGCACCAAGACACCATAGAGATAGAGGAAAAACGGGCATCTGTCAAGACACGACCGCCATCCAAGCTAACTGATGCGAGCGGATGCTCGTCGTTAAAAATACCGCGCACACAATTTTAAAATTCGCACTCACACACAATAAAATTAAAATTTAATAGTAGTGGCAAGTACGAGTCGATCCCACGAGGAGGTTGAGTTTTGAAATAAAAAACTTTGAATTTCTTTTAGAGAAAAAATAATGAATATTTTCTTTTGATTTTTAAAATTTTAAATAACATGAAATAAAACTATCTAAAGAAATATGGAGGGTCAAGAGAGAGAAAAATGGAGATTTAGAGAGAAAGTTTTAATCTACCAAAATTAAATTGTAAATAAAATAGATGAAGTGAGGTAGAGAATTTTACGGCCGTGGTGTGAGTGTAACAGTATCGTATCCTCGAGCCTTTGAATCGCGAGTTGTCGGGCACAACCACGTGCACTCGACCAAAAGACCCATCTCTCTTGACCGACTTTAGATGAAATTTAGAAGGTGGAAGATAAAGAATTTAGAGAGATATTAGAGGGAGATGGAGAGATATCATGCTAAATAAAAATGAAGATTTGAATAACAATAACACTAGAATTAATTATAAATTGAAATAAACATACAAGTGAATAAAAACTACAACAAAAATAGCTTACAACCAATCTAAAGTGGAAGAACAATATGAGAGAGAAGGGAAAAGTTCCTACATAAGAGAAATAGAGAGAGAGAGGTGGAGAGAGAAGTATAAAGAAGGGTCTAAACTAACTAGAGAAGTGACGGGGGAAGAGAGTACGAAAGCTACTACGTTATGTGCTTGTTAGTTGCCCTTCAAATGCCCACCATAAGCCCCTTTTACAGGCCCAAGATCATCCCCCAACTGTTATGACAGCTAAATGGGCACTAGCCAATCGGGTATAATTCGGACCCATAAGACTCAACGGGCCGGAAATCTGGATGGATTAATTAAGAATACTTAGAAAACTCGTAACTTAACATAGGAAGATCAGAAAAGGATGAAACCAGGCTTGTTAGAAATCTTGGGCCCTTAGCCCAAATGCCTCTGTTAGGGAGGAAGCCCAATTCGCACCAGAACTTGGGCCCAGAGCCCTTTGGCTGACAGCTGTCATGAAGGAGTGTGACTGTTGAGGGAAATTCAAAGGTAATTAATGGAAAATTCATAACTTCGTCTATGGTTGATGAAATGGCCTGAAACTAAGGCCATAATTTTGCAATGGATATTAGACACATCTTCTATGTTGAGGTCATGGCCAAATTCTATCAGGATACTAGAGTTATACTCAAAATTACCTTGGGCTACCGAAAGGTCACAATCTGAATAAGGGAGAATAAATGATAAAATTGCGAAAATCATAACTATTGCTAGGGATACTAAAATTCGATGACACTATGACCCAAAGTTAGATATGGAAGCCCTCTTGATTTCATCTGAAGACATCCGAATCCAAATCCCAACAGAAGAGCACGCCCACTCACATTTATGACCAGGTAGATGAAGGGTCACGATTGAAATAGAGGAGGAATAACGTTAATATTGCGAAAATCATAACACAGGCTAGAGTACATGAAATTCGATGAAACCATGATTGAAAGTTAGATCTGGAGGTCCTCTTTATTTCATATGAAGACAGTACAACCTAAATCCTAACAGAAAAACACGCCCAGTCATATCTTTGACCGGGTAGATGAAGGGTCACCTCTGTTCAAACCAAAGTGGTGCTTAAAATTCACCCCCTCTTTAAGCCAGCGACCTTTGGGCTAGGCTGAGCCTTACTGGACGTGGGAAAAGGCCGTGGGAGGCTTGAACAAACTATTTAAGAAGTGGTTTCCAAGAGGGATCAGCCTTTTAGCAACACTAATCTTCCATTTTCTGCCAGCTACAGTTTAGGAAGAGAGGTGAGGGACCTGGGCATTTTGTGGAAGGGTGAACCTGCAGCGAAGTCTTGGAGGGTCTGGGGTGTGGATCTCATCCCCGATGAAAAGGGGTAAAGCTGAGGAGGATCTGAGGTGTGGATATTATCCCCGGATCGTCGGTTAGCATCTCAAAGGTAGGCACCTAACCTCAAACTTTAGAGGTTAATGATGCATTAGAACGGTTTTAAATATGTATATTTTATACACTTTAAAGAAGGATTAAGGGCACGTGGGGACCACTACCATGTTCATTTTGATTTTTGATTTCATCAAGTTTTGGGCTTCCACGAGTTACCTCTGTGTCCCTAAGATTTGCACAGCCCCTGGGAAGGTCAGCCTTTGAGGCAAGGCCTATACATGTTTCATATGGTTCATAGCAAGGTTTGCACATATTTCATGTTGATCATGGCAAGGATAGTACATATTTCATATGTTTCATAGCAAGGTTTGTGCATATTTCATGTTGATCATGGCAAGGCCTGTACATATTTCATATGGTTCATAGCAAGGTCGGTGCACATTTGGTCCATGCATAGGTAAGGTCGGTGCATGTTTGGTCCAAGCATAACTAAGGTCGATGCACATTTGGTCCATGCATAGGTAAGGTCGGTGCATGTTTGGTCTAAGCATAACTAAGGTCAGTGCACATTTGGTCCATGCATAGGTAAGGTCGGTGCATGTTTGGTCCAAGCATAACTAAGGTCGGTGCACATTTGGTCCATGCATAGGTAAGGTCGGTGCATGTTTGGTCTAAGCATAACTAAGGTCAGTGCACATTTGGTCCATGCATAGGTCTAAGCATAACTAAGGTCAGTGCACATTTGGTCCATGCATAGGTAAGGTCGGTGCATGTTTGGTCCAAGCATAACTAAGGTCGGTGCACAATTGGTCCATGCATAGGTAAGGTCGGTGCATGTTTGGCCCAAGCATAACTAAGGTCAGTGCACATTTGGTCCATGCATAGGTAAGGTCGGTGCATGTTTGGTCCAAGCATAACTAAGGCCGGTGTACATTTGGTCCATTCATAGGTAAGGTCGGTGCATGTTTGGTCCAAGCATAACTAAGGTCGGTGCATGTTTGGTCTAAGCATAACTAAGGTCGGTGCACAGTTGATCCATGCATAGGTAAGGTAGGTGCATGTTTGGTCCAAGCATAACTAAGGTCGGTGCACATTTGGTCCATGCATAGGTAAGGTCAGTGCATGTTTTGGTCCAAGCATAACTAAGGTCGGTGCACCTGTGGGTCTGTCCAGATTTCTAGAAACACAGAAAATGAGAGTTTTGAAAGGGCATTTTATTTGATAAAAATCTGAAAAATTCGAAAATGGTAGAAGGATAAGTTAGTAACTCACTATAAAAGTTTCATGTACCCAAAAATTCTGTACTTTCAGATATAAGTCATTTTCTATGCATGTGTAGCCTAGAAGGATGAACCTATACTTTCATATAGTAACCTGAACATGACTACAGGTGTGTTTAGCCATCTTAAACTAATAAACAGCATATCTATGAGCATAAGTAACTCATTAGAAGAATGACTATGAGTATGTTTAGCCCCCTTAAAATCAAGAAAATATGTCTGATGAGCATCATGCTAGTAATATCAAGTAAGAATATGTATGCCTTGAAGGGAAAACAGCAGCATTATGTGAGGTTGGACTTCAGTCCCTTCCGCAGGATGACGATATGTAACGCCGCGGAAGTAAAAGATCCAGGGGATGGCGATACATAATGCCCTGGTTTAAAATCCTATTGATTCAGTCTTCGGTCCCATTGTGGGGCGACCTTTGTGGGACGGCGATACGTAACTCCACTGGGCCACAAGAATCTAGGTTGGAGTTTGCTCTCGGGTCTGCGCAGTACTCTTTCGTTAGTTGTGTGTTTGTGGGCCTCCTGTGTTTGCGGCAGCTGTCCGGTTCCATGAATGGCAATAATATGAACCCTCATAAAATTTGATAATAGATAATTATTCTTGTGCTGGGGTCTTGCTGCATGCATGGGTGTTCATACACTAGTTAAAGAATATGTACTTTCCTTGTTTTAGTTGTTTTAAGTAGATGATATTAAATGAACTATGCTACAGTTAACATCTAAAAATTTCATATAAATGATTATATAGATGCAAGTTAACCCCAGTTTGTTTAGGATGCCTACTGAGCTTCACACTCACCCTTGTGACATACATTTTTCAAGAAATATAGAGGAGGAGGTTCAGGTGGAGGCAGCAGCAGAGGAATAGGGTTAGCATAGTCCATCTGGGTATGCTACGGTTAAATGTTTTTCTATATGTAGGGGTGTGGGGTGGAAAGCCCATGTGGGCTCATGTGTAATCTGGGTTATGAACTTGTACTCTTTTTTGGAGATTATGAATAGTTGAGATGCTTACCTACATTTCCTGTAACTTGTGGTTTCTCTGTCATGTGATTGTATGCATGTTACATAATATTGTGCTTCCGTGATACGTATGAAGTGATTGTGATGTGACACCACCTTGGGGGTGATAGACACAAGACCAAAGATCCCTCGGACCTAGCAAGCAAGCAATGCAATGGACTGGCAACTTCACTCGAGCGGACTCACTCGCTTGGGGCACACTAGGGCGCGTAGGCAAATCGGTGATGATGGAGAGGGTCTGAAGTGGGACCTCGTCATTCCGGGGATTTGGCTAGCTTGGGATGGACCCCTAAGGGCCTGGGATGCCTAATTCCGTAGGCGGCCAGCACGCCAAGGGCGTGGGTTGTAGGGTCGCTCTCTCAACTCACTCCGCGATGGTCGCTCAATTATTAGCAAATTCAGGATCGGGCACTCTCTTACCGCCGACGGAGCAACCAAAAACAATACTAAACTAAGGAATTAAAGGACAGCAAAGAGAAGTGTTCCGAAGCTCACCTGATCGGCGTGAATACACCGATCCCGGTTGGAGACGAGGGCGAGCAAGGAAGCATGGGCTTACCCGTACGCCGCGCCGATGAAGCTTCCGCCTGAAAATTAACTTACATTCACTACTCCCCTAGCAAGGGGGTTGGAAAAAGGGTGGGGGAAATAAGTGGTTACAGTCAAACACTACCTCCACGCAGGGAGGGGCTGTAAGCCGGCCAGGAAGGGTGGGGAAACTACGATATAAAAACCGAGTTGCCAAGCTTCTTCGATTCTGCCGGCTTCAGGAACAGCTTGACAGGCAGTTGATGACAGCACTGCCACGGGCTCAGTTGAGCTCATAATTAGTCAAAACTGATGCCAAAACTTTTCAGACTGATTCAGGAGGATGCCTGAATTTTCTTGGAATTTCGTGACGATGTCGGTGGCCGGGACAAGGGTTGGACCAGGACTGAACTACTCTAGCGCTGACTGCTCTCAGGTTGTTATTGCTGGAAGATGAAGGTGCCACGAATGCACCCGGTGTCCGAATTATGCGGGACCAGAACCATTGTCTCCGTGGATGAGTCTTATTTCCGTTGGTGCCAACAGCGCCATCGGAAGATGTCGGAGCTGATCGTGGAGTCCCAAACAGTAGGCAGGTGTCTGTTCAGGCTCAGAGAGACTGACCTGGTGCACCTTGGAAAGAAAATTTGGAACTTTTGATGCCAAGGTCCTAAATTCGCTCTGCTTCTTAGGGATGATAGAGGACCTATAGAGGAATCCCTCAGCCAAGTGGCGCTTCAAGAATCACAGGAATCAGACCGTGGGAGAATCAGTAATCCTTCTCTGGTTGTCTACCTGGGAGGAGCTGCACATGTCGCCGAGAATCGCTCCTTTGGACAGCTCCGATGTCGGGTGAAGACGAAACCACCTTGGCTGTGAAGCTGACTGGACAACGATTCCAACGGTATATGGTACGCTCTCTGAAGCTTCTTGGTGATGACGTGGAAGTCTCTACAAGTTGCTGGTACTCTGCTGTCTGCGACCTGAGAATTGCAGGTGGTGATAGGTGGTGGGGGAATGGGGTAGAAGGGATGGGAAATAGGGTGGATGGGTGTGAGGGAAACCCCTGGCTATGAGGGGTCTGGGAGGGGGTGTTCCAAGGTGTGAGAGGGGGAGAATGGCGTCTGGAAGGTGGTGTTTGCAGTGGGTGTGAGAGGAGCTACGAATTTGGGTTGGGAGGGAGAGAGGGAAAGGGTACTTGAAAATGGGTTTAAGGGTGAGATTAATTTCTGGTCTTGGGGATGGGAAGAGGTGTGTGGGGAAGGTAAAGGGGGGCTTGGGAAGATGGGATTCTCTCCTTGAGAGATGAGAGAGGTGCTTGGGGAAGGGGAGAGGGTAGTTGGTGGTTGGAGGGTGGAGCAAGGATTGGAGGAGGCTACCTAGGGGATGGGGTGGAGTAAAGAGAGGGGTTGTGGGGAGTTGGAGTGGCTTTAATGGAGGGGGAAGGGCGAGAGAAAGTGGTTGGGAGGGGAGGAGATAGAAAGGGGCGCACCCCTCTAGAGAGAGAGAGGGGGGAATCCACCCCTTAGAGAGAGAGAGGGAGAGAGAGATGGAGAATCCACTCCAATTGCACTAGAACACTCAATTTTTTCATTGACCAAAAGATTACATATGAGGGAGTGGGGTGGCCTATTTATAGCACTCATATTTTCCTAGGACTAAAATGACCCTTACTAAATAACTAATAACCAAAGTAGTCCATGGGAGGGCGCCCCTGGGCCAAGCCCACTAGTTGGGCCCAATAGACAACTTAATTAACCACATGACTCAAGACTTAGGTAAATGGCCCTTATACCTAGGTACCGGACTCAAATAAAGGAAAACTTTTATAGTTTATGACTCAAAAAAAATATAAAAATTACATGGATAGACTTAGAAAAATGTGAAGAACACAATGGCGCAAACCGTCGATCCATCAAAGCTTTGCAAAATGTGGAGGGGTAAGTAATGCCCCCATCAGATTGCTTCGGGGTCCGATAAAAAGAAAAAAATAATCCCCAAAAATTTGGGGATTGAATTCTCGGGGTGTTACACCAATCCTCTTTATTTGCTTGCTTTCGATGCCTACCAACCACCTAGGAGCCAATGCCACCCACTTTGTCATCCTCATTGAAGCCATCGTATCGTGCCAGCCTCATCTCTTTGTTGTGAAGGGGCCTGCCCACGTGAAGGATGGTGGGTGTGGTAGAGTGGAGGAGAGGGTGGTGGGTGAGGGTGTTGTGGTGTGCATGGGCCATGTGTGTTGATGGTGTCTGTGGGAGAGAGGTGTGGGTGAGTGTGTTAGAGAGACGAAGAGAGAGGGAGAAGGAATATGGGGTGGTTACGGTGTGTGCGTGAAGAGTAAAAGAGAGGGGAGTGAGATGGGGTCGACGTGGATGGTGTGGGGTGGTCGGCTGTCATGCGAAGTGGCCGGATGGCCCCTTTGAAGAGCCGTTAGCAAATGGGAGAGGCAGAGGGAGAGACGAGGGACGAGGGAGAGCAGAGAGGGAGAGGTTAGCAGGGGTCCCATGTGTGTTGTGTGTAGGCGGTAAACAGGAGTGTGAGGGGATGGCAGGAGCAAGCTAGGGGGAGAGAGGAGCTGTGTATGCAAGGGGAGAAACGTGCATGGCAGTCGATGGTGAGGGAGTGGGAGTGCTTGTGCATGGCCATGGCAGTGGGCGTATGTATGGTGGGGGCCGTGTGTGTAGGAAACGGGGGAGAGGGGACAACGGCGGCGAGGGTGGCTGCGGTGTGGCATGTGGGGTGAGACGCCGACGGAGTGGAATGTGGGTGGACGCCGATTGCGGCGGTGTCTGGCTAGCACAGAGAGAGGGGGGTCTGTGAGATCGATGGTGCATGGGAGATGGACAATGGCTGTGTGCGTGTGTGAAGATGGCTGTGCAGGTTAGAGAGAAGGTGGGAGATCTACACTGGCGAGGAGGGGTGGGACGCGCAGGTGTGAAAGAGAGAGAAGAGAGAGGAACACATGGGAGAGAAGAGAGAGGGGAAGAGAGAGTATGTGTGAGAGAGAGATGTGCATGGGAGAAGCGACAGTACAGCCGGTGGAGAAGGGAGGCCTGTGGGAAGGAGAGAGAGAATGATAGAGAAGGTGCATGCGGTGGGGGAGACGTTGCGACGGTGCCGGTGGTGTGGGGCTGCCGCGAACCATGGGTTGGAGAGAAGAGAGAACGGTGGGGAGGACTGGAGAGGCAAAAATTGATTCGAGCAGATGCTCATCGTTAAAAACACCGCACACACAATTTCAAAATTCGGCACTCACATACAATAAAATTAAAATTTGAGCATAGTGGCAAGTACGAGTCTATCCCACGAGGAGGTTATGTTTTGAAATTAAAAACTTTGAATTTCTTTTATAGAAAAAATAATGAATATTTTCTTTTGATTTTTAAAATTGAAAATAAAATGAAATAAAACTATCTAAAGAAATATGGAGGATCAAGAGAGAGAAAAATGGAGATTTACAGAGAAAGTTTTAATCTACCGAAATTAAATGGTAATAAAATAGACGAAGTGGGGTAGAGAATTTTGCGGCCGTGGTGTGAGGGTAATGGTATCGTATCCTTGAGCCTTTGAATCGCAAGTTGTCGGGGACAACCACGTGCACTCGACCAAAAGACCCGCCTCTGTTGACTGACTTTAGACGAAATTAGAAGGTGGAAGATAAAGAATTTAGAGCGATATTAGAGGGAGAGGGAGAGAGATCATGTTAAATAAAAATGAAGATTGGAATAACAATAACACTAGAATTAATAATAAATTGAAATAATCATACAACTGAATAAAAATTACAACAAAAATAAATTACAACCAATGTAAGGTGGAAGAACAATATGAGAGAGAAGGGAAAAGTTCCTACGTAAGAGAAATAGAGAAGAGAGGTAGAGAGAGAAGTATAAAAAAGGTCTAAACTAACTAGAGAAGTGAGGGGGGAAGAGAGTACGAAAGCTACTATGTTATATGTTTGTTAGTTGCCCTTCAAATGTCCTCCATAAGCCCCTTTTATAGGCCCAAGATCATCCTCGAACCCTCTTTATTTGCTTGCTTTCCGTGCCTGCTAACCACCTAGGAGCCAATGCCACCCACTTTGTCATCCTCATTGTAGCCATCGTATTGTGCCATCCTCATCTTTTTGTTGTGAAGGGGCCTTCCCACGTGAAGGATGGTGGGTGTGGTAGAGAGGGTGGTGGGTGAGGGTGCTGTGGTGTGCATGGGCCATGTGTGTTGATGGTGCCCGTGGGAGAGAGCTGTGGTGAGTGTGTTAGAGAGATAAAGAGAGGGAATATGGGGTGGCTACGGTGTGTGCGTGAAGAGTAAAAGAGAGGGGAGTGAGATGGGGTCGACGCGGATGGTGGGGTGGTTGGCTATCGTCTGAAGGGGCCGGCTTGCCACTTTGAAGAGCCGTTAGTAGGTGGGACAGGTAGAGGGAGAGAGGAGGGATGAGGGAGAGCGGAGAGGGAGAGGTTAGTAGGGGTCCCGTGTGTGCTATGAGTAGGCAGTGAAGAGGAATGTGAGGGGATGGCAGGAGCAAGGGGGAGAGAGGAGCTATGTGTGCAACGGAAGAAACAAGCATGGCAGTCGATGGTGACAGAGTTGGAGTGCTCGTGCATGGTCATGGCCGTGGGCGTGTGTATGGCAGAGGCCATGTGTGTAGGAGAGCGGACAACGGCGGCGAGGGTGGCTGCGGTGTGGCATGCAGGGTGAGACGCCGGCGGAGTGGAACATGGGTGGATGTCGGTTGCGGCGGTGTCCGGCTACCACAGAGACAGGGAGTGTCCGTGAGATCGACGGCGCATGGGAGATGGACAATGGCTATGTGTGTGTGTGAAGATGGTTGTGCAAGTTAGAGAGAAGGTGGGAGATCTACACTAGCGAGGAGGGGTGGGACGCACTGGTGTGAAAGAGAGAGACAGAGAGAGAAGAGAGAGGGAACGCGTGGGAGAGAAGAGAGAGGGGAAGAGACAGTACGTGAGAGAGAAAGGGAGAAAGAGAGATGTGCATGGGAGAAGCGACACAGGAGGCAGAGGGTGGTGTGGCCGGTGGAGAAGGGAGGCCGGTGGCAAGGAGAGAGAGAATGACAGAGAAGGTGCATGCGGTGGAGGAGACGCTGCGACAATGCCGGTGATGTGGGGCTGCTGCGAACCATGGGTTGGAGAGAAGAGAGAACGGTGGGGAGGACTGGGGAGGCAGGCACGGCGAAGAGAAGGGAGATGAGAAGGTGGCCGCGGCAGCTGTGGGCTGTGCAGGGGGACAGTGGAGAGGAGAGACGTGTGGGTTAGAGAAAGAGGAGGTGGGAGTGGTGGCGTTGATGTTGGCAGCCGGAGGTGCACTGTGAGGAGGGACAGAGAAGAGAAGGGGGAGAAGAGAGTAGGCCGTGGGCTCCGTAGCGGTGAGGTGAAGTTAGCAAGAGAGCATGGCCGCCGGCGGTTGTGGCTGTAGCATAGAGAGAGAGCCGGAGATGTTGTAGACGCCACGGGGAAGCTCCCATGGATGGAGGAGCCAGCCGCGTGCGAGACGCTGGTCGTGAGCATGGGCCCTTGCTAGCCTACGTGAAGATCACCAGGGGGAGCTCCGTGTGTTGAGGCCGCCAAGGGGGAACACTATTCAAAAATGATAAACTTTGGATAAGTTTGTTGTATGTAAAAAAATTTAAGCAAACCCCTCATGTAAAATATATTAAATAATTATTTATTCTTCTCAAACATATCTCAAGTCCCATTGATTAAGCAAACCCCTCATGTAAAATTTTAATTAATTATAGAAAAATCTCACTTTTGTGTAAGACTGATATTAAAATGTAAAACTTGCATAATTAATTACATTAAAGCCCAAGAATGATGAGTGTGATATAAAAAATATATCAAATTATATGCTTATTACACCCCAACTTACTCATTGCTAGTCCCTTAGCAATGCAAATGATTAAAAATTAAGGGCCAAGAAGAGTTTAAAAGTTTCATACCCACGTCAAGATCCTCCTTCACAGAATAAACTCAGAATTAGGACTTTAGAATTATCAAAACATATTAACCATAAGATTGAACATTTACGTACATGACTAAGAATACAGCCCAAAGTTCAATAGCACTTATGCATGTGTAATACTAAATCCACAGCGTAGACAATTACACCCCTCATTTGCCATTTAGATAGGTATCCTTCAACTCTACACCTAATAGATCAGAGCATTGAGTATGAGAGCTTTTGTCTGCCTTCTTCACAACTCTTTTTTTTATACACACATGATGTTGTACAACCCTTCACCGTTTGACGTGAACCTCAACTCTTGCCTTAGGAGAAACAGGCCCGGTTACTAAGATCAGGGGCATTTGTCATAGTACTTTTTTATTTTTTGTTTTGTTTTTGACAATGTGCTTTTGCACTTATTTGATGGATAATTTTGACAGATAGCTTTATCAAAAAGATCTCATCTCCAAGAAATGTAGAGTATCAAACACCGCTCCAAAATAACAGAAGGCTTGTCCCGCTTATTTCATTAGCGTGCCAGTGATTTTTTTTTTAAGTGCTAAAGGACTTTTAGAAGATTCTAAGTCAGTTCCATGGCTATATATTCAAAATATTCCATCATCCTTCTCCATAGTCTTTTCCAATCCAGATTTTCTTTTATGAGAACATGAATCATGAAAAACTCAGTTGGGATTTTAGTTGAACAAATTTTTTATCAAAAATTGGTTATAAGTAATTTTGTACATGAATTCTCCTCCCCACAACATAAATGACATTGTCTTTAATGACATGAATAATATATAACAATATAACAATGTAAACATGAAATTTTGTGAAGGAAAGGTTCAACCTGGGGCTTATGGAGGCTGGGCAGAGGTGCAAGCAATCATCTTTATTTCCCCCAAACTTATCATTTATTCACACCTGTAAAAAAAAATCATAATAAAAACTTGGGTTGTCTCCCAAGAAGTCATTTATTATCACACGGACATTATTAAAACATTGGGTTGCCTCTCAAGAAGCGCTAAGTTTAACGTCTTCAGCCAGATGCAATGTGGCCCAATAACCAATGGGTGACATTCAAAATGAGCCACCAAATGATCTTATCCTCCGTTAAATTCCAACCCTTGGACCATTGGAGGAAAAGATTATATTGATGCATAAGTGGGCCAGAGGTATGCCACGGGAGGCCCTGGTTAGAGAATGGATGAGGAACATTGTTAAAGATCATGTCTTCGATGATGAAATATTCCTCCTCACAATTAAGGTCTTTAAAAATATTGAATGTGTTAATACAGACCTTTTTATTCCCCGCATATTCTTCTTCAACCTCAATTTTAAAATTTTCATGCTCGGCATTGAGGTGAGGAAGAGTAGGAGTGGGAGGAGTTTCAAAGGATTCCACAAAAGGGCTAGTGTCTAGGAAACAAGTAGGGTCGAGAGTGAAATCAACATGCTCCTCAACACTGATCAAATGAGGCTCAGGTGGAATTGACCAATCGGCTAGTTGCAGGATGTCGGGGATAGAAACATCGAGGTCAGGAATAGGTGACAGATCAACATCCTCCCCAAAAATATGAGAAGCCCAGCTAGAGTGGATTTCAAGCAGAGGGTTCGGCTTCTCCTTTACCCAAAATGAATTGTCCATGTAAACACTCAATTCTCTCTCCACCACTTCATCCTCCTTGTCCGTCACTTGGGACAAGGGTTCCTCAAATATAGGAAGGAAAATTAATGGGATTTGATCATAAACAAACTCATCCACTTCCTTTTCCTCTCCCCCCAACTTAGGCTCATCGTACTCCCCATAACCCTTTTCGATGGTGGAATTGGGCTTGGGATTTATGGGAGGCTCTTCACTAACTTCCTTTACATTCTCCTGATGTGACTCCTCCATGACTTCCTTCTTATCAAGATTGGAAATATTTTGGGTTTGAGGAATCAAGGGTTGATTATATAAGCTTGCATAAGAGTCAGAATCAGGAAATTGGTATTCAAGATTTGCAGTAGAGTAGCTACATGGTTAATCCCCTTCCATTCCCTTGAGATTTTTAGAAAGTTGATCCAATTGGGCCTGGATGAATTGGTTTTGAGCCATGAGGAAATGATAAAAGTGTTGAAAGCTCTCCTCCTTGTTGACATCCGAGCAAGGAGAAGATAGATACGTAGGGTGAGAGTCAGACTGTGATGGATAGGAGTTTAAAGGTTGATCAGTCTGATAATGAGATGGTAGAGAGTATATGGATTGTCATTTATATTGGGCTTGATCCTAGAAATCATTTGGGTATTGAGCCTAATTTTAAAACATTTGGTTTGGAGGACCTTGAGATGGGACTTGGTAAGATTCCCAAGAGGAATTGGGTTGGCCTTCCCATCCAGAAGTGAATGTGAATGAAAATGAGTTATAAGGAGGAGTGGAAAAACCATGAGGCATTTGGAATTGCTCTTGGGTAATAGATGAAGCGTAGGCCCCATTGTCAAAGAAGTGAGTGGTTTGGGCCTAATCTTGGGTAAGGAATGGAGATTGGGCCGCCATAGGTGAAGTGTTCTCATCATATGCCGACTAGGAGTATGGATTTTCAAAATAGGTCGGGCCATGAGGGGTGAGAGATGAAAATTGGTTTGAGCAATCACCATGATGATAGACCAGAGTGGCCCACATGTGAGTGCTCTCCTAGGGACTAGGTGGCGGTGTTAAGGAATTGAGTTTCATGGCCAGGAGTTGTTCATGCTTATGGGCCGCTTGATCCAACATGTTGCATGTGTGTGCCCAATCCATAGATGGGAATTATGCTCTCACCTCTCTTTTTTATTTTATTTTAATAATTTCTTTTTTGAATTATTTTAGTTTTTATTTGCTCTCCCTTATTGATCCCCTTTTTGTTAATTATTTTTTTTTGTTATTTTTTTTAATAAACACAAACAAGTGACAAACAAATTAACCTAAGACACTTAAGGGCAACCTAGGTCTACAAATTAGATTTCACAAAGTGACTATGGCACCACTAAAGCCTACCCTCAAGTTCGTTCACTGCCAGGTAAGAGGTGGGGTAGTGGGAGGCTCCCTTTGCTTTCGCAAGGTCCTAATTAAAAATCACTTGCCCGCTTATAGCGTTTGTCGTTGACCTCTAACCTTAAACACCAGTTTCAAAAATGAGAACAGACTCACATGATACCAAAATCCCAATGTAATCCTAAGGCCGAGTCTACTTGCTTTTATTAGGCTAGGTGATGCAAGATGCAAAGATGGTTATTTTGGGCCAAGGAAGGGTGATGAAATCTCTCCCTTATCTTGCTTAGGGGGTATTGCCCTTAAAGTATTTTGAAATGAGTTGCAACAACCAATGCTCAATCAAGGTGTTTCAATGCAAGATTAAATGTAAAATGCATGATCATGATCTTGACAAAAATTTAAATGCTCACCTTGTCCCTCGCATTCTTAAAAAATAAAATGACTGAAAAAATAATTAAATAACTAATTAAGATGCATCCCTAAATGATGCATGTCCTATAACAGGAATGTGTGATTTCTACTGTTGAAATGAAATCTTTTATTTAAGTTCAAGTTTTTTTTAGTTAATGATGCTACCTAGCTAACACAAATTTATTTTTTTGAGATTTTCTAACATAGAAGCTAAAAAAATTAGAATATGTAGAAAATGAATTAAATCACAAGCTAACAAAATGCGGAAAATAAACTAAACCACACGAGAGAAGATTGAGATACTTACTTGGATCGTGATCCCTCGTCCTTTATGTTTTTTTTTAAGGAGATGTAGAAGGGGAGATGCACTTCAAATTTTTTTCACCTTTTTTTATAAGTGTACACAAAAGAAAAATAAAGCTTTTAACTCCAAAACTGTCAACTTCCCTGGCAACGATGCCAAAAATTAATGTGAGTGGATGCTCGTCGTTAAAAACACCACAGACAGAATTTCAAAATTTTGCACTCACACACAATAAAATTAAAATTTGAGCGTAGTGGCGAGTACGAGTCGATCCCACGAGGAGGTCGAGTTTTGAAATTAAAAACTTTAAATTTCTTTTAAAGAAAAATAATGAATATTTTATTTTGATTTTTAAATTTTAAAATAACATGAAATAAAACTATGTAAAGAAATATGGAGGGTCAAGAGAGAGAAAAATGGAGATTTAGAGAGAAAGTTTTAATCTACCAAAATTAAATGGTAAATAAAATAGAAAAAGTGGGGTAGAGAATTTTGTAGCCGTGGTGTGAGGGTAATGGCATCATATTCTCGAGCCTTTGAATCACGAGTTGTCGGGGACAACCACGTGCACTCGACCAGAAGACCCGTCTCTCTTGACTGACTTTAGACGAAATTTAGAAGGTGGAAGATAAAGAATTTAGAACGATATTAGAGGGAGATGGAGAGAGATCATGCTAAATAAAAATGAAGATTTGAATAATAGTAACACAAGAATTAATTATAAATTGAAATAAACATACAAGTGTGTAAAAATTACAACAAAAATAAATTACAACCAATCTAAGGTGGAAGAACAATATGAGAGAGAAGGGAAAAGTTCCTATGTAAGAGAAATAGAGAGAGAGAGAGGTAGAGAGAGAAGTATAAAAAATGGTCTAAAGTAACTAGAGAAGTGAGGGGGGAAGAGAGTACGAAAGCTACTACGTTATGTGTTTGTTAGTTGCCCTTCAAATGTCCTCCATAAGCCCCTTTTATAGGCCCAAGATCATCCCCCAACCCTCTTTATTTGCTTGCTTTCGGTGCCTGCCAACCACCTAGGAGCCAATGCCACCCACTTTATCATCCTCATTAAAGCCATCGTATCGTGCCATCCTCATCTCTTTGTTGTGAAAGGGCCTACCCACATGAAGGATGGTGGGTGTGGTAGAGACGAAGAGAGGGTGGTGGGTGACGGTGATGTGGTGTGCATGGGCCATGTGTGTTGATGGTGTCCGTGGGAGAGAGGTGTGGTGAGTGTGTTAGAGAGATAAAGAGAGAGGGAGAGGGAATATGGGGTGGCTACGGTGTATGTGTTAAGAGTAAAAGAGAGGGGAGTGAGATGGGGTCGACGCGGACAGTGGGGTGGTCGGCTGTCGTGCGAAGGGGCCGGATAGCTGCTTTGAAGAGCCATTAGCAGGTGGAGAGGCAGAGGGAGAGAGGAGGGATGAGGGAGAGCGTAGAGGGAGAGGTTAGTAGGGGTCCCGTGTGTGCTGTGTGTTGGCTGTGAAGAGGAGTGTGAGGGGATGGCAGGAGCGAGGGGGAGAGAGGAGCTGTGTGTGCAAGGGGAGAAACATTCATGGCAGTCGATGGTGACAGAGTGGGAGTGCTCGTGCATGGCCGTGGTCGTGGGTGTGTGTATGGCGGAGGCCGTGTGTGCAGGAGTAAGGGGGAGAGGGGACAATGGCGGCGAGGGCAGTTGCGGTGTGGCATGCAGGGTGAGGCACCGGCGGAGTAGAACGTGGGTGGAGGCCAGTTGTGGCGGTGTCTGGCTAGCACCGAGAGAGGGAGGGTCCGTGAGATCGACGGTGCATGGGAGATGGACAAGGGCTGCGTGCGTGTGTGAAGATGGCTGTGCAGGTTAGAGAGAAGGTGGGAGATCTACACAGGCAAAGAGGGGTGGGACACGCTGGTGTGAAAGAGAGAGAAGAGAGAGGGAACGCGTGGGAGAGAAGAGAGAGGGGAAGAGAGAGTATGTGAGTGAGAAAGGGAGAGAGAGAGAGATGTGCATGGGAGAAGCGACGCAGGCGGTAGACGGTGGTGCGGCCGGTGGCGAAGGGAGGTCGGTGGGAAGGAGAGAGAGAATGGTAGAGAAGGTGCATGCGGTGGTGGAGATGTTGCGACGGTGCCGATGGTGTGGGGCTACCGCAAACCATGGGTTGGAGAGAAGAGAGAACGGTGGGGAGGACAGGAGAGGCAGGCGTGTCGAAGAGAAGGGAGATGAGAAGGTGGTCGCGATAGCTGTGTGCTGTGCAGGGGGGCAGTGGAGAGGAGAGACGTGTGGGTTAGAGAAAGAGGAGGTGGGAGTGGTGGCATTGATGTTGGCGGCCGGAGGTGCACTGTGAGGAGGGACAGAGAAGAGAAGGGGGAGAAGAGAGTAGGTCGTGGGCTTCGCGGCGATGAGGTGAAGGTAGCAAGAGAGCATGGCCACCGGCGGTTGTGGCTGTAGCATAGAAAGAGCGCCGGAGATGTTGCAGACACCGTGGGGAAGCCGCCGTGGATGGAGGAGCCAGCCTAGTGCAAGACGCTGGTCGTGTGCATGGGCCCTTGCTGGCCTACGTGAAGATCGCCATGGGGAGCTCCGTGTGTTGAGGCAGCCAAGGGGGAGCACTATTCAAAAATGATAAACTTTGGATAAGTTTGTTGTATGCAAAAAAATTATAAGCAAACCCCTCATGTAAAATATATTTAATAATTATTTATTCTTCTCAAACATATCTCAAGTCCCATTGATTACGCAAACCCCTCATGTAAAATTTTAATTAATTATAGAAAAATCTCACTTTTGTGTAAAACTGATATTAAAATGTAAAACTTGCATAATTAATTACATTAAAGCCCAAGAATGATGAGTGTGATATGAATAAAAATATAAAATTATACGCTTATCCTTAATCGAATCTAGAAATGGAGACAGGAGAACCCATACTCCACAATTCTGGAACACAAACTCCCATTCTTGCATGGCAAACTGCTTACATATGAAGGTCGGAACATCAGGGCACTACGAGCAAGCTCAACACCAGCCCTATAATACAACGCACTAACTCAGCTGGTAGCTCCATGCCCTATTCTACATGATCGCGATAACACTTATATGCTACGGCCCGAGGAGGGATGAGCACGCAACCTTCACAAGCAGCTCCACTACCTCACACAAAAGCTTTCAGAAACTTCCGAACACATATCGGAAAAATGCGAGCTTGAGGAAGCATCATCTTAATAGAAACAGTGGAATCAAAACAAATAAAGCATATGATAAACAAAAACTCATGCGCACCTCCCAAGAGATGGGCACGACAATTCCGCCCTGTCAAGTGCCTCGAGCATGCCGGGACCCATGACTCGCCATGCTAGTGGAACTCTACAAAGGGGGCTAGGACTGGATGGCCGCCACGAACACTCACGAGCAACATGGCCAATCTGACCACACCTGAAGCACTCCAGCTCGGCTTCATCCACAATGCACGACTGGCCCACATGAAACCCACCTCATCTTGGACACTGTCCTTGCTGCTCAATCATATCACGACATCACGACAGTCGATCCTCCGATCGCTGATCTGACACCACCTTAACCTGCTCCTCTTGCTCCTGGCACCTCCTACCTGATCTGCTCCCTCTGAACAATCTCGACATCCAATTAAAACTTGTTCTCAGAGGGGAAGAACTCGAGTCAGGAGATGGCTGAGATGCCAATTCCGCCTGACTCCAAGATTGCTGGGAAACACATTGTTGCCGAAGAGTCCTCTGCAATTCCTCCTCTACAGCTACCGTGGCTTGATAGGCTGACTCCACTTCTGGCACACGGGTCGTAGCCATGAGGTGCCTGAGCTCTGGCTTCAATCCTCTAACAAACTGTTGAGTCCTCAGCTCCTCATCGGCCATAATATGGGGAGCATAGCAACCCAACTCCACAAATCTGGAGCAATACTGCATCACTGTCATGTCTCCCTGAGACAGCTCCATGAACTCATACATCCTTCTCGTCCTGACATGCTCCGGGTTGAAAGCTCGCTCAAATGCCGCAAGAAACTCCTGCCACGGAATCTGCCATAACGGACGAGACTGGAACACCGATTCCCACTCTATATTCCACCACGATAGAGCTGAACTTTGCAACTGATAACTCGCCAGTAGAACCTTCTCATCCTCAGCACACTCCAACGATCGGAGCACACGTTCCATCGCATCAATCCACGATCTCACTGCATCAGGATCCAGTTGGCCCTCAAATGTCAGCGGGTTAAAGTGCAGAAACTCCACAAGATACGTCCACGGCCACCATGCGACGAACCACCCTCACCAGCCTCGTAACCATGACACTATCGACTCATCTGCTGCATGAAAAACCGATACATACCGGTATAAAACTCGGCCTGATCCGGCATACTCGGGGCTACTATCACTGGGGGAGACAACTCTCTACCCGATTCCTCTCTACTCGGCTCCTCTTAGGCCCCCGCCGATACCTCAGGCAATGATCAGGTCTGCCTCCTCGGCGCCATCGAAACCTTAAAATAGCACAGAAATCATGGAAGGGTGAATAAAACAAGAACACCCTAAGCCAGCTGCCGACTATACTGGACTTTCTGGACTCTTAAGCACTGCAATCGTCCCGAATTCCCATGCATTTTCACAACCATGCTTTGATACCACCTATAACGACCCAAGATCCGGATACTGAGAATAACCCGATACCATTCGAATCTTGGCCAGTCACCCACGAGCCGGGAGGCTCGTAAGGGTTAAAGGAAGGTGTGGTTTGTTAGGTTCGGTGCAGTATTCAGAGGGGGGGTGAATGAATATAACCCTTTAAAAACCTTTACCCAATTAAAGGGTTATGATGCTCACTAACTATCTAGAGTGCTGACTAGACAGATGTATCAAATCTGAAAGACTAAATAGCAGTAGCACCATTCTTCCACTCAAATAAACTTTCGCTCACTCAACGGATTAAACACTCAGAACAAGATCTGATCAACCACTTGGAGCGCCCCTATGCAAACATCTAGCGGAAGCAAAACATATAGAGAAATCAGACCACTGCACAGAGGATTTTTAGGTGGTTCGGTCCTCCAGACCTACATCCACCCCACACTCAAACCTAGTGTGGCTTCCACTAGCTCACGCTAGAAACAGCAGACTCAGTGTGCAACAAATGCTGCCAAACAGCTTGACCAGGGGAACAGCCTCCCCTCTTCCTCCCAACCGGAGGGAACCACTAGTGACACCAGTCACTAGCAAACCAGAGACACACGGTCTCTCTTCCTCCAGACCTGGAGGGAACCCCTGGACTTGAATCCACAAGCCCAGAACCGGAGACAAGTCTCCCTTCCTCCAACCCGGAGGGAAACCTGGAGACCCAAGTCTCTCTTCCTCTAAACCCCAGAGGGAAGCACAACCGGAGATAAATCTCCCTTCCTCCAACCCGGAGGGAACCCACAAGCAGCCCACCTGCTGCTTGCAACCGGAGGTATCAATCTCCCTTCTCCTGAACTAATAGGAGGAACCCCGACCTCTCTACAGAGTATCGGAAACACAGCAAACCAGAAAACAAAGGAAAAATAATAAACGAAAATGACTTCAGCAAAACAGAAAGCTGAAAGATGAAGTGCACAATGTGGCTCTCAACGGAGCTGACTGGCCTGGATTTGATCCACGGTCCAGTAGACAGATCTTCAGGAAGCTTTTCTTCCTCTTCTCTTCTCTTCTTCTTCTTCTCTTTCACTCTCTCGATCTCTGCTCCTCTATACTCTTCGGCTCACACTTCTATCTCTCTCTTTCTCTTTCTTCTGCTCTCCTAATCTCTCACTCTCTGCTGCACTTCTTCTTCTTCACTCTTTCTACTCTCTTCACACGAGCACTATCTCTCCCTCTTCTTCTCCTTCTGCTCTTCTTCTTTCTCTTTTCTTTTTCTATCTGGATCGTGGCTCTCTGTATAGACTTTTCTTCTTGCCAACTCGATCACCTTCATCTGTGGACGAAGGTCTCATATATATAGCAGCAGCAGCATCATCAGCCACGACGTGTGACCTCCACATTTCCAGCCCTAAGAATTCGGACCATGTGGCAGTCTCTCAGCAGGCTTCATTATAGCCTCGGATCACGTGCTGCCCAGTCACGTGGAAATATTTCTTCCTCAGACCTGCAAGGAGATGAAAAGCCATTAAAACTGAGGGCCACAATAACTAGATCTGCACGAAGTATGTAGTAGCAATACTAGATGCACTGAGAACGACACGAGATACACAGGGTGACTACAACACGAGGTAAGGAAAGAATGACACGAGATACACTGTGACAGAACAGACACAACGAAGAGAACGACAAGAAGTGAGGTTATAAAACAACACGAGGTAAAAAGAAGAACGACACAAGATACATGGAGACAGAACAGAAACCAACACGAAGTGTGGTTTCAACATACGAACGACACGAAGACGAAATTGACACATACTGAAAACAACACGAAGATGAAGGGAACAGTGCAATGTCTAGACTTGAAGTACAGTTAAGTGTACAGACTTCACCAATGAATCACTCACTGTACAGACTTGCTATAGCAGTATGATGTACAGACTTTGATGAACAGTCCAAAGTATGGACTTTCACTGCAAACAACAATGTGTAGACTTCATGTAAAAGCCCAATGTATGGACATTGAAATCGAAGACCGATGTGCAGACTTGACGAATAAACCAGTGTATAGACTTGAAGATTGAAGGTGATGTATAGATCATGCACATACCAGAAGTCTAACACACACAATATATCAGTCATACACGTGCATTCTCCAGATGATATACAAATCACAATCATGAAGCTATCATCAAAGCACAATGTCAGCAGATAAACTGAATGAGCATATGAAGTCCTGAATGAACATTTCAGCAGGATGACTCACAATGATTAACATCAAACACCAATCATCAAAACCAGATAAATCATTAAAACCACAGTAATGAATGCTTTATGCATCAGTTTAACATGTAGCATGACTGATCATCAAATATGACTCTAAATTGAGCAGCAGGATGACTGAACATTTGATTAACTCACACCAACAATCAATCAACAAAACCATCATCAAAACCACAAGGGCACAACAATCTCCCCCTTTTTGATGATGGCAACACATTCAATATATTGAGTCATTCTGATGATGTGAGGCATTCTGAAGACTCAAATTATTCTCCCCCTTTGACTTCATCAAAAAGAAAATAATTTGAGAAGTTAAAGCATGCATAAAAGTTCAGTCAAATTCTCCCCTTTGCAATACTCCCCCTGAGTATATGAATGCAAGGTCACAAATGATATGAGCATGATTCAGCATGACAAGGAATGCTCCCCCTGAAGAGATGCCAATTGATATGTAAATGACGCATGACATGGAAGCTCCCCCTCAATAAGTGGACTCTTATGAGATAAATGAGAAGGAGACCACAGGGGCAAGAAATTCAGTTAACAGATTTTTCAAGGATGCTCCAGACATAAGAAATTCAGCCAGATTTTCAAAGAGATATCAATCTCATAAATCTGAAACATAAGTTTTCAAAGTCTTCTATCATAAGGGCTTATGAATGACATTTATTGAACATCATGGTTTAAACATGATGTATGCAGAGTTTATCAATAAAATTCTGTAATGATATCTAAAACCATGGTTTAATAAATATGAACCAAGCCCTCATATTTATCTTGATAAATCTCCCTTTCTCTTACACAATCAAACTTATTGACTTCTTTCGCAATTACATGCATCTGTATTGAAATCAAGCAATTTTGAAGTCATATGATTTTGTCTAGGGTTGTAGCAATTTGATTTTGGCATCAATATTCAGATATTTCAATTTATTCAATAATTTTCCTTGCTACAAATTTTACGTGCACTCTAGTTCAGTACACACCTTGTAACTAGAGGATATACCTTGATCAGAGGCCAATATCCCTAAGCCCTTAGTGTGACTAACTGTCATGCCTTATGTGAACAGAGTTAGCATTTACACATCATGACACACTACAACTCAATTTTTAATGAGTGAATTATATTTCTCAGTGTGCATGCCATTGCTCTGCCTGATTTTCAATGAATTCTCATTTTACAGAGTTAACTAAGGCACCTCATGACACAGTCCTTTGGACATGTGTTTCTCAGTGACCAAGGTCATTGCTCTGACAATTACTTTACCCTTTAGACAATTCAAAAACATTCATTTGCTTCAAAACAATATTAATCTCATGTACTTAACCAAATAAAGTCATGTATTCAAAAGTGCAGATTTCAGAAGTTTTTGCAAGGCATGAAACAGTTGGTTAAGATTTATTAAACATGATTCAGATATGTTAAGAGATTTTGAAGTTAAATTCCATGAATACATTAAGCTTAAACCACATGAGTTATTTCAGACATTCATAAAAGCGTATAATAGAAGATTTCTAGTTCAAGATTTTTCAGATTTATGATCGAGATAGCCCATTGAAATCTTCATGAAAGACTGAAAGAATTCTGAAGCCAAATGATACCAATTGATAGGAGAATTACCAATTGTTAAAAGAGATTTTGAAGCATAAAGTTTTCAGAATATGATCAAGGTTTGTCAACAAAATCAATAAGAAGGGATATGCTATGAAATCTGACAAATGTATGCATTTGACAACCTATATGCAAATCATTGACTCCCCCTTACAATATGCATTTAAACATACATGCAAATCACATATATGTACTTCAGATGAGTAGAGTTCAGAGGTATCAATTCAGACAATGCTGATGAGGAATGATTTTGCAAACACAGAATTAACTTGCTATGCAACATACTGTCCTACATGCAGGCTATGCACCAAGGATACATTAAACAAGTATGCAATCAATTCAGGTTTATGCATCCAATTCATGAGCATTTTTATCCTTTTTCAGATTTTTCAACATATGATGTAGTTCACTATTTTACATGAAGACTAGACCCATGGTACTAGGCGGAGGACTTGGTCCAGGGACCACCTCACACATGTCAGTAGCATCCAGACATACTCCATATGCCCTTCAACTTGTTCCATTTAATATACCATGATGATCATGTATGACAATGCAACATAAAGCAGTCCTTCATGCATTGAACAGCATCATTGTCACATGTAATGACAATCAGTCTATACACAATCAGTCCAAGTGTGCATTCAATGACAAGCATGCAATGCATTAACACAAAACACATGCATGGACGCAGAGTCTGTATAGTGCATCAACTGTATATACTAAAGAAGCATTCAAATTCAGTTCAACATATAGTACGAGAAGAGCATCAGATATGCAGAGTTGAATTCAATAGCTGAGTCTTGAATGCAGACTGATCAACTAGACAAGAGAAGATCATACAACAATCAGTCAAGCAGATCAACAATTTCAGATGATGAATTTAAAACAGACAAATCAGCATTTTCAGATTATGAGATTTAGGCAAAGTTCAGAACTAACCTGAAGGGTTGAATCCTGGGGTTTTCATTCTTGAGTGCCTTGGTTAACCCCTTTCATTTCTCTTTCCAAGGCACACCTGCATCAAATCAATCAAGTTGATCCTGCAGAGACCCAAGCAGTCTTGGGTCCTGCACTACCCCTATCAGGTGTTCTAAAAGGTTTCTTACCAGAATAATCATCAAATTCCATCAGATAGCAATTATTCATGGAATGACCAACCCTTCCACAACATCTACATGACACCACCGAATTAGCTGAAGTATGATGCCTATGTAGATGAGCATGAGTATTTCTTTGATTATCATGAAAATTTTTCTTTCCATAATCAACTAGCCGACAGTTGGCAGCTTTGTGGCCTAGCTTACCACATTCAGAACATGTAGAAATCTTTCTTTTATATGCAACTTTATTTCTTCCAAAGTCATTTTTCTTTGTAGGAAATTTAGCATATTTGAAATTCATATTCCTACCTTGGATATGCCAACAATCTTTGACTGTGTGGCCATACTTTCTACAATGAGAACATTGAAGGGGGTTTCTTTTAAACGACCCTGACCAGCATTGTGCAGCAACATGTCCTATTTTTCTACAGTTATAACAATCAATTTTCTTATCCCATGGGACATGCTTTCTAGCCTGATTGTTTTGAGCAGCTCCTAGGTCATCCTTTTCCATCAAGTTACAATCATGCATCAAATGTCCATATTTGTGACAGTAGTGACCGATCATTTTCTTTCTAGATGCATGCGAGTGTGGGTGAGGACTGTGATCAATATGCATAAAAGAGTTCTTTCTATATGTTTTCTGTTTTTCATTCTCTTTCTGATTTTTGTACTGAGGTGAGAATGAGATAGAGGGCTTTTCTTGTTCTGAACTTTTAACGAAAACAGTCTTCAGTTTTTCTCCAAAAGGCTTCTCAGCCTTCTTCATGTCTGGACTGTAACCCAGTCCCTCCTTCTGAAAATTTACATTCGCACCAAGGAGCTTATTCAAATTGTCTCTTCCCTTAACAAATTTTGACAGGGAGTTTTTTAGATCTTCAATTTCTCTTTCCAAAGACACAATGTGGTCCTCACACAACATAAGTTGATTTTGCAATTCATCATTCAGACTTTTCAGAGTCTCATTTTCCAGTGTCAATGTGAATTCATTACTCACTTCATTTTCTTTCAGAATAGATTTCCCTTTTTCAACTGTCAGGAGTCTCTCAGACATGGCGGAATTTAGCAACCTCAATTCTTCATTTTTATTTTCCAATGAGGAGATTTGTTCCTTATTCGTATTCAGATCAACTAAGCACATATCATGAGATGTTTTTAGTCTCTGACAGTTTTCACATGAAACATTAGAATTTATCTGTTCACATCTCCTTTTTAACTTTCTATTTTCAGATTTTAATTTCTTGGATACTTTGAACAAGTCTTCATACATCACTATTAATTCTTCAAAGGAGTATCCATCTGATTCGGATTCAGAATTTACCTTGGATGAGGATTCCTCATCATCCCGGTTGGCCATTAAGCATATTGACTTTCTTCCTTCTCTATCAATGTCCGAGGTGTTCCCTTTGAGTTTCAATAACTCTAGACAATCATCCTTTGTGTGTCCAGCCTTCCTGCATTTGTAGCAAATATTAGAGTCAATAATCTTGGCAGGATTAGAAGTATACCTTCTTTGCTGTTTGCTACCGTCAAGCTTTCCTTCTCTTTTTCTCAGAAATTTCCTGAAGTTACTAATCATCATTCCAATGTGGTCTTCATCAATTTCAGGCCGCGAGAGGCTACTTTTCTTGCTTGATGATCCACTGTGGCTGGATCTGTTTGCTTTGCTGGAGCTAGCCTTCAGCACGATTGGCTCCATTGCAGACAATCTGAAAGCTCAGAACAAACTGAAGCACCTAAACCAAATAAGCAAGACAAAGCACTAAGACGGAGAATCAAAGCTACGAACACAGAAAGCACACTCTGATAAACACCAAACAAACCAGCAGGATCCTCTGCAGATTGTTAGATCAGATAGATCAGAGACCTGCTCTGATACCAATTGTTAGGTTCGGTGCAGTATTCAGAGGGGGGGTGAATGAATATAACCCTTTAAAAACCTTTACCCAATTAAAGGGTTATGATGCTCACTAACTATCTAGAGTGCTGACTAGACAGATGTATCAAATCTGAAAGACTAAATAGCAGTAGCACCATTCTTCCACTCAAATAAACTTTCGCTCACTCAACGGATTAAACACTCAGAACAAGATCTGATCAACCACTTGGAGCGCCCCTATGCAAACATCTAGCGGAAGCAAAACATATAGAGAAATCAGACCACTGCACAGAGGATTTTTAGGTGGTTCGGTCCTCCAGACCTACATCCACCCCACACTCAAACCGAGTGTGGCTTCCACTAGCTCACGCTAGAAATAGCAGACTCAGTCTGCAACAAATGCTGCCAAACAGCTTGACCAGGGGAACAGCCTCCCCTCTTCCTCCCAACCGGAGGGAACCACTAGTGACACCAGTCACTAGCAAACCAGAGACACACGGTCTCTCTTCCTCCAGACCTGGAGGGAACCCCTGGACTTGAATCCACAAGCCCAGAACCGGAGACAAGTCTCCCTTCCTTCAACCCGGAGGGAAACCTAGAGACCCAAGTCTCTCTTCCTCTGAACCCCAGAGGGAAGCACAACCGGAGATAAATCTCCCTTCCTCCAACCCGGAGGGAACCCACAAGCAGCCCACCTGCTGCTTGCAACCGGAGGTATCAATCTCCCTTCTCCTGAACTAACAGGAGGAACCCCGACCTCTCTACAGAGTATCGGAAACACAGCAAACCAGAAAACAAAGGAAAAACAATAAACGAAAATGACTTCAGCAAAACAGAAAGCTGAAAGATGAAGTGCACAATGTGACTCTCAACGGAGCTGACTGGCCTGGATTTGATCCACGGTCCAGTAGACAGATCTTCAGGAAGCTTTTCTTCCTCTTCTCTTCTCTTCTTCTTCTTCTCTTTCACTCTCTCGATCTCTGCTCCTCTATACTCTTCGGCTCACACTTCTATCTCTCTCTTTCTCTTTCTTCTGCTCTCCTAATCTCTCACTCTCTGCTGCACTTCTTCTTCTTCACTCTTTCTACTCTCTTCACACGAGCACTATCTCTCCCTCTTCTTCTCCTTCTGCTCTTCTTCTTTCTCTTTTCTTTTTCTATCTGGATCGTGGCTCTCTGTATAGACTTTTCTTCTTGCCAACTCGATCACCTTCATCTGTGGACGAAGGTCTCATATATATAGCAGCAGCATCATCATCAGCCACGACGTGTGACCTCCACATTTCCAGCCCTAAGAATTCGGACCATGTGGCAGTCTCTCAGCAGGCTTCATTATAGCCTCGGATCACGTGCTGCCCAGTCACGTGGAAATATTTCTTCCTCGGACCTGCAAGGAGATGAAAAGCCATTAAAACTGAGGGCCACAATAACTAGATCTGCACGAAGTATGTAGTAGCAATACTAGATGCACTGAGAACGACACGAGATACACAGGGTGACTACAGCACGAGGTAAGGAAAGAATGACATGAGATACACTGTGACAGAACAGACACAACGAAGAGAACGACAAGAAGTGAGGTTATAAAACAACACGAGGTAAAAAGAAGAACGACACAAGATACATGGAGACAGAACAGAAACCAACACGAAGTGTGGTTTCAACATACGAACGACACGAAGACGAAATTGACACATACTGAAAACAACACGAAGATGAAGGGAACAGTGCAATGTCTAGACTTGAAGTACAGTTAAGTGTACAGACTTCACCAATGAATCACTCACTGTACAGACTTGCTATAGTAGTATGATGTACAGACTTTGATGAACAGTCCAAAGTATGGACTTTCACTGCAAACAACAATGTGTAGACTTCATGTAAAAGCCCAATGTATGGACATTGAAATCGAAGACCGATGTGCAGACTTGACGAATAAACCAGTGTATAGACTTGAAGATTGAAGGTGATGTATAGATCATGCACATACCAGAAGTCTAACACACATAATATATCAGTCATACCCGTGCATTCTCCAGATGATATACAAATCACAATCATGAAGCTATCATCAAAGCACAATGTCAGCAGATAAACTGAATGAGCATATGAAGTCCTGAATGAACATTTCAGCAGGATGACTCACAATGATTAACATCAAACACCAATCATCAAAACCAGATAAATCATTAAAACCACAGTAATGAATGCTTTATGCATCAGTTTAACATGTAGCATGACTGATCATCAAATATGACTCTAAATTGAGCAGCAGGATGACTGAACATTTGATTAACTCACACCAACAATCAATCAACAAAACCATCATCAAAACCACAAGGGCACAACATGGTTATGCATTGAAATTCTAGTGATTCGCAGTAATTAAACTGCACAATTAATTATTTAACTGACAGAAATGAAATTACCTTTTATAATAATTAAATAAACCTATAGAGTTCAGTCCACAAGTACAGTCAACAGAAAGAAAAAATGTACTTTACTGTGGGGTACGACCCTAGCACGGGCAAGCTGGCGAACTAGTAGACCTCCGAACGGGCGGCCCCACCTCCAGGAGAGTGCTAAACCTGAAAAGTAGGGAGTGAGTCTCGTCTCACTGGCTCAGTAGGGGTCCCGTGGATCCCCACCATAAACGAAAGCAGTAAATAAGAGTAACAGCAATGACAATAGCAACAGCGCGAATAACGATAATGATAGCAGAAATAAACAACGGTCGGGATGGTAAAAACGGCTAGCTAGAGAAACACGGAACTCTACACTAGCCTGGTTCCCAACCAGGGAACCTCGACCTCTAGCCGGGATCGCTAACCCACAGCGAACCCACAATCCTACTACCTAAAGGAAACCTACAACGGCACGGTAGTAATCTGTCCCACGAAAAAGCCGATAAAGCCACGTGGCTAAACACACGGCTATTGGATATATGTTGCTTTGATGATGTCTAAGTATGATTCATTATCATACTATTGAATTAATTCAACTATGCTCTAATGTACATGATAATGTTTTTGATGCTCCCTAACTATGCTCATCACGAAAGGACTCAAGACTCATGAGATATTCAAGCAAATATTGAGAGAATTCAAGAAAGGGAAATTAAGATTTGAAGAAAGGACCTTGGCAGACCAAACTGCGTGGAATATGCTCCTAGAAGCTAAGACATTACTGTTGCACAGAAATCGAGGTAATTGAAAAAATTGATGGTTTGCATAGAAACCAAGATAAGGTTGGCAAAAGATTGGAAAAACTTCAAGGACAAGGAGCTATGCATATAGTGGAACTTTGCTGCAAAGGTTGAGAAAAATTCAGATAAGAAGTGCAACTTTAAAAGGACAGGTCGACACTACAGTTATAGTAGGTCGACATCATGGTGCTTCGAGAAAGCGTTGAAGACAGGATTTTGTAAAGCAGTGTCAACACCACTTCAAGACAGGTCAACACCACTTAAGGTAGAGTCGACACCACAGTTACAGCAGGTTGACACCATGGTGCTTCCAGAAAGCGCTGAAGATAGGATTTTGTAAAGCAGTGTCAACACCACTTCAAGACATATCAACACCACTTAAGGCAGTGTCGACACCACAGTTACAGCAGGTCGACACCGTGGTGCTTCTAGAAAGCGCATAAGACAGGATTTTATAAAGGAGTGTCAACACCACTTCAAGATAGGTCAACACCACTTTTACATCAGGTCGACCTCATAGACGAAGAAACTCAAAAGTACTATGTACGATCTGTCTTTTCGAAAACCGTCGAGAGAGCATTAAGTATAGGCATAAACCTCCAAATACACACCTTTTGAGGTTTGGAAAAGCATCCTATGTCAGAGGCACTGCCATCTCTTTATGACACCTCAGAACATCTTTTTGAGAAGACTTGGTCAGCCACCAAATCTGTGAAAGTCTTCTCTGCCTGTAGACTATCTTTTCTGTCCTATGCAAGGACTGTTCAGGTGGTCTATCTTCAAGTGCACACTGGACAAAGCCTTGTCCCGCTGCCACAGCTCTCACAAAAGGTCCACTTTCTTCCTGCCACCATCCTATTCTAGGACTGGTCTGAAAAGCCCTACAGTTCAAGTCAACCTTCTGCAGAATATCTACTTCAGCCAAGAAAGATTTTTTGGAGGGAAATGTAACTTTCCAACTGCTTCCTTATATTTGATGGACCAAGTCAAGCTATGCTGAAAGAAAGTCAGAGTTCAAATTTGAATCAGTCTTATTGCAGATTGCCTTGTAGGGAAAATTTTCCCACTGGCTCCTCTACAAATACCTGAAGCTTCTATTGGAGAAGTTGTTGTTGCCTTAGAAGAAAGCCATGCCCTTGAGCATCCAAGAAGAAATCTATGAGGAAAAGAAAAGGGGAGTGTGTGCAGCGCAGCTCTAGTCCGACCTAGACCAGTGTTGTAAGAGAGAAGAGAAAAGAGAGAAGGAGAAAGGAGAGAAGCCTTAGAATGAGAGCAACCCTGCAGAAAGCCTGAAGAGAAGATCCATTTGGATCTATGTCTGATGCTACGGCCATCGGTCTTCAAACTCTTATCTGAATCTACAGTAGGAGTTCTTCGATGCCTTGTTTTATCTTTCATTTCTTGCTTTAAACTCTATATCTTTGTGTGGTCTGCTGTGTTTACAACATTGCCCGGTGCTCTGTTTAGAGACCGGAAGTCTTTTTGCTGCACTTTTAGCTTGTAGTTTTTTGTGTGGGGGGGGGTTGAGGACTTTGTCCTCGTGTGGTAAAGCCTCATCAGGTTTGGTGAGGGGTGGAAGTAGGTTGCGGGTTTACAACCGAACCAACTTAAAAATTCCTTGTGCAATGGGGTGTCCTTTGTGTGATTGATCCATTTCTTTTTTCCCCCATTCAGAGGACAGCCAGCATAAAGGATTTACACTTGTATTGATTTATCCGCACTGGCTTATGCATTTGTAGTTGGTTGTTCAACACTCACTCTAGCATCATCTTCACTCATACAGTCAGCTCATACTTAGTTGTTGTGTATTGTGATACCTGCTAACCAGTGCAATAGATCTCACTTAGTTCTTAACCGTCTCTGAAGGGCTGTCGACCTCACTACATAGCAGTGTCGACCTCAGCTCTCTACATAGTTGTGATCTGTTGAAGGAGTGTCGACGTCAATAGTCTGTGCACTGTCTTTTGCCATTTCCATTTGAGCTATTCCCATTAGATCCGCTATGCATTGTGTCTAAGTGTCTCATTTGCTTTATAGGAGTGGTTTATGTTTTTATCAGCCAAGAGTTTTAATTAGGCCAAAGTTTTTGGTAGGATCTATTCAACCCCCCTTCTAGATCTAGTTGCACCCCAAGGACCCAACAATTGGTATCAGCGCTTAGCTCTGTTATTCTCAGATCCAATGATCTGCAGAGAAAGATCCCGGTGCATTTGATCTAATGGCTTCATCTGTTGAACAAGCTTCAATGATTTCCCCACCCTTATTCGATGGTTCTGATTTTACCTTGTGGCTATGGAAGATGTGTGCCTTTGTCAACTCCATTGACACAAGGTTATGGAATCTCATATACTTTGGTCCGCACAAGCTACCATCAGATATGTCTAAATGGTTTGCTGATCATAAGACCAAAAATGTTGATAACCTTGTTGCTTTCAAACTGATAAGAGCTGCAGTAGATATCACCAAGTTTCCCTTTGTATCAATTTGCAGCACAACTAAGTAGATTCTGGATGGCTTGATAGACACCCATGAAGAAGAAGAACGAAGACACAAATGCATCATGGTTGATCGTCCGGAACAGTCCCGTGACCCGTCCTCATCTCAGGTAAGCTCTGACTCCGATGACTTTACATTTGAAGAACTTATGGATGCATATGATGAGTTGGCTAAGCAACACAAGAAGCTAAAGTCTGAAAACAGAAAATTGAACAAGAAGCTTGAAAACATTTCTACGAACAGCTCTCCTTGTGAAAAATGTTCTGATCTTGAGCTAGTGAATGAAACCCTCAAGGTTGACATAGATACACATAAAGAACACATTGCATGCTTAAAAGATGAAAATGGAATCTTGCGAGCTGAAATCACTAGATTGGAAGTAACTGTAAGACAGTTTCCAGAAAAATCTAAGTCCTTGTCAAATGGCCAAGACTTGGCTAAAAACAAGGTTTCTATTAAAGAAAATGAAAATTTGAAAAAGTAGAACAATGAGTTATTTGTTGAACTTCAAGCATGTCAGAAGGGTAAGGGTGTGAGTGTTAATGACTCAATAAAAATGGCTACCCTTCAACAAGAATTTGATTACTGCAAAACTGTGATAACATGTTGAATGAGCAGCGTGCCACTTGTGAGAAAGATTTAGGTAATTTGGAACAACACATCATCTTACTTGAAAACAAATTTCAAAATCTGAAAAGCTCACTGTCAAAATCTGTTAAGGGCCAAGAAAATCTGAACAAACCATTAGGGACAAGAGTGAACTCCTGGAGAGAAGAGCTTGGGCACCGACCAGTGAACAAAAAGGTCTTTAAAAGCAAGCCGTCTACATCATCTGGTTTCAGCTCAGATGTTGCCCCGTCTTCCCAATCACCACCAAAACTTTCTGTGGCCCAGAAAAATCAAAATCAGAACGGAAACCTGAAAAAGAAAACATTAAGGCAAAAATAGAAAAATGAGTTTTTTTGTTCTGATAAGAATAATAGACACCATGACTTCCAGAAAAAGTATGCTTCATGTTCCTATTATGGTCAACAAGGTCACTTGATGCATAAGTACTATGACATGAAAAATGATGGTCTGATAGGATGCAAGTTTGAATTTGATTTTACTCACAATAGAAAACTAGCCAAGGGAGCTCAGCCCCTCTACTGCCACCACTGTGGGCGGTTTGGGCACAATATGTCACATTACTGGGATCTAAAAAAAGAAATTGTGAAATCTTTTGTTCAGTGTTATCACTGCAAAGAGTATGGCCACACTGTGAAAAATTGTTGGCTAAAAAGGAGAGAGAACCCTCATGCCAAAGACATGAACGTTCAAGGTTGCCCACTAAAAGTCACCACATTTTGTCATACGAAGGGTGAAAAATCCCTTGTGTGTTGTCCTTACTATGGGAAGGCAGGACATGAAATGTATGACTGTCATACCATGAGGAAAGATGACTTGACAATCTTGATGAAAAAGAGCTCTCTTATTAAACACACCACTAACCCTGAAGGACCCAAGAAAACTTGGGTACCTAAAATTTTAAAATAAGAATTGTGGGTGCAGGGTGCCTTGGAGCTGAACAAAATGGATGATCAGGTAAATAAAAACTCAAGGCACAAGTTTGTGAATAAATTTTTCAACTTATGTTATTTTGCATGATAGGCTTGCTTTGTAGTTATTGCATTATAGGTCTGTCTTCAATAAGTCCTGCAAGCTGAAATTGTCTCCCTGAACTGGTGAAACAGCCTCCATGGTTTAGATGAACATCTGAATGTCTGAGCTATACATTTGATTAACACTTGGTTTGAGTTTTTGGTATATCGAATGGTGATGTGCAGAAAGGTAGGTTAAGCTTGCCCAGAACTCTCACTATGCGTGAATTGGGTCTTCGGATCGCCTTGTACCAGAAATATCTAATTTTAGATGCTTAATCCATGAGAAATCTGTCATGCTGATGGAATTGATATGATGATGAGTCGTTGTTTGCTTTTTGCTACCATCTAGCAGCCATATGAATTCTTGTTTAGCACTTATTGCTTTTGATGATGTTTGCCATGGCTGCACATATATCTCAACTCATCACTCATGTGGATATATAACATGTTGATTGACTATCTTAACCTCCATAAGCATTTGACAAAGGGGGAGTCTAAGAGTTTGCACCATAGTTTAGAATGCATTGCAAATAACCTGTGCTTGCATCACCTTGTGGTCTCATGCACTGCAATGCGCATCATGTTAAAGGGACACAACAACGCACATTAATTTGTATCATTTCTATTGCATCATGTGCTCACCTAAGTCATAGGCTGCATACTCCAGTATCAACCCATGCACAAGTTTAGGGGGAGTCAGCATAAAATCCAGCCTGCACTCTCGCACATTTTTATTGACATATGTATAGACTGCATCTTCTTAGGGGGTGCTTGTTCTGAGAAAAATTATGTAGAAATCCGCTTTGTTGTTGATCAGGTCGACCTTAGACCTACTCAGGTCGACCTCGCAGTTCATTTCTGCTTGAAAATGCTTCTCTGTCGGAGCTCAGTGCATCGACACCATGAAGTGCATGTGTCGACACTCCTCTACATCTACTGGTCTTATTTCACTCCAGTCGGAGCTCACTACACATCCTCAGTGACACGACGGCGACGTGGAAATGGATCGACGGCAACTCCGGAATCACGAACAGGACGGATAACTTGCTACTTCGCGCAGCTCGGCCTCACGCCGGACGGTCTCACACCGGGCGACACTCAAACTCACAAAATGAGAAAGAGGGAAGGGAAGGAAACACAAGGGGGATGGCCCTTACGTGATTGCAAATTCTTCAGCTTCATTCATGTGTAAACCATTACATTAGCCCTCCCTTATATAGGGAAAACTATGACTTTCAAACCTTACACTTTCACTAATTGGGTTTATACCCTAGCCTAACAAGACAAAACCCACCCACCCATGTTTGACTTTGTAGGTTTAAAATATAATATTTTGAATACTTTGGTGGTTAAAATACAAATACCACCATAGTAAAATACACACAATACATACACACATAAATACGTAAAAGTAAAATACTCAGGATGCCGAGTCTTCGAGTGAGTCTCCGAGCCACAAGCTCGGTGTCGGGGAAGTGCGGTGTCGGCTCCGAGTATGGGGCCCGGTAGTGGGCCCGATGTCCCCACGACTCAGGGAGAGAGTTCAATACTCATTCTCACTTTGTACTCAACTTCACTCTCTGCATAAATCAGGCTTTTGCATCATAATGTGATATGTTGTGCTTTATCTTGGGTCTGAAATGCTCTTTAAATCTAAACCTTCCTGGATGTCTGAAACTCTGCCATCTTTGTATGCTCAGATGTCTGATCCTTGATTCCTTGAATACCTTGAACTCCTTGGAGGATTTTCTACCTGTCCTTGAGTTCACTTATCAGAGTAAATCCTTAAAGAGGAATCTTCTTTATATAGTGTTGCAGTACTGCCCTAAACATGAAAGTGATTGGTTTAAATTTAATGATTTCTTGAGCTTTAAAGATTAATGGTCTTGAAAGTGGATGCATTCAGACTTAATGGACCTACACCAATTTTTCATGTCTTGACTTGCTATGCCTTCTTGAATCTGAAAGGTTATCCTAGTACAAAGGCATCCTTGATTGAGAAACTTCATTTTAGTATTGTTTTTAAACATTTGTCAAATCTGAAGATTTCGAAAAGGGCTACAATGAAAGCAATGAACTTCAGTCATGCTGAGTAACTAGGGATATTGGCATTTGATAAACGTACATCCTTATGTAAAAAGGTGTGTGCTGAGTTCAGTGCTCTAAGGCAGAGCAATGGCAATGGATTTACTGAGAAACCGAGTCCCTTCACCAATGAAGTGGAGAGGACAACGTCATGAAGTGCCATGCAACCTCTGTTATACATGACGCAGAATGATGAGCTACACTAGGGGTGTTGGCATCTAATCAACATGCACTCTCACGTCAAAAGGTGCATGCTACACTTTAATGTTCGTAAAAATAATAATACCTGATATCCAGCAATGGTTTCAAAAGAAAAATCAGAATCTGTAGTGCCCATGGGCAAAATCAGAAACGTCTAGGTGTTTAACCTCAATACTAATTGTCGTTTCTTTTGAGGAGCTAATGGAATTGAATGTGTAGGCTGAGAGGAGGTTACCCTAGTTTTTATATGTAATTCTGGTTCATTTCTATTAATATTGAATGCAAATCTTTTTTAAATGCTTATCTTCGAGAAAACTTAGAATTCATCAGTCTTTAAACCAATCTGAAAATAGGGGGTTTATCTTTGGTGTTCTATAGCAGAAGATTCTAAAAAATATGTAACTCTGCATTTATGAACTTGGCTTCAGATTGAAGATCTCCCTAAAATGTCTTGAATCTGATCCTTGGGTCCAGATTTCTTGTTGATCCATGCTCTTGGCTGTTATGAAAACATCTCCTCCCAACAATTGGCATCTCTTAACAATTGGTATCAGTTTCTTCATGTATTTGGTTGGTTTACATTCTCTTCCTCCATGCATTGCATAGAATACATTTAAAAAAATGATGAAAACCAGAAAACTTAAAAATCTAAAAAACCTGAAAACCAAATCTATTTTATGGCTGCATAATTACTCTCTGATTGCATCTTCCTGCTATGATCAATCTCTTGAATATATTTATCTCTCATGTTTTATCCTATGTTGCCTAGTTGTGACATCATGGCATCCGATGCCACCTTGTGTTGATGTCAAGCCAAGGGCCCAACCCCCAAGGGACCCAACAATTAGTAAAAAGAATGACAATTGGTATCAACTTTGCACCAGAGCTATGCTCTTGCATCTGGCTGATCCAGAGCTCATTGCATTTGGTTACTTCAGTCTTGCACTTTAAATCCTTATCACCCCATGTGATTACTGTCACGCCCCGAGATTATGCTGCGAAAATAATCGAGAACGTGAACAGCCGGCTAGTACACCTCGAGCAAGCAATATAATCAGAGCGCAAGACAATCACATAAAAGTAGTTGCACCATTAATTTAATCAAACCTTCAACTTTATTCCACAATAATAAAATGTACATCATATCCTTAACTCTTGACAACCTTTACATCATAGACTCAAGAAAAATCAAAAATTACATCTGCACTAGACACTAAATTCACAAAGGCTTCTCTCGATCATATATCCTTCAATCACTCTCGAACCCGCTACTTGAGTAATCCAAATCCGATTCACTTGTGCTTCCTGAAACATTGAGAAAGTAGGTAATGAGCACACTTGTCCAGTAGGTATCTTCATATCAACATGAAGGTAAGTTTAAGTGATTAACATTTTAGCTCTAGAGAACAAGATAAATCATGCAGATACGATGAAACACGTATAAATCCAAGTAACAAGTTATGATCAAATATGAGATATGAGAATATGATTGATCAAGTATATGACAAGAATGTAAGTTTTGGCCTTTTTCATGAACAAGAATATAACAAGAATGTACTTTTCATCACCATAAAGGTTATGCACTAGAAAGTCATGTAATAAGCAAGAAAGTACACATGTCCCCGTGGATTTTCACTTATTTATAAAGAAAGTACTCCCAACGTAATGCGACGCCAGTAGTATCATACCCCATGGTTTACAGTATGTTTCCGATAATCAACCAAGAGGACTAGCATAGAGCCCCTGAACAATCAATGCTCGAACTGCATCTTCAAGTATAAATCAAGCTACTTCCACGTTTATATCAATAATGTGGCCAATAAAGTACAAGTTCAACAATAATTCCATGATAAGGTAACCAAGACATAGAATGCTTCAATTAAGAACACAAGATTTTAAGGATGACTTAATTGGACATTATGTTATGGAAGAAATTCGGCAGCATAACGGTACATTCATTAGACTTCATAATTCAAGTTTAACTTGGTTAGACATAATTTAGGCTCCAGATAATCCTAATATTATCCAGGAACTCAAGAAAACCAACCCCAAAAGGTCAAACCTTAGGTTAGACATAAGTAGGAATCAATGGGCCTATTACAGGACCGTTTCCTTGAGCCAAGCGGTCTAGTGCAGGACCATTTGATGGAATAAAACATCGAAATAGTAAAACCACCTGGAGCTTTAGCGGTCTAGTAGATGGCCATTTAGCATCCCTTAGCGGTCGAGTTAATGGCCGCTAGCAGATCCTGGCGGTCAAACAGGAGGCCGCTAAGGTCTAGAGTACATAAAACATCGGTAAAAGTACTTTCTAGATAATGGACTTTAAGGGTAAAATCAACTCGGTGTCCTAGTGGGAATCCTAGGCTCGCAGAGTCTTATGAAGGTCTTGAAACAAGATTTCCTAGTCCGTTGGAAGGAATATCCAATGGCGAGGTTATCAAGTCCAAGATTATGTACTTAATGTGCAAAAGTGTAACTAATGACAATATACCGGGATATGTGCCATATACTTAAGAAAATAACTCTTAGAAGAGAGATAATAATGTAAGACAGTGATCAAGTTAAATCATGAAACATGTATTTATTATAAGAGTATATGATTTTGGTCATAAATTAACATAAGTTAAAATAATACCATTGTGCATAGAAACATGAAATCTACTATGATGAACAAGAAAATTAACTAAGTATATGAAACCAGTACTCAAACCAGCAAATAAAACTTAGTTAACTAGGATTATTATACAATAATTATGGCTAATCTGTAATATGTTTCAGGTTAACAATATTACAAAAATCAGAAAACGTAAACGGTCTAATGTAGGACCGTTTCACTGGGCCAAGCGGTCTATCGGGCAACCGCAAGGTTCTCTGGCGATCTACAGGAAGACCGTTTCTCCCCGTATTATAGAAAACTTAATAAAAAGGGATAAAATACCAATCTAAGACACATCATGCCTAGAAATCAACATATATAAACATGGTAGAACAGGTATAGGTCAACAATATGCTTGGGTTTGTCTAATAAACAAGAAAATTCCTTTTTATCTTCATTAGGGCTAAGAATTATGCATGAATAGTATACTAGATGCATAGTCCCAATAAAACAAGAAATCCACGATGTACAATGCATGAAATCTACTGAAACCAAAGGACTTTTATTCTTGACTTCGAGTTTAAGTCTTTCATGAGATAACCTACCTTAATTAGTACTCCTAGACTGCCAATTTCTGACTGGAAGTAAGCCCTAGTTCTGCACGTCCTATGCTAAACCAGCAACTTCACGCCCTTGTATCTCCTGATTCCCTTGTTTTAAAGACGTGAAATTTTGAGGGTAAGAAGAGGGTACTATAAGGAACAATTTGCTCTAAAGAACCTCTATCTATTTATCTCGTTTATGGCTTCTATTGTCCTGATCAACCTGGGTCAGTCGCATAATTCCCTGTGTCGTTTACACCGAACCAACATCTTTGTAGGCTTCTATCTCCCTATAGACTTGATTGCCTAGAATGAAATTTTGAGTAAAGTTAGATCTAACTAAAATGAACAACTTCTTAGAAGAACTTACCTCTAATTCTTTCTCTTTACCTTAGTTCCACGCGAGCCAAAAGCAAGGGTCGCACAGGTGAAATCTGGGTCTATTTATAGGTTTAGCTAGGGTTTTGAGGATTAGACTGATTCTAGAGTCCCAATTAGGCTTTCAATTCGATATTCTATCCTTCTAGACTTATCTAATTAATAGATAGCATCGATCCTAGGTGATTTAGATGTTAAAGTTCCTATCTTCTCACATTTTCTTCCTCTCACGGAATCTGCAGAGGCTAGCGGTCTAATACTAGACCATTTTCCCTAGCTATGCGGTCTCGCGATAGACCATTTTCCATACCAAGTGCCGAATTTGAACGGGTTCAAACTCTTTTGATATTATCCGCCCATTTATCCTATTTATCCTTTAAATTCTGTGATTACACCCATTTTAGGCTTTTAGAATATGGGCTAAGGTCCAAAATAGTCTTTTTGGGCCAATTGGGTTTATTATATGGGCCTAATCCTCTTGGATCAATGTAGGGCCATAATACTTGGATTTAATTAACCATAATTCATTTAATAGCCTATTTAAATGCTTAAAAATTATATTTTTAATCCAAAAAATTCTTTGAAAATCCTCAGGCGTTACACCCTCCCCCACTTAAAAGGAACTTGGTCCCCAAATTCAATACATGGATTTATGGAGAGTGTACTTACATTCAAATATCTTTGGGAATCTTTTGTGCATAGCTTCTTCAGTTTTCCATGTTGCTTCATGTAGACTTGATTTGGTCCATTGGATCTTGACCATAGGAATAGTCTTATTCCGAAGTTGACGTACTTGTCGCTCAATGATCTTGACTGGCTTTTGCTCTTATGTTAAGTCATTTTTCATCTCCAAGTTGTCATAAGTAATAACATGGAAGGGATCAGGTACATACTTCTTGAGCATTGAGATGTGAAATACATCATGAACTCCTGCTAAGAGCATCAGCTTCAGCATTAGCTTTCCCTGGATGATATTGAATAGTAAAGTCGAAGTCCTTGAGATACTCCAACCATCTACGTTGTCGCATATTTAGCTCCTTCTGGGTGAAGAGGTACTTTAGACTTTTATGATCTGAAAAGATGATGAATTTCTCCCCATAAATATAATGTCACCAAATCTTTAATGCGACTATAACCGCAGCTAGTTCCAGATCACGCACAGGGTAATTTTCTTCGTGACGCTTTAATTATCTTGATGAATAGCAAATCACCTTTTAGTTTTGCATAAAAACGCATCATAGGCCAATGCCAGATGCATCTGTATAGACTTCAAAGTCACCACCCTCTGTCGATAGTGTTAATATAGGTGCAATGGTAAGGTGTTCTTTAAGATTTTGAAAACTCTCTTCACAATCCTTCGACCATACAAAAGGGTTCTATTTTCTGGTGAGTCTAGTCAAAGGAACGGAGATCTTAGAGAAATCTTTGATAAACCTCATGTAATACCCAGCCAGACCGAGAAAACTTCTGACTTCAGACACGGTCGTCGGCCAGCTCCAGTTCTTAACAGCTTCCACTTTACAAGGATCGACAGCGATACCCTCCTTTGAAATAATATGACCAAGGAAAGATATTTCCTTTAGCCAGAACTCTCAGCTTTGCATAAAGTTTGTGCTTTCTTAGTGTTTGTAAGGCTATTCTTAAGTGCTCTTCATGTTCCTCCTTAGTTTTGGAGTATATAAGAATGTCATCAATGAAGACGACTACAAACTGGTCAAGATAAGGGCTGAAGACGTTATTCATCAGTTGCATAAATGTTGTCGGGCCATTGGTTAACCTGAATGGTATTACCACAAATTCATAGTGGCCATATCTGGTCCGAAAAGCAGTTTTGTGTATGTCTTCATCTTTGATCTTGAGCTGATGATAACCTGACTTGAGGTCTATCTTGGAAAAATATTCTGCACCTGAAATCTGATCAAAGAGTTCATCTATATGTGGCAACAGATATTTGTTCTTAATTGTGAGTTGGTTCAGTCTCCGATAGTCGATACATAGCCTGAGAGATCCATCCTTCTTCTTGACAAATAGAACTGACACACCCCAAGGGGATGTGGTAGGTCGAATGAAACCCTTGTCTAATAACTCCTGAAGTTGTTTCTTCAATTCCTTGAGTTCTGTGGGGGACATCCTATAGGGAGCTATTGAAACAGGTGTTGCTCTGGGAATGAGTTCAATGAAGAAGTTTACTTCCATTTCAGGCGGTAAACCAGGCAAGTCAGATGGAAATACATCGGGAAACTCATTCACTACGGGAATGTCTTCTAAGATGATCTCCTTGGGCTCGGTGATGATGACAGAAGCAAGAAAAGCTTCACATCCTTGCAAAATAAGTTTGCAAGCGTGAGGAGATGAAATAATGGTAGGATGCTTCTTATATTTGATACCAAGGAAGGAAAACCTTGGAAGACCTGGTTTTTGAAAAGAGATAATCCAGTTCCGATAATTTATATAGGCGTCGTGGTCTATAAGCCAATCTACACCTAAAATAGCATCGTAGCCCTCCATGTCAAGGCATACGAGATTTACAGGAAGGTTGTGACCTTCTACCATTATCTCACTATTTGGGTAGTAATTGGTAAGTTTTGTTCCAAGACCTAAGGGTGTAGTAATAGCAAGGTCCGAAGGTAAAAGAACTGATGAAATTGGTAACGTTTTTGTGAAAGTAGTAGATATAAAAGAATGAGAAGTACCAATATCGAATAGTACGAATGCAAGATGGGAATAGATTTGGATAGTACCTTCCATTAGCCCATCATTCTTGGGCGCTTCATCTTTTTCCAGAATAGCATTTAGGCGAGCTTGTCGCTTACGCCCACCACCGGAAGATTGTTCCTTCATAAGGGGGCAATCCGGCATACGGTGCTCCCTGCTGCCACAGCGTAGACAAGCGTCGAGACGCTTCCAGCACTCCTCGGATGAATGACCGAACTTCTCGCAAAATGTGCAAGCCTCCATGACTTACTTTTCTTCTTCCTTGACCTTCCTATTCTTGTGGTGGCCACTACCACTCCCGTTCCGGGATCTCTTCTTGCTATCAAGGGATTTGTAAGGTTCCGTGATACTAAATTTCTCCCTTTTCCCTTGCCGATCAGATCTTCGGCTCAGCTCTTCTCCCTTGCCTTTAAGTTTTTTTGACCTTCTCTAAGGTTCTTTCGCATAGATGCGCCCGCTAGACCATCTCCGCATACGTACAGATATTTTGAGTCCCGAGTTGCTGAATAAATCCGGGCCTCAAACTATCCATAAATCGATTGGCCTTTAAAAACTCCGTAATAATCAAGTGAGGAGCATAAGGTGCTAGTCGAGAAAACTGGAGTTCGTACTCCGCCACTGACATCTTGCCCTGGTGTAAAGAAGCGAATTCCATAGCCTTCCGCTCCTTGACATGTTCAGAGAAATATTTGGCTCGGAAGAGCGTAAGAAAACCTTCCCAAGTGTGTGGTGCATCTGAAGGCGGTGCCGGAACAGACTTCCACCATGTACGGGCATCTTTGTTTAATTGGAAAGTGGCTAGACGAACATTTTCTTTGTCGGCACACTGCATGACCTCGAATATATAGTTCATTTCGTCAATCCAATTCTCAGCCTCATCAGGATTAGAAGATCCGGAGCCGCGGAGGATTTAAGCTCCGAAAATGTTGATGTAAGTCTCCAGCTCTTGCCCCTGCGTTGGCTTGAGCCATGTTCTGCAATGCTTGAGTGAGACTAGCAACGGTATGTTGCATACCGTTCCAGTCAACACAGTGAGCCATTATGAGAGTAAGGTACCTGAGAAAAGTAATGAATTTTGTTAATTCTAATAGAATGAGTGAGATTAATCATAGAAATAATTCTAATTCTTATCTCATCCTTGGTTCTACCCAATTCCTCTAATAGGTTAGAAGTTTTCTTTCCTAGTTTCATAGGTATGGGTCCTTAAACCTTGGACTTAACCTATGACATGACTTCTTCCTAGGACTTCTAGTCCTAGCGCTCTAACACCACTATAACTATCATGCCCCGAGATTATGCAGCGAAAACAATCGGGAACGTGAATAGCCAGCTAGTACGCCTCGAGGAAGCAATATAATCGGAGTGTAAGACAATCACATAAAAGTAATTGCACCATTAATTTAATCAAACCTTCAACTTTATTCCATAATAATAAAATGTACATAAGATCCTTAACTCTTGACATCCTTTACATCATAGACTCAAGAAAAATCAAAAATTACATCTGCACTAGACACTAAATTCACCAAGGCTTCTCTCGATCATATATCCTTCAATCACTCTCGAACCCACTACTTGAGTAATCCAAATCCGATTCACTTGCGCTTCCTGAAACATTGAGAAAGTAGGTAATGAGCACACTTACCCAGTAGGTATCTTCATATCAACATGAAGGCAAGTTTAAGTGATTAACATTTTAGCTCTAGAGAACAAGATAAATCATGCAGATACGATGAAACACATATAAATCCAAGTAACAAGTTACGATCAAATATGAGATATGAGAATATGATTGATCAAGTATATGACAAGAATGTAAGTTTTGACCTTTTTCATGAACAAGAATGTAACAAGAATGTACTTTTCATAACCATGAAGGTTATGCACTAGAAAGTCATGTAATAAGCAAGAAAGTACACATGCCCCTGTGGATTTTCACTTATTTATAAAGAAAGTACTCCCAGCGTAATGCGACACCAGTAGCATCATATCCCGTGGTTTACAGTATGTTTCCGACAATCAACCGAGAGGATTAGCATAGAGCCCCTAAACACAATCAGTGCTTGAAGTGCATCTTCAAGTATAAATCAAGCTACTTCCATGTTTATATCAATAATGTGGCCAATAAAGTACAAGTTCAACAATAATTCCATGATAAGATAACCAAGGCACAGAATGCTTCAATTAAGAACAAAAGATTTCAAGGATGACTTAATTGGACATTATGCTACGGAAGAAATTCGACAGCATAACGATATATTCATTAGACTTCATAATTCAAGTTTAACTTGGTTAGACATAATTTAGGCTCTAGATAATCCTAAGATCATCTAGGAACTCAAGAAAACTAACCCCAAAAGGTCAAACTTTGGGTTAGAGATAATCAAGAATCAAGTGGTCTATTATAGGACCGTTTCCTTGAGCCAAGCGGTCTAGTGCAGGACCGTTTGATGGAATAAAACATCGAAATAGTAAAACCACCTGGAGCTTTAGCGGTCTAGAGGATGGCCATTTAGCATCCCTTAGTGGTCTAGTTAATGGCCGCTAGCAGATCCTGACGGTCAAACAGAAGGCCGCTAAGGTCCAGAGTACATAAAACATTAGTAAAAGTGCTTTCTAAATAATGGGCTTTAAGGGTACAATCAGCTCGGCGTCCTAGTGGGAATCCCAGTTTCTCGGAGTCTTACGGAGGCCTTGAAACAAGATTTCCTAGTCCGTTAGAAGGAATATCCAATGGAGAGATTATCAAGTCCAAGATTGTGTACTTAATGTGCAAAAGTGTAACTGATGATAACATACCGGGATACGTGCCATGTATTCAAGAAAATGACTCTTAGAAGAGAGATAATAGTGTAACACAGCGATCAAGTTAAATCATGAAATATGTATTTATTATAAAAGTATATGATTTTGGTCATAAATTAACATAAGTTAAAATAATACCACTGTGCATAGAAACATGAAATCTACTATGATGAACAAGAAAATTAACTAAGTATATGAAACCATTACTCAAACCAAAAAATAAAACTTAGTTAACTAGGCTTATCATACAATAATTATGGCTAATCTGTAATATGTTTCGGGTTAACAATATTACAAAAATCAGACAAAGCAAACAGTCTAATGTAGGACCGTTTCACTAGGCCAAGCGGTCTATCGTGCGACCGCTAGGTTCTCTGGCGGTCTACAGGAAGACCGTTTCTCCCCGTATTACAGAAAACTTAATAAAAAGGGATAAAATACCAATCTAAGACACATCATGCCTAGAAATCAACATATATAAACATGGTAGAACAGGTATAGGCTAACAATATGCTTGGGTTTGTCTAATAAACAAGAAAATTCCTTTTTATCTTCATTAGGGCTAAGAATTATGCATGAATAGTATACTAGATGCATAGTCCCAATAAAACATGAAATTTACGATGTACAATGCATGGAATCTATTAAAACCAGAGGACTTTTATTCCTAACTTCGAGTTTAAGCCTTTCATGAGATAACCTACCTTAATTAGTGCTCCTAGACTGCCAATTTCTGACTAGAAGTAAGCCCTAGTTCTGCACGTCCTGTGCTAAACTAGCAACTTCACGCCCTTGTATCTCCTGATTCCCTTATCCTAAAGATGTGAAATTTTGAGGGTAAGAAGAAGATACTATAAGGAACATTTTGTTCTAAAGAACCTCTATCGAATTACCTCGTTTAGGGCATCTATTGTCCTGATCAACCTAGGTCAGTCGTACAATTCCCTGCGTCGTTTGCACCGAACCAGCGTCTTTGTAGGCTTCTATCTCCCTGTAGGCTTGATCTCCTTGAACAAAATTTTGATAAAAGTTAGATCTATCTAAAACGAACAACTTTCTAGAAGAAACTTATCTCTAATTCTTTCTCTTTACCTTAGTTCCACGCGAGCCAAAAGTATGGGTCGCACAAGTGAAATATGGGGTCTATTTATAGGTTTAGCTAGGGTTTTGAGGATTAGAATGATTCTAGAGTCCCAATTAGGCTTTCAATTCAATCTTCTAGCCTTCTAGACTTATCTAATTAATAGATAGCATCGATCCTAGGTGATTTGGATGCCAAAGTTCTCATCTTTTCACGTTTTTTTCCTCTCACGGAATCTGCAGAGCCTAGCGGTCTAATACTAGACCGTTTTCCCTAGCTATGCGGTCTCACGATAGACCGTTTTCCATCCCGAGCACTGAGTTTGAATTGGTTCAAACTCTTTTGATATTATCCACCCATTTATCCTATTTATCCTTTAAATTCCGTGATTACACCCATTTTAGGCTTCTAGAATATAAGCTAAGGTCTAAAACATTCTTTTTGGGCCAATTGGGTTTATTATATGGGCCTAATCCTTTTGGATCAATGTAGGGCCGTAATACTTGGATTTAATTAACCATAATTCATTTAATAGCCTATTTAAATGCTTAAAAATTATATTTTTAATCCAAAAAATTCTTAGAAAATCCTCGGGCATTACAATTACATTATGATTCTTGTATTGGCTTTAATTTAAGCCCTCTTTACTGATGTCAAAGGGGGAGAGATGTCTTGATGAGTCAGCATCCATTCAAAGGGGAGAGAAGGTTTGTTGAGTCATCATCTCTTTCATGATTCTACTGTTAAGGTGTCTCATATTGTCGCATAGTTGCCATCATCAAAAAGGGGGAGAATGTTAGATATATGTTGTTTTGATGATGTCTGAGTATGATTCATTATCATACTATTGAATTAATTCAACTATGCTCTAATGTAAATGATAATGTTTTTGATGCTCCCTAACTATGCTCATCATGAAAAGACTCAAGACTCATTAGATATTCAAGCAAAGATTGAGAGAATTCAAGAAAGGGAAATTGAGATTTGAAGAAAGGACCTTGGCAGACCAAACTACATGGAATATGCTCCTAGAAACTAAGACATTACTGTTGCATAGAAATCGAGGTAACTAGTTACACAGAAAATAAGGCAGATATAAAATTGATGGTTTGCACAAAAACCAAGAAAAGGTTGGCAAAAGATTGGAAAAAACTTCAAGGATAAGGAGCTATGCATATGGTGGAACTTTGCTGCAAAGGTTGAGAAAATTTCAGATAAGAAGTGCAACTTCAAAAGGACAGGTCGACACTACAGTTACAGCAGGTTGACACCATGGTGCTTCTAGAAAACGCTGAAGATAGGATTTTGTAAAGCAGTGTCAACACCACTTCAAGACAGGTCAACACCACTTAAGGTAGTGTCGACACCACAGTTACAGAAGGTCGACACCATGGTGCTTCCAGAAAGCGCTGAAGACAGGATTTTGTAAAGTAGTGTTAACACCACTTCAAAATAGGTCAACACTACTTAAGGCAGTGCCGACACCACAATTACAGCATGTCGACACTATGGTGCTTCCAGAAAGTGCTGAAGATAGGATTTTGTAAAGCAGTGTCAACACCACTTCAAGATAGGTCAACACAACTTTTACAGCAGGTCGACCTCACTGAAGAAGAAACTCAAAAGTACTCTATCTGATATATCTTTTAGAAAATCATCGAGATAGCATTAATTATAGGCGCAAACCTCCAAATACACACCTTTTGAGGTCTGGAAGAGCATCCTAGGTCAGAGGCTCTGCCATCTCTTTATGACACTTCAGAACATCTTTTTGACAAGACTTGGTCAACCACCAAATCTGTGAAAGTCCTCTCGGCCAGCAGACTATCTTTTTTGTCCTATGCAAGGACTGTTCAGATGGTCTGTCTTCAAGTGCACACTGGACAAAGCCTTGTCCCTCTGTCACAGCTCTCACAAAAGGTCCACTTTCTACCTGCCATCGTCCTATTCTAGGACTGGTCTGAAAAGCCCTACAGTTCAAGTCAACCTTCTGCAGAATATCTACTTCAGCCAAGAAAGACTTTTTGGAGAGAAATGTAACTTTCCAACTACTTCCTTATATCTGATGGACCAAGTCAAGCTCTGCTGAAAGAAGGTCAGAGTTCAAATTTGAATCACTCTTATTGCAGATTGTCTTGGAGGGAAAATTTTCCCACTAGCTCCTCTATAAATATCTGAAGCTTCTATTGGAGAAGGTGTTGTTGCCTTAGAAGAAAGCCACGCCCTTGAGCATCCAAGAAGAAATTTATGAGGAAAAGAAAAGGGGAGTGTGTGCAGCCCAACTTTGGTCCGACCTAGACTAGTGTTGTAAGAGATAAGAGAAAAGAGAGAAGAAGAAAGGAGAGAAGCCTTAGAAAGAGAGCAACCCTGCAGAAAGCCTGAAGAGAAGATCTATTTGGATCTATGTCTAAAGCTGCAGCCACCGATCTTCAAACTGTTATCTGAATCTACAGCCGGAGTTCTTCAATGCCTTGTTTTATCTTTCATTTCTTGCTTTAAACTCTATATCTTTATGTGGTCTGTAGTGTTTACAACATTGCCCGATGCTCTGTTTAGAGACCGGAAGTCTTTTTGCTGCACTTGCAGCTTGTTGTTTTCTCTGTGTGTGTGTGTTTGTGTGTGTGTGTGTGGGTTGAGGACTTCGTCCTCGTGTGGTAAATCCTGACCCGGTTTAGTGAGGGGTGGTCATAGGTTGTGGGTTTGCAACCGAACCATCTTAAAAATTCCTTGTGCAATGGGATGTCCGTTGTGTGATTGATCCATTTCTTCTTTCTCCTATTCACAGGACGGCCAGCATAAAGGATTTACACTTGTACTGATTTATCCGCACTGGCTTATGCATTTGTAGTTGGTTGTTCAAAACTAACTCTAGCATCATCTTCACTCATACAGTTAATTCATACTTAGTTGTTATGTATTGTGATCCCTGCTGACCAGTGCAATAGATCTCACTTAGTTCTTAACCATCTCTGAAGGTGTGTCGACCTCACTGTATAGCAGTGTCGACCTCAGCTCTCTACATAGCTGTGATCCTTTGAAGGAGTGTCGACCTAACCACTTGGGAGTGTTGACCTCAGCAGTCTGTGTACTGTCTTTTGCCGTTTCCATTTGAGCTATTCCCATTAGATCCGCTGTGCATTGTGTCTAAGTGTCTCATTTGCTTTATAGGAGTGGTTTATATTTTTATCAGCCAAGAGTTTTAATTAGCCCACAAACTCACACGGTGAAAGCCTCGCCACGGGCACACGAGCCACGTGGGAACCATGCCATGATTACATGGTTAAAACCCAATACGGAGAACCCATAAATCCTCTAACCACGAGAATTAATCCTGGGGCTATGGTCACCCTTACGAGGCCCATTTGGCCTCATTCCCTTGGGTTTAGATGGCCAAAATGCCAAGGGTTGAATCTGGGGTGAGAAACCATACAATCGGGGCTAAAATGCCCTTAAAAACCCAGCCCCCGGGGAGTTCAGTCGACCAGCTAGGGCTGGTTGGTCGACCGAACTAGCCAGGGGTAAAAGCCCCTTCACCTACGTCGACGCCCCCTCACAGGGCATCGACGCCCCCTCACAGGGCGACGACGCACCGGCTGGCCAATCGACTGAACTAGGGGGTTCGGTCGACATAACTCAGCGGGACAAAGGGCCTTAAGCCCTGCCAGAACCGGTCGACCAATTCCGATGACCAACCGACCGGGGGACCACTCCGGGGCCCCGTTCCACATCGGCTCGCCTCCGAGGTGTCCGGGAAGCTTGGGAAACCATTCCCCGACATCAAACACACCTAATAGGACCCATGTGGCCATGAAACGATGATCGAAACCACGGATTCAAAATTCACCCCAAATTATACCTGATTTCCCCAAAACAAGAACAAACCCAATCACGGCCTCACCGCGGCCCGAAACCATGGGCAAAACGAGGGGAATCAAGGGGGAAACATTCCCCAACATTCAATCTACCACTACACTACGAATCGTCGCCTAAAATGGTGAAACCGTCACTCATTCCAAAACATGATCAAAACCCCAACATGAAAGAAACCTGCTCGTTTTCACATCAATCAACATGCATGAAACTAAAGGGGAACAACGCGGGGAAGGTAAGGATCCATCACCCTACCTCTTACGAAGAAACCGCGGTGATCCGACGCCATTCTGAGCTCGAAATGCCACGAACCGCACGAAACCACATGCCACACCTTGTCTCTCAATCTGAGTCCTAATCCATGCCAATCCTCGCTCCGAGCCGCACGTCACCTCACTGTTGATCCTCCCCGTCGGCTGCCAGAGAGAAGAGAGGGAGAGGGAGAGCATGTGAGTGAGAGGGGGGAGAGAATGGGAGTGAGAGGGAGAGATGGCGAGAGTGACATGAGAGCGAGAGACGAGAGAGAGGGGTGGGGAGGGTTTTATAAAAATGTAAATTTTATTTATTTTTTTTAAAATGCAATAACTCCAGAAAAGACCTCAAAAATACAACCGGACTCCGAAAAATTCCAGAAAAATACCGGCGCGTTCCTCACAACGCAACGGACCCAAGATAATTCACGAACACAGTGCCAATGGGTCTAACAATCCGGTATAAAAGTCCGAAGCTCACTCGGACACGATCCGCAACCCGCAGAGACATGATCCGAAAATCTGGGATGTTACAGGATTTTTATGTGTGAGAGAGATGGATTTTCAGAATCAGAGTATTTAGAAATGAACTTGTTCAGCCAATGCGAGATTTGAAATCAAAAGTATCTGATACCAAAGTGGAGTCAGAGACTTGCAAGGAAGTCAACTTATATAATCTACAAGTCGGCTTGAGAGTTTCTTGAAGCATTACAATTTAGACTGAACTCAAGTAGATTCATGAGTTTTCTAACATAAATGACATGCAATCAAATGATACTCGGTATGCACTGGCTCCCCCTGATTGAATACAAATTATGCATGAGAGAAATGCAACTTGATTTCATGAAACACTTGCTCCCCCTATCTGAATGCATTGAGGGACTTATGAAGACAATGCAAATGACATATGCAGACATGAGAACCCATGCAACTCAATTTATTTCAATTTCCCCTTAACTAGATGTTATGAAATACTAATTTCAACAAGAAGATCATGTAGGGAGTAGTTGAATTTTGTTCATGACTATCTAAAGTACCCTATATGCAGTCTTGACCCATGGTACTGGGCAGAGGTATGTCCTCGCGCATAGTGAAAGCATCCAGACAGGACTAAGCTGTCCTTCTTCATATCACCATTTTACATACCTATGGATTCATGCATTGAAGTCATAATAAATGCAATGCAGTTTCATGTGATAGCGAATTTATCAAGTTTTAGTTTATGATTCAAAAAATGATAAGCATATGTAGACACAAACATGTGTTGAGACTTCATGCTGCAAATTTGAAATAGATGCAATTATTCAGCATGATTCAAATTCACATATATACAAACATAGAGACATGTTCAGCTCAGTTTATTTGAACTCTCTTATATCATGATTTCATGGTTAGCTTTTACAAATAGCCCTTGGTACTTGGCAGAGCACTTAGATCTGAAGACCTCCTCACGCATAGTGAAGGTTTCCAAACAGATATAATTTATCCTTCTCCCAACACTATTTGATATACCAAAGTATTTTTATGAAGCCAACTTCAAAATCCTTAGCAAAGCAGTTAAACAAAATAATCATGAATTCTTATCAAATAACATGATGTGCAGCTTTGACAATAAAGGAAATTAGAACAATCCTACAAGCAAAAGTAGTGAATGTAGTGAATGGGGTTTTACCAAACCAGGGTGCCTTGTTTATTGAACCCCCTTTTATTTGCTTGCTCCAAGGCACTCCTGCGAGACAAGTTCTCATTTCTTGTTGAAAGGTACCCAAGATCTCTTGGGTCCTAAAAGGTTAGGTACACTTCTGGGAGGTTCTTTCCACATTCTTATAGCATTAAAATGATTACATTTCATGATAACACAATCATCCATGACATTCCCTACCTTCCCACAGTAATGACAATGAATAAAAGCATTCAAGTTCTTCTTCACAGGATATGCATGAAATTTCTATGGGTGAGCAGGAATTTTATCATTTCTACCATAGAAATTGTGTTTCCCTTTTATGTGCCAATAGTCTTTGACTATATGGCCGGTCCTTCTACAATGATGACAGTAAGGCCTCTTATTTAAAAAATAGTTTTGGCCTTCTAGAGACAGTAGCTTTTCCACAAGCCTTCAATTCATCATTCTTTAGAATAAAACAATCATGCATAGTGTGACCAGACTCTCCACAATGAAAACATTGAATTATCCTTCTCTAGACAACATGATTTCTAACATGACTTTTTCTTGCATACACATAAAAGTTTTGAAAAGAATTATTTCTATTTGAAGACATCTTGACATTTTTAAATCCATTCATTCTCTTGCATACATTCAGATCATCAGACTCCATGATGTGGCAATCATGCATTAAGTGACCAACTCTACCACAATAATGACATGAGATTTTTTCTTATGTGCATGTGTATGTATGGGTGACTTGTGTACAACATGCATTGTGGTAGTGTGAGTATTTTTGGTCTTTTTCTGCAAGTTATTAGTCTCTTTCAGCTTTTCAGTTTGTTTTTCTATTTTCCGAGCAGTGAACTGAAAGATTTGTGGGTTTGAGATGCTGTTTGATTCAGAGCTACACACAAAGGATGTTTGGAGTTTATTTTCAAAGTTCTTTTTATTTACAGGATTGTAACCTAGCCCCTATCTCTGAAAGTTGATTTTACTACCAAGAAGTCTATTCAGGTTATCTTTTCCATTCACAAATCTCGACAGGGAGTTGTTTAAATCTGAGACTTGATTTTTCAAGGATTGTATTTGCGATTCAGAATTTATGATCTCTTCTTCACACTCAGCAACTCTGATTTGTAAAGCTTCATTGACTGACTTGTAATCTTCAATTTCCTTTCCTAGAGTTATTAGTTTTTCAGATTCATTCACAACAACTTCTTTCCCTTTCTCTAGAGCAAGCAGTCTATCAGAGATGGTATTGTTCAATTCTTTCAATTTTTCATTTTTTTCCTTCATTTTTTTAATTTGTTCAACATGCTTATCATCATTGGACATTAAAATTAATTTTGCATTCAAATCTTCTTCTATTTGTTCAAGTTCTATGCCCTAGATAGCATATGTTTATTTTCTTCTTTCAAGGAATCAATTAGGTTTTTCTGCCATTCAAGATCTCAGTGAAGTGATTCATTCAATTATTTCACAAATAAACAATCATTACAAGTCGAATTGTCAAAGCTAGCATTTTATGACTCCTTTTTGAGTTTCTTATTTTTAATTTTCACTTTCTTATATTTCTCAAATAATTCGCAGTACATTTCCATCAAAGCATCACAAGAAATTTCCTTAAATTCAGATTGAGTTTTGGAATTTACCACTTTCTCTCCTTCATTGCTTGGGCCATTACTTTTTGCCACCAGACATTCTTGGTTTTTATAAGATGCAATCACCGAATCCCAAATGTCCTTAGCAGACCTACAAGTAGAAACAGAAGGAATGACATTCACATCTACTAAATCCTTTAAGATGTTCAGAACTTGAGTATTCTCATAGTTCTTTTGTCTGTCCTTGTTTGACCATTTAGTTTCATCTCGAGGCAAAACATGTGGACCATATTGAACGAGCTTCCACAGTTTTGGATCAATAGAATTTATGAAACTACACATGCTACCTAGCCACTTACTATAATTAGAACCATCAAGTATCGGTAAAGAATCCATCAAACCTATTCGGAATGATAAAAGCAAACAATGATAGAGCATAAAGATCTTTTCTCTACAGATGGTTAAATCTGAAAAAGATCAGAGACCAGCTCTGATACCAATTGTTGGAAGCTTTGATACCAATGTAGTGTGCGCAGCAGGATCTAGAGGGGGGGTTGAATAGATCCTATATAAAAACTTTGCTCAATTAAAATTCTCTACCAATTAAAAACTAGCTGTCAAGCTACAAGCTCATATTAAATCAGAGAAGCACTAGTAGACCACATGAACATAAACTAATCTTTGAAATGAATCATGGCAAATTGAAACAATAACCATATAGCAAATGTTATGTCCTCAGAACCAAATGACATTGAATGCAGAATCAAACGGAAAGGCTACTTCACAGACCCATTTAGTTCTAACAGAACTTAATTCGAACACTTGGCATATAATGAAAATGCACTACAGCATCTGCTCATATACCAACCTGTGAAGGGAGGAAGGAGACAAGGATCAAACACACAGATGGTTCGGTCTGCTACACAAAGACCTACATCGACCCCTCACTCAACCCGAGTGAGGCTTCCCTTGCAATAGCAAGACTGCAGACCCAGTTTGCAACAGATGCTGCCTAACAACTTGAACCAAGGGAAACAAATCCCTTCTCCCTAATCTTACAACCCGCAAGACCAGACCCACTACCACTGGTAGTGACCGGAGGAGCCAATCCTCCCTTCCTCTGATGCCATAGAGGGACCCGCGCTCACCAACCTGATGAACACACCCCTAATTCTACCCTAGTAGAATCAAAACCACTGCACTACGGCAGCACACGAGGAACACCCTCACACCCCTAACTCTACCCAGTAGAATTAGAACCACTGCACTATGGCAGTACACGAGGAACACCGTCGCACCCTGGTCTACAGACCAGAACGTGACCAGCTGAAGAACTGATCACACCTCTGAACAGTATTGCAATGTACCAACGGAGAAATACAGTGTGAAATGAATCGAAGAACAAAAAGAAAAACAAAAGACAATAATTCAAAATACAATTCAGAATTGAATGAAAAACAAATGTAGCTCTGAATTTGATTCAAGAGCTTTCTCTGAATTTTTCCGAGCAGGACCTCGAACACCTTCCTCTTCTTTCTATCTCTCTTTTTCTCTTTCACTGGAATTTCTCTTCGAAGGGGTGGCTTCTCTCTCAGTTCTCACAGATGGTCTCGCTTCAGACTCTCTTTCTTCTTCTTTCTCTCTTGTAGCTTTTTCCCGCTCTCATCTCCTTAATTCTCGTAGCCCTTCTTTAATGCAGATTTTCTCTTCTTATCTTCACATTCTTCCTCTCACAAAGATGTCCTCTATTTATAGAGCAGGCAAAAACAAATTTGAAATAACCTCTTTCCAAATCATCTTCCCGCCATTTGTCCATCTGCCAGTGAGAATAATCTATTCAGAAGCCATGTCAGATGTCTGGGATCCCGTGCCCAATCATTGGGGATCGGGGGCACGTGACTTCCTCAAGTCGCTTCGCAAGCTAACCCATTTTTCAGCCTTACCGAGCTATTATTCAGCCTTAAGTCCCATTTGTCTCCCTTAGGTACCCATTTGTCACCCTTATACTCCTGAAGTCGTCGCCACTTCTGCCTTTCTCACCGTTATAGACTTCTTGTAAAGGTGGAGTCGATGCCAATGTCACTTGAGTCGACTCTGCCTCTTAGCTTTTCAAAGCTTTCACTTTGGCGATCTATTATTCAGCCTTAAAAAGTTATTTTACACCCTTAACGGCTATTTTTCAGTGTTATAGACCTATTTGTCACCCTTGACCGTTGGAGGCGTTGCCTTTGAGCTATTTGTCTCTACTTCGAGAGCCGTCGACCTGCGACCTATTTGTCACCACTAACTGCTCATTTATCGCCGTTATCTTCTATTATTCACCACTACTAACCTATTTGTCTGCCTTGTTACCCATTCATTCCACTGTGAGCTTTTCTTCATCGTTGAAGTTCATCTGTCAGCGATAGCTTCTATTTGACTCCCTTGACTTCTTCAGCTGACCAAGTCTTCTGACAAACGCTTGTGTTGACTTCAACTTGTGTTGACTTATTTGCCTACCTTGACTTCTTCAGTTGACAGGGTCTTCTGGCGAACTTTTGCATTGACTCCAGGGTCTGACTGTGTTGACTCTGGAGCTTGGAACATAATTCCCTTGTATGATAGGTGTCCTTGACTAGATTTGACCTTTGACTAGGTCAATTTGACTGAATTTCAAGTTGAACTTTAACGAAGTCGACTTGACCTTCATCCGAACTCGACTTGGCTTCATCTTTTCTTCAGCCTTCAACCCTCTCATTCATTCTTCGGCCTTATCATCTATTTGTCACCTGTGTAGAGTCATTTGTCACCCTTAGAGGTTCATTTTTCACCCTTATTCACTTGTGCCGGTGGGTGTATCTGGAGTTGACTCTATTGGCTTCTGAAGTTGACTCCAAACTACTTTTTCTGCTGAGCGATAGAGAGCTATAAATTGGAGTCAGCTCCAACCTCGACTCCTCTTCTTGAACCTTTTGTTTAGCTGTTGTGCATGTTCTCCAAAAGTTCATGTATAACATCAAAGCATAACAAGCAAGCCATTATCAAAAAATTAACAATCATATGTCCAGGATCAAGATATCAATATTATGACATCATGCATGACTCACAGTGTTTGACATCATCAAAATCACAGGGCACAAAACGAACCAGGTGTGAGCCTTAAGCGTAGCTTCTTCGATCTATATTCTCAATGGTTCCCAGATAAGTACAAATCGCATATTATATGTTCTGATCAAGTTGAGACTTGTGTTTTGATATCTTTAAGTCTTCTCTGTGTGCTTTACGAAGATTTATATGCCGGATAAGATACGCAACAATAAGGATATGTTAATAGTACTCATAATGAGTTTCATATAAGTATGGAATTCAGCAAGATAAGTATGTTATGAAATGTACCCATCCATGGGTAAGATCATTTGTAAGATTAATAAACCTTGCATTACATGAGCATTGGGTGATCCAGACAAAATGTTCACTGCATGTCATGATTAATCCTGAAACTTGACCTCATCTCCCAATCGAGCCATGTTTCTTCTTTGGAACTCCTACTCGAATGTGCAAAGGAAAAGACTATCAAGTGAAAAGAGCTACCAGTGAAAAGGGCTATCCGCACTAAGTGTTTTGGAGGGAAGTTCCAACGTAAAGATGCCTGTTGGTGCAGGCGTCCAAAGCATGAAGCCGATGTTGCATGTTCTTTCTGTGCTTAGTTTATGATCCATTTTAATGTTTAAGCCCCGATTGCTCTGGTCGATATGTTAAAAATGTAGGTATGAGCTCATGTTATATACATACATATACACATTATGTCGGCTTATGCAAATTAGATATGCAAGTATGCTGACCCACTATTCTTGCGTGTTGACCATCTTGATAAGAAAATATGTTACAAACACCATGAAAGTAAATTAAGCAGTTTATTTACCAAGCTTTACATGTGCAAGTTCATGCGACAGTTCTAATGAAAGTTTTGTTGACAGATCATGTTGCAAGTCAAAGTTCTAGCTCACTTATTTTCATCTTTGACCTAAATAGCCTTAGACGGTAGTATGAGACACCCCCATTGTTGATCCACCTATGCTTACTTGATTGATTATATATGAGTTCATGTAGTTGCACTTATTATAATTATATAACATGAAGAATATAAGATTTTCTGCAAGATTGTTCAGTTTTATAATAACTATGAAATTCATTAGTATGTCGGTGGGGTAGAGAGTTATGGTGGTCTTAGGAGTCCTATTGAGTCATTGTACTCACTCTGTTCCCTTACTATTTTAGGTATCGACTAGGTGGAGGAGTGAGCGCCCAGGGTGGTTGTAGGTGCCGCTATGCAAGAAGGTGGGTGGAACAAGGATTTCTTCGGTGGCTTGCTATACCAAGATTTTTATTGATATGCAAACTATTTTGGAAGAACTATAATTACTTTTTTGTAATTGTCCATGTAGGATCTTGTACGACACATTTATATTAACTATGGATTAATTATGACTTGGGAAGGAGTCCATGTTTGTTCTCTTCATAAGTCATAGTCAATTATGAATGATTTTATGTCATAGAATGTAAATGATCTAGTGACTCATGTACTACTTGTAGCGACCTGGATTCCGGATACCAGGTATACCCGGTAGGACTACCGAATACACGTGATACCACATGGAACCCGTGAGGCCTCCCAAGAGCGGGAAAGCTCCGAAGGGAAAAAGGCATGTGTATAGTACATTGAAGCCACAGAGATAGTACAGTAAGTAATTAAATTTTATTAGATCGGTTTGCTAAAGTAGCAGAAATAAAATTACATTTTAATTAACAGTTTCAAATTAACAATTATACACCAGAGTCCAGACCAGAACAAAGAACAAGTACAGGCGGCAGGAAAAGAACGTATGCTGAGGTCGGGGGAAACCCAATGTAGGTACAGCTGGCAGCTACGAACACGCCACGCCGGGAACCAACGAACAGAGACGGCGCCCACCTGAAAAGCAGTGGTGAGTCTCCAAACAGAGGCTCAGTAGGGGTCACGCGAATCCCCACTGAAAAAGATGCAGAAACATGGAAGCAGCAAAACAGCAGGTGTAACAAAGCAGGAAAAGCTACACTACAAAGCTATAAAAACTACCACTAAAAGCTGTAAAGGAACAGACGGGTAGCAGGAGTAGGGAGCAAGTAGGAAAGGTGGAGAACCCGCACCCAACAAGTGGCTGCCGAACTAACCTCGGCACCCCGAACTACTCCAAGCAGGACTAGCAGATAGGTCAATCCCGAACTCGCACGGTCGGGCCTTACCATCCCATCATCCCGAAAGCAAGCCAAACAATAGGCAAAGACTGGGAAAGACCCAGATAGACAACAAACAGACATGACTAAAATGTTGTGCACACTGCCCCATGCACGACTAGAATGTCATGCAGGCGACAGGACACTGACATCGAGCACGGCCACAGAAAGGCTAACTCAAGAAGGTCACGACGCACAAGAAACACCAAGTGACACGAGAGTCACCAGCCAAGAAATGCCGGGAGTCTCAGCCACAAGAAACGCCGAAAGTAACAGGCTAAGTGATAGGAGCACCCTCCCACTAGAAGAACAGCCAGATGCATCCACTGATGTCTTACACTGCGCCACAAGTGTCACGTCTACAAAATCGCCCCGAGGACGACGGAGACCGGACACACCAAGAACTAGGTCCAAGGAACAAAAGTCCCAAGGAAGAATGGCAACTACGGACACAGGACCGCAGTACCACAACTGCGAGTGACTAGTTAGGGTCACGCCCGTCGACGCAAGTCCTCAGTCCCTGACCACGTGTGCACACACTGACCACTACCTAGGTCAGGCCTCTAGCTAGTATTCCCCTCGGTAGGACGCTACCGTTGGCCGGGGCCCATGGAACTAGCTTAAAAACCGTATAACAGGAAACACCCCTCCACCACTCCCAGTGGGTCGGCACTCAAAGGCCTAGGGCTACGACTAGTGGAGGCTCACAAGGCACGACTCAGAAACACAGGTGCTAAAGCACAGACAATCAAGAAAGCCCTGTCTCACGCACTACGAAGCACCAAGGCAGCTAACCAACTGCCGACAGACTCAGGACCAGGCAACTAGACCTACCACGTAACGATCCTTGAGTCAGACGACTCAAAGGGAAGATCGTCACACACAGCGGAACAAGCCGCCAATCGGTCTAATCCTAAGCCAGAAGAAAACAACGCTCCACAGAAAATGACTCATGGAGACCTGAGGGAACACCAAAAGCCCTCAGACACACTTGGACACGTAAACCAAGGTAAGGCAGTACCTCGAGGCATCCAGAACCAGAGTCTCGAACTAGGTAGAACCATCGAGACACACACAAGGTTACCTGTCAACCACTGGGTCACACCGGGTTGACCGGAACCGAACAAAGGCACACAAAAGTAGGATATAGAATCCTACCTCAAGCAAGAAGAGTCATGGCTACCTTACAACGTAGTCTCAGCCCTCATAGGGTGTCAAGAGACATCCACGGGAAAATGGGCAAACTACCAGGTCAAGCCAAGACAAGCAGAAACCGAAACCACGGAAATCGGAACACAAGGATTGTAACGCACCACCCCTAGACCGTTACACGAATGTGACGGTCTAGCTCTAGGCCATTACACTCCAAACGTGACGGTCGGCGAGGGAACCGTCACACACGCCGCCCTAACCAACACCTAGAATGCACAAGGCACGTAACGGCCTGCACCAGGCGCGTTACACCGCTCTGACGTGCCCCACCGGGTCCGTCAGGGCCAACAACCTCAAAACACACTCGAACCACGTAACGCGCGACGCCAGGCGCGTTACAGCCACCTAACGCGGCAAGGTAGACACGTCAAGGCCAACCTAACGCATGACTAGAAAATAATTGGCTGAGAGGCATGTAACGGTCCCGACCGGACGCGTTACAACCACCTAACGCGTGGGGGCGTGGCCGTTAGAGCCAACGACGCAGCCACCCAACTTAGCCAAAACAGCACGTAACGGTCCATCACGGACGCGTTACATAGGCCTAACGCACAGGGGCATGGCCGTTAGAATCAACAGGCATAGCCACCCAAACTCGGCCCAAAACAAAGTGTAACGGCCTGGGGTAGGCACGTTACAGTCACCTAACGCACGGGAAAACCACTGTCAGGAGAACTGCCTCAAATGGTCAACGTCAGTCAACCAGAATGTAACGGCCTGGGGCAGGCGCGTTACACTCACCTAAAGCACGGGGGCAAGCGCGTCAGAGGAACCGACTTAACCCAAGCATAAAATGACAAAATAGGCGTAACGCATCACACTGGACGCGTCAGGGTGCTGTGACGCGCCACCCCTGGGCCGTCACACTCCCAAAGCCAAAAAGCTTTAAAACGCCCAGACGCTGAGACGGTCTATCGTAGGGCCGTCAGGGCCATGTGATGGTCCCTGGAACGACCGCTACACCGGTCACGGCGGGAAAACAGTGGAATTGCCAAATCGACCCGTTCCACGCCCCATTCACGCCGAAGCGCAGGGGAAACACACGTAGATGATGAAAAATAACATTAGAAGGCTAAAAAGCCCACATGCAAGCACCAAAATGACAGATCAGGGCGATTCTAACGAATCCACCCAAAACGAGTCAACGAGATTCCCGGACTTTTACCGGCCTCGAATGACCGCCAATCAACACAAAATTAGCGTGGATGGGATCCAGACATCCCAACGGTCAATTCAGCACTAACTAAGCCGTAAATGGTTGCCATTTTCCGGCGAACCCTACAAACCACGAAAATCACGGTTTAGGCAAACCAAGCCCAAACTCGACCGTTTCCTTACCGAACGACGTGCAATGGCAGGCAAAACGGAGAGGAAGAAGTAGTGATCCGTCACCCTACCTCCACCGAAGAAACCGTGCCCCAAAGGGACTAAAGCACGCCGAAAACCACGCCGCGAGCTAAAACACCGGCTTTGAATCCACCGTTCGGGATCGCGCCAAAACCACACCACCTTCGACCCGTCACGCACCCAGTCAGCTCCACAGCATCCCCAACACGCGCCTCTATGTACCCCGTCTATAGCCGGAGCCGAGGAGGCTCGAGAGGAGAGAAGACGAAAGAGAGAGGGACGGTGGCGGCAAATGAGATGGGAGGAGAGAGGAAAGAAAAGAAAAAGAAAAGAAATTAGGAAATTTTCCTAATTTTTGAAAATTCTGAAAATGCGCCGAAAATGCACAAATTCAGAAAAATACGCAAAAATAGTCAAAACGACCGGCTCGAAGAGTACATCATCGCTGTAGCATCCGCGAGTTGATGAACTGTCAAACAAACTCACCGTAGGGTTCCGTAACTAGTACAAGAGAAAAACCCACACGGCTCGTAAAGCTCAACTCGGAAGCCACCAAAGCGAACCGAAACTCACCGAAACCAATCCGAAAGATCCAATAAAGATCCAGAAAGACCTACCAAGGATCCAGGGCATTACATCCTCCCCTCCTTTAAGAAATTTCATCCTCAAAATTTAAGGACTAGCAAAGGAGAAGCAGGGAAGACTAACCCGACAGCACAACCACAAAAACAACACAAATCTCGAAAATCACAGCTCAGAGGAACATCGTCATATCACAATTACAGGCACACGCTCAGGATCTCAAGGCAACAATCCACAAAAGAGCACGGCACCCAAGTGAGCACAACTCTGACACCTACGAAACAAGGCAACGTCGCTTACGTCTCACAGGACAGGAGACACGACTGCCACGATAACAGTCATCGAAGAAAAAAAATGACAGACACGGCGAGTATCAGCTTAAACAAGGGAACACAATCCTCTCAGCTGACAACTCGACCACATCATCGGCTCCAGTGCCAAAGGTAACAGGGAACACCCGGTACACAGGACGCCAACGACAACAACACCAGACCACAAACACCATCAAGTCAGCACTCACTCAGATATTACGTCTGATCGAGTCGCAAGCTAACTCTACCCAAGAAAGGGAGCATAGCAAGCTAACTGACAAGGTCACGGTCCAAGACAGAGACACAAAATCATAGAGAAACAACAATCAAACGAAAAAAAAATAGCACCTGCAGGATCCCGACTCCGCACAGAACACAGAACCATGGGGCACAACTGCAAGCAAGGTCACATCAAGGTGCAAGAACAGCTGAACACACGACCACAAAGGACAGGTCACGCATCAGACTGCTCGCCAAGCAAAGACCCACAACAACGAGAAACAACAATCTCAGGGAACGCACCTCAAGGACCACGAACACGCCTCGAGAGCACAACACCCAAGAAAACACATGCAGAGTAGAGGGTACTCCATCAGCAAGGAATGCCGACAAATTCCCCAACACTCGCAAATGCCAATGCCAACACAAGAAAACCACCAACAACGGCGCGGCAACAGACAACATCAAGGCACAGGAAGCCAAGACGAAGCCACATTGAGAAGAAACAAACCTCTCGACCAGTGGGTAGACAACCCACACACTTCAGCTGCACACTCAACAACGCACACAGGCATCAGAACAACCTCGGCAATCGCATCTCAGCACACACCAAGCGCCTTCGCAACCTATAAGGATCACAAATGACACGCCACGAGTACTGATCCAGCGAACAACCGATCACAAGAAGCTTAAGTGCAAGGAAGAAGAGTACCAGCTTCAGCACGAGGCACAAGGAAAAAGCTAATCTCAGCTTATCCTCACGTCCTGAACATGGTAAATGAGCCTTCACAATACATCGACCATTGGACACGGCACGACAAATACGGAACATAACAGCTCTTAACACCATAATGGAGTCCAAAGCCAAGCAACCGTATATCGAAGAGCAGATCAGGCTCAAAACAAAGCTGTCCACACTTAAGCAGACACAGGACAAAAGCATCGCCAAGACAGCAATTCCAAGGCAAACCTCGAGAAAGATTCCACCAGAAGGGACAAGAAGCAATGAGCTCGACCACAAAAGCTCACCAGGAAGGGAAAATCCTAGCTCGCCCGAGCAACTTCTCAACCATGGAATCAAATCGAGCACTTCAACAGAAGTGAAACACATAAGGGGCTGAACAGACTCAAGCCGGGACGACCAAAACAACGTAAGAACGTGTACGGTCATCAAACCAAGGATAAAGGTCAACAGCAACCTGAACAACACTCGGAGAAATCAACGCAACAAATCATCACAACACCTAAGCCAGCAAAAAGCTTGTACTGGACTTAAGGACTCTAGAAACTGTATATCTCAGATTCCCATGTACTTCACACAACAATGCTCCGATATCTCAGAAAAGAACTCCGAACATCTCAGAACACTGCTCTGATACCAAGCTGTAGCGACCCGGATTCCGGACACCAGGTATACCTGGTAGGACTACCGAATATACGTGATACCACATGGAACCCGCGAGGCCTCCTAAGAGCGGGAAAGCTCCGAAGGGAAAAAGGCATGTGTTAAGTACATTGAAGCCACAGAGATAGTACAGTAAGAAATTAAATTTCATTAGATTGGTTTGCTAAAGTAGTAGAAATAAAATTACATTTTAATTAATAGTTTCAAATTAACAATTATACACCAGAGTCCAGACCAGAACAAAGAACAAGTACAGGCAGCAGGAAAAGAACGTACGCTGAGGTCGGGGGAAACCCAACGTAGGTACAGCTAGCAGCTACGAACACGCCACGCCGGGAACCAACGAACAGAGACGGCGCCCACCTGAGAAGTAGGGGTGAGTCTCCAAACAGAGGCTCAGTAGGGGTCACGCGAATCTCCACTGAAAAAGATGCAGAAACACGGAAGCAACAAAACAGCAGGTGTAGCAAAGCAGAAAAAGCTACACGAAAAAGCTGTAAAAACTACAACTAAAAGCTGTAAAGGAACAGACGGGTAGCAGGAGTAGGGAGCAAGTAGGAAAGGGGGAGAACCCGCACCCAACAAGCGGCTGTCGAACTAACCTCGGCACCCCGAACTACTCCAAGCAGGACTAGCGGAAAGGTCAATCCCGAACTCGCACGGTCGGGCCTTACCATCCCATCATCCTGAAAGCAAGCCAAATAACAGGCAAAGACTGGGAAACACCTAGATAGAGAACAAACAGACATGACTAAAACGTCGTGCACACTGCCCCACGCACGACTAGAATGTCATGCAGGCGACAGGACACTGACCTCGAGCACGGCCACAGAAAGGCTAACTCAAGAAGGCCACGACGCACAAGAAACACCAAGTGACACGAGAGTCACCAGCCAAGAAACGTCGGGAGTCTCAGCCACAAGAAACGCCAAAAGTCACAGGCTAAGTGATAGGAGCACCCTCCCACTAGAAGAACAGCCAGATGCGTCCACTGACGTCTTACACTGCGCCACAAGTGTCACGTCTACAAAATCACCCCGAGGACAATGGAGACTGGACACACCAAGAACCAAGTCCAAGGAACAACAGTCCCAAGGAAGAACGGCAACTACGGACACAGGACCGCAGTACCACAACTGCGAGTGACTAGTTAGGGTCACGCCCATCGACGCAAGTCCTCAGTCCCTGACCACGTGTGCACACACTGGCCACTACCTAGGTCAGGACTCTAGCTAGTATTCCCCTCGGTAGGACTCTACCGTTCGCCAGGGCCCATGGAACTAGCTTAAAAACCGTATAACGGGAAACACCCCTCCACCACTCCCAGTGGGTCGGCACTTAAAGGCCTAGGGCTACGACTAGTGGAGGCTCACAAGGCACGACTCAGAAACACAGGTGCTAAAGCACAGACAGTCAAGAATGCCCTGTCTCACGCACTACGAAGCACCAAGGTAGCTAACCAACTACCGACAGACTCAGGACCAAGAAACTAGACCTACCACGTAACGATTCTTGAGTCAGACGACTCAAAGGGAAGCTCGTCACACACAGCGGAACAAGCCGCCAATCGGTCTAATCCTAAGCCAGAAGAAAATGACGCTCCGCAGAAAATGACTCACGGATACCTGAGGAAACACCAAAAGCCCTCAGACACACCTGGACATGCAAACCGAGATAAGGTAGTACCTCGAGGCATCCAGAACCAGAGTCTCGAACTAGGCAGAATCGTCAAGACACACACAAGGTTACCTGTCAACCACTGGGTCACACCGGGTTGACTGGAACCGAACAAAGGCACACAAAAGTAGGATATATAATCTTACCTCAAGCAAGAGGACTCCTGGCTACCTTACAACGTAGTCTCAGCCCTCATAGGGTGTCAGGAGACATCCACGAGAAAATGGGCAAACCACCAGGTCAAGCCAAGACAAGCAAAAACCGAAACAACGGAAATCGGAACACAAGGATTGTAACACACCACCCCTAGACCGTTACACGAATGTGACGGTCTAGCACTAGGCCGTTACACTCCAAACGTGACGGTCGGCGAGGGAACCATCACACACACCGCCCTAACCAACACCTAGAACGCACAAGGCACGTAACGGCCTGCACCAGGCGTGTTACACCGCTCTGACGCGCCCCACCCGGGCCGTAAGGGCCAACAACCTCAAAACTCAAAACACACTCGAACCACGTAACGCGCGACGCCAGGCGCGTTACAGCCACCTAACACGGCAAGGCAGACGCGTCAGGGCCAACCAAACGCACGACTAGAAAACAACTGGCTGAGAGGCATGTAACGGTCCCGACCGGACGCGTTACAACCACCTAACGCGTGGGGGCGCGGCCGTTAGAGCCAACGACGCAGCCACCCAACTCATCCAAAATAGCACGTAACGGTCCGTCACGGACGCATTACACGGGCCTAACGCACAGGGGCATGGCCGTTAGAATCAACAGGCACAGCCACCCAAACTCGGCCAAAAATAAAGTGTAACGGCCTGGGGCAGGCGCGTTACACTCACCTAACGCACGGGAAAACCACCGTCAGGCAAACTGCCTCAAATGGTCAACGTCAGTAAACTAGAATGTAACGGCCTGGGGCAAGCGTGTTACACTCACCTGACGCATGGGGGCAAGCGCGTCAGAGGAACCGACTTAACCCAAGCATAATACGACAAAATAGGCGTAACGCGTCACACCGGACGAGTCAGGGTGCTGTGACGCGCCACCCCTAGGCCGTCACACTCCCAAAGCCAAAAAGCTTAAAAACGTCAAGACGCTGTGACGGTCTATCATAGGTCCGTCAGGGCCATGTGACGGTCCCTGGAACGACCGCTACACCGGTCACGGCGGGAAAATAGTGGAATGGCCAAATCGGCCCGTTCCACGCCCCATTCACGCTGAAGCGCAGGGGAAACACACGTAGAGGATGAAAAATAACATTAGAAGGCTAAAAAGCCCACATGCAAGCACCAAAACAACAGATCGGGGCGATTCTAACGAATCCACCCAAAACGAGTCAACGAGGTTCCCGGACTCCTACCGGCCTCGAATGGCCACCAATCAACATAAAATTAACGTGGATGGGATGCAGACATCCCAGCGGTCAATTCAACACTAACTAAGCCGCAAATGGTTGCCGTTTTTCGGCGAACCCTACAAACCACGAAAATCACGGTTTAGGCAAACCAAGCCCAAACTCGACTGTTTCCTTGTCGAACGACGTGCAATGGCAGGTAAAACGGAGAGGAAGAAGTAGTGATCCGTCACCCTACCTCCACCGAAGAAACCGTGCCCCAAAGGGACTAAACCACGCCGAAAATCACGCCACGAGCTCAAACACCGGCTTTGAATCCACCGTTCTGGATCGCGCTGAAACCCCGCCACCATCGACCCGTCGCGCACCCAGACAGCTCCACAGCATCCCCAACACGCGCCACTAGGTACCCCGTCTGTAGCCGGAGCCGAGGAGGCTCGAGAGGAGAGAAGACGGAAGAGAGAGGGACGGCGGTGGCGAATGAGATGGGGGGAGAGAGGAAAGAAAAGAAAAAGAAAAGAAATTAGGAAAATTTTCTAATTTCTGAAAATTTCGAGAATGCGCCGATAATGCACAAATTCAGAAAAATATATAAAAATAGTCAAAACGATCGGCTCGAAGAGTACATCGTCGATGTAGCATCCGCGAGTTGATTAACTGACAAACAAACTCACCGTAGGGTTCCGTAACTAGTACGAGAGGAAAACCCACATGGCTCGTAAAGCTCAACTTGGAAGTCACCAAAGCAAATCGAAACTCACCGAAACCAATCCGAAAGATCCAATGAAGATCAAGCAAAACCTACCAAGGATCCAGGGCATTACACTACTACTCTAAGCCATGTATGTCACATGCCATGTCCGGTGTTTCCACTTTTAATGAGGCGTGATACATAAGCAGAGTAGAGGGGGCGCACTTGGGGACATGGCAGTTGTAGATCTCGACCATGTGGTTGTCAAGGTCGTGGAAAAAGAGCTGGATGACACCATGGATGGAGAGAGAGAGAGAGCGAGAGCGAGAGTGAGAGAGAGAGAGAGAGAGAGAGATGCCCGCACTATCGGCGGCCCCAATCCAACTCGATCATGCAACCATTTGTAGTAGTCCCCACCTCCCCCCTTAGCCCAGCACCACCACCGACACAACTGCCTGGGCACCTTCTTGGGGGCCAACATAAGAGAGAGAGTGTGTGTGTGTGAGTGAGTAGGGGGCTCACCTTGAGGAAAGGTATTTTTGAGATTTCTAGTATTCTATCGCACTTAAGATGGAATATTCTATGGGACATTACCCTCTTTTGACGGCCGTAAATCACATGGGTTTTTTAGTAAGAGTTAGAAGATGTAGGGGTTATAAGCAAATAAGTGTAATTCAAGGACTAATCAACAATTAGTTAAGATTATAGGGACTAATAAATAAAAATCTCTAGTAAATATTAGTTCTCCGGGAGGGAGAAAAGACTAATTCCAAGTCCAAACGTGGCTATCCTTGAAGTGACAAAAATCAAGGTTATGAACTGCAACAAGGGGAAGTTCTTAATGAGATTTTTTGCATATAAATCATTGTTAAATTAAAAATTAGAGATTTATCATTCTTGCATTTGTATTTACACAAATATCATTAAAAATATTAATATTGGGTAAAAATATCACAAAATAGTTTTTTTTCACTATTTTAAGTGGTCTTTTTGCACTAAAAATAATGTTCCAAAATATTGACATTTTTTATGATACATTTACAAATATAAATGTAAGAATAATGGATCTATCATTTTTATTCTAACAATAGTTTATATATAGAAATCCCTTTTTAATATATATATATATATATATATATATGTATGTATATATATATATAACTAGAATATTTGCGTTGAATTATTCACACGAGTCAATCAAAGAATCTTTGGATGTGATCTCGAGCAAAACAAAAAATTATAAATATGCCCTTATAAATTTACATATTTACAAATAAACTCCTCATTTAGATCCTTGGCTACATATATCCCTAATATATCACAAATGAACGTGGTTATACCCCTAGTCAATCAAAGAATCTTTGGATGTGATCTCGAGCAAAATAAAAAATTATAAATATGCCCCTATAAATTTACATATTTACAAATAAACTCCTCATTTAGATCCTTGGCTACATGTATCCCTAATACATCACAAATGAATGTGGCTATACCCCTATAATTGTCAAGTGAGTAATGACCATATTACGAGAATATGCCATACGAAGTACCCTTCCAACCCTAAACCCAAATCTCCTCCTCTTCATAGTTGCCATCTATTGCCTCGAGCGCACCGATCATGGCCCTGCGCCAGCGGTCCTCCATGCTGGGCAAAGATAGTCTTGCTCCTTCACTCCCTGTCTGCCCCATTTGTGCTCAAAGCACTCATTTCAGCTTGCAACAGGTGCTAGTGTATCTGAGATATTGGTGGTGGTGACACCACCTGCCGGCCATGGTGCTGCACAAGGAAGCTTTTGAAATCCTCCATATACCAATCATGATGGCCACTCCTGTCGATTAATGAGCTCAGCTCCTTAATTCGCCCGACCCCTCACCACTCTCCCCCTCGGCACCCACCGCCATCCTCCATACTGCGACGGAGATGCCCTCCCTCTTGAGAGACCTGTCTTCTCTCCCAGATGATTCAGATTGGTGGCGCAGGTGACGCCGAGGTTTACCAGAGGAACCACGTAATGGGCTTACAGAGAGTGTCAAAGGCCTGGCCTGCTTGAGGTAGGGGACCTCATCGGGTGGGAGATCCTCGGTGCCCTCGGTGTTCTAGGGCCAGCCAGGGACCACCGACAGTCAGAGCTCGGTGCAGGTTATCAGTGAGGACAAGGTCGAGGGGATCTAGGGGAGCCGTTGTATGTTCTTCGGAGAAGGGACTAGCAAAGGAGGCTGCGGAAGGGGAAGGCGGTGCCATGGGGGAGCCAACTACTCCGAGCCTTATTTGTCAGAAGTGTGGGCCATAGTGGCTGACGTGAGGATAAGTTAATCATTCTACCGCTCAATTCACACGTCATTTTAGTTAAATAAATGAGAGTTATAACGAGTGTATAATTGTAAACATTTGTGAGAATATTAGGCATATCTATGGCAATAGATCGAAATGAGAACTTTATTCATAAATATAGAAAATTGTAAATATATATTTATAGAGCACACAAAATGAATCAAGATTCGAGAGTACGCAAAAGATCGTAGCCCTATAACACAATGCCTCCAGGCTCTACCCGTCTTCTTCTTTGCATGGATCAAGCTTTGGATCCAATAGCGTGATAGTGAGCTTCCAGATCGTGCTCTGCTGGAATATCAAGATGGCCATCCTCCGAATAAGAAGATAGTTCCTTCGTTGCCATCTAGGAAGAGTGATCTGAAGCAAGGTTTGTTGTACCGTCAGCACGTCCAACACCGGTCCTCCAATAATACGGTACAGAACCGTGTCATAATTTTTTTTCTTTTTTTTTCTTCCTTTGCCCTCTCCGATGATGTCCCGAGGCAACAAGAGGAGTTGTTGCTACTGCTACTTTAAACTGCTGCTGCGGTAAGGGAGCCTCGGAGAAGAAGGGCTCGTAGAGCTTCTCTAGCTCATGAAGGGTCGTTTGCATGGCGAAGAGCTCTAGAAACAAAAGCAGCAGGCCATCCTCCTCTCCCCTCCCTTCCTGTAGGATGGCAGGAGGGAACGAAGAGAAGGGATCCATCGTCGCCATCATCGTCGGGCAGCCGTCACCACAACCACCTGTAAGTCCCAGTTGTCGTCCTCCATGGTGAGCATAACACGGAGGGAAACAAGCAAAATCCTCTCAGGGAGATAGAATAAATTAACAATATATCCTAGCAACAGATGGGAAGAACCAGACCTCCGTGGCTCCGCCGCAACCTCCCCCTCCTCTGCCCGTCGCCGCCTCCACCGATGACTATGCCATGTCGTACCGACGTTCCAGTTTTCCCTGGCACGGTTCGCTCCGATACACTGCGATATGGCCAACCCTGATCTGATTGGTGAAGTGACGCGCCGATTAGATAGCCGATGACGCTCCTCGACGCCCACCGATTGGCCTTCTCTTTGGTACGCTTCGTCGATGTTCTTGGACCCTTTGCTAGATGCAGCGCCATTAATTATCTATTGCCGCCATATTTAGCGACACTTAGGAATTACTGACAGAAACCAAAAAAAACCTAGCCATGTCTCTGTGCATCGTGCTGGTCGTCTAACTTTTTCTGACATGTCTTTCTAACATTACGTTTGGTTTTTAAAAAAAGGAATATTAAGATGTCACTCATTGCGTCTCAACCGTTGATCTTATTGAGGCAGACAAGAAATATTTGATAATAGAAAAAGAACCCAAAGCAATAATACGAAAGAATGAACGAAAATCCTTACGCATGTAGGTTGTCTGCGCGGTTGCGCAAACGACAGTTAGACATGATTTTTCAATATAAAGCCAAAATGCACAAACAGCTCATGAAATATAACTCTCAAGTTTTAACAACTCAGAGACCAGCAAATTAACAGAGAATGTCCATGTCGACTTTTTCCTGTTACGAAAGAGGAAAAAGAAAATTAAAGATCCAGGCATAACCATCCAACTGGTTTCAAGATTAATTAATTACGACGCTACGACTGTTTTAGAACTATGAAAAAATCAAAATTATGAACCGCCAACAAAGGAAAGATCTTAATGCAAACGAATGTTGGTCTACACGTTATTGTGCAGAATTATACTCTTCACAATTTAAAGAATCTTTACATTGTAGTGATTGAGGAGCAGAAAACATCAAAAGTTGCAGAGTCTCTCGCCGCCGGCCTGAACAGGGGCCAGGCTCTCACCAACTCAAATAGCCTGTCGAAGGAGTCGTCCGGGTGGCTGCAGGACGAGTGGCCTCTGGTCTTCACACCCTGGAGCGCCAGAAGAGACTGGATGCTCATCCAAGAAGGGACGGTTCTCTCCGCCTCACCAAGAGCCAGAGATTTTCTTCTTCTTCAGAAGAAGAGGAATTCTGTTCGGGCAGCGGCGGCCTGATCATGGTGATCAGCTGCTGCAGGCGGCCTGGTGGATGAAGATGGCCTTCCTCGAAACAATATGATTCCGGCGCCGTTGCCGCCGAGAAAGAGAGATACGAAGGGTGCGGGGACGCCCCGTTTGGGAAGCCCATGATGCTCCTTGGAGAGAGCGGCGCCGCCGGTTGGCCTCCTCCTGGTCCTGGGTAGGCGTCGTCGGCACCGTGGTCATCCTCGGTGGCTGCCGCCACGAAGGGGTGGCGCAGGAGCATCTCCGCCGTCCACCTTTCGCGGGGCTCCCTGACGAAGCATCTCCGCAGGAAGTCCTTCCCCTCCTCCGACAGCTCGTCGGGGATCTCGGGTGACTCCTCGTCGGAACTGATACGTAGGAGCAGGGCGGCGGCGTTGGCTGCCCCTCGGTATCGCCACGCCGGCACCCCAGTCGCCATCTCCGACACCACGCAGGCGAGCGACCAGATGTCCGACGGCGGCTCGTACTCGCCCCTCTCCAACGACTCCGGTGCCATGTACAGCAGCGTCCCTCTCAAGAACCCCGTCCTGCCCCCTCCGCCAACCTTCGCCCCGGCCCTCTTCGCCAGCCCGAAGTCCGCGATCTTGGCTCGCCAGGCGCCGGCGACCAGCACGTTCTGCGGTTTGAGGTCGCAGTGCACGTAGCCCGCTCCATGGATCCCGCGCAACCCCCGCAGCATCGACGCCGCATACCTCCGCACGTCGGCCTCCGCCACGGGCTTACCCCGGCAAAGGTCCGAGAGCGAACCCCCCGGCACGTACTCCAGGAACACGTTGTAGAGCCGCCGCCCGTCGGCCTCCACGCTAACCCCGTCCCCATAGCAACCGACGATATCCGGGCACCCGGCGAGCCGGTCGAGCACCTCCTTCTCGTGGGACAGTGTAGCGGACTCCGCCAACAGGGAGGACTTGACAGCCATCACCTCCGGGCGGCCATTGTTGCCCGCGGGGTCTCCCTCCTTCGTCGTCGGCACTGCGAGTGCAAGGTTGACGGTGCCGAAGCTGCCCCTGCCCACCACCGCACCCCTCACCCAGGCCATATCGTCAGAACCTCTCCTTCGTATCCCTTCTGCCCGTGGGAGTGATCGGGGGAAAGACGAGTAGGCGGCGGCGGCAGAGTGAGGAGCAAAACGTACGTGTGGTGATGCAATATATATAACATCGGAATCCAGCCGATATCGTGCCCCCTCCATGTGGGAAGGGGAATGGAAGCGGGAGGACAACAGTTCGCGAGAGGTCGCGTCTCCCCCGGAGAATTGCTTCCTGATAACTGCCCATGCACACGATGCATACATTTAACGTGAATTTGTTCCTGTGGAGTCAAAAACATATACGATCATATGCATGTGCATTTAGAATTGACCGTTGTTATTTTCCATTTAATATGAATTGACCATTGTTATTTTTTTATTCATCTTGTTTTTCAGAAATACAAATATGAATCCTTCACTCTCTTAATTACTATCCTGATTTATACTCATAATTGTACCTTATTCTGAGTAAAAATATGAAGATGTACTTATCCGATATGCTCTTTGCTCCCTTTACACCTGTCGAGCTACCGATTTGTTTTTCAGAAATAAATGCGTAATTATGAATCCAAGAACACCGTGCTCATTTGTTTCTCCAACGTTTGGTGGACAGACTATTAAATTGGCTCATAAAAAATTGGCATGCCGGCCACGCGGCCACACGTCATGGACAATTCATCGCTTTGGTACTTTCATTAATTTCTATGTTTTTGATTATCCTGATCAAATGATAGGAATTGTGACAAGGATGAGGATGTCATGTTATGATGGCGAACTTGAAAGGTGAAAGATCATAGTATGCTGTTGATGGCGATTCTTTCACTTTCCTTACGTGTATTAAGATGAGTTGTGATTAATTTTTAAGAAGAAAAAAGATGTGCCTTAGTTTCTAGTTAATTTACAATAGTTGCTTATCCACCGGTCGGCCAAGTGCTTCCTTAAGATTTTTGGCACTTCCCATGCCACTTGCCCAACTTTGAAATCGAAGCATGCCATATGAGATAACTTGAGTCGAACTCCACCAATTTGAATCTTCCAATTAATGTACTTCTTTCGAGTTTTGTAGTCTTTTAGGATAGAGCTCGGAATGCACGCCCAGAGTCGGTCACTACCACCTCGATGGCATCCCTTCACACTGGAGACTTAGGTTCATACGTGAGGTGGTGCCTCCTTAATGAAGAGGATTCAGACTATCACACTGGTTGTATATAGCAGGTGCAATTTGGGACAGAGCTTCTGGAGTCTTACTCGACGACTCTCAATTTATTTGATTGCCACCTTTCACCTTAGGGAGACTAGATCTGCTAGATGTCAAGTACTTAAGTTGATCTCACCATGTTGTATACCCAGCGTGAATGTGCCTTTCCGAGCTTCTCAGTTGCACCATTGGAGGCGAGAATCCCCTTGAGTGCAGTCTATCGAGTTTTAACCTACACAAAATTCTTCACCAAGATGAGAGTTCCTCAGAAGACCTATTTTTATAAGCGAAGGCCGAGGAAGGGTGCGATGGTTGATACGCCTTTAACTCTTTAACGGATTATTCTGGGTGATGTGGCGGTCGGAGTTGCAACAGTTCTGAGAAAATAGAGTGAATTGCGACAATCGTGAAGGGACATAGATATGTTGGATGTCAGCTCGTCATAATAGTGATTTTAACTTTTCGAAATACAGTGAAAAATCTTGATTTAGCGAGAGCAAGGTCACGTACGTGGCGGTCATGTACGTACCCATGTAAATGCGTCGTAAGGAGTTTACAATAAATCATAAAATAAAACTAAATTTAAACTATATAAAGAATCAAAATCTAGAATTTTTCCACCGTTAAATAGTCTAAAAAGTATTAAAGCCAAAATATTGATAGATGGATGACCAGTGCCCGCTGGGCTGGGTATATGCGGGAAGTTGCATGTGCAAGTGGACAAAATGCGAGTATTTATAACCTCAACTAGCTAGCTCTAAATACATGCTTTGCAGGTGTTTATTTTATGGTATCTTTTAGAAGGTAACCTAATAACCATGTGATCTATAAGTGTCTTATTATCATTCCAGTCCATCCACGCTCATCTTCATAAATTTTTGGGGGATTTTTGGTTTTAAATCTCTAAAAATATTCAAAATTAGAAAAAATTTCTCTAATCCATCTATTTAGTCAGAAGCTCCTGAATTCTCCTCTATGATATGAAAAAATCCCTTCGTATGTCACTGTAAGATAAAAGATGGTTAAGTTAACTTAACAATGATCTAACCTAACCATAGAAGAGAAAAAGGGTATATATAATATCCTTGTCTAATAGAGAGAGAGGAGGAGGGAGGGCGGGGGTGTGCAGCATTGGGTTCAAGGAATGTGGGAAAGCACGATGGCACTGGTGGGGTTGTGATCCCTAATGGTGAAGAGATTGGCGAGGGTGACAATGCAGAGGGTGAAAATAGCAGTGAAATAAAATTTTAAAATAAATTTTCTTGCCTGTGGACAGACTTTTTATCGTTCATCTTTTGTATCATTTTATCATATTTTCATTATTCTTTATTTTATTTCGGTTCATTAATACATGGACATGTCAGTCACGAAGTGACGATTTATTTGAGCTCCAAACTGAGATGGTATGGAGCCGTGGGTGTGTGACGTCTGAGTGATCAGGCGATAGTGGATATCGTGTCAGGATTAGAACTTGTCGTGTCATAAAGGTCACGACGTTAATCACATCCTCTTAGAGAGGAGAAAACCTTTAATTAATCGTCATAAAACTGGGCCCTATAACCTAAAATTACTATTAATAAAATTACTATTAATAAAATTAATGAAAGACATTTCAAATTGCATAAGAGCGCCCCATAGTTTTGGGCAAAAATGTTCAAATCGTGTCGGTCATCATATAGATCATTTCCTATCTGGACCGAAGTCCGAGTTGGAAGCACGACACTGGTCGAGATAAAATCCGAACAAATGTCTACTGAGGCATGGCAAGTTCAATGTATAAAAGAATCAGGGTTAGACTCAAGTGAAAGTGGGTTATATCTAGTGGGCTATTTGACTCGGGACTAAGTCAAGCCATGGCCATGATCGGGATGGTCCCCGGGGTCCAAGCACAACTTGTCATGACATTATCGATGTCTCCTTCACATCGGGTCTAGGGAGGTAAGGGCTTCTGGATCAAATGCCATTGATTCCTTAAGGATGACATTTATATTCATTTTTTATCATTATCATGTTCTTATGGCATAATTTTTATCGTTATGTTATCATTTTTATTTCCTCTTGTTTTATCGTTATTATTCATAATTCACCATTCATTCCTTTTTTTTGTTTTTTATTGTTCATTGATTTTTTATCCATTTATTTCACCATGTCTTATTATTATTCCCTTTTTATTTATGCTACGGATTTATCATAACAGCTTTGGCGTATTTGATTTTTTTTATCTTTTATCCCATCTCCATTTTGTTATAGATTTTCTTCTTTCTCCCTTTTATTTCATTTTCTATTTTATTGTTTGTTTTATTTTTTTAGTGGAGAATGGGGGGGTGCCACCAGATGGCACCCATGGGGTGCCTGATCCAGCAACACCCTCCTCGCCAGATCAGACACATGTTACATTTTTTTTATGTATAAGAGGGAATGGGGAGGGGGTGCCGTCGGATGGCACCCCATTGTTTGCCATGATCCGGTTGCACCACCCCTGTAGCAACCTGAAATTTAATAATGATTTAATATTTAATCGAATTTCCCCCTTAGGTTAAATCTTGACTAGTTTATAAAAATACACAAAAAATATATTCACGGAGAGAACGAAAATCTTAACAACATTGATAACTGGGCCGACCTCACATAAAAATCTGATTAAGCCTAAATTAGGATATTTATGGGTAAAATTGTAGTTAGATTAGCCCAAACTCCATCGATCTAATTCGACTTCAATTCGAGCTCAAATGGGCTCATTCTTGTTCCAGATCAAAGGCCCATGTTAGTAAATCATTTTCCCTCAAAAACCCTAAGTCCAGAAGGTTCCTCGTGGCGCGGCGGCGGTGGATTTGGTCATGGCCGTGGAAATCGTGCGAGTTTCCCTCATTGGACTCTCTTGGATCAATTCAAGCCCTAGATCCATCAATAATCTTATAAATCGATGGCCTCGCCCCTTAGGAACCCTCATTTGGCTCGTTCGACTGGCGGCTTGATCGATCGTAGGAGGATTTTGGCCTGAGGAGCGGCACGAGTTAGGATTCCGGCGTTTCTTCCCTCTTTCACTTCTCGCCGATCTAATATAGGTGGCTCTCAGACTAAACACTTAATTAACCATGCCATCATGTTCTTCATTCTGTCCTCTTTTCATTGATACATGTTCTCCCAATTCTCATCTCCTATACCGATCGAATTAGACGTTTTAATTTAGGGTATGTCAAGCATGATACCTTTAGTTCGTGTTCGAATTACGATAGTTTCTCTCAGTTAAAGTCTAATTGATTTATACCATGTTTTTCGTCTTCAAATGATCTTTCTTTTGGTAGTAGTTTGCCCAAATTTCACGAAGTAGATAGATCGAAATCTTGGTTTTTACTAGAGGTACACCACTTTGCCGTTGTTCCGAGATCAAAACCTGGTTGCGGCCTGTCATGCCCCGAGCCTTTATTACAGCGGAAGACTAACTCGGGGAGTGCGAACAGTCGCCATGGTAAGCCTCTTGCAAGTAAGAATGATCAGAGCGCAAGACAATCACACACATAAGAATGCAAATATTGCACAATATGTATTCAACTTCAACTCTCATTTCATTAATAATCAAATACTCGATTACAATCACTAATTCAATTTCCTTCATCATACTAGACTCAAGAAAATAGAAAATTACATAAACTCAATCTAAACAGGTAGACTTCCTAAGTCTTCACTCATTCTTCATTCACTCTCGGACTCGCTACTTGTATAACTCGAATCCGAATTTGAATCACTTCCATCTCCTGAAAAAGATTAGAAATAGGTAATGAGCACACTTTCCCAGTAGGTATCTTCGTATCAGCATGATTTAGCACTATTTGTCACGCCCCGAGCGCGGAAGAACCCGGAGACGCGTGACGAGTTTATATCAATCATGTCAATCAGAGTGGTCGTGTATTCGACACAAAGACAGAGATGCGTAAAATAGTAAGATAACCCAATCCTTTTATTCATAATGGATAGACTATTACAAATCCAATACTCTGTTTAATAAAAAGGAAAAGAATACATATTTGACTCAAGAAACTATAGAAAAGACTATATGACACTTGAGCAGCTCTATCACTTTCACTCTTGACCATTCCCATCCGATTGACTTCCATCGTCGTCGGACTTACCTGAAAAGTAAAAAGGGACAACGGAATGAGCGAACGCTCAGTAGGAAATTATATCTCAAGTACTAGCAAGGGGTTTAAGTACTTACATCTTTCATGAATGCAATAAAGCTATGCATGCTCGCATAAAACGACAAGATAGAGAGAATGTAATATCAAGGAAATAAGATGAACTAATCATGAACTTTCAACAAGATAACAAGTTTATTCAAGATATTCAAGCAAGTACGTTTAACAAGTCATGTCAAGAACTTTGGCTATCATGTATCAAACAAGTAAATTACCCTTTTTCGGGCCACGTATTTCATGTCAAGTCAAGTACGATTCAAGTACAAGATGTGTGTGGAATGTCCAATCAAGCAAGTCAAGTACTCAGTATAATGCCAGATACCTTATCATTTTAACTCCCATGGGCACAAGTACTTTCGGGTGCTCCTCCCAGGACCAGATCGGGCCCTATATGCGCAGGCATTTATCATGTGTTTTGACATCCACTCTTGTTTATATAGCCAATATAGAATTTCAATCATCAAGCTTGTGGACACGTATGACAACTTTGACAGAATAGAGTCCAAAAATATGACAAGGACATAGAATGGCGATAATAACGGTATAATCACGATATCGATAAAACTAGGTAGAATATGGTTCCCTTAACTTGGGTACCATGATAAATCAAGATGGACATTCTTTATATAGAATTGAGGTCCACATGAACAGTATATCAAAGGTAAGATACCCTCATTCTTATCATAGAATTGAGGTTTACAAGAATGACCTTATATGACATAATATCATCATCCCATTAAGAATTTCTCATGATATACTCTTTGTATAATCATAAGGGCCGGTATACCATGTTTCTTTAGAGTGACATGGCAAAGATCGTGTAATGGGTTTTTAGGGTACAACCAGCTCAGTCGACCTTGAGGGAATCCAAGGTACGAGGAGTCTTACGGAGGTCTCTATGACTAACTCGCTAGTCCAAAGGAACGGAATGTCCAATGGAGAGCTTGTATGTCAATGAGAGTTGAGTGTGATCGATAAAATAACGTGAAAAGTGGGACTATACTCACGGAGTGGAGAATAGTGCCGATATATATACGTATATGTATAATATGAAACCATCGGTTAACAGAATCAGGATAAAAATCAGTTTACAGAAAATAACGACTTAGGTCAAGTCGTTTCTCAAGTAATTAACGCCTAACAGAAGGGCGTTTACATATGTTTCCATTTTGCAAAATTTTCATTAGTTCAGTAATTTATATAAAACGCGCCTTGGTCAGGGTCGTTTCTTCAAGATCTGACGACTACACCAGAAGGCGTCTTATTGTTTACATATTTGACAGAATATAATTAATTTTCAGGAATTATCAAAAACGCGCCCTGGGCAGGGGCGTTACTATTTAATTCTATTTTTTAGAATATATAAATTTCAGGATTTTAACCGATACACGCCCTAGGAAGGGGCGTTATCTTTCAGATTCACGCCCTATGAGGGGGCGTTAACAGGTGTAAAACGACTTTCTCTAAGTCGTTAATTCAAGTTCCTTCAGAAACTTTAAGGACAGTAATAATTTCAGGATAACAGAGGAACGAATGTAATATCATGACAGTAAAGTTAGCAGGTTGAAGACAAAGGATCATGCATATATTTATAATCATGATTTCTTAGATAATCAGTTCTTAAGATGGGTGATTAACGGTTTAAAGAAATTAACGCCTGAGTATAGGGCGTTAAACATGAAATTAACGACATGGGAAGGGTCGTTTCATGTGAATTAGCGCCCTGGATAGGGGCGTCTCTTTCAAAAATATTCCAGAAAACGAGTAGAAGCTATAATAAAACTTATATTCATGCATGTGATGAGGTATATTCATTGAATTAACTTGTTTGGGCTACAATGCCTTGAGAAAACCTACCTTAATTGATATCTGGAGATGGGACACGTGAATAACTTGATAAGAACACACTGAAGCTTCTAATACCCTTGATAGCAGCCGTATGCAGATCGGACAGGAAGAAGAAGAAAAATTCAGTTGATGAAGATGATGGAGATGATGATCTTCAATCAACCTGTAGGGGAAGAAAAAGGAAGGAAGGTGAGGATATAATCGAAGTTAGGGAAACGGTTGAAGAACATTACCTTGTTCTTCGGCAGTAGCTGTGGAGTTTCCTACAAAGAAAAGTCAATGAAGATTTATCAGTTCTTCATGCAGTCGAAACAGAGGGCAAAAGAAAATAAGAAGAACATATGTTCTTCACTTACCGTGCAGCAGCAGGTCGATCGTCCAAATAGGTTTAGGGTTCGATCGAACAGTTTATTTATAGGATTGTGGAAATCCTATTGGGGTTAGTGATTGTGTGAGGGTAATATATCCCTAATAGAGTCCTTACTCTAATAGACACTTACTAGATTAGTTTGATCTTTCCCTAGATAAGCTCTGGGTCGAACGGTTCCCGAATGGAATTAACGACTTCGGTCAGGGCGTCGATTCTTGAATTGACGACCTTGTTCAGGTCGTTTCTTAAGAAGCGCCTTGTATAAGGGCGTTCCTTGTTTTAAAACACGCCCAAGAAAAGGGCGTTTCTTGTCCTTTCCCTTTTTGGTGTTTGGAATTTGACGTCTTGTGGTGAGGGCGTCCTTTCTTGAATAACGCCTTAGGTAGAGGCGTTTCTAATTTGAATAGCACCGTTATCAGAGGCGTTATTTATTTTTATTTTATTTTTTTCTATTTACAAGATTTATTTATAAATCTTTATCATTATTAATATTTTATCAGGGTTGCTACACCCTCCCCCACTTAAAAAGAATTTGGTCCCCAAATTCAATTACATATCATGTATACACGCGGAGTGTGTAGAGTATATACCTCTTAGAACAACTCGGGAAATCGTTTCTTCATAGATTCCTCGGTCTCCCATGTCGCTTCGTGTTCAGGATTCTTATTCCATTGCACCTTGACCATGGGAATAACCTTATTCCTTAGAGCTCGTATTTCTCGATCTAAGATCTTCATAGGCTTTTGTTCATAGGTGAGATCTTTCTGGATCATCAGATCTCCATGTTCAATAATATGAGATGGATCATGCACATACTTCTTCAACATAGATATATGAAATACATTATGTACCTCGGATAATTGAGGAGGCAATGCGATGCGATAAGCAACCTCGCCAACTCTTTCGAGTACCTCAAATGGTCCGATGAATCTTGGCGTAAGCTTGCCCTTAACACCAAATCTTCGTATGCCACGTCCAGGCGATATTTTAAGAAATACATGATCTCCGATTTGGAATTCAAGATCTCTCCTTCTTGTATCTGCATAAGCCTTTTGCCTGGTCTGAGTAACTTGCAATTTTTCTCTGATTACTTGTATCTTCTCAGTTGTATCCCTTACCATGTCTGGACCTAATAGTTATTTTTCTCCAACTTCGTTCCAGCATAAGGGTGATCGGCAACTCCTTCCATATAAAGCTTCGAAAGGTGCCATTTGGATACTAGCTTGGTAGCTATTATTATATGCAAATTCCACTAGTGGCAAGTGATCGTGCCAGCTTCCTCCAAAGTCAATGATGCATGCTCTAAGCATATCTTCAACAACTTGGTTAGTTCTCTCGGTCTGACCATCCGTTTGAGGATGAAAAGCAGTACTAAAGTTGAGCCTTGTTCCCAACGAATGTTGTAGTCCCTTCCAAAAATGAGAAGTAAAACGGGGATCTCTATCAGACACGATTGAGACAGGAATTCCATGTATCCTGACTATCTCTTTGATATATAATGCAGCTAAGACATCAATTGACCATCGACTCTTGATTGGCAAGAAATGCGCCGATTTAGTCAATCGATCAATAATAATCCATATTCCATCATGTCCTCCTTTTGATTTAGATAGACCCATGATGAAATCCATACCAATATCCTCCCACTTCCATTTAGGAATATCTAGAGGATGTAGTTTTCCAGCAGGCTTTTGGTGTTCCGCCTTGACCTGTTGGCATGTGAGACAGCGTGATACATAGTCTGCTATTTCTCTTTTCATGTTGGGCCACCAAAAGTTCCTCTTTACATCTTGATACATTTTGGTTGATCCTGGATGAATAGTGTACCTTGATCGGTGAGCTTCATCTAAGATCTTCTTCTTTAATTCCGGACAGTCGGGTATACAAGTTCTACCTTTGAATAATAATCTTCCATCAGAAGTTAGTTGAAAATCAGATTGTCCTTCTAATCTGCCTTTGATTTCCACTAATATAGGATCATCATCCTGAAGCGCTTGTATCTCAGATAATAAATCTGACTGTATGCTTACATGAGATAATGTGACAAATTTGGCTTCCTTGTCCAAGCTTATATTGAGCTCGGAGAATTGTTCTAGCAACCTCCATTCTTGTATCATACAATTGGCCATCATTGCTCTCGGCTTTCGACTAAGGGCATCAGCAACATAATTACCCTTTCCGGGATGGTATTGTATATTGAAGTCGAAGTCCTTGAGATATTCTAGCCAGCGTCTTTGTCTCATGTTTAGCTCCTTTTGTGAGAACAGATATTTGAGACTCTTGTGATCGGAGTATACAGTAAACTGTACTCCATAGAGATAGTGTCTCCATATCTTTAAGGCAAATACCACTGCGGCCAATTCTAAGTCATTGACGGGGTAATTCTCCTCATGCTTCTTCAGTTGACGTGAAGAGTATGCTATGACATTTCCTTGTTGCATTAGGACACATCCGAGGCCAATGCCAGAAGCATCTGTGTAGACCTCGAATTTCTCTCCTTCTATTGGTAGAGCTAACACCGGAGCTGTAGTGAGATGATCCTTGAGAGTTTGGAAACTTCTTTCACATTCCTCACTCCATTCATATCGGATCTCCTTGCGAGTTAACCTTGTGAGGGGCACGGCGATCTTGGAGAAGTCTTTGATGAATCGCCGATAATATCCTGCAAGACCTAAGAAACTTCTGATCTCGCTTGCATTGGTTGGTTTTTCCCAGTTTCTAACAGCTTCAACCTTTGACGGATCAATAGATAGACCATCCTTGGATATCACATGTCCGAGAAAGTCACTTCTTCAAGCCAGAATTCACATTTGCTGAGCTTTGCATATAATTGATTTTCCCTCAATACTTGCAATGCGATCCTTAAATGCTCCTCATGTTCTTCCTTAGTTTTGGAATATATCAATATATCATCAATGAAAACCACCACAAATTGATCTAGATAAGGTCTGAATATGCTATTCATTAACTGCATAAAGGCAGCATGGGCATTTGTTAGTCCAAAAGGCATAACAACAAATTCGTAATGGCCATACCTGCTTCTGAATGCAGTCTTATGAATGTCATCATCCTTGATTCTTAATTGATGATATCCCGACCTGAGATCAATCTTGGAAAAATATTTGGATCCCGAAATCTGATCAAATAACTCATCGATTCTCGGCAGTGGGTACTTGTTCTTGATAGTGAGATGATTCAACTGTCGATAGTCGATGCATAATCTCATGGATCCGTCCTTCTTCTTCACAAATAAGACTGGTGCTCCCCACGGGGAAGTACTAGGTCTAATAAACCCTTTTCGAATTAATTCCATCAATTGCTCCTTCAACTCTTTGAGTTCAGCCGGGGACATTCTATAGGGTGCCTTTGAAACAGGACCAGCACCAGGGACTAAGTCAATGGTGAAGGCCACTTCTCTTTGAGGGGGTAATCCCGGCAAATCTTCCGAAATACGTCTGGAAATTCTTGCACTACCTGAATGTCTTCTATCTTAGTGTCCTTTGTTTCCTTAACTGTGACAAATGCAAGGAAAGATACACATCCTTTCCTGACGAGCTTGCTTGCTCGAAGAGCCGAAATAAGAGGGGATTTGCTCCGACTCTTGGGGCGAGTAAAGACTAACTCTGGAAAATCTTTGAAAGCAATTTGGCTATTGCGGCAATCAACCGTTGCCTGGTATTTGGATAACCAGTCCGCTCCCAGTATAACATCATACTCCTTTAGATCGAGGCATATGAGATCTATAGGTAAATTCCTACCTTGAACCATTACCTCACAGTTTTGGTAGTGATGAGTAATATCATTTTCACTTCCAAGAGGAGTAGTTAGAACTATTTTTATCCATTCTGGTTCTAACGGTAACGGGTCGGCAAACTTCTTAGAAATAAAGGAATGCGATGCACCCGTATCAAATAAGACATAAGCACTTTTGGAACAAATTTTCAATGTACCTTCCACTAATCCGCCTTCTTCTTCAGGTTCGGTCTCCTGGATTGCATGAAGACGAGCATTCTTCGTCACCGGGCGTTTACCATCACCGGCTTGGTCATTCATTAATGGACACTCGGGAATCCGATGTTCGCGACTCCCACAACGGAGACAAGCTCCTAATTTCCTCCAGCATTCTTCTGTCTTGTGACCAGCCTTGTCACAATGCTTGCATACTGTATTAGAAGGTGTAGTGGTGATAGAGAAGGGCTTGGATTTCTTGAACTTGGAATCTTGAGAGGATGAACCTCCATTATTGGGCCTCTTCTTAAAGTTGGGTTTGAAAGAACCCGAACCTGTGACTTGCTCCTTCTTGTCTTTTCCACGGATCCTATCAGATAGTTCCGTGGCATCTTCAAGTAATTGAGCTCGGCGCACTATTTCAGAATAAACTTGGATGTCCATAGGCGCCAGTTGAGTAATATAGTGGGGCCTAAGCCCATTAAGAAATCTACGGGCTTTCATCTTCTCCGTGCTAATAAGATGCTTAGCATATCTAGACAACCTGGAGAACTGAGCTTCATAATCTGCTAATGATAAGGATCGTTGCTTTAATGCAGCGAATTCTGCAGCCTTCTTTTCTTGGACTCGGTCCGAGAAATATTAGCATTAAGTATTCCACAAATTCTTCCCATGTCACTTGAGTAGGATCGATGGTTGCTTCAATAGACTCCCACCAGCATCTAGCATCTTTCTCTAACTGGAATGTAGCTAATAGAACTTTGTCCTGGTCCGTGCATTGCATGACACGGAATATGCGTTCGGTTTCCCGAACCCAATGCTCGGCATCATCCGGATCGGTCGATCCCATAAACTTCGGGGGATTCATGTTCTTAAAGGCTTGGTGTAAGCTTCCAGCTCGTGGAGCACCACCTTGTGCTACCTGTTGTAGCACTTGAGTCATCCCTTGAAGGGTACGCTGCATGTTGCGCCATTGAGCACGTTCGGCAGCCATTATCCTACAATTACGATAGCTACGTTAGTATTATATCACTGTGATCTTATTAAAAGACTCATTGACTCTTAACCCTTGGTTCTACCCAATCTCACTTGGTTAAACGTTCAACTTATCCTTGGACTTGGGTTTTTCGTAGGAATTGAATACCTTAGGCTCTGATACCACAAAAATTGTCATGCCCCGAGCGCGGAAGAACCCGGAGACGCGTGACGAGTTTATATCAATCATGTCAATCAGAGTGGTCGTGTATTCGACATAAAGACAGAGATGCGCAAAATAGCAAGATAACCCAATCCTTTTATTCATAATGGATAGACTATTACAAATCCAATACTCTGTTTAATAAAAAGGAAAAGAATACATATTTGACTCAAGAAACTATAGAAAAGACTATATGACACTTGAGCAGCTCTATCACTTGCACTCTTGACCATTCCCATCCGATTGACTTCCATCGTCGTCGGACTTACCTGAAAAGTAAAAAGGGACAACGGAATGAGCGAACGCTCAGTAGGAAATTATATCTCAAGTACTAGCAAGGGGTTTAAGTACTTACATCTTTCATGAATGCAATAAAGCTATGCATGCTCGCATAAAACGACAAGATAGAGAGAATGTAATATCAAGGAAATAAGATGAACTAATCATGAACTTTCAACAAGATAACAAGTTTATTCAAGATATTCAAGCAAGTACGTTTAACAAGTCATGTCAAGAACTTTGGCTATCATGTATCAAACAAGTAAATTACCCTTTTTCGGGCCACGTATTTCATGTCAAGTCAAGTACGATTCAAGTACAAGATGTGTGTGGAATGTCCAATCAAGCAAGTCAAGTACTCGGTATAATGCCAGATACCTTATCATTTTAACTCCCATGGGCACAAGTACTTTCGGGTGCTCCTCCCAGGACCAGATCGGGCCCTATATGCGCAGGCATTTATCATGTGTTTTGACATCCACTCTTGTTTATATAGCCAATATAGAATTTCAATCATCAAGCTTGTGGACACGTATGACAACTTTGACAGCATAGAGTCCAAAAATATGACAAGGACATAGAATGGCGATAATAACGGTATAATCACGATATCGATAAAATTAGGTAGAATATGGTTCCCTTAACTTGGGTACCATGATAAATCAAGATGGACATTCTTTATATAGAATTGAGGTCCACATGAACAGTATATCAAAGGTAAGATACCCTCATTCTTATCATAGAATTGAGGTTTACAAGAATGACCTTATATGGCATGATATCATCATCCCATTAAGAATTTCTCATGATATACTCTTTGTATAATCATAAGGGCCGGTATACCATGTTTCTTTAGAGTGACATGGCAAAGATCGTGTAATGGGTTTTTAGGGTACAACCAGCTCAGTCGACCTTGAGGGAATCCAAGGTACGAGGAGTCTTACGGAGGTCTCTATGACTAACTCGCTAGTCCAAAGGAACGGAATGTCCAATGGAGAGCTTGTATGTCAATGAGAGTTGAGTGTGATCGATAAAACAACGTGAAAAGTGGGACTATACTCACGGAGTGGAGAATAGTGCCGATATATATACGTATATGTATAATATGAAACCATCGGTTAACAGAATCAGGATAAAAATCAGTTTACAGAAAATAACGACTTAGGTCAAGTCGTTTCTCAAGTAATTAACGCCTAACAGAAGGGCGTTTACATATGTTTCCATTTTGCAAAATTTTCATTAGTTCAGTAATTTATATAAAACGCGCCTTGGTCAGGGTCGTTTCTTCAAGATCTGACGACTACACCAGAAGGCGTCTTATTGTTTACATATTTGACAGAATATAATTAATTTTCAGGAATTATCAAAAACGCGCCCTGGGTAGGGGCGTTACTATTTAATTCTATTTTTTAGAATATATAAATTTCAAGATTTTAACCGATACACGCCCTAGGAAGGGGCGTTATCTTTCAGATTCACGCCCTATGAGGGGGCGTTAACAGGTGTAAAACGACTTTGTCCAAATCGTTAATTCAAGTTCCTTCAGAAACTTTAAGGACAATAATAATTTCAGGATAACAGAGGAACGAATGTAATATCATGACAGTAAAGTTAGCAGGTTGAAGACAAAGGATCATGCATATATTTATAATCATGATTTCTTAGATAATCAGTTCTTAAGATGGGTGATTAACAGTTTAAAGAAATTAACGCCTGAGTACAGGGCGTTAAACATGAAATTAACGACCTGGGAAGGGTCGTTTCATGTGAATTAGTGCCCTGGATAGGGGCGTCTCTTTCAAAAATATTCCAGAAAATGAGTAGAAGCTATAATAAAACTTATATTCATGCATGTGATGAGGTATATTCATTGAATTAACTTGTTTGGGCTACAATGCCTTGAGAAAACCTACCTTAATTGATATCTGGAGATGGGACACGTGAATAACTTGATAAGAACACACTGAAGCTTCTAATACCCTTGATAGCAGCAGTATGCAGATCGGACAGGAAGAAGAAGAAAAATTCAGTTGATGAAGATGATGGAGATGATGATCTTCAATCAACCTGTAGGGGAAGAAAAAGGAAGGAAGGTGAGGATATAATCGAAGTTAGGGAAACGGTTGAAGAACATTACCTTGTTCTTCAGCAGTAGCTGTGGAGCTTCCTACAAAGAAAAGTCAATGAAGATTTATCAGTTCTTCATGCAGTCGAAACAGAGGGCAAAAGAAAATAAGAAGAACATATGTTCTTCACTTACCGTGCAGCAGCAGGTCGATCGTCCAAATAGGTTTAGGGTTCGATCGAACAGTTTATTTATAGGATTGTGGAAATCCTATTGGGGTTAGTGATTGTGTGAGGGTAATATATCCCTAATAGAGTCCTTACTCTAATAGAAACTTACTAGATTAGTTTGATCTTTCCCTAGATAAGCTCTGGGTCGAACGGTTCCCGAATGGAATTAACGACTTCGGTCAGGGCGTCGATTCTTGAATTGACGACCTTGTTCAGGTCGTTTCTTAAGAAGCGCCTTGTATAAGGGCGTTCCTTGTTTTAAAACACGCCCAAGAAAAGGGCGTTTCTTGTCCTTTCCCTTTTTGGCGTTTGGAATTTGACGTCTTATGGTGAGGGCGTCCTTTCTTGAATAACGCCTTAGGTAGAGGCGTTTCTAATTTGAATAGCGCCGTTATCAGAGGCGTTATTTATTTTTGTTTTTATTTTTTTCTATTTACAAGATTTATTTATAAATCTTTATCATTATTAATATTTTATCAGGGTTGCTACACTATTAAAGTAATTAGCATTTTAGCTCTAAAGAATTTAGGTAAAATCATGCGAAATAGGATCAATCATGCGAATAACCAAAGTAACAAAACGATCATGTAAGATAGAATGAGAGCAAGTATGAACTAGCAAGAACATAACAAGAACATGACATTGGCCTTTTATCAACAAGAAAGTATCGAGAATGTACTAGCAAGCCACATAATCATCACTCTAGTATCTTTTACTTATGAGCAAGTACTTCATGAATTTCTGTGGAATATCAAGCAAGAAAGTCGTGTACAAGAATGTCATGTCGTGCCGTGTCGTGGATCTTCACTTATTTATAGAGAAAGTACGCCCAGCACAATGCGACGCCAGTAGCATCATACCCCATGGTTTATAATAGTATGTTTCTGACAATCAGCTGAGGGGACTAGCATAAAGCCCTTGAACACAATCAGTGCTCGATCGCATCTTCAAGTATAAATCAAGTTACTTCCACGCATGTAACAATAAAGTATGGCCAAGAAAGTAATAAGTTCAATAAGTTCATGATAACAATAATCAATGGATGAACACTTCAATTTAGAATATGAGAGTTAAGAATGACTTTAAACAATGTTATGCCCATGAAATAAATCGGCAGCATAACAGTATATTTCTTACTTTCCATCAATTAAATTAATATCTTGAATCAATTTAGTAAGTCCTAGACCATCATTAATCCATCTAGAACCTTGGAAAAGTCAACCCTTGGGTCAAAACCTCGGGTTAAAATACTCAAGCATTGTAACGGTCAAAGACTGGGCCGTTACATTAACGTGACGCTCCAGTAGTGGGCCGTTACATTGGTTTGAATCCATAATAGTAGAATAGACTCAATAACATGTGACAGTTATATATTGGGCCGTTATATGAGCATGACGGTCCAATCTAGATCTGTTACATTGCTTGAACCAGAAAACATCGATAGTGTAATCTAAATAATGGGCTTTAATGGTACAACCAACTCGGCATCCTAGTGGGAATCCCAGGCTCGCGGAGAATTACGGAGGCCTCGAAATAAGATTTTCTAGTCCATTGGAAGGAATATCCAATAGAGAGGTCCTCATGTCTAAGAATTATGTTCCTATAGTGCACAAGTGTATACTAATGGACAACATACCGGAAAATGTGCCATGTATTTAAAGAAATGACTCTATTGATAAAGAGAGAATGTGTAGCAATGTGAAGCCAAGATAAAACTCCGTCAATACAACATTGAAAAATCATGATTTAAAAACAAACTATAATATTTAGTTAATGAAATTAACATATGCTTTAAAATAACTCAAGATCAGGCAATTCCTATCATGAATCAGTAGATAAACTTTAAGTCATTTTAACATGTCAAAACTTAGATAACTAGGCATATTTATAAGTTAATGTGACTGTAATTCTGTCTCGAATTGCTTGAACAAAGTATTCCAACGGTCTAGTCTAAGCGCGTTACACTGATGTAACGGTTTATCATGGAACCGTCAGAGTTATTTAACGCTCCAGTTATGGTGCGTTAGAGTCCACAGAGAACTTTGCATACAACAGAGGGTGTGACGGCTTATCGTAAGGCCGTTACAGTGTTGTGACGGTCCTACCTTAATCCGTCAGAACTTCTACGGACAACAATAGATAAAAAGATCTAAGGTTTCACTTACATCATGTCTAGAAATCATATATAAACTTTCATATGATAAAATGAAGGCTAAACTAATAGCATGCATCGGTTTTCTGTGAATTTGACAAGAAAGTTCCTTTTAACTTGGTTAGGGCTAAGAATACACATGTATCCATGACTCTATTAAAACATGAAATACATGATTTATAGGGCTTGCAATCAAGTCAAATCAGAGGGCTTTTATCCCTAACAAGATGTTTTTGCCAATCATGAGATGACCTATAACTTAACGGGGCTTTAATCTTCTAATTTGAGTCTGAAAGACGTGCCCTAGTTCTCCCTTTCCAGTGAGTTTCCAGCAACTTCACGCTGCTCTAGCTCCTCAGCCTCTTGACCTAAGGACATGAAATTTTGAGGGTAAGAAGATGAAACTACGGAGAACAAAAAGTTCTAAATAACCAAACTCTAGTTACCTTGTTTAGGCGTCGTAATTCCTTGATCTTCAGTGGTCCTTTGCTCTGAATCCTGGGTTGCTATGACAGAATCAACGACTTTAGAAGCCTTTATCTCCTAGGTTCCTTGATCTCCTAACATGAGATTTCGAGGGTAGTTAGTCTAAAGTATTAGGACTAAAATATTCTGAAGAACTTACCCGAGATTCTATCTCCTTACCTTGATTCTTCACGAGCCAAAATAAGGGTCGCTCAGTTCAGAACTGGGTTCTATTTATAGGGATTTGACTAGGGTTTGAGGATTTAGATCGATTCTAGAGTCCTTAGTTGGCCAAAACCTGATTTCTAAGAGTCCCTAGTAACCTTACATGTTCTTCTAATTAGGTCTCTTGCAGATAGAATCTCAAAGTTCTAATCTTTTTGTAAGTTCTTCAACTTACGGAACTTACAGAGCGTAACGGTCGAGGGTAGGCGCGTTACATGATTGTAGCGGTCGCACGATAGACCGTTACGTCTAACGTGTGCAGAGTTTCAATTTAATAAAACTCTTTTATTTGTTTGTCCACATAATTATCCTATAAAATAGTATTTATCCCTAAAATCCGTGAATAGGCTAAGTAACCTTCTAGAATATGGGCCAAACTTAATGGGCTTGGTCTTTAAACTTTTTGGGTCTTACTTACATAGGCTAGGTTAATTATTTAACACTATTGGGCCGTATAACCCATTTATTAATGTAATAATCCCTTTATTAATCTATTTAGCTCTTATAAATTCCTAATAAATTCCAAAAAATTCCATAATTAATCTAGAAATTATTTACATAAATTTTGGGGCACTACACCCTCCCCCTCTTAGAAGAATTTGGTCCCCAAATTCAATACATAGATGGAGAGTGTACTTACAATCGAATAATTCTGGGAATCTTCTGCGCATAGCTAGATTCTTTCGTTTCCCATGTTGCTTCGTGTGGCCATTGCTTCGTCCATTGAACTTGGACCAAAGGAATAGTTTTATTCCTGAGTTGACGCACTTCTCCTTCTCGAATCCTGACTGGTTTCAGCTCGTATGTCAGGTCCTTTTTTATCTTCAAATTATCATAAATGATAACATGGTCTGGATCATATACATACTTCTTTAGCATAGAGACGTGAAATACGTCATGAACTCCTGCTAATTGTAGAGGTAAGGCCAGTCTATAAGCCATTTCACCGACCCTTTCGAGAATTTTAAATGGGCCAATGAATCTTGGAGTTAGCTTTCCGTTGATGCCAAATCTTCAATACCACGACCTGGAGAAACTTTCAGATACACATGATCTCCCACCTGAAACTCCAAGTCACGTCTTCGATTGTCGGCATAAGACTTTTGCCTATCTTGCGCCATTTTCATTCTTTCTTGAATGAGCTTGATTTTCTCTGTAGAATCTCTGATGAGGTCGGGGCCTAGAAATCATTTTCCCCTATTTCACTCCAACATATTGGTGATCGACAGCTTTTTTCATATAACGCTTCAAAAGGTGCCATTTGTATGCTAGCCTGATAACTATTGTTATATGCAAATTCTACTAGAGGTAAGTGATCATGCCAACTACCTCCAAAGTCGATTGCACAAGCCCTGAGCATATCTTCTACTACTTGGTTCGTTCTTTCCGTCTGACCATCAGTTTGATGATGAAAGACTGTGCTGAAATTTAATCTAGTCCCTAGTGAATGTTGTAGACCCTTCCAAAAATGTGATGTGAATCGAGGATCTCTATCAGATATAATAGTGACTGGGACACCATGTAATTTGACAATTTCCTTTATGTATAATGCTGCTAGAATATCCACAGACCACCGACTTTTAATTGGTATGAAATGTGTAGACTTAGTCAATCGGTCTATGATTACCCATATACCATCGTGCCCTCATCTTGTCTTAGGTAAACCCATGATGAAATCCATCCCTATACTCTCCCATTTCCATTCGAGAATATTCAAGGGATGTAATTTGCCTTCTGGTCTAAAATGTTCTGCTTTTACTTGTTGGCAGGTGAGACAGCGTGACACGAAGTCAGCTATTTCTCTCTTCATATTGGGCCACCAGAAGTTCCTTTTGAGGTCTTGATACATTTTAGTACCACCTAGGTGAGTGGTGTACTTGGACTTATGTGCTTCTTCTAGAATCATTTTCTTCATATCTTCATGATCTGGTACACATATTCGACCCTTGAATAACAATCTTCCATCCTCCGTAATAGAAAAATCTGGCTTTGTTCAATATTAGCCTTAATCTCCAATAATATAGGATCATCATTTTACAGCTTGACTAGATCTCTATTAATGTAGGTTGAGCTCGGATATTAGCTATGAAACAATCCTCTTCCTTTATGCCAATATCTAAGTTCAACTGTGCAAATTGAGGAATAAGGTTAGTTACACTAATCATAGACTTGATAGCATACCCATTGGTTTTCGGCTGAGTGCATCTGCTACAGCATTAGCCTTGTCAGGATGACATTGAATAGTAAAATCAAAGTCCTTGAGATATTCTAACCACCTCCTCTGCCTCATATTAAGCTCCTTTTGAGAGAATAAATATTTCAAACTTTTATGGTCCGAATATACCGTGAACTTTTCTCTATAGAGATAATGACGCCATATTTTTAAGGCGAAAATAACAGCTACCAATTCCAAATCATGTACAGGATAATTTTCCTCGTGACGTTTCAATTGTCTTGAAGAGTAACAGATCACTTTTCCATTCTACATGAGGACACATCCTAGGCCAATACTAGACGCATCCGTATACACTTCGAATCCACCGCCCTCCACTGGTAGTGAGAGAATAGGGGCTGTAGTAAGATGATTCTTAAGATTTTGAAAGCTCTTTTCATATTCCTTTGATCAGACAAAAGGATTTTCTTTTCTTGTGAGTCTAGCTAAAGGAACAACAATCTTTGAGAAGTCTTTAATAAACCTCCTATAATAACCAGCTAGACCAAGAAAACTTCTTACTTCTGATACAGTCGTCGGCTGGCTCCACAGCGATACCTTATTTTGAAATAATATGGCCTAGGAATGAGACTTCCTTGAGCCAGAATTCACATTTGTTAAGCTTGGCATAAAGTTTGTGCTTTCTAAGTGTTTGCAAAGCTATCCTCAGATGTTCTTCATATTACTCTTTTATCTTGGAATATACCAGAATGTCATCAATGAAGACAATGATGAACTGGTCCAGATATAGTTGGAAAACCTTGTTCATGAGTTGTGTAAATGCTGCTGGGGCATTTGTTAAAGCAAACGGCATTACCACGAATTCATAGTGGCCATAACGACTTCAAAAAGCCGATTTATAAATGTCTTCTTCTTTGATTCTAAGCTGATGATAACCTGACCTGAGGTCTATCTTGGAAAAATATTCTGCTCCCGAAAGCTGATCGAAGAGCTCATCAATACGCGGCAACAGATACTTGTTTTTGATTGTAAGTTGATTCAGTCTCCGGTAATCGATGCATAGCCTGAGAGAACCATCGATCCTTCTTCTTGACAAATAGAACCGGCGCACCCCAGGGGGATGTGCTAGGTCTGATGAAACCCTTATCTAGCAATTCATGCAATTGTCTCTTTAATTCTTTAAGTTGCGTGGGGGACATCCTATAAGGGGCTATAGAAACGGGTGCTGCTCCTAGAATGAGTTCGATGGTGAAGTTTACTTCACTCTCGGGTGGTAAATTTGGTAATTCCGGAGGAAACACATCTGGGAACTCATTTACAATAGGGATGTCTACTATGATAATTTCCTTGGACTCCGTAATAACTACAGAAGCAAGAAAAGCTTCACATCCTTGCGATATGAGTTTGCAAGCGTGAAGTGAGGATATGATAGTGGGGTGTTTCTTGTATTTAATGCCAAGGAAAGAGAATTTTAGAAGACCAGGTTTTCGGAAGAATATGATCATGTTCCTACAATTGATATAAGCATCATGATCTACAAGCCAATCTACCCCTAAAATGGCATCATAACCTTTCATGTTAAGGCATACTAAGTTTGCGGGGAGATTATGGCCTTCTACTATCACTCTGCTATCAGGATAATAGTCGGTAAGCTTTGTTCCGGAACCTAAGGATATGGTAATAGCAAGATCTGAAGGTAAGGGAACTGATACGATTGGTAATATTTTTGCAAAAGTAGTGGAGATAAAAGAATGAGAGACACCAGTATCAAATAGCACAAATGCAGGACGAGAACAAATTTGAAGAGTACCTTCCATAAGTCCACCATCCCTGGGCACTTCCTCTTCTTCTAGAACGGCATTGAGGCGAGCATGCCTCCTGTGTCCACTACCAATTGACTGGTCCTTCATAAGGGGGAAATCCAGCATGCGATGCTCCTTGCTTCTACAGCGTAAACAAGCGCCAAGACGCTTCCGGCACTCTTCAACCGAATGGCCGAACTTTTCACAAAATGTGCAAGCCGTGATGACTTGCTCCTTCTCCTCTTTGACTTTCTTGTTCTTCTGGGAACTTCCACCGTTCCCCCTCCTGGATCTCTTCTTATGATCACTGCTTTTGTAGGGTTCCGTGATGCCGAATTTGACCTTCTTATAACGCCGATCCGATCTTCGGCTGAATTCTTCTCCCTTCCCTTTCAATTTCTTCTTCTGGATTCTTATAACGTGTGTAGAGTTATACTAACTTAACTATCACGCCCCGAGCCTTTATTACAGCAGAAGACTAACTCGGGGAGTGCGAACAGCCAGCATGGTAAGCCTTTTACAAGCAAGAATGTCAGAGCACAAGACAATCACACATATAAGAATGCAATTGCACAATATGTATTCAACTTCAACTCTCATTTCATTAATAATCAAATACTCAATTACAATCACTAATTCAATTTCCTTTATCATACTAGACTTAAGAAAATAGGAAATTACATAGACTCAATCTAAACAGGTAGACTTCCTAAGTCTTCACGCATTCTTCATTCACTTTCGGACCCGCTACTTGTATAACTCGAATCTGAATTTGAATCACTTCCATCTCCTGAAAAAGATTGGAAATAGGTAATGAGCACACTTTCCTAGTAGGTATCTTCGCATCAGCATGATTTAACACTATTAAAGTAATTAGCATTTTAGCTCTAAAGAATTTAGGTAAAATCATGCGAAATGCGATCAATCATGCGAATAACCAAAGTAACAAAACGATCATGTCAGATAGAATGAGAGCAAGTATGAACTAGCAAGAACGTAACAAGAACATGATATTGGCCTTTTATCAACAAGAAAGTATCGAGAATGTACTAGCAAGTCACATAATCATCACTCTAGTATCTTTTGCATATGAGCAAGTACTTCGTGAATTTCTGTGGAATATCAAGCAAGAAAGTCATGTACAAGAATGTCATGTCGTGCCGTGCCATGGATCTTCACTTATTTATAGAGAAAGTACGCCCAGCGCAATGCGACGCCAAAAGCATCATACCCCATGGTTTATAATAGTATGTTTCCGGTAATCAGTCGAGGGGACTAGCATAGAGCCCTTGAACACAATCAGTGCTCGATCGCATCTTCAAGTATAAATCAAGTTACTTCCACGCATGTAACAATAAAGTATGGCCAAGAAAGTAATAAGTTCAATAAGTTCATGATAACAATAATCAATGGATGAACACTTCAATTTAGAATATGAGAGTCAAGAATGACTTTAAACAATGTTATGCCCATGGAAATAAATCAGCAGCATAACGGTACATTTCTTTCTTTCCATCAATTAAATTAGTTATCTTGAATCAATTTGGTAAGTCCTAGACCATCATTAATCCATCTAGAACCTTGTAAAAGTCAACCCTTGGGTCAAAACCTCAGGTTAAACTACTCAAGCATTGTAACGATCAAAGACTGGGCCGTTACATTAACGTGACGCTCCAGTAGTGGGCCGTTACATTGGTTTGAATCCAGAACAGTAGAATAGACTCAGTAACAGGTGACGGTCATAAATTGGGCCGTTATATGAGCCTGACGGTCCAAGCTAGATCCGTTACAAGGCTAGAATCAGAAAACATCGATAGTGCAATCTAAATAATGGGCATTAATGATACAACCAACTCGGCGTCCTAGTGGGAATCCCAGGCTCGCGGAGAATTACGGAGGCCTTAAAACAAGATTTCCTAGTCCATTGGAAAGAATATCCAATAGAGAGGTCCTCATGTCTAAGAATTATGTTCCTATAGTGCACAAGTGCATACTAATGTACAACATACCGGAATATGTGCCATGTACTTAAAGAAATGACTCTATTGATAAAGAGAGAATGTGTAGCAATGTGAAGCCAAGATAAAACTCCGTCAATACAACATTGGAAAATCATGATTTAAATACAAACTATAAAGTTTAGTCAATGAAATTAACATATGCTTTAAAATAACTCAAGATCAGGCAATTCCTATCATGAACAGTAGATAAACTTATAGTCATTTTAACAGGTCAAAACTTAGATAACTAGGCATATTTATAAGTTAATGTGACTGTAATTATGTCTCGAATTGCCTGAACAAAGTATTCCAACGGTCTAGTCTAAGCGCGTTACACTGATGTAACGGTTTATCTTGAACCGTCAGAGTTATTTAACGCTCCAGTTATGGTGCGTTAGAGTCCACAGAGAACTTTGCAAATAATAGAGGGTGTGACGGCTTATCGTAAGGCCGTTACAGTGTTGTAATGGTCCTACCTTAATCCGTCAGAGCTTCTACGGACAATAATAGATAAAAAGATCTAAGGTTTCACTTACATCATGTCTGGAAATCATATATAAACTTCTATATAATAAAATGAAGGCTAAACGAATGGCATGCATGGGTTTTCTGTGAATTTGACAAGAAAGTTCCTTTCAACTTGGTTAGGGCTAAGAATACACATGTATGCATGACTCTATTAAAACATGAAATCCATGATCTATAGTACATGAGATCAAGTCAAATCAGAGGGCTTTTATCCCTAACAAGATGTTTTTGCCAATCATGAGATGACCTATAGCTTAACAGGGCTTTAATCTTCTAATTTGAGTCTGAAAGACGTGCCCTAGTTCTCCCTTTCCAGTGAGTTTCCAGCAACTTCACGCTGCTCTAGCTCCTCAGCCTCTAGACCTAAGGACATGAAATTTTGAGGGTAAGAAGATGAAACTACGGGGAACAAAAAGTTCTAAATAACCAAACTCTAATTGCCTCGTTTAGGCGTCGTAATTCCTTGATCTTCAGTGGTTCTTTGCTCTGAATCCTGGGTTGCTATAACAGAATCAGCGACTTTAGAAGCCTTTATCTCCTGGGTTCCTTGTTCTCCTAACATGAGATTTCGAGGGTAGTTAGTCTAAAGTATTAGGAACAAAATATTCTAAAGAACTTACCGAGATTCTATCTCCTTACCTTGATTCTTTACGAGCCAAAGTAAGGGTCGCCCAGTTCAGAACAGGGTTCTATTTATAGGGATTTGGCTAGGGTTTGAGGATTTAGATCGATTCTAGAGTCCTTAGTTGACCAAAACCTGATTCCTAAGAGTCCCTAGTAACCTTACATGTTCTTCTAATTTGGTCTCTTGTAGATAGAATCTCAAAGTTCCAATCTTTTTGCAAGTTCTTCAACTTACGGAACTTACAGAGCATAACGGTCGAGGGTAGGCGCGTTACATGATTGTAGTGGTCGCACGATAGACCGTTACGTCTAACGTGTGCAGAGTTTCAATTTAATAAAACTCTTTTATTTGTTTATCCACATATATATCCTATAAAAATAGTATTTATCCCTAAAATCCGTGAATAAGCTAAGTAACCTTCTAGAATATAGGTCAAACTTAATGGGCTTGGTCTTTAAACTTTTTGGGTCTTACTTACATAGGCTAGGTTAATTATTTAACACTATTAGGCCTTATAACCCATTTATTAATGTAATAATCCCTTTATTAATCTATTTAGCTCTTATAAATTCCTAATAAATTCTAGAAAATTCCATAGTTAATCAAAAATTATTTACATAAATTTTGGGGCACTACACGGCCACACCAGAGACCACCTTCAAGGTGGCGGTCTCGTGATAGACCGCCTCTTGGTGGCCCTATTTCAAAAAAAAAAGAGAAAAGTTTTGAATGTGGTCTTTACATGACCGTCATTTGCTAATGCGCCTCCTCTGTCCCTGTCATAGTAGTGTTCCCACCGGCGTTCATCGACTTATGGTTCTTTGATTCTGTGCTTACTAGCATATTTCCGTGATAATTAGGTTATAATCATACTGATAATTAAGGCCATATCAATAGTAAATCTTAAAATTTGATTATTTCATGATCTTACATCTCAATATTTGATTCTCATGTCATCATATGATTACTTGGAAAGAGTAGAATTGAATTGTGTAGATCTATCATTTCTAAATATATTCTCTCTATTATCATTAGGATTATTTGAAAGTCACGCCACTCCGGTAGGGGTGACTTTCCGCTCATATCTGTTTTCTGCATTTTCCACACTTTTATTTCTTGGGATAGTTGGGACTCTCCGCTGGATATTCCTTCTTGAGACCTCCGTAAGACTCCGCGAACCTGAGATTTTCACTAGGACGCCGAGTTGGTTGTACCCTAAATCTTGTACCTCATTGACTCGATCGAATTTGTGATTTTTGAGACAACCGGAGTTCTGTCCTGCTCTGTCCAGGTTGCGACCTTATCAGGATCGCTAACTGAAGTAGCGGCCAGACCCATGACCACATTTTCTTTCGATCCGGTTTGTGAACCAATTTTGATCCAGTCACCTAGCCAGTTCTAGGTCGACTCGGCCCTGTCTAGGTCGACCTATATGACCTCAATTGACCCCGGTTGTGTTGGCTGAGCTCTATTTCAGTCTAAGATTGACCTAGGTCGACTGGGGACCCTGCATAAGTCCACATAGTACTGTCGAGGCCTGTGACTTTGTTGCGTTCTTCCCTAGACCGTTTTAACCATGTGGCGGTCTTTCCTTGACCGTTTCTGGCCTTGTAATGCGTCGACCCGTCCACCCCTTCGAGTCGACATGGCATGTTGCATCCAGATTGTGGTTCTATTGAGACCGTCTTCTTCATGTTGCGATCTCAAGCTAACCGCATCGTCATCAGATTTCGAAATTGACCTATTCCGTGGTTTTATTGTGTGCTAAATCCCTATAACCTCTCCAGACTGTTACATCTTAAAATTTTAACATTTGATGGGTCTGAATTACAATCCTCTACCCAAAGTCATTTTTCCTAAATGACTTATTTTTCCTTAAAAGAGCTTATTTCTTGGAATTCTTTCAAGAAATTCATTTTCCTACATGTGTTGCCTTGACTACCTAGCTTGACCTTGGAACTCTTGGACATTTATTTAAAGTGAATGTCTAGGCCGAGATCTCTGATCCAACCATTCAATGCCAACGCATCATAAGGGCCTGATCTGGTCCTGGGAGGAGCGCACGAAAGTAGTTATGTCCCGGAGAGTTTGTAATGACAAGGTGTGGTATTGCACCGAAGTGCATGACTAGCGTGATGGTCTATGACATTCCACTCTACTCGACTACATGAATCTACTTGTGTGACTTGATATGCGTGCTTGATATGGCCATTCACATGAATGTTCACATGTTATCGTCGTGAATTCTTGTTATCCCTTAATTGCCATCTGTTACTTCATCATTCTATCTGTTAATAATCACTTGATTATGCTTTATTTTTGGTTATATTATCACATTTCTTTTATGCATATTAATTGGTTAATCACTTGAACTATGCCTGGTGATAGATATATAATCCTACTGAGCTCTCGCTCTTCCAGTCTTTCCACCCTTTTTAGGTAGCTTGGATGAGGAAACGCAAATTGATGGGGACGGGCAAGAGTGAAGCTTCAGAGTGAGTTAACCACATCTATGTCTTGAGTCGTTAGTCATGATCAAGTTGTAGTCGTTACGTTTGGTTGTAGTAGACTTATGTTTATTTCTTTTTATGAGTTGGTGTAATAGTTAGAAAGTCCACAAGTTGTCAGTTGTATTAAATGTTGAGTCTCTCCAAGTGATTTTGATGATAACAAAATCTTGAACTCAATTTTCATCTCGTGCCATGTCGAAGTAATCACGAGCAAGCTTTAAATGTGTTCAAGGCCACTTTGTGTAATGCTAAAAGCTTAAATGTAAGAATGGATATGAAGCTCAAATGAACATCTCTAAATGCATAATCAAAGCCAGATTAAAATAAAAATGCATGAATTGAATGAGGACATGAAGTTCTTGTTATATGGATATGATTCATGGAGTGAACTCTACTATTTTTGCAGGATTTCCAGAGTTCGGTTGACCTGGAAGACTAGTCCGGTCGACCTGATTTACCAGCACCCAGAACTCTGAAATTTTACAGAGTTCGGTCGACCGGCAACCCAGGGTCGGTTGACCGGATTTTTCAGTGTTGAAAGGTTCAATTTCTGTAAAATTCCGGTCGACCGCCCACCTATTCCCGATCGACCGCCCCCTTCGAAGCCTCTTTTGTTGACTTTGTTTTCTCCACGCGGCTGAAGCATCTATCAATGTTATTTTAATCCCTAAAGCCTCTAAACATCCCTGGAATTGTGGATCTGTGTCTTGGCCTATCCTTGACCATCCTAGTTGTATAAAAACAACTCTTGGGGCAAAGAAACCCTAATCACAAAAGGAGAGATCAAGGGGGCTGCCAAGGGAGAAAAAGTGATGTAGGAGGAGCTCCGTGAACAGTGTTTCGTCTAAGTATTCTTCATTAAATCTCACGCATTTGAAGATCATCCTAAAGCCATTCAAGTGGAAATCGAGCTGAGAAGCAAGCTTCATCAAAAATTCTCTTCATCCACTCAGGGGGAGCTTAAATCAGAACTTTTCTCTTGTGTTTCATTTTCCAATCTCTTGAGATTCAAGTGTTGTTATTTGTAACTTCTAAACACTCGTGTGTGTGTGTGTGTGTGTGTGTGTGTGTGTGTGTGGATCTTCTTAGATCTCTATGTGTGTGTGTGTTTTTTATTTCGGTCAGATCTGTGCGTGTTTCGATGCTCTTGCACCTTTGTTGGAGCTCCTATACTCCTACGTGTGTGTGTGTGTGTGTGTGTGTGTGTGTGTGTGCTCAGATCTTGTAACCCCTTACAAGATAGTGTGTGAATCCTCATAGTTTGTGAGGGGTGGACATAGGTTGCTGTTGCTGCATCCGAACCACCTAAAAATCGTTGTCTCTTGTGTGGTTTGTTCCATTTCTCCTATCTCCATTATGTACTAGCACACATGTAGATTAGATCTTTTGTATCTCGAGTTAGATCTAGCATAACTTATCATCTTCACATCAGATCTCTGGTATATTAAAAGGTAAGTTCGGATCGACGAGACAAATCTTGTCAGGAAGATAATACCTTGTGTGAGTAGAATCTTCGGATTCACACCTCCGCGACAGTACCAAGGATCGGTTGTGTGTGATAGGTTTTGACATATCTATTTGTGAATGCATCGGATCTATATTTCTATAAGTTGCTTCATCTTATTTCTTTAAATCTGTCTAAGTTGCTTAAAATTTTTAATCACCCAATTCACCCTCCTCTCTTGGGTGTCATTGATCGCAGGACTTCAATTGGTATCAAAGCAAGGGCTCTATATTCTTCAAATCTAACGATCTAGAGTAATATCCAAATCAATAGCCAACAAGGGGATGATGCCTGAGGGTCACTCAATCCACCGTCCTCCATACTTTGACGGCTCGAATTATTCATACTGGAAAAATAGAATGCATGTTTTTCTGAGAGCCCAAGAGTATGAGATCTGGAGGGTGATGGACAAGGGCCCATATGAGCTCCTTAAAAATGAAGATGAATGGAACCTTGAGGATATTAAAAAATCCACAACAAATTTTAATGATATGAATATTATGCACTGTGCCAACCATCCTAACTAATTTTCTCGTGTATCTATGTGTAGCTCTGCAAAGGAGATGTGGGACAAGTTACGGCTCATTTATGAAGGAACTTCCGAGGTCAAGGAGACCAAGGCCAATCTACTCGTCAGAGATTACGAGCTGTTCAAAATGAAATCCGAAGAAACCATTTCAGAGATGTTTGCAAGATTAATTGAGATCACCAACGGTCACAAAAGCCTTGGGAAGGAGTACACAAACTCCTAACTTGTGAGGAAGGTATTGAGATCCCTTCCACCTACATGGCATACAAAAGCCACATCATTGAGGATTCGAAGAATCTGTTCACACACTCATTGGGCGAGCTCATAGGGTCACTTATATATGACCTATGAGATTAACATCAAAAGAACTGCGGAAGAGGAATCCAAAAAGATGAAAACCATTGGCTTGAAATGATAGAGATGTATGCCCTACAAGCCAATCACATGAGATGTGATGACGTCATTTCTTGTAATATCTTATTCACATTTATATTAATGGCATTTATTCATTGCATTTAATTTATGTTTATGATTTGAATGTGATGAAGTCCATGAACATGTGCGATGATGGCTGGAGCATAATGAGATTATGATAATGAGATCGGTCATCCAAATGTACATGTTCTAGATGTTCCCAGTCATAGGATCTTCAAGAAGGGACATTGAAGATCCGGATAGACTGGCACACATGATACTTACTCATATGATGGGTGTGATAGTTCTCATAGTCATCAGTGTGGTGACACTGAAGTACGTGTATGGGTGCTTATTAGTGGAATGAGTTCATTGAACTGACCCGATCTAGAATCCCTGAATGGTAATCATACTGACTGTCAATCAGGGTATTCTATGTTACAATAGCACAGTTGGATCTTAGACCTGAGTCACTAAAGATGTCTTGCATAAGAGATGCTGAGTATTTGATTACTGACTTATGGACTTCTATTAAGTAGTCTTGTACAGTTAGTTATTCGGACTCTGTGGAACTTGTGTGAAGGCAATTAGTTTGACAACATGGGATCGTTCACTCTCAGTATGATATATGAGAGAGAATGCCCTACGGATCTGTACTCGGGAAATTCCCTGGCCAGGGTACAGGAGCTTATTATGAAAAATGAGTTTTTCTAATGAACCAGTTTAGAGTACAGGATTCAGTCGAGCCGGGACTCAATAGGGTTTGACAGTTTGACCATACCCTAATCCTGGTGGGGCATTGGATGAATGAAGATCTATAAGTGTGTGGAATCTATAGACGGAAAGGTTCCTGAGTGGGTTGCTTATCCCCAATGTCATTTGGGATCAAGAAGCGTTGCTTGGTGCTTTTCGTGATCGAAAAGCCCGTTAATTCTGTTAAGAGTTAATGGATAGAATTAATTAAGTTAAGAAGGAGTTCTTTACTTAATGGGCTGGAAAACCAAACCAACTATTGGGCCTAGAGGGTCACACACAATAGAGTATTGGACAGACTGGGATGGGTGGACTATATAGACTATCATTGGGTTTTTGTGAAAAATGCCAAAGGTCTATAAATATATGTTGTTGGGAGAAACCCTGGCCAAGCTACAAGGTTGAAACCCTAGCCGCCCTCTCTCATCTCTCTCTCTCGAAGGTGCAACCCCTTCTTCTCTCTCCTTCCACGGTGGATGGTGGTGTTGAGATCAGGTCGACGCGTGGAGATCGTGGAGGAGATCCCGTCTGCTTCCACTACTCGTGTGGATACGTCTAGAGGCCGGACGCTTGAGAGGCTTGCGACTCTGGGATCTTCATCTCGATCGTCTTCGAGGTTTTGGGAGATTCTCAACCCCGCAAAGGTAAAGAATCGTTCTTTACCGTGCGAGATTTACCGATATAGTTTGATTTTGAAAAACCAGCAACGATATGCAATCTAAGGTTTCGATGATTTCCGCTGCGCATTCTGATCGGAACCTTACAGTGGTATCCAAGCCAGGTTGCTGGTTTGATCAAAATCGACATTATTATATTATTTTTTGTCGTTCCCATTCTTGCGTAGGGCTCAATTTTGGTTGCTTGATTGGGTCGCTCATGGGATAAGTTTTGGTTGATTGATCCTATGGAATTGTTCCTGGTATCAAGAAGATCAAAATGCACATTCTTGTGCGTTGATTGACCTAGTGGTGAGGCCGAATCGATCATGTCTTCGTCGTTGGTGTCGTCGTTCGCGCATGGGGAAGACGGCCATTTTAGGCCTTGGATCTCTGCATTACAGCGCCCTAGAGGAGCTGGCAGGGGTCCTGAAGGCTTCTCCATGGCGTCTAGTGGCGATGGGCGGCGGGCGGTGGAAGGTCCGGCGACCACGGCGCTGTTCGCGGCGTGAAAGGCGGAGGCGCCCCGAGTTCGTCGCGGGCCCCCTCCTACTGCTACGGCGGCAACGATAGTGGCCGGTGGCCTTACCGATGGCCCGCCGGGGGTCTTCCATGGTGGTCGCGGCTGACACCGGGGGCCCTTGCGGCGAGCACCGGGGGGTTAGGGTTTTACCCCAACCCCCCTCCCCTTCGCTTCGAGCGGGGAAGAAGACCCCGCGGGTCTACCGCGGGCGGATCCGGCCCGCGCCCGGATCCGCACCGATAAGGCCCCCCCTATTTTTTTTGAATTTTATTTGTTTTAAAATGTTTAAAATGTATATAAATTCAAAAAAATTGCGGGAAAATTATGAAAAATATTTTAATAAGTTCTGAAATTGTTTTGGTAGCTTATTAATTTATTTTTCATTATTTAGCCCTTTGTTAATTAGCTAATGGGAATTTTAAAAGGGTTTTAAGTATTTCCTATTATCTAATTAACTAAAGTTAATTACTATAAGAATGTGATTCTTATGAGGTTAATTAACTGGATATTTTTATTGAGCCCATGCAGTGAATGTGAATGATGGTGGTCTAAAGTTGTTTAGACTTATTTGTTTTAACTAAATTGTTTAGTTGAATGTTAATATGTGTGATTTTAAAATTAATTATTATATTTTGAAATTAACATTATATATCGCTGTAATTATAAGATAATTACTATTTGATGCATGTGATGTGTCTTGTGTGTGGATGGATGATCATGGACTTAGATATCATGTGATGATGCTCTTTATGGTGAATGGTTATGTGCGATGTGATTATTGGGGCCTGCGTACCTCCTACTCTCTCTCTTATTAATCTGAGTTGTACATTCTATCTCCCTCCTATACTGTACTCCCCTTGACTGGTTCAAGATTTCTTATTATTATCTGATGTACATTTATAGGCCTGCGTGACCAATTACAAATTTACTTGTAATAATGAGAAGCGGATGGAGACAAAGAAGGAGACCGGATGCGAGGGCCTCGAGAGATTCTTCACATCTAGTGGGAGCATTAGATGCTCCATGTTTTTCTATTTACCATGATTGTGTGCATTACCAACTGGCTCTGGTAATGTGTTTTAGGAGCTTAAGGTCCATGATCATCTATTGGTATTAATGCATATATATGATATATGTGGTTGTGCTACTTATATATATATATATATATATATATATTTAGGGTATATATGATACTCCAAATTCTTATATGTATGTAGCACCTATATTGATGAGACCAAAATTTAATCAAAACCCCTCGATCTCATATTAGGTTGTAAACGTGAGACATTAAGAATGACCTACGTAGCCTTCCGTTGTTATAGTCTAAGTAAGCTGCTCTTAGATTGTGTGGGTTTGCTGTGCTGCCACAAGGCCCTCACAGAAAGGGGGTAGAGACTTAGGCTAAGGCTTAGGTTGAACTTTGGGATGGGCGCCGGCATGGCTTTGTTGTGCTGTCACAAGGGTCATGTCTTGAACTCACTCTCATAACGTAACAATGGGTCTAACCTAACCAGATCTTGTGATTTGTTGTGCTGCCACAAGGTCACAAAGGTCTGGAGGCTGAATATACCAGGAGTTGCAAGGTGTTGCAATTGGCAAGAGTTTCCTACCCATTAAGTATGGGGTAGTTTGTTGTGTTGCCACAAGGCCACTACCATAATGTTAATGGGATTCTGGTCCCACTAGGATACCACTGGAGTATCCCGTCTTTACACAATGAGGGTTGTGCAAATTCGTCGAAAATTAGTGGGAGTTATAAATTAGGATTAAAGACCATATCTTAATTTTAATTAATGAATATCTGCATGTTATCTAGTTATTACAAATCTTCTCTTGTAGACTTCTATAGCGAACCACCCATTACGTGGCATACTTGATGCCAACAGGCTTACTGGTCCAAACTATAGTGACTGGCTCAGGAACTTGAGAATTGTTCTCACTACTGAGAAAATAGCCTATGTTCTTGATCGGCCTGTACCTCCTCTTCCTGTTGATGATGCTGAAGACGGAGAGATCATTGCTTATGAGAAGCATAAGGATAATGCCACGCTTGCCCAATGCTATATGTTTTCCTCCATGACTAATGAGTTGCAAAGGCAGCATGAAAAGATGGATGCCAGATCCATTCTGTTTCACCTTGAGGAGCTCTTTGGAGCTCAGAGTAGAACAGAGAGATATGAGATATCCAAGAGTCTATTCGGGGCAAGAATGTCTGAGGGAACATCTATGCAGACACATGTTCTCAAGATGATTGAGTGGATCGAAAGGTTGGCAGAATTGGGATTCGACATGAATAAGGATCTTTGTGTTGATCTCATTCTGCAATCTCTCCCTAGTTCTTTTTTCCAGTTCATCGTCAATTTCAACATGAACAAAATAGAATGCTCTCTGGCAGAGCTTCTAAACATGTTGAAGTCTGCTGAGAGCACTATGAATAATGGGAAAAGTTCTGTGATGCTTGTTGGTAAGACCAACAAGAAGAGAAAATTTCAGCGAGCTTTTAAGAAAGGCAAGGCAAAGAAGAAGGGCAAACAGGTAAAGGCTGCCAAGAAAGATGAGGCTAACAAGGACAAGGGTCAGTGCTTCCATTGCCATAAGGATGGCCATTGGAAGAGGAATTGCAAGTTGTACCTTGCATAGAAAGCAAAGCAGAAGCTTGGAGAAGTTTCCGGTATGTTCATGATCGACCTAAACTTGTCATATAGATCCACATCATGGGTATTAGATATTGGATGTGCATCTCATATCTGCAATGATTTGCAAGTTCTGATAAGTAGCATGCGATTGAACATAGGAGAGGTTGATCTTCGACTGGGAAATGGAGCAAGAGTTGTTGCACTTGTAGTCGGGAGTGTGAACCTCAAGCTTTCTTCAGGAGCTACATTAGAGTTGACAGACTGTTATTATGTTCCTTCAATAATTAAGAATATTATTTCCATTTCATGCTTAAATAAATGTGGATTTATTGTGAGCTTTGGGAATAAGACATGTTCTTTATTATTAAATGGTGAATTGTTTGCCAGTGGGAGTTTAATTAATGATTTGTTTCTACTAGATGTTGATACTCCTGTTATGTGTGTGGATGGACCTCTTAAAAGGAAGAGGAATGATATAAATCAAGCATACCTTTGACATTGTAAGCTTGGTCATATTAGTGAGGAAAGGTTGAAAAGGTTGTGCAAAGATGGATATGTCGATCCATTTGATTATGAATCATTTGCAACCTGTGAATCTTGCCTCATGGGAAAAATGACCAACTCTCCATTTACTGGACATGGAGAGAGAGCTGGTGAGTTATTAGAACTTATACATTCTGATGTATGTGGACCCATGCCCACCCAAGCCAAAGGGGGTTACTCATACTTCATTACTTTCACTGATGATTTCTCTAGGTACGGATATGTGTACTTGATGAAGTACAAATCTGAAGCCTTTGAGAAATTTGTGGAGTTTAAAAATGAAGTAGAGAAACAAACAAGAAAGAGTATTAAAACTCTTCGATCTGATCGAGGAGGGGAATACTTGAGAACGGAATTCACACAATGCTTAAAGGATAATGGTATATTATCCCAGTGGACTCCTCCTTACACACCTCAGCTGAATGGTATGGCTGAAATGATGAATCGTATCTTATTAGATATGGTACGATCCATGATGTGCTTTGTTGGATTGCCCTTGTCGCTCTGGGGCTATGCCCTAGACACTGCTGCTCACTTATTAAACAAAGTTCCTCCCAAATCAGTGTCTTCCACTCCATATGAGATATGGAAAGGAAAGAAACCAAACCTTAAGAAAGGAAAGAAACCAAACCTTAAGTATGTTAAGGTATGGGGTTGTCCTGCCCATGTTAAGAGACACAATCCTGATAAACTGGTATCCAAGACTGAAAGATGCAGGTTTGTGGGATATCCTAAGGAAACTTATGGATATTATTTCTACCAACCTAGCGATCAAAAAGAGTGTTTGTAGCTAAGCGAGCTGTGTTCCTAGAGAATGAGTATATCCTTGAAGTAAATAGTGGGAGTATGGTAGAGCTAGAAGAAGTTATAGAACCAAAAACTAGAGCTGCATCATCTCAGGAACCAGTTCAGAATGGACACAAACTGTGCATAGGTCTGGCCGTGTACCTGTCCAACCAGGTAGATATGTGGGACATATCTCTGATGGTGGGAACAAGGCACATTATGATGAGGATGATGATCCTAAGACCTATGAGGAGGCAATAAGTGGTATTGACTCCTGGAGATGGCAAGAGGCCATGAAATCAGAGATGGACTCCATGTACTCCAACAAAGTTTGGAACTTGGTAGATCCACCCGAGGGTATAGTACCCATCGGATGCAGGTGGATCTTTAAAATAAAAGTTGGAGCAGATGGAATGGTTGATACCTACAAGGCAAGGTTGGTTGCGAATGGATATCATCAAAGACAAGGAGTTGACTATGACGAGACCTTCTCACCAGTTGCCATGACTAAGTCCATCAGGATTTTACTTGCCATCGCTGCGTACCATGATTATGAGATCTGACAGATGGATGTGAAGACTGTATTCCTCAATGGAAACCTTGAGGAAGAGGTGTATATGATATAGCCAGAGGGATTCATATCCAAGGAGCACCCAGATAAGATATGCAAGTTGCTGAGATCCATTTATGGATTGAAGCAAGCATCCCGCAGTTGGAATTTAAGATTTGATGAAGCCATCAAGTCTTATGACTTCGTTAAGAATGAAGATGAGCCGTGTGTGTATAAGAAAACATGTGGCAGTGTAATCACCTTCCTAGTTCTATATGTTGATGACATACTACTCATTGGGAATAATGTAGGTATGTTGTCATCAGTTAAAGCCTGGCTGTCTAAGCACTTCTCCATGAAGGATTTGGGAGAAGCATCCTATGTATTAGGGATCAGGATCTATAGAGATAGATCAAATAGGATGCTTGGCTTGTCCCAATCAATGTACATAGATTCCATTGTCAAAAGATTTGGCATGAAAAACTCTAAGAGAGGCCTCATACCGATGAGACACAGAGTTTACCTCTCTAAGGAAATGTCCCCTAAAACTCCTAAAGAGAGGGGGCACATGAGTAGGGTACCTTATGCTTCTGCCATAGGGTCCATCATGTATGCCATATTATGTACAAGGCCTGATGTTGCATATGCTCTAAGTGTTACAAGCAGGTTTCAGGCGGATCCAGGTGAGCAACACTGGATAGCTGTGAAGTGTATCCTTAAGTACTTGCGAAGGACTAAGGATATGTTTCTGGTTTATGGAGGAGAGGACTTGAAACTTCGAGGTTATACTGACTCAAGCTTTCAGTCTGATAAAGATGACAGCAAGTCAACTTTAGGGTATGTGTTTACCCTGAATGGTGGGACAGTGAGTTGAAAAAGTTCCAAACAAGAAACCACTGCTGATTCTACGACCGAAGCTGAGTACATTATTGCTGCTGAGGCCACCAAAGAAGCGGTTTGGATGAAGAACTTCATCGAAGAGCTTTGAGTTGTTCCAAGCATCTCTGATCCGGTCCCCTTATTATGTGATAATAATAGAGAAATTGTGCAAGCAAAGGAGTCGAGGTCTCATCAGAAATCGAAGCATATTCTGTGGCGTTACCACCTGATCAGAGAGATTATAGCTAGAGGAGATGTTGTAATTGATAGAGTATCTTCCAGTGATAACATTGCAGATCCACTAACTAAGCTGTTGACTCAAAGTGTTTTTGAGCATCACCTAGGGCTGATGGGGATCAAGCATGTGGGTGATTGGCTTTAGTGCAAGTAGGAGATTGATAGAAATGTATGCCCTACAAGCCAATCACATGAGATGTGATGACGTCATTTCTTGTAATATCTTATTCACATTTATATTAATGGCATTTATTCATTGCATTTAATTTATGTTTATGATTTGAATGTGATGAAGTCCCTGAACATGTGCGATGATGGCTGGATCATAATAAGATTATGATAATGAGATCGGTCATCCATATGTACATGTTCTTGATGTTCCCAGTCATAGGATCTTCAAGAAGGGACATTGAAGATTCGGATAGACTGGCACACATGATACTTACTCATATGATGGGTGTGATAGTTCTCATAGTCATCAGTGTGGTGACACTGAAGTACGTGTGTGGGTGCTCATTAGTGGAATGAGTTCACTGAACTGACCCGATCTAGAATCCCTGAATGGTAATCATATTGATTATCACTCAGAGTATTCTATGTTACAGTAGCACAGTTGGATCTTAGACCTGAGTCACTAAAGATGTCTTGCATAAGGGATACTGAGTATTTGATTACTGACTTATGGACTTCTATTAAGTAGTCTTGTACAGTTAGTTATTCAGACTCTGTGGAACTTGTGTGAAGGCAATTAGTTTGACAACATGGATCGTTCACTCTCAGTATGATATATGAGAGAGAATGCCCTACGGATCTGTACTCGGGAAATCCTCTGGACAGGGTACGGGAGCTCATTATGAAAAAGGAGTTTTTCTAATGAACCAGTTTGGAGTACAGGATTTAGTCGAGCCGGGACTCAATAGGGTTTGACAGTTTGACCATACCCTAGTCCTAATGGGACATTGGATGAATGAAGATCTATAACTGTATGGAATCTGTAGATGGAAAGGTTCCTAAGTGGGTTGCTTATCCCCAATGTCATTTGGGATCACGAAGCATTGCTTGGTGCTTTTCGTGATCGAAAAGCCCGTTAATTCCATTAAGAGTTAATGGATAGAATTAATTAAGTTAAGAAGGAGTTCTTTACTTAATGGGCTGAAAAATCAAACTGACTATTGGGCCTAGAGGGGTCACACACAATAGAGTATTGGACAGACCGGGATGGGTAGACTATATAGACTATCATTGGGTTTTTGTGAAAAACGCCAAAGGTCTATAAATATACGTTGTTGGGAGAAACCTTGGCCAAGCTACAAGGTTGAAACCCTAGCCGCCCTTTCTCCTCTCTCTCTCTCCAAGGTGTGCCCCCTTCTTCTCTCTCCTTCCATGGTGGATGGTGGTGTTGAGATCGGGTCGACGCGTGGAGATCGTGGAGGAGATCCCGTCTGCTTCCACTGCTCGTGTGGCTACGTCTAGAGGTCGGACGCTTGAACGGCTTGCGACTCCAGGATCTTCATCTCGATCGTCTTCGAGGTTTTGGGATATTCTCAACCCCGCAAAGGTAAAGAATCATTCTTCACCGTGGAGGATTTACCGATATAGTTCGATTTTGAAAAACTGGCAACGATATGCAATCTAAAATTTTGATGATTTCCGCTGCGCATTCTGATCGGAACCTTACATGAAAGCCAACCAGTCTTATGACGACTCCCAAGAAGAGGAGTCCAGTAAGGAGAGTAATGAAGAAGAAGACTTGGCTATGCTGACCCATCAAGTGAAGAAATTTCTGAGAAGAAAAAAGAATTTTTAGGGAAATTTCTTTAAGGGGGCAAAGGAAGCCCGTTCAAACCAAGGGTGAGTCAAGCAACCCAAATAGCATTATATGCTATGAGTGCAAGAAGCCCGGGCACATGAGAGGTGAATGCCCAAAATTGAAGAGAAAGTTCAAGAAGGATAAGTTCAAGTAACCAAAAGCTATGGTCGCCACATGGAGCGATGAAGAGGGAGAGCAGTCTGAAGAAGAGCTCGGGGAGCTCATGGAAAGCCTGTGCCTTATGGCACATGAGAATGATTCAACAGAGGTAAATTTTGATCTTGATTTTATTTCAAATGAATAATGGGAGTTAGAATATGAAAAGCTGTATACAAAATACAAAAAAATCAGATCTAAGAATAAAACTCTCAAAAAAAATTGATGACTTATCACATGAGGATTCTTCTGCTAAGTTTAAAAAATTTGAGCAAGAATGGTTTAAACTAACAGAAGAAAAAGAGATTTGGTCTCAAACAATTTCAGATATTGAAAAATTCAAAGAAGAATTATCATGTAGAATATCTGAAATAGAAATTTTTTTTGAGAAATTAGAAAGTGAAAAAGGAGTTTTGATATCCAAGATTTCAGAACTTGAAAAGAAAAATGAAAGTTTAAATGAAGAGGTGGCTAAACTACAGTTTACCTTATCTAAGTTTGTCAAAGGCAAATAAAACTTAGCTAACTTGTTGGGAATTAAGGTTAACTTTCAAAAATAAGGTTTGGGGTACATTCCCCAGAATAAAAAATCTTTTGAACATAAGATCACAACATCCTATGTTCATGAAAAAGAGAATAACTATGCATCATGCTCACACACTAAGCCATCACATGTCCAATCTAAACCACATAGATACCAAAGAAGATTTTCAAATGTCAATTGCTTTCATTGTGGTAGATTTGGTCATGTTATCGCTGATTGTTGGTTCAAACAGAACAATCAAAGAAATCATGCTATTTGGACTAGAAAAAGATATATGCAGAATTGGACTAACTCCTATGGACCCAAATTAGTTTGGGTACCAAAAATAATTGGATGAGAATGTTGTTTCTTACAGATATGCCTTGAAGCCAGGGGGAGGAAATGGTACCTGGACCACAGTTGATCAAGACATATGGCAGAGGACAAGAAAGTGCTCTCTACTCTGCAAGATAAGGATGGAGGCTTGGTTGCCTTTGGTGGAAAGGATAAAGGTAAGATTATTGGAATTGGCAACATAGGTAAGAATTCTAAAATTCTCATCGAAAATGTGCTCTTGGTGAAGGGTTTAAATCACAATCTTTTAAGTATAAGCCAACTGTGTGACAAGAGTTTTAAAATTATTTTTGACGAAACTCATTGCCTTGTCATGAATAAAATCTCTAATGAAATCAGATTCATTGGCAAAAGGAACAACAATGTGTATACTATTGATCTTGATGATGTTGCCGGTGATGATGTGTTCTTGGTAGCAAACAACCATGATAATGCATGGCTGTGCCACCGAAGACTAGGTCATGCTAGTTTTGGTGTAATCTCTAAATTGTCTAGACATGACTTGGTAAATGGGTTGCCTAAATTAAAATTTGAAAGTGATAAGATCTGTGAGGCTTGCACAAAAGGCAAGCAAACACGTATCTCTTTCAAAAATAAACATATTATTTCCACTGCTAGGCCTTTAGAACTGCTGCACCTTGATCTTTTTGGTCTGACTAGGACATCCAGCCTAGGAGGAAAATCCTATGGATTTGTAATTATTGATGATTACTCCAGATTTACATGGGTGCTATTTTTAGCCAATAAAAGTGATGCCTTGATGGAGTTCAAGTGTTTTGCAGGAAAATCTAAAATGATAAAGGATATCTCATCACCACAATTCAAAGTGATCATGGTGGCGAGTTTGAAAATCATGATTTCAGCAGTTTTTGTCAGGAGCAAGGATATACGTACAACTTTTCATCACCTAGGACGCCTCAACAAAACGGAGTAGTGGAGAGGAAAAATAGGACTTGATAGACATGGCACGGACCATGTTGAGTAAGAACTCCCTACCCAAATAGTTTTGGGCTGAGGCGGTAAGTACAACATACTATATCATCAATAGGGCAATGGTAAGGCCCATTTTGAAGAAAACGTCATATGAGCTCTACAAGAGTAAGAAACCAAATATTTCCTATCTTAAACCCTTTAGGTGCCCATGCTTCATCCTGAATAACGGTAAGTCCAACCTAGGTAAGTTTGATGAAAAGAGTGACAAAGGAATCTTCCTAAGTTATGCATCAAACTCTAGAGCTTACCGGTTATTCAATAAAAGGACTTTGGTTGTTGAAGAAAGTCCTCATGTCATTTTTGATGAATCTGAATTAAAATTGACAAATCAAATTTCTTCTACCTTTGATGCAGGTGAAGCTCCTAAACAATCAAATGATGCTGGAACATCTGAGGTTAAAGATGAACCAACTGAAGGGACCTCGAGTAAGAGTGAAAAGGATGAAGATCCTTCAGTAGCAACACTTCAAGAACAGCAAGTGCAGCACTCGGACATGCCAAGTTCCTCCACGTTCTTAAAGGATCACCCCGCTAAAAACATCATAGGTAATCCTGAAGATGAGGTAAGAACTAGATCTTCATTAAGCCAAGTAGAAGAAGAGGATTTGATGGCCTTTATTTCACAAGAAGAGCCTAAAGATATTCATGAAGCTCTTCAAAATGAATCCGGGATTCAGGCTATGCATGAAGAACTACACCAGCTCGAAAGGAACGAAGTGTGGTCTCTCGTGTCGCGTCCCAAGAATTATCCCGTAATTGGAACCCGTTGGGTTTTCAGAAATAAACTAAATGACATGGGATTGGTTGTTAGGAACAAGGCCCAGCTTGTAGCCAAAGGGTATAGCCAGGAAATAGGTATTGATTTTGATGAGTCATTTGCACCGGTTGCTTGGTTAGAAATAGTCCAGATTCTATTGTCCTTTGTTTACTCTCTCGACTTCAAATTATTTCAAATGGATGTTAAATCTACCTTCTAAATGGGTACATCAAAGAGGATATTTTTGTAGAACAACCTCAAGGTTTTGAAGACTCAAAACATCCAAAGCATGTGTACAAGTTGCAGAAGGCCTTGTACGGATTGAAGCAAGTTCCAAGGGCATGGTATGAAAGGCTCACTTCATTCTTGACTGAAAATGGGTTCAAAAGAGGTAAGGTTGACCAAACACTCTTCACGAGAAAATCAGGTAAAGACATATTAGTAGTTCAAGTGTATGTGGATGACATAATTTTTGGAACTACTAATAATGCCTTATGTGATGAATTTGCAGAAATAATGCAAGGGGAATTTGAGATGAGTTTAATGGGTGAGCTTACATTCTTTCTTAGATTGCAGGTTAAGAAAACGTAAGAAGGCATTTTCATAAATCAAGCTAAGTATACTGTTATGACCGCTAAATGAGCACTAGCCAATCGGGTATAATTCAGACCCGTAAGACTCAACGGGTCGAGAATTTGGACTGATTAATTAAGAATCCTTAGAAAACCCGTAACTTAACATAGGAAGATCAGAAAAGGATGAAACTAGGCTCGTTAGAAAACTTAGGCCCTTATCCCAAACTCCTTTGTTGCGGAGGAAGTCCCAGAACCCTTTGGCTGACAGCTGTCACAAAGGGGTGTGACTGTTGGGGAAATTCAAAGGTAATTAATGGGAAATTCATAACTTCGCATGTGGTTAATGAAATGACCTGAAACCAAGGCTAAAATTTCGGGTAGGATGTTAGCCACAACTTCTATGATGGGGTCGAGGCCTAATGGGGAATGGATAATAGAGTTGTGCCCGGATTACCTCGGGCTACTAAAAGGTCACAATTTGAATAAGGGAGAATAAATGATAAAGTTGCAAAAATCATAACTCAGGATAGGGATACTAAAATTTCATGAAACCATAAGCAAAATTTAGATATGAAAGCCCTCTTGATTTCATATTAAGACATTTGGATCCAAATCCCAACAGGAGAGCACACCCGCTCGCATTTATGACCAGGTAGACGAAGGGTCGTGACTGAAATAGAGGAGGAATAACATTAATATTGCGAAAATCATAACTCACGAAAGAGTTGATGGAATTCGATGAAAGAAAGACTGAAAGTTAGATCTGGAAGTCCTCTTCATTTCATATGAGGACATCCCAACCTAAATCTTAACAAATAAACATGTCCATTCGCATCTTTGACTGGGTAGACAAAGGGTCACACCTATTCAAACCCGAAGAGATGCTTAGCATTAACCCCTCTTTAAGCCAGCGACCTGGGGGCTGGGCTGAACCTTGATGGATGTGGGACAGGCCTTGGGATGCTTTAAACCTATATAATGAAGTGGGTTCCAATAGTGATCAGCCTTTAGCAACACCTATCCTCAACACCCACCATCTACGGTTTCTCTTGGGTAAGGAAGAGGAGTGAGGAACCTTGGCATTTCGTAAAAGGGTGAACCTGCAGTGAAGTCTTGGTGGGTCTAGGGTGTGGAACTCATCCCGGATCAGAATAAAAAGCTTTAGGAGGATCTGGGGTGTGGATTTCATCCCCGGATCATCGGTTTACCATCTCAAAGGTAGGCACCTAACCTCAAACTTTAGGGGTCAATACTGCATTTGAACAGTTTTTAAATTCTCCTTATCTTTGTCAGATTTTCAAGCTTGCATCTCAGCATCAAGTTTGGAAGATGTTGGGTTCTGTGGAAAGTCATTCACTTGGTATAATGGTCAGCGGGCTAACGGCATCTGGGCAAGACTAGACAGACTATTCTTTAATGGCGCATGGGCTATCTCTTGTCCTAGGATTTCTGTCCAACACTTATCCAGGGCATGCAGCGATCACATTCCTCTGCTGCTAACTATGCATTCTAAACCGCAGGGATTCCCCTCTTGATTCTGCTTTTAACACATGTGGCGGACTCACACACACTTTCAGACTGATTCTCAAGCTACCTGGGCAGCAGGCCCTTGTTCTTCACTTCCACTGGTTACTATGGCTCTCAAATTAAAGCATATGAAAAACTTTTACAGAGAATGGAATCAGAATATTTTTCAGAATGTCTTTCTAAATGTACAAGATGTAGAAGTTGCATTCTCTCTGGCCCAGGATGCTTTTGACTGTAGCCCTTCTGAGGAACATCTATCTACCTTTATTTCTGCCAAGGCAATGCTGGAGCAAGCTCACCTTCGGGAAGAATTGTTTTGGAGGCAAAAGTCAAGGATCCAATGGCTAAAGGAAGGTGATCATAATACTAAAATTTTCCATGCATATGCCAACTCTCAGCGTTGAAGGTCTGCTATTTCGGGGCTGCTCCGTGAAGATGGGTCTATGGCAGACCGGCCAGAGGAAATTGCAAACTTACTTGTGTCTCATTTCTCCAAGGGCTTCACTTCTACCTCGCACTATTTGCACTCGACATTTTATCCTCCATCCCTTCAATTCTAGATTAGCATCACAATGCTCTACTTCATGCTATCCCCTCTGCCACTGAGATTAAGAACATTGTCTTTAGTTTATCTCCTGACAGTGCGCCGGGGCCGGATGGCTTCACATGCCACTTCATTCAAGCCAGCTGGGATTTCATTGGGCCTGAGGTTATTGCAGGAGTCCAAGCTTATTTCTGTGGCCACTTACTGCCTCGTAGCTTCACTGCCTCTCTTGTTGTCTTAATCCCTAAGGTGGATAACCCGCAGACCTGCGCTGATTTTTGCCCAATTAGACTATGCAATTTCTTCTATAAGGTTATCTCACGTGTTCTTTGTGACCGGTTGGCGGGTGTGCTCCCCATTTTGATTTCCGAGGAGCAAGGCGCGTTTGTTCAAGATCGGTCTATTATTGAAAATATTAGCTTAGCCCGTGAAATGATTCAACACCTTAGTAGCAAATGCCATAGCCGGAATGTTATCTTTAAAATTGACATGGCCAAGGCATATGACCGTATGGAATGGGATTTCTTGTTTACGGTGCTTCAAGTGTTCGCGTTTGATCTTTCTGTCATATCCCTCATTGAGCCTCTCCTCACCAACTGCTAGTTCTCCATTCTTGTTAATGGGAAGTCCCATGGCTTTTTTAAATCATCTAGGGGTCTCCAGTAAGGTGACCCCATTGCCCCGGAGCTCTTTATTTTGGCAGAGGAGGCTTTAAGTCGTGGCATGTTCGATCTATTTTGGCGCAGCACAGGTGGCTGGTTTTCACCCTTGGCCGCTGCCCCAAGCTGTCCCATCTTCTATATACCGATGATACTCTTGTGTTCTCTAATAGATCCATCCGCCACCTCAGGGCACTCATGTCTTTCCTTAAACAATACGAGGTAGCATCGGGCCAACTTATAAACCTCTCCAAGAGTTCTTTTATTGTGGGCCCGGATGCTCCTATCACTTTCAGCAGGAAGATTGCAGAGGTTACCGATTTTAAAGTGGCTGCCCTCCCTTTCAAATACCTTGGAATTCCCTTATTCTACGGCCGAAGCAAACCGCAGCACTTTCCTGTTGAGTAGTGGATAGCGGATCTAGAGGGGAGGGGTGAATAGATCTGCCCCTCTTTTCGTAATGCAACCCTCTTTAAAGCTAGATAATGATAATAACAGCGGAATATAACTATCTAAATGAAGAACACAACGATTTTCTTAGCAAGATGATTATGCAATATAGAGATTGAACCTAAGCATGCATCTAACACAAAGCAATCGCACAAGTAAATCACAACACACGAGATTTTAAGGTGGTTCGGACTGAATCCCCAATCCTACGTCCACCCCTCATCAAATCTGGTGAGGCTCCGCTAGTGTAACGCACTGAACTGTAAATCAAAAAGACCTCCGATTGCCTTCCTACTAACCACCGGTAGGGACCATCTTCAGTTTCTAATGTTTGAATGAAATGGAAAAGAACAAGATATGAAAACACTCAAACAAGATGTGAAATATGCTTAAAGAGAAAAGATCTTATCTGAGATTGCTAAAGCTTGAATCTGAGTCTTCAATGGTATCTTCTTCCTTGTGACATGGACTTCCTTGGATCACCTTGAGTTGATGAAGAAGATGAAGGATGCAGATTTGATCTCCCTTGAGAATGAGTTTCTTTGGATCACCTTGAGATGAGGAAGAGGATGATGGTTGTAGCTTTATTTTCACTTGGCTTGGGGTTGATCTCCTCTTGAAGTAGCTTGAATCACTTGAGGATTTGATGAAGAACTTCTTCCCGGAGTACTGTTCACCGCTACAGTACTCAAACTCCTCTCCCTTGAACACACCCTTGCAGCCTCCTTTGATCTCCCAAATGATGAACTAGGGTTTCTAACCCTCTTACATGTGTTTTATAACCTTTGAATGGTCCTTGGACATCCCCCAAACGAGATCCATATTTTGTAGGTGATTGGGTGACTTTAGGATTAAAGAAATCCATGGACAATGGCCCTTCTCAAAGTGGAAAACAAAGTCAACAATTGATGGCTCGGGGCTGGCGGTCGACCAGAAGCTTCTGGCGGTCGACCACTACTGAGAAAACCTGTAGATATTTCGTCCCTGGAAATTCCAGTCGACTGCTACAGGGCTGGCAGTCGATCGCTACTGAGAAACCCTGTAGACGGATAATCCCTGGAATTTTTGGTCGACCGCTATAGGGCTGGCTGTCGACCGCCACTGAGAAATGTGCAAGCAGTTGGCTGCTGGCAGGGGCGGTCGACCGCCCCTGGGCTGGCGGTCGACCGCCAGTTGGGCAGAACCCGGGTTACCCCGGTTCAGTCCATTAACCATTTAGCTCCGTTGCTTAAGTCCTTTAGCAGCCCATTCTCATCTGTGGCAACAACCTTGACAGTCTTGAAGATTTCTATTTGATTATATCGCTCCTATAATCAAAATTTTGTTCCGGGGGCTCCGCCCCCGGAAACCCCCTGATGCGGGACGAGACCACGGACACGACAAGCTCGTGACTGCCCCTTAACGAGGGAAGCGTCGGACGTGCGCTGTTGAGAAACCGGCAGTGAGCTAGGGTGATCGGCTCTCTCGTGTCCCCGGATCGGGTCACGGGATGGTCTCGCTCTCTCTCGCAGTAGCGGTAATGAATAGATAAAGCGAGCTAGATATCCATACACATGCTCTCTAGCAGCGGCATAAACAAATATATATGAAGTAAGCAAAATGTCAAGTAAGGGAGCGAATGCGATACCTCCACGCGCTCGACGTGGGGACGATGGACACGGCCGAAACTCGTACTCCCGGAACAATAATACACAGAGATTACAGTAATACAAATCGCTGCCCACTCCACGCAGGGAGGTAAAGGGCTACACAATGGGGTCCGGGAGGACCGAATTTGGGTTGACGGGCGGCTTCTCGCACTGTTTCGGCAACACCCGAACACGTGACGGTGGGGCCCACGTGCTGTCCGGAGGGGCCGTGTGGGACCCGGTGGTACCGCTGTAGTGGAGGATGCCTAGAAGGGCGCTCCCTAGAGTGGGGGCGAGCTGGTTCGCCGGCCGGAGGCCGGGCGGCTCCGATCGGCACCGGTCGGAATAACTGGCCACGTGCTGCAACTTCGGGTTTTCAGCACGCGTCTCGGCGAGAACGGGCGCTGCGATCAATCCCGATGTCGGATCGACACGAGACTGGAGCCGTTGGAAAGCTAACTTAAAATCCTTCAATCTATGCCTAGATATCCGGATTGGATCTGCACGGATCAGGACTTATGAATTTTTAAGTTCCTATTGTACAATTCCTGAAATCTCAGGTCAGCAGAGAACTTTCCTGTGGATTGCCTTTAGCCGTGAGGTAGACGTCCGGATCTGGGGTTGTGTTCTTCAGAAAAGTTGTGGAAATCAAGCTACGAAACCAGGAATATTTTGGGATCTAGATTTGGGGAAGGCTACGAATTTATATGATTTTTGCACTAGCAGTGGGTCGGATCTGAATCTGGCTAACAACACTGTAGCTGAGGAAGAACACGAATTTTTAAAAATATATAAAAGGCTGATAAAAAATTAAGCAAATTTGTGCATGTAGGGGGTGATGGATAGAACTCTCAGTAAAATTGGGATGATTTGGACAAATCAAAAAGATGGCCGGTGGTGGGAAACACAGGGCTGCTGTCACTATAGATAGAGACAGGACAGATCTGGTAATGATTAAAGACAGAAAATGTAAAAATAACAAACGATGGATTTTGGACCTGGAATGTTTTGTGGAGGATGGGATAGAAGGTAGGAACACACCATAAAAATTTCAATTCACGAAGAGGCCGTGGCTGATAGCAGGATTTTCGTGAAGATACCTCTGTCCAGCAGGACAAAAAACTGAAGTCGGATTCACGGCGGCTCGAGGGCGGCACGAACGGCGGCGGCGGTGGCACCGATGATCACCGGAGATAGAGGGGAGGGGATAGAGATGGTACCACTCTAGAATGGGGTTTTGGGAAGAGGAGAACCAGAGGAGAGAGGGCTGGGGCGCAGCTAGCTTCAAGCTTCACAAATTTTTCTATCATTAATGCCAACAAATGGGAAAATACAACCTTTTATTTGCCTTACATCAAACCTAATATACACCATTAGATCTTGGGGAGGGGATTGGATGGCTGGGATGAAGTGTGAATAACACACAAAAAAACCATAAAATATTAAGGGGAGGGGCGCCCCCTTGACCAAGAGGGGACAAGTTGGAAAGGGTAGGTAGCCTACCTTGAAAAAATTTACCCCCTTTGTTTCCCATGTGGTCAATTGGCATTCAACCCTTCTAGATGGCCACCTAGGATGGTTGACCAGCCCCACATGGTCTAGGTGGACCAATGGGAAAGGGGTGAGGGCCCCCTAGCTTGGGCCTACTGGAATTTTACATATAAACCCACTAAGACTTACAATTGCGTACCCATATAACACAAGGGTATACATACAAATATGAAAGGACATAAATGCAAACAAAATGTGGACGGTCTTGCCTCGATGTCCCCATCAATTCTTCCCGGGTGGGAGGAACTCGACCCCGTCGAGTAGGGGTATAGATGCTCGAATACTCCGGCGGATCCGTCACCGTGCCAAATAACGCGGGTACGCTCCACTCCAAGTGACCAGCACCTGCTCATTCCATATATACTCGATATGCACAAGCTGCCATGGGTTAGAGGTGGACACTCCGGGTGGGGCACTCTCAAAGGGAAGGAAGCAGCTCGAAGACTCACTAGAAATCACCGCTGAGTCCCTGTAGGTGACTGATCCGGGTATAGATGTAGAACCGATCCCATACTCATCGAAGGAGTCCAATCACCTCTTACTCATAAGAGAACGACAACGAGCTTACACAAGGCACATGCAGACAAACGACACACAAACCATGCAAACAAGCCACACAAAACAAACCACACTGACTCATGCACGACTCGAGACTAAGGTGGTGACATCAAGCCCACTAGGTGGCGGCATCCTGGGTGGCCGGAGAGCCGTCCAACTCTTCCCCCCCAAGGCATAGTACTCATCGGCTAGTGCCTCATCGGCCACGTAATTGACATACTCAAGCTAGGGAGGTACGGATTCTCCAACACCTAGGGCTAGGGTGGTGCGAGCGGGACACTCGCTGGCAATGTGGCCAAACCCATGATAGTGGAAACACTGCACTCTCGACTGACTACTCTCTCCTATAAAAGGGGCCTTACCCTTATCATCCCGTCGGGTAGGGGGTGTAGGTAGCAATGGGGGAGGTGTAGGTGCCTTGGGCAATAGTGGAGGGGGTGCCGGTGCCAGAGGACGGGCTATAGGAGCCGGGGGACGGGCAACGGGTGCCGGTGGTTGGGGTGGAAATAGATCCCGGGGTGGAGGAGGCGAGGCCATGGAGCGAAGTGCTCCTAACTGGTGGGCTCCTGAGGTCGAGCCATGGGAGGCCGTTGATGTGGGCCTAAGGAGTGACAGGGCTCGGTACTACGGAAAGGGGTGGGGCCCAACCGATAGCTAGACTCAAACTCTCCCTCAAATTGCTCCAACTCGAGAGCAACCTAGTATGCCTCTTCCAACGTCTTGGCATTGCGGCGGAAAAGCTCATACTGATAGTGTGGCCGCAAACCACGTCGAAAGCGGGAAACGGGCATGGTACTCTCCTCCGAGACACCACATCGTAGAAAGTACTCATCAAACTCCACGATGTGTTCGGAGACGGACCGGTCTCCCTGGCTAAGACTTTGCCATCTATCAATGAGTCGCTGGCGGTATGTAGGAGGAAGGTACTTTTGCCGAAGCTTATGCTTCATCTCGGCCCATGTGTCAATCGGGGGTTCTAGTCGCTGAAGTAGCAGGCTCTCCACATTCTTCCAATAGGTTTGCGCCTGCCCCATGAGTTTCATGGTGGCGAATCGGACCCTTCGGCGCTCCGACATATCATACCATTCAAAATAATGGTCCATGCCGAACTCCCAATCTAGGTAGACTTTCGGATCCAAAGACCCATAAAAAGAGGGAGGATCCGCTCGCACGGTCTTAAGGACCCTATCATCATCCTCATCTCGTTGTGGCTGAAAACCACGACGGCGTTGAACATACCCCTCATAGGCATTGTCGGACCCATAGTCCTTGAGACCAAGGTCACGGCGTGGTAAGTCGGGAACCCGAGGAGGGGCGGGTGGCTGAGGAGCATGTGCGGGCGGGTCCTGGGCCACAATGGCAGGCAGGGCCTGAGCTATAGGATTTGCTTGGCCTTGGGCGGCAGCCTGGGAAGGTGGGGGTGGGTCTTGGACCACTCTAGGAGGGTCTCGTGGGACATCCCTTCCAACCGTCTGACCAGGCCTTGGACGGATGTCTCCATGCGTTCCTCCATAGCTCGTAGGCGACCATCCATGGTTTCAGTGAAGGTCCGAAAGGTGGCTTCGGCCCAGTCCATCCGAGCCATAATGGCCAACATTGCCTCCTGTAAGGAGTGGAAGTCTCCCGAGGCGGCATCGCGAGGGTTAGCCATAGATGTGGGGCGATGGGTTTGGGTACCACGCCGCGTGGGCATGCAACGACACGGACTAGGAACCACCGACTAATGCAAACGCACACTAATATGATGCACCTAGACATAACCAAAACTCGGCACGTGGCGGAGTTAATCGATCCGAAGATCACTCGCACAAGTGTGCGGCCTTCCCGATAGGCGTAGCCTAACGTTCGGACAACACCTTTTGATATACCGAGTAAAGGGATGTAAATGCAAAAAGACACTTTTTTTTGTTTTAAAACAATGATGAGCCTAAACACGACTTAGACAATGACTTAAATGACACTCTTTTTTTTGTTTTGGACACCCTAGACTCAACTTGGCTCTGATACCAAATTGATGCGGGACGAGACTACGGACACGACAAGCTCGTGACTGCCCCTTAACGAGGGAAGCGTCGGACGTGCGCGGTTGAGAAATCGGTAGTGAGCTAGGGTGATCGGCTCTCTCGTGTGCCCGGATCGGGTCACGGGACGGTCTCGCTCTCTCTCGCAGCAGCGGTAATGAATAGATAAAGCGAGCTAGATATCCCTACACATGCTCTCTAGCAGCGGCATAAACAAATATATATGAAGTAAGCAAAATGCCAAGTAAGGGAGCGAATGCGATACCTCCACGCGCTCGGCGTGGGGACGACGGACACGGCCAAAACTCGTACTCCCGGAACAATAATACACGGAGATTGCAGTAATACAAATCGCTGCCCACTCCACGCAGGGAGGTAAAGGGCTACACAATGGGGTCCGGGAGGACCGAATTCGGGTTGACGGGCGGCTTCTCGCGCTGTTTCGGCAACACCCGAACACGTGACGGTGGGGCCCACGTGCTGTCCGGAGGGGCCGTGTGGGACCCGGTGGTACCGCTGTAGTGGAGGATGCCTGGAAGGGCATTCCCTGGAGTGGGGGCACGCTGGTTCGCCGGTCGGAGGCCGGGCGGCTCCGATCGGCACCGGTCGGAATAACCGGCCACGGCCTGCAACTTCTGGTTTTCAGCGCGCGTCTCGGCAAGAACGGGCGCTGCGATCAGTCCCGATGTCGGATCGACACGAGACTGGAGCCGTTGGAAAGCTAACATAAAATCCTTTAATCTAGGCCTAGAGATCTGGATTGGATCTGCACGGATCAGGACTTATGGAATTTCCAAGTTCCTGTTGTACAATTCCTGAAATCTCAGGTCAGCAGAGAACTTTCCTGTGGATTGCCTTTGACCGTGAGGTAGACGTCCGGATCTGGGGTTGTGTTCTTCCGAAAAGTTGTGGAAAATAAAGCTACGAAACCAGGAATATTTTTGGATCTGGATTTGGGGAAGGCTACGAATTTATATGAGTTTTGCACTAGCAGTGGGTCGGATCTGGAATCTGGCTGACAACACTGTAGCTGAGGAAGAACACGAATTTTTAAAAATATATAGAAGGCTGATAAAACATTAAGAAAATTTGTGCATGTAGGGGGTGATGGACAGAACACCCAATAAAATTGGGATGATTTGGACAAATCAAAAAGATGGCCGGTGGTGGGAAACACAGGGCTGCTGTCACTGTAGATAGAGACAGGACAGATCTGGGAATGATTAAAGACCGAAAATGTAAAAATAACAAACGATGGATTTTGGACTTGGAATGTTTTGTGGAGGAGGGGATAGAAGGTAGGAACACACCATAAAAACTTCAATCCACGAAGAGGCCGTGGCTGATAGCAGGATTTTCGTGAAGATACCTCTATCCAGCAGACAGAAAACTGAAGTCGGATTCACGGCGGCTCGAGGGCGGCACGAACGGCGGCGGCGGCGGCACCGACGATCACCGGAGATAGAGGGGAGGGGATAGAGATGGTACCACTCTAGAATGGGTTTTTGGGAAGAGGAGAACCAGAGGAGAGAGGGCTGGGGCGCAGCTAGCTTCAAGCTTCACAAATTTTTCTATCATTAATGCCAACAAATGGAAAATACAACCTTTTATATGCCTTACATCAAACCTAATCTACAGCATTAGATCTAGGGGAGGGGATTGGATGGCTAGGATGAAGTGTGAATAACACACAAAAAAACCATAAAATATTAAGGGGAGGGGCGCCCCCTTGACCAAGAGGGGACAAGTTGGAAAGGGTAGGTAGCCTACCTTGAAAATTTACCCCCTTTGTCTCCCATGTGGTCAATTGGCATTCAACCCTTCTAGATGGCCACCTAGGATGGTTGACCAGCCCCACATGGTCTAGGTGGACCAATGGGAAAGGGGTGAGGGCCCCCTGGCTTGGGCCTACTGGAATTTTACATATAAACCCACTAAGACTTACAATTGCGTACCCATATAACACAAGGGTATACATACAAATATGAAAGGACATAAATGCAAAAAAAATACGGACGGTCTTGCCTCGATGTCCCCATCACCCCCGCAAGGGGCGCTGCCCCCTTGACCCCCGCGACCTGACCGCGCAGGTCGATCCGCGTGCGAGGCCGCAATCATTGAGCTTTCACATTTGCCATCTCCACTCCATTCCTTGTCCATTCATTGGCTTACCTGTCATGAACAAAACATCACGTATGTCAGTCATATGAGAGTGAAAAACAACAATGACTTATAGTGTTTAGCCGTTATCAAAACCAAGAATATCAAATAGCTTAAATGACCACAGGATGATGTCGAATGACCCAAGTGACCACAAGATGACTCAAATGACCACAGGGGCACAACATTTTCTTATCTTCTTGCTAATGCTGTAGCTAAGTTACAAAGATGGAAATCGGCATTCTTATCTTCCGGAGGACGCCTTATTCTTATTCGCCATGTTTTATCCACTCTACCAATCTACACTCTTACTGCCACCGCCATCCCCAAGACCATTTTCAGAGCTTTCCACAGGCTCCTAGCTAACTTCTTTTGGGGGTCTTATGAAGGATCCCCAAAGAAGCATTGGAAAGCTTGGAATATTATTTCTAGGCCCATCGAGAGTGGTGGCCTTATGGGTTCTTAACCTCCAATCTCTCCAAATTGGCTTGTGGACTAAACTTTTGTGGAGAGCCATTACGGGCAACACCATTTGGGCCTCCTTTTTCCGTGCTAAATATCGACATGCAGACCACTTCTCTATGGCATCTTTCAACCTCACTACTGCAGCGAAAAAGGTTCTTTGGCAGCTAGCAGCCAGTTTGATTCAAGCCAACCACCGGGTATTCATTTTGAAGGAACAGTCCACAACCTCCTTTTGGTATGATGCATGGACGGGTAGCACACCCTTGAAGGACTATCTACCCCCTCATGTTTGGAACGACATGCCTGACAAGTTATGCTCGGTGGTGGATGCCCTCACTGACCACTCGTAGGCTACTCTTGCTGCTGCCCGACAGTTCTGTCCCACAGAGGCCCAGCAGCGCATTGTGGCCTCCACCTCCTCTAATGATGCTTGGGTATGGACCCTCTCCACCGACGGTGCTTTCTCTACCAGTTCAGTCCGCAAGCTTCTATCTCCACCCGCTGCTCCAACCTGGGTGCTTATTTGGCACCACCTCATCCCTCTTAAATGGTCTATCCTCACTTGGCGGGTTTTGCTTGGCTGCCTCCCCGCTGATGGCAACATAATGGCGTGTGGCGTCCCTCTTTGCTCCCGCTGCAATTGCTGCACTACCCCCTGCATTGAGACTGATTTGCACTTGCTCTTTCGTAGCACTATGGCGAAGGAGCTCTGGTCCTCCCTCTCGGATATCTTGCATTTCAACGCCGGTGCAGCGCCCTCCGCCGCTGCGATTGTTGCTGACTTCTTGGGTACTTTGCACTTTACAACTGCGGCTGGGACCTTGGCATGATGTATCTTTCTTGCTGGTATTTGGGAGCTCTGGCACAGCTAAAACACCACACGCTTTGAGGGCTGACCCATGAATTCTCGACATACACTTTGTAGGGTTAGGCAATCTGTTCGCGCCATTATTCTAGGCAGCCAGCTCAATGGACTCGAACTCCTGCCCTGTCAGAAGGATTTCCTAAAAGCTTGGGCCATCCCCCTTAAGGTTCCCTTGCCCCGTCTCCCTCGGCTCATTCGGTGGTTCCCACCACCCTCGGGGAGATTGAAGATGAATGTTGATGGCGCTTTCAAGCGCGGCGTGGGTGCCACTGGAGGTGGTGTTGTTGTACGCGACTCTTAAGGCTCCCTTGTATGGGCTGCTGCTGCGACCTATCCACATGCTTCTTCCAGCCTCGAAGTAGAGGCTCTCGCTCTTCGGGAGGGTCTTCTACTATGCTGTCATTATGGGATTCGATCGATTGCGATTGAGACTGACTCCCTTGTGTTGGCACAAATTGTTTCTGGCCACTTCTCCTATCCATGGAGACTCCTTCTCATTTTGTATGATGCGGCTACCATCCTTAGCTCCATTGATGTCTCTATTACTCATGTATTTAGGGAGGCAAACCAAGTGGCTGATATGTTGGCTACTGTGGATGCTCTTTGTCGTCCCCATCTTTTTGGGTGTCTTGGGCTGATCTTCCTCTCTTTGTCAAGGGCCCCTACCGACTTGATAAGGTAGGGTGCCCCTCTTTACAGCCCTAGTGTTCTGTTGTACCTTTTGTCTTATTAATATATTTCCTCCTTTTGGGTGGCTAGGGTTGAGCGCCTCTCCCCTTCCTTAGGGGTGATCGCTCTCCCTCCCCCTACCGCAATAGGTATTGACCGGATTAAAAAAATTATTTTTAAATATATTTTATACACTTTAAAGAGGGATTCAGGGCATGTGGAGACCACCACCATGATCATTCTTGGTTTTTGGTTTCATCGGGTTTTGGGCGTCCATGAGTTACCTCTGAGTCTCTAAGGAATAATAGTACAGTCCCTAGGAGGGTCAGCCCATGGGACAAGGTCTATACATGTTTCATATGGGTCACAGCATGGTCTGTGCATAGTTCCTAATATCCATAGTAAGGTCAAGCATAGAGAGGTATGTGCATGTTTTATAGTAAGGTCTGTGCATGTTCAAGGTCTGTGCATGTTTTAGTTATAGTAAGGCTTGTGCACGTTTGTAAGGTCTGTGCATGCTTCAGGTCTGTGCATGTTTTATAGCAAGGTCTGTGCATGTTTTAGTTATAGTAAGGTCTGTGCATGTTTTAGTTATAGTTTAGTCTGTGCATGCTTTGTAAGGTCTGTGTAGGTTTCAGGTCTGTGCATGTTTTAGTTATAGTAAGGTCTGTGCATGTTTTATAGTAAGGTCTATGCATGTTTTAGTTATAGTAAGGTCTGTGCATGTTTAAGGTATGTGCATGTTTTATAAGGTCTGTGCATGTTTAAGGTCTGTGCATGTTTTAGTTATAGTAAGGTCTGTGCATGTTTTGTAAGGTCCGTGCATGTCTAAGGTCGGTGCAGGTTTAGTTCAAATCATAAGTGAGGTCTGTGCATGTTTCAGTGAGGTCTGTGCATGTTCCAGTGATTTCGGTGTAGGTTTAGTTCAAAACATAAGTAAGGTTTGTGCATGTTCTAGTGAGGTCGGTGCAGGTTTAGTTCAAATCATAAGTGAGGTCTGTGCATGTTTCAATGAGGTCCGTGCATGTTCTAGTGAGGTCGGTGCAGGTTTAGTTCAAATCATAAGTGAGGTCTGTGCATATTCTAATGAGGTCGGTGCATGTTCCAGTGAGGTCAGTGCATGTCTGGCCTTGGCCACAAGCAGGGTCTGTGCATGTTCTAGTGGGGTCGGTGCACATGCTGCACAGACCCAATTTGCAGAAACTGAGAAATGGAGAATTTTGAGGGGGCATATTAATTCATAAAAATCTGAAAAATTATAAAATGATAGAAGGCTAAGTTAGTAACCCACAGTAAAAATTTCATGCCCATAGAAATGCTGTACTTTCAGATATAAATCATTTTCTGTGCATATGTAGCCTAGAAGGATAAACATGTTCCTTTCATATAGTAACCTGAACCTTACTACGGGTATGTTTAGCCATCTTAATCTTGTAATAGCATATCTATGAGCATGAGTAACACATTAGAAGCATAATTATGAGTATGTTTATCCCCTTATAATCATGAAAATATGTCTGATGAGCATCATGCTAGTAATGTCAAGTAAGAATATGTATGCCATGAAGGGCAAACAGCAGCATTCTGCGATGTTGGACTTCGGTCCCTTCTGCGGGATGGCGATGTGTAACACCGCAGAAGTAAAAGATCCTAGGGGACGGTGATACGTAACGCCCTGGTTTAAAATCTAATTGATTCAGTCTTCGGTCCCAGAGTGGGGCGGCCTTTGTGGGACGGCGATACGTAATGTCACTGGGCCACAAGAATCTAGGTGGGAGTTCACTCTTGGGTCTGCGCAGTACTCTTTCGTTCGTTGGGTGTGTGGGCCTCCTGTGTTTGCAGCAGCTGTCCGGTTCCGTGAATGGCAATAATATGAACTCTCATAAAATGTGATAATAGGAAATTGTTCTTGTACTGAGGTCTTGCTGCATGCATGGGTGTTTATACTAGTTAAAGAATATGTACTTTCCTTGTTGAGTTATTTTAAGTAGATGATATAAATTGAACTATGCTACTGTTAACATCAAGAAAATGCATGTAAATGATTATATAGATGCAAAGTTGATCGTAGTTTGTTTAGGATGCCTACTGAGCGTCACACTCACCCATGTGACACGTTTTTCAGGAAAGATAGAGGAGGTTGAGGTGGAGGCAGCAGCAGAGGAATAGTTTTAGCACCATCTGTCTAGGTATGCTGCAGTCAAATGTTTTGCTATATGTAGGGTGTGGGATGAAAAGCCCATGTGGGCTCTTGTGTAATCTGGAACATGAACCTGTACTTTTTAGAGATTATGAATGGTTGAGATGCTTATCTACATTTCTTGTAACATGTGGTTTCTCTCTCTTGTGAATGTATGTATGTTACATAATATTGTGCTTCCGTGATATGTACGAAGTAATTGCTTCGGGGTCCGATAAAAAGAAAAAAATATCCCCAAAAATTTGGGGATCGGATCCTGGGGTGTTACAACGTGGTATCAGATCACGAGAGATAAACCATGGTTACAATTATTTCGGATGCTCCATAGTGGAGGAAGTGATAGGTTAGAGTGGGGAAAGGGTAGAGTATGTCTGGAACCATTTAAACCCTCTCACCTAAACTATTGTATGTTTTTTTTTTCAGAACCATGCCGCCAAGAAGGCAAAGAGATCTTCCCTAGGCGGATGAGAGGGGATCGGGAGTAGATGACCCAAATGGGGCATATGATGGGGCTGTCTATGCCCCTGCAGTTAGCGGTGGGCAAGTGCCCAATGTAGGAGTCAACCTGGAAGGGCTCATGCATAACTTCCAAGGGTTGATGCAGGCCATGCAGCAACAAATGCTGCAGCAGCCCGCAGCCGCACCACGTCATGACTTGCCGGCACTTGATCGGTTGCTAAGGTTGGCGCCTACTATCTTTAAGGGGGAGAGCCATCCAGAGGTGGCTGAGTTGTGGCTCAGTGAAATGGAAAAAAAGTTCCGCGCAATGCGGTGTCCGAAAGAGGAGAAGGTGAACCCGGTGGCTTATGTTCTGCAAGACCAGGCTGACTTGTGGTGGAAGGCAAAGATGCGGACCACCTTCATGGACTACCACGATGGTGACATACTATGGGAGGATTTCTTGGCTGTCTTCCGAGAGAAGTATTTTCCCGAGCACGTGCGAGATGCGAAGGAGCAAGAATTTCTAAGCCTCGAGCAAGGGAGCATGTCGGTGGCTGACTATGAGGCCAAGTTTTTAGCTCTAGGCCAATATGCTCCACACATATTCGATGATGCGCGTCAGAAGGTGAAGAAATTTATCAATGGACTGCGTAGCAATGTCCGACGCTATGTCGCAACCCAAGACCCTGGCTCCTACCCAACGACGTTGAGGCTTGCTCATCTAGCCGAGTAAGAAAATACAAGGTAATGGCTGAAGCCATGAAAATCTAGGAGACATTTAAGGTTAAATTCTAACAAATGTCACTATAGGTTCGCCGAGGAGTAGAAGTCATCGGGCAAAAGGCCTATGCAGGCCGTAGGGAGGCGAGACAAGGAAAAGGGGGCGCGCCAAGAACCGGTTCTGAGGGGCGGAATAGGTATTCCATATTGCATCCAGTGTGGACGCAGCCATCGGGGATGGGAATGTTGGAGGACTGAAGGTAAATGTTATGAATGCGGTGAGGGCGGACACTTTGCGAAGAACTGCCCCAATAAGGCTCAGAAAAAGCCATTTTATCCACAAGAGAAGATTCAATACAAAGGGCGAGTCCATGCGCTAATGCAAGAAGAGGCAGACAATATCCCGGCCGTGGCTGAAGGTACGCTCCTTGTGGATAATGTTTATGCAAAAGTCTTGTTTGACCCGGGGGCTACACACACATTCATATCCACTAGTATTGCCAACTAACTAAAGAACCGACCCCAAGCCACATTCTTCGGTGAAATGATAGTTAGCACACAAACCGGGAAACAAGTCCACACCAAGCTTGTGATCCCCACTATAGAAGTCAATATCAATGGGAGGATATTGCTGGGGGAAGCATACATCCTAGATATGAAAGACTTTGACCTCATTCTGGGGATGGACAGGTTAGACAAACACTGCGCTCTCTTGGACTGCCATCGGAAGAGAGTGATTTTTCAAAAATTGGGGAAGGAGACATTCTTCTTTCAATGCCCTAAAGACAAGTCAGGAAGAATGATGGTGTCGATAGTAGCGGAACGTGTCGTTTGCTCGGAACGTGCCAGTTAAACAGTCATGTCAATCAGAGCATAGTCATTTCCACAAAACATAATTTGGACAAATAATAAATTTCTTTTTAAATATAAGTTCTTTACATATTCGGGCCCATAATAAGCGGAAAAACTCAATAAAGAATAACTACAATGAGACATAAGACGCAAGATAACCAAACTAGACGATTCATCTAGATGTCAGAGTTCTCTTCACTCTTGCCCTTGTCCATCATGTTCGGTCTCATCGTCACTAAGGTCATTACCTAAAAAATATTAAAAAACGTAGGGTGAGCGAACGCTAAGTAGGACTTAATATCTCATGCTCCAAGCTAGCTTTAAGTCAATTACAGTTTAACATGCTCATGCAGGTCATGCAAGATATAGAAATCGAGAACTATAATGACACGAGATAAATTCAAGAACTATAAGAAACAAACGAGTAAGCAAGATGCTAGATACACTCATAAGGAGTAAGGACAATGACAATCAAGAGAGTATAGCAAGAACTTTCAGGTCAGAACATCAAGTACTTCTTATAATGAGGAAACAATACAATCATCCCTCTATGACGAACAATATCACGAGGGCAGTTAATGAAACTAGCACAATATTCTCTCTATGACGACATTATCATGAGAGCTTTCATGTAATTAGCACTGTGGAGGATTGCCAAGACACTAAGGGAATATCACAACGATATGATAACCTCTCCAATAAGGTAATTCAAGATCTTTTCATGATGAACAATAATTTGTGGAAAGATGTACTATGATGGCAATTACTCCCGATCATCACTATCACGAAAGCGTTTGCACATCTAGCACTACATAGGATTGGCCAATGCACTAAGGGGAGAATCACGATGATATGACCGCCCCTCAAGGAAATAGCACTAGGTCGTATTTGGTCGCACACTTAGGAGTTCTCACGACTGTATGATTGCCCCTAAATGCCAATAACCGAGTTGGTGAATGCCAGCACCCGATCATTGTATACCGGTAACGTTTGGACTTTGCCTCGCCCAATAGGGTCAGATCAGGACCCGTAGCATTTAAAATGTCATTTTAGTGGGACCCATAGCCCCTGACATTTATTCTAGACTAATTCCATATTAATGGTCAAGAATTTCAAGGATCAAGCATGTAAGAACATTAAGATAGATTTCATGGAACATAGAGTTCACTGATAGAACTTGTAATAAGGATTATGTATCAACAAACCATACGAAAATCATGACATTCTGGAAATCTGGGTGATTAGGTACAACCAACTCAGTCGGCCTTGAGGGAATCCAAGGCTGCGAGGAGACTTACGGAGGTCCCAATGACTAACTTGCCAGTCCGAAGGAACGGACTGTCCAACGGAGGGCTCGTTTGTCACCGAGAGTTGAGGTATATAACGTGAACCAATCATGAAACAGGGACTCCATCTACAGACGTGAGATGAAAGTGCCAAAAGACCCAAGGTATGGGTCATAACCGGAAGAAAACGGTGAGAACATGATTGCGTTAATTATAGAATTCACATCCATCTAATTCTATAATTAACTATAATTAAATAAACTTATATTAATTGATGTCCGTGAGTAGTGTCATTTATTAATTAGTATCCACTTGGTGGGACGTTAATTCTATGATTTTTAACTTAATTTATTTAACAAGAATTCACGTCAATATGTATTTAATTGAATAATTTCAAAAATATACATTCAAAGAGACATTAATTTATATAAAATAATTTAGAAAAATAGAATATATGATAATTAGGAGAAAAATTCAATGATTCCAAAAATATATTTTTTATAATTTTATGTTATATAATTTTGCAAATATAGATTTTCAAAGATATAATATAAGATATATGTATATATATATATATATATATATTTGTATATATATATTAAATAAAACAACGACCTTGCACATGCCGTCAAAAGACTTTTGACAACATTATGCTTGTCGTCATTTCAACAAAAGTATCGATCTTCCATCTTCTCGTTTCTCGATGTAACCATGTCGGAATCGAGCATATGATATATCGAAATGACGGGCTCGAAAAACTCTACCTAACCGAGTGTTTAAAAAATATTTTATTGAGAGATGGGGGATCTTAAGACAGGGGGCATGAAAAATGTTACAATCACTCTCACTATCTCAGTCTCCACCCCAATAACACACTCATAAAATTTCATATCCAAAGGACATTACAGCGTCCACGAATAATGCTATCAACGTAAAAACCTACTAATACTTTGTTATAGAGAAAACCATGAATTCATAGTGTAAAATTCTTAGTAAATTTAATTTCTAACTAGTTAATATGTCATATAAGTACATGATAATTTAGATAAAAACTTGGAGACTCTAATAATATGAAATTTATGATTTTTAAGTATATGATTTCATGTATAACCCTTTTTTTAAAGCATGTTGTATTAATTATGATAAACATACAAATCACGGTTAAACATAGATCATGTAGACAATGAACATGAATAACTTCTAATGCATGCTATTGTTTGCGCTTGGGAGACTGCATACCTTTAGATGAAAAATCGTCCAACAGAGAAGCGGAGATAGTACATGAAGAAGAATACAGGATGAAGCTTTGTGTGCTTCTTCTTGCTGCCAGCGACCACCAGGAGAAAGATCAGGAGATGAATGAAGGGGAAGAAAACTCTTCTTCTTCGCGATAATAACCGTAACACGTACAAGGCAATGGCAGCAACACAATCGGAGCAGAATGGCTCAGCCATTGCATGGGGGTCCCTATTTATAGGGTTTATTGTGTGCAATCCTAATGGAACTAACTTTCCATCAATCCTAGAATCCTATAAGGTCTTGTACTTCCTAATCTTTTCTCCTTCCTCCATATCTGCAGTCTTTTCCTAAACTAACCCAAACACCTTCCATTTTATTAGCCGCATGCCACCTTTATTTCCTCAAATCGTAAAATTGTTTAATGCACAAGCATGCATATTAGGGTTGATTTTGTGAGAACTCACATGGGTTTATGGATTATAAGAGGGTTTGCTTTTGTGTTGGGTTTATTTATATCTATATGTATAGGTGAGCTATTACGTGGGTTTTGAAGTTGCATGTTGGGTTGGCTTCGGTGAGAGGCTCTCATTAGATGGGCTTTGCTGCGTGAGTTTTGGGTAGATTCGAATAGGCTGTCGGCCTCTAGCTGAGACTAATGGGTTACAGGTTATAATATATTTACATATATATTATGTATAATTATTTTAATTCAAAGGCCCACTAATTAAATTGCAAACATTTCCATATAATAGCCTTAGCCCATTTGGTTTGGATTTTGGTAGATCCTCTTAAAAACTCTTTTAAAGATTAAACGTAAACCTTCTTAAAGCCCATTCTTCATACGTAAAGCCCATTAGCACTATTTATTTATATATACATAAGTTCTTTAGCCTATTTAGTTTGGGATATATATATATATATATATATATATATATATATATATATATATTATCTCTTCATGAATATTTCGATATACATGTATATATAGTGTGTTTTAGCCCATTCTTATATAAGCTTAAACAAATTGATTAATAGAACTTCATACATATATAGACCCCAATTCCTATAACTTTAATTATTTATTTACCTTATTAATTCTCATCATTTGTCTTGGGTATCAGAGTCAGGTTCGAAAAAAATAGAATTATATTTTGGAATGATATTCTTTCTAAATACTTGAATGGTATTGCTCATAGATAAAAGAGAATATTTAATTTCTATTCCTCATTTATTTATTAACATTTAAGCCCATTTACTATTTTAACTAATTATCACTTTTCCTTTATCAAAATTTTAATTTTTCATGATGAATATTTATAGTTATTCTATTTATTCTAGATTTAAATTTCGGGATACTACACCCTCCCCCACTTAAAAGAATTTGGTCCCCAAATTCACATGATTTTCTATCAAAATTAGTAGGGTAAGATCACCATATCTAAAACATATGTTCTAACTAGATCTATTCTCGTAGTATGCTAAGTACCTAAGGTCATATCCGATTCATGCAAATTTTAGAGTTTAACCCATAGCTCTAATCAAATCTTACGGGATTCCTATAGGATAATCAATAAGGACGACTCAATCAGGGATTTGAACTTGATGACCTAGAGATTTAGAAAGCATAGTTTCTGATACCACCTTCTGTCACGTCCCGAACCGATAGCAGCGGAACGTGTCGTTTGCTCGGAATGTGGCAGTTAAACAGTCATGTCAATCAGAGCATAGTCATTTCCGCAAAACATAATTTGGACAAATAATAATTTTTTTTTAAATATAAGTTCTTTACATATTCGGGCCCATAATAAGCGGAAAGACTCAATAAAGAATAACTACAATGAGACATAAGATGCAAGATAACCAAACTAGACGATTCGTCTAGATGTCAGAGTTCTCTTCACTCTTGCCCTTGCCCATTATGTTCGGTCTCATCGTCACTAAGGTCATTACCTAAAAAATATTGAAAAACGCAGGGTGAGCGAACGCTCAGTAGGACTTAATATCTCATGCTCAAAGCTAGCTTTAAGTCAATTATAGTTTAACATGCTCATGCAGGTCATGCAAGATATAAAAATCAAGAACTATAATGACACGAGATAAATTCAAGAACTATAAGAAACAAACGAGTAAGCAAGATGCTAGATACACTCATAAGGAGTAAGGACAATGACAATCAAGAGAGTATAGCAAGAACTTTCAGGTCAGAACATCAAGTACTTCTTATAATGAGGAAAAAATACAATCATCCCTCTATGACGAACAATATCACGAGGGCGGTTAATGAAACTAGCACAATATTCTCTCTATGATGACATTATCATGAGAGCTTTCATGTAACTAGCATTGTGGAGGATTGCCAAGACACTAAGGGAATATCACGACGATATGATAACCCCTCCAATAAGGTAATTCAATATCTTTTCATGATGAACAATAAGTTGTGGAAAGATGCACTTTGATGGCAATTACTCCCGATCATCACTATCACGAAAGCGTTTGCACATCTAGCACTACATAGGATTGGCCAATGCACTAAGGGGAGAATCACGACGATATGACCGCCCCTCAAGGAAATAGCACTAGGTAGTATTTGGTCGCACACTTAGGAGTTCTCACGACTGTATGATTGCCCCTAAATGCCAATAACCGAGTTGGTGAATGCCAGCACCCGATCATCGTATACCGGTAACGTTTGGACTTTGTCTCGCCCAATAGGGTCAGATCAGGACCCGTAGCATTTAAAATATCATTTTAGTGGGACCCATAGCCCCTGACATTTATTCTAGACTAATTCCATATTAATGGCCAAGAATTTCAAGGATCAAGCATGTAAGAACATTAAGATAGATTTCATGGAACATAGAGTTCAATGATAGAACTTGTAATAAGGATGATGTATCAACAAACCATACGAAAACCATGACATTCTGGAAATCTGAGTGATTAAGTACAACAAGCTCAGTCGGCTTGAGGGAATCTAAAGCTGCGAGGAGACTTACGGAGGTCCCAATGACTAACTTGCTAGTCCGAAGGAACGGAATGTCTAACGGAGGGCTCGTATGTCACCGAGAGTTGAGGTATATAACGTGAACCAATCATAAAACAGGGACTCCATCTACGGACGTGAGATGAAAGTGCCAAAAGACCCAAGGTATGGGTCATAGCCGGAAGAAAACGGTGAGAACATGATTACGTTAATTATAGAATTCACGTCCATCTAATTCTATAATTAACTATAATTAAACAAACTTATATTAATTGACGTCCGTGAGTAGTGTCATTTATTAATTAGCATCCACTTGGAGGGACGTTAATTCTATGATTTTTAACTTAATTTATTTAACAAGAATTCACGTCAATATCTATTTAATTGAATAATTTTAAAAATATACATTCAAAGAGACATTAATTTATATAAAATAATTTAGAAAAATAGAATATATGATAATTAAAAGAAAAATTCAATGATTCCAAAATATATTTTTTATAATTTTATGTTATATAATTTAGCAGATATAGATTTTCAAAGATATAATATAAGATATATGTATATATATATATTAAATAAAACAACGACCTTGCACATGCCGTAAAAAGACTTTTGACGACATTATGCTTGTCGTCATTTCAACTAAAGTATTGATCTTCATCTTCTCGTTTCTCGACGTAACCATATCGGAATCGAGCATATGATATATCGAAATGACGGGCTCGAAAAACTCTACCCAACCGGGTGTTTAAAAAAATATTTGTTGAGAGATGGGGGATCTTAAGACAGGGGGCACGAAAAATGATGTAATCACTCTCACTATCGCGGTCTCCACCTCAATAACACACTCATAAAATTTCATATCCAAAAGACATTATAGCGTCCACGAATAATGCTATCAACGTAAAAACCTACTAATAATGTGTTACAGAGAAAACCATGAATTCATAGTGTAAAATTCTTAGTAAATTTAATTTCTAACTAGTTAATATGTCATATAAGTACATGATAATTTATAGAAAATCTTGGAGACTCTAATAATATGAAATTTATGATTTTTAAGCATATGAATTTCATGTATAACCGGTTTTTTAAAGCATGTTGTATTAATTATGATAAACATACAAATCACGGTTAAACATAGATCATGTAGACAATGAACATGTATAACTTCTAATGTATGCTATTGTTTGCGCTTGGGAGATTGCCTACCTTTAGATGAAAAATCGTCCAACAGAGAAGCGGAGATAGTACAGGAAGAAGAATACAGGATGAAGCTTTGTGTGCTTCTTCTTGCTGCCAGCGACCAGCAGGAGAAAGATCAGGAGATGAATGAAGGGGAAGAAAACTCTTCTTCTTCGTGATAATAACCGTAACACGTACAAGGCAATGGCAGCAACACAATCGGAGCACAATGGCTCAGCCATTGCATGGGGGGTCCCTATTTATAGGGTTTATTGTGTGCAATCCTAATGGAACTTAACTTTCCATCAATCCTAGAATCCTATAAGGTCTTGTACTTCCTAATCTTTTCTCCTTCCTCCATATCTGCAGTCTTTTCCTAAACTAACCCAAACACCTTCCATTTTATTAGCCGCATACCACCTTTATTTCCTCAAATCGTAAAATCATTTAATGCACGAGCATGCATATTAGGGTTGATTTGTGAGAACTCACATGGGTTTATGGATTATAAGAGGGTTTGCTTTTGTGTTGGGTTTATTTATATCTATATGTATAGGTGAGCTATTACGTGGGTTTTGAAGTTGCATGTTGGGTTGGCTTCGGTGAGAGGCTCTCATTAGATGGGCTTTGCTGCGTGAGTTTTGGGTAGATTCGAATAGGCTGTCGGCCTCTAGCTGAGACTAATGGGTTATAGGTTATAATATATTTACATATATATTATGTATAATTGTTTTAATTCAAAGGCCCACTAATTAAATTGTAAACATTTTCATATAATAGCCTTAGCCCATTTGGTTTGGGATTTTGGTAGATCCTCTTAAAAACTCTTTTAAAGATTAAACGTAAACCTTCTTAAAGCCCATTCTTCATACGTAAAGCCCATTAGCACTATTTATTTATATATACATAAGTGCTTTAGCCTATTTAGTTTGGGATATATATATTTATTATCTCTTCATGCATATTTCGATATACATGTATATATAGTGTGTTTTAGCGCATTCTTATATAAGCTTAAACAAATTGATTAATAGAACTTCATACATATATAGACCCCAATTCCTATAACTTTAATTATTTATTTACCTTATTAATTCTCATCATTTGTCTTGGGCATCAGAGTCAGGTTCGAAAAAAATAGAATTATATTTTGGAATGATATTCCTTCTAAATACTTGAATGGTATTGCTCATAGATAAAAGAGAATATTTAATTTCTATTCCTCATTTATTTATTAACATTTAAGCCCATTTACTATTTTAACTAATTATCACTTTTCCTTTATCAAAATTTTAATTTTTCATGATGAATATGTATAGTTATTCTATTTATTCTAGATTTAAATTCCCGGGGTGCTATATATGGTATCAGCCATCCAGGCCGCCAAGCTGATCAGCAGAGGATACGACTATTTCTTAGCCAATGTGGTGCTTGAAGAAGGCTCTGTCAAGATTTTGGAGGACTTGGACATAGTACGAGAATTTTCTCATGTATTTCCCGAGGATCTATCCGGACTACCACCAGCTCGAGAGACAGAGTTCTCTATTGAGCTAGTACCAGGCACCGCACCCATCTCTGTTCCACCATACCGAATGGCTCCGACAGAACTTGCTGAACTCATAAAGCAATTACAAGAGTTTCTAGACAAAGGCTTCATCCGGCCCAGCATGTCCCCATGGGGAGCACCGGTCTTGTTCGTGCGGAAGAAGGATAGGAACATGCGGCTATGCATTGATTACCGCAAGCTCAACCAAGTCATCATAAAGAACAAGTACCCTCTGCCGAGGATTGAGGAGTTGCTTGACCAATTATCATCTGCCAAAGTCTTCTCCATGATTGATCTGAGGACATGTTATAACCAAATCAGAATCAAGCCCGAGGATGTGCCGAAGTCAGCCTTTAGGACTCGATATGGTCACTACGAGTTCTTAGTAGTACCATTCAGGTTGACTAATGCATCGGCTGTATTCATGGAATAGATGAATCAGAGTTTCCGCCCCTATCAAGATCAGTTTGTCGTGGTCTTTATAGATGACATCCTGATATATTCTGCCAGTCAAGAGGAGCATCGACAGCACTTGAGAGTGGTACTGCAGACCCTAAGGGAGAACAAATTCTTCACCAAGTTCAGCAAATGTGAATTCTGGCTAGATCGGGTCATGTTTCTCGGGCATGTTATATCCGAGAATGGCATATCGGTGGACCCTAGCAAGGTGGAAGCAGTGACAAAATGGGAAGCACCGAAGACAGTCATGGAGATTAGGAGCTTCCTTGGACTGGCTGGGTATTATCGCCGGTTCATCGAAGGTTTCTCCACCATTGCATCCCCAATGACTAAGCTGACCAAGAAAGGAGCAAATTTTATCTAGTCAAGGGAGTGTGAAGATAGCTTTCATATGCTCAAGGAAAAATTGACTACGGCCCCGGTGTTGGCACTCTCTCGGGGGGGCGACGGCTTCACTGTTTACACAGATGCCTCTAGAATTGGCCTCGGTTGCGTACTGATGCAAAATGGCCGGGTGATCGCCTATGCCTTAAGACAGCTGAAGGACCATGAAAGGAACTACTGCACCCATGACCTGGAAATGGTAGTAGTGGTCCACGCCTTGCCTATCTGGAGGCACTATTTATATGGGATTTGGTTTGAGGTCTTCACCGACCATTAGAGTCTCAAGTACAGATTCACCCAGAAGGAACTCAATTTGAGGCAAAGGAGATGGGTCGAGCTAATGAAGGACTATGACTTCGCCCTACAATACCATCCAGGCAAGGCGAGTGTGGTGGCGGATGCTCTCAGCCGAAAGTTGATGGCGCTGAGTTTGCATCGAGAGTGGGATATGATGGAGGGAGTGATCGAATCACGACCCGAGAAAGGGAAGCAGTTCGGTCTCCTAGATGGGTCATCGGCAAGACCTACATACTTAGATAAAATTACTGAGACACAAAGGCAGGACATGGCATTGCAGACACAACTGAATAATGAGGACTTCCAAATGGGAATTGATGGATTGATTGCATTCTGAGGAAGGATTTGTGTACCGGACGATGTGGAGATGAAGAAGGACTTGATGCGAGAGGCTCATGGGTCAAAATTTTCCATTCATCCTGGGAGCACCAAAATGTTCCAAGACATGAAAAGGATGTATTGGTGGCTGGGAATGAAGCGAGACATTACGGAGTTCGTATCCAAATGCCTCACTTGTCAGCATGTAAAAATTGAGCACCAAAGACCTGACGGTCCTCTCCAAACCATTGAAATAGCCCAATGGAAATGGGAACAAATCACCATGGACTTTGTGTTTGGATTGCCCATGACCAGAAGAAGGCATGACACGATCTGGGTAATTGTGGACTGGTTCACAAAAACCGTACACTTCTTGCCCGTCAACAAGCAAACTCTAATCGAATCCTTGACGAAATTATTCATCGCTAAGATTATTCGGTTGCATGGTGCACCTTTGTCCATCATTTCTGATCGGGACCCTCAATTCACTGCGAGGTTTTGGAAGAGTTTGCAGCATGCTATGTGGACAGAGTTGCGGCTTAGCTCGGCATTTCACCCCCAGAGCAATGGGCAATCTGAGCATACAATCCAAATTCTATAAGATATGCTGAGGGCATGCATCATTGAATGGAGAGGAAACTGGGATGATCACTTACCCCTGATAGAGTTTGCATACAACAATAGTTACCACTCCGCCATCGGGATGGCACCTTATGAGGCACTCTATGGGCGGCCATGTAGGTCACCTGTGTGCTGGTATGAAGCTGGCGAGAAGCAGATATTCAGGCCACAATTGGTGCAAGGCTGCTAAGAGAAGATATCCATAATTCGATGACTCCTCACGGTCCAGAGCCGACAGAAAAGTTATGCAGACTAGCGACGTAGAGAGTTGACATTTGTGGAAGGAGACCATGTATTCCTAAAGGTGTCTCCTATCAAGGGAGTCATGCGATTTGAGAAGAAGGGCAAGCTCAGTCCCAGGTATATCGGGCCTTTTGAGATTCTGTAAAGGGTCGGCGAGGTGGCTTATCGACTTGCACTTCTGCCCGCTCTGGCACATGTGTATCCGGTCTTCCACGTCTCTATGCTTAGGGGATATGTCCAAGATGCCTCTCATGTGATAGAATACGAGCCCCTGGAAGTTCGAGCAGATCTGTCTTATGTAGAGCAGCCCATCGAGATCATCGACCGGAAGGAACAGGTATTGAGGAATAAAACTATCCGGCTGGTGAAAGTCTTATGGAGGAATTCTCATTCCGAGGAAGCGACTTGGGAGCCAGAGGACAAGATGCGCTAGGAATACCCCCAACTATTCAGTGATCAACTTTTCCTTAAGGAGAAGTTTTTCTTCTTTCTTTCAATTCAATTTCGAGGATGAAATTATTTTAAGGGGGAGAGGATGTTATGACTGCTAAATGAGCACTACCCAATCGGGTATAATTCAGACCCGTAAGACTCAACGGGCCGAGAATCTGGATTGATTAATTAAGAATCCTTAGAAAATACGTAACTTAACATAGGAAGATCAGAAAAGGATGAAACTAGGCTTGTTAGAAAACTTGGGCCCTTAGCTCAAACTCCTTTGTTGGGGAGGAAACCCAATTCGCACCAGAACTTGGGCCTAGAACCCTTTGGCTGATAGCTGTCACGAAGTGGTGTGACTGTTGGGGAAATTCAAAGGTAATTAATGGGAAATTAAAAACTTCGCCTGTGGTTAATAAAATGACCTGAAATTCACATGAATACAGATATGCCTCCTCCACCACAGTTCTTTCATGGGGAGTCTTCTACTCAGGGGGCCGGACAGCACTCTTGGGTAGACTATGAGACTTTTGACAGGCGTTTTACTGGGCTGGAAACTCGGGTGGATGCTTTTGGGGAACAACTCTCTACCTTTGGGGATAACATAGCAACCATGGGCACTATGCTCGAATCTCTGACTGATCGTCCAGATTCCTTCTCCACAACTTTGGACACCTTAGCCACTAAGATGCATACTCTCTCCACCAACATGACCACCCTCACACAGAGCCATGAAGATTCCCGTGAGGCTTTTCATTCTATGAACCGCACTCTCTGAATATACAGCGCCGTGACTATGATAGGGATCAAACCCTTGCCCATATCTAGTATCGCCTTCAGTTTCAAGACCACTCTATTGCGGATATTCGTCACCGTCTTGGCTATCAGTCTCCTCCAAAAGATCAGCCACCTGTCGATGAGACATGAGGATTATCTTTTGCTTCCTACCTCTAGACTATTGTCCTTGGGTCATTTGTCTTTTGGGTCTACTGTTTGTCTATCCTATCCCCTCTTTTGATGATGCTAAAGGGGGAGAAGTAGTTAGTGCAGGTCTTATATATTTTATGTATGCAAGTTCGTATGTTTGTATGCATGTTCATTTGTGAGGATCATTGTGTCAGTTCTGCATTTGCTTTGTCGCATGTGTCTAGAAGTCTTGCATTCTCTCAAGCATCAATGTACCTTGTAATGAAATGATGAAATGAATGCAATTGGTATTTGATATCAAATGGTTGGCTCTTGTCTCTCATTTCCCATCTATCTTGGCAAAGAACATATTGAATAGCTTGCGTATATTGAATGGTTTGTGTTGCCTTGCACAATGAAGAATCCTTGGTTTGATGCATTACCCATACGCAATTTGGTGATCAAGGCATGCCATTACTCTTATAATCTAATGTTTTATCATCATCAAAAACGGGGAGATTACTGAGTCTCTCCAAGTGATTTTGATGATAACAAAACCTTGAACTCAGTTTTCATCTCGTGCCATGTCGAAGTAATCACGAGCAAGCTTTAAATGTGTTCAAGGCCACTTTGTGTAATGCTAAAAGCTTAAATGTAAGAATGGATATGAAGCTCAAATGAACATCTCCAAATGCATAATCAAAGCCAGATTAAAACCAAAATGCATGAATTGAATGAGGACATGAAGTTCTTGTTATATGGATATGATTCATGGACTGAACTCTGCTATTTTTGCAGGATTTCTAGAGTTCGGTCGACTTGGAAGACTGGTCCGGTCGACCTGATTTACCAGCACCCAGAACTCTGAAATTTTACAGAGTTCGATCGACCGCCAACCCAGGGCCGGTCGACCGATTTCCCAATGTTGAAAGGTTCAATTTTTGTAAAATTCCGGTCGACCGCCCACCTATGCCCGGTCGACTGCCCCCTTCGAAGCCTCTTTTGTTGACTTTGTTTTCTCCACGAGGCTGAAGCATCTATCAATGTTATTTTAATCCCTAAAGTCTCCAAACATCCCTAGAATCGTGGATCTATGTCTTGGCCTATCCTTGACCATCCTAGTTGTATAAAAACAACTCTTGGGGCAAAGAAACCCTAATCACAAAAGGAGAGATCAAGGGGGCTGCCAAGGGAGAAAAAGTGCTAAAGGAGGAGCTCCATGAATAGTGTTTCGTCCAAGCATTCTTCATCAAATCTCAAGCATTTGAAGATCATCTTGAAGCAATTCAAGTTGAAATCGAGCTGAGAAGCAAGATTCATAAAAAATTCTCTTCATCTACTTAGGGGGAGCTTAAATCAGAACTGTTCTCTTGTGTTTCATTTTCCAATCTCTTTAGATTCAAGTGTTGTTATTTGTAACTTCTAAACACTCGTGTGTGTGTGTGTGTGTGTGTTTGATTTCGGTCAGATCTGTGTGTTTCGGTGCTCTTGCACCTTTGTTGGAGTTCATACACTCCTACGTGTGTGTGTGTGTGTGCGCGCTCAGATCTTGTAACCCCTTACAAGATAGTGTGTGAATCCTCATAGTTTGTGAGGGGTGGACATAGGTTGCCGTTGCTGCATCCGAACCACCTAAAAATCATTGTCTCTTGTGTGGTTTGTTCCATTTCTCCTATCTCCATTATGTGCAAGCACACACGTAGATTAGATCTTTTGTATCTTGAGTTAGATCTAGCATAACTTATCTTCTTCACATTAGATATCTGGTATATTAAAAGGTAGGTTCGGATCGACGAGCCAAATCTTGTCAGGAAGATAATACCTTGTGTGAGTAGAATCTTCGGATTCACACCTCCGCCACGGTATCAAGGATCGGTTGTGTGTGATAGGTTTTGACCGATCTATTTGTGAATGCATCGGATCTATATTTCTATAAGTTGCTTCATCTTATTTCTTTAAATCTGTCTAAGTTGCTTAAAATTTTTAATCACCCAATTCACCTCCCCTCTTGGGTGTCATTGATCATGGGACTTCATTAAACACTTTCCGTTGGTTATTAATAAGAGTTTAATTGTTCTCTCTTTTATTCGTTGGAATATGTTGTATGGTCTCTTATGGCAACATATGCTCTAATTGACATGATCGAATATAACTGTTGCGTTTCGAGTTTCCAGATCGGGGCATGACAGTTTTTGTGGTATCAGAGCCTAGATTTTCTTTAGACCTTAGGTTTCTTGAAGTGTCTTACATCACGTGACTTGACAAAAAGGTCTAGGATCCAACCAAGTGAGATGGGGTAGAGACTTGGGTTAAGAGATTCGTTAAAATAAACCGTATTCCTTATTCTTTTTCTACACTGTAGGGTTTTCTAGCAATCACGATGGCAGCGGAATGTGCTTAGTGGCGTGAGATGCAGCGAACGGTGCAGGGCCTGACCTAGGCCTTACATCAGGTGGCGCAAGGAGGTATGTAGCATCATGGAGCCGGTGACCTTCACCGTAACTTATGAGGAATGAATCCGTCGAGGTTTGGTGGCTCTCCCGACCCGGACGAGGCAGAACACTGGGTGAAGGAGATGGACCGTATTTTTAGGGTTATGCAGTGTAATGACTAGGAATGCGTATTGTTAGCAACATTCCAGTTTGAGTGAGATGCCCGTGCATGGTGGGAGTCTGTGGAAGCCACGTTAGATAATGGCCCGGTGACTTGGAATGAGTTCTTGGAGCACTTCAATAACAAGTACTTCTCGGACCGAGTTTAGGAAAAGAAAGCAGCCGAGTTTGCTTATTAAGGTAAAGGAACCTGTCGGTGGCTGAGTACGAGGCACAGTTTTCAAGGCTTTCCCGTTACACGCCACACTTGGTAATCACTGAGAAGATGAAGGCCAAACGTTTTCTCAATGGATTGAAGCTTTGGTACATTAATCAATTGGCACCTATAGAAATTCACAATTATGTGGAGATCGTAAGGAAGGCCCAAGTTCTTGAAGACACCATGGAGATGACAGACCGAATCCGAGGATGAGACAAGAAGAAGGAGCAGACTACCAGCTTCGGCAATTTCAAGTTTGTTAATGACAAGAAGAGGCCCAATGGCAGGCTGAGCCGTTCTAAGGACAAAAAGTCGAGAGAAAATGAGAAGAAGGTAGGTTTGACTGCTCTGACCAAGGTAGTCTGCAAGTATTGTGACCACCCGGGTCACAAGATGGAAGAGTGTTGGCGCAAGCTGGGCACCTGTCACACCGCGAGATAATGCAACGAGAACAATCAGGAAAACGTGAACAATCAGCTAGTACGCCTCAAGTGAGCAATATAATCAGAGCTCTAACACATTCACACATAAGAAACGAATGCATAATATTTGAACAAAATCTTTTCTTTATAATAATATAAAGTACATAAGGTTGACTCTTAACTCTTTGACTAACTAGACTCGAAAAAATAGAAAATTACATAGCGACTCTTGACTAAGGACTAATGACAATATAAGGCTTCGCTCCTTCTTTATTCACTCTCGGATCCATCACTTGAATAATCTGAATCCGACCCGCTAGAATTACCTGAAAAAGATTAGAAAAGTAGGGAATTAGTACACATGCCCAGTAGGTATCTTCGTATCAACATGAAGACAATGTTTAAGTAATCAACATTTTAGCTCTGGAGTAAAGATAAATCATGAAAATACGATGAAACATGTGAAGTAAAACCAAAGCAACAAGATATGATCAAGGTGAGATATGAGAGCATGATTGAGCAAGAATATAACAAGAATGTAAGTTTGGCCTTTCATGAATAAGAATGTACTTTTCATAACTATTAAGGCTATGCACTAGAAAGTCATATAACGAGAATGTACTAGCAAGCATGTAATTTTACAAGATTGCCTCGTGGATCTTCACCCGTTTATAAAAAAAGTACTCCCAGCGTAATGCGACACCTGTGTTCATCATACCCCATGGTTTATACTATGTTTCCGACTATCTGCTGAGGGGACTAGAGTTGAGCCCTTAGACACTATCCGTGCCCGCTCTTACATCTTCAAGTTATAAATCAAGCTACTGATGGACACTAAACTTGTCGTCAAAAGTCGTGCCATAATTTAAAAATAACCGAACTCACTCACTTAAAAAGATTTGAATTAGAGTAAAGTGATAAGAACGAGTCAATCCCACAGAGAAGAAATATTTTCAATTAAGCATGAGATAAAAAATTCTTATATTTGGAAGATCCGAATTTTGAGTGAGATTAAACTAATGAAAAGGAAATTTGCATGAAGGTGGAGAGAGAATATGAGAGGGTAAAAGAAGAGAAATTTGGAAGATGGAGAGAGAATAACATAATTTTCTAAAATCTGAATTTTATTACTATGAAAGGTGACAAGTACAACTCTATAAAAATAAAAATTATAACTTGTAAATAAAAGATAAAAGGAGGAATAAGAGCCGAGAAGTTGAGATGAAGAACGCTGCCGTCTCCTTGCCGTGCCAAGCCTTGGACTTTCACCCCGCTTTTATAAGTAGATGCTGCCGAGAGGACCGAAGGAAGAAGATCTGCCAAAGGGATGTGTGAAGAAAATAGTGAAAGAGATAGATGGAAGAGGAAGAGAGAAAGACTTAAAAACGCAGTAAAAATATATTGAAAATAGAGGGTGAGAAGAAGAATAATAACTTTAAATATAGAAGGAATTAGAAGAAGTGAAAGAAGAGAAAGTTGTAGATCCAAGGAAGAGGAAGAACTTTTGTGAAGAGTGCATAGAGAGAAAATGTGAGGAAGAGGGTAAAATGAGTAAGAACAGAAGGTATCTGCGCAGATGAACAATTAAAAACATAAAAACTGAACTTTGAAAAAGAAAGAATAACTTAAAAACAAAGAGGAATTAGAGGAAGATGAAAAGAATAAAATTTAGATCTTTGAAAAATAAAGAAGTTTGATGAAGAGACTTAGATGAAAAAAAGATCATAAGAGGAAGAAAATGGAGGAAGAACAGCGTTGGGTGAAAATGGATGAACAGTAAAAATGCAGAGACAGAGCTTTGAAAAACTAAGAATAGCTTGAAAATGGAAGAGAATTAGACGAAGAGGAAGAAGAAGAAATTGCAGAAGACTTAACAAACAAGAACTTTACATAAGAAATAAATTTAAGAAAATGACTATAAAAGCATGACAACGGGCTTAGAAGAAAGGCTAACTGCTCCACCGATCTGCTCTTGGATAGTTTATATAGGGTTCAGAGAAAACTCACGAAAATCTCTCCATATTTAGCTTGAATCCACCTTATCAGCATCAAGGATTGATCAAAGTGGGTCTCTTACCATGTTTAGAGTCCTCATTTCCTCAAACAAGGGGAGATAAGCTCAAAAAGTAGAAGATAATCGCGATCGGGTTCCATTTCTGGTTCAGACGGAAAATAGTGACCTCCTCAGTGTTGTTTATTCCTTAATAAGTGACTCCTCACTCAGGCGCAAATTCCTTTATTCCTTATTTTAATATTTTTCTAACATTTTGTCTTTTCCGTAGATCAGGAATTAGCGCCAGTGTAAGCGGTCACAATTTCTTCAATGGGCGACACTTCAAACCGTCACTTAAACTTTACCTTTTCTTTCTATTTTCTGATCAAAATAAATGGGCGCCCACCAAACTGTCACAGTTTCTTGAATTTGCGCCCTTGAAGAAGGGCGTTCATTAAATAGCGCCTGGATCTCGGTCGCTCATTCCTGTAAATTCAGAAAAATTAAAATAAGCAATATTCTTTATCAGAAAATAAATTGTAATAGTTGTGCATTTTCTAACATTGCTATTTTGACTCAAAATTGATGATAAAATCATAAACACTCCAATTAATAGTGAGAATGAGATTTGGCCATATTAATGCACAACTATGCTCATTAAATGCTCAAAAATAATGAATGTGATTCAGGTTATGATATGAAATATAGCACTTATCACACCCCCTAACTTACTCATTGCAAGTCCCTTAGCAATGTAAATAAATTAAAATTTAGGACTAACAAGAGTTTGCAAAGTTCACACTTTAATATCTAGCTCTTCCTTCATTGAATCAACCAGTGATTAGGAATCTGAAATCATTAGTGCATACTAACCTTATGTTTGGAAATTAAGGGACATGATCAAGAATTCAAATCAAAGTTCAATAGCACTTGTGCATGTGTAACTACCAAATCCACAACATAGATAATTGCATCACCTATTTACTATTCTGAACAAGTGACTTTCAACCAAGCACCTCTTAGATCAGAGTATTAAGCATATTAGCTTTTTGTCTGCCTTATTTCATTCTCCCTTTGGGATCTTTTTAATTTTCTACACACATGATGCTACACTACCCTTTACTATTTTACATGAACCTCAACTCTTGCCTTAGGAGAAGCAGGCCCAGTTACATAAGTCAAGGTTCCCTTTTCCTTTTGATGCGAACCTAACACGTCTTAGGTGAAGTAGGCCCGGATAATAAGATTTGGGATATTTTTCATGGTGTTTCTTTTTTCACTTTTTTCTTCTTTTTTTTTCATTGTGCTTTTACACTTATTTGATAAATAACTTGGCAGAAAGTTTAAAAAAGATCTCTTAAGAAGTGCGGAGTATCAGACAAACATACCCAAAATAGCAGAAGGCTTGTCCCGCTTATTTCATTAGTATGCAATGTGAATTTTATTTTTTTTAAGTGTACATGAACTTTAAAGAGATTCTTAAATCACTTTTCCATAGCTAGATTGACTAAATTTTCCTTCATCTTTCTCTCTAGCCTTTTCTATTCCAGAATTACTTTCAATAAAAGTATGAATCAAGAAAACTTAATTGGGGATTTCATCTTTTCATTTTTAAACAAATTATAATCATGCAAGAACTTATATCAGGTTGTACTATATGCAAATTTTTTTTTGAATTTTTCTCTCCCCCCCAAACTTGAATAACATTGTCCTTAATGGCATATATAATTGAAAGCAATAGAACAAGCAATGCAATGGAGTAGGAAAGAGACAACCTGATATGCTGGAGGAAAAATTCCTTGAGAATAATGGCAACAACATCCTCTTCCCGATCTAAAACACTTAAACAAAAGTATCAAATAACAAAAACCTTGGGTTGCCTCCTAGAAGCGCTAAGTTTTACGTCTTCAGCCAGACGCATGCATAAGAGGTGCAAGCTCCATAACCAACGAGTTGAGTTAAGAATGAGCCAACATGTTATCTTATCTGCTTTCAATTTCCAACATTCGTGCCACGAGAAGACAAGATTTTGCATGCACATGCATGGGCTGAAAGTATGTTGGTTTCGTACATTATTGAGTTGAACATTAGAAGCATATGTGAACCAATTTTCTTCGTTAGGGGGCATATGCAAATCAATGGCCATTAACCTAGCAAGATCTGGGTGGAACCTTTATCCAGTATCTACCTACTGGTCTCCTTGTCCAGTATCTACCCACTTGACTACCCATTTATTGGCTACTTCCTCCATGTCAGCTTGTTCATGTGCCGGTGGCTTTTAAATGAGATTGGCATTACTTAAACTATGATGCATGCATGCCAGTGAACTAATATCTTTCAAATCTTTCACACTCCCCTTAATGATACCCTCTGGTGCATTAAGAGCACTAATCAACTGGTCTTCCTGATGGGGAGTCAAATCAAAGGTGAATATAGCTGGCATATCCCCCTCAGGCCCTAGAATCTCATAATGAAGAGACTTAATGTTCAGGGGAATCAAATTAGTAGGAAGCATGAGCCCAGAATCAGGGGTCAGATCAAATGTGAAATTCTCTAATACGGCCCCTTCATCAAATTCATCAATTGACAGATTATTCAGCAAATTATCCAATAACGGGGTGGGTAGATTAAATGTAAACTTTTCTAACCAGGCCCCTTCATCATATTCTTCAAAAGGAGGAGGATGTTCAGATTTCCTCTCCAATACATCGTTACAATTATTAACCACAAAGTAATCCCCCTCTTCATGTATATCCTTAAATGAGTTCTTTGGGCCACTATTCTTCTTAATGATACTCTCAACCTCAAAACATTCATAGGATGTGGTGATGATATCAAGATCATCATCATTATTCTTTAATCCACCCCCTAATGCCTCTCCTTCCTTCATCATGGTGTTGCTAGTGCACTCCCCCCTCACTCTTACTATTGACGTCTTGAGCCAAAATGATAGGCATAAGATCATCATCATCATCATTCATGTGTTGAGGAGGTTGGTGTACTATTGAAGAAGGGTTATGCTAAGTAAACTGAGAATACACAATTTGAGGTTCAGAGTAGTGGCCTAGGGAATCTCCCCTAGAATTGATATTGCTGTTGAAGTTAGGGTGAGATGAGTTGGGCTGAGGTTGATTACACTTGAGTTGATCATGGACTTTTTGGGGTGAAAGTTTAGATGAATGGACTTGAATTGTTTGATGCATCCGTGGGAAATTCGGTGATTGCTCCAGCCAAGATTATAATCATCATAGAAGGTATCATACTCGAGCTGAGAGAACCCTAAGGCATATTGGACTTGAGCTCGGATGACTAGTGGGAGTCAGGCTATAGTAGGACACTTACTAACATGATGAGTAAGACTGGCACAGAAATTGCAGGTTTCCTTAGAAGTTTGGGATGGACTTTCATATAGACTTGATGAGAGTTGGACAATGGCATACACTCATGGTCTTTACAGTCTTCCAAAAAATGAGTCAAGGTTGACTGACAGGATAAGAAAAAGAATTCTGATAATTTATTTGTTTTGAATGCTCTTAAGGCTGTTGTGGACAGTAATCAATTTACTTTTGTTTCATCTTGTAGGTTAGCCAAATAGATCTAGGATGGGCTAAGCGAAGCCCAAGAAGAAAGTTGGAATAGTGAGTGTCTCGTGGCAAACAATGAGATTGAGCATCAAAGCAAGGAGAGTTCAATGGTAAACTCTGACTCCATTGAAGAAGATGAGTTTAGCTATGATGAATTGGTGAATGCTTATGATGAGTTGTTTGAAAGATATAAAATAATAAAAATCTGAAAACAGAAAATTAAAAATTGAAAAAAAAACTTGATGATTCTTCTCATGTTAACTCTTCATGTGCTAAGTGTTTCGAAATTAAAAATACTTATGTTGATAATTCCTCTTGTGAAAAATGCACTGAGCTTGAAAAATTAGTTGAGTCTAACGTGTTTGAGGTTGATAGTCATAAAGAAACAATTTCAATTTGAAAATTGAAAATGAAACCTTAATGGCTAAAATTTCAGAACTTGAAGACATCGAAAAGGAACTAAAAGGTAAATTGAGCTGTTTGGATAGTGATCAGATTTTGCTTAATGAACTTATTAGAATGAAAAACTTGTTGAAGAAATTGAAAAACTCAAAGATCAAAACAAATTGTTGTGTGATGAGTTGAAAGTTCTTGAAAAAGGAAAATGTGTGATTGTTGATGATTGTGATAAATTACATATTCTTGAACAAGAAATTGAAAGTCACAAAAATGTTAATTCTATGTTGAATGAGAAAATTGCATTATGTGAGGAAGAATTAATTAGCACTGAACTGCATATCTTGACTCTCGAAAATGAAATCAAGAGGTTTGATGATTCTTTGCTCTTGTGTGATAAAGAAATCAAAAATAAAAAATTATTGTTGATTGTTCTTGTGTACATGTAAAACCTCTGACTATTAAATGTGTTCATGCATCAAGAAAAGGAATGAATATTTCATGTTTTTACTGTGGGAAATATGGCCATGAAATGTATGATTGTTCCTTGATGAAATTTGATGATAATGAGGCATTAAAGTCAAGAGTGAAAATGGTTGATGGTTCTAAAAATCATGAGAAATGCATAGAGAAGAACCTCAACATTCATTGCTTCTACTGTGGATTACATGGTCATGTTATTGAAAACTATTTTACAAAGAAAAGAGATGATAAGTGGTATGTAAAAAGGAACTTCTCCTGTCATTACTGTGGTAGTTTTGGACATGTGATGAATAACTATTCTTCAATGAAAAATGATGATAAATGATTTATGAAAAGAAAGTCATCTCACTGCTTTTATTGTGGTCAGGATGGTCATTCAATGGATGACTGTGCCACAATGAGATATGATGATGATTGGTGTGCCAAGAGATATAAGAATACATTTGCTCATGCTAGAACTAACCCCTTGGGACCCAAGATGGTTTGGGTACCCAAATCTTCAAAATGAGAATTTATTTTGTAGGGGCGCCTTGAGGCCGAGGAATGTCAATAAATATGGATTCTCAAGGCGAGAAACAAAAATGGTATGTTTTTGAAATTTATCTTGCTTAAGTTCACTTTAAAAGATCTACAAAGGTAAAAGTTGAGTTTGAAGTTCGCATTTAAACAATTACATTCCTATTTCGTTGATTTTGGCAACTTTTAAAGTGTTGAGATTTGTAGGTTAAATGATTAGGTGATTAAGTCAACTTTGCATTGTCTCTGTTTCACATCTTGTGAATAAATTTGGTTTTTGAATGCTTTAGACTGTACATAAAGTCTTTCATACTCTTACTCACTTTTTACAAATAACAATTTAGTCTTGCATACATAGAACACACACTTAATTGCATTATACATATTGCACATATCATGCATATATTTGCATACTTGTAAATAAAGAAAGCCTTCGATCATCTATCCATTTACATGCATATACTTGCATATACTTGCCATATTTGTGTGCTTGAATGCCATGATTATTCGGTATATCAAATGGCGATTGTAGAAGGTTGGATGATGTTCGGCTGGAAGCTTTCCTCATGCGCGATGGTGGTCTTCGGACCTACTATTGACATGTTTTCCCCTCCTTTTCTCCTTCCTTACCTTCCCTTTTCAAAATCAAAAAAAAATGTAATGCCAAAACAAAGGAAAAAAAGTAAAGAAAGAGTGGAGGAGTGCGTGTGTGATAGTGATCGCCACCAAGACATGAAGTACCGAGGAGTACGACGTACCTTGGAAAAGGGGAGAAAGCACTCACTTGAAGATGCAGCGCTGTAGCAGTAAAAGGTCCTGGAAGAATCGCCTAAAGTATGGAACGGTCGCCCGACAGACCGCTCACAGCGCTGAAAAGGATGCGGGACGAAGACGATTCTGGCAGCAGAACGGTTCGCAGAGGGCCACGCACAGGATCTGAACGGTTCTTGAAGGACCGCACCGATCTGAAAACGGATGGAAGAAGACCGTTCAAAGCGCCAGACTCTGAAGTTGTAGGACCTGATCCTCCACCCCTTCCAGCCGGCCAGAGGGGATGGGCCTCGTGCTAGTATGATGCTGACCTGCAAAACACAATGGAAAACATAAAAAACCCAAGATCAGAACTGTGAAGTGTAGTAACTATAAGAACGAATGAAAATGAACATAATAAATCAGAATGGGGGATACCTGAGAGTTTTTAAACCCCTAGGGGCGTGGAAAACAATAGGAGGGTGTGTATATGACGTGCAAAAGTGAAAAACGAGGGAAAAGAGCGAAGAAAATGATGTATGCAATGAAGAAAAGGATGGTGGGACTATTAAAACAAAGACTCAAAAGCAACTAATACTCCCTGAACCGGAGGCCTGAGTGGACGTAGAAGGCCTCCCTCCCTGACTGTAGGTCGCTCGAAAGTTTGGCAGAGCTTCGCCGTCGACCTTAGATCTCCCCCTTTCAAAGCCAGGACTAAGGGTCCTATTTATAGATCCCATAAACCTAGGCCCGAAATTAAGGTTTTTAGTGAAAATTAGGTCGAGATATCAAAAGATAATTCGTAAATAATTGATTTATCTCCCACCAGGATCGAACGGCATCTTAATTGGTTGAGAAACCTTAGAGAAAATGATAGGAAAAGTTAAGGGTTTAGCCACAGATTGGAGAGAGAAAATTCATTAAAACCTAGAAATTGGGCTATTAAGAGGTCGCTCGATAGGCCGCCCAGTCTATTGCACGGCCTATTGATAGACCGTTCAAGGCTGTCAGTGGAAATTAGATAAATAGTAAAATAATGAAAAATATCCATCGAACTGATCGACTATTTCGCCATTGGACTCTTATGGATTGAACGGTCTCGTGATAGACCACTCAATTCATGGGGCGGCCCAACTCTAACCGTTCATGGCCTGTCGGTGATAAATTCAAATAAAATAGATAAATAGATAATTTTCTAAAAAACTGATGCTCTTGGAACTGGACGGCTACACAAGGACCGTTCAACAGCATGTTGTTGGAAATTCAGAAAATCACCTAAATATCTAATAAATATATGAACGGCTCAATACCAACCGCTCATTGACTGAACGGCCATGTGATTGACCATGCAAAGGCTGGACGCTTGAAATTGATAAAATGTGATAAATTAAGCAAAATCAAGGCCCATTAAGTCCAGAATTAAAGCAGACCGAGTCAGGGAGGGAGGTACCCATAAAATAGGCCCAAGATATGCCTGAAAATGGCCCAATGAGCAATGGACAACCTGAGGCATCAATAAATGGCAGTAAGAGGAATGACTCAACTCATCGACAAAAAATGGGTGTCAACAGATGCCCCTCCTTAACGTGAAGTGAAAGCGAAATGGAACATGGAGATGAAGCAGAGTGGATTGAAAAGCGGGCGTTAAGGTAAAAGACACCAGTTTCATTGCCAACGAGCGATAGGAATCTTCCGAAAAACTCCGAACCAAACACAAGGAGTGATCGGACCAAAACAACACCAGTCTGGAGGAACTAACTAAATAAAAGGAAACACACGATCATCCTCATGGGGGACACAATCCCTCGGACCAATGATGAGACCGGAATAAGCAGCAAAAAGTAAAGAAACGGACTAAAACTCCAGACATGGACCTTTAGTCAATCAACCAGGTGAATAGATCTAAGAAAACCTTCCAACTCCGTGTGGAATAATTCCATCTTACGCAAAACTATGAACGTACATTCATCCATCACAAAATGAGACATTTTCAGACAAATCATGGGTCATGAATGCTCAAAAGATGCATATGATGCATGCTGGGCTAAAATAAAAGAAATCATCAAAATGAATGCAAAGAAAGCCACAAAATAGGAAATACCCGAGAATAATATTACTAGACTGGGGTAATCAGGGTCAAGACACTATCTACAACCACGGCGTACGAGATAGAACCATCGTCCCCTAACATTCCCAACCTAACGGCCTATCCGATGATTAAACACGTGAAGCTGGATCATCATTATTTTTGTTAAAGGGGAACATCAGATCCTGGAACACGCAGATAACCAACTGGTTCCCGAGCTAATATAGCTTAGTACCATATAGTAATGCAATAAGGGATATAGGGATCGGAATACTTACCTGACTTACCTGACGGCGGCCTAAAGGCAAGACGATAGGTGCTGCAAAGGAGATCATGAACGAGATATGCAATACTTATCATGAAATCAGATTCATCAATGAATCACATAATGCAGCACAGAGCGGCTCAAAAAACATTATTTAAGCACGTGAACGGTCAAGAGTAGACTGCTCAGAACATGGAACGGCCCATTCAAGGCCATGCAAACATAAGTGATTTGAACGTGAATGTGAAGCTACTCGGCCCATAAGTAGGTCGTTTAATTACATGCACGGCCACATTCTAGCCGCTCAATGGTAATGTACCGTTGGGGATTAAATGGTTAAATAGAGACCGTCCAGATATTGAACGGTCCATCGATAGACCGTTTAATAGCTGGGGGCTTCAAAAAAACAAAAGCCCTTCATCTCCCTCCTTCCCCACCGTAACCTACGGCGGGAGGAAGGAGAATGCCCCCACGCTTTCAATCTCCCCCACTCTAACTCTCCTATGCACACCAAGCACCAAGAGGTGCGCCACGCCCGAGCCATGGCCGTAGAGGGAAGCGAACCGCCGTCGCCGGTGACCGCCGCCGCCGTGGGATAGCCACCAGCAATCCCCGAGGAGGAGGAGGTGCTAGCGGTCGAGGGAGGTGCTGCGGAGGAAGCTGCGGCCGTTGAAGAAGGAGCAACGGTGCCCGTTGATTAGGAGCAGAGGAACCCCAAGCGCCGGAGGCAGCCACGATGACGGCGGCCAAACCTCCACGGGACCCTGAGGTAGGCCTAAAACTCCCCCCCCCCCATTTCCATTTTTAAAGTATGCATGCTAGTTTTAGGGGTGGAATAGGGGCTCACATCCCCTAGGGAGCCGGTTGGGAGGCCACTGGGCCGTCACCACCGGCGGGGGAAGGGATTCACGCCGTCGGGGAAGACGGTAGATGGATGGTTCAACAGGAGCTGCGCCAGAAAACTGAACGGTTCACCTAGAGCCGCCTACCACGAGCACGGCCCATGAGTGGCCATCCTGGGGTATATGAACCGATGGGTGAATGAGCACTAGCACGGTTTGGGGAAAACCGTATGCACTAGGATGGGACATTTTGGTCCTCTCAGAATATGAAACGATTTAGAACTGAACGGTCCATATCGGTTCGTGAACCATAACACGGTTAAGGTCTAACCGTGCTAGTCCAGAAAATGTGGGGGCTGAGAGGGGCAGCACGGTAATCTGGTTATCGTGGAATTAACTGGGCGGCCAGAAAGTGGCTGCGGGCGCCTGAAACAGGGAACAATTAAAGGGTGAGGATAAAACCGTGAGACAAATGGGCGGCTTGGAAGAAGCCGTTTATTAGGTAGAAACTTGGAAAACTAAGCGGTCCATACCGGGCCGTGCAAGATATAGAGTGGTCCATGGGGAACCGCTCTGTGAGTAGAATGCATTTTTTCTTTTCCCTTTATTTATTAAATAAAATTCATGAATTTGTTATTAAATCCATGCAATTATGTGAATGAATGCAGGGAAAGCGTAGGACCCGTATCTCTTGACTGTAGGACCTTGCAGTGTACCTCGCACTGCCCGACTTCCAGCGGGAGAGGCTGGCAGCCACGGGTTTTGCAGAGTTCCTGAGTATAGAGGTGAGCCGATTTGAAACACCGCTCCTCTATGCTCTGCACTATCGCTGGGACCCAGTGAGTCGCACGTTTCTCTTTCCATGGGGGCACATGGTCCCCACGTTAGAGGACGTGGCTCGGATTATAGATTTTTGCGTGCGCAGGTCCCTGTTAGCGGGAGCACATATCCTAACTATCGGGAGATGGCCCAGGAGCTTCTGGGATTGGACTTCCTGCACCCTGAGCGGCAGTCCACTACCCTGACCCGAGCAACACTCCAGGACAGCTTAGGACTGCGACGTGCTGGTATCGCGATAGGGGAGCTGCCCAAGCAGCACCTTCAGAGGCTGATGGACCGGGTTCGTCGCGGGTTGCAGCAGAGCGAGGATTTGAGGTGGATCAAGTGTTGCGGAGGTTTCTGATGCCTTTGTTCAGCCGGATGTTGTTTCCTATGAGAGCGGATGTAATCAGCTATCGCTTCCTTCCGCTACTTTGGGATCTCGACTACGTCGGTGACTACGCATGGGGAGCCGCAGTCCTCACGTTTCTTTTTGACACTCTAAGCTCGACTAGCAGGCGGACCATGCCCGGCGGGTTCTCCCCTCTTCTCCAGGTACAACTTAGCCCCTAGACTTGATTATGCAACACCTATATGTGCCCTACATGCTGACGTGTTATGCGATGCAGGTGTGGACCTACGTACGACTACGTGGGCTGGGGAGAGGCAAGAGACCTACCCTGACTTGTTACCGATTGCTAGGAGGTGGACCGCACCTCGGGAGACTGGAGGCCTTCGGAGGCAGGTCCGAGGGCTCCAGGATGACGTGGACACCCTACCGTACACTTCGGTACGACTCTAAACTTAGACCCCTTATTTAAATGTTGTTCTATTTGTTTGTGATGCTGATGTGACTCCCTACTTTGACAGGTTCGGTGGACTCCCTATGCGGACGAGGGGCAATAGGGCCAGCCCTAGGTAGTGGGGGCCCTCGCCTTCTCCGGGCGCGATGTGTGGCTTCGCTACATGAATGTAGTGGAGCCACTCCACTTCAGACTGGTGATGAGGACGATCGGTGTCTATCAGCTAGTAGTAGAGTTCCTGACGCCGGAGAAGCCGGGGGAGCGCGTGGGGCAACACCCGCGAGCCGTGGCGACGGTGCTTGACTGGAGGGAGCGAGCTGTAGAGCAGATCACTGACTGGACAGCATTCGGGCGGGTTGTGACCGCCCGGGCGAAGAGCGACGCGGCGTACTACACTGCGTACACCAGGCACTACCGGGACCAGGTGTTCCGTGGTGCCCGCCGATCGGTACGACTTCTAAACCCTAATACCTTTTATTATGCTTTCTATATGATTATGCACTAATGTTTGGACTTCCTAAATGCAGATCGACCCTAAGGGATGGATTGCGGAGTTGCAGGGGATCCTCCACTCCACGATCCGAGAGCGCGATGAGGCCCGATAGGCCCTGGCCCTACTGGTGAGTTTTCCTAAACCCTAAACTCTTAATTATGCACTTTGATTATGATTATGCTATGAACTGACTGACCCTGGAGTTTAAAATGCAGCGAGTCGAGGGGACCCAGCGATAAGGGGCCGATGCACCTTCTTCTTCCTCATAGATCCCAACCGACCGAGCGGAGCGGGATGCGGAGTTTGAATGGCTAGTGGCTCGGGCCGAGGCAACCGAGGTAGCACTCTCGAGAGGGTACATTCTCTACGCTTTCCTTTGTTGATCATGCTTATATTGAATGCAATTAACTAACAATGATGCATGTATGTAGGTGATCGACCTGACAGCTGTGCTGGGCGAGAGTGCCCGACTGAGGGAGGAGACGGTCCGTCTCCGAGAGGAGTTAGCTCAGAGCCGGCCAGCGGACGCATTAGAGACTGCACTCCTACGGGTTGAGCTGGAGCAGTTTAGGGCTAGTGCTTGATGGGAATCGACGCCGAGCACTAATTTTATTTTTGCACTTGTGTCCTTTTAGTTTACTTTTATATCCTTGGGAAAGTATGTACACAATTGTAAGGCTTTATAAAGCCACTTTGTCATTCCTTAGGATTCTTTGGGTTTTTGTGCAAAAATGTTAGTAGGTCCAGCAAGGGGGCCCTCACCCCTTCCCCATTGGTCCACCTATCCCATGTGGGGTTGGTCAACCATCCTAGGTGGCTTCTAGATGGTTTGACATTCAATTAGACACATGGGGGGACAGTTGGACTAAAAGGTCCAAGATGCCACCTACCATGGCCTCTTGGTCAAGGGGGCGCCCCCCTCCCTTTAGCATTTTATTTTTTTTCAAAAATACATTGATTAAAACTAATTAGTTCTATCCCTTATGTACCCCCTCCTAACTCTAGATCTAAGGGTAGTTAAGGTATTTTTTACTTTTCTATAAATACCATGCATTTCCATTTTATGTAGAATTAATGAAGTGAAAAATTGGCATTTGCTCCAAGGAAGGGTGCACCCCTCTCCCTCTCTCCCTGGTTCTTCTTCGTCCTCCAGCCCTCTAGGGTGTGAACCCCATTCTCCTTAGCCCCTGTGAGTTCTATTTCTGCCGTCGCCGCCATCGCACCGCCGTCGCGCTGCCGCCGCCGCCATCGTCGGAGTTCTGTCTCCATCAGGACATAACCTCTTTTCCAAAATTTTATCTTTTATTCTTGTTATTTGTTTGAGCCCTAATTTTTAGGGTTTGTTCCACGTACCTCCCTTAACCTCAAGTTCAAATTTCGTGTCATTTGGTATTTTTCCCATATTTTTGTTTCTCCTCTCAGTAATATGCCCTTTTGTAGATCTACGGGACAGAGTCACCTTGTTGTATTTTTCCCACCCACTTATCAACTTCCAAAAAAATCACAAAACTTCTCAGTGTTCCTCACATATACCCCCTTCCACCACAATTTTTGTGGAGTCTAGAAAAATCCTTTTCTCTTCGGTCAAAGGTCAGTCTCAGGAAAAACACAGTCTGCCCTGTGTGTCTGTCAGTCCGAGTCAGAAAAATAAATAGTGTTACAATCATTATCATCTTCAATCCATTCAGTGGATGGAGCTGTGAAAAACATATGTTATAGTTCTATGAGTGCTCTTTCCAATGGTACCATCCATGCCTCGATCGGCCTCCGGATCTGAGCATCATAATTCTTTAAGCCGAGGCGTGCAGATCTATTCCCTGTGCAGGTCTAAAATTGCAGTCCGGGAATAATTCGTGTAAAAGTATCAAAAGTCAACTTCTGGAACCGCCACTTCAGGGAGTCGATCAGGGACATCCTGCCACCGTCCCAGCCATGCGGCGCCTTTAGAAGACCTCAGGAGGGTGACGTTCCTTTTGAAACTGCGCCTTGCTGTCCAGCGAGTCAGAACCGAGTCGGCGCAGTACCGAGTCGGCGCAGGACCGAGTCGGACCAGCAGGCCGAGTTCTCCCCGAATGCACCTCCAGATTGCTGCCCATCAACCCAGGGTCGGTCCGCCCGGGCCCCACTTGTAGCCCTTTACCTCCCTGCGTGGAGTGGGCAATATAATTCACTATTGTAATTAAGTTTTTACCGTTGTTACAGGGAGTTACCGTACTTGGCCGGGAATGTCTTCCCCATGCCCGGAGCGTGGTGGTACACTCGCCCCCACTCTTTATCGCATTTTGCTTAGTTCGTATTTATTCGTATATGCCGCTGCGAGTGTAGGTTCCTAGCTTGATATATTGTTATCACCGCTGTGAGAGTGAGTGAGTGTACCGTCCCGTGACTCAAGCCGAGTTAACGCGGAAAAAGCCGATACCCAAGACTCATGGCCGATTTATCAACCGCGCCCGATCCCACATCTTCCCTCGCTTAGGGGCGATCGCGAGCTAGAGTCTCAGGTCGCGTGTCCATCCAGCATCAGTGCTGGAGAGGCAGAGCGATACCAGCTTCAGGTGGCGAAGTTGGAGGGGCTAGTGGAGGGCCTCAGAGAGGTGAGTCAGGACCGTAGCAGAGCAGCCCCGAGCGATAGCCACGCCTATGGTTCCGTTAGAAGCTACTTCACAAGTTCCTCTGGTAGACAGAGGAACGAGGAGGAGGAGCAGCGCCGTCGACACCTCGAGGAGGCGACCTCGGTGATGCCTCCACCAAAGAGGCATGAGGGTGCCGGTGACAGTGACGGGGGTCAGGGAGAGGGTTAGACCTGACTTTTGTACTACGACTTGACTTTTGTACATAGATATGACAGTGATATGATATATGTTTTTGTTTTGTTTTTGTGAATGAATGTATAAATTGGTGCAAATGCTAGGTACTAACCAACCAACTACGACTACTAACCCGACACGAGCGAGTGGGAGAGAGAGACACCTCGACTGAGAGGCAAGACACGTGAGAGGGTGAGGAGAGAGATGCCCCGACTGAGAGGCAATGTCACGCCCCGAGCACAGAAGATACCCGGAGATGCGTGATGAGTTTATATCGATCATGTCAATCAGAGTATTAGTGTATTTGACACCAAATCAGAGATGCGCAAAAGTAAAGATAACCCAATCCTTTTTTTCCTTCAAAAAAGTATTTCTATTACAATCCCTTGAAAATGTTAAACTTAATAGAAAGGTACAAAATTGACTCAAGAGAATATAGAAAAGACAAGACTAGTTGACGCTTTGAGAAGCTCTAATCTCTTTCACTCTTGACCTTCCCAGTCCGATTGAGTCTCGTCGTCGGACTTACCTGAAAAGTAGGGAAACACTGAGTGAGTGAACGCTCAGTAGGAAATTATATCTCAAGAACTAGCAATGGGTTTAAGTAATTACAATTTAACACATGTGAATGTACTATGGCTATGCATGTAGAAATAACTAATCAATAGAATAACACGTTGTGCAAAACTTCCAAGCGAGTCTTAACAAGAGATATTCATGAGAGACTTATAGATTATTGGCTATTTCACACAAGTACTTTGCCCGTCGGACGGTGGTCCTCGATAGGACGTCGATGTTGCAATGGTTATCCCTGGTGTGGTGACCAGCATGGGATGGTTCCCTTGTAAGTCTGAGTCGAGTGAGGTGATGACTGAAGACACCAGGATTTTGTCATTTGGTTTCGTCGTGCTCCCCGAGAGGGTCGAGTTGGCGCGATGATCGAGATCAGGCGTGGTGTCCACGAGGAGTGCAGCCCGAGATGTGGCATCAGTCTGTGTGGAAGTCTACGGAGGGCTTTCCGTGGGTTGGAATATTTCCTTCGGACCCGGTCGAGGACCAGGAATGAAGGAAGAAGTTGAGCAAGCGAAGGGTTCCCGTTGACGAGCAGTTGGTGACCGATGTGTGGTTTTTCACAGACAGAAGATGCTAGTTGTTGGGACTCGAGCGTGGCGAGAGCCGTGTGCCAGCGATACCTTTGGTGGTCGTTTCCATGATGTGCCTTTCCAGACGGGATCTGGGCTTTGTCGAAGTTTGTCTTCTGACAAGAGTTGGCACGGTGTTATGTTCGGCTTTCGGCTTGCCATGTGTGTGGTGTTTCTTGGTGCTGAGCCGATGTTCTGGTTGCGGTATGCTGAGAGGACTGCTTGAGCTGGTGGAGACTCTATTTTGGTTGCTCCCTTGAGGAGGGTGTGCGACCTGTCAGCTGGCTGCGAAGCTGATGTGCGACTTATCTGCCGACCATAGGATGGATCGGTAGCTGTTTCTCGTGGCGAGGGTTGTGATTCCTCAGTGAGCAAGATTGTTGCTGCGGCGCCATGTTGGTTTTCGTGGTGTCTGATGTGACGCTAGACTGTGCTACATGTGTGTGTGCCTGCTCTGTGGGCCGGTGTGCTCGGCGCGCGGAGCGAGGTGTTGTTTGTGATTATACGTCTGGCTGTGTCCCTTAGGATCGGTGTTTTCATGAGAATTGAGATTTTCTATGCTGGGGCTCTGACAGCATTATCAGCTACTTCAATGTTCTTCCCCTGTGACTTCGTGCTAGGTCCTGAATTTCGAGGACGAAATTCCTTTAAGGGGGGAGGGCTGTAATGCCCCGGGTTTTTCAGATCCTTCTTAGTGGGTGCCGGATCTGGTTTCTCAGAGTGCCCGACTTTGTTGTGTCCGAAATTTCATTTCGAACATCTTTTGTGTTCGGATCGGCGTGATTCAGAGTTATTTCGGAGGCCCAGAAGCGTTCCGCGACTTTTCCGCGTGTGTTTTCCGATTCCCGGTGTGTGTTTTGGAAATTCCTTCGGAGCCTCGTTGTGGGTGAACCGGACCGTTCACCAAGGCGCGAGTGGTACCGTTGCGATCGGTGCGTTCCGAGGATCGCGAGGGTGTATTTTTCTATTTTTTGGAATTTTTTGGATTTTCCGGATTTTCCTATATAAACCCCCTCTCTCTCTCTCTTCCTCTCATTTCTCACTCTCACTCTCACCCTCTCTCTCTTCTCCCACTCTCTCCTCTCACTCTCTCCTCTCCGGTGGCCGACGGACTGAGGCGGGGGTGAGGTGGGGACGGCGCGGGCAAGGCACGGGCGAGGATGGATGAGGATCGAGACGGTGGAGGCGTGGTGAAGCTCGGCCGTGAGTTCGTGGGACTACGAGGCTTCAACGGCGTTTTCTTCGCGGATCGGTGAGCTCGGGGCGCGAAATCTTCGGTGGAGGTAGGGAGATGGACCCCCAGCTTGTGCACTTCCTTTCCCACGAGTTTCGTAGGCTGTGGTGAGCCGAGCGGGTGGAATCGGGATTTTTTGGGTAAAACCCATGTTTTAGGGCTTGTGGGCCGATCTCTCGTTTTACGGCGTTTTTGGCCGATCCATGGGTTTGTGGAAGCCGAGGAATCCACTCAAGGAGAAGAAAACGAACTAAACTACGGACTATCAAGCGACTAAAAATTAAGAAGGATTATGGAACGTGCCAATATGAGGAAAGAGCATACGTAGGATGCTAAAGGGGTATGATCGCCAGAGGGGTTACCTCAAAGAAACAAAATGATCGCGTGTACCTTGTGTTGAGCGTGGAGATTGTGAATCCCCGAGAGTGGGAAATGGCAGGTTGCTTCTTCCTCCCCCTTCGGCCGGCCGACGGAGAGGGCTTTCCTCAGGTACCCTTACAAAACAACGACAAACAAGTAACGAGTGGATCAGAAAGATGAAGGTGCAGTATTCAAATTCTAATGACGCAAGTAACGAAATGATGGCAAGACACACACCTGGTTGGTGTTGTCTTTTAAACCCCTCTCGGATACGAGTAGGAGGAAAATGCTTATGATGAATACAATTATTCCGACGTAGAAACGGAAAAAGACTCCCTCATAAAAAGGGGGGGGGTAGAAGATATGATATGATGAATGCAAGATAACTAGGAAAGAAGAGGAGAGAATGGCTTATTGGATGGTCGATGGTGAGATCCGGCGGATCTTCGGTAGCGTAGGGACGACGAGGTAGCGCTGCGGGCAAAGGTAGCCTCTCTCCTATGAGCACTGGCACCCGAGGATCCGGCAGGACCTCCCCTACAAAACACCCACGGGTTAGGGATAGAATCCGGCAGCCTCTCGGCGCTCTTTTTTTCGACCCCTGAACTGAGGGGGGTAGGCCTCAATTTATAGAGGTCGGGAGGATGGGGGCGTCCAGAGGCCTGGACGCCTCCATAACTTGGATTTTCTTGAAACAACAGACTGAGCGACGGTCAGTCGATGGCCGGGGGTCGCCCGTGATCTGGTTGATGGAGGCGTCTAGGGGCCTGGATGCCTCCATAACTTGGATTTTATTCAAATGACAGGCTGAGCAACGGTCAGTCGATGGTCGGGGGTCGCCCGTGAGCTGGTTGATGGAGGCGTCCAGGGGCCTGGACGCTTTCATAACTTGGATTTTATTCAAACGACAGGCTGAGCAACGGTCAGTCGATGGCCCGGGGTCGCCCGTGAGCTGGTTGATGGAGGTGTCCAGGGGCCTGGACGCCTCCATAACTTGGATTTTCTTCAAACGACAGACTGAGCAATGGTCAGTCGATGACCGGGGGTCGCCCGTGAGCTAGTTTGATGGAGGCGTCCAGGGGCCTGGAGGCCTCCATAACCTGGATTTTCTTCAAATGACAGACTGAGCAACGGTCAGTCGATGGCCGGGGGTCGCCCGTGAGCTAGTTGATGGAGGTGTCCAGGGGCCTAGACGCCTCCATAACTTGGATTTTCTTCAAACGACAGACTGAGCAACGGTCAGTCGATGGCCGGGGGTCGCCCGTGAGCTGGTTGATGGAGGTGTCCAGGGGCCTGGACGCCACCATGAAATTATATATATTTTTTGTTCAATCTTATATATATATATATTTTGTCATTATTTTGTATTGATGGAGGCGTCCAGGGGCCTGGACGCCTCCATGATGACCCCCGGATTCCCCCGAAAAGGGCGTCGGCAGTCGTCCGTTAGGCATTTTCCTGGTCCCGACAACTTCTGATGCATGCGATTGATGTTGATGCCGTTCGAATGCCGCATGATTTCCACAACGAGGCGGTTTCTGGATGCCGAAGGAGCGTTACGCTACTCGCCCAGAAGACGAGAGAAGACTCAAAGATAGAAAACACTCAAGTGATTCAAAATGCGAAAGCCGCTGCGGGGCGCGTGGTAATATGAGATTTTCTCAGGGGACGTCAGGAATAGCATGTCTACAGCTGTCCCGCCTTGGCGTCTACTTTGCAAGGGAGTGACACGTAATGGAATGGTATCGAAGTGGAGTGAAATGCAGTGGGAATGGACTGATAAGTTGATGCCAAGGTGTGATGAGACACGCTTTTGACATGACTGTTTGGAATCTTTCCTGTAGTTTCAATGAGGCGACCTTGAAGAGGGTCTTTCAAATTTGACGATTGTTTGGACGGAAATCAAACAAGGGAGGGTGAGATGTGCGCTCAGGCACAAAAATAAAGGAGACCAACTTCTCGGTGTGGAAGTACCTGAGTCATAAACCTGTAGGTTTCACCTTTGGGGAGCGGTTACCAGCCAATGTGGAAGTGCTGCTGCGGCCAAGGTGGGTCAAACAAGGTAAAAAGTAAAGGAATATCTGAGGGTCTGTCCAAACAAGGGTCTCGTTTGGAAGGGCAGCGTAGGGCCGTTTCAAGGAAACTCAGTATTTCATTCAGAATGGAGTATCTCATATTTGTAAGAATTGAAGCACAACGGCTTTCGCAATCGAATCACTTGAATGATCTTCCGCAATAGACTCAAAGTCCTATATGAATGCATGCTGGGTTTAAAGGAAAATTTAAAACAAACTAGAATAGAAAATAGCCAAGATAATATTGTCAACTCATTAAGAATGGGTCAGGATACCGATCCAGTGAGCTGATACTGAGCTGGGGCCCGTTTATCCACGCACCGACTCACTGAATGGAACCGTCGTTCCCACGCTATCACCAGTTAACGACCTATCCGTACAACCCAAATTCTTCTGGAATCATCACTGTTTTTGTTGAAGGGGAACTCAAATCCCAGATTCGTTCGGGTCGCAAGGTCCTTGACGCGTTCTAATAGCGTAAATATCATATAGTATGATGCATGACACTGGGGACCGAACACTGAAGGATGGTATACAAGATAGGGCGAAACATTTTCGTTGGTAAAACCTGCACAGACCATCATAGATTAAATACATCAGAAAGTAGCAGAAATATAACAGAATCGTGCCACAGTACAAGGATAAAACACTGACGACTTGACCACTCATGTGACACGTCCCGTCTCGTAGCACCTCTCCTTTCCTATAAGTACCTCCCTTAGGCTAGTTTATTCAAATGTACCAAGGGGAGTTTTGAAAGTTCAGGAGGAGGAGAAGAGGAGGGTCTAGGGATTTTATGATGGAATGAGAGTCTTCCTACATTATGAAGAGGGGCAGGCCTAGCAGTGAGATCAAGCGACTTTTCGACCTCGAGGGTCATCTGAGTGGGACGATCCAGTCGCATATGGTAAGTTGATTTATTTCAAATTTATTGCATGAACTCTCTTCTCACTCTCCTTCCCTTCTCTTCTTCTTTCCAGCCGTATCCACTCTTTCCGGGCCCGAGGAAGTTTTCCAAACTGCCATGGCTTTCAGAGCTAACTTCCAACATCTCCATTGGCATGAGAGCTATACTCTCGAAGTGGCATCTTCAGGGGCTCCTTATTCATACCAAACACTACGAGAGAATCCGCATGGACTGGGCGGCTATCGGCGCACTAGTGGAGATCTGGCATCCCCAGACCCACACTTTCATCTTCCCGACGTTCGAGGCGACCATTCTCCTCGAGGAGGTGGAGCTTCTGCTTGGACTGAAGAAATTCAAGAGTGACGGGAAGACGAAGCCTATGCGGATGTTGACAAGGGCGACTTCCGAGAGCGTCCTTGGAAGCTTCATGTCGTCCGACGCAGTCAGAAAGGTCCGCACTCAAAAGGGAATTGACTTGCAAAGGCTCGCGGTATGGGTTATGGATGCTTTGAAAGGGTCACCAGATGATGAACATTTGGAAGGAATTATGAAAGGGTTCACCATCTGTCTGGCGGGTGCTCTCTTGTTCCCTCATACTGACAACATAGTGGAAGAAAGCCAACTGAGTGCTATCTGCGGGATCTGGAGTGAAAAGAGGGTGGGACCCGCCGTCCTTGCCTACCTTTACAGCGGTCTTATCGCCTCGAGCATGGGTATGCCTCCTTTTGGTTGTGCACTTGTTCTGAGTTGCTGGGTCGATTTGCACTTCAAATTCGACAACCACGAGGGGATGCCGACTGCTTCGAAGCTTTTCCAACAAAGCCCCTTTTATCACATAGCCGAGTGTTAGGCTTCGGTGGCACTGTGGCGAACCGTGTTCCGTGGCTGAAGAAACGGGAAGACTGGCGGTCTCACTTTCGAACCATGACACAAAGCTTCTTCACTTGCGCACCGGCATGTCTACTCTCACTTGAACTCCTCATGAGGTCTTCTCCCGAAGCTGAACTCCAACTGATTGGCGCGACGGAGTTTGTCCTTTATAACGCGCATCGGTGCTGCCTCCAGATCGGCATTCCACGCCACTCGTTCCCACTGCTGACCGGCATTGTCCCTTTGAAGAAGAGGGAGTTGGGCACGGAAGCGGACGCGAAGGAAGCGAAGGCCGTTAAAGCACCCTGGAAGACAAGTGTTGCGGGAAAGGCCTTAGCGCACGTGGGGGAAGAATGTGAGCTATGGAGAGCTTATGTAACCGAACTGGGGAAGTTAAGGCCTAGAGTGCCTAAGCCCCTGATGTAGCCCGCTCTACTTTCTGATGGAATAAAATCTGGAATTTGACATTTTAGACCACTGTTCCCCTGATTATTATTTTTATGATTTTTATTTTTTCTTTTTATTTTGTGTTTTCTCTCTCCCCCTTTTTGTGTTCTCGTTTATATATATATATATATATACATATACACTTTTTTATTTTAATGGGGGTGTCCAGAGGCCTGGACGCCCCTATAATTTCTTTTTTATTTTTCAGGGGCCTGGACGCCCCTATAATTTCTTTTTTATTTTTTGATTTTTTTTGGGGGGGCGTCCAGGGGCCTGGACGCCCCTATAATTTCTTTTTTATTTTTTTTGAATTTTTTGTTTTGGGGGCGTCCAGGGGCCTGGACGCCCCTATAATTTCTTTTTTTTTTTGAATTTTTTTGGGGGGTGTCCAGGGGCCTGGACGCCCCTAGTTTTTTTGAATTTTTGAAAAAAATAAAAAGGGTGGGGGCGTCCAGGCTCCTAGACGCCCCAATAAGGGTGATTTTCTTATATAAAGGGGGCCTCACCCCCCTTCCACTTTTACTGTTCATTCTGACGACCCATTCACTCTACACGACCCATTCTCAGTCCCCAATGGAGCAAGGAGGCCCGAGCCAGGGTGGAGAGAGGCGGAAACGACGGGCTTGTCGTCCGAGGAGGTCGAGGGATCATGCTGAGGAGGCTGCCGTGGGAGAGGAGATTACCGCGGAAGAGGAGATTGCCGAGGAAGAGGAGGCGCCTCCTTTGGCCGTGGAGGGTCCTGCGGGTGCTGGCGACGCCGGAGAGGATGAGCATGACCCGGTAAGCCCCTCAGAACTCTAATTTGTTGGTTTATAGGTTAAACAGGTGGGCGAGAGATGGTGTGGAGAAGGCCGGTGAGTGGGGGAAGGAGGCGTCCAGGGGCCTGGACGCCTCCAACTTTTCTTTTCTTTTTTCTTTTATTATTTTTTTGAGTTATTACGTAAATAATAAAATAAAATTAAAAATAAGGAGGCGTCCACTGAGTTGGACGTCTTCATGATAATATATATCATTTTTATTTTATTTTTTAAGTGTTTTTGTTTTGCTAAAATAAAATAAAGGAAGTAAAATGAAAGCGTCCAGGGGGGTGGACTCCTTTAAATATATATATATATATATATATATATATATTAAAATAAATAAATAAAAATAAATAAATATTATGTACAGTGTTGTTGTTTATTATTATCCATGATGCTGATGTGTTTCTTTTTTATTTGTTTTTTGTGGTGTGCAGGGCGTGATGAAGAGCCGGATCAGCTGGTCCCTGGTGGTGGCAGCGTACCATGGGCTGCCGGACTTTCAGAGGGCGCGGGTGGATGCCATGGGTTTTGGAGCTTTCCTGCGGATCGAGCCCTTCCGGCTCGACCTTCCTCTCATCCAGGCGTTGAGGGAGCTGTGGCACCCGCCGAGACGGGCGTTTCTGATGCCCTGGGGGCACATGGTGCCGACACTAGAGGATGTGGCTCGGATCACCGGGCTACGAGTTGACAGAGAGGCAATCAGCGGGGTCACTTACCCCGGTTACCGAGAGAGTGCCTTGGACCTACTGTGGCTAGAGATGAGCGCGACTGACAGAGACAGCAGGGTAGTCGGCCGAGTGGAGATCATGGAGGCGCTCGGATTCGGTGACCCGCGCCAGCGGGTTAGCGAGACTGGAGCGGAGTTTCTGGCACGACTGGAGGGAGACGCTCGTGCAGCTTTCACCCAGGACCCGAGAGAGCGGGAGCTGGTGGATCTAGACCTCCGGAGGTTCCTCTTCTTCTTCCTGGGCCGCCTCCTACTGGGGACGAAGGGTGACGGCATCCACTGCCGCTTCCTCGGGATCCTGGCAGATCTGGACAGAGTGGGGGACTATGCGTGGGGAGCGGCTCTGCTTGCCCATTTGATCGCTGATCTCTCCTAGACCTCAGAGAGGGAGATGACAGTCAGCGTCTTCGCACCTTTTCTCCAGGTAAACATTTTATTTATGGATTTTACCGTAGCTAAATATGTAATTAGTCAGGCTAATGATGTATGATGGATGCAGGTGTGGAGCTACTACTACTTCCCGATGGGAAGAGCCATACAGGGGAACAGGAGAGCCGTGCCTCTGGCGCGACAGTGGAGGCCGGTCATCGTCACGGCACCCCACGGCTACCAGCTGGCGTCGCTTCATCGGGAGCTGAGCGAGTACCCCGAGGCTATGGTATGATGCGTATGATTTTTTGTGTTTTTATGCATGCGACTTAATGGCGAAATAGCAACTAACATGATGCATGTATGGTGATGCAGGTGGTGTGGAGGCCCTACTTGGGCATGGTCGATGCCGGCCAGCCTTGGGTTGTAGGGGGTCGTCCTCGTTTTGGGCGGGACGTGTGGGTCCATTTCCTGAACGAGATCGAGCCGCTCCGGCTTAGGCTGGTTATGAGGACGTTGGGATTAGCCCAGGAGTGGGTTGACGTAGACGAGCCGGTCTGCGTCGGGTGGAAGACTAAGGGGAAGGCAAAGATCGTGGACTGGTGTACGCGCTTCAGTGCACAGTACCATGACTGGCAGCAGGGCGTGGTCCCAGTGGTGTCCCATGTGCCGGACATCACTGACTACCTGAGACGGTACCGGGCTACGTACGGGGAGCGTCTCTTCCTTGGTGGCATGGCAGGGGTAAGTGTGAAATGGAAATGTCCTCCTTTCTATACGTATATGCATGTGACACTAACTTTCATGTGGTGTAGGATGCTCGTGACAACATGATTGCCGACCTGCGAGCCCAGCTGGCAGACGCCAGGCGACAGTTGGTGGCCATCCGACAGGAGTTGGAGATCTTGGTGAGTCTATGCAATGCATTTTTTTTTATGACCTAGATTTTGATGCTTAGCCTCTGACTGTCGTTTGCTTTGTGTTTCAGCGGGCCCACCAGGCAGCGATAGTCGGGATGGCTAGTGGAGCAGGTTCCAGTTCATGGGGCCCTCCTCCGGAGGTTTCTGCCCTTCAAGAGCAGTTGGCGTATGCGGTGGCCCGGGCTGAAGAGGCCGAGCATGACCGCGCGGCTCGAGTGAGTCCTGCTTGACCCCGACCTCTTTCCAGTTGCACTTCTTCTTTCACTACTCTCTTACGGCGCATGTGGGTTTTGGCAGGTGGCCGAGATTCGAGAGGCCCTGGCCTGTGCTGTTCGTGCCGAGCAGGAGCGCGACGCCTGGGCGGCAGAGCGTGACGCCCGGATTACGGAGCTGGAGGAGGAGCGGCGACGGGAGGCTGAGGAGCTCCCTCGCGACATGCGGGATTTACGTTTTGCCCTCGAGCTATCGAGGAGAGAGGCAATGCGGGAGAGAGAGGAGAGGGAGAGGGAGAGAGAGGAGAGGGAGAGAGAGGACAGAGAGAGAGAGGGGGAGGACAGGAGGGCGGAGCGACTGCGAGAACGGGACGAGAGGAGGGCTCTGGAGGCCCAGCTGACGGAGCTCCGATTGAGTCTCGGCACGGCAGAGGGGAGGCTTCGAGAGAGCGAGGAGCGGTATCAGAGGGCGAAGGAGCGCGGGGCGCAACTTTGTTAGTCTGGTTCTTTCTCCATGGGCAGCTTTCTGGTTTGTTCGGCCGAGGAGCATCGCCGAGCCTTCGAGGCTGGCGTGCCACCACAGGGCGAGGCGAGCACCGCCTCTCAGAATTCGCGGAGGCCCCCTAGGGATCCCCGTTAGAGGAGGGAGGAGAGAGATGATCAGGAGGGTGGTAGCGAGTGTTAGAGAGTTGCTTGTACACTTCACATTCCTCACTTTATGATGTATAACTGACTATTTGCTTATGTGTAATGAAACGGTTCCTTTTATCGTATGCACTTTCCCTTTTCCACGCTTCTTCTCTTGCACCGAGTTGTTTCGAGGCATGCTTCATGAGACCTTGCACTGAAAAGCAAGAAACTACGCCTTGCACGGAGAGAACATCCTTCTCTTTTTTTTTTTGGCGCGTCCTGGCGCGAGGACGTGTCTTATCCTTCGATTTCAAATTTAAAGCGCCAGGCGGCCTTCCTTTCTTTGTGCCTTACCCGCAAAAGAGCCCGCCTCCTGTCGAGATTTACTCGCCCCTTGTCGTCTTCTTCTTCTCTTGATCGATGGAGTTCGGTGGGCCAGATCGCGGTGAGGGGAGAGAGGGGCGAGGGACTCCTCGCCCGAGGAGGGATGCGCCCAAGCATGGAGAGGCGTCAACGGAAGTGGAAGGGCCTTTTAGAGCACTCGTGGGACCGGAGGGGCCCGATGGCGCGGAAGGAGGCGAACGCGGCTGGGTGAGTGCTTCGATTCCCACCTCAATGACTTGTTTTGAGTCTGGAGCGAGTGGTGTGGGAGTGGAAGGGGTTTGGCGAAGGATGCACTCACATGATGGGCCTCAAAATTTTTATTCTTGTCATGAAATTCCAGAATTTAACCGAGGCCGTTGTCTATCCATTTTTTATGTACTCAGCAGGAAACGGTGGTAGGGATGGCTGGCGGATAGTCCTCCAATCCTCAGGCTCTTTTTCTAGAGATCGCCTCCCTCCAGGAGCAACTTGCCAGTGCGGTGGCCCGCGCGGTTCGTGTTGAAGAGGAGCGTGATGCCTGGGCCGCAACTGTGGCAGAGCTACAGCGTCGAGGTGAGGGGAGGCCCTCTCCTGACATTCTGGAGTTAAGGGTCCTTCTCCAGGTGATGAGGAGGGAAGCAGAGAGAGAGAGAGAGGAGAGAAGGGCCGAGCGACAGCGAGACCAGGCCGAGAAGAAGGCCTTGGAGGCCCAAGTGAGGGAGCTCCAGCTAGGCCTTCAGGTTATGGCGTAGAGGTTAGGAGTGATGGAGACGCGCTACGAGAGAGCGCGAGAGTTAGGGGCGCTACTTCACCGGTCCGGATGCTTTTCTACTGGTGGCTTTCTCGCCACGCCAGAGGAGGAGCAGCGAGCCCCTGCTGTGGAGCAGGTGCCACGAGGCGAGGCGAGCGCTGCACGGGGGTCCAGGAGGCTTCCGAGGGATCCTCACCCCGGGGGAGAGGAGAGGGATGCCTAGAGGGATGAGCATGAAGATGATGTCGAGAGTTGGCGAGTCAGTGGACCCGCCTTCTCTCTATGATTGTAATGTTTGTGATAGCTTATGTAGACTTATGAGTGATTTGATTTTCTGTTGTTTGTTTGTTTTCTTGCGCGTCCCTTCTTCCCTACGCTTCTTTGTACTGTTCTCATGTGATGTTTCTGCCGACATCCTGCCCTAGACGGAGGATGGCTGATGCGGGACGGACACGGGAGACGACACTATACAGTGCCACCCTCGGACTCTAAATGAAGACGCGACCAGCAATACACACCAGGGAGACGCTAAGCCCGACACTACGAGCTCCTAGTGGCAAACGTCGCTAACAGAAGTACAAGCTCACTCGGCGTCCCATGCGAGGGAAAACGTGGATCGTGCGCGGTTAAGGAACCGGCAGAGTTCAAGGTAGTCGGACTCACTTCCGGACTCGGATCGAGTCGCGGGACGGGTCACTCTCACGCTCACAGCGGTGACATGGACACACGGGCTAGGAACCTACACTCTCGGCAGCGGCAAAAGACCGTATACTAGCTAAGCAAATGAACGCCAAGAGGTTCGGACCATTACCTCCACGCTCCCGGCGTGGCGAAGACAACCCCGGCCGAATCACGGACTCCCGGTTAAACAATATCACAGCAATACAAAGATTTGACCCACTCCACGCAGGGAGGTAAAAGGTCACATGTGGAGCCCGGGAATCACGCAACTCGGGTTGACGGGCAGCATCTTGATGTCGCCCGGCGGTGCCGAACTCCGCGTTTTAGTGCTTTCCGAACGGCGGGTTCTGCGGGCCCGTGGGGCCCACGGGTGGCGCTGGCCTCCGGATCTGCAGGAGTGGGTCCCACTGTGATGGGGACCCCTGGTGGCACGTCTCCACGGAAGGCGGTCGGCCGGGAACACCGACCGGTGGCCGAACAACTCCGATCTCCAAGCTTTTGGAATGCTGCCCACGGATTTCTGCTTGCTGTTTTCAGGTGCGCGCTCCGGCGAAAATAGCCGCTGCGGTCGATCCCGACGTCGGATCGGGACGCATGAGCTATCGTTGGAAAGCTCTCTTCAAATGCTTCAATCTAGACTCAAAGAGATCTGATGGATCTAGCCAGATCTAGACTTTAATGAATTTACAAATCCCTGTTGTACAGTAACCGAGACATCAGATTTACAGGGTACTTGTCTGAGAACCACCGTTGACCGCCTACTTTCCGTAGGAATCAGACTTCAAGCTCTTCTTCAACTTTGTAGATATTCAAACCATGAAGATGGGACAATTTTTAGAATTGGATTTGGAGCTGGTGGTGATTTGATAGGATTTTTGGAGTGTCTGGTGGTCGGATCTGGGAACTGGCAGAAAGTACTGTAGCTAGGACTGAGAACGAATTTTAGAAAATATGAAATTGACGAACCAAAAATTAAAAAAAATGGTGGATGAAGGGATGGATGTAAGGGACACCCAGTTAAATTGGGAGAACCAAAGAAAATCAAAAAAAGGACCTAAGACTTGAAACTCTGGGCGGGTGGAAATGGAAACAGACAGTAGACAGATCTGGAAACTGTGATTGGACGAAAATCAAAAAATACCAAATGAGATGTTTATGACCAACCAAAATTCTGAGGACGTGCTGGACACCTCTGGGACATCCAGTAAAAGTTTCAGCTCGTTCTGAGGCCGTGGCTGAGACTGGAATTTCGTGGAAGTGGCTGTGATACTGCGTGGACAGAACTCCGGTGGTGGCGATGGCGGCTCGTGGCGGCGGCGGCGATGACCGGAACTGATAGGGGAGGAGTCACACCTCCAGAGGCAACCTTCACAGCTGCAAGGGGGAAGAGAGGGGCGCACCAAGCTGGAGCTCCAACAATTTCTTGATTCCAAATGGCATTAATTCATCAAAAATGGAAATTACAAGCATATATAGGTCACCAATCTAATCAATCCTCCACCGTTGGATCTAGGGGTGGGAGATTGAGGGCTAGGATTGCATGTGACCATCCACACAAATGAAAATTAAAAAAAAATAAAGGGGGGGGCGGCCTATTGACTAGAATGGCAAGGATGTGGAAGTTGGACTTGGTAGGTGGGGGTAGGTGGCCTCTCATTTGGACTTTTCAAGTCCATTGTCCCCCATGTGTCCAAATACCATTCAAACTTCTAGATGCTCCCATGTGGCATGTTGACTGGCCCCATGTGGGACCCTAGGCTGAGGTGGCCCAATGTGGTGGGGCCCGGGGGGCCCGTGGGGCCCACGGGGTCCGAAATGCTCGTAAGCCCCTATTACACTCAAAATGGCAAACCGAATGCAACGAAATAAATACAAATTACACACACATAAAGTCTAACTAAATATAATAAATGGGGAAGCTCAAGGCGGAGTCTCCAGGCTGTCTCCGAGCCAGATGGATGCTGTGGTGGCTCGTGTCGTGCTCCGCGTGCGGTACCGGTGGCTCGGCGTGTCGTGCCGATCGACTGCTCGGGTGTCCGCACCAATTCTCCCCGGGTGGAGAAAACTCGACCCTGTCGAGTAAGGGTCTGCATCGCTCCTGTATCGCTCCAAAAGGTCCGGATCGATCCGCTGCAACTCGCCATGTGTGATCCAAGTGTCCTCAGTAGCGGGCCGTCCTCTCCATCGCACTAGGTAGCGCGGGTAAGATCCACTCCTGGTAACTGTCACCTGCTCGTCCAGTATACGATCTATATGCTCACGCTGCCGTGAAAAAGGGGCTGGAGGTGGAAGTGGACACTCAGGTGTGGGATCACTCTCAAGGGGAGGAGATGGCTCAAAAGGCTCACTAGGGATCACCGCTGGGTCCCTATATGCAACAAGATCCGATACATTGAAGGTAGAGCTTATACCATATTCCTCGGGCAGGTCCACAACGTATGCATTGGATCCAACGCGTTTCAACACTCTGAATGGACCGGCTCCGCGAGCTTGCAACTTCTTAACGGTTCCAGAGGGAAACCGTTCAGGTCTTACCCTGATCATGACATATTCACCCTCCTGGAACTCTCGGTGGTGTCGGTGGGCATCGGCTAACTCCTTGTACCGTGCATTGCTGGACTCAATGTGACGACGGATGTCGTCATGCAAACTCCTAACATGCCTAGCAAATGACTCGGCCGACTCCGACACTCTAGCATGGACAGGCATGGGGACAAGGTCAACGGGTTTCCTAGGCCTACGACCTGTGACAATTTCAAATGGACTCATGCCAGTAGACCTATTCACCGAATCATTATATGCAAACTCAGCCATAGGTAGAATGAGATCCCAATCCCCAATGCGGTCCCTAACAAGACATCTCAAAAGATCACCCAGACTCCTATTGACCACCTCGGTCTGACCATCTGTCTGGGGATGGTATGCAGTGGAAAACTTGAGGTGCGTACCCATCATATGCCATAGTGTCTTCCAAAAATAGGAAGTGAACCTAACATCACGGTCAGACACTATAGTGCGAGGCAACCCGAACTTGCACACCACATGAGTAAGGAATAGGCGGGCTACCCTAGAAGCATCCGAAGTCTTCGAGCAGGGGATAAAGAGGGCCATCTTCGAGAAACGGTCAACCACCACATAGACCGAGTCATGCTTCCTAGAGGTACGTGGCAATCCCAAAATAAAATCCATACTAACATCCTGCCACGGGGCATCAGGCACGGGGAGAGGCGTATAAAGACCCGAGCTTTGCTTCTTCATCTTGGCCGTAGCACAAGTACGGCACTGAGCCACGATGTTAGCAACATCGCGCTTCAAGCTCGGCCAATAAAAACGATGCTCCACTGCCTCAATAGTCTTGTTCCGACCAAAGTGGCCGGCTAGACCTCCCGCATGTAGTTCCCACACTAAGAAATCTCGAACCGAAGTTCGGGGAACACATAGCCTGCTACCTCGAAAGAGGTAACCCTCCTGAAGCACATACTCATCAAGGTCTCTTGAGGGTCCGGCCTGGAGGGTGGTAAAAATCTGACCAAAGTCAGGACAATCAACATAGGCCTCCTTCATCTTTTCTAACCCTATGACCTCGGCACTCATGGTGGTAAGCAAACATGCTCGCCGACTCAAGGCATCAGCCACCTTGTTCTCCACTCCAGCCTTATGTTTAAGCACAAAGGTGAACTGCTGGAGATACTCGACCCAACGACTATGACGCGAATTAAGCTTCTTTTGCGAATGGAGGTACCTCAATGCCTCGTGGTCGGAGTATAAGACAAACTCCTGATGTAAAAGATAGTGCCTCCAATGCCTAAGAGCCTGAACAACTGCGTAGAATTCTTTATCATACGTGGAATATCGCAGTTTCGCGTCATTCAGCTTCTCGCTGAAATATGCGATCGGGTGGGACTCCTGACTCAAAACTCCTCCAATCCCAACACCCGATGCATCACAACAGACCTCAAACACCTTCGAGAAATCAGGCAGTCGAAGGATAGGTGTCTGGGTCATACGCTCCTTGATGTCCCTGAAGGCAGCAGATGCGGCCTTCGTCCAAACAAATGTGCCCTTACGGATGCAATCCGTGATCGGGGCAGTGACGGAGCTAAATCCGCGGATGAAGCGACGATAGAACGTCGCAAGGCCATGAAAGCTGCGGACATCATGAACCGTACGGGGTTCCGGCCACTCAACAATGGCCCGGACCTTCTCCGGATCGGCGGAGACCCCAGTACTAGACACAATGAAACCCAAGAAGGTAAGCTGAGATGTCATGAAAGCACACTTCTGTGGGTTCGCAAACAACTGCTCTCGCCGAAGAAGTATACAGACCTGCCGAAGGTGGTCTAAGTGGTCCCCTGTGGTGCGGCTATAGATAAGGATATCATCAAAATACACCACTACAAAGACTCCAATGAAAGGTCGAAGGACCTGAGTCATGAGCCGCATGAAAGTGCTAGGGGCATTGGTCAACCCAAAAGGCATGACCAACCACTCATATAGACCGTCCTTGGTCTTAAATGCGGTCTTCCACTCATCACCTGGTCTAATCCTCACCTGATGATAGCCGCTCTTAAGATCGATCTTCGAAAAGATAGTGGCACCTGCCATCATGTCCAACATGTCATCAAGGCGGGGAATAGGGAACCTGTACTTCACGGTGATTTTGTTGATGGCACGACTATCAATGCACATTCTCCACGTGCCATCCTTCTTCGGGGCGAGTAATGCGGGTACAGCACATGGACTCATGCTGTCCCGGACAGATCCTCTCTGCACAAGCTCATCGACCTGCCGTTTAAGCTCGGCATGCTCCGTGGGGCTCATTCGATAATGAGGAAGATTGGGCAAAGAAGAGCCCGGAACAAGGTCGATGGCATGCTGAATATCCCGCATAGGTGGGAGTCCCTCGGGAAGCTCATCGGGGAATACATCAGCATACTCCTGCAGAATGGGAACAACCTCGGGTGGGAGCTCACCCTCGGAGTCCCGCTCCACCTCTCGGACCGTAATGGCAAACACCGGACAGCCCTGACTAAGCTCCTGCTCCATTTCCCGGGAGCTAATCATCATCAATCTCCTCGTCGAGGGCTCTCCTGGGCCAGAGGTAACGGTCATAGCCCGCGCTGGGGATGGGGTACTAGGCCCTGGAACGGAAGGCTTCGGAGTACTAGGGCCAGTAGGACCCCTAACAGATGGGCTCCTGGGCCGAACGGGTTGGAGGGTGACCCGCTGGCCATCGTGGTCGAAGGTACAGGTGTTCGACCGACCATGGAGTGTGGCATCTCGGTCGAATAACCATGGCCTACCAAGAATGATACTTCCCACTTCCATGGGAAGAACATCACACCAGATCTCGTCACGGTAGGAGTGGAGCTGCAGCGGGACCAAGCACCGCAGCCTGACCGAAATGGAAGTTGTATCCACCCATGATACCTGGTAGGGGCAAGGGTGGTCTACGGGTGTGAGACCAAGACGAGTGACAGCGTTCGTGGAGATTGCATTGATACAACTCCCGCTATCGATGACCACCTTGCAAATTTGCTTTCCCAGCCTACAGAATACATGAAGGATAGTGGTCCGACGCCAGTCATCACTGACCTGTGGCTGGGTGAGGATACATCTGACGACCCCCACATGGGTATCGTCTAACTGCTGGGCATCCTGGGCCTCACCTCCCATCTCATAGTACTCGTCAGCTAGCTCTTCATCTGCCTCATAGCTGACTAACTCTAGGCCCGCAGGGGTGGTATCCTCAGCCTGTGTGTCCCCAATGTGAAGAGATGGGCGAGTGGGACACTGGTTGGCGAAATGGCCAAACCCATTGCAGCGATAACACTGCTGCCGTGATCCACTAGGCTCCCCAATCATAGGTCCTTTACCTTTATCCTCCCGACGGATAGGAGGCGTAGGCAACAAAGGACGTGCGGGTGGTGCAGGTGCCGGTGGACGGGCTATGGGTGGGGCCGTAAGATGCTGGGGACGAGGAAGGTCCCTCGGGGGTGGAGGGCGAGGCCTAGGAGCAAAGGGCTCGTGGCGAGCGGGCTCCTGAGGTCGAGCCATGGGGGCCCTCGGATATGTGCCAGATGAGCCACGGGACTCGACACTACGAAGGGGAAAGGAGCCCAACCGATGGGGTGACTCGAACTCGGCCTCGAACTGCTCCAATTCGAGAGCAATCTGATATGCCTGCTCCAAAGTGGTGGCATTGCGGCGAAAGAGTTCATATTGATAATTAGGCCGCAAACCTCTCCGAAAGCGGGATATCGTCATGGTGCTCTCTTCCGTGACCCCGCACCGCAAATAATACTCATCGAACTCGGCGGTGTACTCAGTCACGGATCGGTTCCCTTGGGAGATGCTTTGCCACTTGTCTATAAGACGTTGGCGATATGAGGCAGGAAGGTACTTCTCCCTCAATTTGAGTTTCATATCATCCCAGGTACCGATTTGGGGTTGACGTCGCTGGTTGAGCAGGCTCTCCACATTGATCCAATAAGTTTGGGCCTGCCCTTGCAGCTTCATCTTCGCATATCGGACTCTTCGGTGGTCCGTCATCTCAAACCACTCGAAGTACCGGTCCATACCGGCCTCCCAATCTAGATACACCCTAGGGTCCAAGGACCCGCTAAAAGTGGGAGGGTCCGCACGCACACCCCTAAGAATGCGGTCGTCATCCTCGTCATCACGATTCCGTCGTTGATGACGACGACCGTTACCCCCGTGATCATTGTCGGAGGCATAATCATCCACTATAGGCGCCTGTTGCCTCCCGACATCCTCTACCTGAGCCCTTGGCACAGCGGGTTGCTGCACCGGCTCTTGTTGGCCGTTCGTCGGCGCGGGTTGCGCCGCTACTGGGCCCCTCTCTAGGACGGCAATCCTCCCAACAAGGCCTTGAATGGACTGCTCCGAAACCCCGGCCCGATCCTCGAGGACCTTCATCCTCCCTTCTAGACGCGTCCCTATGCCATCCATACGCGTACTAAGACCATCCATACGCGTGTCTAAACGATCCATGATGGCCCGGAACATCTCGGCCGTGGAAGACTCATCGGAACTACGGGCTCGGGAGTCCGCCATAGGTGGTGGTGGCGAGTATTGGGTGCCTCGACGGGTGGGCATGCAAAGACGTACGGACTAGGTGACAACGACCGACTAATGCAAACACACTAAATGATACACTTAGACCTAATTGCAATTTGAAAACACTCCTTTTTTGGTATTTTGAAAGAATGTAATTTAAAACACTTTTTTTTTTTTGAAAAGAATGAGACTCGACTACACCCTAGACACGGCCAAGACTCGGTACGCGGCGGAGGTAATCGACCCGAAGGTCACTCGCGCAAGTGTGTGGTCTTCCCGGTAGGCGAAGCCTAACGGTCGGACAACACCTTTGGATATACCGAGTGAAGGTGTGTGTGGGGTAACCTTAGACTATGCAAGACTTATGCAACGACTACCCTAGACTCGACTTGCTCTGATACCAAACTGATGCGGGACGGACACGGGAGACGACACTATACAGTGCCACCCTCGGACTCTAAATGAAGACGCGACCAGCAATACACACCAGGGAGACGCTAAGCCCGACACTACGAGCTCCTAGTGGCAAACGTCGCTAACAGAAGTACAAGCTCACTCGGCGTCCCATGCGAGGGAAAACGTGGATCGTGCGCGGTTAAGGAACCGGCAGAGTTCAAGGTAGTCAGACTCACTTCCGGACTCGGATCGAGTCGCGGGACGGGTCACTCTCACGCTCACAGCGGTGACATGGACACACGGGCTAGGAACCTACACTCTCGGCAGCGGCAAAAGACCGTATACTAGCTAAGCAAATGAACGCCAAGAGGTTCGGACCATTACCTCCACGCTCCCGGCGTGGCGAAGACAACCCCGGCCGAATCACGGACTCCCGGTTAAACAATATCACAGCAATACAAAGATTTGACCCACTCCACGCAGGGAGGTAAAAGGTCACATGTGGAGCCCGGGAATCACGCAACTCGGGTTGACGGGCAGCATCTTGATGTCGCCCGGCGGTGCCGAACTCCGCGTTTTAGTGCTTTCCGAACGGCGGGTTCTGCGGGCCCGTGGGGCCCACGGGTGGCGCTGGCCTCCGGATCTGCAGGAGTGGGTCCCACTGTGATGGGGACCCCTGGTGGCACGTCTCCACGGAAGGCGGTCGGCCGGGAACACCGACCGGTGGCCGAACAACTCCGATCTCCAAGCTTTTGGAATGCTGCCCACGGATTTCTGCTTGCTGTTTTCAGGTGCGCGCTCCGGCGAAAACAGCCGCTGCGGTCGATCCCGACGTCGGATCGGGACGCATGAGCTATCGTTGGAAAGCTCTCTTCAAATGCTTCAATCTAGACTCAAAGAGATCTGATGGATCTAGCCAGATCTAGACTTTAATGAATTTACAAATCCCTGTTGTACAGTAACCGAGACATCAGATTTACAGGGTACTTGTCTGAGAACCACCGTTGACCGCCTACTTTCCGTAGGAATCAGACTTCAAGCTCTTCTTCAACTTTGTAGATATTCAAACCATGAAGATGGGACAATTTTTAGAATTGGATTTGGAGCTGGTGGTGATTTGATAGGATTTTTGGAGTGTCTGGTGGTCGGATCTGGGAACTGGCAGAAAGTACTGTAGCTAGGACTGAGAACGAATTTTAGAAAATATGAAATTGACGAACCAAAAATTAAAAAAAATGGTGGATGAAGGGATGGATGTAAGGGACACCCAGTTAAATTGGGAGAACCAAAGAAAATCAAAAAAAGGACCTAAGACTTGAAACTCTGGGCGGGTGGAAATGGAAACAGACAGTAGACAGATCTGGAAACTGTGATTGGACGAAAATCAAAAAATACCAAATGAGATGTTTATGACCAACCAAAATTCTGAGGACGTGCTGGACACCTCTGGGACATCCAGTAAAAGTTTCAGCTCGATCTGAGGCCGTGGCTGAGACTGGAATTTCGTGGAAGTGGCTGTGGTACTGCGTGGACAGAACTCCGGTGGTGGCGATGGCGGCTCGTGGCGGCGGCGGCGATGACCGGAACTGATAGGGGAGGAGTCACACCTCCAGAGGCAACCTTCACAGCTGCAAGGGGGAAGAGAGGGGCGCACCAAGCTGGAGCTCCAACAATTTCTTGATTCCAAATGGCATTAATTCATCAAAAATGGAAATTACAAGCATATATAGGTCACCAATCTAATCAATCCTCCACCGTTGGATCTAGGGGTGGGAGATTGAGGGCTAGGATTGCATGTGACCATCCACACAAATGAAAATTAAAAAAAAATAAAGGGGGGGGCGGCCTATTGACTAGAATGGCAAGGATGTGGAAGTTGGACTTGGTAGGTGGGGGTAGGTGGCCTCTCATTTGGACTTTTCAAGTCCATTGTCCCCCATGTGTCCAAATACCATTCAAACTTCTAGATGCTCCCATGTGGCATGTTGACTGGCCCCATGTGGGACCCTAGGCTGAGGTGGCCCAATGTGGTGGGGCCCGGGGGGCCCGTGGGGCCCACGGGGTCCGAAATGCTCGTAAGCCCCTATTACACTCAAAATGGCAAACCGAATGCAACGAAATAAATACAAATTACACACACATAAAGTCTAACTAAATATAATAAATGGGGAAGCTCAAGGCGGAGTCTCCAGGCTGTCTCCGAGCCAGATGGATGCTGTGGTGGCTCGTGTCGTGCTCCGCGTGCGGTACCGGTGGCTCGGCGTGTCGTGCCGATCGACTGCTCGGGTGTCCGCACCAATGGCATCTTGCTGCGACTATTCTTTCACGGGGATCTGTCGTCAAGGTCAATGATGACAGCTTGGGCCTCTTCTCCCGGATGATTTTTCAAACTTTACGGATGGCCTCCACGTTATGACAGGGCGCTAAAGGGAGCAGGTCATCATATTACACCGTTCGATCCATCACCTTGTGCGGGTGGTGAAGTGACTCATGGGACCACAGGGGAGGCGCCCTATTGTGAGGGCTATCGTTGGAGGCAATCTTGGCCCACCCTTCTCCCATTTCTATATATGCCTTCCTCTTTTGTTCTTCGAGGGGCATCGAGGGCCAACTTGAAGGGTACTAGGAGGAACTCAGAATTCTGGATGGAGGGTGAATCTTCCCACTCCTCCAAGAGAAGCAGATCCAGCGGTAGCAGTTCCAGGAAACTCTCGGACCTCGAAGGGCAGTTCAGCGAGCGGACCCGGTCGTAACTCGTAAGCTGAGCTTTCCTGCCCCCCCCCTTTTCCAATTCTTCCTTTCTTTCTTTCTTTCCTTCTTCCTTTCCTTTGACAAAACCTTCTCCATTCCTCGTGCATGCGCAGAGCGTGATGAAATCGCACATTTCATGGGAATTAGCAGTGGTCGCATACAGGGGTCTCCCAGATTTTCAGAAGGCCAGGCTAGATGTGATGGGATTTGGTGCCTTTCTTCGGATCGAGCCGATCCAACTCGACCTGGCCCTTATCCAAGCCTTGTGTGAAAGATGGGACCCAGTAAGTCGGGCATTCCTGATGCCATGGGGACACATGGTGCCCAGTCTAGAAGATGTGGTCCGAATTACGAGTCTCAAAGTGGATGGTGAGGCAGTGACCGGCGTCACCTATGCGGATTACCGAGATGGCGCCCAGAAGCTACTGGGGTTGGACTTAGACAGTCGGAAGCACAAATCAGTAGCTAGGGCGTCTATCATGGGGGCATTAGGGCTCACTGATACTCGTCGACGGGATGACGAGTCCTCGGAAGAATTTATGGAGAGGATGGGAAGGGGATGTCGTGCTGTATATTGCATAGATTTTGACAATTGGGAGAGATCTAATATGGATTTGAGGAGATTTCTCCTTTTTTCCCTGGGGAGATTGATACTGAGCTCGAAAGGATACGGCATCCATTGTCGTTTCCTAGGGCTGCTATCTGACCTCGAAAGAGTAGGACAGTATGCCTGGGGAGCTGCCATGCTAGCGCACTTGTTTACGGGCCTGTCCCAAGCGGCAGATCGTGAGATGACTGTGAGTGGGTTCACACCAGTTATCCAGCTATTTTTTATTTTATTTATATATTTTTGTGTTTATTTGTAATAGTCCACTTGAGGCATTGACGGCATATGATGATGTAGCTGTGGAGCTATTATTACCTCCCAATGGGGAGAGCTCGGCATTGGCGACCAGCGATGGTGCCGTTAGCCAGGCGGTGGCAACCGATCATGGGTGCAGCGCCTGTAACCTACCAGCTGATGGTGCTAAGGCGCAAGCTACATGAATTCCCTACAGCGATGGTGGGATTTTTTTTATTTTATTTTTATTTTTTTATTTTTTTGTTATATATATATATATATATATATATATATTCTAACCAGCTAAACGGGTATGTACAACCTCACCTAGGTAAACTGGAGACCCTACTCAGGCATGGTCGATGCCGATCAACCATGGGTTTTAACAAGTCGCGCCCGATTCGGACGGGAATTATGGATACACTGCCTAAATGAAATCGAGCTGCTTCGGCTACGATTGGTTATGAGGACCCTAGGGCTGGCCCAGGAATGGGTGGATCGACTGCGCCACCTCGCATTGGAAGAAAGACATAGGGACCGGCAACTTGCGTTGATTGGCGTGTGCGGTTCCCGGAATAATATGAAGACTGGCAATGAGGTGGACCAATCGTGGAATCACATGCGCAGGATAGTGAAGAATATCTGCGTCTGTATAAGGCAATGTACGCAGAGCGGCTCCAACCCTGGGGACTTGTGGAGGTGGGTCTCCTTTTTCCTCTTTTCTACTTTCCTCCTCTCCTCTCTGTGGATGCTGACTCCTACGGCTACAGGATGTCCGTGATACCATGATAGCGGACTTGCGATCACGCCTGGCAGAAACGGAGCAACAATGGGGCGACACCCGCGGAGCCTTGAGCGCTTCAGTAGGTGTATGGACAATGCGCACTCCTAATTAATGTTGAGTCTTGTTGAATCTTTACATGTTTTGATGATGACAACACTATAAGTCTTAGTGGTGTTCAAAAATATCTCTGTGAAATAAAAAATAACAAAAATATTTTTTCTGTGAAAGTGAACCAAGAATATTTTTCTGAGAAGAATAAACCTTCATTTCACTTTAGGTATTTTCAGGGACTGTCTTCGTGTTGGTTGGTACTTCGTCATGTTTGTGTATAACACCTCGTGTCGCACTGTTTGCCTTCGTGTCATTTTCGTTTTAGTACTGTTTGTGTTTTCAACACGCCGTGTCGTCCTCTCGTACCTCGTGTTGTTTTAAGATGTGTTCTGTTTGACCTCGTGTCGTTAGCACTTAGTTGCTCATCTCGAGTCAGTCCTCTATGTTTTGATCTTGTGTCTTCGTGTCAATCACTGTAGTTCCTCGAGCTGTTCTTCTGCTTCCACTGTTTCATCACATGTTGTTGAAGACGTGTCTATCTCATGTCTTCGTGTCGTGTTTCCTAGACCTCGTGTCTTTCCTGATTTGCAACCAATTCGTGTCGTTTCTGTTGCCTTCTTCGAGTTATCGTCGGCCCGTGTCGTCCTCGTCTTCGAGTCGTTCGAATGTTCGAACAGCGTTGTACTCGAGTTGTCTTCGTGTTACCCTTGTACTCGTGTCTCCGTGTTGCCTTATTATTTGTGTCTTCGTGTTAGTTTTGTTTTTTATGTCTTCGTATTATTTTTATGTTTGTGTCTTCGTGTTGGTTTTCTTCTCTTTAGACTTCGTGTCCTTCTCGCCTTGACCACACTCCGTGTCAATTCCTGTGTTTCGTCTTCGTGTTGTTTTCAACTCGTGTTGGTTTCTGTTTTCGTCTTTGTGTTGTGGTCAGCTCGTATCGTTCTCTTTGCTATTTGTTATGACGAGTTGCTTTTTACTTCGTGTCATTTTCTCTGTAGTGTTAAGCGTTATTACTATGTATCCCGTGTCGGTCTCTTCGTAGTGTTTGTTCTGTTACAGTGACACTTCGTGTCGTTCTCGTTTCACCTCATGCTATCTTCATCCGACTTCATGTCGTCTTCGTTGTTGTGTTAATTGTGTATCTCATGTTGTTCTCTTTTTACCTCGTGCCGTTCTTATCTGACCCCGTGTCACCTTCTTTGTTGTTTTAGCCTTGTTACCTCGTGTCGTTTTCTTCTTACCTCGTGCTGGACTTATCTGACCTCGTGTCATCTTCCTTGTTGTGTTAGCCTTGTTCATTATATCTCGTTTCGTTCATTTCCTACCTCGTGTAGTAGTTACCTTGTGTTGCTATTACATACCTCGTGCAGCCTTAGCTTTAAATGAGCATACAGCGAACTCTGAATGATTAATGGTGTTAATCTCATTACAGGTCCGAGGAAGAACATTCCACACACCTGAACTGCACGTGATCCGAGACAAGAGGAACCAATCCTATAAAGACACGTGGCAGGAAGGCTCTGGATCGAGCGTGGGAGGCACACGCGTTTTGTGCCCTATCCACCTGCTGCTGCTGCTATATAATGCAGCCTTCGTCCACAGATGAAGGATCATCGAAGCAGAAAGCCGGAGGAGTAGAAAGCCCTTCGATCCAGAAAAAGAAGAAAAGAAAGAAAAGAAGAGAGCAGAGAAGGGAGTGAGAGTGAGAGCAGAGAAAGAAAAAGAGAGAGAGATAGTGCTCGTGTGAAGAGAGAAGAAAGAGTGAAGAAGAAGAAGTGCAGCAGAGAGTGAAAGAGGAAGAGAGTAGAGGAGAAAGAGAGAGAGAGAGAGTTCGTGGAGAAGAAGGACGAAGCTATTGAAGATCTGTCTACTGGACCGTGGATCAAATCCAGGTCAGTCAGCTCCATTGAGATCCACATCTATGTTTTCATCTTTTACAGCTTTCTGATTGCTGTGTCGTTTTTGTTTATTGTTTTTCCTTTGTTTTTCTGATTATCTTTGGTCTTCCGATTGCCCTGCTGGGGATCGGGTTCCTCCTGTTGGTTCAGGAGAAGGGAGATCTGATCTCCGGGTTGCAAGTGATAGGTTGTCACTTGTGGGTTTCCCTCTAGTTAGAGAAAGGGAGGCTAGTCCTCCGGTTCTGGGCTTGTGGTTGCAGGTCCAGGTGTCCCTCCTGGTCTGGAGGAAGAGAGGTCTTCGACCTCTAGTTTCCAAGTGGCTGGGAGTCACTTGGGTGTCCCTCCGGTTGGGAGGAAGAGGGGAGGCTGTTCCCCTAGTCAAGCTGTGTGGCAGCAACTGTTTGCAGACTGAGTCTGCTTGGCTCTAGCGTTTGCTAGTGAAGCCTCACTCCGGTTGGGAGTGAGGGGTGGATGTAGGTCTGTGGACCGAACCACCTAAAATATCTTGTGCAGTGGCTTGCTTGATTGTTTGATTGCTTCCGCTAGATGCTTGGATAGGCACGCCCATGAGGTTGTATTTGAGTTGAAATGAATTAGCTCTATCCTGTGCCGTTTTCTAGCATCCTTATTTTAATTTGGCCATATTCTGTAGAAGGATACATTCACCCCCCTCTGTATCCGGGCCAAGCACCCTAATAGTTAGTATCAGAGCAGGTGTCTGCATATAAGGTCCAGCGACCTGCAGATTCGATCTTGCGGTCTTAGGTGCTTATTTGCCTTTAGTGCATCAATATTCCTGTTGCATTGAATTTATCTGCTAGTTGGTTCAATGGCTTGTCCACCCGTCTTCAGTGGTTTTGATTTCAACCAGTGGCACAGTGCTTTACGTGATTATGTTAAATCCGTTGATCCAGACCTGTGGAAAGTGATTTCACATGGTCCTCATAAATTACCAAAGAAAAGGTCCAAATGGACTGACAGTCACGAATCAATGTATGAGGAGAATCAGACAGCTATAAATCTGATGAAAGCAGCCACTGACAAAGCTTTTCACTCATGTTTCCTTGATTGCAGATCTGCAAGGGAAATGTTGGAAATGATGAAGAGAGCCGGGAAAGGAAATCAAACAAGCTGCATGATGGCCAACAGAAGCGATCAATGCAGCAATCAAACTAAAGAAGATGATGATGATGAGGTAAATCTCTTCGAGAATTTCTCTCTAGAAGATTGGGAGAATGCTTATGCTGAACTAATTGAATCTCATGAACTGTTAAGAAAACAGTATAAAAAATTGAAGAAGGGTGCTGGTTTAGATAGTTCAAGCTTTCCTTGTAGAAATTGTGCTGAACTGAAAAATGCTCTTGATGCTAGTATGTCTGATAATCTGATGCTGAAAGAATTTGAACGCGTTAAATCTGACTTAAACAAGCTGAAAAATGAGAATGACTCTCTCAGAAAGCTCTCTAAAGAAAATGAAGAACAATTAGAGAAACTTAAACGAGAGAATGATTTGCTGATTGAAAAGTTTAATGCCATAAAATCTGTAAACATAGAACTACAGAAAGATTTTGAAAAACAACAAAAGGAATTGAGGGAGTTTGAAGCTAGGAGAGAAAGCATGGTTGACTCAGAAGATCAGCTTCTAATAAATGAGTTAATTCAAAATGATAAGCTTAAAGAAGAAGTTGAAAAATTAAAATTGTTAAACAGTGCCATGTCTGAAAGACTTCTCACATTGGAGAAAGGAAAAGTCATCTTTACAAACGAAACTGATGAAGTAGATGAGCTGAGAAAGGAAATTGAAGAATACAAAACAGCTAATAAGGTTTTGAATGAAACTATCAATTGTAGTGAACAAGAGATCGCTAGTTATGAAATACACATTGCATCTCTTGATAATGAAATTCAGGATCTGAAAAGCTCTTTGTCAAAGTTTGTGAGTGGTCAAGAAAATCTGGACAGGTTGTTAAGAATAAAGGTAAATACTCAAAAGGAAGGGTTGGGCTACAACAATGTCAATAAAAAGGTTTTTGAAAACAAGCTGACGCCATCCTTTGTCAAAGCTTCTGATATAGCCACAACCTCAGAAAGTAAACAACCAAATGTTCAGAAGAATCAGAAACAAACTGAAAAGTTGAAAAAGGGTGATGGATCCAAGCTAAGAATTGTTTTCATTAAATCTTCTGAACAGGAAAAGCCTTCCACTTCATCTCCTATTCAGTACAAGGCTAAGAAAACAGGAAAACATGATAAAAATCAGAAAAGGACTGAAAATCAAAAAATAAATGAAAAAGGTCCATCAGCATTTGCTGATCACAGTCCTCACACACACTCATATGCATCTAAAAGGAAGAATATCTGTCACTACTGTCATAAAGTTGGACATCTGATGCATGAGTGTAAGTTGATGGAGAAGGATGATAAGAATGCTAGGAGATCTTATGATAAAAATCCATCACCTCAGAAAAGAAATGTCACATGCTCTAATTGTGGCAAATTAGGTCACTCTATTGCTCATTGCTGGTTTGCTAGTGGTAAGAAAACCTTTTATTCATATCATGCTAAATTCCCTACAAACCAACATATTTTTAATAAAAACAAATCTATTTCAATGAACCAGCATATCATCTGTTTTAACTGCAACAAAATGGGTCACAGGGCCTCTGAATGCTGGTCAGGTTCCTTTAGAAGAAATTCTTTCATTTGCTCTCACTGTAGAAAGCATGGCCATACAGTCAAGGACTGTTGGCATATTCAGGGTAGAAATGTGAATCTCAAACATGCTAAATTCCCTGTAAGATAATTTGTAAAACCTTCATGTCATCATTGTGGGAAGCCAGGTCACAGGGCTGCAACCTGTTGGCTGGCAGGATATCAAAACCAAACCAGTTTTGGTAAACAGAATTTTTATCCTGTTAACAGAAAATCTCATGTGTATGCACATAGAATTCATGCTAATAAGAATATGCATAAATCATATCTGAAAACTACTCCTGGAAATGTGCTGAGAAAACTTGCTAGAAATAATAATGTCATGTCAGGACCCAAGACTTCTTGGGTACCTGTTTGTGCAAAATAAACTTTGTTTTGCAGGTGTGCCTTGGGACTGGAATAAAAGGGGTAATGATCTAAGGCACTCAAGAATGAAAACCCCATTCTCACACTGTTTAGGTAATCTCTCTGCATGTCCCATTTTGAAACTTATTGCATATCTGGTTTGATGTATTCTTACATATCCTGCTCTTAGTTTCATCTAGTACATGCATATTGAATCTGTTCTTGCATATTCATTCATCATCTGCAAGTTGCATTATTTTCTGAACATGCACTCTGAAATTTCTGAAAATCTGAACTGAATGTGAATGCTGTTTGAAACTGTATGTTGCATAATTCATTGAAAATCTGAATTGCTTATAGGCCTGTATGTGCATAACTCACAAACATACATGTTTAATTTTCATGGCAAACACTGCATTCAATAAATAATTAATACTTCCAAGAGTCGTGTGTGAGATGTCCTTGAGTGGGCTGAAAAGGAGCTTGACAGGCCATTTGGTTTCTGAAGAATTTTGTCAGCCGATGCAGTTAATGTGGTGTAAAGATTTGTCATCTCATGAGGTTGCAGTTTGTTGCCCAAGAGCTTCTCTGGATGTAAGACAGAGCTTCTTCAAGAATACTATATTTGGATGTGTCCTTGGTGCTTAATGTCTTGAGTGATCTCTCACCTGTTGGCTTGCTGATAGGAATGCTGCTCATCTCATCTCATCTCTCCCCATTTGGTCAGCCACCTTCTTATATCTCTCCTATCACTTTTGGTTCAGAAATTCTCTCAAAGAAATTGTTTTTACAGTCTTCTTGCTCTTATCAGATGTGATCTGTATACCTTAAACCACCCAATATCTAATGTAACAACTCATACCTGTTAATAAAGAACTTCAATGAATGGGGGTTATATTTGGTCCTTGATCCTTCTAAGTTATCCTCTCAAGTGTTGGCCAACATATTATAAAACTTCCTGTTAAATGAGAAAAACTTGTTGAGGATCTCGACTTAACTGAAACTTATGTGTAGAGAGCTCTGAGATAAAAAATTGTGTTAAGTAAGATATCTGTCTTGTGTCTAAAATCATGAGAAGTGCCACCAGGGAATACGCCATTCTTTGTGGCAGAGCAATGGCTTTTGTGGAGAAATAGACACTCTAGATCTGAGAAGTCCAGAGTTTCTGTCATGATACAACTAGCTATATCTGTATAGAAATGTTAAAATAAAAAAAAAGGGGGAAAAGTCAACAAAGAAAAATTTCATTGGCTTTGATTGGCATAAAGGTAGTCCGTCCTGAGTAACCAGGGTTTCTGGTGTCTGATAAACATGTCTCCTTGTGTAAAAAGGGACTATTCTACCTTGTGCTCAACAAAATTGGTTGACCCTGTATGCCTTCTCTTGTTCATTAAATGATGAAATGAAATCTGCTTAACATCGATATGTTATTTCGTTGCTTGACAAACATAAGGAGTAATTTAATCGTGACTCTCTCTAGGTTAAGCAACTTTAATAGCTAATTTTGTGATCATGTTGATTTAATAATCTTGGGGTAACTGACCATGGAATTTGGAAGAATATAACTAGTCCATATATTGAAGGGCAAGCTTTAACAGGCAGTAGTTGCGTTACATCATGACTGAGGGTAGTTTGGGTATTTCCAGAAAAAGTTTGATAAGAGTAAAAAGCAACCCGACAAAACCCTTCTTGTTTCACACGCCTTCATCCACAAACCCTCATTTCCCCTTGCCGCTTCCTATTCATCTTCGTGCCGCTCCACCTTGAGCGTTCCTTCAAACACATCTCCATCCTTTCCCGCTCACTTCCTTTCCCCACAGAGATCTCTTCCTCTCTTGGGTCTAGCTTCACTTCCAGTAGCAACCAGCAAGAGAGAGTTGATACTCTGGAAGTTACGGCAGATGGATCAGCAAATGTCAGCAGCTCATGGTGAAAGGAAGAGGAAGGGAAAAGAAATACTTGAAGAGCCTTCATCTAAGCAACAGAGATGTCTTGAGCCAGAACCTGCTGCGGAAGTGTCTTCAGAACAAGGTACCAGGATTTCTCAGTCTACCGTGTTCTTAGAAAGTGGGAAAATCATTCTTCCTAGAATAATAGATTTCGGAGATGAAACCATGGTCTCGAAGTTTCCAGAACTGTTGAAAATCTTTGAGTTTCAGGAGTGGAGAAATTTCTTAGAAAATCACCGTGTCTATTACCCTAGGCCGGTAATGGAATTTTACAATAATTTGTCCTTGAGTCGAGACAAGTCTGCCTTGTTATCATCTGTTAAAGGGGTCGAGATAACTGTTACATGTGACTCCCTCCACAAAGCCCTCGGTGTTCCAGATAAAGGGGAGGTAGAGAGAAGCTTTCGATACAGTCTCCATGAAGCTTTCTCAGTCATTACTGGTAAACCCAGTAATATTCATGATAAGGGGCAGTTGAAGCTAAAAGCTTATCAGACATCGTCATTTCCTCCTCTTCACAAGCTCCTTCAGAACGTCATTGCTTCCATTATCACCCCACAGACTGGAGCTAGAGGAAGAATTACAGACACACAGAGATTTCTACTGTTCTTTCTGATAAAGAATGTAAAGATATGTTTGCCAAAGATCATTTTTACTATCATGAAGGGATGTATTGGATCCAAGAGACACCTTCCCTATGCCGCCCATCTGACAGACATCTTCAAGTATTCAGAGATTTGCTTGGATGGAGAGGCCGCATCTGAGGTTAAGGCCCGAAACATATTCAATATGAATTTTGTTTCAGTGTTTTTGGGCTTGGAGGGCTCTTCCATAGTGGGGCAAGTTAAGGCCCAGAAAGTTAAGGAATCACAAACTCAGGAGGAGCATCTGGCACAATCTCAAGACTTAACCCAAACTAGTGTGCAATTAGTTTCTGAGATTGCTCAACAGGAAACACAAGCTGAACAACCAGAGTCTATTTTGCCAGCTGCACCCATTGAAGTATCGTTTTCCTTTCAAAGGCTGGTTGAAGTTGCATCTGAAGAAATCAGGTTGTCTGAAGAAAGTATTCAGGCTGATCTGGATGCAAACATTGATGGTCTGTTTGATTCCTTTGGGAAGATATCTGAAGAGGAGATGGTGCCCGTGGAATAGCCTGATCAAGAGCAAGTAAGTTATGATCAAGAACTTACTGACTTTGTTAATGTCATTCTAAGAGAAGCTGTGGAGAAAAGTTTGGAAGAGGCTGAAAACGTAGTTACATCTGAAATTTTAGAACAGGCACTTGATGAAAGTCCTGCAGTTCAGAATCTCATGGAAGATATAGTGGATGAGTGTCAGGAGAAAGCTCCTGTCATAGAACTAGATACAGAATCTTCAAGTGAAGAAGAGGCACCTGAAGGTGTAATTCCTCAGAAAGAAACTCAAGCTGAAGATGAAGATCAGGTCCCAGCTGAGAGTAGTCATATGCCAGTACAAGAGGAAGCAGCTGAGAGAACTGCACCTGGCAGTGAATTTTTTGGTACACCTCTAGGTCCACCTAGACTTCTATCTGCACAGGCGCCCAACATTGAATCTGCTCGGGCGCCCAACATTGAAGAACTTCTCATAAACTTGACTCAGCAGATGCAGAAACAAGATAAAAAATTAGATGATCTGCTCACACATGTCACTCTCAACATCAATCAGGTACATTCCAGGCTACTGAAGCTTGAGATATCTCTCCTCACTGAATGGAAACGGTTCCTACTCAACAAAAAGGCTTCAGATGATGCCAACAGATCCCTGATGCGAGGCTTGCAGGAGGTTTGTTCAAAGATAGCAAAAGCACTGAGTGAGTTACAAGATGTTCAAATTTCCTCCTTCAAAATGTCTACCAACATAATAGATCACTGCTTTGAGATCAGAACATCTTTAGAAGTTTTGAAGAAGTCATCCAGTGCCCTAGGTCCAGGTATTCAGCAGGTCTATGATAAATTGGTCGCCTTCTTAACAGAAATGACAATTCTGACTGACAGATATGAAACTGTCAATATTCGCCAAGACGACATCATTTCTGAAGTAGCAAATGTCAGAAGCGCTGTGGTGTATTGGCTAGCTGAACTGTCAAATGACCTAAAGGAATTTCAGTCAACCTTGGGTTCAGCACCTGGTCAAGCTTCTTCTAGCAGAACTACACCTTAAGAATATACTTCTGCTTCACCAAGGGGGAGACCACCACATGGCAGGCCGCGTGGCCCTTCTAGCAGACAAGCCAGATATTTTTCTTGAAAAGACAATGCTCTGTATCTTGTGGCCCATTTTCATTTTGAGGCTTTCTCTCTCACACTCTTGGACTTATTAATTAAATTTCATATCATTTGCATTATTGCATCCTTCTTGTTTCCTTCTTTTTGATGATGACAAAGGGGGAGAAATCAGGCCTTTGCTAGCTCGTTGAGAATGTTTAATGTTTGTTATTCATTGAGAATGGCTATTTGACACTTTAAAAATGTTTTATAATAGTGCTGGTGTTTGTTTAGCCTTGGAAAGGCTGAAATCTTCTTTCTCTGCAAAGATTCAAGACTCATAGTGTTGCCATCCATCAAAAAGGGGGAGATTGTTGAGTCTTGTTGAATCTTTACATGTTTTGATGATGACAACACTATAAGTCTTAGTGGTGTTCAAAAATATCTCTGTGAAATAAAAAATAACAAAAATATTTTTTCTGTGAAAGTGAACCAAGAATATTTTTCTGAGAAGAATAAACCTTCATTTCACTTTAGGTATTTTCAGGGACTGTCTTCGTGTTGGTTGGTACTTCGTCATGTTTTTGTATAACACCTCGTGTCGCACTGTTTGCCTTCGTGTCATTTTCGTTTTAGTACTGTTTGTGTTTTCAACACGCCGTGTCGTCCTCTCGTACCTCGTGTTGTTTTAAGATGTGTTCTGTTTGACCTTGTGTCGTAGCACTTAGTTGCTCATCTCGAGTCAGTCCTCTATGTTTTGATCTTGTGTCTTCGTGTCAATCACTGTAGTTCCTCGAGCTGTTCTTCTGCTTCCACTGTTTCATCACGTGTTGTTGAAGACGTGTCTATCTCATGTCTTCGTGTCGTGTTTCCTAGACCTCGTGTCTTTCCTGATTTGCAACCACTTCGTGTCATTTCTGTTGCCTTCTTCGAGTTATCGTCGGCCCGTGTCGTCCTCGTCTTCGAGTCGTTCGAATGTTCGAACAGCGTTGTACTCGAGTTGTCTTCGTGTTACCCTTGTACTCGTGTCTCCGTGTTGCCTTAGTATTTGTGTCTTCGTGTTAGTTTTGTTTTTTATGTCTTCGTATTATTTTTATGTTTGTGTCTTCGTGTTGATTTTCTTCTCTTTAGACTTCGTGTCCTTCTCACCTTGACCACACTCCGTGTCAATTCCTGTGTTTCGTCTTCGTGTTGTTTTCAACTCGTGTTCGTTTCTGTTTTCGTCTTCGTGTTGTGGTCAGCTCGTATCGTTCTCTTTGCTATTTGTTATGACGAGTTGCTTTTTACTTCGTGTCGTTTTCTCTATAGTGTTAAGCGTTATTACTATGTATCCCGTGTCGGTCTCTTCGTAGTGTTTGTTCTGTTACAGTGACACTTCGTGTCGTTCTCGTTTCACCTCATGCTATCTTCATCCGACTTCATGTCGTCTTCGTTGTTGTGTTAATTGTGTATCTCATGTTGTTCTCTTTTTACCTCGTGCCGTTCTTATCTGACCCCGTGTCACCTTCTTTGTTGTTTTAGCCTTGTTACCTCGTGTCGTTTTCTTCTTACCTCGTGCTGGACTTATCTGACCTCGTGTCATCTTCCTTGTTGTGTTAGCCTTGTTCATTGTATCTTGTTTCGTTCATTTCCTACCTCGTGTAGTAGTTACCTTGTGTTGCTATTACATACCTCGTGCAGCCTTAGCTTTAAATGAGCATACAGCGAACTCTGAATGATTAATGGTGTTAATCTCATTACAGGTCCGAGGAAGAACATTCCACACACCTGAATTGCACGTGATCCGAGACAAGAGGAACCAATCCTATAAAGACACGTGGCAGGAAGGCTCTGGATCGAGCGTGGGAGGCACACGCGTTTTGTGCCCTATCCACCTGCTGCTGCTGCTATATAATGCAACATTCGTCCACAGATGAAGGATCATCGAAGCAGAAAGCCGGAGGAGTAGAAAGCCCTTCGATCTAGAAAAAGAAGAAAAGAAAGAAAAGAAGAGAGCAGAGAAGAGAGTGAGAGCAGAGAAAGAAAAAGAGAGAGAGATAGTGCTCGTGTGAAGAGAGAAGAAAGAGTGAAGAAGAAGAAGTGCAGCAGAGAGTGAAAGAGGAAGAGAGCAGAGGAGAGAGAGAGAGAGAGAGAGAGAGAGTTCGTGGAGAAGAAGGACGAAGCTATTGAAGATCTGTCTACTGGACCGTGGATCAAATCCAGGTCAGTCAGCTCCATTGAGAGCCACATCTATGTTTTCATCTTTTACAGCTTTCTGATTGCTGTGTCGTTTTCGTTTATTGTTTTTCCTTTGTTTTTCTGATTATCTTTGGTCTTCCGATTGCCCTGCTGGGGATCGGGTTCCTCTTGTTGGTTCAGGAGAAGGGAGATCTGATCTCCGGGTTGCAAGTGACAGGTTGTCACTTGTGGGTTTCCCTCTAGTTAGAGGAAGGGAGGCTAGTCCTCCGGTTCTGGGCTTGTGGTTGCAGGTCCAGGTGTCCCTCCTGGTCTGGAGGAAGAGAGGTCTTCGACCTCTAGTTTCCAAGTGGCTGGGAGTCACTTGGGTGCCCCTCCGGTTCGGAGGAAGAGGGGAGGCTGTTCCCCTAGTCAAGCTGTGTGGCAGCAACTGTTTGCAGACTGAGTCTGCTTGGCTCTAGCGTTTGCTAGTGAAGCCTCACTCCGGTTGGGAGTGAGGGGTGGATGTAGGTCTGTGGACCGAACCACCTAAAATATCTTGTGCAGTGGCTTGCTTGATTATTTGATTGCTTCCGCTAGATGCTTGGATAGGCACGCCCATGAGGTTGTATTTGAGTTGAAATGAATTAGCTCTATCCTGTGCCGTTTTCTAGCATCCTTATTTTAATTTGGCCATATTATGTAGAAGGATACATTCACCCCCCTCTGTATCCAGGCCAAGCACCCTAACAATTAAGACTCTAGATTGATGGCGTTCGGCCGCTAATTTTCATCCCATGTGATTTATAGCACTCTCAGATCGACGCGGCTTCGTCAGCGATGGGAGGAGGTGGCGTCTCTTCCAGCTTATGGATCCCCGCCTCAGAACTTGATTTGCTTCACGAGCAACTTGCTCGGACTACGCAGCGTGCCGCGGAGGCAGAAGGAATGCTCTCTATACATGTAAGAGTTTCAGTGTTGAGTTCTCCTTGTTTATACCTTGCCACATATATGAGATAGTATATCTGGCAGGAAAAGGAGACGCGAGAGGTACTTGCCCATGCTGCATAGAGAGAGGCTAGGATAGCAGAGCTGGAGGAGGAATTGTGGCGTCGTCCTGATGATGATTCTTCCAGGGATGCCATGGAGCTGAGAATCACCCTTCAATTAGAGAGGGAAGACCGTGAGAGAGAACGGGCAGAGAAAGAGAGGGACAGAGAAAGAGCGAGAGCCGACAGATTGGCTGAAAGGGAGGAGCGAAGGGTCATGGAGGCCCAGTTGTTCGAACTCCGAACCAGCCTTGGCCTCGCTGAACAATGGCTGAGAGATGGTGAGGAGTGCTACCGAAGAGCACGAGAGCGTGGCTTTCGTGTCAGTAGCTCCTTTGCTGCTCCCACGGATCAGCGTCGGGGTGTGGGAATGGGAAGAGGTGTACAGAGCAGTAGAAGTACCGCTTTTCATAGTTGGGTAGCACCCTTGAGGGCGTTTTGCCCGGAGAGTGGTGGGACAACTAATGTAGAGAGAGAAGGTGGAACTTAATGTACAATTCCTTATTTAAGAATGGAATAAAAGGTATGATTTTGTTTGATTTTCATCTCACTCTTGCTAGCTTGAATCCCTGCACGCATCATTGAAACAAACAGGTCAGTATCTCTGTTCTGACTTGGCCCCTTTCTCAATAAGTAGGTGTTCACTTCAACTGTCCTTGATAATGGGTCAAGGGGCCAAGCCTTTATTAACGAAGGCAAGAGAAAGATGCGATAATGATGAATGTGACAGACAAGCACACTAATGCAAGCGGAATTTAAAAGTGAAATGCTGCATACAAATGCAATCATGCGAAATGATTTTTTTTATTTTTATTTTTCTGGCATTTTTTTTTGTTGTCTTTGTTATCATTCTAATTTTTTTGTTTTCCAAATATCTACGTTTTCTCTTTTTTTTCTTTTTATCATTTTTTTGTCGCTAACGCCTGATGAGCACCCATATGGCACCTTACCTTCATGAGAACAGGGGTTTCTTACTAACCTCCTAGGTATCCTAAGTGCACATCTAGGTTGATTTGGGCCTCTAGACCCCTCGAATGATAATCCCGCCGGCTAAGACTTACCCTGATGACAATACCGCCATGTCATGCTTAGGCTCCCAGTTGCTTCCGACCACAGGGATTCGCCCAAATGGTGTTCGAGGTAAATGATTTGCCCGACCCGGGTCTGTTTCCCCACAACTCTAGATGGTACATGATGGAACACCCTGGAACCCTAACGACTAACCGCGCGACGCTGACCCGGAATCAGACGCCGTCGCACCAAGAGGTGACGCGCTTGCATTGACCTAAGCCCAAGGTTAAACAAGAAGACACCCAGATGGTAAACAGGGGTCTTGACCAGCCAAAAATACAGAGACTCCTTCGCAGCGATAGCTTCTGCTTTTCAAAGTAGGCAACCATATGTTTGTATTAAAATAAGGTCGCAAACCTTGGCGGGTTTCGCCCTTCAGACAATCCGTCGAGCTTTCACCTTTAAAAGAAGAAGGAAGAGCGTAGGGGATAAACCTCCTGAGAGGATCGGCAAAACCGTTAACCCGGCGAGCCAATAAGGGCCCTTTTAACTCTTTCCTTTCAGACAACTTCGGACCAAATCCCGAGCATTTACATTCTATAGCCCCTTTTGTGGATTCAGACTTTTGCTTTGAGGGGTTTCATTTATCGCATCAGGCACGGTCATGATGGGGGCATCCCTTGCCCCTCCACTTTTTTGAGGCTCGGATCGTCGTCGGCTTATGCCATTATGTTCGTCATGTGTTTGTGAGTCTAGTCATGTAATTTTTATATTTTATTTGAGTCTTAAACCATGTAATTTTCCTATTATTTGAGTCATGTACCTAGGTTAGTAGGTTATCTACCAAAGTCTTGTGTCATTATGTTGGTTTGTTAAGCTATTGGGCCCAACTAGTGGGCTAGGCCCAGGGGCACCCCTCCCTTGGACTGCTTTGGTCATTAGTTAGCTTGTCAGGGTCATTATAGTCATATGAAAGTATGGAGCCTATAAATAGGCCTCCCCTCCCTCTCATGGTAACAACTTTTGATGAATCAATTTGAATAGAAATATTTCCCAAGTCTCACTCCCCTCCACTAAATTTCTCTTCTCTCTCTCTCATTATCTCTCTCTCCCTCTCTCTCTTCAAGAAGGGGGAGCACCATTCTCTCTCTCCTCCCTCCTCCCAATCACTCCCAACCCCCACCTACCTCCATTAACTCCACACAACTTCCCAAAGCCCCTCTTTACTCCACTTCTAGTTCCAAGAACCCTCCACCAATCTAAGCCCAACTTCCCAACCACCACCTACCCCCCTCCACTTCCCTAAGCACCCCACCACCTTCCCAAGGCTGAATTAACCTCTCCCAAAGCCCAAATTCGAAATTCCCTCCCCTCTCCCATCCCTCCCACACCCTAGGTCGACCCAAACCAGACCCCCCTTGGTCTGGTCACCCTCCTCCTCCTCCTCTCCATCTCACCCTCTCTCTAGTGCACACCCACCCCTCATCTCCACCTCCAGCTGCTCCAGCCCCCCTCTCCATCTATCCTTGCCACTCCAGACCCCCTGAAGCCCTAGCCACATCCTTCCCATCTTCTCCAGCCATTAGCCAACCGCCCTCTTGCTGAGTTGCCCCACTCCTACATCATTTGCCACCATCAAGTTGCAGCTCCATCAGCAGTTCGCAGGCAGCAAGATCGGGTCCTGGAAGCAGCTTCATCTTCGACACTTCTCATCATCTTCTGGTGGCATGGCATACACCGTTGGAAAGGTCGTCCAAGGAGCTTTCTAGGCGAGGTGGTTTCATCTTCGTCCAAGCACCGAGCTGCCGGTAGGAGCGATTCTCCCTCGATTGCGCAAGATCTCTCAGGCAGGGAACCAGAGCGAGAGTGGAAGCTCGACCACGAAGAATATTTTAGGATTCAGATCAAGTGTTCTTCATAAAAAATCTTCCCTATCAAGTCCTCTTTCATCCTAAAGAAGCAGAGCTACATTTGGACACCGGCATCTAAAGTTACGAATTTTCTACTCCAAGTGTGTCAGGTCAGTTTACAGGAGCCAGAACTGACACCCCTCTACTCATCTGATCATCCCGGTCTTTTCTGACATCTCCCGACCACGCCGTTGGTGCCGACAGAAAGAATAGTCTACCACGGTTCCAACGGTTCAGGTCTCGTCTCAATCATAGCTTGGTAGAGATCGTGGCACCCTCTGCAACCAGCCACATTGTTCTGCACCAGACAGAGGCAGAACCAATCAGTCCGGTTCCAGACTCTGCCCCGACCAGCAACGACTTTACCAAGCTCAGCAAAAATTCAGAGATCATTCTTGTTCCGTTGCAAGCTTTTGGCGCAAGTCTCATAAAGTTCGGAGCTCTGTGGAATTTTTGGCAGCATCATCACCGCCCCGCTGTCCGGCAACTCTGAGATTGGCAGAACCGGCAACGCTCCGAACGTCGGGTTTCCTTCATAACTCCCCCACCCCGCTTGGCCGGCTGAAGGCCCCTCCCTGCGTGGAGGTAGTTTTGGATGTAATTAGATTAATCCCCACCCCAAGATCACCCCTCCTGCGAGAGGCGTAGTGTTGTACTCTTTGCACTTTCAGGTCAAGCTACATCGCCGCGGCGATCGAGTGTATACCCTCGCCTCCCGGCGCGCCCTCGTCTCCAAGCGGGATCGGTGTCTTCACACCGATCAGGTGAGCCTCTGATACTAACCTTTATAGCCTTACTTCTGCGAGTTTAGTATTGCTTTGATTGCTCGTCGGACGGTGAGAAGAGGGCCCGTACTTGTATGCTCTTTTGTTGGTGCCCACCGCGGTCCGGGAGAGAGTGCCACCCCAAACCCCGCCCTGTGGGCCAGCCGCCCACTAAGTTGGGAATCCTAGACTCTTTGGGGTCAGCCTAAGCCAACTAAGTCTTTTAGAATCATTGGGTCCCGCCTCGGACCCTTGCCATCATTCCCCGGCCCCGTCGGGTGATCGCGTGTGCCGTGTGAGTAAGACGCTATTGTGAGAATCATTGGAGTGCTTGTATGCTTGCGGGCCTAGGTCCTAGGTTGCTCATTTCATGCTTAGTCATCCTTGGGCTGTGCCACATCAGGTGATGCGACACGCCTAAGGATGATGATGCTCTGATACCAATTTGATGAGACACGACCCCTCGGACCTAGAACTGCAAGCAACCGAACCGAACGGCGGACCCACTCAAGCGGGTTCACCCGCGTCGTGCACACCCGGTCCGTAGGCGGACCGGCGATGATGGGGAGGGTCCGAGGTTGGACCTCAAGGTTCCAAGGGTATGGCCAGCTAGGGATGGTCCCCAATGGGCCAGGGATGCCCAATTTCAAGGGCGGCCGGCACGCCGAGGGCGTGGGTTGTAGTGTCACACTCTCAACTCACTCCGCGGTGTTCACACAATTCAATGGCGTTTGAGATCGGGCGCTCACCTCACCGCCGACGGTCAACTAGAAAAAATACTAAGACAAGCAAAAGTAAAACCAGCAGAGGAAGTGGCCAGAAGCTCACTTGATCGGCGTGAGGACGCCGATCCCGGCTGGAGACGAGGGCGAGCGGGTAAGCGTGGGCTACCCGCATGCCGCGCCGATGACGCTTCGGCCGCTTACCTGCTAGTACAATCACTACGCCCTCACAGAGGGGGTGGACTAGGGGTGGGGAAATGAGGTTACAAACCAAACACTACCTCCACGCAGGGAGGGGCGCTAAGCCGGCCAGGCGGGGAAAGGAGTTATGCTTGATTAGTGCCGATGAAGCACCCCGCCGAATCTGCCCAGGTCTGGGACAGCAGGACAGGGGGTCGGTGTAGTCGTCGCTGTGCACTCCTCCGAACTCCGAATTCAATGAGAATGGCACTGAAACGACGCTGACGGATCCAGGCACGTCTGTGAGTTTTTGTGGGCAGTCCTAAAGTCGTCACCGGCTGGGGCAGGCTCTGGAACAGGGCCGCTGTGCTCAGATTCGTACTGTTCCCAGAGTGCAGTAGCAGATCGATGTAGTCACCACGACAGCTCCTGAAGTCCGATTGATGCGAGACCAAGTCAAGGACGACCGTGGACAAGTCTTCTTCGAGCAGCAACCAAGCAGAGCACCAGACGATGTCGGGGTGGCGAGGGGAGTCCGTTGAGTAAGGGGGGGTCAGGGCAGGACCTGAACGATCTGTTCTGTGCGCCCGGGAGAGAAAAATTGGAAAAGGCTCTTCCTGATGCCGAAAGCGCCGCTTGTTGGTGATGGTAGATGCCTTGTGGTAGCAGCTCTGGGCCAAGTGGCGCCTTTAGAAGTTGAGGGGTGTGGCTGTGGTAGCTTCTGCACTGCAGCTCTAGTCTAGGTTCTGGTCCCGGTTGCGCAGTCGGACGAGAATGGGCACCACGATCTGTAGTGAAGTCAGAATGAGACGATTCCACCTCTCCTGCGAAGAAGACTGAAAGACCTTTCCGGTGATGTATGGTGAACTTCCAGATGATGTCGGACAGCACCGGGGCAGTCTCTGCAAATCGGGCTCCAACTGCTGCCTGCGAACTGAGATGGATAGGGTGATGAAAGGTGATGGGAGACGGAGTAGATGGGGTGGAAATGGGGTGGATGGGTGTGGGGGTGACACCTGACTATGTGGGGGTCTGTTAGGGGGTGATTCAAGGTGTGGGAAGGGCAGAAAGGGGGCTGGGAGGTGGTCTAGCAAGTGGAGGGAGGGGGAGATGCGAATTTGGGTTGGGAAGGAGAGAGGGAGGAGAGATCTCTCCTTTGTTTTGAATGGTGGGTTAATGGAGGGGTTAATGGGGGCCTAGGGAATGGGAAGGGTTGCCTTGGGGAGGGGAAAGGGTGCTTGGGGGAAGGGATTCTCCCTTGGGAAAATGAAAGGTTGTATGGGGAAGGGGAAAGGTTGCTTGGGAGGAGGGAGAGGTGCCTAGGAGAAGGGGATTCCACCTAGGGGTTGGAGGGGACTTAAATGGGAGGTATGGGGAAGGGGAAGGGGTCTTAATTAGAGGTGAATAGGGAGGAGAGAGAGTGAATTTCGAATTTGGGGGTGGGGAGGAGAGAGAATGGGGTTCGCCCCCTTTAGAGAAAGAGAGAGAGAAATAGAGAGAGAGAGAGCTAGAGAGGCACAAATTCTTGTGGCAATTTTTTCAATACTTCATTAGCCTCCAAATGAGGGATTGGGGTCCTATTTATAGAAATCCCACATTTTCACATAAGTCCCTGACTTTTGGACTACTAACACTTAACCAAGGGGAAGGGGGCGCCCCTGGACCTAGCCCATATAATTGGGCCCCTTAACCAACATAATGACTCTAGACTTAGGTAAATAGCTACCTAACCTAGGTATTGGACTCAAATAAAAGGAAAAGTACATGATAAGAAAATGAAAATTACATCATATGACTCGAAATAACGTGGCGGACAAGATGTAGCATAGCTGGCGAGCATCTTTATCCTCGAACAAAGGGGAAAGCTGGTGATGTCCTCATCATACCCCCGGGGTGCGGAGAACTCGACTCCGTCGAGTATGGGCCCACCGGGGGAGCGGTCCTCCAAAGCAGCTCAGGGCGACCCTCAACCTCCAAACTCAACCCGCATCTGCGACCAGGGGACGGTCCTTCATCCTCTCAAGGTGGCTGGGGCACACCCTCTTGCTGGCGATGGAACCCTGCTTGCATAGTATTGCCCCTATGTGCACACGTCAGGCTCTCAAGGCTATTTTGTGGTGGCTCTCCGGGGTGTCCCTCTTAAAGGAAGGTATAGGCTCAAAGCACTCACTAGGATCCACCGCGGTGCCCATATAGGGTGCCGGGTCTGCCACGTGAGAAGTGGGGTATATCCCATAACCCATTGGTAAATTCAATCCACAAGCTGTGTTGCCAAAGCCATTAGGAATAGGGAAAGGTCCAAGTCCTCGTGCCCTCGAATGGGAGGACCCTAAGGTAGAGCCACTCCGATGCCATCATCACCAAATCACCTACTTGAAATTTCAAGTGGCGCTCGTGAGCTCTTATCCGCTCTTTGTGAACCTCACCGCTTATTGTGAATTGCTTGCGTGTATGCGTATGCCATGCACTACGATGCGGTGTGGGTGTGAAGAGCTTGGTGTGTAAAGGTGGACCGGGGCAACCATAAATTGACCTATCATGCTGTGATGCCATGTGGACCTTGATGAACTTAGGTGGACCGGGGCAACCATTAGTGGCCCTATCATGCATGGGCTTCATAACAATGGTGGGAGGGCCATGGTATCTGTAGGAGAACCTATCACACAAAGTGGTGATGAATGCCGGGAGACCTGGACACCCATAGATGCTCCTAACATGCATATGATCAATGATGAATGAGGGAGGACCAGCACATCCAAATGTGAGCCAGTCATGCATTGGGCCTAAAGTGTGCATGACATGTATGAGATGACTGGGCTTACTAGCCCTACCAAATGATGCAAAATGTAGTGGCACATGCATTCCCATCCAAATGGTTTCTCTTATGTATATGGCTTGGTGTGAGAGTTTCCACTCATAGGGGTCAAAGGGGTCTAGGAAAATGGAGTGGGCTTGGTCCAATAAGGTCGGTTGGGGTAGGAAAAGGTTGGTGGTGAGTAAGGTGGGGGGGTATAGGAGGGGATTGAAGGGGTCATGGTAAGGGTCACCTAAGGAGAGGAACTCTAGGTCCTCATAGTCCTCACAACCATTTGATGGCGGACTCTCCTCCTCTAGTAAAGTGATTAGACCAAAGTTTTTGGTGGGATGGTCGGCCATGAATGGAGGACTAGATGTTCCACCCGAGACAAGCAACTCTAGTTTGTGGATAGCAACAGGCTCGTCGGGTGTAGGGAGGAGTAAAATAAGGTCGCTAGTGTAGCAACCCACAGTGTAAATGGAGGAGATGGATCCGACACATAGGTGTAGGAGGTCAAGGCTCCTAGGTCGGTCGGCTACTGTAGTCAACATGCCAGTTAGTTCCATTTGCCAAGCTATACCCTTAAGTAGATCCCCTAATGTTTCCACTTGATAGGATGATTGGATTGTGGTGTGATAGGTGGATAAGGGTACTATGGGGAGGTGTTGTTCCATGGAAGGGTAAGCAAGGGGCAGGATAGGGTGAGCCCGATTTTCCACAAGCCATCTAACCAAGGGCCCACTTATGATCAGTTCACTCCAAATTGGGGGTGGCATGAAAGGTGAAGTTTCTTCCTCTTTTTGGCCATGACTTTCCTCCAAGATGGGGAGTGGTTCTGGGGTGTTCCCTACTAGGGGGTCGGGTGTGGGGATCATGGTTTCCTCTACCAAAGAGGTGAGTAGGTCCTTTGTGGGTGGGGTGATGATGACTGGCATGTGGTGCTCTTTGGGTGGTGGGTAATGGGGGACTTGGGATAGAATGGGGAGGGGTAGTAGTGGAGGCCTAGGTTGGGCATCTTGTAACTCATAGGGGAGGGTGCACCCAATTTGGCTCAATGGGTTTTCTTTGGGAAGGAATGAGTCCTCTTGACCCAATTGGGCTTCATATTCTTCTTCCTAATCTAGGGGAGCCTCGTAGACTTCGGTCACCTCCTTAAGTTCCTTTTGGAAAGGGGTGGGAGGAGGATTTGTGGGTTGGGTGGTGGCCAATTTGGTTTGAATGGTGGTGGTGATCGGGGTTGGAATTATTTGGGGTGGTGGAGTTTGGGCCCTAAGGGAGGTCTTGGGTTGACTGGGAGGGAAAGGGGGAGTGAAGATCTTCTTAATCTCAATCCTCATCTCTTCCCATGGGTATCTGGGTCCTTTGGTTTCCCATCCAAATTCATCCCGAGGTGACCAAGCTCTAGGGTCGTGGTTCCTTTTTGTTTCGAGCCGGTCAAGTCGGGTGGTGAGGGTATCAAGATAGTTATGAAGCTTGTTAGTGACAGTGTAAAATCGGTCCATGGATATTTGGGGCATCTTCCTAGGGTGGTCATGCAATGGAGTGATGGAAAACATGATGCAAGGGAGACTCAATTGATAATGCCCTAGGACTAGACTCGTAGAGACAAGTCTAAAACTTGCTCTGATACCAATTGATGCAACACGCCTAAGGATGATGATGCTCTGATACCAATTTGATGAGACACGACCCCTCGGACCTAGAATTGCAAGCAACCGAACCGAACGGCGGACCCACTCAAGCGGGTTGACCCGCGTCGCCCACACCCGGATCCGTAGGCGGACCGGCGATGATGGGGAGGGTCCGAGGTTGGACCTCAAGGTTCCAAGGGTATGGCCAGCTAGGGATGGTCCCCAATGGGCCAGGGATGCCCAATTTCAAGGGCGGCCGGCACGCCGAGGGCGTGGGTTGTAGTGTCACACTCTCAACTCACTCCGCGGTGTTCACACAATTCAATGGCGTTTGAGATCGGGCGCTCACCTCACCGCCGACGGTCAACTAGAAAAAATACTAAGACAAGCAAAAGTAAAACCAGCAGAGGAAGTGGCCAGAAGCTCACCTGATCGGTGTGAGGACGCCGATCCCGGCCGGAGACGAGGGCGAGCTGGGAAGCGTGGGCTACCCGCACGCCGCGCCGATGACGCTTCGGCCGCTTACCTGCTAGTACAATCACTACGCCCTCACAGAGGGGGTGGACTAGGGGTGGAGAAATAAGGTTACAAACCAAACACTACCTCCACGCAGGGAGGGGCGCTAAGCCGGCCAGGCGGGGAAAGGAGTTATGCTTGATTAGTGCCGATGAAGCACCCCGCCGAATCTGCCCAGGTCTGGGACAGCAGGACAGGGGGTCGGTGTAGTCATCGCTGTGCACTCCTCCGAACTCAGAATTCGACGAGACTAGCACTGAAACGACGCTGACGGATCCAGGCACGTCTGTGAATTTTTGTGGGCAGTCCTGAAGTCGTCACCGGCTGGGGCAGGCTCTGGAACAGGGCCCCTGCGCTCAGATTCATACTGTTCCCAGAGTGCAGCAGCAGATCGATGTAGTCACCACGATCGCTCCTGAAGTCCGATTGATGCAAGACCAAGTCAAGGACGATCGTGGACAAGTCTTCTTCGAGCAGCAACCAAGCAGAGCACCAGACGATGTCGGGGTGGCGAGGAGGAGTCCGTTGAGTAAGGGGGGGTCAGGGCAGGATCTGAACGATCTGTTCTGTGCGCCCGGGAGAGAAAAATTGGAAAAGGCTCTTCCTGATGCCGAAAGGGACGCCGCTTGTTGGTGATGGTAGATGCCTTGTGGTAGCAGCTCTGGGCCAAGTGGAGCCTTTAGAAGTTGAGGGGTGTGGCTGTGGTAGCTTCTGCACTGCAGCTCTGGTCCAGGTTCTGGTCCCGGTTGCGCAGTCGGACGAGAATGGGCACCACGATCTGTAGTGAAGTCGGAATGAGACGATTCCACCTCTCCTGCGAAGAAGACTGGAAGACCTTTCCGGTGATGTATGGTGAACCTCCAGATGACGTCGGACAGAACCGGGGCAGTCTCTGCAAATCGGGCTCCAACTGCTGCCTGCGAACTGAGATGGATAGGGTGATGAAAGGTGATGGGAGACGGAGTAGATGGGGTGGAAAATGGGGTGGATGGGTGTGGGGGTGACACCTGACTATGTGGGGGTCTGTTAGGGGGTGATTCAAGGTGTGGGAAGGGCAGAAAGGGGGCTGGGAGGTGGTCTAGCAAGTGGAGGGAGGGGGAGATGCGAATTTGGGTTGGGAAGGAGAGAGGGAGGAGAGATCTCTCCTTTGTTTTGAATGGTGGGTTAATGGAGGGGTTAATGGGGGCCTAGGGAATGGGAAGGGTTGCCTTGGGGAGGGGAAAGGGTGCTTGGGGGAAGGGATTCTCCTTGGGAAAATGAAGGTTGTATGGGGAAGGGGAAAGGTTGCTTGGGAGGAGGGAGAGGTGCCTAGGAGAAGGGGATTCCACCTAGGGGTTGGAGGGGACTTAAATGGGAGGTATGGGGAAGGGGAAGGGGTCTTAATTAGAGGTGAATAGGGAGGAGAGAGAGTGAATTTCGAATTTGGGGGTGGGGAGGAGAGAGAATGGGGTTCGCCCCCTTTAGAGAAAGAGAGAGAGAAATAGAGAGAGAGAGCTAGAGAGAGGCACAAATTCTTGTGGCAATTTTTTCAATACTTCATTAGCCTCCAAATGAGGGATTGGGGTCCTATTTATAGGAATCCCACATTTTCACATAAGTCCCTGACTTTTGGACTACTAACACTTAACCAAGGGGAAGGGGGCGCCCCTGGGCCTAGCCCATATAATTGGGCCCATTAACCAACATAATGACTCTAAACTTAGGTAAATAGCTACCTAACCTAGGTATTGGACTCAAATAAAAGGAAAAGTACATGATAAGAAAATGAAAATTACATCATATGACTCGAAATATAGTGGCGGACAAGATGTAGCATAGCTGGCGAGCATCTTTATCCTCGAACAAAGGGGACAGCTGGTGATGTCCTCATCATCAGGTCATGACCAGGCTTTTCTCTTGATTTTGATTTTGTGTTTCTTTTTGCGAGGAAGATATAGTCGTTTGACGTTTGTGAGCTCCCCTTCGTATGCCTGCGGGGACACTGCCCTCTTCTCGTGCTATGATCGATGCTCGATGAAATGGATCCTACTCTTGCCCTTGGGGGTTTGAGTTTTGGTTTCTCATGCTCAGCGTTTTAAGGGCGCCGACTGTCTCATTTGGCCGAAGAGAAAAGAATAAAGATTACAGCTTCTGGAGATCTTCTGGGTGAAGCCCCACTGTTGGTGATGCTACCAACTTTTTATGTGTGGATAAAATACGTAAGTGAGTACATGTTGGCTTCCTTTGAGCGTGCATAGGCCGATGTGGCCGATAGGGATCTCCACGGTTCTGGCAAACCAAGACCCGGGGCCTAACACGCCTTAATGGGCCCTATCCTAACATGAAGGTTGGATGCAGGGACTTAACTACATGGTGACCACCAGGCATCGGCATTTTGAATTTTCCATATTTTTAGTGATTTTCAATATTTTTTGTTGTTTTTGATGTTTTCTGTCTTTTCATCATTTGTTTGTTTTTGACGTTTTGGCACTACGCTAGGGGTAGTACTTTTTAAGATAAAGCCATTCCAAGGGTGGATAACTCAGTCCCCTCGGCGTTGATTAGCTTGTAGGCGTTACCGGGGTACACGGCTTGAATTACAAATGGTCTTTCCCAATTGGGTTGGAGCTTAGAACGCGGCCCTCCAGGTTTGACAAAAAATCATTTTACGACCATCTCACCGATTTTGAATTTTCTCTCAACGACTTTCTTTTGGTGAAAGCGAGCGAGTCTATTTTGATACACACGCGCATGCTCGGCAGCGGCCAGCCGCTTCTCATCCAAGAGTTCCAACTGGGCGAGGAGTGAATTACGACGGTTGTAGAGGGGAAATTCCTCGTCCAATTGTACCTTGAGAGAAGGGATCAGAGTCTCGTACGGGACTACCGCTTCCATACCGTAAGCAAGGGCAAACGGAGTCTACCCGGTGGGGGTACGGATTGAAGTGCGATAGGCCCATAGAGCTTCGATAAGCTTTTCTGGCCAGTCTGAAAACTTACTGGACTCGCATGTTTTCTTGATGAATTTGATCAATGTTTTATTGGTGGCCTCCGCTTGGCCATTACCCTGTGGGTAATAAGGTGATGAATGATGCAATGCAATTGTGTACCTTTTGCAGAGGTCCTGAAGGTCCTGAGAAATGAACTGTGGCCCATTGTCGGTGACGATCGTGCTTGGGACGCCGAAATTGGCGAGGATGTTCTTCATGATGAACTTGCATACTGTTGACGCCTTGATTTCCACGTAAGCTTCGACTTCGGCCCATTTGGTGAAGTATTCCGTCGCAGTAAGGATGAAAGATTTTTGTTTGGTGAGGGAATTGAGATCACCTAGGGGACCGATGATGTCGAATGCCCACATGGAGAAAGGCCATGGGGAGGATATTGGATGAAGTGAGGAAGATGGTGAATGGATTTTATCGGCGTGAAGTTGACACTTGACACACCTACGGACATAGACGGCACAATCCTCTTCATAGTGGGCCAGTAAAAGCCTTGCCTAATGATCTTCTTGGCGAGCATCTGTCTATTCACGTGGCCACCGCACACACCCGAGTGTGCTTCTTCTACGCATTTCCAAACCTCATTGTCGTCAAGACACCTTAACAGAATGCCAGTAAGGCTCCTCCTATAGAGTAGACCTCCAACCAATGTGTATTTCTGAGCCACCCTTCTTATGGCTTTCTTATCTTCTGTGATGGCTCCTTCAGGATAACACTGATCTTTACAATATTTGACAATTTCATAGAACCATGGTTTCTCATCGTTAGCCAGCTCTTCTTCGACTTCTGCCAGCATGATCTCCCTCTTCTCAAGAATTTCTCCCTTCTGGATCTTCTGTAGGGCTCGTTCCTTGATCTTTAAGAGGTAAGGGTCCTGAACGGCAGGGACAAAACGCTTGTAGAGAATGATGGATCTAAACCATGCGCCTAAAGGGAATTTGAAGGATGACGCCAAGGAGGCGAGGGCATCGGCCAGAATGTTCTATTCGCGAGGAACATGGACAAAGATCAGCTTGGTGAACAATTTGGCATAGGCGGAGACCAGCTCCTGATAGGGTTTGAGCTTGGGATCGAGGGTGCGATATTTGGTAAGCACCTGGCGGAGAACGAGTTGACTATCACCCACGACTCGCAACTCAGTGATATAGAAAGAACGGGCTAGTTCCAAGCCAGCTAGAAGAGCCTCGTATTCAGCGATGTTGTTGGTGACTGGGAACGCGAGCTGAAATGCCTCTGGGATGGTAACGCCTTCAGGCGTTAGAAGGACAATGCCGATACCCTTCCCTTGGGAATTTAGAGCTCCATCAAAATATAATTTCCACATTGGCTTGTCGGATTGGGCGATGGACATTAGTTCCTCATCTGGAAACTCTGATTGGATAGGGTCAAACTTGGGGAGAGGATGGTGGGCGAGATGCTCTGCTATGGCATAGCCTTTAATTACCTTTTGCTAGATGTAGGTGATGTCGAACTGGGAAAGAAAACTTTGCCAGCGTGCTAGCCTATCAGTAAGGACGGATTTCTCCAGAAGAAACTTGATAGGGTTCATGCGAGCAATCAAGTGGACCTCATGAGCCAAGAAGTAGTGCTTCAATTTCTGCACCACCCAAACAAGGGTAGCACAGGTTTTCTCCATGACTGTGTACTTCTGCTCACAGGGATTGTGAAGTTTGGACAAGTAATAGGTTGCCCGTTCCTTGCCTTCTTCATCAACTTGTGCGAGGACAGCTCCCACGGAGTCGTCCAAGACGGAGATGTAGAGGATCAGAGGTTTTTCTGGTTTGGGTGGAATGAGAACGGGTGGACTAGCCAGATATTCCTTTAACCCTTCAAAAGCTTTTTGGCATTTAAAATTCCAGTGGAATTCTACTCCTGGCTTGGTCAACTCATAGAAAGGTCTACACCTTTGTGAGTGCTGAGACACAAATCGACGAATAAACTGTAACCTCCCGATTAAACCTCGGACTTCCCTCAAATTCTTGGGAGGTGGCATATCCCTGATGGCCTTAGCTTTGTCGGGATCTATCTCGATCCCTCTTTTACTCACAATGAAGCCCAGTAATTTGCCCCGATGATACGCCAAACACACACTTCTTCGGGTTCATTTTGAATTGGAACTCCCTTGATCTCTGCAAGACCTTAGCCAAAACCCTTGGATGTTCCATCCTGGTCCTTGATTTCACCAATAGATCATCCACATACACCTCCAGATATATGTGCATCATGTCGTGAAATATGGCCATCATAGCTCTTTAGTAAGTAGCTCCAGCATTCTTTAACCTAAACGGCATGACCACGTAACAATATGTTCCCCAAGGTGTAGTGAATGATGTCTTCTCTTGATCCTCTTCTGCCAAACGAATTTGATTATATCCTGAAAATCCATCCATGAATGAGAGGGTCTCATACCCCGCTGTGTTGTCGATCAACACATCAATGTGAGGCAAGGGAAAATCATCCTTTGGACACGTGCGGTTAAGGTCCCGGAAGTCGATGCAAATCCTGACTTTCCCATCTTTCTTCATGACCGGGACAATGTTTGCCACCCATTGAGGATAAAGGACGACTCTAATAAACCTGGCTTTATGGAGCTTGTCGACTTCTTCTTTCATTTTCAAAGCCATTTGACGGTGGAAACGCCTTAACCTTTGTTTTACCGAGACGGACCCTGGTTTTAGGGTTAAACGGTGTTCGACCAGGGTTGAATCTAGACCCGGCATATCCTCGTAGCTCCATGCAAACATGTCCTTATATTCCTTGAGAACTTCAAATAATGCCTCTTCTTCAGAGGGTGGTAGATTATCACTTATGAGGATGATCCTATGGTCTTCCTCAGTTCCCAAGTTGACTTCTTTGGTGGACTCTTCTACGGCGGTTGACGGCTCGTCGAATCTCCTTATTCCACTAGCATACGCGCCAGCCGCATCCTCATATTCTTCACCCTCATCTTCAGTAGGGTATTCTTCATCTGTGATCTCGTAGACTCCATACCCCTCATTAATTGTGCAGTTGCCCTCACATTCTATTTCCGGTAGCTGGATGGGATTTTCTAGCAACTGAGGGACGGCAAGAAGGGCCTGACACCTGGCGGCTAAATCCAGAAGGAATCGATGAGGGATCTGCCTACCCTTGGATTTCTTCCTAGGTACTACCTTTGAGTTATTATTCCTAGATTGACTGACATTATTTACAGAAGAAGAAAAAGATGAAGAGGATGGTGAAGAATGTACAGGGGAAGACCCCTCAGAGGAGGGGTAGAAAAGGTCGCTCATCGGACCTTGGACGGGTGGTCCGCAGGGCGGGGCGCACCCGTGGGAGATGTAAGAAGTTTCCTCAACGAAGATGTGTTGTTGAGGAGTTTGGAAATTGACGTTTTTTTTTTCGTTTTCATTTTTGGTGACAAAACAGTGGAAAGAGATCGGGGGAGCAGAAAAAGTGGTTATGGCTAGAGGATTGGTAGGCTCGTAGAGCAGATCATGATTGAAGACCTGGCACGGGTTGAGAAACCCGCGCAGGTATGTAAGTAGAGAGGGGGATCTGGGAAGATCATCAGACAACCGTCTAGCCCAGGAAGATGACAGCAACAAAGGTTGCGACGAGTGAATGGAGAAGATGATGGCTAATGAGTCATCGGTGGTGATGGCGGATGAAGATCCACTGGTGACAGGGTCCTTCGGGCGAGGACGAGGATAGTCTGGGACCTTGGCAACAATAATGATATTTTCTGGCATTCCGGAGATCAATGGCAGTCCTTCAAGCTGGGGAGACGAGAACATCCTTTCCAGTGCAATGGAAACGTCCCGTATATGAAACCATTTGTCCCATTCGCATTCGGGTCTTTGATCTTGCCTCTTTTGGTGACCCTCGGACATTTTTCGGCTGAATACACAACATGCGACCCCCCATGTGCTTCCTGCGGATAATCCCCCATATGAATAACGGGCCCTTTATTGAAGTGGTTTGATAGGGTCCATGTGAGGGGCTTCCAATCCGCCTTGAATGGTCCTTTGAAGCCTAGGCCAAACCTGCGGTTCGGCCTAATCTCCTTTGGTGGTTTCAACCTACCTTGTAGCTGTGCACCCAGACCTTTGCCCTGTTGATAGCCGATGTTTCTCATAATCTCCAACCTTTGGAGTGAAAAGGGAGATATGGCGTTGTTGCCTTGATCGGCTTCTTTGGTGCTAGCGGAATGTGAGATGAATCGCACACGTCCAGCAATGACAATATGGGCCGATGAGACGGCCAAACAGAGGGCAGAGAGGTGTTGATAGCATCCACCGTGTGAAGGACAGGTGTGCTGACTACTTTAATAATTCTTCCATTGTAAGGAAACTTCAAGCACTGATGGTTGGTGGAAGGCACAGCATCTATGGCTTCAATGTAAGGGCGACCCAGTATGGCCTTGAATGTTGGGTCCATGTCGAGTACATGGAATTCCGTGGGTACTGACATAGGACCTAGCTCTATCCTTAGAATAATCATCCCTTGCGGCGGCCTTTTGCTATTGTCATAAGCCGTGACTGTGATTGAAGAAGGTCTTATCTGTTTCTGTTCGACCCCACACAACTGAAGGGTGCTCATGGAGATCACATTTATGGACGCACCCATGTCTACAAGGCATGGGTTTATGGATACCCCATTAATTTTTATTGAAACACACAATGCATATTTCCGAGCTTCCTTGGGAGCGAGCTCATAGTTGTGGAACATGATGGCCGGTTGTGTGTCCGTTGGGGTCAGGACGGCAGAAATATTTTCTACAGGGAGGTCCTCATTCACCATGACCTTTTGATGATACTCCATTAAGGCTGCCTGATGGGATGTGGATCTCTGAAGCAGCTCCAGGATGGAGATCCGAGCAGGCGTCTTGTCCAAGTGTTTCAACAAATCATATTGTGTTCCAGGGATAGATCTTTCCGGTTGTTCTCCATCGTCTCTCTCTGGCTGAGACTGCTTGGGATTCTGATTGTTCTGGGAGAAAACCCTGTGGAAAATCCTTCCACTCCGGAGCACCATTGCCTGTGGCTTTTGTACCGCTATAGGGGTAGCAGTGAGTTTTAACAGAGGTTTGAGGGATGGTGGAGGTAGAGGGGATATCGCACGGGTTATGAAGGATAAGGGGTCTGGATGGTGGAGGTGGAGGCAAAGTGGAAGTGGGTAAGGTTTGGAGCGGGTAATGATGTTGAGATGGATGGTGGATGATGAGTGGTTTTGAGGGCATTGGCGGTGGTATGGTGGAGACAGGCGAGGTTACGTACGGTGGACGGGTGATAAGGGGCTTAGAAGGCATAGGGGCAAATGCAGTGGAGGTGGATGGTAAAGTGGGGGAGTGAGAGAAAATGAGAGGGTGTGAGGGTGTAATGAAGGGTGTTGGCTTATAGGTCATTGGGGTGCGAATGAGAGGGCGTGGTGGCAGTGGGAATGGTGAAGGCGGTATTAACGCGTGTTGATGAGAGAGAGGTGCTACCCGGGCAAGGCGAGGGGGTTGCATGATGATGGGGTTGGCGGTAGAATGAATAGAGGTACTCTCTGGATGCCACACCTACTCTCTCCCAACTTCCGGGAAGGAGGAGATGGGGTTGACCTGATGATTAGGGTGTTGGTGCTCCGGTAATGGATTCTGGATTATGCCCATGTTGGGCTGTTGTGGTTGGGCCTGCTAAGGCTGTTGTTGTTGTTGTGGTTGTTGCTGTGGCTGCTGTTGTAACTGCTGCTGTTGTTGCTGGAACTGTGGCCTAGGAGGAGGTCTCCTAGCATTGAGAGTGGTGACGTATCGCCTCATTTCATCCCAGTCAATCCCGCCTTCATCATTCGTATCGTGGATGTAATCTTTAAACTGAAAGCAGTTGTCCACTGTGTGTCCTGGCTGCCTGTGATAGACGCAGTATCTGGAGGTATCAACATTTGGGGGCCACACGGGCCTTTCCCTTGGTAGGATGAGTGTGTTTGAGGCCATGAGGGCGTTGAAAATATCCGCCAAAGTTTTTGGCAATGGTGGGTAATAGGCTCTCTTGGGACCAATCGGCCTCCTTTGTTGCTGTGGGGGACCGTAATTTCCTGGGGGTGGAACTTGGTTGTACTGAAGTGGTGGTTGTTGTTGCTGGGGTCGAGGTTGTTGCTGGGGTTGGAGTAGTTGAGGCATGTTATTCTGAGGTGGATCGTTTTGGGGTGGAGGACGAGAGGGGAAGGGACCTGGTTGGAGGGGAAGTCGGGGCATTTGTGGGAGCCTTGGGTTGACTGCATAGTTGGCGTTGTTGACCGCACTCACTTGTTCATTTGTTACGACCCCTTCTGTTGCTCCGCCTGGGACACCAGCGCCTGTCTTTCTGACCACCGTGGACTTCGGCGGCTCAAACATGTTCATAATGGGGGAGTCTTTTAACTGGGTTTGGATGTACCGGGCTCTTTCATAGAGCTCTTCCATGGTGGTGAGCTTATTCATGGCCAAGACATGCCTGAACTGTGGGGTCGCATTGGATACGATCAGCTTTACTTGTTCAGGTTCCGAGAGGGTATCTCTTATTCTTTCTGCCAGAGACCTCCATCTATCAGCATAGCGGACAAAATCCTCGTCGGACTTCATCTTTTCGGCCACTAGGTCGGTAATGGAGAGAGAGGGATTGACCCTATCCCGATACTTTTGCAAGAACCTTCTCTGGACTGTTTCAAAATTCTCGGCCTCGCGGGGCTCCAAAGAATAGAACCACTCTAGCGCAGGACCGTCCAATGACCTCCAAAAGAGGTATGCCAGGGATCTCTGGTCGTTTTACCAATAGGATGACTCATACATGAAATCCTTGAGGTGAATGAAGGGGTTGCCAGTGCCATTGTACCTGCGGTATGTGGGCATTTCAGAGGGAGGAAGATGGATGACCGGAAGGATTGGCAAAGCAACCTCCGGGGTGGATTTCACGTCCACCATTTTCTTCAAATTCTGAAACTGTTCGTCCATCCTATTGAACCTATTGAGGAGCGATCGGGCGAGCTCCTCGGGCGGTGAGGGTGGCACTTGCCACTGGGGAGGAAAATGTCTCCCGGAGACTTGAGGGGGAAACCCTGAATGAGAGGGAGCTGCCGGGCCGCCGATAGTTGGCCCCGGCTGAAGCGGTATGTGGGGAACAACAGGGGTTTGAGATTGCGAAGGGAACTGGAACGAGGGTGGTTGTTGGCTCGCTTGCCCTTGAAGCGAGGGAGATTGGATGGCTTGTGCTAGCGAAGGAGATGGAATGGCCCGCACTAATTCTTGGAGAGGTGCGATGGCGGGAGTTGATTCCTGGGGAGCGGGGGAGACAGATTTCCCCTTCAGAATGTCCTGGAAGGCCCGGAGCTGCTCAGAGGTAAGCTCCGTGTTGGCGAGGACACCTAGCAAAGAGGAGATGTCCTGTGGCGGGGATGTGTCCCCTGTGTTAACCTGCACCTCACGTGAGGGCTCATGGGAAGGACCCGCGTCCATAGCATGGACTCGCGGCTCGACTGACTCACCACGACCAGGGTGGTTCTCCTCAAAAGACTCGTGAATCATGCTCACAGTTTTCCCGGAACGCAAAAACATATACTAGCAAGCAAATAGCAGAGATTATCAAACAAGTGGATGCCTTTACGCCCCTTTTTTTGTGTTTTGATTTTGATGATTTTTTTTTTTAACCAGATCCGAAGTTCACACAAAATAGGGACCCTAGTTCGTTTTTGTTTTCACCACCGTGTCAGCTAGGGGCTCTCGTCTCACCACGAATGGGTCGACTAACTCCGGGGAACTTCAATGGTACAACCGGCCCAGTGAACGAAGAGGAGATTCTTCGATGTCAGGGACTTACGGAGGTCCCAGTGGAGGAGATTCTAGTCCGTCGAGAGGAATTCCCGAACGGAGAGTCCTTCCTTCACCGAGAGAGGGTGATCCTTAGAAAAGAGTAAAAAAAGGAAAGAAAAGGGGGTAAATGCATGAAATGCGGTGCTGGATAAAAGATATGTAACACACAGATGGAGCAGAGATAAGCACACAAATATAACAGATGTATAGCAGTGATATAATAAGAATATAACAACAATAAACAGATAGAGGAAGATATATCCGTTCTACTTTCCAAGACAACACAGACTTAAAAATGACAAAAGAGGGGACTAAGGGGCGTGCACGTGGTGCACGAAGGGGATGACACAGCGCACGCGGGCGCAATAAGAAGGGGGACACACGAGGGTGCCAAGGGGAGGGAGCACACGTGGGTGCCGAGTGGAGGGGCACACGTGGGTGCCGAGATAACGTAGACCTCGAAGTAATCACAAAGGACCGGGGGAGTGCACGAGGGAAATGATGTAGCGCACGTGGGCGCAATAGGGAGGGGCACACGCAAGTGCCGAAAGAAGGGAGGCACACGTGGGTGTCGAGAGTTCAAAGGTAACCCAAAAAAGTAAAAAGAAGGTTTCCACCGTGATCGCCAATCTGTGGAAGCCGAGTAATCCACTCAAGGAGAAGAAAATGAACTAAACTACGGACTATCAAGCGACTAAAAATTAAGAAGGATTATGGAACGTGCCAATATGAGGAAAGAGCATACGTAGGATGCTAAAGGGGTGTGATCGCCAGAGGGGTTACCTCAAAGAAACGAAATGATCGCGTGTACCTTGTGTTGAGCGTGGAGATTGTGAATCCCCGAGAGCGGGAAATGGCAGGTTGCTTCTTCCTCCCCCTTCGGCCGGCCGACGGAGAGGGCTTTCCTCAGGTACCCTTGCAAAACAACGATAAACAAGTAACGAGTGGATCAGAAAGACGAAGGTGCAGTATTCAAATTCTAATGATGCAAGTAACGAAATGATGGCAAGATACTTGGTTGGTGTTATCTTTTAAATCCCTCTCGGACACGAGTAGGAGGAAAATGCTTATGATGAATGGCAATTATTCCGACGTAGAAACGGAAAAAGACTCCCTCATAAAAAGGGGGGGGGTAGAAGATATGATATGATGAATGCAAGATAACTAGGAAAGAAGAGGAGAGAATGGCATATTGGATGGTCGATGGCGAGATCCGGCGGAGCTTCGGCAGCGTAGGGACGACGAGGTAGCGCGGCGGGCGAAGGCGGCCTCTCTCCTGCGAGCACTGGCACCCGAGGATCTAGCAGGACCTCCCCTACAAAACACCCACGGGTTAGGGATAGAATCCGGCAGCCTCTCGGCGCTCTTTTTTTCGACCCTGAACTGAGGGGGGTAGGCCTCTATTTATAGAGGTCGGGAGGATGGGGGCATCCAGAGGCCTGGACGCCTCCATAACTTGGATTTTCTTCAAACGACAGACTGAGCGACGGTCAGTCGATGGCCGGGGGTCGCCCGTGATCTAGTTGATGGAGGCGTCCAGGGGCCTGGACGCCTCCATAACTTGGATTTTATTCAAATGACAGGCTGAGCAACGGTCAGTCGATGGTCGGGGGTCGCCCGTGAGCTGGTTGATGGAGGCGTCTAGGGGCCTGGACGCTTTCATAACTTGGATTTTATTCAAACGACAGGCTGAGCAACGGTCAGTCGATGGCCCGGGGTCGCCTGTGAGCTGGTTGATGGAGGTGTCCGGGGGCCTGGACGCCTCCATAACTTGGATTTTCTTCAAACGACAGACTGAGCAATGGTCAGTCGATGACCGGGGGTCCATAACTTGGATTTTCTTCAAATGACAGACTGAGCAACGGTCAGTCGATGGCCGGGGGTCGCCTGTGAGCTGGTTGATGGAGGCGTCCAGGGGCCTGGACGCCTCTATAACGTGGATTTTCTTCAAACGACAGACTGAGCAACGGTCAGTCGATGGCCGGGGGTCGCCCGTGAGCTGGTTGATGGAGGCGTCCAGGGGCCTGGACGCCTACATGAAATTATATATATTTTTTGTTCAATCTTATATATATATTTTTTGTCATTATTTTGTATTGATGGAGGCGTCCAGGGGCCTGGACGCCTCCATGATGACCCCCGGATTCCCCCGAAAAGGGCGTCGGTAGTCGTCTGTTAGGCATTTTCCTGGTCCCGGCAACTTCTGATGCATGCGATTGATGTTGATGCCGTTCGAATGCCGCATGATTTCCACAACGAGGCGGTTTTCAGATGCCGAAGGAGAGTTACGCTACTCGCCCAGAAGACGAGAGAAAAAGCCGCTGCGGGGCGTCGCGTGGTAATATGAGATTTTCTCAGGGGACGTCAGGAATAGCGTGTCTACAGGGTTTAGATGCATGCCTAGGGGCTTGGGGATGGATTCCCCTTTGTTTCCCCATCACCCGGGGGTGATCGGGGCGTGGATCGGTGTTTTGGATGGTTTCCTGCCGTAACGTTCTCGGGAGGGTGTGACGGTCATTCCAGTGACCGTTACATGTGTGTAACGCGCCTAGGTAGGGGCGTTACATTCCCTTTGCTTTGGGCTTTGGCATTCATGGGTGTGACGGTCCCACGATAGACCGCCATAGTCGTGTGACGCGCCTGGGTGGGTGCGTCACATCCCCTGTTACCCAGCTGAGGGCTGGGGGCGTAACGGCCCCCGACGGACCGTTACATGCGCGTAACGCGCCTGGGGTGGGCCGTCAGGGTCGTTCTAACCGTTGTCGTTTGACCGTTGGGTGTCTGTGTGTGTAACGTCCTGGGCCAAGCGCGTTACGTCTGTGTAACGTGCTGGGGCAGGCGCGTTACATCCCGTTTTCACGCTGGGAGCGTGAGGCGCGTGTGACGCACTATGGCGAGCACGTTACATCTACGTAACGCGCTGGGCCAGGCGCGTTACATTCGTGTAACGCGCTGGACCAGGCGCGTTACACTCTGCGTTCCCCAGGCCATGTGACGGCCTGCGTTAGGCTGCCAGGTGGATGTGACGGTCTCGCCTAGATCGTTACAGCCCTGTGACTGTCTAGGGCTAGACCGTCAGACATTGTGTTACACCGAGGTGAGTTTTTATGTTCTCCGCCTTGTTCCGCGATGTGTGGATCCCCGGTCGACCCGGTTGGGACCCAGTGGTCGACTTGTGGTCTTGTGAGTGCCAGACACCCATGGGATTCTGTGTCCGTGTTTTGAGGGTGTCTGGAGGACCGTGTTACCTCGTTTAGCGTGCCCGTGGGGTTGAGAGTCCGGGTGACTTCTCGCGTGTTGGGCTTTCGTGTTACGCTAGACCGAGTCACCGTGTGTCGGTGGGTGTGTGGTGGGGTTTCCCCTGCATGCCGTGAGTTTCCTAGAAGATGATTTCTGAGTGGGCCATGTGGTTGGCCTTGGACTGTGAGTCTAGTTATCGGCGCGATAGCTTGTGCGTTGCCCCGGGAATCGTGCTTCTGTGTTTTCCGTGTGGCCCGTGTGGGTGGCCTTAGCCCCTTGCATTCCCTTCCCGAGGGAGTGGTCTTGGCGGCTCGAGAGTTGTCTCGGTACTCGTGTTACCGTGGTTTTAGACCCAGCGATTGGACTAGATTGACGGCCTTGTGCTGTTGCGTACAACGGTCTTGACCCCGAGTCTTGTGACTCAAGGACCGTTGGCTGTAGTGTGTCTAGAGGACTGTCAGAGTCTAGTGGCTTAGTGCCACTTGAGTTTTCTCGACTCTCGTGCAGGGTGCGTGCGTGGCCGTGGACTGCAAGTCCCGTTTCCTCTCCGACTGTGGTCACCGTGCGACGGGGCCGGTACGTGGGGTGGTCCCCGTACATCGTCGGATGCGGACGTAGTTTTTCGTTGACTTGAGAGTCTACTCCTTCAGTGACCCTCCACTAGTCATAGCCTACCAGTATGCGTGTGCTGGTCGCACCAGGGAGTGGTATACGGGCTTACCCTGAGGACGGTTTTTAGACTGGTTTTCGTCGGGCCCCTCGTCACATTAGAGTCCAGTGCCAGGGGAAAACCAGTCAGAGGGCCAGACCTAGGACGCGTGGTCTGTGTGTGCACACGTGGTTGGGGGCAGTGGACGCACCTCGACGGGCGTGACCCCAGCTAGTCACCTATCGTGAGGTTACTTACGCGGTGTTCGTGCCTTTGTTAGGCTCTACCACATCAGGCAGTTCACCTGCGGTGTGGTGTAAGTCGTCAGGGGACGCTACTGACTATGCTTCTAGTGGGAGGTACTCCTGTCGAGTCGGGAGTGGCAGACTGTTAGTTTCCGTGTCCTTGACCTTCGGGTTTTCGGTCGCGTCGACCGTTGTGCTTTCGGTTGTTTCGCCGTGACGCGGGTGTCGGTTCTCGTGCCGCGAGACTAGTGCTAGTAGCTTTACTGGGGTTGTGTCTTGCTGTGCGATACCCGTGACCAGGTGGTCGGGGTTGCATCTTGGATAGCGTGTCCAGGCTGGCCGTGTCCTGTGAGACAAGCCTCCACGGCGTGGTTACCGTGGGTTTTTACTTCGGTAGGTGGTACTAGCGTGGTTCGGTAGCTTCGACTGCGTGATCGAGGTGTGCCTTCTGGTATAGTAGGAGTAGCTGTAGTGCTGAGTTTTTGATCAGCCACCGGTTTGCTGTTCCTGCTGTAGTTGTAGCTCTCCTTTCCGCTACCGCCGTTGTTTCCGGTTGGGGTTCTGCGGGATCCCTGCTGAGTCTCTATTTTGGAGACTCATTCCCTACTTTTCAGGTGTGGCGGTTCTTCCCCGAGGTTCGAGGGTGCAGAGCGGAGGTTCTCAGTTGCCAGCTTGCCGGGCCGAGTGTTCACTTGGCATGTGGTACATTTTTACAGCTTTAGATTGTACTTTCTGTTGGACTGGACTCTATTATAGCTATAGTTGTTTATTTATTTATGTTAATTGTTGAATTATCCTACTTTATTTCCTATTTCTTTGTGCCTCCACACTCCTTTTAGCCCTTCCGAGCCCTCCTGGCTCGTGGGCGGCGGTTCGAGTCTCGGGTTATCGGGCCTTCCCGGTAATCGGATTCTCGGGGCGTTACAGCATCTCTGAGCTAAATCTTGAAGAAACATATCTGGAATGGATTTAGAATGACACATCGCAGGTGCGATGCAGATGTGGATGGGCTGACAATACTAGAGCTAGACTCTACCCCAACTGACTCTACCAACCTAGGGGACTCTGAACACTGTACATCTAACCTAGGAGATAAGAAATCTACAGGGAAAGAATCAGGGGCCTCAAGCCCCTGGGAAGATGGACAGAATATAGCGTAATCCTCCATTGAAACCTCAGTTTTAAAATTGGCATTTTTTTTGGAGGTCGGAGGAAATCATGAAGCAAGAGGGACTAGAAGAGGAAGGAGGAGGAGGAAGTTGCATGGGAAATAGAGTGGGGAAGAGACAATCGAAAAAGGGGTCGGAAGATGAAAACCACATTTCGTGGAGATTATTGGTACAAGGAACAAATAGAATTTCAAGTGGTCTTTCCGTAAAGTACGGGTCGACCATAATCGGAGGGGAACGGGGAATAAACCCCAATTGTTGAAACATGGAGGCAAGGCAGGACGGGGACAAAGAAAAGGTAGTGATGGAGCTCCCCACTTCCTGCGGCCTCCGGTAAACTGGCTCAATCGGAGAATGCTTCGCCAGCTGCATCTTCATCTTTTTTAGACAAGCTTCTTCTTCACGGAACATCTTCTCAAAACAGCTGCAAAAGTCATCCATATCACCCACCAGCCCCTCCAGCAGCGGTGGTGGGTCAGCAACAGTAAACGTGGCATCGATCTTCTCATCAGAACAGGGCGGCGACCTCTTTAGAGTGCCAAGCTGCAACGGACCTCTCACGAAATGTTGACGGTAATCCCACGTCAGTGGCCCGGAGTCTCCTAGTATTGACAGTGCAGACTCCCGGTAGCCAAGGACTCTTCGGCTCATCTTCCTGCCCCTAGGGATGGGATTAGTCCGCCCCTGCAACTGCGCGCCGAGGCCCATGCCCAGCTGATAGCCCAGTTTCAAGATCATATGCCACCCTTTTGAATCTCAAATTTTGGACTTGATTTTCACATTTGTTGGTGCAGTGGCGGGCTTGCGTGACGCATATGCCCATGGGAAGTTCAAGTCCATTACAGATAACACTGGCTTGTTGCTCAGCCATAATGTAGGCAGAATCTTATCAGCGATTGCATCAACAGTCTGGATGGTGGAAACACTTTTTACCTTGACTACCCGCCCCTGAAATGGGAACTTGAGGCATTAGGGGGCAGTCGAGGGTACTGCATTCAAGCTATCAATCCACGGAAGACCCAGAATAGCCTTAAACATTGGCTCTATGTGCAACACATAAAATTCTACGTCCATCTGCAAAGGCCCTAGCTCGGCTTGAACCGTCACAACCCCGTGACAAGCTCTCTTGGAGTTATCGTACGCTGCAATGGTTGTCGGCGTCGGGCGCAGCATGTCTTCAGATATGTTGCAGGAATGCAACGTGCTCAAGGGACACACATTAATGAAGCCCCCGTGTCCACTAGAGCTGCATCAACGGCCACTTTATTCAAAGAGATTGTAATGCACAGTGGCATCTGACGTGCCTCTGGGGGTGCTAACTCTTATTCAACAAAAGAAATAGATGGCCCCCTTGTGATAGTGGCCAACACCGACGGAAAACTATCTACCGCCATGTCCTCGCTAACCACAACTTTTTGCAGGAAAGCCCTCAGGGCATCTTGGTGTAGCGTGGACCTTTTAATTAACTCCAGGATTGAAATCTTGGCCGGCATCTGGTCCAAGTCCTGTAACAGATCATACTTCGTGCGAGGCACGGGGTCAACTTCTTCTGCTTCAACTGTTAAGGAAGGAATTTGAGGGTTGGGTGCAGGTGCACCGGTGGAGGGGTAACTTCTATGAAATAAACGCCCGATCTGGAGGGTGTAGTGTCCTACCGGCACGGCCTCATATGGACTTCCAATTGGCCCAGTGGGATGAGTGAAAGGGGTAGAAATGGGGGTGAGGACGGCGGAGGCTGGTCTGGTGGGACCTAGTGGAATGGTGATTGGTGAAGGGTTGAGTGGAGGGATAACGACGAAGGGTATGGCGGGTGATGGTGGAAGGACTGGCAGGATGGTGGGGAATGTGGCAGGTGCGATAGGTGACCTGGAGGGAATGGAGGGTGGAGCGGTCAAGGTGGTGGGCCGGAGGATGGAAGGAACAGAAGGCGCGGGGGAGTTGGCGTATGCGTGGTGGAATGCCAAAAGATGAGCGGGGGTCTCATCATCAAAAGACCACCCAGCATTAGGGGCTGGGCGGTGAACAACATTTACTTGAGCCGGTGCCGGCGATTGTTGTTGCAGAGCGGGCTGGTGGTCTGGCATGGGATTTTGGTGAATCCCAAGTTTAGGTGGTTGCTGCTACTGTTAAGGTTGAGGTTGGGGTTGCTGAAACTGTTGTTGCTGCTGCTGTGGCACCTCCTGCTGCGGCCTTGCCTGTCTTCTCTTCTATTTGATATCTTCTATCAGTTTGTGCATTTGGGCCCAGTCAATCCTCTGCCCCTCATGCAAATCATACACTAAATCATGAAATTGAAAACATATGTCTATTGTGTGCCTAGGCTACTGATGATACATGCAATATCTTGATTGATCGATAGTCGGGTTCTAGTTTTGACGTTCCAGCGGGAGCTGTATGTCATTAGTGTACATTAGGGCCGAGAATATGTCTGGCAAGGTTTCAGGAAGTGGGGGATAGTGGGCTCTCTTCGGACCCGGTCGAGCAGGCCCATAGCCAGTAGGAGGAGGGACGTTGTGGTACTGGGGTGGCTGCTGAGGTTGTTGTGGTGGTGGTGGTGGTTGTTGTGAGTGTTGAGGAGCTGGAAAAGAAGGTCGGGGAGCTTGCGGAGTGGGAAGTGGGGGTTGCGGGGAGGTTGCGGGAAATGGGGTGGAACAGACTGGTTAGGGAACTGAATAGCCTACACTTGCTCATTGGTTTGAACTCCCTCAGTAACTGGGCCCTGGGACTTTCTTCTGGTTTTGGATCTATGGGCCTCAAATAGGGAGTGAATGGTGGAGTCTTTGAATTGGGTATGGATAAACTGGGCCCGACTGTACAACTGGTGCATATTTGATATATCGTTTATTGCTAGAATGTTCTGGAATGCCGGTGTAGCTTTTGAAATCAACAATTTAACCTATTCTTCTTCCGGATCTGCCCAGGCACACGTGAGACCATCTGCCTCCATCTATCTACATAAGTAGCTGTTGACACCTAAAATATACCAGAAGAGACCAAAGCAGATTCACATCTTTGAAGATCAGTCAAGGGCACAGCTCACGTCCCATCCTCGGAAGTTCCGAGAATCAAAATAGAAGAGACCCACTATTCCTAACACTTTCTTCGGCTAAAGCCATCCCTTGCTAGGCCGCTGTCCAGTACGGTTATCGTTCAGGTAGCCGGGCTGATAAAACCATACCAACATTCAGGAAATCATCTGTCTGCTAAGAAAGGATGCTCAGATAAGTCTGATTCTCCGAAGGCGGGATGCACAGTGCCTCACACGTGTTTGTGAATGCAAGGTGTTAAACAAGCCCCATGAAGTCTTAATATATATGCCATGAAGCCCACTGTCGGAAGGAGTCCATTAAGTTGATCCTGTGCCGAATGATAGGGAAATGGGCCAAGCCCAAATGTAAAATGAGACGCGCCGAGGGCTGCCCACGCCTGGAAGATGGACACTGGCGCGCCGGGAAGCTCAGGCCGAGAGGATGAGGGTCGTCCCTCTATAAGAAGGCTGCCCTTCGAAAGGAGAAGAAGGAGAAGGAGAAACAAAAAGAAAAAGAGAGGCAACAGGGGAGAGAAAATAGAGAAAGAAAAAGAAAGAAAGGGGGAGCTTGAGGGCCCTTCATAGAAGAAAAAGAAAAGAGAGAGACAGAGGCTCGAAGGAAGAAGCCAGGTGGGGTGTGCCGTTCGACGTCTTGAGTAGCTGCAGCTCCTCTTCCCCCTCTCTCCTCTGTCTGAGTAACATTCCTGTATCTCTGTTTTCGAGCATCTCTGCTCTTGTAGCACCGAATGCCAATGTAACCCTGTCCTCAGGGATAGAGTAGGTGCATGCTGCTTCTTCTCCCGAGTTGAATTCGTGTATGTTTTTTTTTCTTTTCGATGAAATAGTTAATGACAGATGGGTTGGGTTCTCCCCCCATCACTATACTTTTGTTTCTGCTTCTGCACTATATGCTATGGACATTGATGGCTGCACCTCTACGCATGCTTTACTGTTCCTAGTTTCTAATTATGTTGAACGTTCTTCCATCATATGATTCTTTCAACTCTACACTTACAACGAGAGCCTGAGATAGCCTATCTCATGGCTTCTCGTCTATGAAACGAGAAGGGACGAATCCGGATCGTGATGTTTCCGTGAATGGTTCTGCTCCTAGTGAGGCCCCAGAAGGAAGGTTATCTCCACCCCGAATCATCCTCTCCATGATCATCCAAAACGGTCTTCAGATTGTTGAACAAACCCCTTTTCTTCAAACGCCCAAAGCCCGGCCTTAAAACCCTTCCAAAAACCTCACCTAAGCCTCCCGGTGTGAACACCTCTCGGCGCAAGTCTCGCGCCGAGGGCTTGCCGCGCCGGTTGGGTTTTCTTCTTCGCGCCGAGACCTAACACCTTCTTCGTGCCAATACCTTTACATCTTCTGGCCACATCAATGCGTTTGTGCCAATGCCGCCATGCTATGCCAACTTTGTTCATCATACCCTGCCCTATGGAGACGTACTACCTTTCTCTCCATCCTCACGGGAGCCATATTAAAGGGGTTCATTCCCCTACATTCTACAACCCCATCAAGTCACGGGGCCCTGCCATTGCAGGTTCTCCGTTGACTGCAACGGGGATATCACGACAGGGGGGATAAAGTCCCATATGATTTAGAGCCCTTGGATCTCGGGCTATGCCCGGCTCTCATTTTGGTTTCCACTCCGACAGTTCGTGAGTGGACGACCTATAATACCCTTTTGGCACGCTCCCAAAATAAGGGGAGGTGCTGTCAAAATCTGTTCAGACCGTTACTCGATCGCATAGTATGATGTTTTCATCAGAATTGTGCATTTAACTCCCTAACTGCGTGGCAAGAAGCTGAGCTATGTCATCTCATGGTATCTTGGCCTCCACAGGGAACATACCTTATAGTTACATGATCTCCTTGGACCCCTTGGTGAATGAATCCACCCTCATCTTCTATCTCATCCTACTATCGCCACGAAATCCCCGTTGAACACAGAAGATCCCCTTGAATTCATTAGAATCCCTCATGATATCTGAAGAAAGCCAACAGAATGGCCACCGGCGCCACTGCCTCCCGACGCCACTGCCTCCCGGCGCCACCTCCTCCCAGCGCCAAACTCGCACCGGGTGAAGGGCACATCAGGAACCCTACCGCGCCGTATGCCTTGCCGCGCCGTATACCCTGCCGTGCCGTCTGCCTATATTTCTAGCCACACCGATTGCCCATCGCGCCGAGATCCCCTCGCGCCGATTCCTATCTGTGCCGTCTCACCTTATTAACAGGTGCCATCCAAAACCTGATATCTTAACAGTCCCATTAAATCCAAAAGCAGCCCAAACTCAAATGTCCCTTTCTTATCAACTTCCGTGTCGATCTTCGTCACCTTACGAGGGAATTATGGTTCTCCACCCAGATCCACAGAGACATATTAATGGGGGTCTTTCCCTACATTATATCGAACACGATGTTTCTTCCGTCACCCCACGGACCCTCGGAGTTCTGCCACTGCATGTCCTCCAATGGTCCTTTGAGGGGAACATCAACAAATGATATGGCAGCAGACACTGTAGCTCCACATTCAAATCCCTTTGGATCTAGGGCTACGCTCGTCTCTCATTTGGCTTTCATCCCGACATCTCGTGGGTGAATGACCTATATTTCCCTTCGGCATAACCCCAGACAAGGGGGCATGCTATTGGATTTTCATTGTAACATCGTTATCACGTCCCGTATAGTATGTTTCCCATACATGTTTTGCATCCCGTTAGCGGAGTTAGCATAATAGTCGTATCTCATTTTGCCCCCGAGGCATCCCTTCTTGGCAACTAATCAAGGGTTGTCCTTCCCTGGAAGGACGTAATTAACGTCATAGCCTTTATGGTATGACGGACTTTCGGTCCCGACACGAATATCACAATTGACTGACTGAGTCAAGTCGATCGCATAATAAATCGTCACCCCGGTGACTGGCACGCCTAATAAGCCCAGTAAAATAAACCCAAACAAAAAAACATCCCCACAGTAGCGAAGTCCTCATATGGCTTCATCTTCTCTGCTACTAAATCGGTGAAGGAATACTCCGGGCCCACCCGGTCTTGGAATCTTGTTATGAACTTCTCTTTGACCACTTTGAAGCTTTCTGCCTCCTCCAAAGGTAATGTATAAAACCACTCTAACGCCACCCCATCCAATGACCGGCAAAAGAGATACGCCATAAGGTGGTCATCATGCTGAAATTGTGCCGATTCATACAAAAACTCCATGATGTGAATGAACGGGTTGCCATTCCCATCGTACTTTCGATATGTAGGGAGCTCCGACTAAGGTGGGAAGCGAATGTCCTAGAAGTTAGGAATAGGGACATCAGCAAGAGACTGCGGGCCGACCCGCTTATGGAGGAGGTCAATTTGATGTTGCATGGCTGCCCATTTGTCGAGAAGTTCCTGTTCCCGGGAAGGAGGAGACACAACAGGAAAAATAGAACCAGACTATGGAGCTGAAGGATAAACTGACTGAGGGGGAAGCCCATAAGATGGATAATGGGCCAAGGAAGGGCCCATATCCACGTGAGGCAACTGGGCGGCCCCTGATCGTAGACGAATGAAATCAGTCGGGGCCACAAGGGCCTGATGCGCTGGAGAGACAGTGGTGTAAGGATCAACATAAGAACTAGAGGGGATCTGGGTCTTCCCCTTGTCAAGAGGCTGTTAGGCCGAGGTGGAGGCCTGGCCCATCTCCATGCTAGAAAATCGGAGGGTCCGAGGGTGAACTAGAGTGAGATCGATGGGTGCAGCGGAAACGGCCCCTGACCCAATAATAGGAGACGTAGTGGCGACAACAGACACGCCATAAGAAGGAACTGAAGATGGGGCATCCACTCCCTGCCGAGCTTGCCGAATAAGGTGAAGCTGAGTCGGATCAAGTTGGGCCATCATGTTAAGCATTTGATTGGCCGAATTCAGGGAAGAGGAATCAGAAAGGGAGGGCTGAGTACCCTCAACAACAATGGTCGAAAGGGGAGGGGCGGTCCCCTCTCCTCCCTGCACACGGGCGACCCTAGGCGGGTCCTCCAGAAGCCCCTGAGGGAGAGAATCCTCATGGGAATGTGAGAAGTTATAAGACGGCATAGTGGGTGATGAATCGTACAGTGGATTGAAGTAGGAATAGAAATGAGAGCTGCCCCTAGGAGAGGATCCTGAGGGTGTTAAGCAACTCCGCATGCAATGGAGACTAACACAAAAGAACCAACCTAACGAACTTCTAAACAGCCAATCAAACAAATGCACACCACAAGAGAGGAGAGAAGAGGCAATCAATTGACCAACCAAGTTAGATGATGCACATCAAATTCTTAGAAATTCTCACTTTGGAATCTTAGTGGATTAATTAAAATGGCAATTTTCCCCACCACAAAGGTACCTAACAAGGGGTGGAATGGACAACTAGGTTGACTCAAAGGGGACTCTCTCTCTCAAATGCAAACCCTAGATTGGTGTGGTACGGTACAACCTGTCTAGCGTCCGTGTGAGAATCCACGGCTCACGGGGACTTACGGAGGTCCTGGGCAAGGTCACCTAGTCGGCTCCAAGGAATATGGAGACGAGAGGATCTCCCACCTAGGTAGGAATGTAACTAATATTAAAAGTATGTATGGCCCTAAGTGCATCGGAGTGCATGCAAAGTCTAGCCTAGATCTATCAATCAATGATCAAAAAATATGAAAAGAATGAAGACAATCATGCAAGAGTATGATGACAACAAGGGGAGATTAATAGCAGCACCAAGTAGATGTGAAATAATATGAAATGTCAATCAAGATGAAGGCCTCGGGTGCACTGTAGCAGACATAAACGGTCTGCAGGAGACCGTGTAGGTAGGTCAACGATCCTGTGAGGGCTGTTCAATAGCAGGGAGTAATAAAATAGGACTAGCAATTAGATAGAAACTGGAATGGACTAAAGGAATGGGAACAGAGGCATACCTGACAGCGCGGTCTGTCGAGAGACCGTGTGAACTCTGGGACGGCCCTGCAAAGACCACAGAAAGTCAACAAAAATCATCAGTGTAAGGTAGAAGTGTACCTTAGTCAGCAGAAGTGGGTGGCTTATGTCAGACCGCGGGAACCAATGAACGGCCTTCTCAGGGCCGCTGAGTTTATCAGGCAGATAGAATGATGAGCGTTGGTGGTCAGAGCGGAGCGGTCAACCTCCGGCCACACAAGTAGGTGGACGGTTCTGAGATAATCGTGTACCCCTTCAAAGATAGAAATGAGAGGCAGACCAGAGAGCAACCTTAAATAACTCAAACACAAATCTTAACAAGGACAGAAGCTGGTCAGCACAACACTAACACGATGGACACTAGGAGTCCCACCGTGATCGCCAAAAAAATGGGATGTTGACATGTTTTCCCCTCCTTTTCTCCTTCCTTACCTTCCCTTTTCAAAAACAAAAAAAATGTAATGCCAAAACAAAGGAAAGAAAGTAAAGAAAGAGTGGAGGAGTGCGTGTGTGATAGTGATCGCCACCAAGACACGAAGTACCGAGGAGTACGACGTACCTTGGAAAAGGGGAGAAAGCACTCACCTGAAGATGCAGCGCTGCAGCAATACACTGTCCTGGAAGAACCGCCTAACGTATGGAACGGTCGCCTGACATACCACTCACAGCGCTGAAAAGGATGGGGGACGAAGACGATTCTGGCAGCAGAACGGTTCTCAGAGGGCCGCGCACAGGATCTGAACGGTTCTTGAAGGACCGCTCCGATTTGAAAACGGATGGAAGAAGACCGTTCAAAGCGCCAGACTCCAAAGTTGTAGGACCTGATCCTCCACCCCTTCCAGCCGGCCAGAGGGGATGGGCCTCATGCTAGTACAATGTTGACCTATAAAACATAATGGAAAACACAAAAAAACCCAAGATCAGAACTGTGAAGTGTAGTAACTATAAGAACGAACGAAAATGAACATAATAAATCAGAATGGGGGATACCTGAGAGTTTTTAAACCCCTAGGGGAGTGGAAAACAATAGGAGGGTGTGTATATATGATGTGCAAAAGTGAAAAATGAGGGAAAAGAGCGAAGAAAATGATGTATGCAATGAAGAAAATGATGGTGGGACTTTTAAAACAAAGACTCAAAAGCAACGAATACTCCCTGAACCGGAGACCTGAGTGGACGTAGAAGGCCTCCCTCCCTTACTGTAGGTCACTCGAAAGTTTGGCAGAGCTTCGCCGTCGACCTTAGATCTCCCCCTTTCAAAGCCTGGACTAAGGGTCCTATTTATAGAGCCCATAAACCTAGCCCTGAAATTAAGGTTTTTAGTGAAAATTAGGTCGAGATATCAAAAGATAATTCATAAATAATTGATTTATCTCCCACCAGGATCAAACGACATATCATTTGGTTGAGAAAATGATGGGAAAAGTTAAGGGTTTAGCCACGGATTGGAGAGAGAAAATTCATGAAAACCTCAAAAATCAAGCTATTAAGCGATCACTCGATAGGCCGCCCAGTCTATTGCATGGTCTATTGATAGACCGTTCAAGGCTGTCGGTGGAAATTAGATAAATAGTAAAATAATGCAAAATATCCATCGAACTGACCAACTATTTCACCGTTGGACTCTTATGGATTGAACAGTCTCGTGATAGACCACTCAATTCATGGGGTGACCCAACTCTAACCATTCATGGCCTGTTGGTGATAAATTCAAATAAAATAGATAAATAGATAATTTTCTGAAAAACTGACGCTCTAGGAACTAGACGGCCATATGAATACCGTTCCATTAATTTGGACGGCTACATAAGGATAGTTCAACAACATGTTAGTGGAAATTTAGAAAATCACCTAAATATCCAATAAATATATAAACGGCTCAATACCAACTGCTCATTGACTGAACGGCCATGTGATTGACCGTGCAAAGGATGGACGCTTGAAATTGATAAAATGTGATAAATTAAGCAAAATCAAGGCCCATTAAGTCCTGAATTGAAGCAGACCGAGTTAGGGAGGGAGGTACCCATAAAATAGGCCCAAGATATGCCTAAAAATGGCCCAACGAGCAATGGACAACCCGAGGCATCAATAAATGGTAGTAAGAGGAATGACTCAACTCATCGGCAAAAAACGGGTGTCAACACCTACGTTCTCCACCACATACCGGTAATCAACTTGTGTGAAAATCTTATCTCATTGCATGTTTGAGTGTATATAACATATCACCCTTCTTTTTGATTCCTCCTATGACCTTGTCCCTTGCTAAATAAAATTACTTTGGTTTAGACATATTTGTTACATGGCACATATTAAGGGGGAAGTTCATTTCATATCTGTGCATACACCTAGGGGGAGACATAACTGTGATTGGACTAATTCATTTCTTACATTCAGTACAACCACCCTCACAAATTACACTTTCTGAGATAAATGATTCAACCTAATAAGGATTACAGTTATTCTACTCATGTCATGCCTAGAGCTTTGATTACAGCGGAAGTCTAGCTCGAGAAACGTGAACAGCCGGCATGGTAAGTCTCTTGCAAGCAAGAACGATCAGAGCGCAAAATAATCACACATAAGAATGCAATTGCACAATATGTATTCAACTTCAACTTTCATTTCATTAATAATCAAATCGAATACTCAATTACAATCACTTATTTCAACTTCCTTCATCATACTAGACTCAAGAAAATAGAAAATTACATAGACTCAATCTAAACATGTAGACTTCCTAAGTCTTTACTCATTCTTCATTCACTCTCGGACCCGCTACTTGTATAACTTGAATCCGAATTTGAATCACTTCTATCTTCTGAAAAAGATTGGAAATAGGTAATGAGCACACTTGTCCAATAGGTATCTTCGCATCAACATGATTAGCACTATTAAGTAATTAGCATTTTAGCTCTAAAGAATACGGTAAAAATCATGCGAATGCGATGAAATCATGCGAGCAACCAAAGTAACAAATTAATCACATAAGATAGAATGAGAGCAAGTATGATCTAGCAAGAACGTAACAAGAACAGGATATTGGCCTTTTATCAACAAGAATTTATCAAGAATGTACTAGCAAGCCACATAATCATCACTCTAGTGTCTTTTGTTTATGAGCAAGTACTTCATGAATTTCTGTGGAATATCAAGCAAGAAAGTCATGTACAAGACTGTCATGTTATGCCGTGGATTTTCACTTATTTATAAAGAAAGTACTCCCTGCGTAATGCGAGGCCAGTAGCATCATACCCCATGGTTTATAATAGTATGTTTCTGACAATCAGCCGAGGGGACTAGCATAGAGCCCTTGAACACAATCAGTGCTCGATCGCATCTTCAAGTATAAATCAAGCTACCTCCACGCATATAACAATAATGTATGGCCAATAATGTAATAAGTTCAAACAAGTTCATGAAAACAATAATCAATGGATGAACGCTTCAATTTAAGAATGTGAGAGTCAAGAATGACTTTAAACAATGTTATGCCCATGGAAATAAATCGGCAGCATAATGCTAAATTTCTTACTTTCCATCAATTAAATTAGTTATCTTGAATCAATTTGGTAAGTTCTAGACCATCATTAATCCATCTAGAACCTTGAAAAATCAACCCTTGGGTCAAACCTCGGGTTAAAATTGACGGAATCGGCGTCAACAAAAGTATCAAATATATATATCTATGTTTAATCGTCTCTTGATAAGTGGGCTGCATGTTTGGGCCAAATGGGCCATGTTTTATCTTTTGTAGTAATTATGTGCCCAACTATTATGTAAGAGTCCTTTTTTAATTTGTGTCTTTTAGTCTTCCTAAGGGAGTTATGAGTGATAGGAAGTAGGTGTTAAGTGAGTTGTCTTTTGGTCTTCTTTGTGGAGTCTATATAAGTGTCATGTAACCTCTCTTTGAAAGTAATGAAGTGAGATTCAAAATATTTGGAAAACTACCTCCAACGTGAGGCCCCTGCCCCCCTTCTACCTCTCTCTCTTTGGAGTGGATTCTCCAATATCTTCTCTCCCTCTAGGAGTGGATTCTCCTAGGTTTATTTCTTCTCTCTCTCTCTCTCTAGGAGTGGATTCTCCTGGGTTCTTTCTTCTCTCTCTAACCTCTCTCTCTCTAAGGGGTGGATTCCCCTCTCTATCTCTCCCTACCTCTCTCTCTCTCTTTAAGGGGTGGATTCCCCTCTCTATCTCTCTCTACCTCTCTCTCTCTCTAAAGGGGGCGGTCCCCCCTCTCTCTCTCCTCCCCTCTCTCTCTCCCTTGGGCGACCTGGCCCCCTCACCTCCCTCTCTTGCCACCTCATCCTCCACCTCATCCCAACCCTTCACCTTCCCAAGGTCCACTAATTCCACCATTACTCACACCATATCCCCAAGCAATCTTTCACCTCCCTAGACCCCCTTCCAATCTCCAAAGCAACCTTCCCTCTTCCCCAAGTACCCATTCCTCTCCCCCACACACCCTTTCATCTCCCCTAGGGGATTTGAATTCCCTTTCCCCCCCCACTTGGTGCGGCCACATCCCCCTCCCCCCTTTCCCTTTGGCTTTGGCCGACCACCCCACTCCCCAAGCCCACTTGCGTCCCCTTCCCCACCTCCACCAAGAGAGACCGCCTCCATCCACCCCTCGTTTCTGCAACCCAAGCCCCATCCCCTTCCAGGTGCGTCCACGGCGACTCCGGCATCCCACGGCATCATCCTCATCGTCGACGTTGAAGATCTCCTTGTTCTGCTGCTCATAGACTTGTAGCAGAAACTATGGTCGAGTTTGCAGCGTCCACACTGTCATCCACAGTGCAAACCTGTCCCAGCTTTCTTCAAAGAATTCGTGCGCCTTCAAGTCCTCTTCACGTGCGAGGTAGAATCTTCTCATTCCGGCTTCACCACAGATCGCATTGCCCATTCTCGTGCGGCTGCGCCAGATTCAAGCCAGAACCTGAGGTCCGTTTGACAGAGGCTGCCCTGACTTCAACGGCACGATTCAGTATGAACTATATTCTGAGAGTTGGTTCTTCTCCAAGTCCTCGAATCTCCTGAGGTGGTCTCGCCTCGTTCTGACTTCGGCACAGTGCGTGGTGTTCGTTCTCCCACGACTGCGCAGGTCAGGGGCAACCCAGTCTGCCCAGACTGTGTGCCCACTTTGCAGAGCGTGCCACGCCCAACCTGTTCGTCATCGGCCCAGGACGTCTTCAGCAACATTGTGCCCCTTGACGACACAAAACCAACCCAGGTGGTTTCGTCCCATTCTGACCTTGGTCCAGAAAGTTCCACCACGGCCTGCGTCTCCCTGTCGGGCTGCTCGCCCAGAAATCAGAGGCTCACCACATCTGCGACCACGCCCGGCTTAGTGATCCAATGGAGCCCATCTTTTGAGGGTACTTAGAACTTTCTGTCAGCCATTCGACCGAGTTGGTCCCGCCTCGTTTGGAGTTCTGTGGCGAGCGTACTGGCGATTGTACCACGACTGCGCAGATCTGTCTAGCGGGACAGATTCGTGCATGACCTCTTCTTCGGCCGGCCACGCCCTCCAGCGACCTCAGAACAATGCCAAAATTTCAGGAGCATCTCTGGACTTCTCCAGCAACATTTTGGAGCTAGCGGCGTTACGTTCGGAGCCCCGTGCGTGGCGTACCTTTCAGAGCTTCGCAGTTCTATCCTATAGGATAGCGATTGGTGATGTCCGTTTCACATCAAATGGTATCAGAGCAAGTCGTCTTGTTTGTCCCAACAAGTCGGGGTTCTGTAGCTCGAGATTCCAGAATCAAGGTTCGAGGTCGAACCTTCTCCAAGTGGAAGGGTTTGACGGAATCGGCGTCAACAAAAGTATCAAATATATATATCTATGTTTAATCGTCTCTTGATAAGTGGGCTGCATGTTTGGGCCAAATGGGCCATGTTTTATCTTTTGTAGTAATTATGTCCCCAACTATTATGTAAGAGTCCTTTTTTAATTTGTGTCTTTTAGTCTTCCTAAGGGAGTTATGAGTGATAGGAAGTAGGTGTTAAGTGAGTTGTCTTTTGGTCTTCTTTGTGGAGTCTATATAAGTGTCATGTAACCTCTCTTTGAAAGTAATGAAGTGAGATTCAAAATATTTCGAAAACTACCTCCAACGTGAGGCCCCTACCCCCCTTCTACCTCTCTCTCTTTGGAGTGGATTCTCCAATATCTTCTCTCCCTTTAGGAGTGGATTCTCCTAGGTTTATTTCTTCACTCTCTCTCTCTAGGAGTGGATTCTCCTGGGTTCTTTCATCTCTCTCTAACCTCTCTCTCTCTCTATGGGTGGATTCCCCTCTCTATCTCTCCTTACCTCTCTCTCTCTCTAAGGGGTGGATTCCCCTCTCTATCTCTCTCTACCTCTCTCTCTCTCTAAAGGGGGCGGCCCCCCTCTCTCTCTCCCTTGGGAGACCTGGCCCCCTCACCTCCCTCTCTTGCCACCTCATCCTCCACCTCATCCCAACCCTTCACCTTCCCAAGGTCCACTAATTCCACCATTACTCACACCATATCCCCAAGCAATCTTTCACCTCCCTAGACCCCCTTCCAATCTCCAAAGCAACATTCCCTCTTCCCCAAGTACCCATTCCTCTCCCCCACACACCCTTTCATCTCCCCTAGGGGATTTGAATTCCCTTTCCCCCCCCCACTTGGTGCGGCCACATCCCCCTCCCCCCTTTCCCTTTGGCTTTGGCCGACCACCCCACTCCCCAAGCCCACTTGCGTCCCCTTCCCCACCTCCACCAAGAGAGACCGCCTCCATCCACCCCTCCTTTCTACAACCCAAGCCCCATCCCCTTCCAGGTGCGTCCACGGCGACTCCGGCATCCCACGGCATCATCCTCGTCGTCGACGTTGAAGATCTCCTTGTTCTGCTGCTCATAGACTTGTAGCAGAAACTCTGGTCGAGTTTGCAGCATCCACACTATCATCCACAGTGCAAACCAGTCCAAGCTTCCTTCAAAGAATTCATGCGCCTTTAAGTCCTCTTCACGTGCGAGGTAGAATCGTCTCATTCCGGCTTCACCACAGATCGCATTGCCCATTCTCGTGCGGCTGCGCCAGATTCAAGCCAGAACCTGAGGTCCGTTTGACAGAGGCTGCCCCGACTTCAACGGCACGATTCAGTCTGAACTATATTATGAGAGTTGGTTCTTCGCCAAGTCCTCGATGCTCCTGAGGTGGTCTCGCCTCGTTCTGACTTCGGCACAGTGCGTGGTGTTCGTTCTCCTACGACTGTGCAGGTTAGGGGCAACCCAGTCTGCCCAGACTGTGTGCCCACTTTGCAGAGTGTGCCACGCCCAACCTGTTTGTCATCGGCCCAGGACGTCTTCAAAAACGTTGTGCCCCTTGACGACACAAAACCAACCCAGGTGGTTTCGTCCCATTCTGATCTTGGTGCAGAAAGTTCCACCACGGCCTACATCTCGCTGTCGGGCTGCTCGCCCAGAAATCAGAGGCTCACCACATCTGCGACCACGCCCGGCTCGGTGATCCAATGGAGCCCATCTTTTGAGGGTACTTAGAACTTTCTGTCGGCCATCCGACCGAGTTGGTCCCGCCTTGTTTGGAGTTCTATGGCGAGCATACCGGCGACTGCACCACGACTGCGCAGATCTGTCCAGCAGGACAGATTCGTGCATGACCTCTTCTTCGGCCGACCACGCCCTCTAGAGACCTCAGAATAATGCCAAACTTTCAGGAGCATCTCTGGACTTCTCCAGCAACATTTTGGAGCTAGCGGTGTTACGTTCGGAGCCCCGTGCGTGGCGTACCTTTCAGAGCTTCGTAGTTCTGTCCTATAGGACAGCGATTAGTGATGTCCGTTTCACATCAAAAATACTCAAGCATTGTGACGGTCAAAGATTGGGCCATTACATTAACGTGACGCTCCAGTATTGGGCCGTTACATTGATTTGAATGCAGAACAGTAGAATAGACTCAGTAAAATGTGACGGTCATATATTGGGCCGTTACATGAGCCTGACGGTCCAATCTAAATCTGTTACATTTCTAAAACCAGAAACCAACGACAGTGTTTTCTAATGATTGGGCATTCATGGTACAACCAACTCGGCGTCCAAGTGGGAATCCCAGGCTCGCGAAGAATTACGGAGGTCTTGAAACAAGATTTTCTACTCCATTGGAAGGAATATCCAATAGAGAGGTCCTCATGTCCAAGAATAATGTTCCTATAGTGCAAAGTGTGAACTAATGGACGACATACCGGAATATGCGCCATGTACTTAAAGAAAATGACTCTATTGATAAAGAGAGAATGTGTAACAATGTGAAACCAAGATAAAACTCCGTCAATACAGTCATTAGACAATCATGATTTAAATACAAACTATAAAGTTTAGTCAATGAAATTAACATATGCTTTAAAATAATGCAATTCCTATTATGAGTCAGTAGATAAACTTAAAGTCATTCTAACAGATCAAAACTTAGATAACTAGGCATATTTATAAGTTAATGTGACTGTTCTTCAATTCTGTCTTGAATTGCCTGAACAAAGCATTCTGACGGTCTAGTCTAAGCGCATTACCCTTATGTAACGGTTTATCGTGGGACCGTCAGAGATACATAACGCTCCAGTTGTGGTGCGTCAGAGTCCACAGAGAGCTTTGAGTACAATAGACAATGTGACGGTCTATCGTAAGGCCATTAGAGTGATGTGACGGTCCTACATTAATCCGTCAGAGCTTCTGCTGACAACAATAGATAAAAAGACCTAAGGTTTCAACTTACATCATGTCTAGAAATCATATATAAACTTCCATTATGTTAAAATGAAGGCTAATTAATAGCATGCATAGATTTTCAGAGAATTTGATAAGAAAGTTCCTTTTTAACTTAGTTAGGGCTAAGAATACACATGTATGCATGACTCTACTAAAACATGAAATCCATGATCTATAGTGCATGAAATCAAGTCAAATCAGAGGGCTTTTATCCCTAACAAGATATTTTTACCAATCATGAGATGACCTACCTTTTATCCAGGCTTAAACTTCTAATTTCAGTCTGAAAGACGTGCCCTAGTTCTCCTTTTCCAGTGAGTTTCCACCAACTTCACGCTGCTCTAGCTTCTCAGCCTCTTGACCTAAGGATGTGAAATTTTGAGGGTAAGAGGATGATACTATTGGGAACAAAAAGTTCTAAATAACCGAACTCTAATTACCTCATTTAAATATCCTAATCTCCTGATCTTCAGAGGACTTGCGTTCAGTTTCCTGGATTGCTAAGGTCGTACCAGCAACTTTGGACGCTTCAATCTCCTTGGTTGGTTGATCTCCTAGCACGAAATTTGGAGAACTATTAGTCTAAAGTATACTAAACAAAATCTTATAAAGAACTTACTCGAAATTATGACTCCTTACCTTGATTCTTCACAAGCCAAAAGTAAGGGTCGCTCAGTTCAGAAATTGGTCCTATTTATAGGGTTTTGGCTAGGGTTTGAAGATTAGATCGATTCTAGAGTCCTTGCTAAGACTTAGATCGACTTTTGAGAGTCCTCAACACATCTACGAGTCCTTCCATCTCGACCCCTAGTGGATAGGACAGCAAAGATCCAATCTTTTTGCTCTTCCTTCTCTTCACGGAACTGGCAGGTCGATCGTATAAAGGTGCGTTACATGGCTGTGGCGGTCGCACGATAGACCGCTACATCCAACGCGTGCAGAGTTTCAATTTAATAAAACTCTTTTATTCATTTTATCTATATAATTATCTAATTAAGTGGTATTTATCCTTTAAAATCCATGAATAAGCTCAATAACCTTCTAGAATATGGGCCAATATTGATGGGCTAGGTCCTTAACCCTTTTGGATCATATTTAGATAGGCTAGGTTAATTATTTTAACACAATTGGGCCTTATAATGACTTATTAATCCAATAACCGATTTATTAATTTATTTAAGCCTTTATAAATTCTAGAAAATTATTAAATAAGTTCAGAAATTACTTATATAAATTTTGGGGTACTACAACTCAACACTCCAAAGGGCTCTTGAATCTCTACATGGAAATCACATGTCTCGTGAGGAAAACTTGTTTATCCCTCCAAAAATCTGAATAAGTGGCACGCGAATCTGAGTAGCTGGGAATCTTCCCTGAAATAAAGGAGGAAACTCCGTCGAAAAGAGAAGCTAATCCATAATTAAAATAAGTGGGATTTGGCACTGAGTAGCCTGGAAGTGCCCTTGAGACAAAGGGTACAACTCGTGCCAAAAAGTGACAAAATCCGCAATTAAGATAAGTGACGAAACTGAGTAACTTGAAAGTGTCCCTGAAACAAAGGGTACAACTCGCGTCAAAAAGTCAGTCACTCTTTTAGTTTTTTTGTTAAAAAATAAAATAAAAACGGGGTTATACGTAGCGGGCAATACTTGAGCATTGTATATGGAAGTGTTTGGAGGAAAGGTTCGTTTTAGTGTGCGTTGGTAAATCTGATGATCCATATTGCTTTGGAATTAATTGCTTAATTTTTCACATATACACTTTGGGTTTGATTGTGTGAATGTACTTCATGAATCAGTCATCCTTCATGGTTAATGCAGTACCATCTTTTTGTAAGCACGACCTTCTTAGTATTGTTCATGCACATCATGCTCCATAATCAATAGCATTGTTCTTAAACCTATCCCTAAGGGACTTGCTTACTTTTATATCTTATTTATCCATGCTTGAGTGCTTGATTACTTGATCCTTTTATTCATACCATACTTCATTTCACTGATGCATCTCTAGAGCATACATGTAAATAACAAGCCTAAATAACCCCGTTGTCAATCCATTTTTGTTCATGACGAAAGGGGAAGAATAATGTGCCTTCAGTAAAACATTTGCATATAGTTTAGGTTAGTCATACTTTTGTGCATAATTCAATCATACATTCTGCATATAGTTCAAAAATTGAGCATTTGGACATATTTCAATCATTTTGCATATTGCACATAATTCTGTCACCTTCCTTGGTGTTCATGGTTCCCACATCTTCTTTTCAAAGTAGGTTAATTGCTGGGTTCGTGCGCCACTGGTTGTTAATTCTATTTCATTCATTTTAAATTTCATACTTGTTCCCCTTGTCTCCCACTTTTTGATAATGTCAAAGGGGGAGAGAGTTTTGGGGGCCACAATATTTTGTCATCATCAAAAAGGGGGAGATTGTTGGATTCGCTGCACTCCCTCTTTGTCTTTGATAATGGTTTTGATGATTATAAAATATTGTGTGGTTTGCGTGTGTATAGAAGTGAAAATCGTGTATGCATATTTTGTGGAGAACGTCTTCATCCTAAATGAGCTCATATGTTAATATCTCGCTTTGTAGGGTTGAAATGCTTGATGGATATCATTTACAATTGCAATATTGTTCTGTGGTGTCGACCTCATCTTGCTTCCACCAAGCCAAGTCAAACATGGTTTTTCATGGCTTCATTTCTCTTAGTTCTACGAATCATGAATGAGCTTTCATGCTTATAGTCTATGGATGGTTGGCAAAATAAAGGTTTGAATGGGTTACATATTGTTTCATTGTCCCTTGTTAAATTGGGGTTTCATGTACTCACATCACTCTATTTAACTATGAGGTTAATGCTTCAATTGTTATACAATTCTAGGATTTCTAAACTTGCTTGTGCATTTTGATATTATGGATTCCATGTATTCACAGGCATAACCCATTCCTAGAACTCATGTTGATCATGGTAAAATATGGGTTGATTTGCTCTCATATTGTTTAAATGGTTGGGTTATTGTATTTGATCCATGAAGAAAGGAAATTGAGTTTTTCAGTGGTTCTCAATTGTGTTTAATGCATTTTCTTCAAAAGGGTTTTTGAAATTGTGCCTTGCTTAGCATTCTCACATGACCCTTGATGTGTTTGGTTTGAACCACTCCTATATTCAGTTTGGTTTGCATTGCATAGCCTTTGATGATTGTGAGTAAATTTGAAAGGATTGTTGAATAGTTTTCAATGAGCTAAGCATTTCATTTACACTAGTTGAATGGTCTTTCAATTGGCTATCAATTGGTTCTTAATGATTGTGTGAATAGATTGAGTTCAGATTGCTCTTGACTGAACTTGGAATTATTGGACTGATATTGACATTCCTGGACTGAACATGGAACTCATGTGTGGCTTGCTAGAATCATTATTTGATATGTGAGCTTATGAAGTATATGGATTAGAAATGTGTGAATCCTTTATACATATTGCTAGAAATTAATTCACTAATATGCAGTTTTGAAGAAGTAGTCTTGTGTGTTTTATATGCTTAGACTTGGTCCTTCATATGCTTAGACCTAGCGTTAATATGCTTAGACTTGGTCCTTCATATGCTTAGACTTAGCCTTCATATGCTTAGACTTGGTCCTTCATATGCTTAGACCAGTGTTTGACATGCTTAGACTTGGTCCTTCATATGCTTAGACATGTGTCTCACATGCTTAGAATTGGTCCTTCATGTGCTTAGACTTGTGCTTCATATGCATGGACTTGATTTTTTTATGTGGATTGACATGATTTTGAGTTTCAAAATATTGCAGGTTTAATGTGTATATTGCTCTCAATCCATTGGATCAATGGTAAGATTTTTAGATGGCTTGAAGGGGGTTGAAGGGCCTTTGTTGTTTTTGACTTGCATTGGACTACCTTAGGCAGTTTTCCTTTTCCCCACAGTAAGTGTCGACCCCAGGGGTCGACACCTAGCTGCATGGGAAGTGGTTTGTACATTGGCAAAACCTTGTGTGAAAGGTGTCAACACCTAGTGTCGACACCCATCACCTGGGTCCCTTTTTTTTGGGATGGACAGAACACCTGAAACTAGGTGTTGACACCAGGTGTCAACACCTGTTCAGGCGCTTCCGGATCGCGGATCAGGCTTTGGTTTCAAAATGCCCTTTTCTTGATCCGATTGGCTTGGCTTTTTACCATATTATCCCTAGGGTTTCTACACTTGACTGTTTTGAGAGGGTTTTCCCATGGGCTTTTATGTCCTTTACACTCTTTCTCACTACATACATGAGGCTGCGAAATTACTTCGAAGGATATATTGAATGGGCTAACGTGATTCATCTTTTGCAGAGAAAAGAAGAGGGAGGGCGGCCACAAGGTGGAGAGGAGAGGGATTTGAGAGGTTAACCATTTGATGATGCTTGTAGGTGAGATTAGAGCTAAGATTTGAAGGCCATCATCCTGTACAAATTGAAAACGAGCTGGGATCTTCAAGGAAGACGACCAGCTTCTCCATCATGCTGCCGATTTGACTCCCTCCGACCTGTTCTTCAAGGAAGATCTTCAATGGCCATTGAAAATCAAAGGGGAAACATTCTGTATCTCTTATCCATTTATTTGTGATGCCCTTCTTGACTGATACATAGCTATAAGCATATCTTGTATACCTTTCTATTTTTTTGAACATTAAAATACATTGTGTGTGTTTACGGAGGTGCGTCTCTGTGACGACCCAGAGTTCAGGATACCGATATACCGATAACATCAGTATACCGACACCAAGAACTGGGGAGGCCACCCAAGAGGCTGATGAGGCCCCTGAAGGGTTAGTGGGGGGTTAGCTGAGGAATATGCATAATTAATTGCGAATTGGGGCGCGCAATACAAATAAGTATTTAAGATTTAAACACAAGTGCGGAAGCAATTTAAAATAACCAGAGTGATATATATAACTAGTCCAGAGTCACAAACACTAGTCCACAGGGCACAACTACGCGGGGCATACCCCGGCAAAAGTACAACACAAGCCTCAAAAAGGCAGCTCGTGCTCAGCTGGCAGCTAAGGAACGGTCCCGAAACAGCACGCTAAACTCCGGGAGATGTCGGGCGCGGCTCACCTGAAAGGAGAAGGGTGAGTCACAGCCAGACTCAGTAGGGGTCACGCGGATCCCTACCTCGCACTAAACAAGCGAACATGCATAATTAACAGCAATTAAAGCATGCATTCAAATAAATACACAGGCAATGGCATGAATATCTAATCACAAGAAAGCTGTAAACTCTATCTAAGCAAGTATAACAGCTAACACATGCCGCTACTAATTAAATGCAAGCGATTAAAGCTAAAACTACCAATTAGAATGAGCTGCAACTAGTCCAAGCAACAAGGAAGGACAACCACTGGAGCAGAAACCAGAAGCGTCCACTGACGGCTTACACTGCGTCTCAAGCACTCGCAGTCGACAAGCGACAAGCTAAGCGCGCAAACAGTACCAGACCAAGTGACCAGTCGGAGTGGCACCCGTCGGCGTCAGTCCACAGTCTCCGACCACGTGTGCACACACTGACTCTAGCCTGAGCCAGGCCCTCTAACTAGTTTTCTCCCTTGGCAGGACGCTACCATTGGCTGGGAGCCCACGGAACTAGCTTACAAACCGTGAATGGGAAATATACCCCTCCGCCATCCTCAAGCGGGTCGGTACTCAACAGACCTTAGGGCAACAACAGTGGCTCCATTGCCTGGAAAGAAAAGCTACTCTATTGGCACATAAAACACGCCACAATATAGTAAAACAATACAACTATGGCATGAATATAGAACGGAACGCATAAGCAATGGGCTGGGAATATATTGCAGCCATCAGGGAAGTGGCGGTCAAGGACCCACGCGCCACATGCAAACGACGGTCGGGGGTTGGCGCGTTACTTCAAGAATGACGCTCCAGTCCCCATCCGTCACTCCCTTCAGGATTCCAGCTCAAGAGGCACCAAAGGCATGTAACGGTGGGGGCCCTGCGCGTTACTTCGAAGCGACGCGTGGGGTCACCGCCGTCACATCCACCCGAGGCTCAAACCACCTATCAGCGTTCTAAATGGTAGCAGGCGAAGTAACGCCCCGGTCTAGGCGCGCCGGACCGAAACGACGGTCGGCCGACTGGCCGCCGGGCGCACCGCCTGACCAAAATCACGGAAAACAGTTGATGAGTAACGGATGGGAGCCCCACCGTTACTCTCCAAGTAACGCACCCCCATTGGGCCGCTATTTGGTAGTGACGCGTCCACCTTGGACCGTCGGGCAAGTGACGGTTCCTGGCAGGACCGTCACTGCACCTGGGTTACGGGCGGGTACGGTTTGTAAACCGAAGCCCTCCCGGACGGCTGAAAACGCCGGGTATCGACGAGAAACCTAATAACCTGTCAAACCACGCATGCTAGACAACAATCTAACATCTAAATCTAGCACATGCAAGGCCTAAAACGCATTAAACTCAAGATTTAGGCTAAAACCCCAAAAATGGAAATATGAACATCATGCATGCTACGGGGTGCTAATCAACAAGCGAGCTAAAGGAAACGATCCTAGCAAGATCGAGGTTCCATCCCCCTACCTTTCGCAAGCCGAAACCGTCGAACGGGCCGCATGCAAGGAGGAATAGCCACGGAGCTTCCACGCTCCACCTCGCTCCCACGATCACCGATCCACGCCGAAGTGGACACCCACGCGCTCTACTCGACGCGAGGAATCCAACGGTGCCAACCTCGTCTCAATCCGACGCCGTCTCGACCCCGATCCCTAAGAGAGGAGAGGAGGTGGCCGCACGGAGGAGAGAGAGAGGGAGAGGGTGAAATGAGAGATCGACGGGGGAGAGAGAGTGAGGGTGAGAGATATAAAAAAAAATAAATAAAATTAATATATATATAATATAATCATTATATATAAAAATCTTATTAATATTCAATAACCCTCAAACAGCTCCGAACAAATCCGGAAAAATGCCAGACAAATTCCTAAAAATCCAGGAAAATAGCCGGAATTTCCAGAACAATTAATAGAACAAATACCACGAAGGATCCATTAAGGCACGGGCCTTACAGTCCCTCCCTCCTTACAGAAATTTCGCCCTCGAAATTTACAATAACCGAAAAGGAGGAAACTGAGAAAGGACTCATACCTCACTGGAACAAGAAAGGAAAAAGCTGACGCATCTCATCTTCACGCTCCCAAGTAGACTCGTTACCAGAGTGACGCTGCCAAGCAACTCTTACCAGAGGAATAACCTTATTTCTCAACCGCTGCTCACGACGGTCTTCAATTCGGATAGGAAACTCTGGCGTGGACAAATCAGCAGTCACCTCGGGCCACACTGAATCATCGAGAACATGAGAAGCATCAGACACATATTTCCTCAACTGAGACACGTGGAACACATTATGAATAGCTTGCATGGCCGCCGGCAGTTGCAAACGATAAGCCACTGAACCAATAGCTTCAACAATCGTAAAAGGGCCAACATACCGCGGACTAAGCTTTCCACGCTTCCCAAACCTGGAAACACCCTTCATTGGAGATATTTTAACAAACACCATATCTCCTGGCTCAAATTGTAGTGGACGTCTGCGCCGATCTGCATAACTTTTCTGTCGACTCTGAGCCGTCAACAATCTCTGTCTGATCAGACGAACCACATCAGAACACTGCTGCACCATGTCCGGTCCTGTCAACAGTCGGTCCCCAACATCAAACCAGTTCAGAGGAGTACGACAAGGACGACCATACAGCGCTTCATAAGGAGCCATGCCAATACTGGAGTGAAAACTGTTATTATAAGCAAACTCAACAAGTGGCAAATGCTGACGCCACGAACCTTGCCAATCAAGGCAACACGATCTCAGCATGTCTTCCAAAGTCTGAATAGTTCTCTCTGACTGTCCATCTGACTGTGGATGATACGCTGAACTGAAAGCTAACTCAGTGCCCAAAGCTTTCTGGAAACTACGCCAGAAGCCAGAGGTAAAACGCGGGTCACGATCTGACACAAGTGAAACAGGAATTCCATGCAATGGCACGATCTTCTGCACATAGAGCTCGGCCAATCTCTGCACACTCCAAGTAACTTTAATTGGCGACAATCTGGCGGTTTTCGTCAATCTGTCGACAAGCAGCCAGATTCCATCAAAACCTTGAGAAGTTCGAGGCAAACCCACCACAAAATCTGTAGTAACATGGTCCCATTTCCACATCGGAATTTCCAATGGCTGAAGCAGACCACCTGGCTTTTGATGTTCGGCTTTAACTAATTGACAAGTCAAGCACTTAGAAACAAAAATAGCCATGTCCTTCTTCATGCCGGGCCACCAGAACTGCTTCTTCAAATTCTGATACATCTTGGTGACACCAGGGTGAATAGCAAAACGGGAACCATGGGCTTCACTCAAAATCTCATTCCTCAAATCATCATCAACAGGAATATACAATCTGCCCTGGAAACTGACGACCAGCTCGTCATCAAATTCCACATCATATCTTGATATAACACGGGCCAAATCAGAATCAGCTTGTTGGGCTTCTAGAATCTGCTGATACAAAGCTGAACCCAAAACCAAGCTAGCACAAACTGCCATCCTCGGATCGGCAGGAATCTCTACACACAATGCCTCGCTCGGAAGCTGTTCCCACAATTTCCATTCATGAAGCAACAAATGACTGACTTGTACTTTCCTGCTCAGAGCATCAGCCACAACATTCATTTTACCTGGCTGATAGGAGAGTGTAAAGTCATAATCTTTCATGTATTCCATCCATCGCCTCTGCCTGAGATTCAGATCTTTCTGGGAGAAAATATACTGTAAACTCTGATGATCAGTAAGAATCTGAAATTTCTCACCATACAGATAATGTCTCCAGATCTTCAAGGCAAAAATAACTGCAGCTAGCTCTAGATCATGAGTGGGATAATTTCCTTCATGCTGTTTCAATTGCCGAGATGCATATGCGATAACCTTACCATGTTGCATCAGCACTGCACCCAAACCTACTCGAGACGCATCTGTACAAACAAGAAAACCACCCGAGTCGGAAGGCAAAGTCAACACTGGAGAAGAAGTCAACAGCCTTTTCAATTCAACAAAGCTAGCCTCACACTGATCCGACCAGACAAATGGCACACCCTTCCGTGTCAAATTAGTCATCGGTGCTGCAATCTTCGCAAAATCCTGAATGAATCTGCGGTAATACCCAGCCAATCCTAAAAAACTTCGTATCTCCGTGATGGTCCTCGGTCTCTGCCAACTCAAAACGGCATCAATCTTTGCAGGGTCTACTGCTACTCCATCACTAGAAATCACATGGCCAAGAAAATGAATCTCCCGAAGCCAGAATTCACATTTACTGAGCTTCGCATAAAGCTCGTGATCTCTTAGAGTCTGCAGAACGATCCTCAAATGCTGCACATGATCATCAACAGAGGCAGAATATATCAAGATATCATCAACAAAGATCACCACAAAATGGTCCAGAAATGGACGAAAGATACGCTGCATTAGATCCATGAAGGCTGCTGGGGCATTAGTCAAACCAAACGGCATGACTAAAAATTCAAAGTGACCATATCGAGTACTGAAAGCAGTCTTCTCCACATCAGATTCCCGGATCCGCAACTGAAAATAGCCAGACCGGAGATCAATCCGTGAAAAGACAGCAGCAGACTGTAACTGGTCAAACAAATCATCAATCCTGGGGAGCGGATACTTATTCTTGATAGTCGCCTGATTCAGCTGCCTGTAATCAATACAAAGCCTCAGGTTTCCATCTTTCTTTTTCACAAACAGTACTGGGGCACTCCACGGAGAAAAACTGGGACGAATATAACCCTTCTCCAGTAACTCTAGTAGCTGTGCACGCAGTACTTTCAATTCAGCTGGAGCCATTCGGTACGGCGGCTTTGCTAAGGGGCCAGTACCTGGAATCAGTTCAATCACCATCTCAATCTCGCTCTGGGGGCAAGCCTGGCAACTCGTCAGGAAACACATCAGGGAACTCACAGACAACCGGAATATCACAAACATCCCGTCGTGGTTTTTCAACAGCCACCACTGAAGCAAGGAATCCCTGACAACCTGTACTAAGCAACCTATAGGCTCGAATAGCAGAAATAATCATACGAGAAGAACGGGATCGAATACCTTGAAAATAAAAGGCTGATTTTCCCTGGGGCTGAAAATAGACTTTCTTCGATCTGCAGTCAACCACAGCTCCATAATGCTCCAACCAATCCATTCCCAGAATAACATCATAATCTGCCAGCTGCAACGCATACAATCTCGCCGGCAACTGGTGATCATCAATCATCACAGGAGACTCATCCAAACACAAGGGAGTAACCATGAAATCTCCAGAAGGCAATTCCACAAACAACTCACAAGACAGCTCAGAAGTTGGTTCCTCAATACAAGCCATAAAATCCTCAGAAATAAAAGAGTGAGAAGCACCATAATCAAATAAGACATGAGCTGAATGACCATAAAGCATAATCGTACCTTCCACAAGATGGGACGCAGCAGCATCAGCTCTTGTCAAATGAGAAACTTTGCCTTTCTGCTTCTTAGAACCAACTGAAGATTGCTGAGAAGACGCCGACGCCTGAGAGAAAAATTGCTGTGGAGCTTGAGGTGCAGGAGGTCTAAACTGCGGCTGAGGTTGAGAAAACTGAGGAGCTTGCAATGGATTCGGCCTCAGCGGGCAATCTCGAACCACATGACCTGGCTGGTCACACCTAAAGCAAACAACAGGAAGAGAACACGGTTGGCCCTTATGATGACCACCGCATCTCCGACACATCCACGGCTGACTAGCAGCTGAGCTCTGTCGAGTCTGAGAAGAAGGCGCTGTCGGCTGCTGAACAGAATCTGCACTGGACGGCTGCTGAACAAACTTCTTCTTCTTCTTGAACCTTTTGAACTTGGGCTTAGAAGGAGAGGAAGCACTGGAAACCTCTGACTGGACCGAAGGAACATTAGGCACGGGCTGTCGGTAAGCCTGCTGAACCTGAGCCACCGGCTGCACTGACCCTGCCTGGGGATATCCACCCGGTCTCGCCATCTCCAGCTCTAAAGCTACAGCTGTCTGGCACGCAGTATCGAGATCCGCAACACGACTCGCTATCAACGGCATCTTCAACTCTGGCCTCAACCCTCGCAAGAATTGCTGGGTCTTCAAAGCTTCGCTGGCCAGCACATGGGGCGCATACTGACCCAATTCCAAGAACTTATTCCTGTACTGAAGCACGGTCATACTGCCCTGGGTCAATCCATAAACCGATACATCTTATCCATCTGCAAGCAGGCAGGAGTATAGGCACGCTCAAAAGCAGCAACGAACTCTGCCCAAGTGATTTGCCGAAGAGGTCTGGATCGAAAGGAAATCTGCCACTCGGCTTTCCACCACGCAATGGACGTACCCTGGAGTTGAAAGGCAGCGAGCATGACTTTCTCATCTTCAGTACACTCCATCGAGACAAAAACACGCTCTATCGCATCCATCCATTGCCTCGCGACTTCTGGATCAGCTTGGCCATCGAAAGCAGGCGGATTGAACATCAGAAATTCCTTCAAAGCCTTGCCTCGACTGCCAGGCACTTCAGCTTGAACGATCGGCACTGGAGGAGCAACTGGAACAACAGGAACAGCGGGAACTGCAGGAGGAGGTGCAGAACCGCTATCTTCCCTGGGCGCATCTCGAGGAACACGAGGAGCTCGAGGAGGCCTTCCTCGACGAGGCGGCATAATTATGCTGCCAAAAACACAATCAACAATGAAATCCATCAATCATACGGAAAACATCCTATGCCAGCAAGAGACAACAACAGGACTAGCTCTGGACCAAGCGTCAATTCCAATTCTTTACGCAAATCCTCAACTTCAAGCTCTGATACCATCTGTGACGACCCAGAGTTCAGGATACCGATATACCGATAACATCAGTATACCGACACCAAGAACTGGGGAGGCCACCCAAGAGGCTGATGAGGCCCCTGAAGGGTTAGTGGGGGGTTAGCTGAGGAATATGCATAATTAATTGCGAATTGGGGCGCGCAATACAAATAAGTATTTAAGATTTAAACACAAGTGCGGAAGCAATTTAAAATAACCAGAGTGATATATATAACTAGTCCAGAGTCACAAACACTAGTCCACAGGGCACAACTACGCGGGGCATACCCCGGCAAAAGTACAACACAAGCCTCAAAAAGGCATCTCGTGCTCAGCTGGCAGCTAAGGAACGGTCCCGAAACAGCACGCTAAACTCCGGGAGATGTCGGGCGCGGCTCACCTGAAAGGAGAAGGGTGAGTCACAGCCAGACTCAGTAGGGGTCACGCGGATCCCTACCTCGCACTAAACAAGCGAACATGCATAATTAACAGCAATTAAAGCATGCATTCAAATAAATACACAGGCAATGGCATGAATATCTAATCACAAGAAAGCTGTAAACTCTATCTAAGCAAGTATAACAGCTAACACATGCCGCTACTAATTAAATGCAAGCGATTAAAGCTAAAACTACCAATTAGAATGAGCTGCAACTAGTCCAAGCAACAAGGAAGGACAACCACTGGAGCAGAAACCAGAAGCGTCCACTGACGGCTTACACTGCGTCTCAAGCACTCGCAGTCGACAAGCGACAAGCTAAGCGCGCAAACAGTACCAGACCAAGTGACCAGTCGGAGTGGCACCCGTCGGCGTCAGTCCACAGTCTCCGACCACGTGTGCACACACTGACTCTAGCCTGAGCCAGGCCCTCTAACTAGTTTTCTCCCTTGGCAGGACGCTACCATTGGCTGGGAGCCCACGGAACTAGCTTACAAACCGTGAATGGGAAATATACCCCTCCGCCATCCTCAAGCGGGTCGGTACTCAACAGACCTTAGGGCAACAACAGTGGCTCCATTGCCTGGAAAGAAAAGCTACTCTATTGGCACATAAAACACGCCACAATATAGTAAAACAATACAACTATGGCATGAATATAGAACGGAACGCATAAGCAATGGGCTGGGAATATATTGCAGCCATCAGGGAAGTGGCGGTCAAGGACCCACGCGCCACATGCAAACGACGGTCGGGGGTTGGCGCGTTACTTCAAGAATGACGCTCCAGTCCCCATCCGTCACTCCCTTCAGGATTCCAGCTCAAGAGGCACCAAAGGCATGTAACGGTGGGGGCCCTGCGCGTTACTTCGAAGCGACGCGTGGGGTCACCGCCGTCACATCCACCCGAGGCTCAAACCACCTATCAGCGTTCTAAATGGTAGCAGGCGAAGTAACGCCCCGGTCTAGGCGCGCCGGACCGAAACGACGGTCGGCCGACTGGCCGCCGGGCGCACCGCCTGACCAAAATCACGGAAAACAGTTGATGAGTAACGGATGGGAGCCCCACCGTTACTCTCCAAGTAACGCACCCCCATTGGGCCGCTATTTGGTAGTGACGCGTCCACCTTGGACCGTCGGGCAAGTGACGGTTCCTGGCAGGACCGTCACTGCACCTGGGTTACGGGCGGGTACGGTTTGTAAACCGAAGCCCTCCCGGACGGCTGAAAACGCCGGGTATCGACGAGAAACCTAATAACCTGTCAAACCACGCATGCTAGACAACAATCTAACATCTAAATCTAGCACATGCAAGGCCTAAAACGCATTAAACTCAAGATTTAGGCTAAAACCCCAAAAATGGAAATATGAACATCATGCATGCTACGGGGTGCTAATCAACAAGCGAGCTAAAGGAAACGATCCTAGCAAGATCGAGGTTCCATCCCCCTACCTTTCGCAAGCCGAAACCGTCGAACGGGCCGCATGCAAGGAGGAATAGCCACGGAGCTTCCACGCTCCACCTCGCTCCCACGATCACCGATCCACGCCGAAGTGGACACCCACGCGCTCTACTCGACGCGAGGAATCCAACGGTGCCAACCTCGTCTCAATCCGACGCCGTCTCGACCCCGATCCCTAAGAGAGGAGAGGAGGTGGCCGCACGGAGGAGAGAGAGAGGGAGAGGGTGAAATGAGAGATCGACGGGGGAGAGAGAGTGAGGGTGAGAGATATAAAAAAAAATAAATAAAATTAATATATATATAATATAATCATTATATATATAAAAATCTTATTAATATTCAATAACCCTCAAACAGCTCCGAACAAATCCGGAAAAATGCCAGACAAATTCCTAAAAATCCAGGAAAATAGCCGGAATTTCCAGAACAATTAATAGAACAAATACCACGAAGGATCCATTAAGGCACGGGCCTTACAGTCTCCGTGTGAGGTTTTAGTGCGGGGTGAGTTCTCCGATTGTGTGTGAGTGTGTGCTGCGGTGGCAGTGTCTTGGGGCCAGGCCCCGTGTGTGTGGCTTGCTACGGAAGCAGCGTGTGTGGTGTTGGGGCTCGTCCCTGTGGTTGCTACATTTGTAGCGTGGTAGTGAAGCCTCACCGGTTTCAGTGAGGGGTGGACGTAGGGCGCCCATCGTGGTCCCGAACCACCTAAATGTTGGAACGGATGAATACAAATCTAGAGGGGGTGGTGAATAGATCTACCCCAAATTATATGAGATTTACAGTAATTTAAAAGAAATGTGGAATTAGGATGGAACTACTACAAATCACACTATTGAACCAATATGAATAATCACTATGAAAGCAACAGTTCACTGAATTGATAACTCACTATAGTACCAGACAGAGGGTTGATTAGATAATCTCCTCACGCAAGGGTCAGTTTTCCAGATAGATGTAATCTATCCTTCTGACTTTGCCTTTTTATGTACCACTGAGTTATCTATTATACACCAGAATTAGGATGAAAGAATTTAACTCAATTAAGAATAGATTCACACTTCAGTTAACATGCACAGTTAATAGCAGTAAATCGATTATGGAAGACTTCAGATGAATACGCACTCAGATCAGTGAAACTTGTACAGAGCTTTCCTACGCATTCATCTAGTGAAGTAGCAAAAAGTAGATAAGTACACACACATCGAATAAAGTAATTTTAGGTGGTTCAATCTCGAGCTCGAGATCTACATCCACCCCTTACTCCACTGAGTAAGGCTTACTGTTGACTCACAGCTTGAATCTGTTGATCCACAGCTTTGGGGATTAGATCCCTGCAATCCATAGACCTTCACAGCTTGCTAGACCGCTGATTCACAGCTTCAACCGCTAAGCTTCACAGCTTGATGTCCGAGGATTCAACCTCGCCTGCTGAGCTTCACAGCTTGCTCTGCTGATTCACAGCTTACAAGAGATTTGAAGTAAAACACAAGACGATAATGGAAATGAAAATGTAGCTCACAATTGAGCAATTCAACTATGGATCTGATCTAGTAGTTGAGATATAACTCACTCAGATGGTAGCATTACGATACTCTATTTTTCCCTCAACTTGCTGCAACTGGTTTCACAGACTTCCTCTCAGATTCCTATCTAGTTGCTCTCCTTCTCTCTACTTCTCTTTTCTCTCTGTAAGTGCTCTCTCAGATTTGTACGCTCTGCTTCTTTCTACTTTGCTAACGCTTCTCTTTTAGTTTGGGCGATCATGCCTCTATTTATATGCTCGTGAGAGATAGGGCGTGTGGACACGTTCAAATGCGCTGCTGGATGTCCACGTGGCGGATGGTGAAGGTTTACTGTCCACGTGGCTGATTTTCCAGTTTGAGATTTGCCTTGGATCACATGCCTGTGGATAAGTACCTCGAGCCACGTGATTGCCTTTCATATGTTCAATTCTGGTTCGTTCAGTGACTTAAATCCCTGTTAATCTGAACATAAGGCAGAAAGCATTTTGTAAAACACTTTGTAACCATGAATGGAAAACTAATGTGCATTGACCTATTGAGATAAAAATCACAGTACATGAATGATTTTCAAACAAGTGTTAGAGATGCACAGACTTGATTGAGTATTATGCACATATGATGCATTGACGTGATATAATACCTAGACACACTAGCATTGACCTTTTACTGCTATGCTCAGACCCAACAGTGCATGTGCTCAGACCTAATAGTGCAAGCTAGCATATATGCTCAGACCTTATTATGCACGCTAGCACATGTGCTCAGACTTGATAGTGCAATATGCAAAACATGCACAGACCTTATAGCTATTGTTAACACTTGTGCCCCGACCTTATTCATGCACAAGGAAAATGTGCATCGACGTTCATGTAGTGAAATGGACATGTGCACCGACCTTATAATGCTATATGCAAAACATGCACCGACTTTATTCAGCATGTTGTATCATGTGCATATACCTTTCATGCTATCGTGCAAAAGTGCACAGACCTGACAATGCAAGATGTAATATGTGCATCAACCTTATAACTGACTAAGACAGATGTGCACCGACCTTTTATATGAAGAAACATAGTCCTTCATGCTACATGTGCTCAGACTTTATGTGCAGCGATAGACATATGCACCGACCTTATATATGAACGAAAAACACATCTTGCTGCATGGTACTACAAAATGATGACAGTGATATCAACATGAAAATTAATGATCTAAAACACAGTTGTCAACCTTTATATCACAGACACAAAGCTTTGTTACCAATGTCAAAATTTAAGACAGAATTTATTGTTGCCAATATCAAAACATTAAGCAAAATTCATTGTTTCCAACATCAAAACACATTCAATCCAGGAGATTAAAAAATTAGAGAGGACATAATATTTTCTTCCACATAGTCCCCTCAACATTCTCGCCCTCTTTGATGATGGCAACACATTAAACTTTGATATACATTTTGATGGCAACAATGACTTTATTAAGATCCAGAAATATGCACATTATGTAGAGAATGCAGCTATCACAATTATCCAAATCTCTCCCCCTATACCCTTTGCATTCCCCATCAAAAACCCATCACTAACCATCAAAAACTTCATTCATTCTCCCCCTTTGCCATTAGCAAACAAGGAAATGGTAGAGATAAGTAAATACAAGATAACATCAAGGAGGAAAGAGCAAGAAAATTCTGATTGACATTATGAGTGATAGTTCAGTAATCTAAGCAGACAGTGCTCAAATTCTTTAGATATAAGATTCTATGTACTGCATTCTTGATGGAGTTCTGGTTTAATAGTAATAAAGATTAGAGTTTATCGACTGGACTCTTGATTAAGTCTCCAAAAACCTTTAATAGCAATAAACCAGTATCACATTAGACATGAAAACGTTAGCCTTACTATATCCTACTTGTTCAAAAAAATCAGTGAATTTCTTTAGGAGTGACAAGGATATGTATTGAGGTTAAACAATTTGACATTTCTGAATTTTCACTTTAGGGTTACAGCAGAGGCTTTATTTATCTTTTTGTTTCCACAATTTTGAACAGTTAGGTATCATTATGTCTTTTATCATAAGGGAACACGTTGATTAGCTGCCAATACCCCTAGTTACTCAGCAAATTATACCATCATGTTTTATATATCAAAATAATAAAAATAGTTTACACCTTTTTGCATAGGGGTACACGTTTATCAGACGCCAGTACCCCTAGTTACTCAATGAAACTACCCATATTATTTTGACCTTTGAACAGAGATAACTTGAAGCACTTCATGACATGAGTTTTTCTCCATTACTTTGATAAAGTACCCAGTTTCTCATTGCATTCAATCATTGCTCTGCCTGTATAATTTTTGACTTATTTTCATAATCTTGCTGCCCTTTGTATTTAGAAAGACTTGTTTAAAAATAGTACTCATTCCAAGTTTCTCAACCAAGAAATCAGTAATCCAAGAACTTTCAAATATTTGAAGACTTCATCAGACATGTTATGAGAAAAATAGTTGAGATCTATTAATTAACATAAACAAACCAGTTCATTGAATTCAGTCTTTAGACTCTAAGATTTATTAAGTTTAAACCATCAGTTCATTCATGAAATAGTAGAGGATTCTTATAAAAGAAGATTTCTGATTTTAGTAGCTTAGAATAATGAACCGATTATCAGACTGTCATTATTTCAGAGTCACATATTTGTAAGGACTTTCCAACAGATTGAATTCAATGAATGAATAATCTGAGTGTGCCAAAAAGACATGATACCAAGATTTCAGTAAAGAATTTCTAAGATCAGGAGAACAAGGTCAGGATTTTCAGAATTTTAATATGGACTGAAGAGAGATCACATGATGTGATGAATCAGATTTGACGCAAAATTGTTATTAACTCCCCCTATCAACATGCAGGGAACTCCCCCTATCTATATGCATTGATATTTAGACATAGTATGTAGAGTTAATTACTAAGAAAGACTTTTGATTCATGGTACTTGCCGGAGGACTGGCCTCTACACATAGTATGAGTTTCCAAACAAAAATTAATTTGTCCTTCTACCATCATACCATTTTATATACCATTGAAAACAAGATGGACATGATGCATGGAGGACACATAGTTGCCTTGATTAAACAAGTCCTCACAATACCCGAACATGACAGATTTAGTGTTGGTTGAGGTTTGAAAACCAAGAATCTTGTATTGTTCTTAAACAAGTCTCTCCAAAAAGCACAAGGGTAGCTAAATTGAAAATCATCAAAGAAAAAGATGTGAACAAAGTGGCAGAGCAATAACTGAGTTTCACTGAGAAACTGAGGTCTCCATCAAAGAAATGGAGAGTACCTTAAGTCATGAAGTGACTCCGATTATCTCTGTTCAATTGGTCAAATCTACCAGGGAGATTTCACTGAGTAACTAGGGGTATTGGCCTCTGATCAAGGTATACCCTTAATGTCAAAGGTGTAAATTATTCCTGTAGCTTTGATCAGAAATAGATATAGTAGTTTATGCTTAGTAACTGAGAGTATTGGCCTCTAATCAAGGTATACACCTAATGTCAATGGCATAAATAGTACTTGTCTATTCAATAAGTTCCAGATTAAGAAGCATGTGATTGAAGTTGCTGTAACCCTTAAAAACAAACATCATTGAGTGCCATTTGTTTAATCTCAATACATGTTAAGGTGTCTTTCCTTGCCTTTCACTTCCTCTGAAGTTACTAGGGTCTTGTATCGACCTAGACTATTATGGTCATATGACTTAAGTTCATTGCTATAATTGAAGTATATGATCCTATCTTAGAAAGCCAATTCTTTCTCCTCAACTCTCTATCACTGTTAGACCTAATTGACATCAAGAAAGTCATTGCTCGATTCATATATTTTAAGGATTGTGTCATAATGTGCTCACATTCTGAACTGCCACTTAGAACGTTGCTCCTGTCATTCCTCCTTATTTGCTGATGGCAAAGGGGGAGAATGTCCAAAGGGGGTCATTTAGTACATAAGTATGTGCTTGCATGAACCGATCTCATGACATCTATTCATTGTGTTGCCATCATCAAAAAGGGGGATATTGTTGTGCCCCCTGTGCATTGATGATGTTATACTGTTTTGATGATAGCAACCACTAATGAATCATGTAAGATTAGAATTAGTAAATGCTCTGTATGCTTCATCGTTCTTCATATATCAGCATATATACTATATGCATTAGCTCAGTATAGGCATTGCGTTGACGCAGCCATATGGTGCATTGTCTGCTCTCTGCATCAGGTCTATTCTAGTTCGTGCATAACTTGCATTGGTGCATTAACTTTAGTTGCACGTCACATAGTCAGTGCATTAACCATCTCATGCATATCTCTAATTGATGCCTGTTTGCATGTGTTAGTCAAAGTAAGTGCACTCGTCTTGTCCATGCATACACTAAGCCTGCACAGTTGCTTTGATGTAAGCAAGTCTATACATCCGTTAGCTCAGCTCGTGGCTTAGTCTGATTCAATCCATGTTCATTGTGCATGTATGCATCTCTCTCAGCAAAGTCTGTACATTCTATGGTGGTTAGTCTATACAAACTCCATTGTCTCACTCGATCAAGTTAGTACAGCCAGTTTTCTGCACACATATACATAGTCTGTACATCGTCTTGTCTCATGCACGTAAACGTAAAGTCTGTACATTCTTTGACAGCATGCCTGAGCACTCATCTTCGTTGTGCATACTTTGATAGATGTAAAGTCTATACACTCTTTACCATGCATTCAAAGTCTATACATTCCATTGCTGGTACGAGTGGTTAAGTTCATGCATCATCAAATTCAGCAAGTCTGTATATTGGTGTCGCACGCACACTAAGTCCATACACTCACACGCATAGGTTGTGCATCATGCATTCATGCTTAAACTCTAGGCATAGTAAGTCTGCACATTGTTTGTACATTGCACGCAGAGTCTGCACACTCGTTGCTGGCATGTCTGTACATTCATTTTCGATGTGCATACTTCTCCATATGCAAAATGCATCACATGCATTCAAAGTCTGTACACTCGTGGATGACATGTCCGTGCATTCATTATCGTTGCACATACTTTCTTATATGCACACTGCATTTTGTGCATCAAGTCTATACAAGCTCAGTTCAAATTTCTGAACTAACTCAGTGCATCCTCGTCTGTTCTAACAGGACTGTTGGTCGAGGAACTTAAGGAGGGCACGTGATCCGAGGATAAGGGGAGTACCAGGATCATGACACGTGTATTGAAGCCTGCTGAAATGCTTCCACGTGGTAGAATCAATTGGGCGGGAATCGTGGAGAGCACACGCCCAACACTCTATTGCTGCTATAAAAAGAAGACTTCTCCATCTGGAGAAGGTGATCAAAAAAGAAAATTTGAGTGTGCTATTGAGAACGGAAGAAAAAGAGAGAGTGCAGCAAAGAAGAAAAGAAACCATCCAGAGAGGAGAGAAAAAGAGAATTGAGTGAGAGGAGTCTAAGAGACTTTCTCTGAATGATTGTTCATCAGTTTCTTGGTTTAGATACAAGAACTGAAATTGCTCATTGTGAGCTACATTTCATTTGAATTTTCTTATTTTTCGTCTGTTTCCATTTATTTTCTGAAACCTTGTTTTCAAGCTGTTAGTCAGCGGAGCTAAGCTGTATTGCTCACCAGGCGAGGTGGATACCTCGGACAGCCAAGCTGTATTGCTCAGCGGGCAGAGGAGAGTTTCCTCTGGACGGGTGAAGCTGTAAGTCCCCAGCAGTTGTAGGCAAGCTGTAAGGCCCAGCGGTTGAAGCTGTGAATCAGCAGTTGAAGCCACATTCCTGTTAGGACTGTGGGGTGGACGTAGATCTCGGGTTTGAGATCAAACCACCTTAAAAATCTCTTGCCCACTATGTGTGTTTGTCTGGAGTTTAGCTGAGCATCTTGATTATCTAATTCATCCGCTGTAGATGCATGCTTAGGATCGCTTAAGCTTAGATCTGTTACAGTTGGCTCTCTCGTGATCTCTTTCGTGTGACTTTCTATTGTCCAACAGCAGCTTGAATTATTTCCGCACTTGTTATCGCTGCAGTGGATTTTAGTGGGTAACTGATCTATTCACCCCCCTCTAGATCCTTCATTGATTCCCCATCACTTGGTATCAGAGCATTTACTAATTCTAATCTTACATGATTCATTAGTGGTTGCTATCATCAAAACAATATAACATCATCAATGCACAGGGGGCACAACAGCATGAACTCCCTCTTACAACATGTATAAAAGGGATGCACAAAGAATGTTTATGACACTGACTCCTCCTAACAGATGCACTTATTGCTGGACAAGTCATTTCAGGCACATAAGAATGAAACTATCATAGTCATTTATCTAAAGCAACATTCATGCAGAAAATTTGCAAATACCAAGTTCTCTTCTCAAAAACTTAAATCGTTCATTTCCAAGAGGCTTGGTAAAAATGTCAGCAATTTGTTTTTCTCACTCAATGAATTCTAATTCAATTTCCTTTTTATTTACTTCATCTCTAAAAAAATGATGTTTTATTTCAATGTGCTTAGTCCGTGAATGGTGAACTGGATTCTTAGTAAGAGAAATAGCACTAGTGTTATCACAAAGAATTGTAATACAACCAAGGTTAATGTGATAGTCAATAAGCTGGTGCTTAATCCAGAGGACTTGGGCAGCACAGTTTCCCGCTGCCACATACTCTGCCTCAGCAGTGGATAAGGCAACAGTATGCTATTTCTTAGATGCCCAAGATACTAGACAACCACTTAGATATTGGCAATATCCACTAATACTTTTCCTATCTATTCTACACCCTGCATAATCTGCATCAGTGTAAGCTATAAGGTCTAACTCACACCTAGCAGGATACCATAAGCCTAAGTCCAGGGTGCCAAATAGATACCTGAAGATCCTTTTCACAGCTATCATATGTGATTCCTGAGGACTAGCTTGAAAACATGCACACAAACATACTGAAAATTGAATGTCAGGGCGAGATGCAGTAAGATATAACAAGGATCCAATCATACCTCTGTAGAGTTTGGTGTCTACCAATTTACCTTTAGGGTCAGCATCAAGTCTAGTTGATGTACCCATTGGTGCAGTGATAGCTTTGAGGTTCTCAAACTTGAATTTCTTCAGTAGATCCTTGATATACTTTTCTTGGGTTATAAATGTCCCTTCTTCAGTCTGACAGACCTTCAATCCAAGAAAGAATTTTAATTCTCCCATTGAACTCATTTCAAATTCATTAGTCATTAATTCAGAAAACTCCTCACACAGAGATGACTTGGTTGACCCAAACACTATATCATCTACATAGATCTGAACAACCAAAATATCTTTATCACATACCTTTGTGAATAATGTCTGGTCAACCTTACCTCTGGAGAATCCTTTATTTGTGAGGAATTTGCTCAGTCTGTCATACCAAGCTCGGGGAGCTTGCTTCAAAACACAAAGTGCCTTATCAAGCTTATAAACATGGTCAAGAAAATCAAGACACTCAAATCCAGGGGGTTGTTTTATGAAAACACCCTCTTTTATTTCACCATTTAAAAATGCAGATTTGACATCCATTTGCTGAAGAGTTATTCCTAAACTGCATGCAATTGCCAAAAGAATCCTAATGGCTTCTAGCCTAGCTACAGGGGCAAAAGATTCTTCAAAGTCAATACCAAAGTCTTGATTGTACCCCTTAGCTACAAGCCTAGCCTTATTTCTGACTATATTGCCCTGCTCATTTGTTTTATTTCGAAAGACCCATTTAGTACCTATAACATTGCCATATGTGGGTTTAGGAACTAAGTGCCATACCGTGTTCCTATCAAATTGACTAAGTTCATCATGCATGGCATTTATCCAATGTTCATCTTGTAGGGCACTTTCTATATTCTTTGGTTCTATCTGTAAAACTAAAGCAAATGAGTTTAATTCATTTTCAATTCTGAAATGTGCTCTAGTTCTAGGAGGTTTATTCAAATTACCAATTATGTTTTCTAAAGGATGATCTCTGAGAAATCTAACATTGGTAATCTGATTACTTGGATGTTCATTTACCTCCCCCTGAGCATCAGATCCTTCCACTTCAGCCTCTCCTACAGATTCTTCATTTTGTTCTTCTTTGTTTTCCAAGATATCTCCATCAACTTTGTCCCTGTGTAAGCTAGTTTTAGTCTTAATTGCAAATTCATCAAAAATAATATGTGGAGATTCCTCAACAATGTTAGAATTAAGGTTGTATATCCTATAAGCTCTGGACTATTCAGAATAACCTAGAAAGATTCTAGGTTCACTTTTAAGTTCAAATTTATCAAGGTCTCATTTTTAGAATTAACATGAATAAAGTATTTGCAATCGAAAACCTTGAAATGTGCTAGAGAAGGCTTCTTACCCTTAAGAATCTCATAAGGAGTCATTTGTGTAGAGGGTCTTATCAGGGCTCTATTAATGATATAACATGCAGTATTAATAGCCTCAGCCCAAAACATCCTAGGCAAGTTCCCTCCTACCAGCATAGTCCGAGCCATCTCTTCTAATGTTCGGTTTCTCCTTTCCACCACTCCATTCTGCTCTGGAGTCCTTGGTGAGGAGAACCTGTGATTGATGCCATTTTCCCTACAGAAATCATCAAATTGTGAGTTTACAAACTCACCATGTCACGCCCCGAACCGATAACAACGGAACGTGTCGTTGCTCGGAACGTGGCAGTTAAACAGTCATGTCAATCAGAGCATAGTCATTTCCACAAAACACAATTTAGACAAATAGCAAATTTCATTTCAAATATAAGTTCTTTTACATATTCGGGCCCATAAATAACGAAAAGACTCAATAAAAGAAATTACAAGGAGACTCTTGACTCGCCTTAACATAAGACACATGATAGCAAAACTAGGTGGTTCCTCTAGATGTCGGCGTTCTCTTCACTCTTGCCCTTGCCCATCTTGTTCGGTCTCGCCATCACTATGGTCATTACCTGAAAATATTGGAAAACGCAGGGTGAGCGAACGCTCAGTAGGACTTAATATCTCATGATTCCAAGCTAGCTTTAAATCAATTACAGTTTAACATGCTCATGCAGGTCATGCAAGCTATAGAAATTGAGAACTGTAATAACACGAGATAAATTCAAGAACTATAATAAACAAACGAATAAGCAAGATGCTAGATAAACTCATGTAGAGTAGGGACAATGATAATCAAGAGGGTATAGCAAGATTTAATCAAGTACTTTCTCAAGTTAGGTCAAGAGCATTCATGAGGAAATATAACATTCATCTCTCTATGACGAACACTATCACGAGAGCCTCAAGGTATCCAGTATTATGAAGGATCTTCATGACAAGATAACGAGTACTATCAATGAGAACATTTATGATGATCGATATAGAAGTAGAATAATTACTTCTACAAGCATTCTATAGCATTTGCCACGATACTAAGGGAATATCACGACGATATGATAACCCCTCCAATAAGGCAAATCAAGATATTTTCATGACGAACAATAAGTTGTAGAAAGATGTACTATGATGGCAATTACTCCCGATCATCACTATCACGAGAGCGTTTACACATCTAGCACTATATAGGATTGGCCAATGCACTAAGGGGAAAATCACGACGATATGATCACCCCTCATGAAAATAGCACTAGTTAGTATTTGGTCGTACACTTAGGAGTTCTCACGACTATATGATTGCTCCTAAATGCCAATAACCGAGTTGGTGAATGCCTGCACCCGATCATCATATACTGGTAACGTTTGGACTTTGCCTCGCCCAATAGGGTCAGATCATGACCCGTAGCATTTAAAATGTCATTTTAGTAGGACCCATAGACCCTGACATTTAGTCTAGACTAATTCCATATTAATGGCCAAGAATTTTCAAGGATCAAGCATGTAAGAACTTTAAGATAGATTTCATGAAACATAGAGTTCAAGGACAGAACTTGTAATAAGGATGATATATCAATAAACCGGATGAAACCATGACATTATGGAAATTTGGGTGATTAGGTACAACCAGCTCAGTCGGCCTTGAGGGAATCCAAGGCTACGAGGAGACTTACGGAGGTCCCAATGACTAACTTGTCAGTCCGAAGGAACGGAATGTCCAACGGAGGGCTCGTATGTCACCGAGAGTTGAGTGTATAATGTGAACCAACCATGAAACAGGGACTCCATCTACGGACATGAGATGAGAGTGCCAAAAGACCCGCGGTATGGGTCAAAAACGGAAGAAAACGGTGAGAACATATGTACGTTAATCATAGAATTCATGTCCATACTATTCTATAATTAACTATAATTAAATAAACTTATATTATTTAACGCCCGTGGGTGCCGTCATTTATTAATTAGCATCCTCTTGGGGAACATTAATTTTCATGATTTTTAGCTCAATTTATTTAGCAAGAATTTTCATTTATACCTATTTAATTGAATAAATTCAAAAACACACATTAAAAGGCACATTGATTTATTTAAAATAATTTAAGAAAATAGAATATATGAGAAAAATACAAGGATTCTAAATATATTTTTTTTAAAATTTTCTGTCACATATTTTAAGAATAATGGATTTTCAAAGATATGTATAGGATATATATATATATATATATATATATATATATATATATATATATATATATATATATATATATATGTTAAATTAACGCCGATGAACAGTGTCGTCAAAATTTGAATTGACAACTGAATGTGGGTCGTTTCTTCCAAAAAATTATTTTTTTAAAACCTCTCGTTTCTATATTAAACGATGTCGGAATTTGACTTATAATATACCGAAATGACCGGCTCGAAAAACTCTACCTAACCGTATGTTCAAAATAGTTTTTCGATGAGAGACGGTGGATCTTGCAATAGGGGCACGAAAAATGGTGAAACCACTTTCACTACCTCCGTCTCTATTCCAATAGTATGCCCATAAATTTTCATGGCCAAAGGATATTCCGACGGTCACGAACAAATCGTTAAGGTAAAATCCCATAACTATCAAGCTAAAGTAAATTTTATAATTCACCGAGTATATAGTTAAAACATATTAAATTGTTTAACTAATTAATGTTTATAGTCAATGCAACATTTATATGCACGAAAATTTAGGAATAATCATGGGGATTCTAATCATATGCACTTCAAAATTTTTAGATAACAGATTAGATAGATATAAAAAATTTTAACGTGTTGTAATTAATAATAACACACAGGAATTAACGACAGAGAGGAGGGTTTTAATTTAAATCACGCCTTTATCCAGGGCGTTAATTCCATTTATGAAATAAAGAGATAAATTCATTCCAGAAACGAAATCACAGACCTATATGCATGTTTCTAGAGAAAGTCTACATGTTCTATTAATCTAGCATGACGATTGTGTAATGTTTTGCTTGGGAGATTGCCTACCTTTGTTGATGCTATGAGAGACAAATAGAAAAAGAAGAAGGATGACGATGACGGCAATAGTTGTAGCTTCCTCTCCAACTACGGCATCAAGACAAAGAAGGGGAAGAAGAGGATATGCAACTATTGCACTTTGTACGTAGAAGATGTGGTTGTCTCTTCGTGTAGCAGCAACAACCGGGAAGACGATGGAAGAAGAAACAAACAGCAACTGACGCCCTTCGCACAGCCGCAACACCCGCAGAGAGAAGGAGAGTAGCAGGATGATGGATGATGTCGTAGGGGTTCTTCGAACACAGCAGCCGCCGGGTTTGATTGAGAGAGGACTTTATTTATAAGGGTTGGGTCTTTGGTTTCTAGTGGAACTTGATTTCCCATGTAGAACTCCTATCGTGTTTGAAGTTTCCTTATGTTAATCTTTCTTTCCCGATCTTTAGCCACCTACCTTGTTAACCACCAGAAACCCTAAAGCTGCATGCCTCTTCAAACGTGAGGATGGGTTTTTGGTGGGCAAACGCTAAACTTAAGCCCAAATAGGTTAAGGCCTTGCATATTTAGTTAAAGGAAAAATTAGTTAGTAGGCTTCTTCGTAGATATGGGTTAAGGCCCTTATAACTTCAGGATTATATATGCATGTCCCAAAGCTCACTTAGCTCACGTATATATGGCCCATTAGTTATGTTCATTATAAATGGCTTATCACTATATATAAAAGTCTTATCTCTTTTTTTTATTTATTTTTTTCTATGACAATAATTATAATTATTTTTATTGATTCTCTATTTAAATTTCTGGGGTGCTACACACCACCATGATCAAACAAAATATTAGAAATAGGTTGTTCATATGTCTGTTTTATTTTATGAAAGAACTCTTCAAATTCCTCAAATGCATCATTCTTGTGAGACAAGAAAAATACCCAAGTAAATCTAGAAAAGTCATCAACTAACACAAAACCATATCTTCTTCCAGATAAGCTAGCTGTTCTAGTGGGTCCAAATAAGTCCATGTAAATCAGCTCATAAGGTTTAGAAGATAGATTTTTAGTTCTGGACTTAAATGACTTTCTACTTTGTTTACATTGGGTACATGCTTCACAGATTTTATTATCATTTTTGAATGAAATTTTAGGAAGTCCTCTCACCATGCTATGCCTATTCAATTTATGAAGCACACTATAGCTGGCATGACCTAACCTACGATGCCATAGGTGGGCTAAGTCATCCTTATTGACAGTGAGACATAAATTCGTGTGTGCTACATCATCTAAATCTACCATATAGATGCTATTTACTCTCTTGCCAATGAATTTCACAGATTCAGAATTAGGTTCAAAAATAGTGCATGCAAGAGAATCAAAAATAACTTTATGGCCTTTATCACAAAACTAGCTGATACTGAGCAAATTATAAGCTAACCCTTCAACTAATAACACTTCTTCAATGAAACAGGAAGAGCACTTACCAACCTTTCCAGACCCAATAATCCTTCCCTTGGTATTACCTCCAAATGTGACATGACCAACATCTTTCTTCACTAACATGCATAATTTTCCTTTATCCGGTCATGTGCCTGGAACAGCCACTGTCAAGATACCATTTGTTGTGGTTGGTTGCCAGGCATACCTGCAAATGGAATCAAGGGGAGAATTTTGGAACCCAAAAATGTTTGGGCCCCATACTAACAGTCAAATCATGCAAGCAGGATATAAGGTGTTTTGGAATCCACATTTGATTTGTTTTCTTCACTTGAGTTGTGGATTTCTTTACTTTCTGTTTATTCTGTCTCACCTTAGCATTTTGAACTTTGGTTAGTAGCTTCTGTGGTTTTGCATTCTTATTATCAGCTTGAAAATTTTCATGCCAGTGATTAACCCAATGGACATTAGGATGAGAATGTCTAGTGTGGGTCCTAGGCTGACTAGGCATGGAATGGACAAAGGCATAAGAGTTATGGCTTCTGAAATTTTTGTGCCTAGGTTACACATAGAAGTTCCAAGGGTAAGGTTGATGCATTTGAGTAGCATATGAGTTCTGGAATTGATGCTGCATCGACCTCATGTATAGGCTGCCTCGACCTTTCTTATCATAATTGTGGTGATAATAGTTATGAAATGGAGAATAGGTAGGAGCACTATGGTAGTAGCCCCGACCTTGGTTCCTGGTAGAATTTTACCCAAAAGGAGTAGACGTCGATGCACATTGATGGTTGCCTCGACCTTTCTGTGGAAGCTGGGTTGTTTTAGCCTTGGGATTTCCATGGACTCTACCCGTAGGAGACAGATTCCTAACCTGTCCTTTGGTCTGAGGTGTGGGAGTATATAAGCATGATTCCCTAGACACTTCTACCTTCGCTTTGCCCTTGTCCTTGTCACTAGGCTTGGTTTTTTCAATATTTTTCAATGCCTTTTTATTCTTGAATTTCCCAAAAGTCATTTTATCAAAGGTTGTGATGTCCCCTTTTCAGCCATAAAGGAGATAGTCCTCACATCAAACCTTTTCTTTTTTGTTGGGTTAAAACCCAAACCTTCCTTTCTGAAGTTGCTTTTAGTTCCCAAGATAGCATTCAGATTTTCAGTACCCTGTGTCATGCTTTCAAGGGAATTTTGTTTGTCCTTATTTTCTTTTTCCAGATTTTTGATTATCTTTTTCAATTCATTGTTTACACCATTGACTGCATCATATTTCTCAATAGAAATCATAGTTTCTTCCTCAAATTTTTGCATTCTTAATTAGAGTTTATCAATGGTATTTTTCAGATTCTCATTTTCAATTCTTAAATCAATCAAGACAATTTTATCACTTTCAATTTCATCAAGAGACCTTTTCAGATTGAGGTTTTCAATTTCCAGACATGCAAGTTTATCATTTAAAGATGTCTCATGAACTAATGAATTTACTTTCTTCTTCAGATGGCTGTTCTCTCTACGCATATCATCATATTTATCTAGAATTTCAGCATATGCATCTTCCCAGTCATGATGAGTATAATTCTCGAATGGGGAAGTTACCTCATCATTGTCTTCTTTTTCTTCTTCTCCTTTTACCATTAGACAAATCTTCTTATCATCCTCGTTGTCAGATGTGCTGTTGTTGCTGTCTTCTTCTTCATCACTTTAGGTGCTTACCATTGCCTTTCCTTTCTTGTTCTTCCACCTGGGTTGTTTTTCTTTCAGCAGCTCAGGACACTCAGATTTCAGATGTCCCGCCTTCCTACCATTGTAATAGGCAGCAACATCAGATTTCTTGATAGGTTCAGGTTTATACTTAGACAGCCTCTTTCCTGAGAAATATTTTCTTCTAAACCCTTTTCCTTCCTTCTTCAGAAATTTCTTAAACTTCCTGGTGATCATGGCAAACTCATCCTGATCATCACCAGAGCTAGAGCAGCTATGCTCACTAGATAATCCTTTGTTACTACTAGAAGTAATTTTAAGAGCCAGGGGTTTCTTCCATTTCTTAGACTCATTGACCCTCTTAAGGTTCAACTCATAAGTCATGAGAGAACTGATGAGTTCATCTACTGACGTGGTAGCTAGGTTCCTTGACTCCTCTATTACAGTGGCCTTAGTGTGCCAAACAGGTGTCAGGGACCTAAGAATTTTTCTTGCCAGCTCGTACTCACTATACAATTTGCCCAAGATTCTCAAGCTATTAGTGAGCACCATTAGACGGGCATACATCTTAGAGATGGACTCATCAGGCTTCATTTTGAAGACTTCATATTCAGAGACTAACATGTTGGCCTTAGTCTCCCTAACCTGAGACGTCCCTTCATATATCACCTCCAATTTATCCCACATCTCCTTAGCTGTGGAACATGAGGAAACTCTGGAGAATTCGGTGGGATGAAGAGCACACTGCATGGCATTTATAACGCTCCAATTTAATGTGGACTTACAGATTTGCTCTCTGATCTAGACCTCTTCATCCTCAGGTAGTTCAAAGGGGCCTTTGCTAACCACCTTCCAGATCTCGTAATCCTTAGCCCTAAGGAAGACTTGCATACGGCTCTTCCAGTAAGCATAATTTGATCCATCAAAGTAAGGAGGCTTACTGGTTGAGTGACCTTCTGCGGTTAATCCTCTAGCATCCATTTCAGCTAACCTATCCAGGATGTGAGGCCCTTAAGGAGAGTTAGGCTCTGATACCACGTGTTGGAACAGATGAATATAAATCTAGAGGGGGGTGAATAGATCTACCCCAAATTATACGAGATTTACAGCAATTTAAAAGAAATGCGGAATTAGGACGGAACTACTACAAATCACACTATTGAACCAATATGAATAATCACTATGGAAGCAACTGTTCACTGAATTGATAACTCAGTATAGTACCAGACGGAGGGTTGATTAGATAATCTCCTCACGCAAGGGTTAGTTTTTGAGATAGATGTAATCTATCCTTCTGACTTTGCCTTTTTATATACCACTGAGTTGTCTATTATAAACCAGAATTAGGATGAAAGAATTCAACTCAATTCAGAATAGATTCAGACTTCAGCGAACATGCACAGTTAATAGCAATCCATCGATTATGGAAGACTTCAGATGAATACGCACTCAGATCAGTGAAGCTTGTACAGAGCTTTCCTACGCATCTAGTCAAGTAGCAAAAAGTAGATAAGTACACACACAGCGAACAAAGCAATTTTAGGTGGTTCAATCTCGAGCTCGAGATCTACATCCACCCCTTACTTAACTGAGTAAGGCTTACTGTTGACTCACAGCTTGAATCCGCTGATCCACAGCTTTGGGGATTAGATCCCTGCAATCCGCAGACCTTCACAGCTTGCTAGACTACTGATTCACAGCTTCAACCGCTGAGCTTCATAGCTTGCTATCCGAGGATTCAACCTCGCCTACTGAGCTTCACAGCTTGCTCTGCTGATTCACAGCTTACAAGAGATTTGAAGTAAAACACAAGACGATAACGGAAATGAAAATGTAGCTCACAATTGAGCAATTGAACTATGGATCACTCACTCAGATGGCAGCATTATGATACTATATTTTCCCCTCAACTTGCTGCAACTGGTTTCACAGACTTCCTCTTAGATTCCTATCTAGTTGATCACCTTCTCTCTGCTTCTCTTTTCTCTCTGTAAGTGCTCTCTTAGATTTGTACGCTCTGCTTCTTTCTACTTCGCTCACGCTTCTCTTTTAGTTTGGGCGATCATGCCTCTATTTATAAGCTCGTGAGAGATAGGGCGCGTGGACATGTTCCCGCCCAAGGAAGTTTTAACAGATGTGCTTCTGGATGTCCACATGGCGGATGGTGAAGGTTTGCTGTCCACATGGTTCATTTTTCAGTTTGAGATTTACCTTGGATCACGTGCTTGTGGATAAGTACCTCGAGCCATGTGACTGCCTTTCATATGTTCAATTTTGGTTTGTTCAGTGACTTAAATCCTTGTTAATTTGAACATAAGGTAGAAAGCATTTTGTCAAACACTTTGTAACCATGAATGGAAAACTAATGTGCATTGACCTATTGAGATAAAAATCACAGTACATAAATGATTTTCAAACAAGTGTGAGAGATGCACAAACTTGATTGAGCGTTATGCACATATGATGCACTAACATGATATAATACCTAGACACACTAACATTGACCTTTTTCTGGTATGCTCAGACCCAACAGTGCATGTGCTCAGACCTAATAGTGCAAGCTTGCATATATGCTCAGACCTTATTCTGCACTCTAGCACATGTGCTCAAACTTGATAGTGCAATATGCAAAACATGCACATACATTATAGCTATTATTAACACATGTGCACCGACCTTATTCATGCACATGGCAAATGTGCATCGACGTTCATGCAATGAAATGGACATGTGCACCGACCTTATAATGCTATATGCAAAACATGCACCGACTTTATTCAGCTTGTTGTATCATGTGCACAGACCTTTCATGCTATCGTGCAAAAGTGCACAGACCCGACAATGCAAGATGCAATATGTGCATCGACCTTATAACTGACTAAGGCATGTACTGACTTTATAATGCTATATGCAAAACATGCACTGACTTTATTCAGCTTGTTGTATCATGTGCACAGACCTTTCATGCTATCGTGCAAAAGTGCACAGACCCGACAATGCAAGATGCAATATGTGCACCGACCATATAAATGTGTACCGACCTTTTATATAAAGAAGCACAGACCTTCATGCTGCATGTGCTTAGACTTTATGTGCAGTGATAGACATATGCACCGACCTTATATATGAACAAAAAACACATCTTGCTGCATGGTACTACAAAATGATGACAGTGATATCAACATGAAAATTAATGATCTAAAACACAGTTGTCAACCTCTAAATCACAGACACAAAGCGCTATTACTAATGTCAAAATTTAAGATAGAATTTATTATTGCCAATATCAAAACATGAAGCAAAATTCATTGTTGCCAACATCAAAACACATTCAATCTAGGAGATTAAAAAATTAGAGAGGACACAATATTTTCTTCCACAAACTCCCCTCAACACTAAAAATCTCCGTGTTCTTTGTGGCATGTCTGTGTAATTGTCCATTTCTCCTATCTCCGTTCACAGGTCAATTTATAGATTTTTATTCACTGCACCACTACACATTGCTACATCTGCTATCCGTGTTTGGCGTAGGTTCAATCGTTCAGTGCACAGATTATTCGAGTGAGATCAGTAAGATTGAGTGAATTGAGTTATCTTAGTTTAATCATTTTCCTCAATCTTGTTCTAACTGCAAAATAGTTTTTAAAATTCGACATCTCGCCTAGGGGACAATTCAACCCCCCCTTCTTGTCCGCCATCTATTCTAGGCCAACACAATCTATTCACTAATTCATTAATCTGAGCAAATCATATATAGGAATCTTCTTTTATAAGGTTATATGATCACCCATGAATAAAATCATTGGTTTAAGCCTAATGAATTCAAGAGTTTATAAATTGAATTCCCTGAAAATGGTTGCATTCTAAACTTAATAGGTCTCAACTAACTCTCACATATTGTGTCCCGTGCAATCTCCTAAAATCTGAAAATTGAAGGTCAATGGTAACCTTGGTTGAGATGCTTGAATTAAGTATTGTTCTTAAACATAAAAGAATCTGAAAAATCTCAAAGGGAAGCACATAAGTAAAATTGTGAATCAATGCTCTGGCAGAGCAATGGCTAAAGGTTTATCGAGAAACTAAGCCCTTCATCAAAGAAATGAAGTGGATTTAGTCATGAAGTACCTCTGCTATCTCTGTTCAAAATGAAGTAAGGAAGTTAGTCTCACTGAGTAACTAGGGGTGCTGGCATCTGATCAACGTGCATTCTTACGTCAAAAGGTGTGGACTATACTTGAATGCTCTTAAAAAATTATGAGCCAAAAGAAAAATATGATAATATGACCAAAAGGTCATAAAAAGTGTTGTAACCCTTAAGACAAAATCAGAAATGTCAAATGTGTTTAATCTCGATACTAATCTTGAGCTACTCCTAAGGGAGTCATTGTTTTTGAATGAGTAGGGTTAACGGAGGTTAAAATAGATTTAAACATGTAGCCTTAGTTTATTTCTATTAAGTGTGAGTGCAAAATGATTCAAAGAGTTTAATTCTTAAACTCTAAATTTGTACACTTAAACTAGGCTGAAAATGAGGGTTGTGTCATAGAAAATCTTATAACAGAAGAATCTGTAAATTGCAAGCTTGACTAATGAATATTGTTTCAGATTGTAGTTCTTCTGTTACAATATTTTTTAACTTCATAATATAAGTTTCCGATTCATTCACATTTGATGGCACCCTTCTAATGCTATTTGGAATGTCACTGATGTTGCATTTGGTGCTATTCTTCAATTCTGGCTACAATGGTCTTTCACCACTGCTGAATTCATTGATGTTCTACTGAAATCACATCCTCTGATCTGTTGCTATGCATATTGGAATTCATTCACCATACAAATTGGTATCAGACTTGCTGATTGCATTTCACTACTGGGGACAAAAAAGATTTCCACTTCTTCTCTGAAATTGCTAATTTTGCTCTGATCCTATTCAACCCTACACCTTTCTTGATTGGTATCGGACTCCCCTCCTTACCCTCAGTCATGCATCAAACTCCATCCTCCTTGATGTCAAAGGGGGAGAATTGTTTGATGAGTCATTTTGTAACGCCCCAGGAATCTAGATATCGGGAAACCCGATACTACTTGGACCCTAAGATGCCACCCAAGAGATTATGAGGCTTCGAAGGGTTGGAAGGAGGGATGTGGGTGTAAAAGAATCTACAATTACAAGTGCAATTGCATTGAATAACAACATTAAGCATAAGCAAATTACATTACCAGAGTGTTGTAATTATACATTAATCCAGAAATACATTAGTACAAGCCCATAATTATACAAAAATAGTACTAGAACAACTACATGGGGCATACCCCGACACAAACCACGCTGGCTACTAAGACTGTTCTCCAAAACCATGCGGGAAATCTGGAGATGGCTGTGCCTCACATGAAAAATAAAGGGTGAGTCTCATTTCATTGACTCAGTAGGGGTCCCGCAGATCCCTACCTCGCATCGAAAGTCACAAAAGAAGCAAGTGATCACAATAAATAATGCAATGGCATATAACAATGTCAAGTAAGAAAAGCTGTGCAAGGATATCAATTAAATAGACATAGCTAAATATGAATGCCACATGAATCACATGCATGTTAAAGCGTATAATTAAACTTGAGAATATTTCATTCACCATTAGAGTCAAATTTTCACAATCCAAGTGACAAGAGAAGTAAACCACTAGAAGTAAGACTAGACATGTCCACGGATAACTTACACTACGTCTCGGGCGTCTCCCACTCACCTCCAACGCTGTAACTGAGACACCGTAATAGCAACCAAAGACAAAGACGAGTCAGGGTCATGCTCGTCAGCGCTGGTCCAAAGCCCCTGACCACGTGTGCACACATAAGCTCAATCCCTTGAGCGAAGTCTCTAGCTAGTTTCCCCCCCAGTCGGACGCGAACTACAAGGGAAAGGGGCCCATGGAAACTAGCCTAAAAATTGTATACCGGGCCTGCCACCTCTCCTAGGTGTGCCGACTCTGAAGGTCGTCGGGCTGCTACTAGTGGGTCAGCCACATAGGAAAGAGAAACTAACTTTTCTGGGACATAAACGCGTAACACAAGTCACCACGGTGCATGAAAACATGGATGGTACGACCCTAGACACAAGGCCAAATGAAACAGGGTTGAATTCTGGACTGGCAACATGTGGCGGCCCTGAATGGGCCGCCACATGTAGGTGGCGATCATGGGGAGGACCGCTACTGGCAGGTGGCAATCTGATGCGGGACGAACATCAAACTCGACTCCAATTTGATATGCAAACCTTGGACTCTAGACAAGCTCGCGATCATCCCTTAGAGAGGGAAACGTGGGACCTGTGCGGTTGAGAAACCGGCATTGAGCTAGGGTGGTCGGCTCTCTCTCGTGCTCGAATCGGGTCACGGGACGGGTCTCGCTCTCTCTCGCAGCGGTGATGAAAGTAAAGCGAACTAATATCCTATCACTGGCAGCAGCATACAAACATATACGAGATAAGAAAAGTGCCTACGAGGAGGGTGGCGAGTGTACCTCCACGCTCCGGGCGTGGGGAAGATGACCCCGACCAAGTACGGTAACTCTCAGTAAAAATAATTATTCAATAATTACAGCAGTGATTTCTTGTCCACTCCACGCAGGGAGGTAAAGGGCTACAAGCGGGGCCCGGGAGGACCGATCTTGGGTTGACGGACAGCAAGTCAGAAGGGCTCTCAGGGCGAAACCGAGCTGCTGGTCTGACTCGGTGCTGCGCCGACTCGGTTCTGAGTTGTAGGACAGCAAGTAGTGGCCTCCAACGGGACGTCGTCCTCCTTGAGTCTTCTGAAGGTGGTGCTTGGCTGGGACGATGGCGGGACGTCCTTGGTCGACTCTCTGAAGTGGCGGTTCCTGAAATTGAGCTTTGATATTTTTGCAAGATTTAACTTGCTGCTGCTTCTACAGGTCTATTCACGGAACAGATTTGTGCAACCCGGCAGAAAGAATTATTGCTCTCAGATCCGGTATCACATCGAGGTGAGGTTAGTGTCGTTGGAAAGAAGACTCACAGATATACAACATATATTTCTTTCAGGTCGATCCAGAGAAGGGATTATAAATGGGAAGCTCTGAAAACTTGTGTTTTTCTATGGATCTGGTTACAGACTGTCAGAATAGAAAGGGATCTGCCTTAAAACGAATTTTGGCCGGAGGATAAGGGAATTTTTTGGGTGCTGGGAAAATTATTGGTGGAAGGGGGGGATGTGAGGATCACGTGGTAATTTTTGGGAGTTTTCTGGAGATGGCTAGAGGGGTGAGAAAAATAGCACAACATGACACTATCCTGTTAATCTGCAGACTGGTAGATTACTGGGGGGAAGAACAAAAATACGGGAAAAATACTAAACGAAGATTTACTAGCCTGAATGCTTTTGTGGAAAATGGGGGGGATGTGGGGAGATCACCCTCCAATTTTGGGCACGATCTGAGCTCCTGATGGAGGGCTAAAAATCGGCCTTTACTGTTCTGTCCAGAGGTGGATAGAACTCCGAGGACGTGGCGATGGCGGTGCGATGGCGGCTCGATGGCGGCGGCGGCGGCGGTGTTGAGCTTCACACTCATAAAGGGTGTAGAAGAGAGGCTTCACACCTCAGAAGAAGGGCAGAAATCCATCTGCAAGGGGGAGAGAGGAGGGAGGAGAGGGGTGCACCCTTCTTGCTCTTGGCAAAATTCACTTAATTATTGTCATTAATTCTTGTAAAATGGAAATACAAGCCTTATATAATAAAATTAAAAAGACCAATTCTACCCTCAGATCTAGGGTTAGGGAGGGGCAAATGGGGGAAGAAGTTTCTTTATTCTCCCATGTCGTAAAAGACCAAAAACAACAAATAAAATTAATTCCTAATGGGGGGCGCCCCCTTGGCATTAAGATGCCATTTGTCTTCCTTGGTCCCAGAGGAAAATAATCCTTCTAGAAGCCCACCTTGGACCAGCCCCACATGGGCCCCTAGGGCTTAGGTGGACCAATGGGGAAGAATGTGGGGGCCCCCTACTGGACCTACTGAACTTTTACAAAAAAACCCAAAGATCCTTAAGGAATAATAAATTGGCTTATAAATCCTTACAATTGTAAACCCATTTTCAAAAGGATATAAAAGCAAACTAAAAGGACACAAATGTAAAATAAAATGTTAGTGCCTGGTGTCGATTCCCATCACAATCTTCCCCCATACTGCAACCTACCGTCGCTAGCGCCTTACAGGAGGCAGTTTCTGATAGGGCCGCCACCCCTTCCAGAGGCTAGGTAGTGATCTAATGGAGACCGCCACTTGTCCGAATGACCCGAAAATGGGCTACATGGTTTAGAACCCATTGCCACTTGATCAAATCAAGGGGATTACACAAGAAACACCTGTTACCTGTTGTCATACATCATTTCCACACCATTTGGACTCCAAAAACATAAAGAACGGGGCATTAAACATGATTAACAACTAGGGTTTTAAGGAACCCAACTCATATGCAATTTCTAAGTAAAAGAGCTAATCTAGCATGCTTATGACCATTCAAAATGGTAGGAAAATGCAAGAGGGCAAGGTAGAATTCCATCCCCTTACCTCTAATCGTGAAACCACACCATTTGGATGCGTTTCCCCACGCTAAAACCTTCCCCACGCCGGAGGATGAACAACCACCACATGAGCCTCCTTCCTTGACCTTAGAACAACTCGACCATCATCAAGAGCCCGCCGAGAGCTCTTCCTCCCAGCCAACCGCGACTAGGTGAAGGGGAACTGTCGGAAGAACAAGGGAGAGAGAGGAAGGGTGCGTGAGATGGGAGAGAGAGAACCATGGGAGGGTTTCTCCCACCGTGGGTAGATTTAGGTTTTCTTTTGATATAAATCTTTTTATTTCAAAATTCCCTTAAAGAAACCAAAATAGTTATAATGTCCATATGATTTCCTTAAAATCATTACATAAGTGGGTTATTAGCCTCTATCTCATATAATGGCCCATAAAAATCAATCAAATCCATGGGAATTTTCCGATCTCTAAACCCAATAAGAATCTGAACTTCACGGGTCTTCAGTCCCTCCCCCTTAATAAAAATTTCATCCTTGAAATTTCAAGGAAACATTATGAAGGAACATGAGAGACATACCAACTCAAATAGGTACGGGAACTGTTGGTGCATATCGTACTCACGTTCCCAAGTAGACTCATTACTAGAGTGGCATTGCCACACCACTTTCACCAGAGGGATAACCTTGTTCCTCAGCCGCTGCTCGCGATGATCCTCTATTCGATTGGGATACTTTGGCATAGATAGATCTGCCATCACTTAAGCCACACAGAATCATCTAAAATGTGCAACTCATCTGGCACATATTTTCTCAACATAGAAACATGAAACACATCATGGATCGCTCCCATCGTCAGTGGCAACTAAAGGCGATAAGCCACTTGGCCAACATGCTTCCAGAATAAGAAATGGACCAATGCACCAGGGACTAAGATTTCCACGCTTACCAAACCTCATCACACCTTTCATCGGAGATATTCTCACAAATACAAAATCTCCTGGCTCAAACTACAATGGTCTTCTACGCCGATCAACATAACTTTCCTGTCGACTTTGAGCTATCAACAATCTCTGCCTCATCAAACGAACCACCTCTATGCAATGTTGCACCAAATATAGTCCGGTCAAAAGCCACTCATCGACCTCAAACTAGTCCAACAACGTATGACAAGGCCGACCATACAAGGCTTCATACGGTGCCATACCAATGCTGGAATGATAACTATTATTATAAGCAAATTCTACCAGCGGAAAATGCTGGCTCCACGAACCCTGCCATTCCAGACAACACGATCTCAGCATATCTTCTAATGTCTGAATGGTCCTTTCAGACTGGCCATCAGACTGAGAATGATCAGCGGAGCTAAATGCCAATTCTGTGCCTAACGCCTTTTGAAAACTTCGCTAGAAGCCAAAAGTAAAGCATGGGTTACGATCTGATACAATAGACATTGGAATTCCATGTATTGGTACAATTTTCTCAACATAAAGCCTGGCCAATCTTAGAACGTTCCATTTCACCTTAATCGGCAACATTCTAGCTATCTTAGTCAAACGATTAAAAAACAACCAAATGCCATCATAGCCTTCAGGGGTTCAAGGCAAACCCATAATAAAATCTGTAGTCACATGATCCCATTTTCATATTGGAATTTTCAAAGGTTGAAGCATACCTCCGGGTCTCTGATGTTCAACTTTCACCTGCTGACATGTCAAGCATCTGTCCACGAAGTCTGCCACATCCCTTTTCATGCCTGGCCACCAGAATTTTCTTTTCACATTATTGTACATCTTCAGGGTTCCAGGGTGAACAGTATAGTGGGATCCATGTGCTTCACGCAAGATAGCATTCCTCAAAGAATCTTTAGCTGGAACATATATTCTGTCCTATAATCTCACCACTGCATCATCACATAACTCCACTCCTAGCATAGTCACAATACGAGACAACTAAGAATCTGCCTGTTGTGCTTCCTTGATTTGTCGATAAATAGCTGGAGTCATCTCCAAACTAGCAAGAACAGCTGTCATCGGGTCTCGAGGAATCTTTAATCTGAAAGTCTCACTTGGGATTTGCTACCATAGCTTCCACTCTTACATTATCAAATGACTGATCTACACCTTTCTGCTCAGTGCATCGGCCACCACATTCATCTTGCCAGGTTGATAAGATAGAGTAAAGTCAAAGTCCTTCATGTACTCCATCCACCAGAGTTGACGAAGATTCAAGTCCTTCTGGGAAAAGACATATTTCAAGCTTTAATGATCCGTAAAGATCTCAAAATTCTCACCATATAAATAATGTTTCCATATTTTCAACACAAAGATCAACGCCGTCAGCTCCAAATCATGAGTGGGGTAATTTTTTTCATGCTGCTTCAATTGTCGGGTTGCATATGCTACAACTTTGCCATGCTGCATAAGCACTGCACCCAGACCCACTCGAGAAGCATCTGTACACATAATGAATCCACCCGAGATTGAAGGCAAGACAAGCACTTGGGAAGTCGTGACTACCCTTTTCAATTCATTGAAACTCTGTTCGCATTCATCGGACCACACAAACGACACATTTTTTTGAGTAAATTTATTCATCGGTGCAGCAAGTCGTGCAAAATCCTGAATGAACCTCCTGTAATATCCAGCAAGACCTAAGAAGCTTCTAACTTCTATCACAGACCTTGGCCTCTGCCATTGAAGAACAACCTCAATTTTAGCTGGGTCAACTGCAATCCCTTCACCAGAAATCAGATGGCCTAGAAAATGAATTTGTTGAAGCCAGAACTCACACTTGCTGAATTCTGCATAGAGCTTGTGATCTCGCAAAGTCTGCACTATAATTCTCAAATACTACACATTCTCTTCTTTTGAAGCTGAATAAATCAAGATATAATCCATAAAGACCACCACAAACTGGTCCAAGTATGGACGAATCACCCGATGCATCAAATCCATGAAGGCTGCTAGTGCATTGGTTAGCCAAAACAGCATAAAAAATTCATAATGACCATACCTCGTGCTAAAAGCAGTCTTCTCCATGTCAGATTCCCTGATCCACAATTGATAATAGCTAGATCGGAGTTCAATCTGGGAAAAGACACAAGCTGACTGAAATTGATCAAATAAGTCATCGATCTTGGGCAGGGGATACTTGTACTGGACTGTCGTAATTCTAGATCTTTATACATCACCATACAACCATGATCTGATACCAACTGTAACGCCCCAGGAATCCGGATATCGGGAAACCCGATACCGCTTGGACCCCGAGACACCACCTGTAGTGCCCCAAAATTTATATAAGTAATTTTTGTATTTATTTAATAATTTTTTAAAATTTATAAATGTTTAAATAAATTAATAAAGGGGTTATTGGATTAATAAGTCATTATAAGGCCCAATTGTGTTAGCCTAACCTATCAAAATATGATCCAAAAGGTTTAAGGACCAAGCCCATTAAGTTTGGCCCATATTCTAGAAGGTTATTGAGCTTATTCACATATTTTAAGGATAAATACTATTTTTATAAGATAATTATGTGGATAAATGAATAAAAATATTTTATTAAATTGAAACTCTATACACGTTTGATGTAACGGTCTATCGGGAGACCGCCACAGCCATGTAATGCACTAGTCCTGATGCGTTAAACCCTGTCAGTTCCGTGAATGGAAGAACAAGCAAACAGATTGAATCTTTGGGATTCTATCTGCAAGAGACCTAATTAGAAGAACATGTAAGGTTACTAGGGACTCTTAGGGATCAGGTTCTGACCAATTAAGGACTTTAGAATAGATCTAATCTTCAAAACCTAGCCAAAACCCTATAAATAGGACCTAGTTCTGAACTGAGCGACCCTTACTTTTGGCTCATGAAGAATCAAGGTAAGGAGTCATAATTTCGGGTAAGTTCTTTAGAAGAATTTGTTTAGTATACTTTAGACTAATAGCTCTCCAAATTTCGTGCTAGGAGATCAACCAACCAAGGAGATTGAAGCTTCCAAAGTTGTTGGAAACTCATTGGAAAGGGAAAACTAGGGCACGTCTTTCAGACTTAAATTAGAAGTTTAAAGCCTAGTTAAAAGGTAGGTCATCTCATGATTGGCAAAAACATATTGCTAGGGAGAAAGGCCCTCTGATTGTGTTTAATTTCATGCACTGTAGATCATGGATTTCATGTTTTAGTAAAGTCATGCATACATATGTATTCTTAGCCCTAACTAAGTTAAAAGGGAACTTTCTTGTCAACAGAAAACCCATGCATGCTATTAGTTTAGCCTTCATTTTATCATAATGGAAGTTTATATATGTTTTCCAGACATGATGTAAGTTGAAATCTTAGATTTTTATCTATTGTTGTCAGCAGAAGCTCTGACGGATTAATCTAGGACCGTCACAACACTGTACCGGCGTTACGATAAATCGTCACACCCTCTGTTGTGTTTTTATTGCTATTGTCTCTGACGCACCATAACAGGAGCGTTACACTACTGTAACGGCCCCTCGATAAACCGTCACAAGTACTGTGACGCGCCATTGTTAGACCGTCAGACCTCTGTGTTCTGTCAACCTGAGGCAGAATGATAACCAGTTAAATTTACTTATAATTAAACTTAGATAGCTAAGTTTAGACCTGTTATCATGATTTTAATTTTACTTCTTGAATCATACTTGAAATTGCATGATTAAGGCATCTTGAGTTATTTTATGTTATGTTAATTTCACGTGCCAAAATTCTATAATTTTGTATATAAATCATGATTTTCCAAAGATGTATTGACGGAGTTTTATCATAGTTTCACGTTGTTACACATTCACTCGTTATCAGTAGAGTCATTTTCTTTAAGTACATGGTGCATATTCTGGTATATTATCCATTAGTTCACACTTTGCACTATAGGAACATTATTCTTGAACTTGAGGACCTCTCTATTGGATATTCCTTCCAATGGACTAGGAAATCTTGTTTCAAGGCCTCCGTAATTCTCCGCGAGCCTGGGATTCCCACTAGGATGTCGAGTTTGTTATACCATTAAAGCCCATTATTTTGATTGCACTATCGATGTTTTCTGGTTATAGCAATGTAACGGATCTAGATTGGACCGTCAGGCTCATTTAATAGCCCAATATATGACCGTCACATTTCACTGAGTCTATTCTACTGTTCTGGATTCAGATCATTGTAACGGCCCAACACTGGAACGTCACGTTATGTAACGGCCCAATACAAGACCGTCACAGTGGTACATTTTTTTAACCCAAAGTTTGACCAAGGGGTTGATATTCTAAAGTTCTAGAGGGCTTGATAATAGTCTAGGACTTATCATATTGATCAAGAAACTTAATGTAATGAATGGAAGTTAAGAAATGTACCGTTATGCTGTCGATTTATTTCCATGAGCATAACATAGTATAAGTCATTCTTGATCTCTCATATTATAAGTTGAAGCGTTCATTCATTGATTATGGTTATCATGAACTTATTTGAACTTATTACATTCTTGGCCACACTTTATTGTTACATGCGTGGAAGTAACTTGATTTATACTTAAAGATGTGATCGAGCACTGATTGTGTTCAAGGGCTCTATGCTAGTCCCCTCGGCTGATTGTCAGAAATATATTATTATAAACTATGGGGTATGATGCTACTAGTGTCGCATTGCGCTGGGAGTACTTTCTTTATAAATAAGTGAAAATCCACGGCACGACATGACATTCTTGTACATGACTTCTTGCTTGGTATTCCACAGAAATTCACGAAGTACTTGCTCATAAGCAAAAGATACGAGAGTGATGATTATGTGACTTGCTAATACATTCTTGATACATTCTTGTTAATAAAAGGCCAATATCATGTTCGTGTTATGTTCTTGCTAGTCATAATTGCTCTCATTCTATCTTACATGATTATTTTGTTACTTTGATTTAATTACATGATTGATCGCATTCGCATGATTCTTACCTTATTCTTTAGAGCTAAAATGTTAATTACTTTAATAGTGCCTTCATGTTGATGCGAAGATACCTACTGGGCAAGTGTGCTCATTACCTATTTCCAATCTTTTTCAAGAAATGGAAGTGATTCGAATTCGGATTCGGGTTGTACACGTAGCGGGTCCGAGAGTGAATGAAAGTGTTGTTAAGATGGGAGTGAAGACTTAGGATGTCTACATTGTTTAGATTGAGTCTATGTAATTTTCTTATTCCTTGAATCTAGTAGAATGGAAAAAGGATGGAAAGGTTATTGTACTTGAGTACTTGATTATTAATGAAATAAAGTTGGAGTTTGAGTATATATATTGTGCAATTGCAATTATGTGTGTGATTGTATTGCGCTCTGATCGTTATTGCTTGCAAGAGGCTTACCATGCCGGCTGTTTGCGCTCCTCAAGTTAGTCTTCCGCTGAAATAAAGGCTCGGGGCGTGACAACTAAGTTGGTATCAGAGCCTAAGTCTCAGGACCTAGGGAAAAGAATCGTGTCATAGGAAAAGTCCAAGGTTTAAGGACCCTTGCCTATGAACTAAGGGATAAATTCCATACCCATGTGAGAATTGGGTAGAGCCCACGATAAGATAGTTAATTAGTTTTAAGATTGTTTTGCTTCCAATTTCATGAGAAATAACAAGTTGTTATATTTCTCTCATGTACCTTATTATTACCATAATGGCACATCGCGTAGATTGGGATGGCATTCAATAAACGGTTGCCGGCCTTACTCAAGCATTGCAAACTATAGCGCAAGGTGGCACAGGGGCAAGGGCTAGCGACTTACATCGTAATTTTTGAAGTCTAAATCCTCCGCGCTTCTATGGTTCTTCTAATCCAGATGAAGCAGAGAACTGGATTGACGAGATGAATTATATGTTTGACGTCATCCAATGCACTGATCAAGAGAAGGTGCGTCTAGCAACTTTTGAACTCAACAAGGATGCCCGTACATGGTGGAAGTCGATTCCGGCACCTCTGGCTGATGCACCGCATACGTGGGATGGTTTTCTTACTTTATTCCGTGCTAAGTACTTCTCCGAGCATGTGAAAGAAAGAAAGTCTATGGAGTTCGCCTCTCTTCGCCAAGGGATGATGACGGTATCAGAATATGAATTATAATTCTCAAGGCTAGCACCTTATGCACCACATCTAATTAGTACTTATTTATTGAAGGCCAATCGATTTATGGACGGGTTACGACTCGACTTCATTCATCAGCTCGGGACCCAAAACATCCGTACCTATGCGGAGATGGTTCAGCGGGCGTACCTATGTGAAAGGACCTTAGAAAAGGTCGAGAAGTTGAAAGAAAAGGGAGAAGAGTCCAACCGACGATCTGATCGGTGTTATAAGAAAGAGAAAATCAGCATCACGGAGCCTCATAGGAGCCGTGATAGTAAGAAAAGATCCAGGAGTGGGAATGATGGAAGTTCCCCGAAAAATAAGAAAGTCAAGGAGGAGAAGGAGCAAGTCACCACGGCTTGCACGTTTTGTGAAAAGTTCAGCCACGCGGCTGAAGAGTGCTGGAAGCGTCTTGGCGCTTCTACACTGTGGAAGCAGGGAACATCGCATGCCAGATTATCTCCTCATGAAGGATCAGTCATCTGGTAATGGACGCAGGAGGCAGGCTCGCCTCAATACCGTTCTAGAAGAAGAGGAAGCACCCAGGGATGATTGGCTTATGGAAGGTACTCTCCAGATTTGTTCTCATCCTACATTTGTGCTATTTGATACTGGTGCCTCTCATTCTTTTATCTCCAATACCTTTGCAAAAATACTACCAATTGCATCAGTTCCCTTACCTTCAGATCTTGCTATTACTATACCCTTAGGTTCTGGAACAAAGCTTACCAAGTACTATCCTGATAGCGAGATAATAGTAGAAGGTCATAATCTCCCCGCAAACTTAGTATGCCTTGGCATGAAAGGGTATGATGCCATTTTAGGAGTAGATTGGCTTGTAGATCATAATGCTTATATCAATTACCGAAACAGGGTTATATCCTTCCGAAAACCCGGTCTTCCAAAATTGTCTTCCCTTGGCATTAAATACAAGAAACACCCCACTATCATATCCTCACTCCACGCTTGCAAACTTATCTCGCGAGGATGTAAAGTTTTTCTTGCTTCTGTCGTTATTTCCGAGTCCAAGGAAATTATCATAGCAGACATCCCTATTTTAAATAAGTTCCCAGATGTGTTTCCACCGAACTTACCAAATTTACCACCCGAAAGGGAAGTAAACTTCACCATCGAACTCATCCTAGGAGCAGCACCTGTTTCTATAGCCCCTTACAGGATGTCCCCCACGGAACTCAAGGAATTAAAAAGACAGTTGCAGGAACTACTAGACAAGGGTTTTATCAGACCTAGCACATTCCCTTGGGGTGCGCCGGTTTTATTTGTCAAGAAGAAGGATGGTTCTCTCAGGCTATGCATCGATTACCGGCGACTGAATCAGCTTACAATAAAAAACAAGTATCCGTTGCCGCATATTGATGAGCTCTTCGATCAGCTTTTGGGAGCGGAATATTTCTCCAAGATTGACCTCAGGTCAGGGTATCATCAGCTTAGAATTAAAGAAGAAGACATTTATAAATCGGCTTTTCGAAGTCATTATGGCCACTACGAATTCGTGGTAATGCCGTTCGGGTTAATAAATGCCCCAGCAGCATTTATGCAACTCATGAACAAAGTTTTCCAGCCATACCTGGACCATTTTATTGTCGTCTTCATTGATGATATCTTGATATATTCCAAGACAAAAGAAGAACATGAAGAACATCTGAGGATAACTTTGCAAACACTTAGAGAATACAAACTCTATGCCAAGCTTAACAAATGTGAATTCTGGCTCAAGGAAGTCTCATTCCTAGGCCACATTATTTCAAAAGAAGGTATCGCTGTGGATCCTTCTAAAGTAGAAGCTGTCAAGAATTGGAGTCGGCCAATGACTGTATCAGAAGTAAGAAGCTTTCTGGGTTTAACTTGTTATTATAGGAGGTTCATTAAGGACTTCTCAAACATTGCGGTTCCTTTAATTAGACTCACAAGAAAAGAAAATCATTTTATCTGGTCGAAGGACTGTGAAAAGAGCTTTCAAAATCTTAAGAATCATCTTACTACGTCCCAATTCTCTCACTACCGGTGGAGGGTGGTGGATTCAAAGTATATACGGATACGTCTAGTATTGGCTTAGGATGTGTCCTCATGCAGAATGGAAAGGTGATACGTTACTCTTCAAGGCAATTGAAACGGCATGAGGAAAATTATCTTGTACATGATTTGGAATTGGTAGCTATTATCTTCACCTTGAAAATTTGGCGTCATTATCTTTATGGAGAAAAGTTCACGGTCTACTCGGACCACAAAAGTTTGAAATACTTATTCTCTCAAAAGGAGCTTAATATACGGCAAAGGAGGTGGTTAGAATACCTCAAGGACTTTTATTTTGCTATTCAATATCATCCAGGCAATGCTAATGCTGTAGTAGATGCCCTCAGCAGAAAACCAATGGGTATGCTATCAAGTCTTATGATTAGTATGACTAACCTTATTCCTCAGTTTACGCGGTTGAACTTAGATATTGACATAAAGGAAGAAGATTGTTTCATAGCTAATATCTGAACTCAACCTACATTAATGGAGGATCTAGTCAAATTGCAAAATGATGATTCGACATTACTAGAAATTAAAACCAACATTGAACAAAGGCAAGATTTCTCTATTTCCAATGACAGAAGATTGTTATTCAAAGGCCGAATTTGTGTACCAGATCATGAGGCTACAAAGAAACTGATCCTAGATGAAGCACAAGAGTCCAAGTACACCATTCATCTAGGAGGTACAAAGATGTATCAAGATCTCAAAGAAAATTTTTGGTGGCCCAATATGAAGCGAGAGATAGCTGATTTCGTGTCCCGTTGTCTCACCTGCCAACAAGTAAAAGCAGAATATTTTAGACTCACAGGTAAATTACATCCCTTGAATATTCTCGAATGGAAATGGGAGAGTATAGGGATGGACTTCATTATGGGTTTACCCAAGACCAGAGGAGGACATGATGGAATATGGGTTATCATAGACCGATTGACTAAATCCACACACTTCCTACCAATAAAGAGTCGATCGTCTGTGGATATCCTAGCAGCATTATACATAAAAGAAGTTGTCAAATTACATGGTGTCCCTATCACTATTATATCTGATAGAGATCCTCGATTCACATTACATTTTTGGAAGGGTCTACAACATTCATTAGGGACTAGATTGAATTTTAGCACAACCTTTCATCCACAAACTGATGGTCAGACGGAGAGAACAAATCAAGTAGTAGAAGATATGCTCAGGGCTTGTGCTATCGACTTTGGAGGAAGTTGGCATGATCACTTGCCTCTGGTAGAGTTTGCATACAACAACAGTTATAAGGCTAGCATACAAATGGCACCTTTTGAAACTTTATATGGTAAAAGCTGTCGATCACCAATAAGTTGGAACGAAATAGGGGAAAAATAATTTCTAGGCCCCGATCTTATAAGGGATTCTACAGAGAAGATCAAGCTCATTCAAGAAAGAATGAAAATGGCGCAAGATAGGCAAAAGTCCTATGCCGACAATCGAAGACGTGACTTGGAGTTTCAGATAGGAGATCATGTATATTTGAAGGTTTCTCCAGGTCGTGGTATTCGAAGATTTGGCATTAAAGGAAAGCTAACTCCTAGGTTCATATGCCCATTTGAAATTCTCGAAAGGGTCGGTGAAGTGGCTTATAGACTGGCTTTACCTCCATAATTAGCAGGAGTTCATGACGTATTTCACGTCTCCATGCTGAAGAAGTATGTATATGATCCTGACCATGTTATCACTTATGACAATCTGGGGATTCAAAAGGACATGACATACGAGTAAATGCCAATAAAGATTCTGGAACGGGAAGTGCGTCAATTAAGAAATAAAGTTATTCCTATGGTCAAGATTCAATGGAAGAAAACATGGCCATATGAAGCAACATGGAAAACCGAAACAGTCATGTGGAAGAGATTTTTAGAATTATTTAACTATAAGTACACTCTCCATAATCCATATAATGAATTTGGGGACCAAATTATTCTAAGTGGGGGAGGGTGTAGTGCCCCAAAATTTATATAAGTAATTTTTATATTTATTTAATAATTTTCTAAAATTTATAAAGGTTTGAATAAATTAATAAAGGGGTTATTAGATTAATAAGTCATTATAAGGCCCAATTGTGTTAGCCTAACCTATCTAAATATGATCCAAAAGGTTTAAGGATCAAGCCCATTAAGTTTGGCCAATATTCTAGAAGATTATTGAGCTTATTCACGGATTTTAAGGATAAATACTATTTTTATAAGATAATTATGTGGATAAATGAATAAAAGAGTTTTATTAAATTGAAACTCTATACACGTTTGAAGTAACGGTCTATCGGGAGACCGCCACATCCATGTAACGCACTAGTCCTGATGTGTTACACCCTGTCAGTTCCGTGAATGGAAGAACAAGTAAAAAGATTAAATCTTTGGGATTCTATCTGTCAGAGACCTAATTAGAAGAACATGTAAGGTTACTAGGGACTCTTAGGGATCAGGTTTTGACCAATTAAGGACTCTAGAATCGAACTAATCTTCAAAACCTAGCCAAAACCCTATAACTAGGACCTAGTTCTGAACTGAGCGACCTTTACTTTTGGCTCGTGAAGAATTAAGGTAAGGAGTCATAATTTCGAGTAAGTTCTTTAGAAGATTTTGTTTAGTATACTTTAGACTAATAGCTCTCCAAATTTCGTGCTAGGAGATCAACCAACCAAGGAGATTGAAGCTTCTAAAGTTGCTGGAAACTCACTAGAAAGGGAAAACTAGGGCACGTCTTTCAGACTGAAATTAGAAGTTTAAAGCCCAGTTAAAAGGTAGGTCATCTCATGATTGGCAAAAATATATTGCTAGGGATAAAAGCCCTCTAATTGTGTTTAATTTCATGCACTGTAGATCATGGATTTCATGTTTTAGTAAAGTCATGCATACATATGTATTCTTAGCCCTAACTAAGTTAAAGGGAACTTTCTTGTCAAATTCATAGAAAACCCATGCATGCTATTAGTTTAGCCTTCATTTTATCATAATGGAAGTTTATATATGATTTCCAGACATGATGTTAGTTGAAATCTTAGATTTTTATCTATTGTTGTTAGCAGAAGCTCTGACGGATTAATCTAGGATTGTCACAACATTGTAACGGCCTTACGATAAACCGTCACACCCTCTGTTGTATTTTTATTGCTGTTGTCTCTGATGCACCATAATAGGAGCGTTACACTACTGTAACGGCCCCTCGATAAACCGTCACAAGTACTGTGACACGCCATTGTTAGACCGTCAAACCTCTATGTTCTGTCAGCCAGAGGCAGAATGATAACCAGTAAAGTTTACTTATAATTAAACTTAGATAGCTAAGTTTGGACATGTTATCGTGATTTTAAGTTTACTTCTTGAATCATACTTGAAATTGCATGATTAAGGCATCTTGAGTTATTTTAAGTTATGTTAATTTCATGTGCCAAAATTGTATAGTTTTGTATCTAAATCATGATTTTCCAAAGATGTATTGACGGAGTTTTATCATGGTCTCACGTTGTTACACATTCACTCGTTATCAATAGAGTCATTTTCTTTAAGTACATGGCGCATATTCCGGTATGTTATCCATTAGTTCACACTTTGCACTATAGGAACATTATTCTTGAACTTGAGGACCTCTCTATTGGATATTCCTTCCAATGGACTAGGAAATCTTATTTCAAGGCCTCTGTAATTCTCCGCGAGCCTGGGATACCCACTGGGATGCCGAGTTGGTTGTACCATTAAAGCCCATTATTTAGATTGCACTATCGATGTTTTCTGGTTATAGCAATGTAACGGATCTAGATTGGACCATCAGGCTCATCTAACAGCCCAATATATGACCGTCACATTTCACTGAGTCTATTCTACTGTTCTGGATTCATATCACTGTAATGGCCCAATACTGGAGCCTCACGTTATGTAACGGCCCAATATAGACCGTCACAGTGCTACGTTTTGTTAACCCAAGGTTTGAGCAAGGGGTTGATATTCTAAAGTTCTAGAGGGCTTGATAATAGTCTAGGACTTATCATATTGATCAAGAAACTTAATATAATGAATGGAAGTTAAGAAATGTACCATTATGCTGCCGATTTATTTCCATGAGCATAACATAGTATAAGTCATTCTTGATCTCACATATTATAAGTTGAAGCGTTCATTCATTGATTATGGTTATCATGAACTTATTTGAACTTATTACATTCTTGGCCATACTTTATTGTTACATGCGTGGAAGTAACTTGATTTATACTTGAAGATGCGATCGAGCACTGATTATGTTCAAATGCTCTATGCTAGTCCCCTCGGTTGATTGTCGGAAACATACTATTATAAATCATGGGGTATGATGCTACTGGTGTCGCATTGCACTGGGAGTACTTTCTTTATAAATAAGTGAAAATCCACGGCACGACATGACATTCTTGTACATGACTTCTTGCTTGATATTCCACAGAAATTCACGAAGTACTTGCTCATAAGCAAAAGATATAAGAGTGATGATTATGTGGCTTGCTAGTACATTCTTGATACATTCTTGTTCATAAAAGGCCAATATCATGTTCTTGTTATGTTCTTGCTAGTCATAATTGCTCTCATTCTATCTTACATGATTATTTTGTTACTTTGGTTTCATCGCATGATTGATCGCATTCGCATGATTCTTACCTTATTCTTTAGAGCTAAAATGTTAATTACTTTAATAGTATCTTCATGTTGATGTGAAGATACCTACTAGGCAAGTGTGCTCATTACCTATTTCTAATCTTTTTCAAGAAATGGAAGTGATTCGAATTCGGATTTGGGTTATACCAGTAGCGGGTCCGAGAGCGAATGAAAGTGTTGTCAAGATGGGAGTGAAGACTTAGGAAGTCTACATTGTTTAGATCGAGTCTATGTAATTTTCTTATTCCTTGAATCTAGTAGAATGGAAAAAGGATGGAAAGGTTATTGTACTTGATTACTTGATTATTAATGAAATAAAGTTGGAGTTTGAGTATATATATTGTGCAATTACAATTATGTGTGTGATTGTATTGCGCTCTGATCGTTCTTACTTGCAAGAGACTTACCATGCCGGTTGTTCACACTCCTCGAGTTAGTCTTCCATTGAAATAAAGGCTCGGGGCGTGACACCACCCAAGAGCTTAAGAGGCTACGAAGGGTTGGAAGGAGGGATGTGAGTGTATAAGAATCTACAATTACAAGCGCAATTTAATTGAATAACAACATTAAGCAGAAGCAAATTACATTACCAGGGTGTTCTAATTATACATAGTCTAGAAATACATTCGTACAAGCCCATAATTATATAAAAATAGTACTAGAACAACTACACGGGGCATAACCCGGTGCAAGCCACGCTGGCTACTAAGACTATCCTCCAAAATCACGTGGGAAATCTGGAGACGACTGTGCCTCACCTAAAAAATAAAGGGTGAGTCTCATTTCATTGACTCGGTAGGGGTCCTGCAGATCCCTACCTCACAACGAAAGTCACAAAAGAAGCAAGTGATCATAATTAATAATGCACTGGCATATAACAATGTCAAGTAAGAAAAGCTGTGCAAGGATATAAATTAAATGAACATTTAAATGGACACAGCTAAATATGAATGCCACATGAATCACATGCATGTTATAGCGTATAATTAAACATGAGAATATTTCATTCACCATTAGAGTCAAATTTCCATAATCTAAGTGATAGGAGAAGTAAACCACTAGAAGTAAGACGAGGCGCGTCCACTGATAACTTACACTACGTCTCAGGAGTTTTCCACTCACCTCGAACACTTTAACTGAGACACCGTAATAGCAACCAAAGATGAGGGCTAGTCTGGGTCGCACTCGTTAGGGCTGGTCCAACACCCCTGACCACGTGTGCACACACAAGCTCAATGCCTTGTGCCAAGCCTCTAGCTAGTCCCCCCCCCTAGTCGGACGCTAACTACAAAGTAAGGGTGCCCACAAAAACTAGCCAAAAAATTATACACTGGGACTGCCCGTCCACCTCTCCTAGGTGGGCCGACTCTAAAGGTTGTCGGGCTACAACTAGTGGGTCAGTCACATAGGAAAGAGAAACCAACTCTTATGGGACATAAATGCGTAACACAAGTCACCACGGCGTGTGAAAACATGGATGGAATGACCCCGGACACAAGGCTAAACGAAACAAGGTTGAATTCTGGACTGGCAACAGGTGGCGGCCCTGTCTGGGCCACCACATGCAGGTGGCAGTCATGGGGAAGACTGCTACCTGCAGGTGGCAGTATTCCCCTAGACCACATCCTGCCACCGCCAGAGCCTCACGGAAGGCAATTTCTGATAGGGCGGCAACCCTTCCATAGGCTAGGTAGTGGTCTAATGGAGATCGCCACCTGTCCTGATGGCAAGAAAATGGGCTACATGGTTTAGAACCCATTCCCACTTGATCGAATCCAGGGGATTACATAAGAAACACCTGTTACTTGTTGTCATACATCATTTCCACACAATGTGGACTCCAAAATCATAAAGAATGGAGCATTAAACATGATTAACAACTAGGGTTTTAAGGAACCCAACTCATATGCAATTTCTAAGCAAAGGAGCTAATCTAGCATGCTTATGACCATTCAAAACGGTAGGAAAATGTGAGAGGGCAAGGTAGAATTCCATCCCCCTACCTCTAATCGCGAAACTTCATCGTTTGAATGCATTTCCCCGAGCTAAAACATTCCCCGCGCCGCAGGATGAGCAACCACCACATGAGCCTCCTACCTTGGCCCCATAACCACTCCACCATCGTCCCGAGCCTACCGAGAGCTCCTCCTCCCAGCCAACTGCGACTAGGAGAAGGGAAATCGATGGAAGAACAAGGGATGGAGAGGGGGGTGCGTCAGATCGGAGAGAGAGAACCGTGGGAGGATTTATTATTCATTCTGAGGTCAATGCACATATTGCATCGTGCATTCTGAGGTCGGTGCACATGTAGAAGTCATGCATTATAAGGTCTGTGCATGTTTGCATATCACTTTATAAGGTCTGTACATGTTTGCATATAACTCTATAAGTCTGTGCATGTATTCATATATGCATTATAAGGTTTGTGCATGTTTGCATATCACTTTATAGGTCTAGGCATGTTTGCATATAACTTTATAAAGTCTGTGCATATATTCATATCTGCATTATAAGGTCGGAGCATATCGGTTCATGTCAGAACATATGCAGAAAGGCTTATGTAATTCAAGTTTGTGCACATTCACAAGTCAGTGCATATTCACAAATCTCAGTCCGTGCATATGTACACATTAGGTCTAAGCATACATGTTTCATGCAATAAAGTCAATGCACATTGACTATCTACTCATGCTGACTGAGTGTTTGACGAAATGCTTTATATTTCATTGATAGGGACTTAACTGAGAAAAAGCTTCAAACTGTTAAAAGAATCAATATCAACCAATTTAAGTACAAGATGTAGTCACGTGGCTCGAGGCTCGAATGAATTGACACGTGATCTAAGGTAGGGAGCAGATCTGATACTTTGCCATGAGGATTATCGCTTCATCCATTCCTGACACGTGGTTCAACAAAGTACGAGATTTGGATTATGTGGCTTCCTCGCACCCAAATTCAAAAAACTAAGGGGACCACCTGGTTCAGCTTGCGCCTATAAATATGGGAAAGAAAGGAAGAATGAAGTGATAAGGAAGTAGTAGATAAGAAAGAGCAATCCAACAGAAGCGCTTAGAGAGGCTGAAGAGAGAGAGGATTTGGATTCTGAGAGAGAAGAGCTAGAGAGGAGATCGAGAGAAGAAGAGTTTGTTGCTGAGAGAAGATAGAAAAATAGAGTGCCGTAAAGTTGAAGATTGTCTAAGTGTGAAGTGTGTTTTAGAGAGTTTGATTGTCTTAACTTCTGGATCAGATCTAGAGTTCATCTGCTCTGCAGTGAGCTATATGTTTCTTTTCTTTATCATTTCAATTTTCCCTTTGCTTTTGACATTGTTTGTAAGCTGTGTATCAGCGGATAGCGAAGCTGTAACGCTCAGCGGATAGCTAAGCTGTAATGTTTAGCTGGTTGTAGGGATTTGATCCCCAAATATGTGGATCAACTGGTCAAGCTGTGAGTCAGTGGTAAGCCTTACTCAATTGAGTAAGGGGTGGATGTAGATCTCAAGATTGAGATCGAACCACCTTAAAATATACTTTGCACTGTGGTTGTGATTGATGTCTATCTTTGTTAGTATCATAGATTTGAATTGCTGCTTCTCTTTCGACTGAATTGCCAGCTGTAACGAGGTATATCAAAAGGAGTAACTCGAAAGATAGGTTAAGCCTATCTGAAAGGTTGGCTCTCTTGCGTGAGTGACTCTTGACTCAAATCTCCGTCAAGTATCTCGTATGCAGTTTGTTTGTTTCTACACATTCTATTGTGTATTACTACTGATAGTTTCTGATTCGGTAGTGTCTACCTTAGCATTTTAATTCTGTATTTTAAGTGCTTAAATTTCATAAGAATTTAGAGTAGATCTATTCACCCCCCTCTAGATCTACTAGTGATGCGCTCAGCACCCGTCGTTTAAAAATGCCATGTCACACACAATTTTAAAATTTATATAACCGCACTCACTCACTTAAATAGTTTTGAAATTTCAAGTAAAGCGGTGAATAGCGGGTCGATCCCATGAGGAGGAAATATTTCAATTAAGTGCGTTGGATAATTCATATATTTGAGAAAGAATCATTGATATGGAGTGCATTTGTTCAAAAATAGAAAATTAACATGCATGGGAAATAAATTTAATTAAAGAAATTGAGAGAGGTTGAGAAGAGAAATTTGGAAGAGATAGATTGCCAACATGAATTTTTATTGCTAAGGAAATGAAAATTACAACTATAAAAATCAAAAGTATAACTTGAAATTAAAAGAACAAAGGAAGAATGAGCCTAGGAATCAGAAGAGTGACGCCGTCCACGCCGTGCTGAGCCTTTGATCGTCGCCCCACTTTGGTGTTGAACGTCGCTATGAGAGGGCCGAGAGATAGCAACTCCACCTTAGGGAGATTTAAATGAAATCAGAGGGGGGGAGAGATAGATAGATGAAAAACAGAAGGAAAAACTAAACTGAAAATAGGGTGAGCTAAGAAGAAGAATAACATTAAAGCTAAGAAGAATTAGAAGAAGTGGAAGAAACAAAAGTTGAAGATCGGAGAATGAGGAAGAAGTTTCATGAAGAGTGCAGAGAGAAAAGAAGAGTGGAAGGGATTCAAAACGGAGGAAGAACAGAGGCTAACATCTTGGATGAATAGTAAAATTTTAGAATAGCAAAAGTTAAAAAACGGGAAATAACTCAAAAATGGAGAGGATTTAGAGGAAGTGATAGACAGAGAAAATGAAGAACGCTTACAGATGAACAAGATTACAGAAGGAATCAAATCGAAACGAAGAACACAAATGCATGTAAAGGAGCTATGAAAGGCTAACATAGCTAAGATTTTAAAAACATTAATAATAACACACTAATAACAACCCCAAAACTCACAAACCAAAATTTGCAAAAGAAAACCTACGTAACCCATCCTAAGGCCAAAAAAAAAACTTACCCCCACATCACAATAGGAGCCCATTTTATAGGGTTAAAACTTAACCCCTTTGCTATGTGAACACTCTAGATGCCAGTTTTGACTTGACAAGTAGGTAAACATGTGCTGGAAACTTTTTCAATTTTTTTATGAATTTCTCCTCTTCTTCATCTTCTCTTTCTTCTTTTTATTCTTTGTCTTCACTTTCTCTCTCCTCTGTATCGACGCCTCTCTCGCGTCGCATGCAGCCCCATTGATGCACGCCTGCCATTGACCTTGTCGACCTGTCGCATTCACCACACCCGCCATCGCGCGCTGAGTTCGCTGACCACGCCCTCGCCCGCGTGAGAAGGCCACCTGCGTGCATTGACGACGTCAGTGTGCCAACCGCCCGCAATGCCGATGACTGCCAGCTGCGCGCATGAGCCTCCTACTTTGACCACCATGGCCGACGAAGCCGCATGAAGCCCGCGAGAACCACGCCGCCTGCCTGCCTCAGCATCGTCGCCTGTGCTGCGTGGCTTGCCCACGTTGCCAGCGCCTTCATGCATTATATATATATATATTATATACATATAAAATGTGAATATATATATCTATTGAATAACGCCCGTGCTGCGTGGCTTGCCCACGTTGCTAGTGCCTTCATGCAATATATATATATATATATATATATATATATACATATAAATAATATATATATAATATATATATATATATATTATATTGAATAACCAACTATTATTTTTTTTTCTCTTTTTTTCTTGTTATTTTCATCCTTAACAGACTTTGACCCATTATTATGTAAACTTATCTTTCTTGCCATCGTCCTCTTCGTACCTGCAAAATAAGTAAATTTATTTATTAAAATTTACTTAATTTCTTTAAACTAAATATTTTGATCTAGATTGAAATTAATTGTGATAAGTTCATATTTATTAATATTAAAGCTCTTAAAAATGTGTATATCATAAATTAATATGTGAAAATACACACTTATCACACCCCCCAACTTACTCATTGCTAGTCTCTCAGCAATGTAAACAATTAAAAATTTACGATCAACAAGAGTTTGCAAAGTTCATGCCTTCATATCCATCTTTTCCTTCACAGAAATAACCAAAGATTAGGAATTCGGAAACATTAACGCACAATAGCCTTAGATTTGGAAATTAAGGTACATGATCAAGAATTTAACTCAAAATTCAATAGCACTAGTGCATGTGTAAATACTAAATGCACAACGTAGGCAATTGCATCTCCCATTTGGTATTCTAAGCAAGTGCCCTTCAACCCTGCACCTCTTAGATCAGAGCATTAAGCATATTAGCTTTTTATCTGTCTTATTGCTTCGTCCCTTAGAGATCTTTTTATTTTTCTACACATATGATGCTGCACTACCCTTTACTGTTTAACGCGAACCTCGAAGCAGGCCTGATTTCACAGATCAATGTTCCCTTTTCCTTTTGATGCGAACCTCAACATGTCTTAGGTGAAGTAGGCTCGGTTACTCAGATTCGGAGCATTTTTCATGGTGTTTTCTTTTCTCAAAGTTTTGTTTTTTTGATTTGATAGATAGCTTGGCAGAAAACTATATTAACAAGATCTCTTCCTTACGAAGTGTAAAATTTTAGACAACATATCCAAAATAGCAGAAGGCTTGTCCTACTTGTTTCATTAGAGTGCAACATGATTTTCAATTTTCTAAAGTGCATATGAACTTTAAAGAGATTCTTAGATCAGTTTTCCATGGCTAGATTAAATAAAATTTCCATCATCCTTCTCCCTAGTCTCTTCCATTCAAGATTTTCTTTCATGAGAGCATGAATTAGGAAAACTCAGTTGGGTTATATTTTATTTTTTTTTGGAAAAATAATTTTTTTTTAAAAAAATGAGGTTGTATATGAATGCAACATGATTTTCGTCCCTCCAACTTAAATGACATTGTCCTCAATGGCATGAACAATATAGAATAATGAACAATTGTAGACATGAAATTTGTGAAGGAACGTGACAACCCGACGGAGGTGAACTTCGATGGGCATCCTTGTTGAAATGAAATGTGGTACTTAGCTTTGAAATTTTGGACAACAGAGCAAGCATTCTTCTCTCCCCCTAACTTATCCTTTATTCACACCTGTAAAATAAAAATAAAAACACAAGAAAAACTTGGGTTGCCTCCCAAGAAGCCATTTATTAGCACACGAAAATCACGCAAACTGTGGGTTGCCTCCCAAGAAGCGCTAAGTTTAACGTCTTCAGCCAGACATAATGTAGCTCACTAACCAACGGGTGGCATTTAGAATGAGCCACCAAGTGATCTTGTCCTCCTTTAAATTCCAGCCTTATGCCAGTGGAAGACAGAAGTAAGCATATATGTATTGGGGATAGAAATATGCTGGTCTCACACATTATTGATTTTAACTTTGACCATATGTGTGAGCCAGTTTTCATCTTTGGGGATCATGAAAGGATCAATGGCCAATAACTTGTCAAGATCGAGGTGGAACCTTTGTACAACATCTACCCAGTGGTCCTCTTGTCTTGGATCTTCCCTCCTGACTAACCCTTTACTGACTACTTCCTCCAAGATAACGTGGTCAGGCACCAGTGGCTTATGAATAAGATTGTCATTATTAGCCACATTCTTCTCAGTAACAGCCTCATGAGCATTAAGGGCACTGATCAACTTGTCTTCTTGAGGGGGAGTCAAAGCAAAGGTGAATATTACTGGCACATCCCCCTCAGGTGCTAGAATGTCACATTGGAGAGGCTTTATTTTCAAGAGAATCAAATTAGAAGGAAGCGCGAGCCGAGGATCTAACTCATCCAATCATTGAAATATTATGAGATCGGGCTCAGGGGGGTCAGATCAAATGTGAAATGTTCTAATAAGACCCCTTCATCACACTCATCACTCAATTGGAGATTATCAATCAAATTTTCTAATAATGGGGTGGGTAGATGAAATGTAAACTTTTCCAACAAAGCCCCATCATCATGTTCTTCAAGGGGAGGAAGATATGTAGAATTTGTTTTCATTAAATCAACAATATTATTAATCACAAAGCAATCCTCCTCTTCATGTATATCCTCAATTGTGTTGTTTGGGCCACTTTTCTTCACAGTGATATTCTCAATCTCAAAACATTCATAGAAGGGGGTGACGATATCAATATGATCATCTTTATCCTTCAATCCACCCCTTACTTCCTTCCCTTCCTTCATCATGATATTTCTTGTGCACTCTCCCTCACTCTTACTATTGACATCTTGAGCCAGAATGATAGGCATAAGATCATCATCATTATCATTCACGTATTGAGGGTGTTAGTTGAATATAGAAAGAGGGCCCCGGTAAGTAGACTGAGAGTACATGATTTGAGGTTCAAAGTAGTGGCCCGGTGAATCACCCCTAGTATCGATGTTGCTTTTGAATTTTGGGTGAGATGAGTTGGGCTGAAGTTGATTGCCCTTGGGCTGCTCGTCCGCTTCGTGGGGTGAAAGTTTAGACAAATAGGCTTGAATTATTTCGTCCATCCAAGTCAAATTTGGGTGATTACTCTAGCCTAAATTAGAATCATCTGAAAAGATATCACAATTGAACTGAGAGAATCCTAGAGCATGTTAGACTTGAGCTTGGATGACTGGTGGGAGTCGGACTATAGTAGGACATTTATTCACATGGTGAGTGAGACTGGCACAAAACTAACAGGCTTCCTTGAAAGTTTGGATTTAAGTTTCAGCCTATTTGAAAGATCCTACAGATTGTTGAAGAGATGAGAGTGAGACATGATTCATTGAATTTTCAGTCAAAATGTCAAACATATGATAAGCCTCATCTTCACTTTTGTTCATAAATGCCCCTACTCAACATGTGTCTACCATTTGCCTATCATAATCAGATAACCCCTCATAAAATGTAAACATAATTTACCATTTGGGCAACCCATGGTGTTAGCATTGACATAACAAATCCTTCAGCCTCTCCCAAGATTCATGAATTTGCTCTCTCGGAAGTTGAGTAAATCCCATAATCGCCCTTCTCATCATGTTGGTCCGGACTATGGGATAATTTTTTTTTTCAAAAATTCTAACTACATAACTTCCCAAGTCCTGATAGTCTTTGCAAAACTCTTAACCAACATTTTACTTTTTCTTTCAATGAGAATGGAAATAAGATCAACCTAAGGGCATCATCACTAAATTTTCAGATTTTTACCAGGGAGCAAACTTCTAGAAAATTATCTAGATGACTATAAGGATTTTCATTGAGATTCCCATAAAAAGATGGGAGCATCTGGATGAGACTAGGACCAATCTCATAATGATCCAAAAGAATGTGAGATAGTTCAATACAGGTTGAGGGTTTATAAGTAGAAGGAAAAAATGTTCCTTCATAGGCGTGGGTTTCCCTCCAAATGGATGGCCATTAAAAATAGGTTGGATCCCAGAAAGATTTTTTCTAATTTTTTTTATTTTTTATTTTTTATTTTTTATTATTTTTTATTTTTAAATAAAAGAGGAATCGACACCTGCTACCAAGTTGGTCCACTCGCTAGGTAAAAGGTGGGGTTGTGGGAGGCTCCCCCTACTTTCATTGTGGGAGGCTCCCCCTACTTTCGTAGGGACCTAATTAAATAACCACAATTCCGCTTAAGGCGTTTGCCATTGGACCTCTTTCCTAGACACCAGTTTTTCAAAATAGTAACAAGTTCCAAAACTTCTTTGTTAACCTTCTAAGGGCAATCTAACACCGGGGTGCTTCTTGGTACAACCTGTCCGGCTTCCGTGAGGAAATCCACGGGTGCGGGGACTTATGGAGATCTTGGAAAAGAAAATTTCAGTCCAAAGAGACGGAGTACTCAATGGAGGGTCCTTCCAATCCAAGAGAGGTGTGCCTATGTTGCCCTTAAGAAGGGAGAAATAGAGAAGAAGAGAAAATTATTATATTTTTTTGTTTTCAAATAATAATGATGCAAATAAATAGAGAATCAACTAAAATGCATGAACAATATGCATCTACAATGAAAACACGATAGCATGAGACCAAAAAATTTTCTATGATTTTCTGTTTTCTGATTTTTTTTAGAGAATTTTTTTGTTGTTTTTTAAATTTTTTAATAAGAGATAAATGCAAGAAGCTATAAATAATAAAATAACAAAATTATGTAAATTTATTAAAAATGAAGCCTAAAATGATGTTTTTGTGTGTTATGATTTTTTTCTGATGTTTATAGATTTTTTAGAAATTTTTCAGAATTTTTTAAGAATTTTTTAGAAATAAACAGAATAGGACCTTTTCCTAAGTTTACTGACCTTTAACGATGCTTGAATTTTCAGGATTTTCTGATTTTCTGCTATCTACTATAGTTTCAGGTTTTCAGCGACACTTCATTTTCTGGGAATTTCAAGTCTGAATTTCTGAGAATTTTTTTGTCAGATTTTTTTCTGATTTTTCCAAAAAACTAGAAACAGAAAAATTTGTAAAACTATATACAAGTCAAACACAAGAATTTTCAACCACTAAAAATAATTTCCTCCCCTACAACGGCGCCAAAAATTGATGCACTCGGCACCCGTCATTTAAAAATGACGTGCCACACACAATTTCAAAATTTACATAACCGCACTCACTCACTTAAATAGCTTTCAAAATTCAAGTAAAGCGGTGAATAGTGGGTCGATCCCATGAGGAGGAAATATTTCAATTAAGTGCGTCGGACAATTCTTATATTTGAGAAAGAATCATTGATTTGGAGTGCGTTTGTTCAAAAATAGAAAATTAATATGCATGGGAAATAAATTTAACTAAAGAAATTAAGAGAGGTTGAGAAGAGAAATTTGGAAGAAATAGATTGCCAACATGAATTTTTATTGCCAAGGAAATGAAAATTATAACTATAAAAATCAAAAGTACAACTTGAAATTAAAAGAACAAAGGAAGAAATGAGCTGAGGAATCGAAAGAGTGACGCTGTCCATGTCGTGCCGAGCCTTTGATCGCCGCCTCGCTTTGGTGTTGAACGCCGCTATGAGAGGACCGAGAGAGAGCAACTCCGCCTTAGGGAGATTTAGATGAAAATAGAGGGGGGGAGAGATAGATAGATGAAAAATAGAGGGAACAACTAAACTGAAAATAGGGCGAGTTAAGAAGAAGAATAACTTTAAATCTGGGAAGAATTATGTTGGGCTCTGTGTGCCCCCTCGTTGTCTTCGACAATGATTTTGATGATTCCAATATAGTGTGTGTTTTATGTTTGATGGCTTCTTCATGATAAACAAGCTAACATGATGATATCTTGTTTTGCAGATTGAAAGTCAATGGCCCTTCATGAATATCTCTTATGTTGACTAATGCGTGCTGTGCATGAAATTGTTGGGTATTGGTTTTATGACTGCTCTTGCATGATATTCTTTTGGCTAGTTCATTTGATTGCATTTCAAGATGTTTAGATGGAGGTTGACGGAGGTTTTCTTGTGGAGAAATTATTTTGAAGTAAGCTCTTCAAATGCATTTAATTAATGTTGACTGGAAACTATGTGTAGAAATGAACTTTCATTTTTGCACTAACTTGGAACTCTTAAATGGATTGCTTGCATCTATTTGATATGTGATGGTTCTGTAGGTTCAGTTTTGTTCTGGACTGAATCAATGTTTTGGTATGATTTGTATTTATATAACTTTGATGAGAGTGAGCCTTATGTGTGATGTTCATTACACAGACCTTATTCATTATTGCATAGACCTTGTGGTTCATTGCACGGACCTAATCCTTCAATGCACAGACCTTGTTGATCATTGCACGGACTTTGGTCATCATTGCACCGACCTTATCTATGGGTTCTACATAGTTTGCATAGACTCTGCTTAATTGTGCACAGACTTGTTCAAACATGCATCGACTCAGTTCACTTGTGCATCGAGTCAATCTTGGTTGCTCTACACATTTGCACCGACCATGGGTTAAATGCACCGACATTATAGAATGCATCAAGTAATTCTTATGTGTTATGTGCTTCAACATGATATTGAGGTTGTTAAGCATGCAAGACTCAAATGTGTCACATTCCCTTGTTCAAGGTAAGAAATCATGATTGAATATAATTCAATGTGGATTGAATGAGTTTGGTTGAAAATGGTTTCTTCAATTGCCTTGACTCATTATTCTCATGTGGTTGAATTTCTGGAAAGTGCAGGTTCAGATATGCCCACAAATCCTTGACATCAATGGTAAGCTTCCACTCTTGTTAACATTCCCTTGAATCTATGGTAAGTATCCATGATTGAATGTATTTCCATGTGGCTAAATTGGGTTGTTTCATGCATTTTGGTTTTGGGGTTTATTTGGCTCTTAATTGTCCCTTGTTTAATAGAGCTTCATGGTGGATCATGCTCATTTTGATTCCTAAACTTCCTTACTAAACCTGGTTTGATTTATGTTTTTAAAACCCCTCATTGCATGCCATTTTATTGGCATATCATGTTTTTATTATAGGGGTTTGATCTTGGTTGAAGGCCTTAGGCCTCTCATTTTGATTTAATGTAGTTTTCTGCTCTATCAGTAAAAGTGTCGACTCTATGAGTTGACACTTTTGTCCCGAGTGTTGATTTTTGTCTTCCGGCAGAACTCTCGACAAAAAGTGTCGACTCTAAGAGTCGACACTTTTGTCTTGGGGGCTGATTTGCTTACCGGGACAGAACACATTGAGAAAAGTGGCGACTCCATGAGTCGACACTTTCTCTGGTTTGTCCGGATCATGTTTTCCGGATTGATTTCGACAACCCCATTTAATGATCCGATTGCTTGGGGCTTTTTACCCCAATAGCCTTATGGTTTCTCCTATCTATTGGGTGTTGGATTGAAGGGTTTTCACAAGGGCTATCAAGTCTTTTGTGCTTGTTTTTCCTTGAGTATATAGAAGTTGTGATCTCCATCGGAAGAACCATTCCCTTGAAGCTAACCTTGCCCTATCTGTGTTTGCAGGGAAGAAGAAGAACGAGAGAAGAGAAGTGGAGCGATCCAGTTTGGAATACCTTGAGCAGCATCCGTCTTCAAGCATTCAAGCTCGTTGTGGGCGAATCTCAGCGCAAGTGCTTCGTCGGCTTCATTTCTTTCATGATCTATCTCCCACCTCCATCAAAGTTTAAGGAATATGTGATTGGGGGTTCTCCATCCATTAAGAGGATACTTCTACAACCTCTCCATGTCTATTTTTCTATTTGAGCATAGGTTGTTGGTTGGGGCTTATTGTTTTATCCTTTGTAGCAAGTAAAGAAGAACAAGGAGGAGGTCATGCGCACCTTGTTGGAGAAGGAAGACTAAGAAGACGCCCTCAGCAAGGTTCTTTCTGCAGACGACACCTCCTACAGTTTCGGCCGGCTTCCTCTCCGTGGATAAAAGTCTCCAGCGCACCCATCTATCCTATCTATGTATTGTATTGAAGATTTGAGGGGGATTCTTTAGTCTTTCATTCCTACTCATTTTATTTGATCATAGATCAATATCCCTTGTGGTCATTGCATACCCTTTGTGTTTGTTAAACTCTGAATATCATTGTGTGTGTGGGCGGAGCTGTGACTCCGCGTGGTTTTAGTGTCGGGGTGTGTTCCCCGACGTTGTGTGTGTGTGTGCTGCGGTGGCAGCGTTTTGTGGCTTGTCCCCGTGTGGATATTGCTGCAGAAGAAGTGTGTCTGGTTGGGGTTCATCCCTGTGTTGCTACGTTTCGTAGCGTGGAGTGAAGCCTCACCCGGTTGGGTGAGGGGTGGACGTAGGGAGCCCGTCGTGGTCCCAAACCACCTTAAAATCCCTGTGTCTTGTGTGATTGCCTGTGTGATTGTCATTTCTTCTATTTCCATTCACAGGTACATTATATAGGTTTTTAATTCATTGCACAATCACTCACTGCTACCTCCGTAATCTGTGTTGAGCAAAATTTCCCTGTTAGTTGACTATCCGTTTGAGATCGAAAAGTTTGAGAGAACATTGTAATCTCACTTGAGTTTTAATTAATCAACGCTGTTAGATTTACTTCTGTTGTAATTAGTTAAGAAAGTTTATAAAATCCGCCATCTCAGCAAGGGGACAATTCAACCCCCCTTCTTGTCTGCCATCTCTCTGGGCCAACAATTGGTATCAGAGCCTAGTCTCTGATTTTTATTCACAGACCTTGCGGTCTAGGAGAAAAGATCACCTTATGATGGCTAGCTTGAATTCTATTCCTATTTTCAATAGTTTTGATTATGCTTCATGGCTAGGACAATTTTATGTTTGTATTACTAGCTTTGATCCAAAACTCATGAAATTAATCTCTCGTGGTCCACATGTCTTACCCAAAAATGAATTAAGGTGGACTGATGAACATAAGAAAGTGAATTCGGATAATTTGTTTGTTTTGAATGCTCTTAAGGCTGTCTTGGACACTAATCAATTTCCATTTGTTTTATCTTGTAGGACACCCACAGAAATTTGGGACGGGCTGAGCGAAGCCCAAAAAGAAACTTTCAACGACAGTGACTGTCTAGTGGCAAACAAAGAAAATGAATGCCAATGCGAGGAAACCTCCAAGGTAAATTCTAACTCCGATTCCGAGGAAGAGGATGAATTGTGCTATGATGAGTTAGTGAATGCTTATGATGAACTGTTTGATAGATACAAATAATTAAAATCTGCAAATAGAAAATTGAAAAAGAAACATGACTATTCTTCATGTGGGAAATGCATTGACCTTGAAAGGCTAGTTGAGTCCCAAATGCTTGTTGAAGAAGAACTAAAAGAAATGATTGCAAACCTTAGATCTGAAAACAACTCCTTGTTGGAAAAAATTTCAGAACTTCAACATATGGGAAAAGATAATGAGAATCTGAAAGAATTGAATGGTGCTATGTCTGAAAAATTACTTGTCCTTGAAAAAGAAAAATACATGTTTGTTGATGAATCTGAATGGTTAAGGGAGCTAAGACATGAAATTGAAAGCATTAAAAGCGTGAATGACAAATTTGAATGTAACAAAACCATGAATAAAATGGTTGATAAACATGTGAGCTTTCAAAAGAATGAACTTGAACATACCTCTACGACTGAAAATTTATTTGAAAAACTTCAAAATGAAAAACTTGATGAAGAGATTCAGAAATTGAAAGATCGAAATAGCTTATTGGTTGATAAACTCCACATGTTTGAAAAAGGAAAACATGTTGATGATGATCCTGAAAACATTCATGTTTTAGAACAAGAAGTTGCAAGCTACAAATCTATCAATGTTATGCTAAATGATAAAGTTGCTTTGTGTGAAGTACAACTTGCTAATTGTAAACTGCATATCTCATCATTGGAAAATGAGATTAAGAATTTGAATGAGTCATTCTCTACTTGTGAAAAAGAAAATAAAAAATAGGAAAATGTTGTTGATTGTTCTTGTGTGCATGTAGAACCCCCTGTTGTTAAACATAATCATGAAACAAGTAAAAGGAGAAATGTTTCTTGCTATTATTGTGACAAATTCAGTCATGACATGTATGATTGCTTATCAATGAAATTCGATGATGATGAAGCATTGAAGACACAAATGAAAACTGTTGATAAGTCTGAAATTCATGAAAAATCTATGAAGAAAAACTTCAATGCTCATTGCTATTACTGTGGATTGCATGGACATGTCTTTGAAAATTATCTCACAAAGAAAAATGATGATGAATGGTTCGTCAAAAAGAATTTTTCATGTCATTACTGTGGCGGTTTTGGACATGTAATGAATGATTGCCTTGTAATGAAAAATGATGACAATTGATTTTTGAAGAGAAAGTCTTCTCATTGTTATTATTGTGGTAAGAATGGTCATTCTATGGACGATTGTGCCACAATGAGATACGATGATGAATGGTATGAAAGGAAAAATAAAATGAATATATTTGGTTATGTTAGAACTAACCCCTCGGGACCCAAGATAGCTTGGGTACCCAAATCACCAAAATGAGAATCTATTTTGCAGGATGGCCTTGAGGACAAGGAAGATTTTGATGAATAAAGGACTCTCAAGGCTGGAAACAAAAATGGTTTGTTTTGAAATTTATTTCGTTTAGGTTCACCTTGAAAAATATGAAAAGGTAAAAATTATGTTTGGAGAAAAATGTTTGCAATTCTACTTCACTGACCTTGGTATCCTTTGAAATGCAGAGATCTTTTGAGTTTGATGTGTACCTGTCTTGAATGCTTCTCTTTTCATATCATATGAATAAATTTAGTCTTTGAATGCTTAGCAATACACATATGCAGTTTTTCCTACACACCTTCTCTTTCACTTCGCAAATAAAAATTTGGTTTTGAATGCTTTACACTGTGCAAAAAGTCTTTCATACTATTGATCACTTTTTGTAAATAACAACTCACTTGTGCATACACAGTTCACATACTTAGTTACATGCATACATTTACATATCATGTCATACGTGTGTGCTTGAATGTCATGATTGACCGGTATATAAAATGACGTTAGTGGAAAGGTGGATTACGTCCACCTGGAAGCTTTCCTTATGCGTGAGAAGGGTCTTTGAACCTCCATCTCCGCCACGTACCGGTAATCAACCTGTATGAAAAATTCATCTCAAAACATGCTTGAATGTATATAAAATATCACCCACCTTTTTGACTACTTCTATGACTCATCCCTTGCTAAATGAAATTGCATTGATTCAGACATGTTTGCTACATAGCATATATTAAGAGGGAGATTTTTTATAACCGTGCATACATTTAGGGGGAGACATTACTGTGATAAGGCTAATTCATCTTTTACATTCAATACAACCACCCACAAAAAATACACATTTTTGAGATAATGATTCAATCTAATAAGGATTACTATTTTCTACTCTACACTTTAGAGGCTGTTGATTCTCTACATAGAATCACATGTCTCGTGAGGAAAAAGCTGTTTATCCCACCAAAAAATTTGTATAAGTGGAACGTGGATCCGAGTAGTCGGGAATCCCCCCTGAAATAAAGGAGAAAACTCACGTCGAAAGGTGAAACCAATCAATATTAAAATAAGTGTGATTTGTCACAGAGTAGCCGGGAAGTGTCCCTGAGACAACGGGTACAACTCGAGACAAAAAGTGTCTCATCCACATCATAAAAAGTGACGAAACTAAGTAACCGAGAATTGCCCCTGAAATAAAGGGCATGACTTGTGTCGAAAGGTTAGTCACACCATTTTTTTATTAAAAAATGGGGTCATACGTAGCTACCAGTATTTGAGCATTGTGTATGAAAGTGTATGGATGAGAAGCTCTTTTTAGTGTTCTCTAGAAAATCTGATTTTCCATATTGATTTGAACTTCATTGCTTAATCTTCACAAATACACTTTGGGTTTGATTGTGTGAATGCCCTTTATGAATCAGTCGTCTTTCATAGTTAATGCAGTACTTTATTTATGTAAGCACGACCCTCTTAGTATTGTTCATGCACATCATGTTCTATAATTAATTGCATTATTCTTACACCCGTCCCGAAGGGACTTGTATGAGTCTATACTTAACTATGAATACTTGAGTGCTTGAATGCTTGATCCGTCTTGATCATATCATACTTCATTCTATAGTTTGCATCTATAGGTTATACTTGTAAATAACAGGTTAAATAACCCATTGTCAGTTGGTTTTTGTTCTTGACAATCGAAGGAAAATAATTTACTTTTTAGCATAATCCATTCTGTGCATAACTCTTTTTTACATTCTGCATATAGGTTCTTTATACTACTTGTGCATAATTAGTCATACATATAGCAAAAACTTACAAAAATTAAGCATTTGCACTTATTTCGCACATCTGCTAATTGCACATAAAATTTCAAATTCCTGCTTGGTTTTGGTCTCCCAAACCTTCCCTTTATGGGAGGTTAATTGCTAGGTTCAGTTGCTTCTCAGTCCCCCATTTTTTTGATAATGCCAAAGGGGGAGAGAAGTTTGAATTTGAATAGATAGCCACAATATATTGTCATCATCAAAAAGTGGGAGATTATTGGGTTCTGTGTGCCCCCTCGTTCTCTTTGACAATGGTTTTGATGATTCCAATATAGTGTGTGTTTTATGTTTGATGGCTTCTTCATGATAAACAAGCTAACATGATGATATCTTGTTTTACAGATTGAAAGTCAATGGTCTTTCATGAATATCTCTTATGTTGACTCATGGGTGCTGTGCATGAAATTGTTGGGTATTGGTTTTATGACTGCTCTTGCATGATATTCTGTTGGCTAGTTCATTTGATTGCATTTTAAGATGTTTAGATGGAGGTTGAAGGAGGTTTTCTTGTGGAGCAATTGTTTTGAAGTAAGCTCTTCAAATGCATTTAATTAATGTTGATTGGAAACTATGTGTTGAAATGAACTTTCATTTTTGGACTGACTTGGAATTCTTAAATGGATTGCTTGCATCTATTTGATATGTGATGGTTGTGTAGGTTCAGTTTTGTTCTGGACTGAATCAATGTTTTGGTATGATTTGCATTGATATAACTTTGATAAGAGTGAGCCTTATGTGTGATGTTCATTGCACGGACCTTATTCATTATTGCACAGACCTTGTGGTTCATTGCACAAACCTAATCCTTCACTGCACGGATCTTGTTGATCATTGCACGGACTTTGGTCATCATTGCACCGACCTTATCTATGGGTTCTACACAGTTTGTACATACTCTACTCAATTGTGCACAGACTTGTTCAAACATGCATCGACTCAGTTCACTTGTGCATCGACTCAATCTTGGTTGCTCTACACATTTGCACCGACCATGGGTTATATGCACAGAGATTATAGAATACATTAAGTAATTCTTATGTGTTATGTGCTTCAACATGATATTGAGGTTGTTAAGCATGCAAGGCTCAAATGTGTCACATTTCCTTGTTCAAGGTAAGAAATCATGATTGAATATAATTCAATGTGGATTGAATGAGTTTGGTTGAAAATGGTTTCTTAATTGCCTTGACTCATTATTCTCATGTGGTTGAATTTCTGGAAAGTGCAGGTTCAAATATGCCCACAAATCCTTGACATCAATGGTAAGCTTCCACTCTTGTTAACATTCTCTTGAATCTATGGTAAGTATCCATGATTGAATGTATTTCCATGTGGCTAAATTGGGTTGTTTCATGCATTTTGGTTTTGGGGTTTATTTGGCTTCTTAATTGTCCCTTGTTTAATAGAGCTTCATGGTGGATCATGCTCATATTGATTCCTAAACTTCCTTGCTAAACCTAGTTTGATTTGTGTTTTTAAGACCCCTCATTGCATGCCATTTTATTGGCATATCATGTTTTTATTATAGGGGTTTGATCTTGGTTGAAGGCTTTAGGCCTCTCATTTTGATTTAATGTAGTTTTCTGCTCTGTCAGTAAAAGTGTCACTCACAGAGTCGACACTTATTTAAGGTTGTGCTGTCTGCATTGATTTCCGATATGCTGACAATGTGAGTCGACGCTTTTGTCCTAAGTGTGGATTTTTGTCTTCGACAGAACTCTCGATAAAAAGTGTCGACTCTAAGATTCGACTTTCGTCGTGGGGGCTGATTTGCTTACCTGGACAGAACACTTTGAGAAAAGTGTCGACTCCATGAGTCGACACTTTCTCTGGTTCGTCAGATCGTATTTTTCGGATTGATTTCGACAACCCCATTTAATGATCCGATTGCTTAGGACTTTTTACCCCAATAGCCTTAGGGTTTCTCCTATCTATTGGGTGTTGCATTGAAGGGTTTTCATAAGGGCTATCAAGTCTTTTGTGCTTGTTTTTCCTTGAGTATATAGAAGCTGCGATCTCCATCGTAAGAACCATTCCCTTGAAGCTAACCTTGCCCTATCTGTGTTTGCAGGGAAGAAGAAGAACGAGAGAAGAGGAGAAGGGGAGCGATCCAGTTTGGAATACCTTGAGCAGCATCGTCTTCAAGCATTCAAGCTCGTTGTGGGCGAATCTCAGCGGAAGAGCTTCGTCGACTTCATTTCTTTCATGATCTATCTCCCACCTCATCAAAGTTTAAGGAATATACGATTGGGGGTTCTCCATCCATTAAAAGGATACTTCTGCAACCTCTCCATGTCTATTTTTCTATTTGAGCATAGGTTGTTGGTTGGGGCTTATTATTTTATCCTTTGTAGCAAGTGAAGAAGAACAAGGAGGAGGTCATGCACACCTTGTTGGAGAAGGAAGACTAAGAAGACATCCTCAGCAAGGTTCTTTCTGCAGATGGCGCCTCCTATGGTTTCGGCCGGCTTCCTCTCCATGGATAAAAGTCTCCAACGCACCCATCTATCCTATCTATGGACTGTATTGAAGATTTGAGGGTGATTCTTTAGTCTTTCATTCCTACTCATTTTATTTGATCATAGATCAATATCCCTTGTGGTCATTGCATATCCTTTGTGTTTGTTAAACTCTGAATATCATTGTGTGTGTGGGCGGAGTTGCGACTCCGCGTGGTTTTAGTGTCCGGGGTGTGTTTCCCGATGTTGTGTGTGTGTGTGCTACGGTGGCAGTGTTTTGGGGCTTGTTCCCGTGTGGATATTGTTGCAGAAGCAGTGTGTGTGGTTGGGGTTCGTCCCCGTGTTGCTACGTTTCGTAGCGTGGAGTGAAGCCTCACCCGGTTGGGTGAGGGGTGGACGTAGGGAGCCTGTCGTGGTCCCGAAACACCTTAAAATCCATGTGTCTTATGTGATTACCTGTGTGATTGTCATTTCTTCTATCTCCGTTCACAGGTACATTATATAGGTTTTTAATTCACTTCACAATCACTCACTGTTACCTCTGTAATCTGTGTTAAGCAAAATTTCCATGTTAGTTGTATTAACTATCCATGTGAGATAGAAAAGTTTGAGAGAACATTGTAATCTCACTTGAGTTTTATTAATCAACGCTGTTAGTTTTACTTCCGTTGTAATTAGTTAAGAAAGTTTATAAAATCCGTCATCTCGGTAAGGGGACAATTCAACCCCCCTTCTTGTCCGCCATCTCTCTGGGCCAACAAATTAGCAGAAGTGGAAGAAACAAAAGTTGAAGATCAAAGGATGAGAAAGAAGTTTCATGAAGAGTGCAGAGAGAAAAGAAGAGTGGAAGGGCTTCAAAGCGGAGGAAGAACAGAGGCTAGCATCTCGGATGAATAGTAAAATTCTAGAATAACAAGTTGAAAAATGGGAAATAACGCAAAAATATAGAGGATTTAGAGGAAGTGGTAGAAAGAGAAAATAAAGAACACTTTAAGATGAACAAGTTTGCAGAAGGAATCAAATCGAAATGAAGAACACAAATTCATGTAAAGGAGCTATGAAATGCTATGATAGCTAAGATTTTAAAAATATTAATAATAACACACTAATAACAACCCCATAACTCAGAAACCAAAATTTTCAAAAGAAAATCTGCGTAACCCATCCTAAGGCCAAAAAAAAACTCTCCCTCACATCACAACATGAGCCCATTTTATAGGGCTAAAACTTAACCTCTTTGCTATGTGAACACTCTAGATGCCATTTTTGACTTGACAAGTAGGTAAACATGTGCTGGACACTTTTACAAATTTTTTATGATTTTTCTCCCCTTTTTCGCTTTCTTCTCTTTCTTCTTTTTCTTAATTTTCTCTCTCCTCTGTGTTGACGCCTCTCTTGCGTCGCATGCAGCCGCGTCGATGCATGCCCGCCATTGACCTTTGTTGTGTATGTGATTTTGATGATTACAAAATGACTTGTGCTTGAATGATTTTTCATGTTTTCATGTGCTATGAAATGTTAACTTGATACATTCTTGTTTTGAACTGATCTTTTCACTATTGAGATCATAGCACTTGAGATGATGGTGTTCCGGGCTGATTTGCATGCCATATTGTTCATATTCATTCTAGAAATGCTAGTTTCAAGAGGGAAGTTCATTTGATTTTCAAATCCAGACTAATTTAGTTTTTCTATGATTTTGTAGGGTCAAACCATTGAAATTAATGATCCGAAATCAAGGGACATTGGTTGCATTTACACCATTGGATTTGCATAGGTTTTAGAACCTAAAAATGTTATTTTTTTGAAAGTGCAGAACCAGACCAGTCGACCGTCCCCCCTAATCTGATCGACCGGCTAGAACCAGACAGAACCCAGTTCTGTCCGGTCGACCGGCCAAGTAACATCGGTCAACCGGTTTCACAGTTCCATGCCCAACCAGAATGGGTGTTGGCACCGGTCGACCGACCCTATATAACTGGTCGACCGATTTTTCTCTGCTATGCCCAAAACAGAACGGTGTTGGCACCGGTCGACTGCCCCAATGAAATCGATCGACCAGAAATTCTCTGCTATGCGATCGGGCTTCACGAAATGCATCCGAAACCCATCTTTTAGAGATCCATTTAGGGCCAAACTTGACCCTAATACCCCTAGGGCATTTATACATATGTTAGACACATTTTAAAGGGGTTTTATGATGGGTATATAGGTCTTTTCATGCTTCTCTTATTGGCTTATATAGGAGTTACGAATTTGGGAGATTGGAACCCTAAGTGAGCTAATGTTTTCTATCTTGTAGGTCAAGGAAGAAGGAAAGAAAAGAAAGGAGTGGAGCTGAAGAAATCTGAGGATATCATCTACATCCGGGAGGCTTTTGTAATAGTGATAGAAGAGAAAGTGGAGCAGATCGAAGAGAGGATCGCGGTGACGTTCATATCGGCAACATCCGGCTTTCCTCCGACCCGAGCTTCAAAGAATATTATTATTTTTAACTAAAGCAATACCCAGTAGGGGAAGCAGGAGAGCGCCCACCCCCTCAGGGAGGGAATGGGGAATCCGCTCCACCACCACACACCTAACAGGCAAAATTTTATTAATGAACAACAGATAGAAGGTACAAGAAGAAGATAGGAATAACCACCAGGACACTAGGGCCTAATAGAAGGACACCCTATCTTGTCCAGACGATAGGGGCCTTTTACAAGAGTGGGAAGATCAGCGAGAGTTAAAAATACAATTGGGGATGCTGGCAAAGAACACCCAAGACTAGCAAGGCAGTCCGCAACCTGGTTAGCCTCCCTATAGATATGAGTGAAAGAAGGCTGCAAAGACTGACAATAAGTGGATACATCATGTAGTATATATGAGAGCCGCCATGTCCGAGAGAACCGGCCCCGTACGATCTGCACCAACACTAGCGAATCTGATTCCACAACAATTGAATGATAACCCATGTCGTAGCAGTAAGATAACCCTTGACGGAGCGCCAAAGCCTCGGCTTCTAAGGCGGAGTGAACTCCATTAAACGCAGCAGCAAAGGCGAATACAAAACCACCACTTACATCCCTAATAATGCCGCTACCACCTACAGCACCAATGCTACTTTTATACGCTCCATCAACATTCAATTTCAGCCGGCCCTACGGCTGTGCAAACCAGCAAACCAACCTTGGAGGAGAAGGAAGAGGTGAAGGTGGAAAGATTCCCAATGGAAGAAGCATGGCATGCTGCTGCTTGGACAACTCTCTTCCCTTTAAAGGAAGAGCTTGGACAATAGGGCGGACAGTAAGCATCGCCCTTCCCAATACTTGCCGAGCAGTCATGTGTTGGCCCTCGTAACATGACATGTTCCTACAGCACCAAATCTCCCAAATGGCAGCCATAAACATGCATTTGGAGATCATCCCAGCCATGGAGGATATATGTGTATCATGTAAGAAATCATTAACACCTTGGGCCGCCGTCAAGACATATAAGTGGTCAAACAGATGAAAGTCGTGCAGTGAAGACCACACATCATTAGCAACCAGCCCATGAAAAAAAAGGTGTAACCCTGTCTCAACCTGAGGGGGCATGCAACAGCTACATATGGAGCACAAGGGGATACCGCAAGCCATGGTGGTGTCATCGGTGGGCAGGCAGCCACGTACTAGTCGCCAAGCAAGGACCTACCACTTGAGGGGGATGTGTACGCACCAAAGTGACGACCAGCGAGGTGCAGCCACTCCTTGCAGCAAACCGTGAACAGACTTGGTTGAGAATTTACCGTCATTAGTCGGACACCAAATCCATTGATCCTCTCTGCCAAGAGTAGATAGAACACAATCAAAGCACTCAGGGGGGGGGCAATGCATACGAACAGTCTCTAGGTGAGTGTGCTGCAGGTCTTCAAAAATCTGATGCATAGTGCAGCGTTTATGACTTAAAGAAGACCATATATGGCTGGGCAAAAGGTCCCGAAGTGGCACTGCACCAGCCCATACATCCAACCAAAAACTTACATTAGTAGAATTTCTTGAAATCAGCACCCTATGGTGCGCATAAACCAATTGTGCAGCCTGCTGCCATAGGCGACTCTCCGCAGCGATCATGAGTGGGAATTTTGCCTCCGAATAGTGCAAAGAATGGAGGTGCTTGGCCTTGAATAACCGGGCCCACAATGAGTTGGAAGTGATGACAGTCCATAACATTTTTGTCCTCAAAGCAACTTGCAATAGCTGAAGATTGAGTACACCCAGCCCGCCACAATCAATCGGCTGTGAGATGACATCCCAAGACGTCCAATGTTTCTTTGGCGATCCCTCATAAGAGCCCCAAAAGAAATTGGCCAATAACCTATGGAAAGAACGCATAATAGATGCTGAAATGCTGAGAGCAGACATGGAATAAATAGGGAGAGCTGAAAGCAGATGCCGAATTAGAATAACTCGGCCACCAGAAGAGAGAAAGCCCGACTTCCACGCTTGGAGCTTGACGGTGGTCTTGGGAAAAATATTAGCAAAGTATGCTGACTTCTATCTTCCAGAGTAGAGAGAAATCCCCAAGTATTTAATGGGCAACCTGCATTTCATAAATCCAGTAACCTCCTCAATGCGTCGGCACGTAGCAATCGGCACATGATCGGAGACAACGAAGGAGCCTTTAGAAGTATTAACAAGCTGTCCCAAAGCAATCTCATATTTATTGAAGAACCTCATGAGATTTATGATATGGAGGATAGACCCATTAGAGAAGATGAGAGTGTCATCAACGAAGAGCAAGTGCGAGATGGGGGGACACATCTGAAGAGTATAAAACCAGCCCCCTATGCTGCGATAGAAAAGGGAGGACAGCCCCTGGCTAAGAGCCTCCTCCGCAAGAATAAATAAAGTCGAGGCTAGGGGGTCCCCTTGACGTAGTCCTCTTGACGACTTAAAATAACCATGGATGCTTCCATTGAGAAGGATTGAGGACCAGCAATTGGAAAGAAGCGGCTCTAGCAGCAAAATGAAAGAGAATGAGAACCCAAACTGACGTAGGACAGCATAAAGAAAGTCTCACTCCAATCGGTCATAAGCCTTGTCCATGTCTAACTTGAAGACAACATTATTACCCCTGCATTTCTTACCCAAGTGCTGCACCATCTCACGGGCAAGCGACAAAGAATATTGTTCTTCGGCCATTGAGAACAAAGGGGGATTATTTCTTCATCCATTATATATGTGTTTTGTGATGTTCTTCATGTTTTATACTTGGGTCTAGGCATGTATTGAGAGTATATGTTTATTTTTTGAACATAGAGATATTTGTGTGTGTGACCGTTTGTGTATACGGTCGTCGTTGATCGCCTGCGTGCGGTCGTGTGTGTCATTGTGTTGCAGTTGTTGCAGCGTGTGTATGTGTGTGTTGTGATCTGGTCGTCAGATCGTGTGTGTGTGTGTGTGTTGGGTCGTGTCCCCGTGTGTTGTTGGAGCGTCGTCTCTGTTTGGGGATTTATCCCCGAGTGAAGCCTCACCGGGTTTGGTGAGGGGTGGACGTAGGGAGCCCATCGTGGTCCGGAACCACCTTAAAAATCCCGTGTCTTGTGGTTTGCTTTGTGGGATTGGGTGGTATACATGATATATCCGTTTGTGAGATCGTGTGTGAATGGTGAGTTTGAGAGAATTTAGTTAACTTGTTTAGCTTAAATTCCTCAACCTTATTAATCTCTTAAATTCTGCTGTGAGGTCGGTTGAGATTTTAATTGGACATATTTTTAGTACAAGGTTCTATTCACCCCCCCTTTAGAACCGTGTTCTTGCACTACGGGACCCAACAATTGGTATCAGAGCAAGGTCTCTGATTTTAAGACAACCTCACGGTTGTAGAGAAAAGATCTCTTGTTATGGCCAACAATGGAATGATCCCCAAGGGACATTCGATTCATAGACCTCCCTTCTTTGATGGGACTAACTATCCCTATTAGAAAAATCGAATGATTGTGTTCATGCGAGCACAAGACTATGATACCTGGAAGGTCATCAACAAAGGTCCCTATGTTTTACCTCCAAATGAGGATGGATGGAATGATGAGCATATTATAAAATCATGTGCTAATTTTAGAGCTATGAATATTATTCAGTGCGTAATACATCCTAATGAATATTCATGCATATCTATGTGTTCTTCTGCGCAGGAAATGTGGAACAAATTGAAGACCATTTATGAAGGTACTTCAGAAGTATGGGAGACTAAAGCAAATCTGTTGGTTCGGGAATATGAGCTTTTCACAATGAAGCCTGAGGAGAACATCACGCAAATGTACGCATGGCTGAGCAAGATAACGAATAATCTGAAGGCTTTGGGAAAGGAGTATTCCAATCAAGATTTGGTTAGGAAGGTGTTGCGGTCCCTCACACCTCCGTTGCACACAAAGGCGACCGTCATTGAAGATTCGAAGGATCTCACCACACTCACGGTGGATCAACTCATTGGATCGCTAAGGACGTATGAAATCAACATCATGAAGCCAACTGAGGAGGAAATCAAGAAGAAGAAATCCTTTGCACTGAAGGCATATCCAGCATCATCAGATGAGAGTGATGAAGGGTCAAGTCTTGATAGCAGTGAGGAAGAATTTGTGGACCTCATCACTAGAAGAGCTAGAGAAATTTTCAAGAAGGCTAGAAGGAATGGGACCTAGTCTAGAAAAGTTCAGAAAAAATCACTGAGGAAGAAAGGATAAAATGGATGCTTTGAATGCAACAAGGTTGGACATATGAGAAATGAATGTCCAGATCTTGAGAGAAAAGTGTGTTGTGTCCCCTAGTTTTGATGAAAACAAATCATAAATCATTAGTAGATATTTGAGAAATATCTAGCTTATTTTAGTTTGATGAATTGACTAAACAAGTGCAGAAGAATCTCACTAAGTAATGTCTCGGCATGGCCCAATGATGTCCCAACACATCCAGAAGAGAATGTGTTGAATTTTCAACTTTTAAGCTCCGACATAAAACAATTTGTCGACACATCTGACCCATGTCTCGACACATCCAAAAGAATTCAAGCTGAAGCCATTCTGACTAAGCATCTAGATTCACTAATGTCTCGACACACTGAGTGCAAAGTGTCGACACATTCGTGTGATAATCTCTACACAAGGCGCTTCTATCTCGACACCTTCTTATAACAACTCTGCACATGACTCACATGTCTCGACACCTTTTGGTCTTGTCTCCACACATCAGCCATAGATCTTCAAGACATTCACTAAATGTTCCGACACACTGGGTGTAAAGTGTCGACACATCAACGTTCAACCAGAACATGTTTGAAACTAGCAGAAGTTGTCTTCAAGGCCTTTCAAAGGGATGTCTCAACACACTGGGTGTAAAGTGTCGAAACATCCACGTTCAACCAGAATGATTCTTCAAGGCTTTCAATGGGATGTCTCGACACACTGCAAGGAAAGTGTCGACACACACTTGTTCTACCAGAACGGATCTGAATCCGACGGAAGCTATCTTCAAGATCTGGAACTTAATCCAGAGGATCTGTTTGCTCTGGTAAAAGCCGTCAAAGTGCTTCTGTGTCAGAAGACTATGATTTGGCAGAGATATCCTCTAAAGAAGATCGTACCTTTGCTGCTATGGTCTCCTACCTACCCACATTCCTGCAGACTTGACATAATAGGAGTCAACTGTGCAAATGGAAGGAGATCAAATAATGTGGATGTGACATTCTGGGTGTTGCTTGAAAAGCGGACAATGTTGGTGTTGCCCTAGGACACCAATATATGAGGAGCATGAGCTCCAGTTTGAAGTGGGGCATGCAAGCAAGAGGAAAAACAAAAAAGGTGGAAGACTTGCTGAGGAAGCCAGCCTCCTTCATGATGTTACTAGTGTGAGCACTTGAAGAAGAAGATGATCCTCTTCCTCACAATGGGAGATCTTCTTACAAGCAGAAGGGTTTCGTGACGCTCCATCCAGATCTCTTAAAAAGCTTAAAGCTTGATCAACCTTCTTCCTCGAGGGTGGTGGTGAAGATCCAGGAAGAAGAAGAAGAAAGTCAAGGACCCCTCAAGCTCTTTCCCAGATAGGAGACTTTCCTTTCATTGTGTTTTACTACTGTACTATGTGTGGAAGTTCCATTTTCAGTTTGCTTTTCTTCAAAACAAACTCCATAGCACTTGATCCCTACCTGCATGTAGGAAGACAGACGGCATTGACACCGGTCTGTGTTTTTGGTTATGATACCTCAAGCTGTGTGGCAGTGGAGTGTGAGAGTGTTTCTTACAGTTAGAAGCTGTGAATCAGCGGGTGTGCGTTGGCACCAGTGAAGCCTCATTGTATTGTGTGAGGGGTGGACGTAGGTCTCTAGATTGAGACCGAACCACCTTAAAAGATCTTGTCTTGTGGATTGTTTATCTCCTGTTCCAATGGTAGAAGCTTGATAGGACCGTTTCCTAATATCATGTGTGTTTTTAGCTTCTTAGCTATTAACTAATATCTGTCTCATTATCAGTTGTGTTTGATCTAATTTTTATTTCCGCAAAGAAGGGCAAAAGGGGGCTGATATATTCACCCCTCCCCTCTAGATCTGCCTATCACCACTAAACAAAGTGAAGAAAGGAAAATCTAGCAAGCAAAAGGCGATTAAAGCTGCTTGGAGCAATGAGGATGAGAGCGAGTCCAAATCCGAGATGGAGGATGAACTGGACAAGCTGATCCAGAATCTTTGTTTGACAGAATGTGTCGACAGATCCGACCCATGTCTCGACACATCCACAAGAATTCAAGCTAAAGCCATTCTGACTAAGTATCTGGATTCACTGATGTCTCGACACACTGAGTGAAAAGTGTCGACACATTCGTGTGATAACCTCAGCACAAGGCGATTATGTCCCGACACCTTCTTACAACAACTCTACACATGGCTCACATGTCTCGACACCGTCTGGTGTTGTCTCGACTCATCAGCCATGGTTCTTCAAGAACTTCAAAGGGATGTCTCGACACACTGGGGGTAAAGTGTCGACACATCAATGTTCAACAAGACCATGTTTGAAATCGGCAGAAGCTATCGACAAGGCTTTTCAAAGGGATGTCTCGACACACTGACAGAAGAGTGTCGACACATCCACGATCAACCAGAATGATTCTCCAAGATTTTCAAAGGAATATCTGGACACACTGTCAGAAAGTGTCGACACACTTGGTTCGAACAGAACGGATCTGAATCCAACGGAAGCTGATCTCAAGATCTGGAACTTAATCCAGAGGATCTGTTTGCTCTGGAAATAGCCGTCAGATTGCTTCTGTGTCAGAAGACTATGATTTGGTAGAGATATCCTCTGAAGGAAATTATACCTTTACTGCTATGGTCTCCTACCTACCCACATTCTTGCAGACTTGACAGAATAGAAGTCAACTGTGCAAATGGAGGCAGATCAAATAATGTGGATGTAACATTCTGGGTGTTGCTTGAAAAGCGGACAAGGTTGGTGTCGCCCTAGAACACCAATATATGAGGAGCATGAGCTCCAGTTCAAAGAAGGCAAGCAAGAGGGAAAACGAAAAAGGTGGAAGACTTGCTGAGGAAGCCAGCCTCCTTCCTGATGCTGGTATGAGCACTTGAAGAAGAAGACAATCCTCTTCCTCACAATGGGAGATCTTCTCACAAGTAGAAGGGTTTTGTGAAGCTCCATCCAAATCTCTTAAAAAGCTTGAAGCTTGATCAACCTTCTTCCTCTAGGGTGGTGGTGAAGATCCAGGAAGAAGAAGAAGAAAGCCGAGGATCTTCAAGCTCTTTCCCAGATAGGAGACCTTCCTTTCATTGTGTTTTACTACAATACTCTATCTGGTTGTTCCATTTTCAGTTTGCTTTTCTTCAAAACAAACTCCATAGCACTTGATCCCTACCTGCGTGTAGGAAGATAGACGGTGTTGACACCGGTCTATGTTTTGGGTTGTGATAACCCAAGCTGTGTGGCAGCGAAGTGTGAGAGTGTTTCTCACGACTAGAAGCTGTTAATCAGTGGAGTGTGAGAGTGTTTCTCACGGCTGGAAGCTGTGAATCAGTGGAGTGTGAGAGTGTTTCTCACAGTTAAAAGCTGTGAATCAGCAGGTGTGCGTGGGCACCAGTGAAGCCTCACCGTATTGTGTGAGGGGTGGACATAGGTCTCTAGATTGAGACCAAACCACCTTAAAAGATCTTGTCCTGTGGATTATTTCTCCACTATTCCAACAGTAGAAGCTTGATAGGACCATTTCCTTATATCATGTGTGTTTCTAGCTTCTTAGCCATTAACTAATATCTGTCTCTTTATCAGTTGAGTTTGATCTAATTTTTATTTCCACAAAGAAGGGCAAAAAGGGGCTGATCAATTCACCCCTCCCCTCTAGATCTGCCTATCACCACTCAACACGTGGTATCAGAGCTAGTCTCTATGTGTATGGTCTAACGACCTTGAGAGAACTGGTGATATGGCTACTAAAGGTCCTATGGCCGAAGGACATTCCATAAAGAGGCGTCCCTTTTTCACTGAGACAAATTATCCTTACTGGAAAAATTGCATATAGGTCTTCATTAGAGCCCAGGATCATGAAGTCTGGCGAGTGATCAGCAAGGGACCATTTGAGCTGCCTCCGGAAGAAGAGACATGGACTAAAGAACAGATCAGGCAATCAACTCTGAACTGGTGTGCCAAGCACATCATGCAGTGCTCTCTTCATCCAACTGAGTACTCAAGGGTGTCAACTTGCAAAACTACAAAAGAAATGTGGGGGCCGCCTTGAGATAATATATGAAGGGACACAGCAGGTACGTGCAACCAAAGCTAACATGTTGGTATCCGAATATGAGAAGTTTAGGATGAAATCTGATGAGTCTATTTCGGGACATGTATGCTAGGCTAACCTTGCTCACTAATGGCTTGACTGAGCTTGGTAAGACCTATTCTGAGCAGGAGATAGTAAGGAAGATTCTGAGATCAGTAACTCCTATTTGGCATACAAAGGCCACTATAGTTGAAGAATCAAAAGACTTAACTACCATCAAGGTAGAAGAACTCATAGGGTCCCTGATGACCTATGAGATGAATCTGAAAAATAAAGAAGCTGAGGTAAGTAAAAAGAAGCCTCTGGCTCTTAAAGCTAGACCAAGCACCAAGGACCTATCTGATGATGAAGAGCCTTCAAGCAGCAACACTGAAGAAGATGAAGTTGCCCTATTGACAAGAAAGTTCAGAAGGTTTTTAAGAAAGGAAGGTACAGGCTTGTCATGCCCCGACGCGGACAATCGTAACGTAGCAGTTATATCAATCATGTCAATCAGAGCATACATTGCCACAAGAGACCAAACCACCAGGCTAATGAATAAAGAAACAATTAACCCAACTTTATTGATAATTCAGAAATAGAAAGTATTTAATTACACCCGACTCCTTGTGGACTTCTGAAGATTACAAAACTCTAGATAGTAACTAATCAACTTGACTTGAACATAAACTCTAAATAGCTCACTCCTGAATTCACTCGTTCCCGTCCCCATCGGAACGCACGTCCTCATCTGAACTACCTGAAAAGGATTGGAAAGTAGGGGTGAGCAAAGCCCATTAGGATTTTGTATCTCTATCATCAGGCATAATTAAAGTGATTAACTATTTATGAATAACAATGTAACAAAAGTGATGATAAATAAATGACAAGAGATAGATAGGAAAAAGAACATGATCTTTCAATGCAAGGAGTAAACATAAGTATAACAAGAACTTTTCATGTCATGAAATGATAAATGGAATTGGCCATATCAAGCACGCACGTCATGTCACGCAGGAATTTCTAAGTAATTGAGTAACAGTGGAGATGTCACAGACTAATCACGCTAGTCAGGCACTTCGGTGTAATGCCACACCTTATCATTACAAACTCCCCGGGGCACAAGTACTTTCGGGCGCTCCTCCCAGGACCAGACCGGGCCCTTTATGATGCGTTGGCATTGAAAGGTTGGATCATAGATCCTAGTCTAGACATTCATCACATTAATGGCCAAGAGTTCCAAGGTTAAGCTCACGAACTTACTTCTAGGATCAAGAGAAATTCCAACAAGATTGGAATGACATCAAGTAGAAAGACTATGAGTCTTTAGGTAAACAAGGATTTTCACAAAATCTCACAGTTCAAGGCCAACCTTGATAATTGTTTCATGATGATAAAACAAGATAACCTTATTACTATCTTATCTGTGATGGTCCATAACAGGGCCGTTACAGGAGCGTGATGGTCGTACATAGGGCCGTTACGTTGCTGTGACGGTCCAATCTTGGACCGTTACAGGACACAGACCAGTTAAATTTGAACTGGCCCAAAACACGATTCAAACCACGTTCATGGATTCAGGTCTTTAGGGTACAACCTACCCGGTGTCCTGGTGGGAATCCCAGGCTCACGGGGTCTTATGGAGGTTTCATAATAGTGGTCCTAGTCCGACAGAAGGAATATCCGGCGGAGAGTTCCAACTATTACAAGAATTGAGGCTAATAAACACGGAAACCAAGACGGTGCGGTCAGTCCATCCCACCGGAGTGGCATGACTGTCAAACAATAATGCTAAGATCAAACATATATCTTACATAAAAATAGAACTTATACAAGTATTAACTAAGGGTTTTTATCAAAATCCTCATGATCATTCAACTTAGGGTTTGCAAAACATCTTCCATCAATGAAAAATTAATGTCTATGATCATAATACTAGATTAATATCATATTCTATATTGTTTATATATCAAGAAATCATACTATCATAGCATGTTTCTGGTTTTAAAACACATAATAAGAGATAAAAACACCCTGTCAAGAGAATGTGACAGTCTATATAAGGAGCGTTACAGGCATGTAACAGTCTATAGTAGGTGCGTTACGTACCAAAAAATTAAATAGATTAATTTTCAAAATTTTAAAACACAGGGCATGTGACGGTCTATATAAGGAGCGTTACAGGCATGTAACGGTCGATAGTAGGTGCGTTACATACCAAAAAAAAAATAAATAGATTAATTTTAAAATTTCAAAACACAGGGCATGTGACGGTCTGTCGAGCAGCTGTCAGGCTCATGTGATGGTCTATCGAGCGGCCGTCAGGTTGTTGTTTGCGATGGGATCCTTCCCCCGCGTTCTCCGCGGGTCTTTTCTTTCTTATATATTGGTGGTCATTTGGGTTTATTTGATTTATTTCATGTGTCGATCAACCGATTAACTAACTGATAATTAATCGACTGATTGACGGCGCGGGCGTGCCAGTCACGTGAGTGACAAGTTTATTTTGTGCTCATTCTGACCCGTGTCGGGCGAGAGTGAGGTTCGGTCGGGACCAGCAGTCCGTCATACCATAAAGGTCATGACGTTAATTACATCCCCCGCGAGGAGGGAAAACCTTTGATTAATTACCGAGATAGCGGGCTGTCGAGGCCGGAATAAGAGATGCAGAGCATGCGAGTGGTCATGCAAGATGCTATGATCAACTACACATGATTTATTAGGGCGGACCCTCGGTACATGGCGGCGGACTTAGGCCCGAAGGCCACCATCAGGCGTAACAAAACTTTCGATCGGGCGTAACCCGACTTTCCGTTAATGTCATTTGATATACCATGGGTATACACCCTCAGGCATGCATTACGTGACATGAATGCTTAGACTAAAGCATGATGGCAACGATACGAAGCCGATTAATTCAAGCTTAGACAAGATAATTTATTCAATTTATTGATCAAAAGGTTTACCTCGTTCTGTTATTAACATTAGAAATCACCCCAGAGGCGGGGAGGAGATCAGAACGGCACAACGACACGATTTGGAATGAAACCGGCACAGTGTGCGCAGAGAAAAGGCTTAAAATACTTGAAACGGAGCCACAAAATGTAGGTAAAGGGCTTAAAATGGCGTGGGAATTGTAGGTATAGAAGGGGGGTTAAAATGGCATGACCCCTTTGGGGCGCGCCGTTTTAAGGCGCACCGATTTAAGGCGCGCCGAATGCAAACGGCACCAGTTTAGCCCGATCTCGCAGAAACTGAGGTTTTATTTGTTATTTCTTGAGTTTATTAAAACACTTTAGGAACCTTTGGTAGTTTATTTAAGTCAGTTCTTCAAAGGATAGCCCCCGGGACATCCGGAAGCCGAGTCATAGGCTCGTGCGAGGTTCACACTCGAGCGCGGCGGTCGTTCCGAGTCAGACTCGTTCGAGCCGAAATTTTGGCAGCATCTCCCCATCCCGGAGGATTGTCGGGGAGAAGCGGGGAATACTCACGTGGCAGAGTAACCCCTGAAGGCCGTGTGGAGCAACGGTGGCCGGCAAACCTGAATGGAAATGAAAACCCCGAGGTCCAGCCTGCTAGGGGCACCAAGTCCGTGGCCGGCAGTGAGCGGGTGAGTCGACTCATGACGGTAGCGAAAACCCTGAGGGCTAGCCTACGAGGGGCACGCGACCCGAGTTGACTCAAGGCTTGAATCGGGACGACCGATAGAGAGGGAAAACCCCGAGGGCTAGCCTATTAGGGGCACCCGTCCCACGGCCACCACAAGGTCCGTGAAGGACTGTGGATTTTAGATGTCGGGATTAACCCAATTTTGATATTCACCCAATAGTCCGTAAGGACACTCATCATTAATGGATGAATTCCTTCGACCAAGTGGTGGCTTGATGAGACCGTGGGGGTATATTCCCCTCCCCGGATTAGTGATATGGGCTAATGGATTTAACCCTCTCGAATGAGCATGAATCGTATACAACCGATGAGAATGTAGATGCAGCTTACTCAGCTAGATTCGACATATTCAACGACAAAGAATGCTATTAACATGCGAATCCATGGACAGAGGAATAAATAGATTAACCATTCGGCCACGGGGACTATCTCTTCACCTCTAGACAACTGAGGGATGCGGAGAGGCTCGATCGAAGCATCCTGGGGCCATGATGGGTTGAAGGGCATATACAGATATGCCCTCAGCCACAGGACCATTGAGAAGAAAGGAAAGAAAAGTAGAGCCAAGCACGGCCATGGTGTTAACGCGAAGACCCTGGGGAGGGGGGATATCGTTGTAGCCCGGGGAGTCTGAGGGCGTATGCATCGGAGGAAAACCACGGTGGCAATCGTTCGAACACATTTCGTTCTGACGCCATGGGCATCGGGGTGGTGCGTAAACACACTTCGCCCATTCCCGGCGCCGACACAGTTGCACGGCGCCGCTTTAGCGGCCGAGAGAAGAAATGCAAAGGGAGAAGAGGAAGAAGTGTGGTGCGGACACCCGAGCAGTTGATCGGCACGATACGCCGAGCCACCGGTACCGCACACGGAGCATGACACGAGCCACCTCAGCGTCCATCTGGCTTGGAGACAGCCTGGAGACTCCGCCTTGAGCCTCCCCACTTATTATATTTAGTTAGACTTTATGTGTGTTTAATTTGTGTTTATTTCGTTGCATTCAGTTTGACATTTTGATTGTAATAGGGGCTTATGTGCAATTCGGACCCCGTGGGCCCCACGGGCCCCCCAAGCCCCACCCCATTGGGCCACCTCAGCCTAGGGTCCCACGCGGGGTCAGTCAACATGCCACATGGGAGAATCTAGAAGTTTGAATGGGAATTGGACACATGGGGGACAATGGACTAGAAAAGTCCACATGGGAGGCCACCTACCCCCACCAACTAGTCCACCCTCTCTCCTTGATCCAAGGGCCGCCCCCCCCCCCCCCTTTGTTTTTTTTATATTATTTTGTGTGTGTGTGTCACACTCCATCCCAACCCTCCATTCCCATCCCCTAGATCCAATGGCTGTGGATGGATGTGAGATGTAACCTATTTAAGCTTGTATTTTCCATTTTAGTAGAATTAATGCATTCATTTGGAAGAAAAAAAACCTTGGAGCTCCAGCTTGGTGCACCCCTCCCTCTCCCGTTGTAGCTGTGAAGGTTGCTTCTTGGTGGTGAGACTCCACCCTATCAGTTCCGGTCGCCGCCGCCGCCGCCACGAGCCGCCACCGCACCGCCACCGCCATCAACGAAGTTCTGCCTGCGCAGTACCATAGCAGCTTCCACAAAATTCAGCCATTAACCACGAGCTCAGATCGACCTGGGAATTTTACTGGAGGTTCCAGAGGTGTCAATGATATCCCATAAATTTTGGTTTGTCATTCAGATCCCGTTTCATAATTTTTGATTTTCGTCCACCCTTCCATCTCAGTTCTACCAGCAGTTTGTCCAGGTTCATCTCCGCCCTGAGTTTTAGGTCTTAGGTCCACTTTTTGATTTTCTTTAGTCTCACAAAGTTAACTGGAGTTTCTTTCCATCCATCCATTCATCCACAATGTTTTTTAATTTCTAGTTTTTCCATTTCATATTTTCTAAAAATCGTTCTCAGTCCCAGCTACAGTTCTATTCCCCAGTTCCCAGATCCGACCACCCGAGACTCCAAAAATCGTATTAAATCACCAGGACCTCTAAATCCAATTCAAAGAATTGTCCCAGCTTCGTAGTTTGATTTTATACAACTGTAAAGAAGAGCTCGAAGTCTGAATCCCACTGTAAGTAGGCGGTCAACGGCCATTTACAGGAAACTCATATGCTGATCTGATATTTCGGGAGCTGTGCAACAGAGGATTGAAAAATAGTTAAAGCCCAGGTCCGCAGAGGTTCAGAAGATTCCGCTGGCCCTAGGTTGAAGGATTTTGATTCCTATTTCCAACGGCGCTGGTTTCATCGCATTCCGACGACGGGGTTGATCGCAGCGGCCGTTTTCGCCGGAGCGCGCGCTGCTAAAACAGCAACCTCAGCTCGTGGAGAGCAACTTCAAAGCTTGGAGATCGGGACCGATCGACCCCCGATCTGTGTTCCCGGCCGACCGCCGTCCGTGGAGGCACGCCACCAGGGGTCCCCATCATAGTGGGTCCCACCCCCGTAGATCCGGAGGACAGCACCATCCGTGGGCCCCGCGGGCCCGCAGAACCCGCCGTTCGGAAAGCACGAAAACGCGGAGTTCGGCACCGCCGGGCGACATCAAGATGCTGCCCGTCAACCCAATTCACGTGATTCCCGGGCCCCGCATGTGACCTTTTACCTCCCTGCGTGGAGTGGGTCAAATTATTGTACTGCTGTAAAATTGTGTTAACCGGGGGTCCGTGATTGGCCGGGGTTGTCTTCGCCACGCCGGGTGCGTGGAGGTAACGGTCTCACCTTCTTGGCATTTGCTTGCTCAGCTAGTATACGGACATATGCTGCTGTCGAGAGTGTAGGTTCCTAGCCCGAGTGTCCATGTCACCGCTGTGAGCATGAGAGTGACCCGTCCCGTGACTCGATCCAGTCTGGAAGTGAGTCTGACTACCTTGAACTCTGCCGGTTCCTTAACCGCGCACGATCCACGCTTTCCCTCGCATGGGACGCCGAGTGAGTTTGCACTTCTGTTAGCGACGTGTAGCCTATAGTAGCTCTCCGTGTCGGGCCTAATGTCTCTCTCATCATGTGTTGCTGGTCGTGTCCACGTCTAGAGTCCGAGGTCCATACCACGTAGAGTCGGTCCCCGTGTCCGTCCAGCATCAGTTTGGTATCAGAGCAAGTCGAGTCTAGGGTAGTCTTTGCATATGTCTTGCATGCATCATGGTCTAAGTGAAGTCTAGGATCATCATTAATTTCAAAACAAAAAAAGAGAGTGTTTTAAAATTGCATTTCATCTCGATAATTCGGTATCTTAAAAGGTGTTGTCCGAACGTTAGGCTACGCCTATTGGGAAGACCGCACACTTGCGCGAGTGATCTTTGGATCGATTAACTCCGCCATGTACCGGATATTGGTTTAGGTCTAGGTGCATTAGTCGGTGTTTGCATTAGTTAGTGCATTCCAACCTTGCATAGCCGGTCTAGTGTAGTGTCCAAGTGTCGGCATGTCCAACATATAGTTCCCCCCCCAATTTCCCATGGATTCCCAATCACCCGGGCAATATGGCCGTTGGTCCACCCATGGGCTTGGCAACCACCCACTCCACTTCCGTAGGCCCGAAGCCTCGGATTTTTATGGCTCCAATGGCCCGGGCGACTACCTCAAGTGGGAGGCCGCCATGGACACATACTTTGATTGTTATACTATGTCCGAGGCAATGCAATTCTCTTTCGCTAAAGAGCGGCTTCTTCATGAGGCTGCCGAAAAGTGGGATTACATCGAAAGAATGAGAGAGGTTAGGGGGCAATGGCCCATCGAGTCATGGTGGGACATGAAGAGAGAGCTTAGGAAGGTCTACGTGCCCCAACCGGTCACCTCCAACCGGCCCCACCAAATCACTTACAACCAAGTGAGTCCTAGTCGGAGGCAAAGAGCCCCACACGTAGATGAGCCAAGACCCACTCCTAGGATGGTTGACTACGGGCGAGTCCACCATGATATCCCTATTCCAACCCACTCCGTTGCCGAACTTATGCAAATGATTTTGGACCGGTTGGATGGGGTGGATAGGACACGTACTCCTAGTGATGTACTCCAACCCGAGCCTAAGAGGTCATCGCCGGTAGTCTTAACCCGGCCCCATCAACGGAGTCCCCAAGCCCTCTCCCCATCATAGTGGATCCTCTTCTCCCACCCACGAGAGCCCCATTGCCTACACCCCCTGTCCGTCAGGAGGATAAGGGTAGGGACCCACTTATCAAGGAGCGTAGAGGATCACGACAACAGTGTTATCGCTGCCAGGGGTTTGGCCACTTTGCCGGACAGTGTCCCACTCGGACATCTCTAGCCCTAGGGGATAAAGGGGTTGGAGAAACCTCACCTTCCGATCTTATTTCGGAGCCCTCTCATTTGGAGCCGCCAAAGCCCGAGCCACCCGTGTTTCTAACTGGTACACTTTTCATAGCCGAACCACTTCTTAGATGGCTCAAGAACGGCTTGGCCCCATCTCTCCTCCCATCCATGGACCCTACCCTACCATTAGTGTCGGTCAACTCATTCCATACCACCTTCCGGTCTAGTCACCATGTGGATACATTAGATGATCTTCTTAAAGGATTAGACCGGCAGTTGACATTTACGCACTTGTTGGCCCCACGCTTCAATCGACCTACAGGTCGTAGCTTCACACATCCATCCCTAGGGTCCATCACCTCCGTGTACACTGTGGGTCATGTTACCACGGAGGTTCTTCTACTCCTCCCTTTGCCGGCCGAGTCCAACTTCATTCCCCTTTGCCTAATGGAGGAATCTTACTTTCTACCTATGACTGTCGTCCCATCTCTCGCAATGAATGAAGGTGATCATTTACACCTCCAAGATTTCCAAATGTGGGACAGTGATTTGTGGAAGCCTAGTCCAAGGGGTCATACCTTCTTTGATCCCTTCGACCAATTCTCTTATGGACTCCGTGACCCACCATATTTACACCACCTTTTCGAGAGAGTCCACCATCATACCCCCACCGTCTCATCTCCCTTCACGGATGAAGGTGACCATCAACACCTTCTAGAATTCCACACATGGGACCTTGAAATGAGGGAATCCATATCGAGGGGTCACACATTCTTTGATCCCTTCGATCCCTTTCTTCATGGGCCCTTTGGCCCACAACCTCCATTCCACCTCTTTAAGGAAGTCCACTATCACACCCCTCCTACTCGGGCCTGGCAACCTTTACATGGCAATAGGTCCGAACCGTCATTTGGGGGTAATGAAGACTTTGGTTTCCCCGGCCCACCTCAACCACCCAAGCCTCCCGGACTTCCCACATCCAAACCCCATGTCCATGGTTGGTGCATCGTAGGATGTCTAGGAGTCCACCATGACATTAACCTCCGGTTATGTCAAATGCATGCATGGCATACATTCGGATGTCTTGGACCACCTTGCATATGATTGGGTTTTACTAACTATAGGGTTGTTTAGGGTCATGTGTGCATCCGCGTGTTTCTTTTCTTTTGCTAAGCATGTTAGGTCGTGTGTGCATCCTGTGTTTCTTTTCTTTTGCTAATCATGTTAGGAGTCTACATGACGATGTCCTTCGTCACAGTTGAGGCCAGCAATGCACGGTACAAGGAGTTAGCCGATGCCCACCGACACCACCGAAAGTTCCAGGAGGGCAAATATGTCATGATCAGGGTAAGACCTGAACGGTTTCCCTCTGGAACCGTTAAGAAGTTGCAAGCTCGCGGAGTCGGTCCATTTATAGTGTTGAAACGCGTTGGATCCAATGCGTATGTTGTGGACCTGCCCGAGGAATATGGTATAAGCTCTACCTTCAATGTATCGGATCTTGTTGCATATAGGGACCCAGCGGTGATCCCTAGTGAGCCTTTTGAGCCATCACCTCCCCTTGAGAGTGATCCCACACCTGAGTGTCCACTTCCACCTCTAGCCCCTTTTTCACGGCAGAGTGAGCATATAGATCGTATACTGGACGAGCAAGTGACAGTTACCAGGAGTGGATCTTACCCGCGCTACCTAGTGCGATGGAGAGGACGGCCCGCTACTGAGGACACATGGATCACACATGACGAGTTACAGCGGATTGATCCAGACCTTTTGGAGCGATACAGGAGCGATGCATACCCTTACTCGACAGGGTCGAGTTTCTCCCACCCGGGGAGAATTGGTGCGGACACCCGAGCAGTTGATCGGCACGATACGCCGAGCCACCGATACCGCACACGGAGCATGACACGAGTCACCTCAGCGTCCATCTGGCTTGGAGACAGCCTGGAGACTCCGCCTTGAGCCTCCCCACTTATTATATTTAGTTAGACTTTATGTGTGTTTAATTTGTGTTTATTTCGTTGCATTCAGTTTGACATTTTGATTGTAATAGGGGCTTATGTGCAATTCGGACCGCGTGGGCCCCCCAGGCCCCACCCCATTGGGCCACCTCAGCCTAGGGTCCCACGTGGGGTCAGTCAACATGCCACATGGGAGCATCTAGAAGTTTGAATGGGAATTGGACACATGGGGGACAATGGACTAGAAAAGTCAACATGGGAGGCCACCTACCCCCACCAACTAGTCCACCCTCTCTCCTTGGTCCAAGGGCCGCCCCCCCCTTTTGTTTTTTTTATATTATTTTGTGTGTGTGTGTCACACTCCATCCCAACCCTCCATTCCCATCCCCTAGATCTAATGGTTGTGGATGGATGTGAGATGTAACCTATTTAAGCTTGTATTTTCCATTTTAGTAGAATTAATGCATTCATTTGGAAGAAAAAAAACCTTGGAGCTCCAGCTTGGTGCGCCCCTCCCTCTCCCCTTGCAGCTGTAAAGGTTGCTTCTTGGTGGTGAGACTTCACCCTATCAGTTCCGGTCGCCGCCGCCGCCGCCACGAGCCGCCACCGCTATCAACGAAGTTCTGCCTGCGCAGTACCACAGCAGCTTCCACGAAATTCAGCCATCAACCATGAGCTCAGATCGACCTGGGAATTTTACTGGAGGTTCCAGAGGTGTCAATGATATCCCATAAATTTTGGTTTGTCATTCAGATCCCGTTTCATAATTTTTGATTTTCGTCCACCCTTCCATCTTAGTTCTACCAGCAGTCTGTCTAGGTTCATCTCTGCCCTGCGTTTTAGGTCTTAGGTCCACTTTTTGATTTTCTTTAGTCCCATAAAGTTAACTGGAGTTTCCTTCCATGCATCCATTCATCCACAATTTTTGTTAATTTCTAGTTCGTCCATTTCATATTTTCTAAAAATCATTTTCAGTCCCAGCTATAGTTCTGTTCCCCAGTTCCCAGATCCGATCACCCGACACTCTAAAAATCCTATTAAATCACCACAACCTCTAAATCCAATTCTAAAAATTGTCCCAGCTTCGTGGTTTGATTTTATACAACTTTTAAGAAGAGTTAGAAGTCTGAATCTCACTGTAAGTAGGCGGTCAATGGCCATTTACAGGAAACTCATATGCTGATCTGATATTTCGGGAGCTGTGCAACAGAGGATTAAAAAATAGTTAAAGCCCAAGTCTGCAGAGGTTCAGAAGATTCCACTGGCTCTAGGTTGAAGGATTTTAAATCCTCTTTCCAACGACGCTGGTTTCATCGCATTCCGACGACGGGGCTGATCGCAGCGGCCGTTTTTGCCGGAGCGCACGCTGCTAAAACAGCAACCTCAGCTCGTGGACAGCAACTTCAAAGCTTGGAGATCGGGACCGATCGACCCCCGATCGGTGTTCCCGGCCGACCGCCGTCCGTGGAGGCGCGCCACCAGGGGTCCCCATCATAGTGGGTCCCACCCCCATAGATCCGGAGGACAGCACCATCCGTGGGCCCCGCGGGCCCGCAGAACCCGCCGTTCGGAAAGCACGAAAACGCGGAGTTCGGCACCGCCGGGCGACATCAAGATGCTGCCCGTCAACCCAATTCACGTGATTCCCGGGCCCCGCATGTGACCTTTTACCTCCCTGCGTGGAGTGGGTCAAATTATTGTACTGCTGTAAAATTGTGTTAACCGGGGGTCCGTGATTGGCCGGGGTTGTCTTCGCCACGTCGGGTGCGTGGAGGTAATGGTCTCACCTTCTTGGCATTTGCTTGATCAGCTAGTATACGGACATATGCCGCTGTCGAGAGTGTAGGTTCCTAACCCGAGTGTCCATGTCACCACTGTGAGCGTGAGAGTGACCCGTCCCGCGACTCGATCCTAGTCCGGAAGTGAGTCTGACTACCTTGAACTCTGCCGGTTCCTTAACCGCGCACGATCCACGCTTTCCCTCGCATGGGACGCCGAGTGAGTTTGCACTTCTGTTAGCGACGTGTAGCCTATAGGAGCTCTCTGTGTCGGGCCTAATGTCTCTCCCATCATGTGTTGCTGGTCGTGTCCACGTCTAGAGTCCGAGGTCCATACCACGTAGAGTCGGTCCCCGTGTCCGTCCCGCATCAAAGTGATGCGACAAAACATAACCATTCACGCAAATAGCGCATTCATTCATCCTACATTCAAGAAAATGTTACAAGCTCATATGTCGGCGCCGGCATTGTAGCACAGCAACACAACTATCAATTGTAGGGAAGCCTACAGAAGAAGAAAGAGAAATAAATGGTGAAGGGGGAGACGGGCTCATATCATCGCCCCTCCCCCTTTCACTTACATTACGACGAAAGAAGAAAACAGATGAAGGAAGATCGACGGAAAACATCGTGACCCACCTACGAAAACAATAGAGGAACTCTTCTTCTTTGATGCCGATGAACTCGTGCGCAGCAGGGGACGATGGCGGCACGGTGGGGGACTCCCTAGGACAACCTTCCTCCCCATGAAACCTAACCCTCCTATCTTGCGATTGGTCGTGGCTCTCCGGCGATCAGGACCTCTCTTCTTTTTACTTTCTGACCCACTGTTGTTCTCTCTTTTTTTTTAACTCTCCCCCTCCTTTTTGTTTCGAGGCCATGGCATATATAGAGCCACCGTTAATCCGACGCCATGAAAAGGGGCGCGCCGGATTCAGTGGCACCGGGGAGACATGTCCCACTTGATTCTGGCGCGCCAGATTTGGCGGCGCCGGATTAAGAGGTGCCGACGTCCTTTTGTGCGCTGATTTAGCTTGTTCGCTCGACACGGGCTGGCCGATGGGTCTGGGGATGGTTCCGGAGGCCCCCGTTGACAGTTCCTCTCACCTTGGTCCTTGGAAAACCTTAGTGGGTGTTGACGAAGCTCTCCGCGTGGTGAATGACCTTAATCATAACTTCGCGTGTGTCTGGCTCGAGCATACGGGCCTTCTGTCAGTACGGCCTTCGGCACTATGATTCATTCTTCTGGCTCAGACGGACTCGTGCTCGAAGCTTCCTTGCGGGATGGTACAGCACCCGGGATAATTCCGCCTTGACTGGCGACCAATCGGCCACCAACGAGCCCACTATGGCGAGAAGCTGAACCCGTGTCGGGTGATCGGGGCCTTCTGCTTACAGAACCTTTGGCCCCTTGTTGTGAACGGCCGAGGACGTTCTTCCTCCTTAGGAGAGTGACCGGGTAGACCGTCGTCCTTGGTCGGGCGGCGGGTGTAGGGTAGCGGCATGACAGAGTCGATGCCAGATCATTAGGCAGGCTTGGTCGCACTGTCGGTTGGTTGTGGATTCGTCTTGACTTTCCTTAGGTGAAGTCCCCGGTGTTCACTTCCAGGTGACTCGGGGCTCTAGCAACTTGAGAAGCCTTCAGTAAGTTGATCTTCATTGGCTTCTGTGCTTCAGTGGGCCGTATCATTAGTCTTTGCAGCTTGGTCGCCGGAGGATCATATTTTGAGTGCCAACAAATGCCCCCCAGACGTGGGTGGTGCAAGCGAGGTAGGAGTGCAGCAGGACCGACGGGTGAGCTTCGTCTGGATTGATCTCCTCTGGTGACGGAAGCTTGAAACGGCACTTAATTCCGGCATCGGAAGCTAATCCGGCGTGATCGGAGGCTTGTACGGCGCCGTTTAAAACGGCGCGTCCTTGCCTTGTTGTTAAAACAGCGCCGCTTAAAGCGGCGCGCCCTTTTGGCTTTGGAGGTTAAAACAACGCCCGTCCAATCGGCACGCCAAATGCTTAAAATGGCGCTCCCCGGGGCACGCCGTTTTAACAGGGGTGGAGCCCTCCTATATAATGGCCTTCTTCTTCATTTTTCCTTCACAACTGTTCATTTGCAAAAGAGATTTCTCTCTCCTCATCTCCTTCTCCACCGCGACAAGTGGGCGAGTCAGAGTCAGAGGTGAGTTGGGGGGTTTTGTTATTAGGTTTAGAACCCATCTCCCAGGCCCCGGGAGGCTTCTAGTAGGACTTGTCCTCGGAGCTAAATTCCCCGGGTGTCCCGTTTGGCCTTGGCTTACGCCTATGGCTGCTTTTAGGGGCTGCTCCCTTAGTGGACGGCTTCCACTTTTCTTTTGGCAAACCCCCGAGCTGGGGAGATGCTGCCGAAATTTTTTCAGAAGTCTTGCTTTGATCAACTAATTTCTGACTTTGCTTGTTCTCTTATGGACGCTGCTTTGCAGGCAACATGGCATCTGGCCCTTCTTCCTCCGCATCCCGAGTGGCTATGACATGTGGGAATGTCCACTCCCTTGATCGGGGGTCCAGGTAGATAGCCGTGGTAGCTGACTCTTCAGACTCAGAGACTGATACCGTCGACACCGACCGCCTGTTGATTCTCGACGGTAATCATTTCAAGTATGAGCGAGGGGATGACGTCAGACTGGACCACCCCAAGGATAAACACTTGATGGCATTCCTCGACGCTTCAACCTCGGTGGGAAGCGTGATATAATTCTTGTCCGTCGAGTCGAGGGGGCTTTACTGGCGGACAGGGATAGTCTGACCGAGTCAGTCACTCATGGCATGCCCATATATATTCCAGGCGAGCTCAGAAAATGGGGGCCGTCCTTGGCGTGCAGGAGTTATCTCCAGAGGCCGGGCTACTGACAAGAGCACCACAGTTCACGCCAGCCCGCTGGAATGAGATTGCCGGGCCCGTCGACAGGGAGAAGCCCATATATGGTTTGTTCCTCGCCCCGCTTCATTGGGGGTACTGAGATGAGCCTTTCCTTTTGGACTGTTTGGCGGTCCGGTTCAAGCATCAGATCTTGGTGGGATGGTTCAGAGAACTCAAAGCCACAGATGCTCACGCCTTCAGATCGGGAGCAGTCGAGTTTATAGATTTTATATTGCGGCAGTACGCTCCCATCCTGGTACATGCCGGTGTCTATCAAAGTGTATATGCTTCCCGGTACAGGTACCCGATCTCCCGAGGTCTGTGCTACGGGATGATTGAGGTCTTCTGCCCAGAATACAACACCTTTTATACTGCAGAGGGTGAGACTTCACTGGACCTCTGGAGTCTTTCCCAGCTGAGCGGCTTGCCGATAGACGAGGAGCCGTATGAAGAAGTTTACTTTTCGGACTGGCTGAAAGAACAGACAGATGGCGAAGGTAAATACTTTATGGGCTTCGCCTACCGCTATTTGATGAAGGCATACCGCACCCTGCTGCGCCTGACGCTTGACTCACGGGAAGCGCGGAAGCCTGGTGAAAAGAGACGCGTGCGGATGGGCACGTGGCATCAATACTTCTTCGGTGGGGAGCAGCAATATGAGACTTCCCCACGGTGGTTCCGACAGCAGTGAAGCGGAAGAAGAGGGCTCGACGCCAGACAACCTACCCTGCTGCTTCAAGGAGAGGGCGGCAAGGGGGGCCGAATCCCACAGGAGTTGACGCAGTCACACATTGTGCTGCATATCTAACATATTGGCTTTGCTCGTTCGCCCTCCCCCAGGGGGACGAGACGGTAATCAGGCCAGAGGCCATTTACCCTGCCTGTTTGATGGCTTGGGGGACAAAGTTGTCCCTGTGACTGGTGGCTCTGTGCCTTATATATAAGATGCTGGGGGATTTGCACAAGTCACGCATCCCCAGAAATTCACAGACGGTTGGTCCCATTCACTTCTTCAATGCCTGGGTCTGCACTTTATTTCCTGAAGTAGCTCCTCGATCGATGCAGTTGGATCATCCTTTACCGCGGATGATCGAGTTTGCTAGTGCTGAGCCGTCTTCACTGGCGGATCAGCTTTTTGCTATTCGGGGGAAGCTGACTACAGTTCCGACAGATTCCCCAGGAGTTCTGCATTTTTGGAGCTTGGTTGCTAGCTCCAGCCCTCTCGTCAACAGGATGCGGTAGTGCCGGTTGTTCGAGACAGAGGAATTCATTCACCAGCTCACCGGGACCAAGTGCACGAGGCCAATCTTGGAGCTAGAACTGGTTGATTGGGCACTGTCTATCCGCCCTAGTGTCCTTGTATTTAGAAAGAGCGGCTTACTGTGGCTGGAGCCGTACTATCCCTTCCGCTTTGGCCGAAATTTTGGATACGACCAGCAGATTCCTTCTTCTTCAGCCCGGTTCAATCTCCCGAATAGACATCGGGCTGATCAGACGACTACGGATGAAGCCCGCACATGGTGGGACTACTTCCATCGTCGGGAGGATGTATCCTTCAGGTTGCCAACCCCGGCTCGTCTGCCCCGAGTGACTTCGGACTTCATCAAGTGGTGGAATGCACAGACGGGCTTCTACCGAAACTTTCGGAAAGACTGTTGGCATGTTGTCGAATGTCGTTTCTTAGATTCCCAGCGGGAGCCTGTTTTAGATCTTGATCCATCCTATTTGAAGAAATTGAATTCCTGGTCCAACACCGAGGTTATGGCATATCTGGAGGCCAGGAAAGCTGCAAAGGGTAGGTCGTCCAAGGCGGACCCGAAGATGCCAGAGATCCAAAAGGATGACTACATCAAAACTCTCTGGGGGCTGTGCCAGGTTAGCAGTGACCGGATCGCCCTCCAGACGATCCCCCTCTCGGTGGAGGAACCTCTTCCTGTAGTGGCGGGTTGGCGCCCAGAAGCTGACCGTTTTCATCCCTACCGGACCTTCATCAGGAGGAAAGATAGACGGGCTGACTTGTATTCCAGCACCCCTTGGATATTCGCCCTGCTTCATTCTCACGGGCTTTCAATCTCTGGTCCATTAGAAGCCATCCGGGACCATCAGCTTCTAGTGTCTTTCAAGTATGTCGACGGCTGGGGATTGGACCACTTGGGCCTATATCACCACTTATCCTCCTGTGGCCATGAAGATTTGGCGCAGTTGGCGGAGAAAAGCGAGAAGCTTGGTGACGTGTGCTGGCTTGTTCGCGAGGCGACTTCCCGAGACAAGGCGTTCGTATTGCTTTATTGGTTGCTCAGTCCATGATATACAGGGCCGCCAGGTAATGCTTGTCTTTCCTTTCAGCCTTGAAGCTGCTCCTTTTATAGTCAGTATGCATCCTTCTCACCTATGCACTTTTGCAGCTCACCTCTCTGTGGAGGTGACCAGACATTACAGGGAGTTGATTTCTAAGGCGCAGAAGCCTTCATATTTTAATATTCCAGAGCCAGCTCTGACCACAACATTGCTGCCCCCTGGGGATTCGTGGAAGCGAACCAGGTCAGGGAGGCTATCAGCAAGGCCAAGAAGGCCAAGAGGGCGGACTCCCGCGCTACCCGGGCGCACCGGAGGAAGGCCGCTGAAGAGGAACCCATAGTCACCCCTCCTCGGGTCCCATCATTCTCCGAGTTTGAGGCCGCTTGGAGGTAAGGGCCTGAGGGCGAAGGTAACTTCTTGTTCCTGTATGGCTTGTTTGCTTATTTCTGCCACCTTGGCTGATCACCCTTCCTCTCTTTTTTTTAGCTGCTGGCACTACCTACGCCATTGTCAGGTTGGAGGCGGTGACCGGAGCTGCGGTTGAAGAGAGAGAGGAGGAAGCCCCCTCAGCCTTTATTGAGGGTGACTTGCCTTCACCGACACCCCATCAGGAGATGGAAGGTAACTTGCAGTTTGCCTGTGGAGCTCGGCGGTCCATCGTGCTTTCAGTCGGGCCTTGACTGTTTATTGTCTTTTATCTCCAGTCGATGTTCGACCAACGATACTCCCCGAGGTCAGGGACACAGCAGGAGCTGCTACTGGAGAGCAGGTGCCTCCAAGGGAAGAATCCCAAGGTATTCAGCGAACTGGTGTTTCTGAGGTAGAGACCACCGAGGAGGTTCCAGCTAAGGGGCCTCCTCCTAGTAGCATGGTACCCGCTCAGATGCTGGAGATTCGAGAACAGGCGGAAGAGTCCTCCTCCTCTGAGCGAGTTGATTATGGTGGCGGCTCTGGCGATGACGAGGGGTTCCCACTGGTTGACACCAAGGCTGAGTATGCCGGGGCCTCTTCAGCTTATGAAAGTGACCTTTTAACATTTAGCCCTCCGAGACTACTGGGAGTCTAGCACGGGCCATCATACCCGACCGCAGGAGGAGGGCCAGAACCTTCAGAGGCCACTTTTGGAGGCCTAAATATAGTGTCGGTCGAGGTAGGAAATATTCCGACTCCCGCCCGCAGCACCTCTTTTTGTTTCCAAGCTAGCTGGCTGATGTACATATATGTGATGCAGGCTGAGGTGTACCGCCAACTGTAATGGTTCGCATACCCCTTCCTGACTTAGGCATGAGCCAATCAGCCTTTCCACCTATTGTGCGGCCCATCGCCCTATGGCTTCCACAGACCTATGCTGCTTCAGCGGCCTCAGAGGAGCCCGACGCAACTGCTGGAGTTGGCGACCCGGCCAAGGTTGCGGGGCCTCAAGCCTCGGTTGCCGGTGAAGAACTATTGCTGAAGCCAAGAGGCCCCCCAGAAATAGAAGCGGGAGAAATCATTGCAGAAGAGGCCGATGCTACTAAAGCCTTATCTGTCATAGAAAGGTCCCCTCCTTTAACGGCCGGTGAGACTGTTCAGGAGGAGCGAGCGCCCTCGGCTGCTGAGACGGCTGTCACGACCTCACCTCAAAGGACGGGCAAGGAAGTCGTTATCATGGAGAGCCCCTCAGCTGTAGCAGCCGCAATTATCGGGCCTAGCATCGACGCTGTGCAGACCATGCCGTTGACGTCCCTCAGGGAGGCCGACGACATCTGGGACGAGATAGATAGCAAGGTGGACTTTCAGCTCCCTGAGACTTCACCACTAGGCTTACAATTCTCCAATGACATGGTGTGGCAGTCTTTGGATAATCTCTAGCAAGCCATGTCAGCTTCCCCGGGTCTAACTTATGTGCAGCTGAGAGGCCTGATAGACTACCTCTCTCGGTCACTATTAGCATTCGGCTGCCCAATGGATGATTGGACTCCGCAGGTTATAATGCTATTAAAGCATGCCAACAGGCGGGATTTCCTCAGCCGAGAGGTATTTGATCAGCTGGCGGCTATGAAGCTGGAGAGGGCAGATTGTCGCGCCGTTACTACTTCATTAAGGGTGATCGTGGAACAATTGAGAGATGTTGCTAGCAATATCTCAAGACGTCGGTTACTCCTCACGACGCGGATGGAAGAGTTGCGCGCGGAACTTGCTAAGGTCAAAGCCGAGTTGCAGGAAGCCGAGCGCCTAGAGGTCCAGACAACGGAAGAAGCTGATCTGGCTGAAGGATGACTTGTCTCACTGGATGAGAGGTTATCACAGCTGACAGCCACCGAGGCTCTGTTGCAGGAGTTGACCCAATACCCGTCACTAGGCCTCTTGGAGTTGGCAGATATCTTCCAGCGCCCTTTGCCGTAACTTTGCTTTGCTTTCTTCTTGCATCGAGTTCTGCTCCTTTTTACCTTCGGAGCTTATGTACCCCTGGGGAATGCCCCGGGCACAAATGTATTCTGACAACTCACATTAATGAAATATCTCTATTTGTCGCCTCAACTGTGACTTCTTTCCTTATTTTCTTCTCTTTCTTCTTTTGGCCGATAATCCAAATCTAGGGATACGCATCGATGGCGCAGGAGAGCACTCACACCTTCAGCGAAGGGGTGAGGTGTTCGCTCCACCACGGCACGGCCGTTCCCGGAGCCGAATTTTGGCCAGGGCGGGACGTGGGTAGCATAGGCGGATGTGCCTTATGAACTTCGTCAATGATGATGAAAGGTGTGTTCTAACCATCGACATGGGTTAAATGTCGACGCAATGATACTTTGTTTATTAACGAGGGCGGAAGGCCCAAGTTTAGAGGGTAGCCGACCGGGCTTGTTGATGGTGGCAAGGGTCGAGAGGGCAGACGGTCTCGTCGATAGAGACAAAGACCGAAAGGGTAGCGACCGATCTTGCCGATGGTGACAAGGGTCGGAAGGGTAGCGACTGATCTTGTCGATGGTGACAAGGGTCGGAAAGGGTAGCGACCGATCTCACCGATGATGACAAGGGTCGGGGAGGGTAGCGACCGATCTTGCCGATGATGACAAGGGTCGAAAAGGTGGCGACTGATCTTGCCGATGATGACAAGGGTCGAAAAGGGTAGCGACCGATCTTACCGATGATGACAAGGGTCGAAAAGGTAGCGACCGATCTTTCCGATGATGACAAGTGTCGAAAAGGGTAGCGACCGATCTTGCCGATGATGACAAGGGTCGAAAAGGGTAGCGACCGATCTTGCCGATGATGACAAGGGTCGAAAAGGGTGGCGACCAATCTTGCCGATGATAAGGGTCGAAAAGGTAGTGACCGATCTTGCCGATGATGACAAGGGTCGAAAAGGGTAGCGATCGATCTTGCCGATGATGACAAGGGTTGAAAAGGGTGGCGACCGATCTTGTCGATGATGACAAGGGTCGAAAAGGGTAGCGACTGATCTTACCGATGATGAAAAGGGTCGAAAAGGGTAGCGACCGATCTTACCGATGATGACAAGGGTCGAAAAGGTGGCGATTGATATTGCCGATGATGACAAGGGTCGAAAAGGGTAGCGACCGATCTTGCCGATGATGACAAGGGTCGAAAAGGGTGTCGACCGATCTTGCCAATGATCACAAGGGTCAAAAAGGGTAGCGACCGATCTTGCCGATGATGACAAGGGTCGAAAAGGGTAGCGACCGATCTTGTCGATGATGACAAGGGTCGAAAAGGGTAGCGGCCGATCTTGCCGATGATGACAAGGGTCGAAAAGGGGGTAGGAAATAGATATATATAGGTGGGACATTGGATGAAGACTCTACTTCGACCCTGTAAAGGTCTTCAGGATGGAGGATGGATCATCACTATTCATCATTCATTTATAAATTTTTTATTCACATTACTGACCTAAGCGCCCTTTCGGGTTTTAGTCGAAGCCTGCCCCCTCTTGCTTTTGCCCACGCGCCCTCTCAAGTTTTCACGTGGCGGGGTACCCGATTTTGCCTGCGACGCCCTTTTAGGTTTTCGCCACAGCCGGGCTATAGCCATTTTTGCACTTGTCCCAATATAGGAGCAAGTCTGGCGGGGTATCTCTGTTTTTAACCCCATTTTATTTCTCTTTTTTTTTCTCCTTCTTTTGAATCTAGAGTACAGAAGAACTTAACTGCTAGAATGCCGACTGGCCTTGCCGATGATGATAAGGGTTGGACCCTGGTTTAGTTCGTCGACACTGGTTAAATGTCGAAGCAAAGGACATGGTTCATTAACAAGGACGTAAGATCCGAGTTAAGGGTAGAGGTCGGCCGATCTCGCCGATGATGATGAGGGTCGAACCCGGGTTTGTTCATCAGCATGGGTCACATGCTGAAGCAAAGGTAGGATTATTAACAAGGACCCTTGCCAGTATGGGTCACTCCGTCCTTGTTAATATAAAGGGTGGTAGGTCGAAGTGTGATGTCCGACCCTTGGTTGACAGTAGACGACTGTTGGCCGTAGCACCGGCCCTTGTGCCGAGCAGAATGGTTCATTCGTTAGCAAGGGCTGAATGCTAACGCAAAGGAATGATGTTTTCGCCGACTCAGGTGTAAGGCCCGTAATGAAAACAATGTGAGAGGGCGGCTGGGACACGAAGTCTTGAGCCGAAAGGGTTTATTTGTTAGCAAGAAGATGATGCTAACGTAGGGGAAAGGTTTCATGCCAGTTCGGACGTAAGTTCCGTAATGGCAATGTGACAAAAGATGGTTGGCTAGGACACGGAGTCTCGTGCCAAAAGGGTTTATTCGTTAGCAAGAAGATAATGCTAACGCAAGGGAGGGATTTCATGCCAATTCGGACGTAAGGTTCGTAATGGCAATAGGGTGTATTCTTTTGAGAGCTCGGCCAGGGCGGAGTGCCACTAGACCAAGGGAAGGTAGCTCGGTCAGGGCGGAGTGCCACTAGACCAAGATAAGGGTAGCTCGGCTAGGGCGGAGTGCCACTAGACCCAGGAAGGGTAGCTTGGCTAGGGCGGAGTGCCACTAAACCAAGGAAGGGTAGCTCGGCTAGGGCAGAGTGCCACTAGACCAAAGAAAGGTAGCTCGGCTAGGGCGGAATGCCACTAGACCAAGTTAAGGGTAGCTCGGCTAGGGCGGAGTGCCACTAAACCAAGGAAGGGTAGCTCGGCTAGGGCGAAGTGCCACTAAACCAAGGAAGGGTAGCTTTGCAAGGGCGGAATGCCACTAGACCAAAGAAGGGTAGCTCGGCTAGGGAGGAATGCCACTAGACCAAGGAAAGGTAGCTCGATCTGGGCGGAGTGCCACTAGACCATGGAAAGACAACTTGCTCAGGGCGGAGCGCCACTAGACCAAGATAAGGGTAGCTCAGCTAGGGCGGAGTGCCACTAAACAAAGGAAGGGTAGCTTGGCGAGGGCAGAGTGCCACTAGACCAAAGAAGGGTAGCTCAGCTAGGGCGGAATGCCACTAGACCAAGATAAGATAGCTCAATCAGGGCGGAGCGCCACTAGATCAAGATAAGGGTATTCTAACCGATCACTCGGGGAATGTTGGTTGTGCTACGTGATACAGCTTTATATGCTTTTCGTTGAGGGGAGAGGACTGGATGACTCATTTGTGGTCCACTAGGATGTAGGCACCCCCTTCATATACTCGGTGAACGACATATGGTCCGACCCAATTTTTGACCAACTTGCCTTTGGGGTTGGAGGCCATTACTTCTCTTCTTTTGACCATTACCAGGTCTCCTTTCTTGAATTCTCGACCTTTGACCAGCTTATCGAAAGCACGGGCCATGCGAGCTTGGTAGAGTTGGATGTTTTGTTGTGCCCGGAGGCATTTTCCTTCGAGCTCAGCAAGCTCTTCCAATCTTCTTTATGCATTAGTTTGTTCACCGCTGACTAATCCATGCTGGATGGCGATTCGCAATGAAGGAACTTATAGTTCGATTGGCACCACGGCCTCTGACCCGTACACGAGGGAGAAAGGTGAACAGCCAGTTGGGGTTTTATAGACAATACGATAGGCCCAGAGTGCTTCGTACATCCTTTCTTCCCAATCTTTTTTATTAGACTTGATAGTATTTGCCAGCAACGTGCATAGTGTCTTGTTGAAGGCTTCTGCAAGCCCATTGGCTTGAGGGTTGTAGGGGGACAATGTCCTCCAATCAATTTTGTACTTGTCGACTAATCGATAAACCTTCTAGTTTCTGCAATGGCTGCCATTATCAGAGGTGATTTGACTGGGGATCCCGAACCTGAATATTATGTTCTGGCGGAAGAATCTTGCAACTAGTTCTCCCGTTACATCTCTTAGTGCTACCGCCTCCGCCCATATGAAGAAGTAGTCTGTAGCTGCTAAGATATATTTGCACCCTGATGAAGATGCTGGTAGCCGCCCTACCACGTCCGTGCCCCACTGGGCGAACAGTCAGCTTGGCAAGGTGGGATGCAGTGGCACTGGAGGTCTCCTTGCCACGTTAGCGTGTTCTTGACACTTCTGACAAGCTTTGGCGAACTTACAGCAATCATCAAACATAGTGGGCCAATAGTAACCTAATTTCTTTATCTCAATTTTCATCTTTAGGCCAGCCTGGTGTGCTCCAGCTGATCCCGCATGGATTTCTTGCATTACCTGCCCCACTTCTACCTAAGACAAGCAATGAAACATGACTTTTCTTCGGGCGTCTGCCATTATTCGGAACAAGGTTCCGTTCCTCATCTCATAAGAATCTTTGACCCTCAGGAGTTTCATTCTCTGCTGCTTTTCTTTTGGAAGTTGCTGGTGTTGAAACCACCGCAGGAGATGTTCTCGCCAATCGGGCTGCTGAACCTTCTCGACGACTACCACCTCAATTTCTTGCTCGTCGGCTAAGACTTCTATTACACTGGGGACTTGCCGGCGGTTGATCACCATTATATTCAGGCTCGCGTCTGGCGGGACCGCCAAGGAACTGGCCAGCTTAGAGAGGGCGTCTGCCTGAGCATTCTGGCCTTGGTTAATGTGCTTGATGCTGATGAAGTAGAATCTTGACATCAGGCAGGTTGCCAGCTGATGATAGGGGAGAAGTTCTTGCTTTCGCACATCGAACTCTCCTTCCAGTTGTTTTATAACTAGCATGGAGTCTCTGAATGCTTCCAGCATCTGAATTCCCATGGATAAAGCAATTTGTAACCTGATTATCAGGGCTTCATACTCTGCTTCATTGTTTGTGCAATGTTTGTTTATGGAGCAGGATGTGTGCACCACTTCCCCTTCTGGGGATTTCAGGAATATGCCTGCTCCTGCCCTGACCCTGGCCGCTCCAGTGGCAGAGGTGTCAATTCTGGAAGCGCCTTCGAAATACAGCTGCCATAAGGAGGGTTGCACCTGAACGGCTTCCAGGGTTTCATCTTCAGGGAGCTCCGGTTCCAGTGGGCAGTCCCCGGGTATTGGATGCTCAGCGAAGAAGTCTGCGATAGCTTGGCCCTTGATGGCCTTGCGTGGCACATAGGAGATGTCAAACTCCATAAGGATTACAGCCCATTTGCCCAGGCGACCTTTGAGTGCCAGCTGGGACATAATATATTTTAGGGGATCCTCTTTGGATACCAAGCTGATTTCATGCGACAACATGCAGTGTCGAAGCTTCTTAACTGTGAAGACCAGCGCCAGATAGATCTTCTCAATGTAAGTATATTTCTTCTCAATTTTGACCAGTCTCCGACTGAGGTAATAGAGGGCTTGCTCTTTTCCTTCTTCATTATTCTGGGCCAGCATTGCCCCTAGGGAGTTATATGCACCTGCTATATATAGTATCAATGGCCGTCCTTTCACCGGTGGGCCCAGCACTGGAGGAGTCTTCAGATAGTCTTTCAGCTTGTCGAAGGCCATCTGGAAATCTTAATCCCAATAAAAGGGAACATCTTTCATCATCAGTTTGTGGAAAGGCTGGCATCGCCCTGACAAATTGGAAATGAACTGCCGGATATAAGCCAAGCGGCCCTGTAGTGATCTCAGCTCGGAGATATTCCTTGGTGGAGGTAGCTCCTGAATTGCTTTGATTTTTGCGGGGTCTATATCGATCCCCCGATATCAGACAATGAAGCCCAAGAACTTCCTGCTCGACACTCCGAACGCACATTTCATGGGGTTCATTTTCAGCTCATGCTGCCTCTACCTCTGAAAAACAATCCGGAGGTCTTGCTGATGATCTTCTTTTCTTCTGATTTTGACCACCGGATCATCTATGTAGCACTCAACCTTGTGGTAGAGCAATTCATCAAAGATTTTGGTCATTACGCACTGATAAGTTGCGCCAGCAGTCTTTAGTCCGAATGGCATCCTCTTATAATGATAAATGCCTTTAGGGGTTCGGAAAGCAGTATGGACCCGATCATGCTCCGCGATCCAAATCTGATTATAACCAGATGACCAGTCCATGAATGACAGGGCCTCATGACCGATTGTAGCATCGATCATGACTTTCGTTATTGGCACTGGAAAGTCATCTTTGGGGCAGGCTTTATTTAGATCTCGAAAGTCGACACATATCCGGATCTGTCCACTCTTCTTTTTCACGGGGACGATATTCGCTAGCCATGTGGTGTACTGGTTTTCTTCAACAAATCTCACGTCAATGAGCTTGTCGACTTCAATACAAATTTGAGTAATGAGTTCTGGCCTCATGTGCCGCGGCGGTTGCTTCACCGGCTCGGCCTCAGGGCTGATTGCCAGCTCATGTTGTAAAACAGTGGGGTTTAGACCTGGCATTTCTTTGTAAGTCCAGGCGAAGCAATCCCGGTACTCTTGCAGCAGCTGGGTGTACAGCTCCCGTTCTTCTGGGGATAGTTGGGCACTGAGGAAGGTAGGCCTAGGGTCCTCCTCATTTCCCAAGTTGACTTCTATCAGCTCATCTACTGTGGCCTGACCTCTGTCTTCTATCTCCGGAGGTGCCGGTTGGAGGTCAACGAAGTCTGGAATACCATCTTGAGGGTCGAGTACTTCGACTTCCTCGTCAGACACCACCAAAGCTTCTTGAGGATTCTCTGTTTCTTGTGCTAGCGGCTGCGCGGATTGTTCTATTAGCAAATCCACTACCGTTGCAGCTCCCAAGGGCGAGAGAGCAGCTTCAGTCTTTGTAGATGAGGTTGCAGCCGCGACAGGCTGGTAGTTGTTTATTGCCGGGCCTAGACAGCATCCCAGCTTTGTAGCAGAAGTTGAGGAGGTCTTGCCTTCTGGGGCAATTGTATCTTCCGTAGAAGTGGCTTTTTTTTTCTTGGTAGCTTGTTCCCCTCGATCAGAGTCGACCGAGGCTTCCCTGATTGGCAGAAGTGGTGTTGAAGTTATCATCAGTAGGACTCCATTGGAGGGAGAAATTCCTACTTCTTCAGTATCTTCGGCTTCACTGCTGCTAGCTATATCAAATTTGGCTTGAAGGGCCGCCTATTCAGGGTAGACTTGCTCCCAGCATCGGCAGGGGACCGCGGTCCCTACTTCTTGATTTTCGGGTCGAGCCAGTTCAACATGCTCAGCTTCCGCCGGGTATTCATCAAAAGTTGCCCCCAGCGAGCTATCTTCAGCAGGATAGAAGGCGGAGATGGTGTCCACCTCATATAACCCACTGTAATAATATTCTTCCAGGGTGAAGCCCAACCCTGGATGTTGAGAGACATGTCTCATTTCCTTATCCAGATTTATGGGATACCACATTTTCTGGAAAGCTTCCTTGCACTTTTGAGATTGATCGGGGTGAATGTGTTGCTTCTGAAACATCCTGGAAATCCGATCAGTTGTGAATGCCAGACCCTTGACGGGAACCGACGGGTTGCTTATATCTTCGGAGAGGCTGCAGTCTATGTCTTCCCGAGTAGGGTGCTCCTCAGCTGTATAGAACAAGCTGTTAGGTCCATCTTCCTGTGTCACCTCCCAAGTTTTGAAAGGCTCGACAATAGGGTTATCAAGGCTGGGAGTTGGCTTGGTGAGGCCATCTGGGATTTCAATATGATTGTGCCGCCGAGCGACCCACACTTCATTAGCTTCAGGGTATAATGTCGGGGGTGTTATCCTGCCCACGTCCCTGAATGTTGTGATATGGGAGACCACCTTGGGCTTGACATATCCGCGAGGCGGTGGTGGATACCAACTTCCACCGGATGTGCTTCCCGATGCCCCCGCAGGGGTCTTAGCTTCAGAGGTCTTCTAAGAAGGCCCCGTATATAGGTTGGCATCTGCCAAATGACATTCAAACACCTCGAATGAGTGGGGGTCTACAAATATCCTCTCCTCCTTCCCTTGGAGACTGTATTTGATGCATTGGTGGAGCGGGGAGGGCACCACCATATTTTCATGCAGCCATGGGCGGCCGAGCAGTGCCTTGTATGAGGTGCGGGAGTCAATGACATGGAACTGCACCGTCGTAGTGAAATCTGCTAAGGTAAGGGTGAACTCCGCCACCCCCATTGACACTTCACATTTTTTATTGAAGCAGGCGATACGCATATCTCTGACATTCTCGAGGTGCACATTAAAGTGGTGCTCTCGTATATCCTATAAGGCAGGATGTTGACCGCTGCACCGGGATCAACCAGAATCCTGTTCAGCTCCCTTCCATTCAGGTGCCCCTTCATATACAGCAGCATGTTGTGGCTGATGGTGGGCAGTAGCATATCATCTGGAGTGAAGGTCATGCTAGCCTCCGACATTGCTTCAGCCAGACATGTCTCAAAATGCGCAAGCATCTGGAGAGCAGTAATAAATGCCTGTCGAGTCTCTTCACTCAAAGAAAGGATCTCCCAGATCATAAATCGAGCGGGGAGCTTCTTGAGTAGCTTCATTATTCGGCTCCCAGCTCGGACATTGGAGAGCTTCATCTCTTCAACCCATCTGGGCTTGGGGAAGTCTTGGTTTACGGGCCCTGACGGACCTGCTTCATCTTCCTCAGATTCGGCGCCCTTCTGGCTGGTACCGACTCCTGGGTGTTCTTTGTTAGCTGCTGCGGGGCAAGCTCTATCTGCATTTGGGTCTTCGGCAGATTGTGCTAGCTGCGGGTGAATGGCCCCGGGTGTAGGGTTAGCCTCTTGACAAGGTTGCTTCCCCTTGGACATCTTCATGAATTCAAGAAATAAGGGGACCCCCTTGCCCAAACTCTTGTTATATAGGCCTGACGGAGGAGGGATTTGGACTCCCTTGACCTCCGGCGGAGGTGTTTTGTAGGGTTGCTCCCCCCTGAACATGATGTTGTGGTTGGGTGGCGGCTGGTGCCCACATTTTCGGCCTGACCGGGTGACATGTGTAGCAGTTGCGGCCTCGGCCATGCCTCCCCCAACATGGGGTGTGAAGCAAATTTCCTCTTCTTCCTCCTCTCCGGATAGGTTGAAAAGTGCTGATAGAGTATTACAGGAGACAACATGCACTTTTTCGGCCTTAGCGGCCTTCCTTTTCTTCTTCTTTTGCTTCTTCTTCTGTTTTGCTTCAGCGGGTGGGTGCCCCCAGAACAGACTGCCCTCTTTATCGGGTGCCGCTTCAGCTTCCTCCTTTTGTTCGAGTGAGAGCTGCTCTAATTCTTGCCACGGGACGTGGTCCCGCACCAGAAAAGGCTTCAATTCGGGCTACACGTACTCGTCTAGCCCCTCAATGAGGTTTTACAGTCGACGGACCCCAGGATTGGTTTCCTTAATCACTGGCAGCGGAGTTTGTCTCCTCCGATTATGTGTAGGTATCCTTATAGTTGAAGGTGGAGTGATCCATACTGGTGCTACCACTGGCGGAGCAGGCCGGGGTGTAACACCACGGATATGTGCCCCCTCTTTCGGGCGGGGTGCCCTCTTTTTCTTATGCTTCACAGGGACCTGATGCCATCCCTACTGTTCTTTCATGGGCTCCAAGAAATGAGCTTCATAGGTGCTCCGCGTACTTGTTTCAGAGATCTCCTCGGGCAGTGCCTGGTATAGGGAGATCATGTTGACTCATGCCCTCCTCCGAGGGGCTTCATGTGGCTGAGGAGGGTCCACTTTGAACTCTCCCAGCTCGATCTCATTTTTCTTCACCATCCCTCGATGATGTCCTTGAAAACATAGCAGTCCTCAATTGGATGCCCCAACATTTGGTGGTAGGGGTAGAATCTCGGGCTGTCTTTTCTCTTCAGGTCCTCCGGCCTCCTCGGCTCTAGCAGGGTGACCATGCCATATTCCGTTACCCAGTCGAATAGAACTCGGGTCTTGTCCTTTGGAAATGAATAGGCCTTCTTCATCTTGTCCCTCAGCGAAGGACCTTCTTTGCCGTCTGGGGCTTCGCAGGCTGTGGGGTGACTCCCTTCTTGCCTTCACTTTTCTGTTGTTCGAACGCCTTTATGTCAAGAGCATCCGCCTCTTTAGGCGACGAGCGTCGGTCCACTGCCTTGCCCTTCTGGGTCGTACCGGCAGCAGATGTAGGGGCAGGTCTGGCCAGAAAAGCTTCCACCTCGGCCACGACATTGTTCAATCGATCAAACGATCGTATTTCCATTCCGATCATCTTTTCTAGAACCTCCCTTTTGAGATTCTATTTGCATATTTGCATAGAGTCCTCCTGATGTGGCGACCGCTTGCACCTCATTCTGAGGTTCCTCTACCTCTTGATATAATCGAGGGATGTCTCATCGGCCCTCTGCTTTGTTGAGTAGAGTTCGGCCACTGTGACCTCCCTCTTTATAACATGGAATCTTTCTCTGAACTTCTTATGCATATCTGGCCAGTCACTGACCAACTTGGCCGAGATGCTGGAGTACCATTCAAATGCGAGCCCCGTCAGTGAGGACCCGAAAAATTTTAGCAAGTATGACTCGTCGGTGGCCAAGTCACCTATGATAGTCATATAATAGGCGATGTGTTCTCTCGGGGATCCCTTCCAGTTGAATTTTTTGAACTTCGGCGGCTTGTTAATTCTCGGGGGAAGCCGCTTAGCAGCATGGTGTTGCGGGTATGGCACCCGGTAGGCATCAAACGTGACGTAGTTGCCTTCGCCCCTTTCTGTGAGCTTCAGCTCGATCATTCTTTCCACCATCATCTGGTTCATAACTGCAGGGTCAACTGGCTCTGGATAGAAGTGTGCCAACTGCAGGTACGGGGTGACCAAGGTGGTCTCCTGTGGAGGACGCAGCAGCGGGGGTGTCTGGTGCACCTAAGGGAGCACCGGAGGTAGCAGCGGCTGGAGTTGTGGTGGCCGCTGTTGCGTTGTCGGCATGCTTGGTTCTGACGACTGAGGCAGTGTGTAGAGCGGCGGAGGGTCGTCACGATGAGCCGCTCCCCGAGATGATTCACCCTGGACTTCAGGCGGTTTGGAAGTTGATGACTGTTCAGGTTTCTCCATCAACTGCTTCTTCAGCAAGTCTATCTCTTGCCGATATTTCTGAAGTAGCATCAAGACTGACGGGTCCATAGTTGCTGTAGTGGGGATAACTTCTGCTGTCTCCCCGGATGTACCCTCGGGCAGGATGTCGAGGGGGATGTCATCTTCTTCTTTCGCCATGACTACATTGGCGGTTAAGAAAGCAGCTTCATCTTCCCACTGGGGGCAGACCAGGGGTTGTCCTTCAGCTATCGCCAGGAGTTGCCTCGCGGCTTCTGTTCTTCGAGTGCTAGGCCCTAGCCTTGCGGCCAACTGAGCCAACTCTCTGGGATCTTCGGGAAGCCCCCCATATCGGTTGGATATACCAGCCATGTTGCAGGTGAAGACCTGCATCCTCCTCCTTTGTCGATGAACCCTCCTTTTAGCTTGATCTGGAAAGGTCAACCTCTCGAACACAGAAACTCTTCTGGTCTCTTCTTCCCGCCGGGGGGCGGTTTCATAGGCTCCGATCTCGAAGCCATTGTCATAGCCATTGTCATCGACCAATGACACCATCATCTTTTCTCCCACATCTTCTTCATCTGCCATTGATGGGCAGTAGTCTTCATCGGCGGCGGCTACTTGCATCAGTCGCTGTTGCCTAAGCGAGGGGTTGCCTAGCCCTCGAAAATAGTTCCTGACCAGACAGGTCATCTCTTCTTGACCCCGTTCTTGATGCAGCACGGGGGATAGTTGTCGACCTCTCGCAGGAGGGATATAAGCTAGCCGAACTCTGTCGGCAGGTTGCTGGAATCTCCATCCCATAGCCGGGACGTTGGCTTGATGGGCGCAGGCCCGGAAACTTTCGCGACGCGGAAGGTCCGCAACCACTTCTTCATCTTTCGGGGCCAGGCCCCTCTCTTTTCCTTCCTCCGCCTTGTCATGCACAGGACGACGGCGGATAGGTGCAAGCTGATGAACAGGTTGGACCCTCTTGGGGACCCACACCTGCTTAAATTTCCTTGGCCTAGGGGCCAACTTCTCTTGGCCAAGATGGCCGGCTTCTTCTCTTTCTGCCCTCCTTCCAGCTAGGGCTTGATATGAGTTGCAGACAGGGATGGAAGGGACAACCCGATCCGAAACTATTTGCGTGTCGCGTCCGTTGAGGAAGATGCGCATGCCATCAATCATCATAGATTTGCCGGATTGGGAGAGGGTTCCGGTAACCACAGCAGTACTCCTCCGGATCTGCTTGTCCTGACGTCCTCCGGGGTTCCTGTTGACAGCATTAGGGCGGGCCCCACGAATAGCATGGTGCACCAGGTAGCTGGTGACCGAGGTTGGACTCTTGAGCGAGTCGTGGCAGCATCGAGCCTTCAGAGGCTCCCTGTTCTTTGTAGCTCCCTCGACAGGCTCCGAGGGTTCCACTTCTAGCATATCCACAAAGGCCAACCCTAAGAAGTTGGGGAAGCCCACAGTGGCAGGGAAGCTGCCGAACTCCATGGGCACCACCAGGTACCCTTGCGCATGACCGACAATAATCGAAGGGCCAAAGCCGACACCAGTCAACCCAGTCGTCGTCATCCCTCGCCTTCAAAGACAAACGGATCAACGATCAACAGCCTTTGGGAAGGCCTCGAAGCCCAAGTATCTCGGCAAAGAGATGAAAGGTGACACTGATCCCACCGGGCATGCTAGACTGTTTGCGATGGGATCCTTCCCCCGCGTTCTCCGCGGGTCTTCTCTTTCTTATTTATTGGTGGTCATTTGGGTTTATTTGATTTATTTCACGTGTCGATCAACCGATTAACTAACTGGTAATTAACCGACTGATTGACGGCGCGGGCGTGCCAGTCACGTGAGTGACAAGTTTATTATGCGCTCATTCTGACCCGTGTCGGGCAAGAGTGAGGTTCGATCGGGACCAGCAGTCCGTCATACCATAAAGGTCATGACCTTAATTACATCCCCCGCGAGGAGGGAAAACCTTTGATTAATTGCCGAGATAGCGGGCTGTCGAGGCCGGAATAAGAGATGCAGAGCATGCGAGTGGTCATGCAAGATGCTATGATCGACTACACACAATTTATTAGGGCGGACCCTCGGCACATGGCGGAGGACTTAGGCCCGAAGGCCACCATCACGCATAACAAAACTTCCGATCGGGCGTAACCCGACTTTCCGTAATGTCATTTGATATACCATGGGTACACACCCTCAGGCATGCATTGACGTGACATGAATGCTTAGACTAAAGCATGACGGCAACGATACGAAACTGATTAATTCAAGCTTAGACAAGCTAATTTATTCAATTTATTGATCAAAAGGTTACCTCGTTCTGTTATTAACATTAGAAATCACCCTAGAGACGGGGAGGAGATCGGAACGGCACAACGACACGATTCGGAATGAAACTGGCACAGTGCACGCAGAGAAAAGGCTTAAAATACTTGAAATGGCGCCACAAAACGTAGGTAAAGGGCATCAAATGGCGTGGGAATCGTAGGTATAGAAGGGGGGTTAAAACGGCGCGACCCCTTTGGGGCGCGTCGGGAAGGGGAGCGCCATTTTAAGGTGCGTCGGATGCAAACGGCGCCGGTTTAGCCCGATGTCATGGAAACCAAGGTTTTATTTGTTATTTCTTGGGTTTATTAAAACACTTTAGAAAACTTTGAAAGTTTATTTAAGTCAGTTCTTCAAAGGATCGTCCCCGGGACATCCGGAAGTCGAGTCATAGGCTCGCGTGAGGTTCACACTCGAGCGCGGCGGTCGTTCTGAGTCAGACTCGTTCGAGTCGGAATTTCAGCAGCATCTCCCCATCCCGGAGGATTGTCGGGGAGAAGCGGGGAATACTCAGGTGGCAGAGCAACCCCTCAAGGCCGGGTGGCGCAACGGCGGCCGGCAAACCCGAATGGAAAGGAAAACCCCAAGGTCCAGCCTACTAGGGGCACCAAGTTCGTGGGCGGCAGTGAGCGGGTGAGTCGACTCATGACGGGAGCGAAAACCCCGAGGGCTAGCCTACGAGGGGCACGCGACCTGAGTTGACTCAAGGCTCGAATTGGGAGGACCAGTAGAGAGGGAAAACCCCGAGGGCTAGCCTACGAGGGGCACCCGTCCCACGGCCACCACAAGGTCCGTGAAGGAATGTGGATTTTAGATGTCGGGATTAACCCAATTTTGATATTCACCCAATAGTCAGTATGGACACTCATCATTAATGGATGAATTCCCACGACCAAGTGGTGGCTTGATGAGACAGTGGGGGTATATTCCCCTCCCCGGATTAGTGAGATGGGCTAATGGATTTAACCCTCTCGAATGAGCATGAATCGTATACAACCGATGAGAATGTAGATGCAGCTTACTCAGCCAGATTTGACATATTCAACGACAGAGAATGCTGTTAGCATGCGAATCCATGGACAGAGGAATAAACGGATTAACCATTCGGCCACGAGGATGATCTCTTCACCTCTACACAACTGAGGGATGCGGAGAGGCTCGATCGAAGCATCCTGGTGCCATGATGGGTTGAGGGGCATATACAGATATGCCCTCAGCCACAGGACCATCGAGAAAGAAAGGAAAGAAAAGCAGAGCCAAGCACAGCCATGGCGTTAACGCGAAGACCCCGGGGAGGGGGGATATCATTGTAGCCCTGGGAGTCCGAGGGCGTATGCATCGGAGGAAAACCACGGTGGCAATCGTTCGAACACATTTCGTTCTGACGCCATGGGCATCGGGGTGGTGCGTAAACACACTTCGCCCATTCTCGGCGCCGGCACTGTTGCACGGCGCCGCTTTAGTGGCCGAGAGAAGAAATGCAAAGGGATAAGAGGAAGGAGCGATGCGACGGAACAGAACCATTCACGCAAATAGCGCATTCATTCATCCCACAATCAAGAAAATATTACAAGCTCATATGTCGGCACCGGCGTTGTAGCATAGCAACACAACTATCAATTGCAGGGAAGCCTACAGAAGAAGAAAGAGAAACAAATGGTGAAGGGGGAGACGGGCTCATATCATTGCCCCTCCCCCTTTCACTTACATTACGATGAAAGAAGAAAACAGACAAAGGAAGATCGACGGAAAACACCGTGACCCACCTACGAAAACAACAGAGGAACTCTTCTTCTCCGACGCCGATGAACTCGTGTGCAGCAGGGGACGACGGCGGCACGGTGGGGGACTCCCTGGGACAACCTTCCTCCCCACGAAACCTAACCCTCCTATCTTGCGATTGGTCGTGGCTCTCCGGCGATCAGGACCTCTCTTCTTTTTTCTTTCTGACCCACTGTTGTTCTCTCTTTTTTTTAAAACTCTCCCCCTCCTTTTTGTTTCGAGGCCATGGCATATATAGAGACATCGTTAATCCGGCGCCATGGAAAAGGGCGCGTCGGATTCAGTGGCACCGGGGAGACATGTCCCACTTGATTCTGGCGCGCCGGATTTGGCAGCGCCGGATTAAGAGGTGCCGACGTCCTTCTGTGCGCCGATTTAGCTTGTTCGCTCGACGCGGGCAAGCCGATGGGTCCGGGGATGGTTCCGGAGGCCCCCGTTGACTGTTCCTCTCACCTTGGTCCTTGGAAAACCTTGGCGGGTGTTGACGAAGCTCTCCACGCGGTGAATGGCCTTAATCAGAACTTCACGTGTGTCTGGCTCGAGCATACGGGTCTTCTGCTGGTACGGCCTTCGGCACTATGATTTGTGCTTCTGGCTCAGACGAACTCATGCTCGAAGCTTCCTTGCGGGATGGTACAACACCCGGGATAATTCCGCCTTGACTGGTGACCAATCAGCCACTAACGGGCCCACTATGGCGAGAAGCCGAACCCGTGTCAGGTGATCGGGGCCTTCTGCTGACAGAACCTTCGGCCCCTTGTTGTGAACGGCCGAGGACGTTCTTCCTCCTTAAGAGAGTCACCCGGTAGACCGTCGTCCTTGGTCGGGCGGCGGGTGTAGGGTAGCGGCATGACGGAGTCGATGCCGGATCATTAGGCAGGCTTGGTCGCACTGCCGGTTGGTTGTGGATTCATCTTGACTTTCCTGAGGTGAAGTCCCCGATGTTCACTTCCAGGTGACTCGGGGCTCTGGCAGCTTGAGAAGCCTTGAATAAGTTGATCTTCATTGGCTTTTGTGCTTCAGTGGGCCGTATCATTCGTCTTTGTGGCTTGGTCACCGGAGGATCATATTTCGAGTGCCAACAGCTATAACGGCTTCTGAGAGATGCGTCACACGACTTGGAACCCGCCAACGATGAACTTCGACATGTTACACTAAAACTTCAATTGCTCATGATAGGATGAATAAGAATTAGGGAAAGTACTACCATTCGAAAGAGTATAAAATTTCGTACAAGATCGCATGCCTCGATTTATATCTAACACAACAAGATTCAATCTTTAACTAAAAATCATGAAAGTTGCCCTTTTTATACACCTCGGATTAAAATGTAAAATTCGAATAGCATGATGAATGAAAATTGGGCAAATAGGTATCAAAAGAAAGAGCTCATGGAGACGCACAAGATGGTATTATTAGGTTTCTATTTGGCCTGAGAGACACCTACCTTTGCTTGAAGGAAAAGGGACGAAGAAGAAGGGTCGTCGGAACCCTAGGTACTGCTCCTAGAACGCCCAAATTCTCCCTTGCCCGGTCACGATTGGTCTCGCCGCCTGATGCTGGTGTAAATAGGGTTCTAGGGTGTCGAAATCCCTCTATAAATAGAACCTAGGGGGACTCCTAGAGATCGAATTTGGTTGAAGAGTCCTATGAAGAAACTCCGACGAAAACTTCGGATAAGGTTCTAATCCGCCGCCGCCGCCGCCGGTAGAAGCATCTAGACTTAGGGTTTTCGAAGGGAAAGCAAAGATCTATCAATGGGATAGGGTTTGGCTTGAATTGGAGCACAATTGGGCTAGAATTGGGTCCAAATTGTGATGGTTAAACTAGGCCTTCTAAACCTACGAAAAACTGCTAAAACGTGAAATTGGGCCTATACAAATTTTATTTTGGGCTCTTACCTGAAGACAAAGTTATTACAAATTCAATTTTACACTACATTCATATTTTTTTAGAATTTTAATAATTTTATTAGAAGTTAAGCCAATAAACAATTAATTTATATGGTAATATTTATAATAGAAAAAGACAAGATGCTACGCCCTCCCCCACTTAAGGAATTTGGTCCCCAAATTCACTAAATCTGCTAACAACCAACCTTAAAACAAATCGGGATATGATTTCCTTATCGCATCCTCGGACTCCCATGTTGCTTCTCAGCTCCACGCCGACTCCACTGGACCTTGACCATCGAAATGGATCGATTCCTGAGTTGTTGTTGCTTGGAGTCCAATATCTTGATAGGCTTCTCTTCATAAGATAAGTCTTTCCTCAATTCCAAATCAGCATGTTGGATAATGTGCGAAGGGTCATAAACATACTTTCGAAGCATAGATACATGAAACACGTTGTGAATACCAGCTAACTGTGGTGGTAAGGTAAATTTATAGGCAACTTCGCCTACTCTTTCTAAAATCTCAAATGGGCCAACAAACCTCGGGCTTAACTTGCCTCGAATTCCAAATATCTTAATTCCACTTGATGGTGATACCTTCAGAAATACATGATCCCCAATCTGAAATTCTAACTTTCTTCTTCTATTATCTGCATAGCTCTTTTGTCTGGACTGGGCGACCTTCAAACGATCTCTGATAACTTGGATGTTCTTTGATGATTCTTAGATAAGATCCAGTCCGAACCATTGCTTCTCACCAATTTCTTCCCAACAAAGAGGGGATCTACAACTCCTGCCATACAAAGCTTCAAACGGTGCCATCTGAATGCTGGATTGGTAACTATTATTATATGCAAACTCAATCAAAGGTAAATGTTCATGCCAACTTCCTCTAAAATCAATTGTACAGGCTCTCAACATGTCTTCAACAATTTGGTTTGCTCTTTCAGTCTGCCCGTCAGTCTGAGGATGAAAAGCTGTACTGAAGTTCAAACGAGTGCCTAATGATGCTTGCAGTCCTTTCCAAAAGTGAGATGTAAACCTGGGGTCTCTGTCAGATATGATGGACACAGGCACTCCATGCAATCTTATTATTTCCTTTACATACAGGGCAACCAAAATATCCACGGTCCACCTTGACTTAATGGGCAAAAAGTGTGCAGACTTTGTTAGTCGGTCAATGATCACCCAAATTCTATCAAGGCCTCCTCGTGTTTGGGGTAAACCCATAATAAAATCCATACCAACACTTTCTCACTTCCATTGTGGTATTTCGAGAGGTTTTAACTTTCCAGTAGGTTTGAAATGCTCTGCTTTAACTTGTTGACATACTAAACACCTGCTTACAAAATCGGCCACTTCTCTCTTCATGTTCGGTCACTAGAAAGTTCTCTTCAAATCTCTGTACATCTGTGTAGCTTCTGGGTGTATAGTATACTTAGATCTGTGAGCTTCTTCAAGAATTTTCTTCTTTATTTTCGTGGAATCAGGGACACATGTTCTCCCTCGAAACAACAATCTCTCATCATCAGCAAACATAAAATCTGGTCGACTAGCCATCTGTTCTTTAATTTCAACAAGCACTGGGTCATTATCCTGCAACTGCTTAATTTTTGCTAGCAATTCTGAATGAAGTTGGACGTGAGCCACGAAGATTCGATCTTCCTTTTCTGTAATATCTAAACTGGCGAACTATTCTAACAACTTCCATTCTTGAATCATCAAACTGGCTTGCCTAGCTGCCGGCTTCCTGCTTAAAGCATCTGCTACAACATTCGCCTTCCCGGGATGATATTCAATAGAGAAGTTGAAATCCTTTAAGTACTCTAGCCACCTTCTCTGTCTCATATTCAACTCCTTTTGAGAAAATAGATACTTTAAGCTCTTATGGTCTGAGTATATGGTGAAAGTCTCTCCATAAAGATAATGCATCCATATCTTAAGAGCAAACACAATAGCTGCTAACTCCAGATCATGCACATGATAATTCTCTTCATGTTTTCTCAACTGTCTGGAGGAATAAGCTATCACTCTCCCTCGTTGCATCAATACACAACCTAAACCGATCCTTGAAGCATCGGTATAAACTTCGAAACCTCCTTCTCCTAAGGGTAAGGCCAAAACTGGAGCAGTGGTCAAGCACTCCTTCAAAGTCTGAAAACTCTTCTCACAATCATCCGTCCATTCAAAACAATTCTCTTTACGAGTTAACCTCATCAAGGGCACTGCAATCTTAGAAAAATCCTTGATGAACCTTCGATAATAGCCTGCTAAGCCTAAGAAACTTCTGATCTCTGTTACATTCACAGGTCTTTCCCAATTACGTACTGCCTCAACTTTAGAAAGGTCTACTGCAATTCCCTCTTTAGAAATAATGTGCCCAAGAAAAGATACCTCTTGCAACCAGAACTCACATTTGCTAAACTTGGCATAAAGCTGATGATCCTTCAATATTTGCAATGCCATTCGCAAGTCTTTTCATGCTCTTCCTTGCTCCTTGAATATATCAGGATATCATCGATAAATACCATGACCCACTGATCCAAGTAGGGCCGAAACACACAATTCATTAGCTGCATAAAAGCTGCAGGAGCATTAGTCAGTCCAAACGGCATCACTACAAATTCAAAATGCCCATCCCTACTACGAAATGTCATTTTAAAAATATCTTCATCTTTTATCCTCAACTGGTGATACCCAGATCTGAGATCGATCTTTGAGAAATACTGGGCTCCTGATATCTGATCAAATAATTCATCGATCCTTGGTAATGGGTACTTGTTCTTCACGGTGAGCTGATTTAACTGACGATAATCGATACACAGCCTCAAGGAACCATCTTTCTTCCTTACAAAAAGAACAAGATCACCCCATGGGGAAGTGCTCGGACGAATGAACCCTCTTTCTAGCAAGTCTAACAACTGCACCTTCAATTCTTTTAACTCAGCCGGGGACATATGGTAGGGAGCTCTCGAAACAGGTGAGGCGCCAGGAATTAAATCAATAGAGAAAACCACCTCCCTTTCAGGGGGAAGACTAAGCAATTCATCTGGAAATACCTCCGGAAAATCTTGAATAACAGGAATATCCTTCCACTCCACTTCCTTCCTATCAGTTAAAGAAATCAAAGCCAAGAATGCTGGACACCCCTTCCTTAACAACTTATCTGTCCGAAGTGCTGAAATGAGTGGCACGGACTTGGATAGCCTAGAGCCAGAGAAAGAAAGCTCCGGATGTCCAGGGAAAGACACTACTCCTGACTTACAGTGAATACTAGCACCATGCTTAGACAGCCAATCAGCCCCTAAAATTACATCATAATCTTTCATCCTCATGCATACTAAATCGACAGATAAATTACAAACATTGATCAAAACTTCACTAGAAGGATAATAATATTTAAGCTCGGATCCCTAACCAATAGGGGTGGATATCATAAGATGAGAATCCAATAACACCGGTTCCATAGATAAAGTCTTAGCAAATTTCAAAGATATAAAAGAATGAGTGGCTCTAGTGTCGAAAAGTACAAATGTCGGCTTGGAAAAAATAGTAAGAGTACCTTCGACAATACCTCCTTCCTCGGTAGTCTGGTTCTCGGTCTCTGCCTCCTAGAGGGCTTAGAGCCTACCTTGCCGCTTGTAACTTCCTTGCGACTTATCAGATGCTGCCGATTCATTAATAAGGGGACATTTTGGAATTCGGTGGTCCCTGCTACCACACCTTAAGCAAGCACCTAACTTGCGCCAACACTCTTCCATCTTATGACCTGGACAGTCACAATACTTGCAAACTGCCTTAGACGACACAGCTGGTCCAAACTTCTTCTCGCCTTCCTTGGGTTACTTGTTTTTATAAAAACTCGACCCACCATTGGGCCTTTTCTGTCCATTACCAGGTTTAAAGTTCCCGGAATTGGTAGTCTGCTCCTTCTTCTTATCCCGACCACTTATTCGGTCAGTCATTTCCATCGAGTCCTCCAAAACTTGTGCTTTCCTTACAATCTCGGCATAGATATGGATTTCCAAGGGTGCCAATTGATTGATGTATTAAAGCTTCAAACCATTCAAAAATCTTTTTGCCTTCATTTTCTCAATGGACACCAAGTGTGGGGCATACTTATACAATTTGGAAAACTGGGCTTCATATTTTGTGACCGACAAGTTCCTTTGTTTTAAAGCAGCGAACTCGGCCGCTTTCTTTTCCTGCACCCGATCTGAGAAGTACTTGCTATTGAAAAACTCTTTAAACTCATTCCACGTGGCACACCTATTCCCAAGCATGGCTTCCACGGCTTCCCACCAAGCACGAGCATCACGATCTAATTGGAAAGTCGCTAACAGGATGCGATCCTGATCTCCGCACTGCATAACCCTGAAGATTCTCTCCGTCTCCTTCAGCCAGTTCTCTGCCTCATCTGGGTCCGAAGATCCACTGAAACGTGGGGGATTCAAGCCTTGAAAGTTTCGATGTAGATTGCCTGCTCTTTGCTGTCCGCCGCCTTGAGCTACTTGCTGTAAGGTCTAGGTCAGGTCCTGCACCGTACGTTGCATGTCTCGCCATTGAGCACGTTCTGCCACGATCACGGAAAATTCCTACAGCACAAGAAAAGTAATTAAGAATGCTCTATTGAGTCTATCTTCTTATAGCTAGTTAATTAATTAATTTTTAGCCCAAGTCTCTACCCAACTCACTAGGTCGGATTCTGACTTTACCAAGGTTAAAGGTTCTATAACACTACTAGCAACCTAGGCTCTAAAGAAAACCTAGGCTCTGATACCACAAAACTGTCACGCCCCGATGCGAAAAATCAAAACGTAGCAGTTATATCAATCATGTAAATCAGAGTATACATTGCCATAAGAGACTAAACCACCAGGCTAATGAATAAAGAAATAATTAACAGAACTTTATTGATAATTCAGAAATAGAAAGTATTTAATTACACCAGACCCCTTGTGGACTTCTGAAGATTACAACACTCTAGATGGTAACTAATCAACTTGACTTGAACATAAACTCTAAATAGCTCGCTCCTGAATTCACTCGTTCCCGTCCCCATCGGAACACACGTCCTCATCTGAACTACCTGAAAAGGATTGGAAAGTAAGGGTGAGCAAAGCCCAGTAGGATTTTATATCTCTATCATTAGGCATAATTAAAGTGATTAACCATTTATGAATAACAATGTAACAAAAGTGATGATAAATAAATGACAAGAATAGATAGGAAAAAGAACATGATCTTTCAATGTAAAGAGTAAACATAAGTATAACAAGAACTTTTCATGTCATGAAATGATAAATGGAATTGGCCATATCAAGCACGCACGTCATGTCATGCAAGAATTTCTAAGTAATTGAGTAACAGTGGAGATGTCGTAGACCAATCACGCTAGTCAGGCACTTTGGTGCAATGTCACACCTTGTCATTACAAACTCCCCGGAGCACAAGTACTTTCGGGCGCTCCTCCCAGACCAAACCGGGCCCTTTATGATGCGTTGGCATTGAAAGGTTGGATCATAGATCCTAGTCTAGACATTCATCACATTAATGGCCAAGAGTTCCAAGGTTAAGCTCACGAACTTACTTCTAGGATCAAGAGAAATTCCAACAAGATTGGAATGACATCAAGTAGAAAGACTATGAGTCTTTAGGTAAACAAGGATTTTCACAAAATCTCACAGTTCAAGGCCAACCTTGATAATTGTTTCATGATGATAAAACAAGAGAACCTTATTACTATCTTATCTATGACGGTCCATAACAGGGTCGTTACAGGAGCGTGACGGTCATACACAGGGCTGTTACGTTGCTGTGACGGTCCAATCTTGGGCTATTATAGGACACCGACAAGTTAAATTTGAACTGGCCCAAAACACGATTCAAACCACGTTCATGGATTCAGGTCTTTAGGGTACAACCTGCCAGGCGTCCTGGTAGGAATCCCATGCTCATGGGGTCTTATGGAGGTCTCATAATAGTGGTCCTAGTCCGACGGAAGGAATATCCGGCGGAGAGTTCCAACTATTACAAGAATTGAGGCTAATAAACACGGAAACCAAGACGGTGCGGTCAGTCCATCCCACCAGAGTGGCATGACTGTCAAACAATAATGCTAAGATCAAACATATATCTTACATAAAAATAGAACTTATACAAGTATTAACTAAGGGTTTTTATCAAATTCCTCATGATCATTCAACTTAGGGTTTGCAAAACATCTTCCATCAATGAAAAATTAATGTCTATGATCATAATACTAGATTAATATCATATTCTATATTGTTTATATATCAAGATATCATACTATCATAGCAAGTTTCTGGTTTTAAAACACATAATCAGAGATAAAAACACCCTGTCAGGAGAATGTGACGGTCTATATAAGGAGCGTTACAAGCATGTAACGTACCAGAAAAATATATAGATTAATTTTTAAAATTTCAAAATAGGGCAAGTGATGGTCTATATAAGGAGCATTACAGGCATGTAACGGTCTATAGTAGGTGCATTACGTACCAAAAAAAATAGATTAATTTCAAATTTTCAAAACACAGGGCATGTGACGGTCTGTCGAGCGGCCGTCAGGCTCATGTGATGGTCTATCGAGCGGCCGTCAGGCTGTAACGGCTTTTGAGAGATGCGTCACACGACCTGGAACCCGCCAACGATGAACTTCGACATGTTACACTAAAACTTTGATTGCTCATGATAGGATGAATAAGAACTAGGGAAAGTACTACCATTCGAAAGAGCATAAAATTTCGTACAAGATAGCATGCTTCGATTTAGATCTAACACAACAAGATTCAATCTTTAACTAAAAATCATGAAAGTTGCCCTTTTTATACACCTCGGATTAAAACGTAAAATTCGAATAGCATGATGAATGAAAATTAGGCAATTAGGTATCAAACGAAAGAGCTCATGGAGACGCACAAGATGGTATTATTAGGTTTCTGTTTGGCCTGAGAGACACCTACCTTTGCTTGAAGGAAAAGGGACGAATAAGAAGGGTCGTCGGAACCCTAGGTACCGCTCCTAGAACGCCCAAATTCTCCCTCGCCCGGTCATGATCGGTCTCGCCGCCTGATGCTGGTGCAAATAGGGTTCTAGGGTGTCGAAAGCCCTCTATAAATAGAACGTATGGGGGCTCCTAGAGATTGAATTTGGTTGAAGAGTCCTATGAAGAAACTCCGGCGAAACCTTCGGATAAGGTTCTAATCCGCTGCCGTCGCCGCTGGTAGAAGCATCTAGACTTAGGGTTTTCGAAGGGAAAGCAAAGATCTATCAATGGGCTAGGGTTTAGCTCGAATTGAAGCACAATTGGGCTAGAATTGGGCCCAAATTGCGATGGTTAAACTAGGCCTTCTAAACCTACAAAAAACTGCTAAAATGCGAAATTGGGCCTATACGAATTTTATTTTGGGCTCTTACCTGAAGACAAAGTTATTACAAATTCAATTTTACACTAGATTCATATTTTTCTAGAATTTTAATAATTTTATTAGATTTTGAGCCAATAAATAATTAATTTATATGGAAATATTTATAATAGAAAAAGATAGGATGCTACAAGGCTTCACTAAGAAGAAGCCCCGGGTAAAAAGAGGTTTCAGGCCAAGACCTGAAAATGCTAAAGAGTCTGAAAAGCTTGTATGCTACTCTTGCAGGAAACCATGACACATCAAGTCTGAGTGTCCAGAAGGAAATAAGAAATCCATGCCTAGGTGGAAGAGCAAGAAGAAGCAGGCCATGGTATGCACTTGGAGTGATGAAGCAGAAGAAGAAACTGAAGACAACTCCTCTGAAGAGAAAAAAGATGATCTCTGCCTAATGGCCAAAGGAGAAAATGACAGCGAGGTGAGCTCTCCCTTTGAGCACTTCTCCACCGATGATTGGGAAGAAGCTTACTTTGAATTGATGAACAAATATGAAGTATACAGAAAAGAAAATAAAACCTTAAAGAAGAAGGTTGAATCCTGTGGGCATGATGAAACTCTCAATGAAAAGATAATCTCTTTAGAAACTGAAATTGAAGATGTATGAAAAATAAATGAGAATCTTGAAGAAGGAAGAAAAGAAATGAGATATTTGGAAGATGAAAATGAAAGGCTAAGAGATGACATTGATGAATTGAAATTAAAAATGCAAAGCTATGTAAAGGAAAACAATCTGTGCAAAGAAAAGTCTGAAGCCTTTAAACAGGTCAATTCTCAACTATTGAAAGAAAATGAGAAACTTCAGAAGGACCTAGCAGATAAACAAACCTCTCTTAAAAAATTTGTTAATGGGAGTGAAAACTTGAATGCCCTGCTAGGAACAAAAATAAACTTCAACAGAGAAGGGGGGCTAAAGACCACCACCTTTGTATCATCTTCCGAAGCATCAACCTCCAAATCAACACACCAAGAAAACGTTGAAAACAAAGGAAAAGAAAAGATAGGAGAACCAATCAACAAAACTTTCCAACAACCCAAAAAGGTTCACAAACAATCCCAAATAGGTCGACACCCTCCAAGCCTCAGCCTGCACATCACAAAGGAATAAACAGTTACAATACTAGAACAGGTCGGGACACTCCATGGAATAGGTCGACACCCACCTGGTCAAACACCCAACAATACCCCAGGTTTGCACCAACAGGTCGACAATTTCCTTGCAGGAGGTCAACACATCCCTTATCCAGGGACCATTATAGACGGACTGAACAGTGGACAGGTCGAGACTTTACCTTCTACAGACTGACACCTCAATGGGTAAGGAACAAAAATATTCCCTATGGTCATAGGTTCACTCAACCTCAACGACCTAGGCAATATGATGCCTCCTATTCATCTAGACCAACCAACTCGAACAAATGGTCTAATCAACAATCCTCCTCCACCACTTCCAAAACTCACAAAGTCCAAAAGACTAAAGAGAAGAAAAATCTGAACTCCCAACAAAGCAAAGATGCTAAGAAAGTTTGGATTTCAAAATCTGTGTTATCCCGCTTTACAGAAATTAAGAAATTATTGGGACCCAACTGTCCTTGGGCTCCAAACATTGTCACTTAATTCCTTGTGCAGGAGTGTCTTGCAGCCATGCACAACCGTTGGTATCTTGACAGTGGCTGCTCAAGACACATGACTGGAGACAAAACCAAATTCTGTATCCTGATTGAAAAGGAAGCAGGACATGTCACCTTTGGAGGAAACAACAATGGAAAAATCATTGGTTCAGGTAAAGTTGGTAAGAACCCCTCCAACTCAATTGATAATGTATTACTTGTTGATGGTCTGGAGTACAACTTGCTGAGCATTAGTCAACTATATGATAAAGGTCATACAGTAGTTTTTTACTCTAATGAATGTAAAATCTTGCAACCAAATTCAAAAGAAACCAAGTTTTCAGGTAAAAGAGTCAATAATGTGTACATGATTGACTTAGATGACCCTGCTCACATAAATCTTTGTCTTGCTGCACCCAAATCTGAATTAGCTTGTTTGTGGCATCGTAGACTAGGACATGTTAGTTACAACATTTTTCATAAATTGGTGAAGCATTCCATTGTCAAAGGTCTGCCTGAAATTAAATTCAAACTGAATGCTAAGATTTGTGATGCATGTGCTCAAGAAAAATAGACTAGAAAGTCATTTAAAAGCAGAACTGAAAATTCATCATCTAAACCACTTGAACTAATCCATATGGACTTGTTTGGTCCAACCAAAACAGCTAGCTTAAGTGGTAAAAGATATGGTTATGTCTTGGTAGATGATTTTACTAGATTCACTTGGGTATTCTATCTTGCACATAAGAATAATGCCTTTGATGAGTTTCAGGCACTGTATATGCAAGTGAAACAAGATGGTAAGTTTAAAATTTCTAACATTATTTCAGATCATGGTGGTGAATTCGACAATGTTGACTTTGAAAATTTATGTAGGACTGAAGGAATCATTCACAAGTTTTCATCACCAGGAACTCCTGAACAAAATGGGGTTGTTGAGAGGAAGAACAGAACTCTCATAGAGATGGCACACATAATGCTTGCTGAAAGGCATCTCCCAAGGAGATTTTGGGCAGAAGCGGTAAACACTGCATGCTATATCATCAACCGCTCAATGGTAAGGCCCCTCACCAAAATGACTCCATATGAGTTGCTGAAAGGTAAAAAGTGCGCCATCTCTCTTTCACATGAATGTGTTTGGGTTAAAGTGTTTTGTTCATAACAATGACAAAAAAGTTCTGGACAAGTTTGAGCCCAAGAGTGAAGAAGGGATATTTCTTGGGTACTCTGATAAGTCTAGAGCTTATAGAGTCTATAATCTTAAGACCCTTTGTGTGGAAGAATCCCCTCACATCACTTTTGATGAGATTGATCATAACAACACTTGCAGGGAAGATGATGATGGGGAATTCCTGAACATAAGAGGAAAATAGGAACTTCCACAGGAAGAGACACAAACAAATGAGGACCAAGGAGAACCAAGTAATACTCCAGTCACCGAAGTAGATAAAGGTAATGCTCAACCTGATCTAAGAGTGTTGAAAGATCATCCTTTGGAAAACATCTTAGGTAATCTGCATGACTGAACCAAAACCAAGTCTCATTTCAAAACTATGGATGAAATTGAAAAACTTGCTCTTGTGTCTCAAATTGAACCCAAAAATATTGTAGAGGCCCTAAAAGATGGAAACTGGATCAATTCCATGCATGATGAATTAAACCAGTTTGAAAGAAATAAAGTATGGCATCTTGTTCCAAGGCCTAAAGAAAAATCTGTCATAGGAAATAAATGGGTTTTCAGAAATAAACTAAGTGAAGATGGAAAGATAGTCAGAAACAAATCCAGATTGGTGGCTCAGGGGTATAATCAAGAATTTGACATAGATTATGAAGAATCTTTTGCTCATGTTGCTAGACTTGAGGCCATTAGAATTTTGCTAGCATTTGCATGTTCTCATAAAATTAAATTGCAGCAAATGGATGTTAAGAGTGCTTTCTTAAATGGTCTTATTAAAGAAGAAGTCTATGTAGAGCAACCCCCTGGTATTGAATGCACATATTTCAAAGATCATGTTTATAAGTTGGACAGGGCTTTATATGGCTTGAAGCAGGCACCTAGAGCTTGGTACGACAGACTAAGCTCATACCTCACCGAACAAGAGTATTCAAGAGGTAATGTAGATCAGACACTATTCACTAAGAAACAAGGTAAAGATATCTTGATTGTTCAGATTTATGTGGATGACATAGTGTTTGGGTCCACTAAACCTCAAATGTGTGAGGAGTTTGCTAAACTCATGACCAATGAATTTGAAATGAGTCTAATGGGTGTGCTTCAATTCTTTCTTGGCTTGCAGATTAATCAAAGTAATGAAGGCTGCTTTATCAATCAAGCCAAGTATGTAAAGGAGTTGCTGAAAAAGTTCGATCTGACCAACTGCAAATCTTTAGGAACTCCAATGGGGACTGCCACTTCACTGGATGAAGATGAACAAGGTATTCTTGTAGATGAAAAGAGATACAGTGGTATGATTGGATCATTACTCTGTCTAACTACATCTAGACCAGGCATTCAGTTTAGTATTTGCCTTTGTGCTAGATTTCAGTCTAGTCCTAGAGAGTCCCACTTGACTGCTGTCAAGCACATCTTTAGATACCTTACTGGCACTCAAGAATTGGGATTATGGTACCCTGCATCTTGTGATCTTTCACTTATTTCATATTTAGATGCAGATTATACATGATGCAAACTGGACCGCAAGAGCACTAGTGGCTATTGCCAATTTCTTAGTGGGTGTTTGATTTATTGGGCTTCCAAGAAACATCACTCGGTTGCCCTCTCAACTGCAGAAGCAGAATATGTAGCTGTAGGGAGTTGTGGCAACCAAGTATTGTGGATCAAACATCAACTCCAAGACTATCTAATAGATCTCGACTGTGTACCCATTCTTTGTGATAACACAAGTGCTATAAATCTTACAAAAAATCAAGTCGTGCACTCTAGGACTAAACACATTAAAATTAGGCATCACTTTATAAGGGATGAAGTTCTCAAAAATCACTTTGAGCTCCATTTTGTAGACTCAGAAAATCAGCTTGCAGATATCTTCACAAAGCCCTTAAGTAATGACATGTTCACAACACTAAGGAGAGAGCTTGGTCTATACAGACCTCAGTCCACTCAGGTTTGAGCTATCAATTTACACCACTGTTCACATGAACATATGAAGTCAGTGCTAGTTCCTGTAGCACTTCATAGAGGTCGATGCACGTCATCTTATCAAACACTTTGTGTGCATGTCATGTTAGTGTGCATAACATTTTCATCGAGCAGCTTGTAAGCATGGTGCATACTTTGCACTCGGCAGATAACATCGGTGCACTTCTTCGTCTTTTGTATCCAAGTCTGTGCATGTCCCTGTAGCAACGCTATTAGGGTCGGTGCAACTTTTACATTGGTACTAGTCTTTTATACTTTGCATACATAGGTCCGTGCACTTTTGCACTTTGAGCATATACACGTCGGTGCATCTTTTGCCTCATTCAGGTCAGTGCACGTCTGTCAGCATACAGTGTCTGTGCAAGTCACTGTAGAAGGGATACATAAGTCGGTGCATGTTTCTATGTCTAAGACATATACAGACGTCCGTGCACATTACTGTGCTGCATCTGAAGGTCCGTGCAAGTTTGTCATTGAGCATATTGCTGCCCTGACCGTTCTTAGGTCGGTGCATTTCTTCCCTCAGGCACATTTGAAGATGGTGCACGTTTGCATCTCAATGTTGTGTCTCAATGTTGCATCTCATGCGCACCTAGGGTCAGTGCACGATTGCGTTTCATATTTGCGCAAAACATGCATCAAATGTATATGCCATGATTGGAACAAGCATATCTGATTTCATTTAAGAACTAGTCAATTGGCTATATGAACCTTACTTTGAATGATGGTCACATTCAGGGGGAGCTTGTTTGCATTTCTGGTTGTTTTTAATTGAACATCATCTTATGACAAAATGGTATATCAAATGTCAAGAAGTGGAAAGATAGGTCACGCATGTCAGGAAACTCTCCTCATGCATGAGGACAGGCCTCCGCCAAGTACCAAGAGTCAGAAATGCATATTGTTATCTGCATAGATGATTTCTAGTCCATAAGCATGTTTAAAGCTTTAGCATCCATTAAAGCACTTCTCAGTGGCAGCAAAAGGTAAAACCACTCTTGAATGATTGTCTAAAAGAAGAAAGTCAGAGGCACTGGCAGTAAAAGATGGCAGGTGTCTGTCAGAAATGAAGACTCACAGAAGCTAGCAGAGAACAGTTTGATGTACAGTCAGGTGTCAAGACAGGCAGGTCAAAATTTCTTGAACAGGTCGACACCCTACTGATATGTGTCGAGACATGATGAACAAATCTCCTTGAACATATCGACACCCTACTAGTATGTGTCGAGTCTTGCAGCATAGAACATGTTGTTCAAATCGACACCTTCAAGTCATGTGTCGAGACTCTCTCAACCGCCCTTGGTTTTGAAGATCAAATGGAGAGTTTCCTTGATTCCTTCTACATACTGCTTCCTTCATTTCCCTCTAAAGTCTTTCGCCTCTGAACCTTCACTTTTCGCCGAGAAATAAGTGAGGGGGAGTTGAGAATGTTTTCATTCATCTATACAACCCTGCGTGAGTTCATTTGTATTACTCCTGTTAAAGAAATGGTTTCTTGTTTATAATCCTCATTTTCGTGAATCATTGCATTGAGTTCTACCTAAGTTGCATTCATAATAGGATTGAAACATTTCTTAAGTCCTTGAAAATGATCTTTACCCCTGTGTCTGAAAGTTCACTACAACTAGGCTCCTTGGCGTTTTAAATAATTGGCATGTACTGTCTTTAAACATGTTCCTAACTTGAAGTCTACAAGAGAATACGCCTCTAAAAACCATGCTGCTATTATTTCAGAGCAATGACCTCTCTTCAGAGAAATTAAATCCTCCATCAATGAAATGAAGGTTAATCTAGTCCTGATGAAGGTTGTCAACTCTGTTTAGATGAATTCAGAAAGATAAGCTACACTGAGTAACCAGGGACTCTAGCATCTAAACAACGTGTTTCCTTGAGTCAAAAAGTGAATGCTATATCGGGCAGTTTAATTTATTAAAAAAAATGATTTGGGGTTGACTCTACAACTTCATTCAAAACAAAAAGGGTTATTGTTTACTTTCAATACTTGCCTATCTTCTTTTTCCAATCATGCCAAATGAATGTGATGAGTAAGTCAAATGAGGTTGGTTCCATTCTCTTAACTTTCTCAAATTTTTCAATCATATTATTTGTTGCAGCAACGGTTTTTCTCAAACCTTTATTACTCAAAAATGAGCTTATAAGCCTTAAACCGCTTTGAACTTAACATAGGGGTATATACGCCATTTCTTATTTTAGGGCTGGTTTTTTAAAAACTTAAAAATCTCAACTTTCCTTACTTATCTCGACGGTGAAAATCTAATTCTCACCTTTTATCATTTCAACCCTAATTCCTCAATTTCACTCTCACACCCGCTCTCCGGCAACCCGACACATCCACGCCGTGGAGGTCGACGCCCAACTCCACCCCTCCTTACCTCTTGCACTAGCTCCCTAGCTTGCCCTAGCTACCCTCTGGCACTTCTCCTCTTTTCCGTACACACTCTCCATGGCTCCACCGGTCACCCGCGGCAAGAAGAAAGAAGCTGCTTCCTCCAAGAAGGCCGCTGCCTCCTCCAAGAAGGCCGCTGCCTCGAAAGACAACACAGAAGGGCGATCCAAGAGTATTGAGGACCACCCAGCTGTAGAACCAGCCAGGAGAAGGGTTGTCGAGGCCCAGGGGTCCAACACAGACAAGGGTTCGCTGCCACAACCCAAGGCCAAGCGGCCACGGCTGTCCGCCAAATAAAAAGGGAAGGCCACAGCTAAATCTGCTCCTCTGAAGCCCAGTGCTGCTGCCTCTATCAGGGAATAAGAAAGTCATCCCTCTAGGATTATCTTCCCTAGGTATGTGGATTTTAGCGACCGTAAGATGCTTGGAAATTTTTCTGAACTGCTGCCGTTGTTTGAGTTCCAAGGTTGGAGACGGTTTATGTCTGATTACAGGGTATAATACCCATTTCTAGTTCAGCAGTTCTACAAGAACTTGTTTTTTGATGAGGATAAGAAAGTTCTTCGGATTGAAGTCAAGGGGGTTTCCATCAAGCTCACCACCAAACTTCTTCACAGAGCTTTACACATACCCCGGGATGAGGAAATAGAATCTGAGGTTCAGATTGATCTATCTGTAGCTTACACCCTCCTTACAGGAAAGCCTCGAGACCCTCGAGATGCTACTCAACTACTTGTCAAATACTTTGACACAAACCGGTTTCCCCCCTTACAGCGTCTTTTACATCACATTTTCACTACCATGATTACCCCACAAGGGGGAGGCAGAAGTAGACTTACAGAGACCCAGAGGTTCCTATTTTACTGCTTGTTCAATAATTACCATGTTTGTTTACCTGAGATCATGCTCCAGATCATGGAGAGTTGCACTTGCAACCGGCTAGCCTACCTTATGCTGCACACCTAACTGCTATTTTTCAGAAGGTTGGTATCTATCTTGAAAATGAAAAGTCCATACCAATCCCCAGAAGTAATGTCTACAGCATGAGATTCATAGAAAACTACATGCACTTCAAAAAGGAAGGTGACAAAATGGTCAGGAATTTACCTCGACATCTACCTGACCCTCTAGAACAGCCAGATCCACAGGAACAACCTGCACAAGAACAACATGCACCAGATCAGCCAGCACAGGACCAGCCAACTTCAGAGGCACAATTAGATCAACAAGAGGAAATGTTCCATGTAGATATCCACTTTGAGCAGGCCCCTCCGCGGCAGCAGTCTGCAGATCCCATGGACCAGCCTCGGATGATGATGGCTTTTGGCATCCAACCCCCTCTGTCTCCAGACAATGAGCCTAGAGTGTTTAGTGCTAGGGATGCCCCTCCTGAATTTCATACCGATGCCTCAACCTCACAAGGTACTGCTTTTGGTGCCACTGACAATCTTATGGATATTCACCCTACACTTATCTAGTTTCTCACTACTTAGTTTGGGAGCATGAATTCCTCCTTTCGTCAACTCAATCTGCGGGTGGATAGAATAGAAGCCAGACAACTCCATTTTGAGCAAGTCCAAACCAACAGATGGGCGAAATTTGTGCACTGTAAACATAAGTCAGATGAAAGGATGACAAGCTTCATGAACTCCTTGATAAATGTGTGTGAACAAGTAGGCAGAATCATGAAAAGGCTACGAGAGATCCACACTGAAACCCAAGAGAAAACTTCTAAAATGGTCATGCATGCCTATGACATCCGAGAAGATCAAGGTAATCTCAACATTAAGTGTGCCAAACTTATGGAGTCATCCAATCAGCTAGCTGAACAAGTGGCTGGCGCCACTACATCCATCAGAGCACAAGCTGCTGGTGCAACTACATCCCTCCGAGCACATATGACCACAGAGATCAACAGATCTCTTGATGCCACCTCCAATCTAGAGAGAACCATTAATGCCACTACTTCTCGCTTACTGGATACTTCCTAAAAGTTGAAAGGGAAACTGTATTCTGACACCAATAAGCTACTTGATGCCTCCTCCAGGCTTGCCGACACAGTTCATACTGACACAGCTAGAGCAGTCAATAGCACCACCAAAGCTGAGGCCAAGATGGACGTCATGTATAAGAAACTGGATATGGTTGGTACTGAAATCTTGGAGCTCATTCGTCTGCATAAAGCTCAACTCCAACAAGCCCTGCAGGACGCAGGTGATGAATGGTGTCCTCCTCCTCAAACAGAAGCCACCTCTTCTCGTTTTCCACCACAAGGCTCCCAACAGAGGGCTGAAACAGAATACATTCGTGAGATGATGTATAACTGGCTCAAGGACATCAAAGAAAATGTCCAAAACTTACACCATTTTGTCAGCCAAAGGGATGAGCAGTTAAATCACAGGATTGACTCTCTAGAGACAGTCATCTCCCACCTGCAACATGAGTTTCAAGAGCCACAGATCCTGTACCTTGTCAGCACCAGCACCATGCCTCCTCCTTCACCCCCTCCTTGCTGATGACAAAGGGGGAGAAGTACTGAAGATGGTCCTTCTGAGAAGATAGGCATTAAGCATCTAGCATATAGTTAGCCTTTTCATCTAGATTTTGCATGTAGATTTGCAGTGTAACTGCTTGAACACATATCCTTGCTTGATCTGTATAAAACTATGGTTGATTAATGAATCAAGCCTTTTTGTTGTTGTTGCTGAAAATGCTATATGTTGAAAATTGCTAACATTCAGTGGTTGTGTGAATGAATGAATTTTGCTTGGGTAAGGGCTCCTCAAACCAATTTGATTGTATTGCTATATGAATGCTTGGACATAATTATTTATGGTTGTCATCATAAAAAATGGGGAGAATGTTGTGTCCCCTGGTTTTGATGATAACAAATCATAAATCATTAGTAGATATTTGAGAAATATCTAACTTATTTTGGTTTGATGAATTAACTAAACAAGTGCAGAAGAATCTCACTAAGTAATGTCTTGACACAGCCCAATGATGTCCCGACACATCTAGAAGAGAATGTGTTGAATTTCTAACTTTTGAGCTCCGGCATAAAAGAATGTGTCGACGCATCTGACCCATGTCTCGACAGATCCCGAAGAATTCAAGCTGAAGCCATTCTGACTAAGCATCTGGATTCACCGATGTCTCGACACACTAAGTGCAAAGTGTCGACACATTCATGTGATAATCTCTGCACAAGGCGCTTCTGTCTCGACACCTTCTTACAACAACTTTGCACATGACTCACATGTCCCGACACCTTTTGGTGTTGTCTCGACACATCAGCCATAGATCTTCAAGACATTCAATAAATGTCCAGACACACTGGGTGTAAAGTGTCGATACATCAACGTTCAACCAAAACGTGTTTGAAACCAATAGAAGCTATCTTCAAGGCCTTTCAAAGGGATGTCTCGACACACTGGGTGTAAAGTGTCGGCACATCCACGTTCAACCAGAACGATTCTTCAAGGCTTTCAATGGGATGTCTCGACACACTGCAAGGAAAGTGTCGACACACTCTTGTTCTACCAGAACGGATCTGAATCTGACGGAAGCTATCTTCAAGATCCAGAACTTAATCCAGAGGATCTGTTTGCTCTGGTAAAATCCGTGAAAGTGCTTCTTTGTCAGAAGACTGTGATTCGGCAGAGATATCCTCTAAAGAAGATCGTACCTTTGCTGCTATGGTCTCCTACCTACCAACATTCCCGCAGACTTGACAGAATAGAAGTCAACTGTGCAAATGGAAGTAGATCAAATAATGTGGATGTGACATTCTGGGTGTTGCTTGAAAAGCGGACAACGTTGGTGTCGGCCTAGGACACCAATATATGAGGAGCATGAGCTCCAGTTCAAAGTGGGGCATGCAAGCAAGAGAAAAATGAAAAAGGTGGAAGACTTGCTGAGGAAGCCAGCCTCCTTCCTGATGTTACTGGTGTGTGCACTTGAAGAAGAAGACGATCCTCTTCCTCACAATAGGAGATCTTCTTACAAGCAGAAGGGTTTCATGAAGCTCCATCTAGATCTCTTAAAAAGCTTGAAGCTTGATCAACCTTCTCCCTCGAGGGTGGTGGTGAAGATCCAGGAAGAAGAAGAAGAAAGCCAAGGACCCCTCAAGCTCTTTCCCAGATAGGAGACTTTCCTTTCATTGTGTTTTACTACTATACTCTGTTTGGCAGTTCCATTTTCAGATTGCTTTTCTTTAAAACAAACTCCATAGCACTTGATCCCTACCTGCGTGTAGGAAGACAGACGGCATTGACACCGGTCTGTGTTTTGAGTTGTGATACCTCAAACTGTGTGGCAGCGGAGTGTGAGAGTGTTTCTCACGGTTAGAAGCTGTGAATTAGCGGGTGTGCGTTGGCACCAGTGAAGCCTCACCGTATTGTGTGAGGGGTGGACGTAGGTCTCTAGATTGAGATTGAACCACCTTAAAAGATCTTATCTTGGGGATTGTTTATCTCCTGTTCCAATGGTAGAACCTTGATAGGATCGTTTCCTAATATCATGTGTGTTTCTAGCTTCTTAGCTATTAACTAATATTTGTCTCATTATCAGTTGTGTTTGATCTAATTTTTATTTCCGCAAAGAAGGGCAAAAGGGGGCTGATCTATTCACCCCTCCCCTCTAGATCTGCCTATCACCACTCAACAAAGTGAAGAAAGGAAAATCTAGCAAGCAAAAGGCGATGAAAGCTGCTTGGAGCAATGAGGACGAGAGCGAGTCCAAATCCGAGATGGAGGATGTACTGGACAAGCTGGTCCAGAATCTTTGTTTGATGGCTAGTGAGGAGAACGACACTGAGGTAAACTCTGATGATGAAAACCTTACTTGTGATCAATGGAAACTTGCATATGCTGACATGTTTAAAAGTTACAAGAATGTTAAATCTGAAAACAAAAAATTGAAAAAGAAGTTTCATGATTTGATTAGTTCCACTAATCCTTGTGATATGTGTAGCTTCTTTGAAATGCAATTTGAAAAGTTCAAAGATGAGAAGGAAGATTTTCAATCTAAGCTAACCTTTTATGAGGATGAACTTGGATGTTTAGAAGCTAAAAAACAAAGTGCTTATGAGAAGGTTGAGATGTTGAAGACTGAAAATGAAAAATTGGTTGAGGACTTGGGTGAAGCTAAATCAAAATTGAGTGAATGTGAGAAAACTAAGAAACAAATTAAAACCAACTTCAATACCATGCATGATGAGCTAAGAAAATTGAAAAGTCTTGTTGAAAAAGAATCGAAAGGAAAATAGAAAATGTCTGAATATGGTGAGACTAGCAGTGAAAATGCTAGGAAGGAGAAAAGAGTTGTGGGACACTCACCCACAAAGAAAAATTCATTTGTGAAAAATAAATATAAAAAATCATGTGATTCATATGGCTACACTCATGTTGACTCATGCATGAACTCATATATTGATAGATCTCATATGCATGGGAGTCATTTTATAAAGCCAAATGTCACATGCTTTTACTGTGGTATGTTCGGCCATTCTATGTATGTGTGTGATTTGATGAGGGCTGATGATGCGTGGTTTGAGAAGAAAAATAAAATGTGTTTTGGTCATGCTAGAACTAACCCCTCGGGACCCAAGAAGGTTTGGGTACCCAAAAGTGTCAAATGAGAATTTTTTTCAGGATTGCCTTGAGGCCAAGTGGAAGGCTTGGAAATAATGGTTGCTCAAGGCACATGTGTTGAAAATGAAATTCTGAATTGTCTTTGAATTTTTGAAATTTACTTTATTTGAATTTCTATTCATGAAAATCAAAAAAAAATTGTTCTTCTTATGAGTTTGCATTGTATTTGTCTGTTTATTATCGCATGACTACATGGTATATTAAATGGTGACTTGTGGAAGGACATGTTATTCATGTCTGAATTCTTTCACCATACGTGAGAATGTGCCTCCGCTCGGTACTATGAGTCACGTGTTCATATTAGGTCATAGGTTGCATGTCTTTCAGAAAATGTCAATTGTGAAATTGTGCACATAGAAAGGGGGAGTTTGTTTTTGAATGAATGATTTAGAATTGTGAATTCTAACTCATCTTTATGGAAATGCTCCTTATTGCTGTATCTAAATTGATCATGACCAATGATGAATTACTAGCCTCTTTTAAGGCTATTGCTGAGCTAGTGTGCTTGAAGGCATATGGTGATGCCTGCTGAACTCAGGTACTGAATCTAAAACTTGATTTGTCATTTCTATAGCCTAATGTGATGAATATGCTTGTTGGTTGAATGGACTTATAAATCTTGAAAACCTTGTTGACTATTGAATATGAATTGCTTGAGCACATTTGAGCTAAAATATATATCTGGTATATCAAATGGCGTTTGTGAAAGAGTGGATTATGTCCACTCGAAAGCATTCCCTATGTATGAGTTGGGTCTTCGGACTAAAATCTCCGCCTCGTACCAGAATGTGTAAAATCTATGTGGCTTGTGGATGATTTCTAAACTTGTTGAAAATTTGTTTTTGATCAACTTCTGAAAACAATTAGGTTGCATTGCTTGATTTTACATTGCATTGCATTTAGGAACTTTCAAATAAAATCTGAAATTGTGCATCACATTGCATTTTGCATTGCATATTGCATATATTTCCTTGGTGTGCTTGCATGTTAGTATATGCTATAACCCCTTCCTTGAAACTTCTAAGACCTTACACTCCCTTGATAAATAATGTTGCATCTGAGTCTTAACTGGTGTGTTTCATGTCAAACGCTAAGGGGGGAAATTTCCTTGATAAGTGCATCTTTTTAGGGGGAGTTGCACTGTTATGCATTCATGATATTTTCGGTATATATGTTGAATCAAATTTATACACTTCATGCACTAAATGTGAAAATCAGTGTTAAACATAAGGATATAAGAATTTCCTTTCAACACTCTAGAGATATTAAACTTGCTGCATGTATGTTGAAGAGGCAGTTAAGGAAAAAGCTGCCTACCTATCCGCGTTGAAAAATTTGAAATGAAAATGAAAGGCAGAGCAATACTTGGTCTCATTGAGTAAACTAGATACACATCACCTGAGACGTGATGTGATTCATTTCTGAAAAGTATTGACTAAAGTACCTCTGTTCATAATGAAATGAAATGGTTTAGTATTCTGAGTAACCGGGAATTCTAGCATGAGCTCCATGTGTCTCCTCGCGTAAAAAGGAATTATTTGAACCTGACCATTCTTAGAAAAATTCTGATTATTCTTGAGAATTCGTTGAAAACTTATTGAGGTAGAGCGTAGCTTCGATACACTGTTCTCATAAATTGAAATGCAGTCTGTGAAATCTATCATTGTGTTGATTTGAAAATCTGAATATCCATATGGCTAATATCTATTTTCATGTTATTCACTTACACATATGAAAATTTGATTTAATATGTATTAAGAAAATTGATTGACTGCATTGACTGTTGCATGATTTTCCCATATGAATGCACAACCTCCTAGGTGCTATATATGAACATTCCGATTGTTATGACTCTTATGCACTTTTCTTACACCTATTCCCTTCTTAAATAAGAAAATGGGAGATATGTTGCATGTATATATATATATATACATATTTGCTTGGTTGCATTTGTGCATCTCATTTTTCACCACTAGTTTGAATCTTGCTTCATGCATTTTACAAGAAAATTAAAAATCTGAAAATTTGAAAATCGAAGCAAACCATTTGATGTGTCAATAACAAAGGGAGAGAAAGCCATGCTATTTTGGTTTTGCTGCTATAATGAATTTCCCCTGTAGATCCCCATTTCTGATTATGTCAAAGGGGGAGGGAGCATAAATGTATATCATTTTGTCATCATCAAAATGGGGAGATTGTTGTGTTAGTGATTTTGATGATTACAAAATGACTTGTGCTTGAATGGTTATTCATGTTTTCATATGCTATGAAATGCTAACTTGATACATTCTTATTTTGAACTCATCTTTTCACTATTGAGATCATAGCACTTGAGATGATGGTGTTCTGGGTTGATTTGCATGCCATATTGTTCATATTCATTATAGAAATGCTAGTTTCAAGAGAGAAGTTCATTTGATTTTCAAATCCATACTAATTTAGTTTTTCTATGGTTTTGCAGGGTCAAACCATTGAAATTAACCATCCGGAATCAAGGGACATTGGTTGCATTTACACCATTGGGTTTGCATAGGTTTTAGAGCCTAAAAATGTTGTTTTTGTGAAAGTGTAGAACCTGACCGGTCGACCGCCCCCCCTAATCTGGTCGACTGGCTAGAACCAGACAGAACCCAGTTCTGTCCGGTCGACTGGCCAAGTAACACCGGTCGATCGGTTTCACAGTGCCATGCCCGACCAGAATGGGTGTTGGCACCGGTCGACCGACCCTATATAACCGGTCGACCAGTTTTTCTCTGCTATGCCCAAAACAGAATGGTGTCGGCATCGGTCGACTGCCCCAATGAAATCGGTTGACCGAAAATTCTCTGCTACGCGGTCGAGCTTCACGAAATGCTTCTGAAACCTATCTTTTGGAGATCCATTTAGGGCCAAACTTGACCCTAATACCCCTAGGGCATTCATACATATGTTAGACACATTTTGAGGGGGTTTTATGATGGGTATATAGGTCTTTTCATGCTTCTCTTATTGGCCTATATAGGAGTTACGAATTTGGGAGATTGGAACCCTAAGTGAGCTAATGTTTTCTATCTTGTAGGTCAAGGAAGAAGGAAAGAAAAGAAAGGAGTGGAGCTGAAGAAATCTGAGGATATCATCTACATTCGGGAGGCTTTTGTAATCGTGATAGAAGAGAAAGTGGAGCGGATCGAAGAGAGGATCGCGGTGATGTTCATATCGGCAACATCCGGCTTTCCACCGACCCGGGCTTCAAAGAATATTGTTCTCCGGCCATTGAGAACAAAGGGGGATTATTTCTTCATCCATTATCCATGTGTTTTGTGATGTTCTTCATGTTTTATACTTTGGTCTAGGCATGTATTGAGAGTATATGTTTATTTCCGAACATAGAGATATTCGTGTGTGTGACCGTTTGTGTATATGGTCATGGTTGATCGCCTGCGTGCGGTCGTGTGTGCCGTTGTGCTGCGGTTGTTGCAGCGTGTGTATATGTGTGTTGTGATCCAGTCGCCGGATCGTGTGTGTGTGTGTTGGGGCGTGTCCTTGTGTGTTGTTGGACCGTCATCTCCGTTTGGGGATTTATCCCCAAGTGAAGTCTCACCGGTTTTGGTGAGGGGTGGACGTAGGGATCCCGTCGTGATCCGGAACCCCCTTAAAAATCCTGTGTCGTGTGGTTTACTTTGTGGGATTGGGTGGTATACATGATATATCCGTTTGTGTGATTGTATGTGAACGGTAAGTTTGAGAGAATTTAGTTAACTTGTTTAGCTTAAATTCCTCAACCGTATTAATCTCTTAAATTCCGCTGTGAGGTCGGTTGAGATTTTAATTGGACATATTTTTAGTACAAGGTTCTATTCACCCCCCTTTAGAACCGTGTTCTTGCACTACGGGACCCAACAACCTTGCCGACCTGCCGCATTCGCTGCGCCTGCCATCGCGGGCCGAGTTCGCTGACCACGCCCTCGCCCGCGTGAGAAGGCCACCTGCGTGCATTGACAACACTAGAGTGCCAACCGCCCGCCATGCCGATGCCCGCCAGCTGCACGAGTGAGCCTCCTGCGTTGACTGCCATGGCCGACGAAGCCGCATGAAGCCCGCGAGAACCACCCCGCCTGCCTGCCTCAGCATCATCGCCCGTGCTACGTGGCTTGCCCACGTTGCCAGCGCCTTCATGCATTATATATATATATATATATATATATATATATATATATATATATATAATGTGAATATATATATCTATTGAATAACTAATTATTATTATTATTCTCTTTTTTCTTTTTTTTCTTGTTATTTTCATCCTTAACAGACTTTGGCCCATTATTATGTAAACTTATCTTTCTTGCCATCGTCCTCTTCGTGCCTATAAAATAAGTAAATTTATTTATTAAAATTTACTTAATTTTTAAACTAAATATTTTGATCTAGATTAAAATTAATTGTGATAAGTGCATATTTATTAATATTAAAGCTCATAAAAATGTTTATATCATAAATTAACATGTCAAAACACACACTTATCAGCTAATTATCCGACTTACCATTTACCTCATCGTGGGTATATTTAGGTTTTTTTTATATAAAACTTTTTATTTCAAAATGTCCTTAAAGAAACTGAAATAGTTATAATGCCCACATGATTTCCTTAAAATCATTATATAAGTTGGTTATTAGCCTATATCTCATATAATGGCCCACAAAAATCAATCAAATCCATGGGAATTTTCAGATCTATAAACCCAATAAGAATCCGAACATCGCGGGTCTTACAGACCCTCCCCCCTAATAAAAATTTCATCTTCGAAATTTCAAGGAAACATTAGGAAAGAATAGGAGAGACATACCTATTCAAATAGGTACAAGAACTGTTGGCACATATCATCCTCACGTTCCCAAGTAGCTTTATTGCCGGAGTAGCATTGCCACACCACTTTCACTAGAGGGATAACCTTGATCCTCAGCCACTACTCGCGATGATCCACTATCCGAATCGAATACTCTGGCAAAGGCAAATATGCCATCACTTTAGGCCACACAGAATCATCTAAAATATGCGACTCATCTGGCACATATTTTCTCAACATAGAAACATGAAACATATCGTGGATCACTCCCATCGTCGATGGCAGGTGCAGGCGATAACCCACTTGGCCCACACGCTCCAGAATTGGAAATGGACCAATGTACTGGGGACTGAGCTTTCCACGCTTACGAAACCTCATCACACCTTTCATCGGAGATATTCTCACAAATACAAAATCTTCTGGCTCAAACTGCAATTGTCTTCTGCGCCGATACGCATTACTTTTTTGTCGACTTTGAGCTATCAACAATCTATGCCTGATCATACGAACCACCTCTACACAATGTTGCACCAAATCTAGTCCTATTAAAAGCCGCTCATCGACCTCAAACTACTTCAACGGCGTACGACAAGGCCGACCATATAAGGCTTCATACGGTGCCATACTAATGTTGGAATGAAAACTATTATTATAAGCAAATTCTACCAGCGGCAAATGCTGGCTCCACGAACCCTGCGAATCTAGACAACATGATCTCAACATATCTTCTAACATCTGAATGGTCCTTTCAGACTGGCCATCAGACTGAGGATGATAAGCTGAGCTAAATGCCAATTCCATGCCCAAAGCCTTTTGAAAACCCAGAAGCCATAAGTAAAGCGTGGGTCACGATCTGATACAATAGACATTGGAATTCCATGTAATGGTACAATTTTCTTAACATAAAGCCTGGACAATCTTTGAACATTCCATTTCACCTTAATCGGCAACATTCTAGTTGTCTTAGTCAAATGATCAACCAACAGCCAAATGCCATCATAGCCTTCAGGGGTTCGAGGCAAACCAACAACAAAATATATAGTCACATGACCCCATTTCCACATTGGAATTTTCAAAGGTTGAAGCATACCTCCGGGTCTCTGATGTTCAGCTTTCACCTGTTGTCATGTCAAGCATCTGGCCATGAAGTCTGCCACATCCCTTTTCATGCCTGGCCATAAGAATTGCCTTTTCACATTATTGTACATCTTCGTGGTTCCAGGGTGAACAATATAGCGGGATCCATGTGCTTCATGCAAGATAGCATTCCTCAAACAATCTTCAGCTGGAACATAGATTCAGCCCTTGAATTTCACCACTGCATCATCACATAACTCCACACCTGGCATAGTCACAATACGAGACAACTTAGAATCTACCTATTGTGCTTCCCTGATATGTCGATAAATAGCTGGAGTCATCACCATACTAGCAAGAACAGCTGTCATCGGGTCTCGAGTAATCTTTAATCTGAAAGTCTCACTTGGGATTTGCTCCCATGGCTTCCACTCTCGCATCATCAAGTGATTGATCTGCACCTTTCAGCTCAGTGCATCAGCCACCACATTCATCTTGCCAGGTTGATAAGACAGAGTAAAGTCATAGTCCTTCATGTACTCCATCCGCCTACGCTGATGAAGATTCAAGTCCTCCTTGGAAAAGACATATTTCAAGCTTTGATGATCCATAAAGATCTCAAATTTCTCACCATATAAATAATGCCTCCATATTTTCAACGCAAAGATCACTGTCGCCAGCTCCAAATCATGAGTAGGGTAATTTTTTTCATGCTGCTTCAATTGTCAAGTTGCATATGCTACAACTTTGCCATGCTGCATAAGCACTGCACCCAGGCCCACTCGAGATTGATGCGGGACGGGAGGCGAACCTAGGACTCTAGTTCGCAGATGTCCCTAAGCGAGGGAAACGCGTGGATCTGCGCAGTTGAGAAACCAGCAATGAGTCTTGGTTATCCGCTTTTCTGCGTGCTCGGATCGAGTCACGGGACGGGTTCCACTCACTCACTCTCTCTCGCAGCGGTGATAAAAATTTGACGAGCTAGTTATCCTATCACTCTAGCAGTGGCATATGAAAATATACGAGATAAGCAAAATGCCAAATAAGGAGGGTGGCGAGTGTACCTCCACGCTCCGGGCGTGGGGAAAACGACCCCGGCCAAGACTGTAACTCCTGATACAGTAAATGTAATTAATTACAGAAGTGAATTTCTATGCCCACTCCACGCAGGGAGGTAAAGGGCTACACGTGGGACCCGGGAGTAGCAAACTCGGGTTGACGGGCAGCAAGTCGGAAGATTCTCTAGCTGGAGATGGGCTGTTGGTCCGGCTCGGTTCTGCGGGTCCCGGGGGATAGCAGGCGGGGCTGGCTGCTGGGGACGGTGGTGCCCGAGCATCTCCTTGCTGCGGGGGCTGGCTGGGACGCTGTAGGGGGGTTTTCGATCGATCTCCGGGAGCGGCGATCGCCAAAGCTATCCCGGCCTATTTTTTGCTGGAATTACCCGGTGACTGCTTTACTGGCCTGTTCTCGGATCAGAAATGTGCGCCTCCACGAAAAGAATTCTTGCGCCCAGATCCGGTGTCGGATCTAGGCAAAATTGGTACCGTTGGAAACTAGACTTGAAGGGCTACAACATATATTAGTTCCAGGTCCATCCAGTAGACGGATTAGAATTGAAATCCACTGTTCCCACGGTTTTTTTGCTGGCTCGGAATACAGACAATCAGGACAGAACATGATCTGCCTGAGACTGAATTTTAACCACAATACAAATGGTGGATCTAGACTCTGGGAAAATTATGGGTGGAAGAGGGGATGTAAGGAACATGTATGATTGTTTTGGGAATTTTTGGAGATGGCTAAGGGGGCGGGAAAAATACAACAACAAGACATTATCCCGTAGATTTGTTGATGGGCAGACTCTTAGGGGTGGAACTAAAATACTGGTAAAAATATCAAACGGTGGCGGATTGACACAAAATTTAAATGGGGAATGGCTAACAAGGAGGGTGATGATCTATCAAAATTTGAAGATCATCAAATAACTGGATTTGGTGTACCAACCTTTTCTGTCAGCTTCTGTCCTGGATCTCAGAATCCTGGATAACAGGGTAAAAAAATGGTTGTGACGGCTCGACGGCGGCACGAACGGAGGCGGCAGCGGTGGTGGCTGGAAGTCGCATCCAGAAGAGGTGATAGAACTTAGAATCCACCAAGTTTATGGCTTCACACCATAGAATTTACAACAGTCCAGCTATAAGGGGGAGAGCGGGAGAGAGGGGGCGCCTAAGGCTTCTTGTGCACAAATGCAATTTTCTCTTCTCATTAATTCCATGAAATGGGAAAATACAAGGGTTATATAGAAATGGAAAAAAGACCTAGACTACCATATCATCTAGGGTTAGGGAGGGGTAAACACGGGATTGGATAATTAATCCCCATGTGGTCAAATGACCATAAATATAAAATTACAACATGCATTAAACAACAATATAAGGGGGGCGCCCCTTTGAAAAGGGGGTCATCAATTTTGAATTTTCTTCCATTTTGTCCCCTTGGTCAAGTCCAATCTTGGACTTTGAACCAGCCCCACATGGCCTATGATCCTAGGTGGACCAATGGGAAAGAGGGTGGGGGTCCCTACTGGACCTACTAGCATTTTGCATAGAAACCCAAAGATTCCTAAAGACTAACAAATTGGCTTATAATGTCTTACAATTGCAACCCAATTAACCCAAGGATATAAATTCAAACAAAAGGATACAAATACAAAAATAAAATGTTAGTGCTCGGTGTTGATTCCGATCAATTCTCCCCGGGTGAAAAGAACTCAACCCCGTCGAGTAAGGGGTGCGGCTGCTCGTATGGCTCCTGCGGATCTGTCACCGTCCAGGTAGCGCGGAGTACACTCCACTCCAAGTAATCGTCACCTGCTCATCCCGTATATATTCGATATGCACATGCTACTGTGGGAATGAGGCTAGTGGTGGACACTCCGGGGTGGGGTCTCTCTCAAAGGAAGGAGATGGCTCAATGACTCAATAGGAATCACCGCTGAGTGACTAGATCCGAGATATTGAGGTAGAGTCGATCCCATATTCTGGCAAGTCTACAACGTACGCATTAGACCCGACTTACCTCACACTCGAAAGGGACTGACAATCCGAGCTGACATGGGACCGACTATGCGACTTCTAATATGCTCGACACATGTATGTATAGACTCTTGACAAACTGGACAAATAAAGAAAACACGGACTCACACATGACACTAAACAAACCTACTATTAGACTGACCCATACATATGCAATGGTGGACCAGGACATCCAAATGTGTGCCATGCATACACAAGACGCAACCAAATGTCGGTAGAATCATGGACTCCTAGATATCCCAAAGTGCACCACTCATGCACGGACGGACCTTTGGACTTGGGTATCGGATGGCCAGGAGAACCAAAATCACTCTCTTCATCACCCCTATAAGTATGTATCTCTCGCCAATGAACGGGCTTAGATGGTCCGGCCCGTGGAGAAGGGGTGTGATAGTGGACTCCCTTGAAAAAGTGGAGTAGATGTGATGGGTCAAGGGGTGGTGGAATGGTGGTGGTGGGTCACGAGGCTCACTAAGGAAGGGGTCGAAGGGATCAAAGAATGTGTGACCCCTCGCTATGGGTTCCCATAGGTCACGGTCCCATGTTTGGAATTCTTGAAGGTGTAGGTGGTCACCTTCATCCATTATGGTAAGAGGGACGGTGATCTCATGGAGTAGATATGGGTCCTCCCTCAGGACGGCAACACTGTAAGAGGGGGCAAAGTCAAGCTCATCGGGAACGAGGAAGAACAATAGGACCTCGGTGGTGATATGACCCAAGATGTACACAGAGGCAATAGACCCCAAAGCCGGGAGCATGAAGCTATGACTATAGGGTTGGTCAGACCCTAAGGCCAACATACATGTCAACTCCCATTGACATTCTAAACTCCTTAGTAGATCCTTCACACTTTCTATGAAGCAAGAGGACTGGAAAGAGGTGTGAAAGGAGTTAATGGGTACTACTGGGAGTGCTGGGTCCATGGATGGGTAGCAAGGCGGTCTAGGGACCAAGCCTATCTTGATCCAACTAAGTAGTGGCTCGGCGATGAATAGCTTTCCCGTTAGAAACATGGGTGGCTCCAAATGAGGTGGCTCCGAATAAAGATCGGAAGGTGAGGGTGGCAAAGGAGCTCTAGGGGAAGGGTTCCCCGGCTGTGGTGGGTGAAGTCGCGGGGCAGGAGCGTCCTGCCTCGGGGGCTCATGTGGCCGTCCAACCGGCTCGACACTATGCTGAGAGGTAGATGCTCGCCGAAGGGCAGCATCAAATATTGACTCGAATGGCTCAACCTCTAGAGCGACCTGATAAGAATGCTCCAGAGTGGTCACATCGTGGGAAAGCAATTCAAACTAGTAGTGAAGCCACAAACCTCTCCGGAACTGAAATGCGGTCGTGGTGCTCTTCTCTCCAACTCCATATCCCAACCGATACTCATCAAAGTCTCGAATGTACGAAGATACGGACTCGTTGCCTTGGACGGGTCTGATCGGGGTACATGGGTTGGCCATAGTTGAACATAAGTGGGCATGCAAGAGACTCTTTTTCTCTCTCTTTTTTTGTTTTTATACAAAACTAATGCACTAATGCAAGCACCTAGACACGACTCTAAATGGTGAAAAAGGGTAAAATGCGGACTCGAATACAAACCTAGACTCAACCCATATCTGATACATGGTGGGGGTTTGATCCGAAGATCGCACTCACGCAAGTGTGCTACCTTCCCGATAGGCGTAAACTATCATTCCGAGAACACCTTTTGATATACCGGGTATAGGAATGCAAATGCAAACTTTAGACCGACTACCCTTGGACTCGACTTAGCTCTAATACCAATTTGATGCAGGACGGGATACGAACCTAGGACTCTAGCTCGCAGATGTCCCTAAGCGAGGGAAACGTGTGGATCTGCGCGGTTGAGAAATTGACAATGAGTCTCGGGTATCTGCCTTTCCGCGTGCTCTGATCGAGTCACTAGACGGGTTCCACTCACTCACACTCGCAGCGGTGATAAAAATTTTACGAGCTAGTTATCCCTTCACTCTAGCAGCGGCATATGAAAATATACGAGATAAGCAAAATGTCAAATAAGGAGGGTGGCGAGTGTACCTCCACGCTCCGGGCGTGGGGAAGATGACCCCGGCCAAGGCCGTAACTCCTGGTACAGTAAATATAATTAATTACAGAAGTGAATTTCTATGCCCACTCCATGCAGGGAGGTAAAGGGCTACACGTGGAACCCGGGAGTAGCGAACTCGGGTTGACGGGCAGCAAGTCGAAAGGTTCTCGGGCCGGAGATGGGCTGCTGGTCCGGCTCGATTCTGCGGGTCCCGCGGGATAGTAGGCGGGGTCGGCTACTGGGATGGTGGTGCCCAGGCGTCTCCTTGCTGCGGCGGCTGGCTGGGACGCTGCAGGGGGGTTCCCGATCGATCTTCGGGAGCGGCGGTCGCCGAAGCTATCCCGGCATATTTTTTGCTGGAATTACCCGGTGACTGATTTGCTGGCCTGTTCTCAGATTAGAAATGTGCACCTCCACAAAAAGAATTCTTGCGCCCAGATCCAGTGTCAGATCGAGGCGAAATTAGTATCATTGGAAATTAGACTTGAAGGGCTACAACATATATTATTTACAGGTCCATCTAGTAGACGTATTAGAAATGAAAACTATTGTTCCCAATGTTTTTTTTCTGGCTCGGATTACAGACAATCAGGACATAATAGGATCTTCCTGAGACTGAATTTTGACCACAATACAAATGCTGGATCTTGACTTTGGAAAAATTATGGGTGGAAGAGGGGGATGTGAGGAACACGTATGATGTTTTTGGGAATTTTTAGAGATGGCTAAGGGGGCGGGAAAAATACAACAACAAGACACTATCCCGCAGATCTGCTGATGGGCAGACTGTCAGGGGTGGAACTAAAATATTGGTAAAAATATGAAACCGTGGCGGATTGACACGAAATTTAAATTGGGGATGGCTAACAAGAGGGGGATGATCTATCGAAATTTCAAGATCATCAGATAACTGGATTTGACATACCAACATTTTCTTTCAGCTTCTATCCTAGATCTCGGAATCCTGGACAGCAGGGTAAAGAAATGGTTGTGGCGGCTCGACGGCGACACAAACGGAGGCGGCGGCGGCGGTGGCTGGAAGTCGCATCCAGCAGAGGTGATAGAAATTAGAATCCACCAAGTTTGTGTCTTCATACCATAGAATTTATAGCAGTCCAGTTGCAAGGGGGAGAGAGGGAGAGAGGGGGGGCCCAAGGCTTCTTGTGCACAAATGCAATTTTCTCTTCTCATTAATTCCATGAAATGTGAAAATACAAGGGTTATATAGAAATGGAAAAAAGACCTAGACTACCCTCAGATCTAGGGTTAAGGAGGGGTAAATAAGGATAGATAATTAATCCACATGTTGTCAAATGACCGTAAATAAAATATTACAACATGCATTAAACAACTATATAAGGGGGCACCCCTTTGAAAAGGGGGTCATCAATTTTGATTTTTCTTTCATTTTGTCCCCTTGGTCCAAGTCAATCTTGGACTTTGAACCAACCCCACATGGCCCATGATCCTAGGTGGACCAATGGGAAAGAGGTGGGGGTCCCTGCTGGACCTACTGGCATTTTACATAGAAACTCAAAGATTCCTAAAGACTAACAAATTGGCTTATAATGCCTTATAATTGTAACCCAATTAACCCAACGATATAAATGCAAACAAAAGGATATAAATATAAAAATAAAATGTTAGTGCTCGGTGTTGATTCCCATCAGAGAAGCATCCGTACACACAACAAATCTACCCAAGCTAGAAGGCAAGACAAGCATCGGGGAAGTCGTGAGTACCCTATTTAATTCATTAAAACTCTGTTCACATTCCTCAAACCACACAAATGGCACATTTATTCGAGTCAATTTAGTTATCGGTGCAACAATTCGTGCAAAATCCTGAATGAACCTCCTGTAATATCCAGCAATACCTAAGAAGCTTCTAACTTCTATCACAGACCTTGGCCTCTGCCATTGAAGAATGGCCTCAATTTTAGCTGGGTCAACTACAATCCCTTCACCAGAAATCACATGGCCCAAAAAATGAATTTCTTGTAGCCCGAACTCACACTTGCTGAATTTTGCATAGAGTTGATGATCTCGCAAAGTCTGGAATATAGTTCTCAAATGCTGCACATGCTCTTCTTCTGAAGATGAATAAATCAAGATATCATCCACAAGGACCACCACAAACTGGTCCAAGTATGGATGAAACACCCGATGCATCAAATCCATGAAGGCTACTAGTGCATTGGTTAGCCTAAACGGCATAACGAAAAATTCATAATGACCATACCTCGTGCTAAAAGCAGTCTTCTCCACGTCAGATTCCTTGATCCACAATTGATAATAGCCAGATTAGAGATCAATCTGGAAAAAGACATAAGCTGACTAAAGTTGATCAAATAAGTCATCAATCCTGGGCAGGGGATACTTGTTCTGGACTATTGTAATTCTAGATCCTTATACATCACCACACAACCAAGCTCTAAAACCAACTGTAACACCCCAGGAATCCAAATATCGGGAAACCTGATACCGCTTGGACCCTGAGACACCACCCAAGAGCTTATGAGGCTCCAAAGGGTTGGAAGGAGGGAGGTGGGTGTATAAGAATCTACAATTACAAGCACAATTTAATTGAATAACAACATTAAGCAAAAGCAAATTACATTACCAGAGTGTTGTAATTATACATTAGTTCAGAAATACATTAGTAAAAGCCCGTAATTGTACAAAAATAGTACTAGAACAATTGCATGGTGCATACCCTAGTGCAAACCACACTGGCTACTAAGACTGTCCTCCAAAACCATGTGGGAAATCTGGACATGGCTGTGTGTAACTTGAAAAACAAAGGGTGAGTCTCATTTCATTGTCTCAGTAGGGGTCCCATAGATCCCTACCTCACAGCGAAAGTCACAAAAGAAGCAAGTGATCACAATAAATAATGCAATGGCATATAACAATGTCAAGTAAGAAAAGTTGTGCAAGGATATCAATTAAATGAACAATTAAATAGACACAGCTAAATGTGAATGCCACATGAATCACACGCATGTTAAAGCGTACAATTAAACATGAGAATATTTCATTCACCATTAGAGTAAAAATTTTACAATCCAAGTGATAGGAGAAGTGAACCACTAAAAGTAAGACTAGGCATGTCCACGGATGACTTACGCTACGTCTCGGGTGTCACCCACTCGCCTCTAACGCTATAACTGAGACACCGTAACAGCAACCAAAGATAGGGACTAGTCAGGGTCATGCTCGTCAGCGCTGGTCCAACACCCTTGACCACATGTGCACACACAAGCTCAATGTCTTGAGTCAAGTCTCTAGCTAGTTTTCCCCCTAAGTCGGACGCTAACTGCAAGGTAAGGGGGCCCATGAAAAATAGCCTAAAAATTGTATATCGAGACTGCCCCTTCACCTCTGCTAGGTGGGGCGACTCTGAAGGTCATCGGGCTATGACTAGTGCGTCAGTCACATTGGAAAGAGAAACCAACTCTTATGGGGCATAAACGCGCAACACAAGTCACCACGACGTGTTAAAACATGGATGGTACGACCCCAGACACAAGGCCAAATGAAATATGGTTGAATTCTGGACTGGCAACATGTGGCGGCCCTGTCTGGGCCACCACATGCAGGTGGCGGTCTTCCCCCAGACCGCAACCTACCACCGCCAGAGCCTCATGGGAGGCAGTTTCTGATAGGTCCGCCACACCCTTCCATAGGCTAGGTAGCGATCTCATGGAGACCGCCACCTATCCGGATGACCCAAAAATGGGCTACATGGTTTAGAACCCATTCCCACTTGATTAAATAAAGGGGATTACCCAAGAAACACTAGTTACCTACTGTCATACATCATTTCCACACCATGTGGACTCCAAAAACATAAAGAACAGACCATTAAACATGATTAACAACTAGGTTTTAAGGAACCCAACTCATATGCAATTTCTAAGCAGAATAGCTAATCTAGCATGCTTATGACCATCAAAATTGTAGGAAAATGCGAGAGGGCAAGGTAGAATTCCATCCCCCTACCTATAATTGTCAAACTACACTGTTTGGATGTGTTTCCCTGAGCTAAAACCTTCCCCACGCTACAGGATGAGCAACTACCACACGAGCATCCTTCTTTGGCCTCACAACCACTCCACTGTCATCCCGAGCCTGTCGAGAGCTCCTCCTCCCAGCCAATGGCGGCCAGGTGAAGGGGAACCGCCGGAAGAACAAGGGAGAGAGAGGGGTGTTGACACCCGTTTTATGACCAATGAGTCGGGTCATGTCCTTATCTTATTTTATGGTGTCCCAGGTTGTTCACTGATTATTGGGCCATTTTTGGTTATTTTTTGGGCTTATTTTTATGGGTTCTCTCCTTGGTTGGGCCTAGTTCCTTCTATTTTTTTTCGTCATTTGAGCTTATTGGGCCTAGATAAGAGTTAATAAGGATTATTTTATGGATTAACCCAGATATTTATCTACCTTTATCTCTTTTTGCCACGTTTATTAGCTTAGCGGTCTATCACACGACCATTAATGGACGTTGGCGGTCCTTTGCTAGACTGCTAGGCAGACAGAGAGTCTCGTTCGATTTCCTTGGTCTTATCTCTTTAAAATCGCCCGAGCCTCGCGATCTATCGGTAAACCGTTTTCCATGTCTTGCGGTCTATCGCAAGACCGTTAGGTGAGACAAAGAGTCATGCTCTGTCTGCTCTTCCTCCCTCTGTCCGTGGTCGAAATAGAGTCCATGGTTCGGTGCTTTCTCTCTGAGTGTTGATCCTCAGAAGCTTCTGTTTGTTTCTATGGACTCTTGGGAGTATTATCTTCGAGATTTATCTAAGTTCAGCCCTATTTTCGTGCTATTATCCCTCCAACTCGACCTAAGGTTTTGGGAGTCTATAAATAGAACCCTTGACTTCATGACTTGAGGAGGAGATTTTTAGAGTTCACGTCAACGTGCTACTGCCTTCTGGAGTGAGTACCGACTAGGGAGAGCTTGTGTCTGCATCCTAGGGTCATCTGGTCCAGGGAGTAGCCAGTTTCTTTTGAGTTTTTGTTCTTGGACACGGATGGATGCTAAGATCTAAAGGGGGGTGAATAGATCTACCCCTTAAAAACACAAGTAAGGAAATATAGTAGAATTAACAGTTTAGCAGTGGAGCAATCGGATAAAGTAGATCCAACTAGGTGAACTTATGCATTCATCTAAGCAAGAAATAAGCAAACAGAATGAGCACACAAGTAATAGGAGCAAACACACGGAGACACCAGGAGTTTTAGGTGGTTCGGCTTTCACCTACATCCACCCCACACTCAGACTGAGTGTGGATTACTGCTGATTCACAGCTTCAGTCCACTGATCCACAGCTTCAGGGATTGGATCCCTACAAACCGCTGATCCATAGCTTTGGGCATAATATCCCAGACCGCTGAGCCTCACAGCTTGCTACCGCTGAGCTTTACAGCTTGGCTGACCGAGGACTCACCCTCGCACGCTGACTCATAGCTTGACAAAGTTTAGAAAAATGAAAATGAAAGATGAAAAATAGCAATGTAGCTCTCTCAATGAGTAGATTGACTCTGGATTTGATCCACGAGTCAAATATAGAACTAATGCACCGAATCTCTCTCCAATCTAAAGCTCTCGATCCTTTTCTCTCCTTCTAGCTTCTTTTCTCTCACTCTGGCTCTCTTCAGGTTGCTCTCTCTTTTCTCTCTGGCTTCTCGCTATTTTCTTAATCTGCTCGATCATCCTTTTTCTTGATCTTCAGAGGGGCTTATATATGTCTTCTTTCTTCAGGCCTCACGAGCTCACGCATTGGGCGTGTGGAGAACTCATTCTCGCCTTCTGAAGATGACACGCGTCAGGAACAGATTGGTGAGCATATCCTCATTGGGAGAATCTTTTGGACATATCTGCCTCGGATCACGTGCTCAAACATAGGCTTCATGATGCACTTGATTTACCCTACAATTCAGACACAAGTTAGTTAAGAGAAAAGATGCACCGAGTTTGGTTTGGCATAGAATAGGGTACGCACAGACATTCCAAGTAAACACAACATCTATATATATATATATATATATATATATATATATATATGCACAGATGCTTCTAAGCCAATGGCACGACCTATGCTGAGGATTTAAGACAATGCAAGATGTGCACAGACTCTCTTGTACGTTCAACAAGAAAACGTGCACAGACGTTATATGCACGATGAACATGATGCACTGACTGATGCATGCATGGACAAAGGTGCACAGACCTTGGTAAACATATATGCATAGACCTATATCCTCAAAGCACAAAATGCACCGACTTACATACGCTTCCATGCAAAGATGTACAGATAATAGATGTTCACAACAGACTGTGCACCGAGCTTGTTTACCACAAGACTAAACATGCACAGACCATGTACAGACCTTGTTCGGAGACAAATAGAGTGTGCACCGACCTTCGACGGAAGGAACAGTAATATGCACCGATGTTATGTACTGAACAACTAGACGTACACTGAGGTTGTGTGCAATCGATCAAGATATGCACAGACCTTTACATGCAGACAACGAAAGTATGCAAAGAGCTTAAGTTGCTATCAACAAAACATGCACAGACCATATATGCGTTCTACAGAAACATGCACATACCTTATTCATCCAGAATGCAACCTTGCACAGACCTTATGTATACCTTATGATGCAAACGTGCACAGACCTTATTCGTGCATGTACAAAGACATGCACAGAGCCCTGGTTGTGTACGATGCAAAACATGCACCGACTATGTTTTGCCTAACAAAAGATATGCACAGACCTTAAGTGCAGAAAAATAAAATGTGCACCGACGTTGTGTACCAGACAACGTAGTATGCACAGACTCTATATGCATTAGGCAAAAACAATGCGCAGACATTATCAACTTGATCAACGAAAGATGCACAGAGTCTGTACTCGAGAGACAAACTATGCACAGACATATTTTATGTGAAATGCATGTGTAATGATTTATGACATGCTAGCATTCCTTAGACTCAAGATTTGTCAAAATCAAAGAGCAGAAAAGTAAAAGGAATTATTGCCTGTCATGTTGTCAATCATGTTTGCCAATCATCAAAACAAGGTAGGAGACTAATGCGTAGAATTCTATGGTCCAAACACATATGAGATCATACAAACATGAGTCATAGTATTTGTCATCATCAAAGCACAATATCCAACATTCTCCCCCTTTTTGATGATGGCAACACATTTATATTTTGAAGAACGCATTTTAGATTTTGATGACAACCATGTTTGTATTAAAAAATACTGCACGATGCAAAAAAAAGTGCTTATGCAGATGCATGCAAAATAAATGCACATGCTCTCCCCCTCTATTGCCCTTTATGCATAACTCTTGCACTCACTATAGCAACATCAAAATCAACTCATCAAAACAACTCATCAGAATCAACTTAACAGGCCAAAATCACTCCCCCTTTGCCATTAGCAGAAAGGATGGGGAAGGAAAGTACTGAGATAAGTACTACAGTGAAGACAAAATCTGATGTGACAAACTATTTAGGCTTTTCAGTAATCAAGCAAGTAAAGCACAGATTATTCTAGTATAAGAATGCAGATAGTGCATTCCTGAACTTATGTGGTTTAAAAGTTATGAAGATAAGAGACTAGCTACTTTACTCTGTGAGATGCAGTCTAAGGAGACTTTTAATAGTAAAGAACCAGGAGTGCATAGGGCATGACAACTTTTGTCTTATGAAATCTTGTTTATTTAAATTTGAAGGCATCATCAGGATTACCCGAAACTTGTATTGAGATTAAACAAACTCTACAATTCTGATATAATCTTTAGGGATAGTTTCATATATTTCTTCTCTTTATTACTTTAGAACAGTCAAGTAGAATCTTACCTTTTTACATAGGAGTACACATTTTTCAGATGCCAGTACCCCTAGTTACTCAGCAAGATCCACTATTCTGTCTCAGGTATAATTTCCACCTTTTTTGCATAAGGGTACACATTTATCAGATGCTAGTACCCCTAGTTACTCAGTGAAATTATCATTTTAATTATTTTAACAAGGATAATTTGAAGCACTTCATGACATAAGTTTTTCTCCATTTCATTGATGAAGAACCCGGTTTCTTAGTGCATTCAATCATTGCTTTGCCGTTAGAGTATTTGATTTATTATTTTGATGCATATGTCCATTTGATTTCAGAAGGTGGTGTTTAAGAACAATACATGTTTTCAGGTTATCTTAACCAATTCAGCCTGAGTTTAGATAGGGTCAGATTCTGAAAGACTCAATTAAAAATGACATGCACAAAATGGTTAAGAACTATTAACAGGCATTCCATAGACTTTCTTCATTGAGTTTAGTCTTTAGTCTCTGACGACCATTAAGTTTAAACCAATAATTCATTCAGGGTTCATTACTACTTCTTATTAGAGAAGCTATCTGATTTTCAGCAGCTTGGATTAAAGAACATGTCTATCAGTTTGTCATTTGATCAGACTAGGCACATGATTTCAAGAGATGTTCAGGTACTGAGGCCAAGGATAAGATAGATCAGATAGATGGATAGTGTATCTGACAAAATGAGTTTTTAATGAAGTTAACACTGAAGGTCGACATTATTTGACACTGATCAGTTTGACTCTTACAGAGTTATTCTGAGCTCCCCCTATCAAAATGTTTGAAATAGAACAAGATGCATGGGATGGAATTGTAGGAATTACAAGAAGCAGCTCACACTCCCCCTCAATGTATACAATGACAACCAAGTTCAAAGTTTAGAAGTAAATATGATCAATTTGTTCATGTTGAAAATTTGCAAAGACCAAGTTCTCTTCTTAGAAATTTAAATCTTTCATTACTAAGAGGTTTTATGAAAATATCAGCAATTTGTCTTTTAGAATTTATGAATTCAAGCTCAATTTCCTTTTTACTGACTTCATCTCTAAGAAAGTGATGTTTGATTTCAATGTGTTTTGTCCTAGAGTGGTGAACTGGATTTTTGGTTAAAGAAATAGCACTAGTGTTATCACAGAAGATTGTGATACAACCGAGGTTGATAAGATAGTCCATTAACTGGTGTTTTATCAAGAGGACTTGGGCAGCACAGTTTCCTACAACCACATACTCTGCCTTGGCAGTGGATAAGGCTATAGTATGATGTTTCTTGGATGCCCAAGACACTAAACATCCACCAAGAAATTGACAATATCCATCAGTACTCTTCCTATCTATCCTACACCCAGCATAGTCTGCATCAGTGTAAGCTACAAGATCTAGCTCACACTTAGCCGGATACCATAGGCCTAGGTCTAGGGTGCCAGACAGATACCTAAAAATCCGTTTCACAGCTATTAAATGAGATTCCTTAGGACATGCTTGAAATCTAGCGCACAAATATACTGAAAATTGAATATCAGAACAAGATGTAGTAAGGTAGAGCAAGGATCCGATCATACCTCTGTAAAGCTTGGGATCTACCATTTTATCAGCCGGATCAGAATCAAGATTGGTAGATGTCCCCATTGGTGCAGTTATAGCTTTAAGATTTTCCATCTTGAATTACTTCAATAAGTCATGTTTAATCGGATAGAAATAGAGCAAAAGTTTTTTTAAGAGTGATTCATTCACCCCCCCTCTAAATCCGGTTAGCACCATCTGTATCTGTGAGATCCTTACATAAAACATGTTTGCACTTTCATACTGTAACAAGTCATTTCATCAAAAAGGTTGCATGCATTACAAAGTCTATGCATATTTGCTCACATGCACTAATAAGGTCAGTGCATGTTACTATAGAGCACATGAAAGTTGATGCTAGATAGACTTTGCACATATCTAGCCATACTGAGGTCGACGTTAGTAGATAAGGTCAAAGCTAGTATGCATTCTTATGCACACTAGGGTCGGTGCTTGTTCTACTGAGGTCGACGTTAGTAGGCACTAAGGTCGGTGCAGGTCTAAAATTGTGCATGATAAGGTCGGTGCATCTCTTGAGTCATGCCGTATGGAGTCCGTGCACATTATTGTTCATTCAGTAAACGGTCCATGCACATTTGCTTGATCTGCTTACCACAATCGGTGCATGCATTGTCTCACGCATGTTAGGGGTAGTGCATGTTCTGCATCGCACACGACCCAAGTCGGTGCTAGTTGGCCAAGTGCACAACAAGGTCCATGCATATCACTGTTCATGTGCATATAGATCAGTGCATGAAGCATGTAATGTCTATGAGAGTAGCATTACATGTAGTTTCCAGTTATACATAAGGTCGGTGTAGGTTCCTGTGGAATTGCACGCATAGCCTATGAACATATATCACTAAGGTCGGTGCTAGTATCATTAATGTCGGTGCTAGTGACCAATATGGTCTGTGCAGGTTTTACCGTGCTCACGTTAAGGTCTGTGCATGTTTAGCATAAGGTTCAAGCATATTTTCATAACATGTGTAGTAAGGTCTGTGCATATACTATAGCAGTCGATGCACATATGGCATTTTGCACACTGAGGTCAGTGCACACACTGTAGCAAGTCGGTGCACACTTTCTAGCCTAAGCACATGCATACTAGGCATGGTCTAAGCATCTGTCTCATGCAAGTCTGCACATGCATTGTCTATTGTTGTTGAAGTCTGTGCATGTTTGTAAAGGGCATATAAAGTCAGTGCAGGTTTACACTTAGTTATTATAAGGTCTATGCACACTCATGCATAATGTCAATCCAAGTCCGAGCACGTTTCAAATCTTAGCACATACTAGGTCCGAGCACATTTCAAGTCTTAGCACATACCAGGTCCGAGCACATATATGTTCGAGCACTGAGCATTTATCAAGGTCTGAGCATACACACGGTTGGTGCATGTCTTTGGCTAAGGCCTATACACGGTCGGTGCTGGTTTTGTCTAAGGCATACTAAGGTCAGTGCATACTTGTCTTCGTCATTTATAAAGTCTAAGTCTATCTGCCTTGTGCCCATACAAGATCGATGCACACTTAGCATATATGCACTCAGTATTACTGAAAGGTGTTTGATGAAATTCCTCTCACTTTACTGACATGGACTTAACTGAGAAAAGGCCCAGGCAACCAGGATCGAACGTCTGCTCGTGAGACTTAAGTGAAGCACATGTTCCCAGAATGCTGGAAGTTGGCATGTGATCCAAGACAATGAGCGAGCTAGTGATCCTGCCACATGGAAAGTAAAAGCCCAGCGATGATGACACGTGGAAAGGTCTAAATCAGATCTGCTTGGCGAATTGGGCGGGAAATGTGGTAGTCATGCGCCTATCTCCTGGAGCATATAAAGAGGGGGCAGATCATCCAATTCATTAAGAGAGAGAGGCTACGAGGAGAGCAGAAGAGAGGAGTAAGGAAGAAAAAGAGAGGAAGGGCAGACAGATAGATATAGCGAGCAGCAGAAGCGAGCAGAGGAAAAAAGCTGAACCAGACAGAGAGTGAAAATAGGAGAGAGATAGCCTGAGAGAGATATGATATACGAAGAAGAGAATTTAGAGAGCAGCAGGAATAGGAAGAAAGAAAGAGAAAGCAATCGGTGCAGAAAGAGGAACAAGAAGAGAGTTCAGAAGTGTGAGCAGCAGAGAGCTAGTAGAAAATAGAGAAAGAAAAAGAATCAGAGAAAGGTTTGAGTGAAGAGATCAGTGAGAAAAGAAGAGAGTTGTAAAAGTATAGAAGGAAGAATATGAAGAGGGTTCCTGATCGAAGGATACCCAACAAGTATTGTCTGTGGCCTCTAGATCAGATCTATGCCACATTGCTCCTGCGTGAGCTATATCTTTAGTTTTCATTTCCAGCTTTCTGTTGCTGTGTCTTGTTTTCATTTTCATGCACAATGTAAGACCTGAACCGTCCTTAGTGCCTACTAATGTCGACCTCAGTAGAACAAGCACCAACCCCAGTGTGCATAAGAAATGCATGCTAGCTTTGACCTTATCTACTAACGTCGACCTCAGTATGGCTAGATATGTGCAAAGTCTATCTAGCATCTACTTTCATGTGCTCTACAGTAACATGCACTGACCTTATTAGTGCATGTGAGCAAATTTGCATAGACTTTGTAATGCATGCAACCTTTTTGATGAAATGACTTGTTACAATATGAAAGTGCAGACATGTTTTATGTAAGGATCTGACAGATAAAGATTCATCAAAATACCCAATATTACCATGGTCAAAATAAAGTCTCAATGTCAACTCTACAGTCAACCATATCAACTCTACTATTGCCGATCATTCAAAACACATTCAACACACAATAGTATACACACTGATGATCAACTCCAGAGGAGACCCAACATTCTCCCCCTTTTTGATGATGGCAACACCCAAAAGTATGATGTATTTTGATGACACTTTAAACTTTGTCAAATGTAATGCAGCAGACGAATGCACACCCTTAATCAAAATTTCCTTTTTCTCTCCCCCTTTGACATCAACAAACAAGGGATGAGGTCTACAGCAGACCAGTATGAATTCTAGAATTTTTCTTCCCCCTTTGAAAAGCAATAGAGATAATAACCCTACTCCCCCTGAAGAAATTAAGTATGTCAGAAATTTTAGAAAGGATAACATGGATATCAACCAGATTATCAGAAACCATTAAAATCAGACGGTTTCTCCCCCTTTGACAACAGCAAAAAGGAGGAAATATGAAGGATGCTGACATGATCTCCCCCTTTATGAATTAGTATGCAATATTATTCACTGACAAGAAAACAACCCCTGAACAGATGCTTCTTTATATCTTTAGAGCAGATGGAGTATAATTAAATGAATGAGTAGTGAACCACAGGGACATTTAGAGTGGACAGTCAAGACAGATTGATTTCAATGATTGGACAAAGGTTGGATAGTCAAGACATATTGAGATCAAATGAGAGCAATAAGAATTAAGCACATTCTGAAAGTCTTAAGAATAGTGAGAGTTAAACACATTCAACAAGATTTTCAAAGAGTATACTAATTTCATAAATCCAAATATAGGAAATTTTTAGAGTCTCCCATTATAAAGGTTTATGAATGAACTTTATTTGACTGCATGGTTTAAAGATGATATATACATGGTTTGACAATAAAGTTATGTACTCATATCTGAAATCAAGATTTAATAAAAATGAACTAAAAACTCATATTAACATCTTGATTAACATCCTTTCATCTTACTCAATCAATTTCAGTGACTTCTTTAGGAATTACACTCATAAGTATTGAGGTTAAACAATCATGAAACCATTTGATTTTATCAAGGGTTATAGCAATTTATCCTTAGCATTCTTTTTCAAAATTTTCATTTAATCAAGTGGATAACTTTTGCTATTAAATCTTACGAGCAATCTAGTTCAGTACACACCCTGTAACTAAAGGATATACGTTGTTTAGACGCCAATATCTCTAAGTACTTAGTATGACTAACAATCATGCTTTAAAATTAAACAGAGTTAACTTTTCACCTCATGACATACCTTTTCTCATTTCTTTGATGAGTAAGGTATGTTTCTTATTGTATAAGCCATTGCTCTGCCTATTTTTCAATGATTTTAAGCAGAGTTAGCCAAGACACCTCATGACACAGTCCTTTCGACATGTGTTTCTCAGTGACCAAAGTCATTGCTCTTGCAAGATTTATCATATTTGACCCTTGGATATTTTTAGAAGGTTCAAATGTTTAAAGACAATACATATTTCATGTATTTCAGCCAAATAAAGTCATGATTTCAAAATTTTCAGATTTTAGAAGATTTGACAAGTCTTAACATGAACCAGTTGGTTAAAGTTTTTTAAAGTTGATTCAGATATTTTCAAGGCATTTATGACCAACCTAACTGAATACACTATATTTAAACAAATTTGATCTTTCAGACATCAATAAATCTGTATAATAGAAGATTCTTTATTGAATTGATTTTTCAGATTTATGAGTAAGGTATATAGCTTGAAGTCTTCCTGAAATTCAAATAGTTCAAAAACAATAATAGGAATAGCAAAAATTCCAAACACATGACCAGAGATTTCAAGACATGTCGTATGGAGAATAGGAAACTGAATTTCAAGTCTGTTAGGAAATTTCATGAAACAATCAATAGTTTTCAGCAGTAGCCAATGAAAATTGATACCAATTGTTCAACAAAGCAATTGAATATGGAATCAGTGATCTGTCAGCAATGCAGATGTTTAATGTTTGCCAAAGATCAATATTCAATGAGTTTAGTGATTTAAAATCAGTGACATACCAGCTTGAGACAGACTTGACATAAATGTCTGCAAAGAAAATTGGATTTCAAGGTGAGCTGGTAAATAGAATCAAAACTAAGGACAATACTTGGCGGAGATTGGATCAAGGATCTACTCACGCAAGAATTAACCTTCCAGATAGGCCTGACCTATCTTTCAAGCTAAATCTTTTTATATACTATCTAGTTGATACAAGATAACACAGAATTGTTTCAAATTAGTCTCCCCTTCAGTAAGTCTAGGAGTAGTGATCTCAAAGAATTATAGTTGAATTGTCAATTGTTTAATAGACTTGAGATCAGATGAAGGCAAGAGAGACTAACTGATACCAATGTTTGAAAGAAATTGCTAGAAGAGCAAAGATAATCAATATGGCCATGAATAGCCAAATAGTTTGGTAATTTTTGATGCTCCCCCTCAGCAAATGCAACTAAGTAGCTTTATGAATGATGAGAGAGATTAGCAGATAATCAATTTGTTCAGGCTTGCAGTGTTTGGAAAGAGTAATCATTCAGAGTTCAGCAAATGTGAATTAAACTTAAGAAACAAACCATCAGTTATTTAGATGAGACCTCTGAGCATTGGTTGACCAGAATGGGAAATGTTGGTCGACCGAACTGCACAGAGATGGAATGAAAATGTTCTATTGTAATTGAGCAATCACTCTATCTTTTTGGTATTTTTAATAATGATGATATGCAATGAACTATGTATCCATATGCATTGACTATTTCTTACAGAATGCATTAATCCACCATACATGAATTGTAAAAATTTGTTTGACAGACTCCCCCTTACTTTATGCAATATGTGCAGTGAAGGTTAAGCATGGTGTCTTTGCATTATGACAAATATCAAACAAATGCAATTGACAAATGTATGTATCACATTCAGACAATTCTGATTTTCAATGAAAGATATCCAATTCTTTTTCATTCTCACCTATGCACAAATATACAGACTCTTGCTCACGAGTTTCTAAATTTTTTATGTGCACATTTGACTCATGGTACTAGGTGGAGAACTTGGTCCAGAGACCATCTCACACACGGTTAGAACTTCTAGACAGACTTAATCTGACCTTCAGTGTCAAAACATTTGATATACCATGAAATCATGCATGAAAATTCATAACAGTTGCAAAATATGCAAGACAATTCAATTGAATGTGCATATGTGAAAATGTATGCAGACATGAAATTTCATGCATTAAAATTTATTTCATCTCCCTCTAACACATGCAACCAGTTGGAGCACAGTTAAAACATAAATGCATGCAGATTGGAAATAAATTCAGCATATCTTCAATGAATATGTGCACACACATTTCAGAGCTCATGTAGATTAATGTGACTAATAAAACATATAATTATCTTGCATGCATGACACTTTTGACTGAACAGATTTAATCATTATATGCAGTTAGAGCAGATTTCTATGAAATTCAACTGAACAAATATGAAAAATGCAGATACTACCTGAAAAGTACTAGAATGGGGTTTTACCAACTTGGGTGCCTCGGTTTATTACCCTTTTATTCATCAGCTTCCAAGACACTCCTGCAAAACACAGAACCTCATTTTGTATATTGAGGTACCCAAGAATTCTTGGGTTCTCCATGGTCAGTAGCACCTCTAAATGGTGCCCTCCACAGTTTTTGAGCATAAGAATTATCAAATTTCATCATGAAACAGTCAGACATAGAATGTCCAAACTAACCACAATAATGGCATGATGCAGCAATTTTAGAATTTTCTCTATGCACATTACTGTAATCATGAAATATATGAGCATTTTCATGAAAATTTCTATTTACAAAATGAGCATTCTATTTACTGAACCCAGCCATCCAACAATTAGTAATTCTGTGGCCTGGATTTCCACATTCAAAGCATCTGATATGCTTTCCCTTAGAGACAGAAGTAATTCCATTAAAAACACTTTTATTAGCAGGAAAGTTGACATATTTAGAATTGAATTGCTTTCCATGAGTCTGCTAACATTGAGCAGCAATATGGCCTAATTTTTCACAATTAAAGCAATGAGCATTCTCATTCAGGTATGCATGATTTTTAGCATGAAATTTTTTAGCATTCAGATCATCCTGTTTCTTTAGTCTACAATCATGCATAAGATGACCAATTCTGTGACAGTAGAAACACTGAATCCTTTTATTCTGAACAGAAGATGGTTTCTTAACCTGAGCATTCCTAGCATGAAATCTATTAGTTTTCAGATCATCCTTCTTCATCACAAAATAATCAGTCATCTCATGACCCACTTTTCCACAATAAAAGTATTTAACATACTTTCCTTCAATATAGAGTGTCTTGGCATGAGATTTTTTAGCATGCAATTTATTTCTCTTCATTTTAAAATTTTTCTTTTTCTGATTTTTATTCTATTTTGTTTTCTGAGCAACAAGTTATTTTGGGGATTGACTTGAATACCAGCTACATTAGAGCTTTACACAAAGGTGGTGTATAGCTGATTTCTAATCACTCCCTTAAATTCAAAACTACAACTGATCCCGTTTCTTGAATTATCATCCTTATCTTCCATGACAACTTTTATTTTTCCTTTATTTTTAACAAATTTGGATGGTGAGTTTTTCAGATCATGAATTTTATTTTCTAGGGAAACAATTTGTAATTTATAACTGGCAATATCCTATTCACTGCAATTAACACATTCACTTAGCACTTTGTTTACAGTTTTATATTTTTCAAGTTCTTGTTCCAGATTGCTCAGTTTTTCATATTCTTCTTTGCAAGTAGTTTTTCCCTTTTCTAATGCAAGAAGTCTTTCAGATATAGCAGTGTTCAATTGCTTCAGTTGTTCATTTTCTTTTACAATTTGTTCATTCTAAACTAGTTCATTGAGTAGGATTTGATCATCTCCTAATGATTTCAGTTTATTCTCTAGTTCAGAAATCTTAACAGCAAGTTCATTGTTTTCCTTTTTCAGCAAGGAAAATTTTTCTTTATGCTTGACAGGTTCAGCTTGATTTTCTTCTTGAAGTCTTTTAACCTTTTCATTATTCTCTACAATCTATCTTTTGTAGATTTCATTCTCAGACTTCAATTCATTCATTTCTAAAATAGTATTTTCAAAACCTTCCAATTGTTTCTTATAATTCTAAATATCAATCAAACAAGCATCATGAGACATTTTTAGTTTTGAACAATTTTCACAAGATGAATTGGAGCAGTTTTGATTAATATTTTTCTTTAATTTCTTATTTTCTAATTTTATTTTCTCATACTTCTCAAGCAAATCATCATACATATCTACCAATTCATCAAAAGAAAATTCTACTGATTCAGTGCTTACCTGTGAATATGTCTCCTCTTGTTGATCACTGCTATGATCACTTCTTCTTGCCATGAGACATTCTTCATCCTCTCCGTTGTGCATACGAAGTAGTTCATCCAATATTTCCTTTGCAGTGCTACAACCTGAGATAAGAGGAAAATCATCAGAGTTAATTGCAGCCTTCATTAGATTTAGAGCTCTCACATTATCATCATTTTTCATCTTGTGAACATAAGTCCACTTAGACTTATCCTTCAGGATTTTATGTGGACCGTGAGAGATAACCTTCCACAGTTGTAGATTAATAGAGTTAACATGCTTGCGCATGAGACATAGCCAGAATTTAATACGTGAATCACAGAATACTGGAGGATGAGCCATTACCACAAATCAAAAACCAATTCAAAGCAGTGAATTCAAAACGATAAACCACGGCTCAAGAATAGCACCAAAAAATGGCAGGATCCTTTGCAGATCGTTGGATCTTGACAGTCAGAGACCCGCTCTGATACCAATTGTTGACTCGATGAGATGGTGCAAATCGGATTAAGAGGGGGGGTGAATGAATCTCTCCTAAAAAAACTTTTGCTCTAATTCTATCCGATCAAACAATCTAATCAGTGAAATTTTGCAGAATTAAAATTGATTGACTTGATTAAACCAGAGCTGTAGAGAAGCACATGATTAACCAGATAATAGCTGACTGTGAGCTATACCGAGACACGCTATTGAACAGCTCATTAGTCTAAGTAAGAATTACTTAGCAAGAACAATGTTGTTAGCACGCTCAGTCTAGATAGCAAGTCGTTTAAGAATCACTCCACAGATAGACAATTAAACGCGATCCTATCCATGCATCTAGCATTGAAACACAAGAACAAGCAAACCACAGTGCAAGGAAGATTTTTAGGTGGTTCGGTCCTCTAGACCTACATCCACCTCACACTCAAACTTGACTATGGCTTCTGTTGACTAACAGCTTGAATGGCTGGGCATCACAGCTTACCTATATCCGCTGGGCCTCACAGCTTGCCATCCGCTGAGCATCACAGCTTGTTGTCCAAGGTAACCACCTTGCCTGCTGAGCATCACAGCTTGCTCTGCTGACTCACAGCTTGAAGTTCAAAAGAGAAAATGAAAACAAGACACAACAACGAAAAGCTGGAAATGAAAACTAAAGATATAGCTCACGCAGGAGCATTGTGGCATAGATCTGATCAAGAGGCCATAGACAATACTTGTTGGGTATCCTTCGATCAGGATCCCTCTTCTTCTTCTTCCTTCTATGCTTTTGCAACTCTCTTCTTCTCTCACTGGTCTCTTCTCTCAAACCTTTATCTGATTCTTTTTCCTTCTCTATTTTCTGCTAGCTCTCTGCTGCTCACACTTCTGAACTCTCTTCTTTTTCCTCTTTCTGCACCGATTGCTTTCTCTTTCTTTCTTCCTATTCCTGCTACTCTCTGAATTCTCTTCTTCGTCTATCCTATCTCTCTCAGGCTATCTCTCTCCTATTTTCACTCTCTGTCTGGTTCAGCTTTTTTCCTCTGCTCGCTTCTGCTGCTCGCTATATCTATCTATCTACCCTTCCTCTCTTTTTCTTCCTCACTCCTCTCTTCTTCTGCTCTTCTCGCAGCCTCTCTCTCTTAATGAATTGGATGATCTACCCCCTCTTTATATGCTCCAGGATATGGGCACATGACTACCACGTTTCCCACCCAATTCGTCAAGCAGATCTGATTTAGACCTTTCCACGTGTCATGATCACTGGGCTTTTACTTCCCATGTGGTAGGATCACAAGCTCGCTCATTGTCTTGGATCACATGCCAACTTCCAGCATTCTGGGAACACGCGCTTCACTTAAGTCTCACGAGCAGACGTTCGATCCTGGTTGCCTGGGCCTTTTCTCAATTAAGTCCCTGTCAGTAAAGTGAGAGGAATTTCATCAAACACCTTTCAGTAATACTGAGTGCATATATGCTAAGTGTGCATCGATCTTGTATGGGCACAAGGAAGATAGACTTAGACTTTATAAATGATGAAGACAAGTATGCACTAACCTTAGTATGCTGTAGACAAAACCAGCACCGACCATGTATAGGCCTTAGCCAAAGACATGCACCAACTGTGTGTATGCTCGAAACTTTGATAAATGCTCAGTGCTCGGACATATATCTGCCCGGACCTGGTATGTGCTAAGACTTGAAATGTGCTTGGACCTGGTATGTGCTAAGATTTGAAATGTGCTCGGACTTGGATTGACATTATGCATGAGTGTGCACAGACCTTATAATAACTAAGTGTAAACATGCACTGAGTTTATATGCCATTTGCAAACATGCACAGACTTCAACAACAATAGACAATGCATGTGCAAACTTGCATGAGATAGATTCTTAGACCATGCCTAGTATGCATGTGCTTAGGCTAGAAAGTGTGCACCGACTTGCTACAGTGTGTGCACTGACCTCAGTGTGCAAAATGCCATATGTGCATCGACTGCTACAGTATATGCACAGACCTTATTACACATGTTATGAAAATATGCTCGGACCTTATGGTAAACATGCACATACCTTAATGTGAGCACGGCAAAACCTGCACAGACCATATTGGTCACTAGCACCAACCTTAGTGATATATGTGCACAGACTATGCGTACAGTTCCACAGGAACCTGCACCGACCTTATGTATAACTGGCAACTTCATAGAATGCTACTATCACAGACATTACATGCTTCATGCACTGATCTATATGCACATGAATAGTGATATGCATGGACCTTGTTGTGCACTTGGCCAACTAGCACCGACTTGGGTCGTGTGTGATGCAGAACATGCACTGACCCTAACATGCGTGAGACAATGCATGCACCGATTATGGTAAGCAGATCGAGCAAATGTGCACGGACCTTTTACTGAGTGAACAGTAATGTGCACCGACGCCATACGGCATGACTCAGAGATGCACCGACCTTATGATGCACAATGTAAGACCTGCACCGACCTTAGTGCCTACTAACGTCGACCTCAGTAGAACAAGCACCGACCCCAGTGTGCATAAGAATGCATACTAGCTTTGACCCTATCTACTAACGTTGACCTTAGTATGGCTAGATATGTGCAAAGTCTATCTAGCATCAACTTTCATGTGCTCTACAGTAACATGCACTAACCTTATTAGTTCATGTGAGCAAATATGCACAGACTTTCTAATGCATGCAACCTTTTTGATGAAATGACTTGTTACAGTATGAAAGTGCAGACATGTTTTATGTAAGGATCTGACATATAAAGATTCATCAAAATACACAATATTACCATGGTCAAAATAAAGTCACCAAAGTCAACTCTACAGTCAACCAGATCAACTCTACTGTTGCCAATCATTCAAAACACATTCATCACACAGCAGTATACACACTGTTGATCAACTCTAGAGGAGACCCAACAAGTCCTTGATGTACTTCTCCTGGGTTATGAAGGTTCCTTCTTTGGTCTGACAGATCTGTAGTCCAAGAAATAATTTCAGCTCTCCCATTGAGCTCATTTCAAACTCACTAGTCATTTAGGCTGAGAATTCCTCACATATGGATGAGTTGGTTGACCTAAACAATATATCATCTACGTAATTTTGAATAATTAGAATTTCTTTCTTACATACCTTTGTGAATAAGGTCTGTCAACCTTACCTCTGAAAAATCCCTTCTCTGAGAGGAACCTACTTAGTCTATCATACCAAGCTCGGGGAGCTTGCTTTAACTCATAGAGAGCCTTGTAAAGTTTACAAACATGATCAGAAATTCAAGACATTCAAATCTAGGGGGTTGTTTGACAAAAACATCTTCTTTTATTTCACCATTTAGAAAAGTAGATTTGACATCCATCTGCTGTAAAGTTATTCCTAGACTGCATGCAGTAGCTAAAAGAATTCTAATAGCTTCTAACCTTACTACAGGGGCAAAAGACTCATCAAATCTTCATTTGTCTTTAAAATTTCTCCATCAGTTTTGTCCCTGCATGAATCAATTTCAGATTTGGTTGCAGACTCATCAAACACAACATGAGGAGATTATTCAACAATGTTAGAGTTAAATTAAAAACCCTATAGGATCTAGACCGGTCAGAATAACCTAGAAATATTCCAGGTTCACTCTTTGGTTCAAATTTATCAAGATCTCGTTTTGAATTGATGTGTATAAAACATTTGCAGCCAAAGACCCTGAAATGAGCTAGAGAGGGTTTCTTACCTTTGAGAATCTCATAGGGAGTCATTTGAGTTTTGGGTCTTACCAGGGCTCTATTAATTATATAACATGAGGTGTTGATAGCCTTTGCCCAAAACTTTCTAGGTAAGTTCCCTTCTACTAGCATGGTCCGAGCCATTTCAACTAAGGTTCGGTTTCTCCTTTCCACCACTCCATTCTGCTCTGGAGTTCTTGGTGAGGAGAACTTGTGGGTTATTCCATTTTCCCTGTAAAAATTATCAAAACGTGAGTTAACAAACTCACCACCATGATCAGACAAGATGTTTAAAATAGTATGCTCATTTGTCTATTTTATTTTGTAAAAGAGCTCCTGAAATTCTTCAAAGGCTTCATTTTTATTAGACAAGAAAAAGACCCATGTGTATCTCGAAAAGTCATCAAAAAGTACAAACCCATATCTTTTCCCTGATAAGCTAATCGACGTAGTGGGTCCAAATAAATCCATATGAAATAGCTCATAGGGTTTTGAAGACATGTTTTCAGTTCTAGATTTAAATGATTTTCTAGTCTGTTTACATTGGGTGCATGCCTCACAAATTTTATTATCCTCTTTGAATGAAATTTTAGGGAGTCCTTTAACCATGCAATGCTTATGCAGTTTATGAAGCACACTATAACTAGCATGACCTAATCTACGATGTCACAGGTAGGCTAGGTCATCTTTATTGACACTAAGACAAAGATTAGAGTGTGCTACATCATCTAAATCTATCATGTAGATGTTGTTGATTCTCTTACCAACAAATTTAACCGAATCAGAATTGTGTTCAAACATGGTGCATGCAAGAGAATCAAAAACAACTTTATGGCCTTTGTCACATAATTGACTAATGCTAAGAAGGTTATAAGCTAAACCTTCAACTAACAGAACTTTTCAATGAAACAAGAGGAACACTTACCAACTTTTCCCGAGGCAATGATTTTCCCCTTAGTGTTACCTCCAAAAGTGACATGACCAGCATCTTTTTTTAAGAACATGTGAAATTTTACTTTATCTCCGGTCATGTGCCTGGAACAGCCAATATCTAGATACCACTTGTTGTGACTGGCTGCCAGGCATACTTGCAAGGGAATCAAGCAGAATGATTTGGAACCTAGAGTTTCTTGGGTCCCAGAAAAACATTAATCTCATGTAGACTGGAAACAAGATGTTTTGGCATCCACATTTGATTTGGCTTTTTCATGACGGGTGTGGATTCCTTTTTAATCTGTTTATTCTGCTGTTTCTTCTCATTGTCATTATTCGAAGACTGTTTCTGAGTTGTGGCCTTTTTTAGCTTTTTAAAATTGTTCTGAGAGTTTCTTTGCCAGAATGTAGTCCAATAGGCATTGGGAGAAATGGGTGCTCTATATACCCCAGCCTATCTAGGCATGACATTGACAGAACTATAGGAATTTGTTGGGTCTCCTCTGGCATTGAATGATAACGGAGAATGGCAACATGCTAAAGTGTTTTGATAATTGGTAACATTATTGGTTGACTTCGTTGACTAAATAGTTGACTTTTTTAACTTTATATTGACATGATGCTCAGTGTATTTTGATGACCTTTCATATGTCATATGTGCATAGAAATGTTGCCTGCATATTTACACTCAGTCCGTGCATAAGATTAAAGTCGGTGCAACACTTAGTCGTGTCTGCATTGAGTCGATGCAATCTAGTTGTAGCACGTGACTAAGTCCGTGCATAGTCCATGCATGCGTTCACCAAGTCGATGCTAGGCTTATTGCTGTACACGACCTAGAGTCTGTGCAGGTCTTGTGGCAGCACGCGACCAAGTCCATGCATGCTTAAGTCTAGACAAAGCAAGTCTGTGCAACTTCTGCACCATGCACTAAGTCTGTGCAACATTTATCATCTGCCCTAACTAAGTCTAATCAAGGCTGCTCACACTCACATCAAGTTCGTGCATGCATACATAAAGTCGGCGCAAGCCATGTTGCTGCACACGACCAAGTCTGTGCAATGTCTTCCATGCATTAGGTAAGTCGAAGCATGCATTAGGTAAGTATGTGCAATACGTCTTAGGCAACTCGGTGCATAAGAGCTCATGCATTCAATGTTTGCACATTAAGTCTATGCAAGTCAAGTATGTTGCAGAGGTATGTCTGTGCAACCTTTGCATGTCACATGATCTAAGTCTAAGCAATGCTGCTATCGGCACATTGAGTCAGTGCAAGGTTTACATTCTGCATATACACACTCTGTGCATTACTGCATGTCAAACACATATAGGTTGTGCACATCCACTAGGTCAACAAAACAAGTCTGTGCAATCAGTTCTATGTGTGAACACTTAACTCCGTGCATATATGTTCATACGTTATATCGAGTTTGTGGAGTCTGTGCACATTTAGTTCAAAGCTCTAATTAACTCTGTGCATCTTTCTTCTATCTCTTAGAGTGTTTCAAGCTGACATTAAGTATGACTTCAACAGGATATCTGCTCGAGGAGTTTAAGAAAGGCACGTGATCCAAGAATGGAGGAGGTGCCAAGATGATGCCACGTGGCCTGACTACTCCAAATCTGGATAAGGCTCTGGGCGGGAATTATAGCAAGCACATGCCCTACCTTCTGCTACTTCCTATAAATAAGGAGAGCCTTCTTCAAGAGAAAAGTGATTGTGATTGTGATATGGAGAGAAAAAGAGCAAAAAGAGCTAGAGCCAGCACGATCCAACAACAAGAAGAAAGAGTAGCAGATCTAAGAAGAGAGTTTGAGAAGTGAGATATCTGAAAGGCTGAGAGAGTTTTATATCAATTTCCTGGTTCAGAACCGGAACTGATTTTGCTCATTGTTGAGCTATATTCCCTTCGTGGGTTTTCTATTTCTTCGTTTGTTTCTATTTATTTTAAAAACTCTTGTTCAAGCTGTTTGTCAACAGAGGTTAAGCTGTAATTCCTCAGCGGGCAGAGGTGTGGTATCCTTTGGTCGGGTGAAGCTGTAAGTCCCCATCGGTTGCAGAGGAGGACTCCTCTGGTCGGTGTAAGCTATAAGGCCCGGCGGTCTGTAGGGTTTTTACCCCGAAGCTGTGGATCAGCAGATTAAACTGTGTATCAGCGGGAAACCACACTCTGGTTAGAGTGTGGGGTAGATGTAGACCTCGAGTTTGAGGTCAAACCACCTTAAAAATTCTCCATCTACTCTGTGATTGCCTTGTGGTTTGTGCTCATCCCTATTTTGTTTCATCGTCTAGTAGATGAATGCTTAAGACCATCTGTGTGCTGATCTTTTAGACCTGCTATAGTTCTATTGCGTTTAAGTGTTCTTCTTCATCCTACAGCAGCTTGATTTTATTCCGCAACTGTCCCTACTGTAGTGAGTTTTATTGGGTGATTGATCTTTCACCCCCCCCCTCTAGATCATCAATAGAGTCTTATCTATTGGTATCAGAGCGTCCATCTATTCTATCAGTTGGTATCAGAGCCTAACTCTTCTGTAGGGATCAACGTCCTGAAGAGAAACGGCCATGGATGCAAGAGGGATGACGGCTGAAGGACATTCCACCACGAAGCCCCTATACTTTCACGGTTCGAACTATGCATACTGGAAGAATAGTATGCAAGTCTTTCTGAGGGCAAAAGACTATGAGATTTGGAAGGTGGTCAGTAAAGGTCCATTCGAGCTGCATCCTAATGAGGATGTATGGACGAGAGAGGAGATCATGAAATCTACTCTCAACTAGAGCGCCATCAATGCCATGCAGTGCGCTCTACATCCCACGGAATTTTTAAGAGTTTCGTCGTGTGCCACAGCGAAAGAGATGTGGGATAAGCTGAAGGTTATCTACGAGGGAACCTCTCAAGTGAGGGAGACCAAGGCGAACTTGCTGGTCTCAGAGTATGAAGCCTTTAGGATGAAGCCCAGCGAGACCATCACTGATATGTACGTGCGTCTTACCATCATCACCAATGGTCTCAGAAGTCTGGGGAAAAACTATTCTGATTATGAAATCGTGAGGAAGATTCTTCGGTCCCTGACTCCAGTCTGGCACACGAAAGCTACTGTTATAGAGGAGTCAAGGGATCTTCAGAACATGAAGGTGGACGAGTTGATTGGCTCGTTAATGACCTACAAGATGAATCTTCCCAAGACCGAGGAGCTGGAGAAGAAGAAAAATCCCATTGCTCTGAAGGCCAACTCCAGTAGAAGAAGCAGATCCAGCCATAGTGGATCATCGAGCGATCAGAGCTTCTCTGTGTCAAAAATTGAAGGAGATCAGCTTGCAATGATGACCAAAGAGTTTAGAAGATTTTTAAGGAAAGAAGGAAGAAATTTCGGCCAGAGACAATATGGTGGCAGGAGACAAACGAGGTATAAATCTAACCCTGCCAAGAAAATAGACACTAATGTTTGCTATCATTGCAGGAAGGCCGGACACATGTAGACTATCCAGAGCTCCAAAAGCTCAAGGAGAAGTCAAAGAAGAAAGTTCCCAAAGGAAAGGCGATGGTGAGCACATGGAGCGACGAGGACGAGGGCACATTAAGCTGCATATCAGAGAGTGAAGACGAAGAAAAGCCCATCTGCCTGATGGCCAGAAATTATGAAAAAGAAGAGGACTCTGACGAGGTATCATCTCCATTTGAGCATTACACTATTTCTGATTGGGAAGATACCTACGGTGATTTGCTAGATAAGAAGATGATATTAGAAAAGAGAACAAGCACTTAAAGAAGAAAATTAATTCTCTCATGAATGACACCACAATGACTGATAAAATTGCTCAGCTGCAATCTTAGAATGATAGGTTAAAAAATTCATATGCTGAATTTAATGATTTGAAGCATACTTTGATAGATGCTAGAAAAGAAAATGAGTCTCTGAAAAGTGTTATTGATGACTTAAAATTGAGGTTGTAGAAATTTGAAAATGAAATGAAGATTGTTAATGAGAAATATGAAGCTATGCTAGGTGTCAATAATGAACTGAAGAAATCAATTGAACACTTAGAAAATCAAAATGAGGATAAAAAGAAAATCGTTGAGAATATGACCCAAGGCACTGAGAATTTGAATGCTCTGTTAGGGTCTAAAATGAATTTCAGAAAAGAGGGTCTCAGTTATAACCCCACTGCTAAAAAGAGTTTAGCATTGAAAATAATTTCATTTGTTGCTGAAAAGGAGAAGAGACCTCTCATTAAAATGACCAATATAAATTCTGCTGTTAAAAATGTTAATTCCAAAATGCCTAGTGCTAAGGACAAGGGCAAGCAGAGGATGGTGAGTCTAGCCATGATAGTACATACTACCCTATTCCTCAGGGCAAGTCTCAGGTTAGGGGTCAACCTTCACGCACACCTAAACCCCAGGCTAGGGTCACCAAGTCTCCGCCAGCTATTCAAAAGAAGATTCAACCCTCACCCATATAGAAGTCAAGTGGGTCTAGGGTGCAAGGGAGACAAAATTCTGTTAGAGGTCAACCAAGCCAGATCCACCAGTCCAAAGTTTAGATTTTCCATCATACACAGCCACAACAAATCTATAGGACTGGATGGAATAGAGTGCAGGGGAGGTCTGGATATCAGTCATATCCAACTCAGAGTTACAGACCTCAGGCTAGGAACTGGGTTAGGCTAGCTAGGACATGGGCTCCTAGGAAGCAAACCCCTCTTAGTCAGCCTAGGACCAACATAGGTCACAATTATCTGAATGCTCATTGGCCTAGGCACTGGCATAAACAAACTCAAGCTGCTATTAACAATAGTGCCAGGACACGCAAAAAGAAAAGAAAATCTCAGACTGCTAATGCTGGAAACAAGAACAACAACGAAAGAAATGTCAACAAATCCACCAAACAAACAACTTTTAAACAAATGTGGATTCCTACAAATTTGTTGTATTGTTTAAGTAGCTCTTCATCTGCTCTGGAGCCCAAACATTTTTGGGTTCCAAACTTTTCTCCATGACTGTGATTGCAAGTATGCCTGGTAGCCAAGCACAACATGTGGTACCTGGATAGTGGCTGCTCCAGGCATATGCAAGGAGACAAGGCTAAGTTTTGCATGCTGACAGAGAAGGATGGAGGCCTTGTCAAATTCGGAGGAAATACTAAGGGTAAAATCATCGGGTCAGGTAAGGTAGGTAAGTGCACTACCTGCTGCATTGAGGAGGTTATGCTGGTTGATGGTCTTGCTTACAACTTGCTCAGTATCATCCAGCTATGTGATAAAGGGCATATAGTTGTTTTTGATTCCCAATGCTGTAGAATTTATGAACCCGATTCTGATGTAGTTAAATTTTCTGGTAAGAGAGTAAATAATATCTACATGGTAGATTTAGATGATGTTGCTCACTCTAATCTATGCCTCACTGCTAATAAAGATGATTTAGCATTTCTGTGGCATCGTAGATTAGGACATGCTAGTTACACTGTCTTGCATAAATTGAATAAACATAGCATGGTTAGAGGACTCCTTGGAATTTCATTTAAGAAGGAAAATAAAGTCTGCAATGCATGTACACAGTCCAAGCAGACTAGGAAGTCATTCAAGTCTAGAACTGAAAACATGTCGTCCAAACCCTATGAGCTGATACACATGGACCTTTTTGGACTAACTAGATCTGTCAACTTATCAAGTAGGAGATATGGGTATGTATTAGTGGATGACTTCTTTAGATATACGTGGGTCTTTTTCATCTCACACAAAAATGATGCATTCTTTGATTTTCAGGAGTTCTACTTGAAAATAAAACAGGAAAATGAAAACTCAATTGAACATATTTTATCTGATTATGGTGGTGAGTTTGAAAACTCAAAGTTTGATGATTTTTGCAGGGTCAATGGGATTACTCATCGGTTTTCCTCCCCAAGGACACGCGAGCAAAATGGAGTGGTAGAGAGGAGAAACCGGACACTTGTGGAGATGGCCCGTACACTCTTAGTTGAAGGAGGACTACCAAGGAAGTTTTGGGCAGAGGTAGTCAACACTGCACACCATGTAATTAACCGAGCCATGGTAAGGCCGTTTACTCAGAAAACACCTTATGAGATTTTAAAAGGTAAGAAGCCTTCAATTGCTCATTTCAAGGTGTTTGGCTGTAAGTGTTTTATTCACGTTAACGATAAAAGAGACCTTGATAAATTTGAACCTAAAAGTGATCCAGGAATTTTCCTTAGATATTCTAAAATTCTAGAGCATATAGGGTGTACAACCTTAATTCTAGAACTGTTGAGAAATCTCCACACATTGTATTTGATGAGTCCCTAAATAAGTCTGATGATGGTCTATGCAGGAAAGAAGATGATGGAGAAATTCTGAAGGAAGGAAACTCTACAAACCAATCAGATAATGAAGAAGAACCTAAAGAAAATAATGCAGAGGAGCCTGCTGTTCAGGGGGAGGTAAATGAAGGTCAAGGTAACCAAGTTATTAATATCAGATTTTTAAGAGATCATCCAGTAAATAATATCATTAGTAACTTAAATGAACCCCCTAGGACTAGAGGCTTCTTTAGAGCACAGCATGAATTAAATGCATATGCATTGGTTTCGCATGTAGAACCCAAATCCATTGATGGTGCCCTCAAAGATGTGCATTGGATCAATGCCATGCACGAGGAGCTTAATTAGTTTGATAGGAACAAGGTGTGGCATCTGGTCCCACCTCCTGATCATGGGACTGTCATTGGGACAAAATGGGTTTTTAGGAATAAAACCGATGAGCTAGGAAATGTAGTTAAAAATAAAGCCAGACTTGTTGCTCAGGGTTACAATCAAGAATTCGGAATTGACTTTGAAGAGTCACTCACCCCTATAGCCAAGTTAGAAGCAATTAGAATACTTTTGGCTTATGCATACTCATTAGGAATAACTCTCCAGCAGATGGATGCTAAATCTGCCTTCCTCAATGGGGAAATAAAAGAGGATGTCTTTGTGAGACAACCTCCTGGCTTTGAATGCTTAGATTTTCGTAATTATGTTTATAAGTTGAATAAAGCTCTTTATGGCTTGAAGCAAGTCCCAAGAGCTTGGTATGACAGGCTCAGCAAATTCCTTACCGAGAAGAAGTTCACAAGAGGTGAGGTTGACCAAACGTTGTTTACCAAGGTAAGTCATACAAACATTCTCCTTGTTCAGATTTATATGTGTTGAGTCCCAAACGGTGGCAATCAAGAGGGGAGAGGTGAATTGATTGGCCAATTAAAATTTCTTCGAAGGAAAATAATGATAAGTAAACATATAAGCACTAGACCTCACTCGATCATGATCTCACTTGTGAATGCTTGTAGATAAAGGTGGGTGTTTGATAAATGAAATGGTGTACGCTCAACTCACCGTGAAGCCCACTCGATAATGAATCTGGAAAAACAAACCATAAGTGACACACGGAGTTTTTAGGTGGTTCGGGTACACTGCCGTGTCCCCTACGTCCACCCCTCACACGTGAGGATTAAGACTCCACTATGAAGTGAGCCACACACACACGCTATGTAGAACATCAAACATACACACACACACACACACACACGGCGCCCGATCTGGGCTGCCAAACATACATACACACACACACGTTCGTGTTTCCGATCACGAACACCACACACAAGAATCTGATTTAAGATATACAACAAATTCACAAGCTTAAGTAAAGGATTCAAAAAATGGAGAGTGAAGAATTGTTTATGGTGGTTGAGGCTCCCCCTTTCACTTCTTTGAAGGTAATTGAATGCTTCTACAGGAGGAAGATCGATCCTCGAGGAAGAATGAAGCTATGTCACACAAGCAAGGTTGCAGCTTTGATATCCCACGCAGCTTGCTGTTGGGGATGATGTAGAGGCTTGATTCAAGCTTCTTCCTTTCACTTTTAGGTTCAGAACAAGGTGGAAGAAGCCCCTGGAGCTGTTGCTGTGAACCTGCACTCACAAGGGTTAGAGAAATAACACACTTTAGATGTCTCTCACTTCCTAGGGTTTCATGCCCCAATAAGATGTATATAAAGAGTTTGGAACGTTCAAAGACACCCTAGAGACCAAATCGATAATTCTTGGAACGATTTAGGGAGGTTAGGTTCGATTGGTATGTCTTTTGGTGCATGTGCACGCAAGTCAAAAATCACGGCTTGGGTTAGAGACTGAAAGGGTCGACCCTTGGGGTCGACCCTCGTGAGGGTCGACCCTCGTGAGGGTTTTAGAAGTTTTAAAGGTTTCTGGGCCAATGGGTCGACCCTTGGGGTCGACCCTCGGGGTTTATCCATGCGGGTTTGGAAATAAGTTTTCAGGGGTCGACCCTCGTGTGAATGGGTCGACCCTTGGGGTCGACCCTTGCAGGTGTGGTGAAGGAACCCGCCGGGTTTTAAATTAAGTTACCAGGGGTCGACCCTTGGGGTCGACCCTTGCGTCTGGGGGTCGACCCAAGGGGTCGACCCTTTCAGCTAGAGTTCAAAGGCCCAAATGTTTTGCACCCGGGGACTTAGGGGTCGACCCAATGGTTTAACTCGTGTTCCAGAACTACCAAATGGTAGATTAAAAAGCCCACTAAGTCCAAGAACAAGTCTAGGGGTTTCAAGATGGTTTTTAAAACATGAGAGGGAATGAAACTCAAACCATTTAAGCTTAGATAAGTTCTAAACCAATTTAACCCTTGAGATCAAAATAATGAACTTCAAACCACAGAGTCAAAAGCCAATATGTTGAAGTCGATCTCACCAACCGTCCTCGAGTTCCTTAAGCACATTCCTTGCCCTGTAAAGACATACATTCTGAATTAGATTTAGCATTGTAATTTAAGTTCAAAGCCTTCCCAGACAAAGTTACTCTTGTACCTCCAAAAGCTCCAAGTCTACATCAAGGATGTGCATTTCCAAAGCTTTTCATGTTGGAACAACTCAATTTCAATTCACACAAAAATATAGTGTTTGGTCATCATCAAAATCTTTTTAGTATACCCACAAGGAGGGGGTTCAACAATCTCCTCCTTTTTTATGATGACAAAATACTATATGCCTTACATAAACATATGACTTAAAAAAATGTAGCATTTATGGAATTCAACCATCAACCCCCATATCAAGAATAAAATATTCATACTTCACATGAATCATTCAAAAAACATCATTGCATGAACCATACCGATCCAAACATATAAGATTGACCATAAAAGGAAAGAGATTTCTACCGACAACATAATTTAAAAGTGAACAAGGTCTAAGTTCAAAGGTAAATGACAATATGCAATGCATGAGACGCAACTGAGATGCAACACATCTTAAATGCAAATGCAACACTACTAAGGGACTGAAAGTATGATAAAAGCACACATGCATGCAAGCATACAACACACGATATCATATAAGTAGCCGAAGAGCCGGGACGGCACACATATAAGCCTAAAAGTTCTCCCCCTTTGGCATCATCAAAAAGGAGGGGGTGAATAAGCATAAGTAGGGTGCCAAGCTGCAAGAGCATAACTGCTTCAATCATCAGGTGGAGTGGATGGACGTGATGGATGCCGAATATAATCCAGAATTTCCTGTAACATGTGGGTTTGATCAGCCAAGGTGTCGGTGAAAGACTGAGTGTACTCATTGTAAGAAAGCTTCAGATCATGAAGTTCCTTTGTTATAGCATCAAAAGTCTCCCCATACGTGTCCAACCGATCATCAATAGAATCTAAGCGATCTATGAGCAGCTGAACCGCCTCGGAGGGCATCTCTACAGCAGGAGCATGGGGTTGTTCCTCACCGGCCGGCTCTCCATCATCATCATCTTCCTCATCAGAACTGTCGGCTGGAATGGCACTTTTCAGTTGGCGAACAAGCTCACCATTTCTGAGTTCATAGCCCATGTTGTGACAAATGGAGTGCATTATAAAAATATCAGCCTCTCGAATAGTTTGGGTGGATTCCTTGGACAGATCCAGCTCCATGTATACAAAAATGGCAGTCAATGCAGCGACATATGGTAAAGTTCTGTTCTTGTGCTTCATGCTTGAACACATATGTTCCGAAATAAGTGCGGGAAAACAGATTGAAATACCGCCCAAGAAATAATAGAATAAGAACATATGAATTTAAGTGACTTTGTCATGCCCTCCCCCTCGCGGAAGTATAATGGTTGTAATCATTCGATGCAATATGTGTTGTAAGGGTGGAAAATGATTAGCATTTAATCCAGCAAGTGACTTATCACCCTTATCTTCGGATGTCATGTATTGAAAGACTGTTTCATCTAGAACCAAAACATCGCCAAAAGCATACCCTTCAATTGATAAATTAAAAGCAGCACTTAGAAGCTCCGCTGAGAGGATAACTTGAATCCCATTCACTTGTGTAACTGGTGTGTCACCGGCCATAGACAAATGACTATAAAACTGATGCACCAAATTGAGATAAATGCGGCGATGTGCAGACATGAAAAAATCCATATTTGGTTGACTGCAAAGAATATCAACAAGGCTTGGAATATAGCGGCTTAGATTATCGAAATCGACCGCCCGGGGATGGAGAACTTTCCGATCCAAAACCTTGCTGGCCGATGGGTGGCCTCTAAGAGCGGCAGCTTGAGCGGCCTGTTTAGAACAAGCTTCCCTAGTAGAGCTCGATGCATCGCCTCTGCGAGAGGGGCGTCTCCTTGGGGCCATCTTGAACACAAATCGAAAGAATCACTTGATGAGGTATAGAACGAGATGGTTCAACTTGGAAGACTAAAACATGGATTAGAGATCCTCCACACTCACAAGAGTTTACCTCAGGTGGATTGAAGAGCAAAGAATGACCCTTGGAGCCGCAAGAAAACGATGCGCGCGGGTGGCCACCGGAGGAGCCACGGCTAGGGCTTGAGAGATGTGAAGCCAAGAATGGATTTTTAGGGCTTGCAAGGGGTGGTGGCGAAGCTTAGAAGGGGGCTTTGGGGGTTTTAGGAAATGGGAAGGGGGAAACATAGGGTTTCCACCCCTTTTAGGGCGGTTCGGATGCGGCGGACGCTGCCCTACCGTAACAGGTCGACCTAATTGGTCGACCCCTTTCACCCCGGCCCCAGATAAGATCCAATAGCATGAGGGTCGACCCTTGGGGTCATCCCTTCTTTGTGGGTCGACCCTTGGGGTCGTCCCTTCCTCTGATTTTCTTCACAAAATTATTTTAACAATGATGTGGCTCTAATCCCCAATGATATTATCATGTTAGAATCAAGGAATTGGAATTGTTTTATGGGTTAAAGCATTGGGGAACCTGTTTCAAGAAGATCTAGGATCATAGTAGACGTTCATTATCTAACGTCTCCAAATTTCAGATTTTGAACAGTTTGTGCTCCTTTGTTGGCATGAAAATATATCCAAGGTGATTTTGGCCATAGAAATAGCAATAAACATGTGTGTATACAATATACATAGGAAAAATTCAATTATGCATTACACTAATGCAAATGCAAGTTATGCAACGACATATACACACATTAATGCATATGATCATGATGCAGACTCATCTATCCTACAGACCCCTAGTTCTCTTCTAAATGTTATGAATTTTTCTTCACAAAGAGGTTTGGTGAAAATGTTGGCAATTTGACGATCTGTTTCAATAAAGCTGATTTCTACATCGCCCTTGCTTACATGATCCCTAATGAAATGATGTCTAATTTCAATATGCTTGGTGCAAGAGTGATGAACAGGGTTCTTTGACAGGTTTATGGCTGATGTGTTATCACAAAGGATTGAGGTGTTTTTGAAGGAAATGCTATAGTCAATCATTTGTTGTTGGATCTATAGTACCTGGGCAACACAGCTACCGATAGCCACATACTCGGCTTCGGCAGTTGATAGTGCCACTGAGTTCTATTTCTTGGAGGCCCATGAGACCACGCATCCCCCAAGAAACTGGCAGTACCTGCTAGTGCTTTTTCGATCCACCTTATAACCCGCATAATCGGCGTCAGAATAAGCAATTAAATCAATGCTCGAATTACGCGGAAACCATAATCCCAAATTAACTGAACCAGCAATATATCTGAAAATACATTTAACAGCCAACATGTGTGATTCCTTTCGATTTGATTGAAATCGAGCACACAAGCACACAACAAATTGGATGTCGGGTCTACTGGCAGTTAAATATAGCAATGAGCCTATCATGCTACTAAAGAGTTTCTGGTCCACGCATTTACCTGATTCATCTTGATCAATTTTTATTGAGGTGGACATGGGAGTTGGTTGTGATTTGGTAGAGGTCAGATTGAACTTTTTTAGCAGCTCCATTGCATACTTCTTCTGATGTATGAACATATCGTCAGCCGTCTATATGACCTGCAATCCCAAGAAGAATGTTAATTCTCCCATAAGACTCATTTCAAACTCACTTTGCATCAAATTTGCAAAGTCTTTGCTAAGAGCATCTTTGGTAGAGCCAAAAATAATATCACCTACGTAAACATGAACAATTAAGATTTCCTTACCATTCAACTTCGTGAAAAGGGTTTGATCAACATTACCTCGTTTGAATCCATTTTGAATGAGGAATTCACTTAACCGTTCATACCATGCCCGGGGTGCTTGTTTAAGACCGTAGAGTGCCTTGTCTAGCTTGTACACATGGTCTGGATGTTTTGTGTCCTCAAACCCCGGTGGTTGCTCCATGTACACATCCTCCTATATGTAACCTTTCAAAAATGCACTTTTAACATCCATTTGAAGCAATCTAATATTGTTACAGCATGCAAATGCTAATAAGACTCTCACTGCCTCGATTCTTGCTACTGGAGCAAAAGACTCATCGAAATCAATTCCAAGCTCTTGGCTATAGCCTTTAGCTACTAGCCTAGCCTTATTCCTAGTTACCACTCCTTGATCGTATGTTTTGTTTCGAAAAAGCCACTTTGTTCCGATCATTGAGTGGTTTCTAGGACATGGCATGAGGAACCATACTTTGTTCCTTTGGAACTGGTGTAGTTCTTCTTGCATAGCCATGATCCAAGACTCATCCTTCAAGGCCTCTTCAATAGAGTGAGGTTCAAACTGGGAAAGTAAGGCAATATAGTCATGATTTTCAACTTCCCTGAAGGAGGCTCGTGTTCTTGTTCCGTCTTCAACATTGCCGATCACATTCTCCGGCAGATGGGCCTTTTCGAAAGTCCATTGCCTTAGAAGCTGCTATTCCAACTGATCTTCCGGATTTGCATCATCTTCTTGTGGTTCTTTTACTTCTTGTTTTTCAATTTTTCCTTCCATCATCTTGATATTACCGTCATTCAATTCTTTTTTTTGATAGAAAGCCTTACCTAGTGGTGATATGGAAAGTGCATCCAATTCGGACTTCACTTTCTATGTCACACATAGGGGGTATTTTATTAATCAATGAAAAAGAAACATTACATCACTCTAAGGCTAGGCATACCTAGCTTTTCAAGACTAGAAGCACCTCTAACAAGAATGGGAAGCTCGTGCTGCGAATTAAAAAAAGAATTACAATGAGAATGACAAGCCCAATTGGCAAGAGAATCGGCTACAACATTAGCCTCTCTGAAAATATGAGATATATTCTCATGGAGAGAAAACAATCTCCAGATCTCTCTAGCAAAGGGGATAACCTCCCAAGGACAATATGTCTTCTTTTGTATAATTTGCACTAGTAGAAGTGAATCACACTCTATCACAGTCTGCTGGAAAGGAAGTGTTTGAAGATATTTGATGCCATCCAATAATGACTGGGCTTCAGCAACAAGGCTACTGCATTGCACATAAGAGTGAGAGAAAGCCAGCATAATATTTCCTTTGTGATCTTTGATGACACCACCTCCACCAGAAGATCCTAAAAGTTTGCTTGCTCCATCGGTATTAAGCTTGATTTGAGGCCAAGGGGGATAGGCCCATTTGATAATTTTGATCCAAGGAGGATTTTTAACTACTACTTTTATGCCAAATCCAACCAATATGCTACAAGATTTAGGATGGCCTTCCTTAAGATTAGCAGAGCTCAGAATTTTCTTAACCTGGGAAAGCACCTTGTGGTAGATGCTTTGGGGAGTAGCAGATTTGTCTTCATGCAAAGCTGAATTCCTGGCTGTCCATATTTCCCACATGCCACAAGCAAGGACAGCAATTCGGAAAAGACCATAAAGAGATTTAGCTTTATTGTTATCCACTACATTTTGAATCAGGGATCTTGCTGAATGTCCCTAGATTGGGCACCAAGACCTGTGGAAAATAGACCATAACTCTGAAGCCCAATCACTTTTAACAAATAAGTGGTTTATATCCTCTTCTTGCAGATTTTTACAGCAGACACATTTGGATGTAATAGGGATGCCAAGAGATTTCACTCTTGAATCAGTTGGGATGTTGTTGTTCCAGATTTTCCATAAGAGGACTGAGAACTTTGGAGGAATCCCTTGGACCAAATCTTCTCACCTGGGAACAAATTCTGCTGCGGAACAATTCTGTAGGAGTGTTTGTAGATTGATGATATTTGACATTCTCCCGAAGAGGAAAGGCTCCACACTGCCTTATCCTTTTCCTGACAGAGAGAGGTAAGCCAAATGGCTGAACGAAGCGTAGTAGGAATATGGTTCTCAATAATGGTAATGACTTCTGTAGATGGATTGAGTAATACTTCACTGACTGTGGAATTCTTGTTAAGGGTGATAATGTCAGGGATAAGAGAAGCCAGGGGCTAATTGCTAATCCAATTGTCCAACCAGAAATTAGTAGAACAACCATTACCAATGATCACTTTTTTATGTTTCAAAATAGCAATCTTGGCCTGGGACCAACTCCTTGTGGCATGGCCTTTCATCTCCTTGAAGTCAACCTCAGAGATATGTCTTCCTCTAATATACTTTGCTCTGAAATACTCAGCCCATCTTGAATCTGAATGCATGGCCTTCCACAACATTTTAGTCCTGAAAGTAGCTTCCATTTGCCTGAGGGATAAAATCCCCAATCCTCCACAGTTAACAGGTTTACAAATTGCTTTCCAGGATTTCCAATGTCTTTTGTTCCCATAATTGGATGATCCCCCAAAAAAATTAGCAAATGACATGCCTAGCAATTCGTGCATTCCAGCATGCATTGGAGATGAGGCTAAAGAGTATAACGGAATAGATGAGAGAATATGCTTTAAGAGGGTGAGTCTATCTCCTTGAGAAAGATAGGTGGCATGCCAACCATTAATCCTGCTCAGAATAGCTGATATAATTCCAGCAAAATGAACTTTTTTCGCCCGGCCACAGACCAAAGGAAAGCCCAAGTATTTGTGAGGGAAGGAATGATGGGTAAAACCTGTAATGTCTTGAATCTTCTTAATAGTAGCAGCCTTTGTATTAGGGTGGACAAAAAAACCACTCTTGTTAACATTGATGGACTATCCAAAAGCTCTTTCATAAGATTTCAGAATGCCCATCAGATTTCTAATGGAAGCAGCATTAGCCTTGCTGAATACAAGAGTGTCATCAGAAAAAGTAAGTGGGAGATATTTGGACATCTCCTAGGACTAGCAAACCAGTCCACCTGACCCTCTGATTGAGCATTACGAATAGACCTGCTTAAAGCTTCCTCTGCTATTATAAAAAGTGCTGGAGCCATGGGATCACCTTGACGAACCCCCCTAGAAGATTTGAAGAACCCTGCTGTGTCACCATTCAGGAGGACAGAGAACCAGCAGTTTCCAACCATGGAGTTAATAAGAGTAATAAACTGAGCACTGAATCCAAATTTTGATTGTACTGCATATAGGAAATCCCATTCTAATCTATCATAGGCCTTAGCCATATCTAATTTGAAAGCCACATTACCTCCCCTGGTTTTCCTACCCAGTTCGTGAATCATTTCCTGGGCCAGGGCAATATTCTCAACTATGAGCCTACCTTTAACAAAAGCTGATTGCTCCATAGAGATGATATTGGGCAGAATAGTTTCTAATCTGTTGCTAAGCAGTTTTGACATGACTTTGTATATGAAATTGCACAAACTAATGGGCCGGTAATCAGATATGTCAGAAGCATTGCTCACTTTGGGAATGAGAGCAATAAGAGTTGCTGATAAACACATGGGCAACATAATCCTAGAAAAGAAGAATTCCTGGATGGCACTGGTAACCACTCCTGCAGTAATCTTCCAAGTTTTCTGAAAGAAGGCCCCTGAAAAACCATCCGGACCTGGAGCACTGTCAGGGGACATTTGAAAAATAGCCTCTTGAACTTCAAATTCAGTTGGGATGGCACACAATCTATCATTATCAGTAGGGGAAACCAATTGTGGAATGTTGTTGATTAATAGATCTTCAATAATATGATACTGAGATGTGAAAGCTTTCTGGAAGTGGCCAGCAGCAATGTTCTTCATTTCCTCATGATCAGAAGTGAGAAGTCCAGCAGAGTTCCTTAGATGAGGAATTACATTTCTTTTCCTATATGTAATGGTCTTCATATAGAAATATTTGGTATTCTTGTCACCTTCTGCAAGCCAATTGACTCTGGATTTTTGTCTCCAGAAGATTTCATTATGGACCAGTCTGTTTGCCAGATCTGATTTTGCATATTCTAGAATTTCAAAATTAGGCTGGTTTGGCTAAGTGTCATATATAAATTCTACCTTCAGCACACTGTCTTCAGCTTCCATAAGCTTTGAGTGAATGTCACCAAATACCTGTTTGTTCCAGACTTGAAGCATTTTTCTCATATGCTTGAGCTTCAAATACAGGGTAGATATAGCAGAAGAAGCCAGAGGGCTATTGCACTAATTAACCTCCACATCCCTCAAGAATTTCTCATGAGTGGACAACATTTGTTGATAACAGAATCTACTTCTGAATTTATAACTGCTAACAGGTTTGATAAGGATAGGGGCATGGTCCGAAGCTTCCCTGGACAAGTGTTCTACAGTAATTGGAAAGGTTAATTACCAAGGAGCATTAGTGAGCGCCCTGTCCAGTCTAGCCCAGATGCCCTTATTTCTACTCTGATTGTTATGCCAAGTATACTTGGAACCCTGAAAGCCTATATCTGAGAGAGCACAATCATTCATACAAGTATTAAAATCTGACATGGAGGTAAGAGAAGGTGGGTTTCCACCAATTTTTTCATCAGGGTCTAAGAAACAATTGAAATCCCCCGCCACCAACCAGGGACCTGAATTCTGGATATGAATGTTATTAAGAGAAGACCAAAGGGATCTCTGTTCAACAATGGAGCATTTAGCATAAACAATAGTGATATGCAAAGACGGAATGAAACCAGCAATATGTTGGAGTGTGATTTGTTGATCATCCTGATAGATAACTGAGAAATCCAGCGGGTATTTCCACATTACCCATATATGAGCATTATTTTCTCCATTGGCGATAGCCTTGTCCATTCCCAATCTTCTACAAGTCATTCAATTCATCGTCCTGCAAAATAGATTTTTCATTAGTGCTTTTAAAAGATGATTCATCAATGATGACATGGGGGCTTTCCTCAACTACAAGAGTTCTCAAGTTATACACTCGATAAGCTCTTGAGGTAAGAGAGTATCCAAGAAATATACCTTTGTCACTTTTGGGGTCAAATTTAGCCAGGTCCACCTTACCATTATTGTGAATGTAACAAACTGAGCCGAACGGTCTAAGATAAGAAATGCTTGACTTCTTACCTCGGTACAACTCATAAGGGGTTTTCTTCAACAGTGGTCTTACCATGGCGCGATTGATAATGTAGCAAGCAATGTTCACTGCTTCAGCCCAAAAGTAGCTCGGCAAATTATTCTCGTTTAGCATGGTTCTTGCCATCTCAATTAGCGTCATGTTCTTCCTTTCAACAACATCATTCTGCTCGGGGGTTCTTGGTGCGGAGAAGTCATGCGTATAGCCTTGAGCCCTGCAAAAGATGTTGAACTCATGGTTATCAAATTCCTTACCGTGATCGCTCCGCATGGCCTTGATGCAACACCCCTTTTCATTTTGGACTACCCTGTAAAATGCTTCAAATTTTTTCAGGGCATCATTTTTATGTGAAAGGAAGTAAACCCAACAAAATCTTGAGTAATCATCCATAATGACAAAGCCATACAATTTACCACCCAAGCTATGTGTTCTGCTTGGTCCAAATAGGTCAATGTGGATTAACTCAAGGGGCCTTGATGTAGTTACATCATTCTTGCACTTGAATGATGTCCTTGTTTGCTTACCCATGCTGCATGCCCCACAGACTCCTTCATCAATAACCTTCAGCTTAGGCAATCCAACAACCAAATCATTTCAAGACAGTTTTAGCAAAACATTAAAACTAGCATGCCCAAGTCGGCGATGTCAAAGCCAAATATCATCATTATTCCTTGCAACCAAATAGAGATTTTTATGAGAGGGTTCATCCAAATCAATCATATATACATTGTTATGTCTAAGACCAATGAACTTTATCTCATGAGTATTTTTATTCACAACGGTGGAGTAGTTAGAATCAAAAATCGCATTGCATCCTTTATCACAAAGTTGACTTATACTCAAAAGATTATGATGCAACCCTTTCACAAGCAAGACATTCTCAATGGCATGATTTTGATTCTTACCTATCTTACCTTCTCCGATGATTTTGCCTTTGTCCTTACCACCAAATGCCACTGTTCCACCATCCTTTTCATGCAAGTCCGCAAATAATTCTTTGTTTCCCGTCATGTGCCGAGAGCATCCACTGTCTAAATACCACCTATTCCTTTGAGCTCTCAAGCAGACCTGCGATTACAACAAACGAACTTATGCAGATTTTGGTACCTAAGCAAGCTTAGGTCCATGATGGTTAAAACATGAGATGTGTATGATCTATTTCTCATTCTAGCAAAGCTTTCATCATCAAATTTCAGAATTCTGCAATCATACATGTCATGGCCTAATCTTCCACAATAAAAGCATGTAATGGCTCTATCCCTGTTTCTTTTCCTTCTTTATTCAAGAATGAATTATGCACATGAGTTTTTGACGTGGATGGAGATGAACTTCTGGGAGGCATATGAGTTGAATGTGTTTTAGATTGTAAAGTTTTTCCTTTTTCAAAAATGGCAATAGCATCCTTCAACTTATGATTTTCATGTATTAGATAATGGACTTGATTTTTGACCTTTTCTTTTGCTTGATTGTATGCCATGCTTTCAAGCTTTTCTTGTTCCAGATTATTTCTCAAATCATCATGCATTTTACTTAGTGTGAATTGCTCCTCTCTCATGCATGAAATCTCTTCTTCAAGCAATTCATTTTTGGACACAAGAATTTCTTTCTCATTTATTAACTTCTCAGTTTCAGATTTCAACACATGACAATTTTCACAAGACTTTACAGCATGCACAAAATGATCAATTTTCTTTTTCAGATTTCTATTTTCAGATCTGAATTTTTTGCATTTTTCATACAAAGACTCATAAGCAATCTGCCATTGTTCACATGTAAGAGATTCGGTTTCAGAATTTATCTCATTGGCGTCGTCTTCATTTGCCATGAAACATAAATTCTGAACCAGCTCATCTAGTTCATCTTCATTAGCCGACTCTTCCTCATCTTCATCACTCCATGTGGCCACCATGGCCTTTGGCTTCTTGAACCTTCCTTTCTTGAACTTTTTCATCAGATCGGGGCACTCACCCCGCATATGACCAGGTTTCTTGCATTCGTAGTAAATAACTTCTTCCTTCTTGCTACTTTCACCTCTGTTAGGACCTTGCTTCCTTTGTCCTTTTCTGAATTGGCTACCGAACTTTCTTATTCCTTTAAAGAATCTTCTTGCTCTTATTGTGATCATGGCAACCAGCTCCTCATCTTCGGTGTTGCTGGTGGAATCATTGTCACTGCCCTCTGATTCTTGTGGATTCACTTTTAGAGCTAAAGGTGTGACTACCTTCTTCTTTTTATGGTCCTCCTCGCTCCTCTTGATGTTGATGTCGTAAGTCATCAAGGAGCCAATTAGCTCGTCCAATTTCAATATGCTGAGATCCTTTGAGTCCTCGATTACAGTGGCCTTTGTGTGCCATTGTGATGACAAGGATCTCAGTACCTTTCTGACGAGTTCCTTGTCGGAATACTCTTTACCGAGACCCTTTAATCCATTCGTGATTTCTGTCAATCTTGCAAACATATCAGAAATGGACTCTTCTGGTTTCATAATAAATAACTCATAATCCCGGACTAGCAGATTCGCCTTGGTTTCCTTTACTACCGATGTTCCTTCATAGATCAACCGCAGCTTGTTCCATATCTCCTATGCAGAAGAACACATGGAAATACGTGAGTACTCATTAGGATGAATGGCACATTGTATTATATTCATGGCTTTAAAATTTGCTGAACACTTCTTTATATCCTCATCATCCTACTCATCCTCATTTTGAGACAGAGTATACGGACCCTTGCTTATGACGCGCCACACGTCATAGTCTTGGGCTCGTAGAAAAACATACATTCTGTTCTTCCAATAAGGGTAGTTTGATCCATCAAAGAACGGGGGTCTTTGGATCGAATGCCCTTCGGGCATCATCCCCTTATTTGCCATAAGGTGGGATCTACTCTACAACCGTGTGGTCGAGTGAAATAGAGACCAAAGCTCTGATACCAATTGTTGAGTCCCAAACGGTGGCAATCAAGAGGGGAGGGGTAAATTGATTGGACAATTAAAATTTCTTCCAAGGAAAATAATGATAAGTAAACATATAAGCACTAGATCTCACTCGATCATGATCTCACTTGTGAATGCTTATAGATAAAGGTGGGTGTTTGATAAATGAAATGGTGTACGCTCAACTCACCGTGAAGCCCACTCGATAATGAATCTGGAAAAACAAACCACAAGCGACACACGGAGTTTTTAGGTGGTTCGGGTATACTGCCGTGTCCCCTACGTCCACCCCTCACACGTGAGAATTAAGACTCCACTATGAAGTGAGCCACACACACACACTGTGTAGAACAGCAAACACACACACACACAGCGCCCGATCTGGGCTGCCAAACATACATACACACACACACGTTCGTGTTTCCGATCACGAACACCACACACAAGAATCTGATTTAAGATATACAACAAATGCACAAGCTTAAGCAAAGGATTCAGAAAATGGAGAGTGAAGAATTGTTTATCGTGGTTGAGGCTCCCCCTTTCACTTCTTTGAAGGTAATTGAATGCTTCTGCAAGAGGAAGATCGATCCTTGAGGAAGAATGAAGCTATGTCGCACAAGCAAGGTTGCAGCTTTGATATCCCACGCAGCTTGCTGTTGGGGATGATGTAGAGGCTTGATTCAAGCTTCTTCCCTTCACTTTCAGGTTCAGAACAAGATGGAAGAAGCCCCTGGAGCTGTTGCTGCGAACCTGCACTCACAAGGGTTAGAGAAATAACACACTTTAGATGCCTCTTACTTCCTAGGGTGTCATACCCCAATAAGATGTATATAAAGAGTTTGGAACGTTCAAAGACACCCTAGAGACCAGATCCACAATTCCTAGAACGATTTAGGGAGGTTAGGTTCGATTGGTATGACTTTTGGTGCAGGTGCACACAAGTCAAAAATCACGGCTCGGGTTCGAGACTGAAAGGGTCGACCCTTGGGGTCGACCCTCGTGAGGGTTTTAAAAGTTTTAAAGGTTTCTGGGCCAATGGGTCGACCCTTGGGGTCGACCCTCGGGGGTTGTCCGTGTGGGTTTGGAAATAAGTTTTCAGGGGTCGACCCTTGGGGTCGACCCTTGTAGGTGTGGTGAAGGAACCCGGCAACGGTCGACCCTTGCAGGTGTTGTGAAGGAACCCGTCGGGTTTTAAATTAAGTTACCAGGGGTCGACCCTTGGGGTCGACCCTTTCAGCTAGAGTTCAAAGGCCCAAATGTTTTGCACCCGGGGACCTAGGGGTCGACCCAATGGGTTAACCCGTGTTCCAGAACAACCAAATGGTAGATTGAAAAGCCCACTAAGTCCAAGAACAAGTCTAGGGGTTTCAAGATGGTTTTTGAAACATGAGAGGGAATGAAACTCAAACCATTTAAGCCTAAATAAGTTCTAAACCAATTTAACTCTTGAGATCAAAATAATGAACTTTAAACCACACAGTCAAGAGCCAATATGTTGAAGTCGATCTCACCAACCGTCCTCGAGTTCCTTAAGCACGTTCCTTGCCCTGTATAGACATACATTCTGAATTAGATTTAGCATTGTAATTTAAGTTCAAAAGCCTTACCAGACGAAGTTACTCTTGTACCTCCAAAAGCTCCAAGTCTACATCAAGGATGTGCATTTCCAAAGCTTTTCATGTTGGAACAACTCAATTTCAATTCACACAAAAATATAGTGTTTGGTCATCATCAAAATCTATTTAGTATACCCACAAGGAGGGGGTTCAACAATGTGGATAACATTGTATTTGGGTCAACTAACCCCAAATTGTGTAAGGAATTTTCTGATTTAATGACACAAGAATTTGAAATGAGCCCAATGGGTGAGCTAAACTTATTTCTTCGACTGTAGGTGACACAGACTAAGGATGGAACATTCATCACCCAGTCCAAGTACATAAGGGACCTGCTGAAGAAGTTCAAATTTGAGAACCTCAAGGACATTGCAGCACCAATGGGTACTTCAACAAGTCTTGATGAAGACCCCAATGGTAAAACAGAGGATCAAAAGCTGTCTCGAGGTATGATCGGATCCCTTTTATATCTTACTACATCTAGGCCTGATATACAATTTGTAGTGTGTCTATGTGCGAGATTTCAGGCTAGTCTTAAGGAGTCTCATTTTAGTGCAGTGAAAAGATTTTTAGGTATCTGTCAGGCACCCAAGAGCTTGGTCTTTGGTACCCTACTAAGTGTGAGCTGGAGCTTCTAGCATACACTGATGCAGACTATGCTGGGTGTCGGATAGATAGGAAAAGCACTAGTGGCTATTGCCAATTCCTAGGTGGTTGCCTAGTATCATGAGCTTCAAAGAAGCAACACACAGTTGCCTTGTCCACTGTAGAGGCAGAGTATGTCGCTGCAGGGAATTGCACAGCTCAGGTACTATGGATTAAGCACCAACTTTCAGATTATCAGATAAATTTAGGATGTATTCCAATTTTATGTGATAATACTAGTGCTATCTGCCTAACTAAGAATCCTGTTCACCACTCTAGGACTAAGCACATTGAGATTAAACACCATTTATCAGAGATGCAATAAGCAAGAGTGAAATTGAATTAGTCTTTGTTGAAACTAAAAAATAAATTGCTGATCTTTTTAATAAACCCCTTGGAAATGAAAGATTTAAATATCTAAGAAGAGAATTGGGACTTTGTAAATTTCAACATAAAAATGACCAATTTCATTCTTGAATTATCTCCTGAAATGCTTGTTATAATAGTGTCTGCCTATTTTTTAACTTTGAATGAAAGTTGTTTGATGTGTGAATAATTTCTCTTGCACTGAGTATAAAAGTTGCTGCACCGTGCACAGATCATCTCTGAAGTCGATGCATTGTTGTTCATATAGTCAATGCATTGAGCTAGCACTTGCTTCCCATACTTGCATTGTATTGAGTTTGAAGTCGATGCATGCTTTACACATAGTCGATGCATAGTGTAACTTTTCAGCATGTAGTCGATGCATCGTGTGTTTAAACAGAATGAAGGTCGGTGCACCTTATGTTCAAGTTGCATGTGAGTCGGTGCATCTTGCATTTTTCATATGTCTGAGTCGATGCATCTTGATACCACATGCATATATAGTCGGTGCCTCTTAAGTCATTACATCATGATGTCAGGGGGAGTGCAGTTGAGTCTGATCTTAGTTCAACTTCTCTTATTCTCTCCTCCTTCTCAGAAATTTCTATCTTATGACATCATTCAATCTTATTCTCTTATTTAGTCTATTCTTAAAAACTTTTTGAGCTGCTCCTATGCTTCATTATCTACTTCTATCACTCTGATTGGCTAACAGTCTTGCAACTGGTTCATTACTTTGAGCATCAGACACTTCAATTCTTTTAAGAATCATGTGTTTCTTGAATGAACTAAAGGTTTAATTTTAATAGACTGTAGAGTCCAAGAATTGCTACTCAGAAAATAAGGTGATAGAAAATAGCTATAGCTCTTGACCTTTGTGTCATGGTTATGATAGAAAAGGTCCTTATAGTATCTGAACTTTTCAGACTTAGTGAAGTCTAGGCTGGGAAAACCAAAACATATATTGCTTTCGAACAAGTATCTCTGAAAAGTAATAAGGGCAGCATTAATAAAAATATTCAATAAAAAAGAATTGAACAAAGTGGCAGAGCAATGACTGAATTACACTGAGAAACTGAACCCTCCATCAAGGAAGTGGAGTGGACCTTAAGTCATGAGGTGTTTCATGTCATCCTATTCCCATGGTCAAATCTATAGGGCTGATTTCACTGAGTAACTGGGGGTACTGGCATCTGATAAACCTGTACCCTTAATGTCAAAGGTGTAAATCATCTTTGTAATTTTTTATCAGAGGCAGATATATGAGTTTACGCCTAGTAACTAGGGGTACTTGCGTCTAACCCACGTGTACACCTAATGCCAACAGCATAAATGACACTTGTCTGTTCACTAAGTTCTGTTGTGCCCCTATGGTCATTTGAGTCATTCGACATCATCCTGTAGTCATTTGAGTTATTTGATATTCTTGGTTTTGATAATGGCTAAACACAATAAGTCATTGTTGTTTTCACTCTCATATGACTAACATACGTGATGCTTTGTTCATGACAGGTAAGCCAATGAATGGACAAGGAATGGAGTGGAGATGACAAATGTGAAAGCTCAATGATTACGCCCTCGCACGCGGATCGACCTGCGGGGTCAGGTCATGGGGATTTCCGAGGGCGGAGCCCCCGGAACAAAATTTTGATTGAATACTCAGTAATAAAACTTCAAGACGGTCAAGGTTGATGCCACAAATGAGAACGGACGGCTAAAGGACTCAAGCGACGGAGCTAAAGAGGTTAATGGACCGACCTGGGAAAACCCGGGGTCTGCCCAGCTGGCGGTTGACCGCTAGCACAGGGGCGGTCGACCGCCCCAGCCAGTAGCTCCCAGTCTGGATGATTCTCAGTGGCGGTCGACCGCCAACCCAGTAGCGGTCGACCGGAATTTTCAGGGACCATTCGGCTACAGTTTTTCTCAGTAGCGGTCGACCGCCACCTACCTCTGGTCGACCGCCAGCCCCGATGCAGTCATGTTTGACTTCGATTTCCACCTCGAGGCCAACCCCTTTCCTTGTATTTATTTAACCCCAAAGTCACCCAATCCCCCATGGATTGTGGATCTGGTCTGGGGGATGTCCAAGGACCATTCAAAATCCATAAAACCAATAAAAGAGGGTTAATGCTTCAAGGGGATTCAAGGGAGGCTACAAGGGTGTGTTCAAGGGAGAGGAGTTTGAGTACTGTAGCTGTGAACAATACTACGAGAAGAAGCTTCTTCATCCTCAAGTGATTCAAGCTTCTTCATCCTCAAGTGATTCAAGCTTCTTCAAGAGGAGATCAAGACCAAGCCAAGAGAAGATAAAGTTGTATCCTTCATCTTCTTCATCAACTCAAGAAGATCAAAAGGAAGATCGAAGCTACATCCATAGTCTTCCTCATCAACTAGAAGAGATTCAAGGAAGATCATCACTCAAGGAAGAAGACATCATTGAAGCATCAGATTCAAGCTCCAACAATCTCAGGCAAGATTTTTCTTCTTTAGCATATTCCATATCTTGTTTGAATAGCTTGATATTTGTTCTCTTTTCATTTCATTCAAATATTTGGAACTAAAGATCATCCTTACCGATGGTTAGTAGGAAGGCAATCGGAAGTTATCCGATCTGCGGTGTTGACGTCCCTACCTGTGGTTAGTAGAAAGGCAATCGAAGGTCTTTCCAATTTACGGTTCAGTGTGTGGCACTAGTGGAGCCTCACCGGATTTGGTGAGGGGTGGACGTAGGACTGGGGATTCAGTCCGAACCACCTTAAAATCCTTTGCGTTGTGTTTGCTTGTGTGATTGCTTCGTTCTAGATGCATGCTTCGGTTTAAATCGATATATTAGTTGCTCATCTTGCCCAGTGAATCATAGTGTTCTTCGATAAGCTAGTTACACTCTGCTGTAATTTATTTTATCTAGCTATATAGAGGGTTTCATTGCGAGAAGAGGGGCAGATCTATTCACCCCTCCCCTCTAGATCCGCTATCCACTACTCAACAAGTTCAGATTAGAAATGAAAAAGAAATGATGTAACCCTTCATATGCAAAATGCTATGAAGTATCAATTCGTTCATCTCAATACAAATTCAGGTTACTTGATATTCATTGTTTCTGAAATAAGTAAGATATAGTCTTGACCTATTCTAGAATAGTCATGTGACTCAGGTTAATTGCTATAAACGGACACTATGACCATATTTCAGAAATTCAGTGATTTAACTCTACCTTCTATAACTGTTAAACCCGAACTTACTCAAGAATGCATACTGATTGATTCTTATGAATAAAAGTTGTTCATGATCTGCTTATATTCTGAACCAATGCATAGAATGTTATCTAGTCTATCTCTTCTACCCTTCCACTATCTCCCTTCCTCCTTATTTGCTGATGGCAAAGGGGGAGAGTTAGTAAGTCTTCTTCCCTTCCTTCCTTATGACAGAGGGGGAGAGATTACATTCTGATGGCAAAGGGGGAGTAAGTATAAGGGAGAGTCAATATTGGTGTTTGAGAAAAGGGAAGAGAGAGAGAGTCAGAAAATTCAGAGGGAGCATCTTAAAGGATTCATTCATGGAGAAGGTCTGTGCATAGTGTCTACACTTGCATGCATGTCATCTGACTGTGATTAATTATTCATCAAAATACATCATTCTTAATGCATTTACTTTTGGTGTTGCCGTCATCAAAAATGGGGAGAATGTTGGGTCTCCTCTGGCTTTGAATGATAACGAAGAATGGCAACATGCTAAAGTGTTTTGATAATTGGCAACAATATTGGTTGACTTCGTTGACTGCATAGTTGACTTTGTTAACTTTATATTGACATGATGCTGAGTGTATTTTGATGACCTTTCATATGTTAGATGTGCACAGAAATGTTGCATGCATATTTACACTCAGTCTATGCATAAGATTAAAGTCGGTGCAACACTTAGTCGTGTCTGCATTGAGGCGATGCAATCTAGTTGTATCACGCGACTAAGTCTGTGCATAGTCCATGCATGCGTTCACCAAGTCGGTGCTAGGCTTGTTGCTACACACGACCTAGAGTCTGTGCAGGTCCTGTGGCAGCACGCGACCATGTCCGTGTATGCTTAAGTCTAGGCAAAGCAAGTCAGTGCAACTTCTGCACCGTGCACTAACTCTGTGCAACATTTATCATCTGCCCTAACTAAGTCTAAGCAAGGCTGCTCACACTCACATCAAGTTTGTGCATGTATACATAAAATCGATGCAACCCATGTTGCTGCACACGACCAAGTCTGTGCAATGTCTTCCATGCATTAGGTAAGTCGGAGCATGCATTCGGTAAGTATGTGCAATACGTCTTAGGCAACTCGGTGCATAAGAGCTCTTGCATTCAATGTTTGCACATTAAGTCTGTGCAAGTCAAGTATGCTGCAGAGGTATGTATGTGCAACCTTTGCATGTCACATGATCTAAGTCTAAGCAATGTTGCTATCGGCACATTGAGTCAGTGCAAGGTTTACATTCTGCATATACACACTCTGTGCATTACTGCATGTCACACACATATAGGTTGTGCACATCCACTAGGTCAATAAAACAAGTCTGTGCAAGCAGTTCTATGTGTAAACACTTGACTCCGTGCATATATGTTCATACGTTATATCGAGTTTGTAGAGTCTGTGCACATTTAGTTCAAAGCTCTAATTAACTCTGTGCATCTTTCTACTATCTCTCAGAGTGTTTCAAGCTGACATTAAGTATGACTTCAACAGGATATCTACTCGAGGAGTTTAAGAAAGACACGTGATCCAAGAATGGAGTAGGTGCCAGGACGATGCCACATGGCCTGACTACTCCAGATCTGGATAAGACTCTGGGCAGGAATTGTGGCAAGCATACGCCCTACCTTCTGCTGCTTCCTATAAATAAGGAGAGTCTTCTTCAAGAGAAAAGTGATTATGATTGTGATATTGAGAGAAAAAGAGAAGAAAGAGCTAGATCCAGCACGATCCATCGAGAAGAAGAAAGAGTAGCAGATCTAAGAAGAGAGTTTGAGAAGTGAGATATCTGAAAGCCTGAGAGAGTTTGTATGTTAGTTTCCTGGTTCAGAACCAGAACTGATTTTGCTCATTGTTGAGCTATGTTCCCTTCGTGGGTTTTCTGTTTCTTCGTTTGTTTCTCTTTGTTTTAGAAACTCTTGTTCAAGCTATTTGTCAGCAGAGGTTAAGATGTAATTCCTCAACGGACAGAGGTGTGATATCCTCTAGTCGGGTGAAGCTGTAAGTCCCCAGCGGTTGCAGAGGAGGACTCCTCTCGTCGGCGTAAGCTATAAGTGTAAGACCCCCGGATAAATAATCAAGAATAAAAGTATTCAAAAACGAACTAATCAAGTTGTATACTATATATATATATATGTTTCACCCATTTATATATATCAAAAATGAACCATCTTTAAGGTCGCCAATTTTAAAGCAGACGCCAATTTAACAAGAGACGCCTCCTTCCAAGGCGTCATATTAAGAATGGACACCCATCAGAAATGGCGTCAATTTTATAATATTAATAAGGCAACCTTATCTTTACGTTAAGCCAATAATGGCAATAGTAATTAACGCCCCTGTGTTGGACGTCAATCATTAAATAAAAGACTCTTGGACATGCGTCATTTTTAATTAACACCCTAACCTAAGGCGTTATTTACAACAGGTAGTGTTTGCTTCGAACAGGGATGCTAGCTGGGGAAGGGATCAATACGTGGGATGTCTGAGGTTAATAAGGACTCTGAAAAGGGAGTTTTAATTCGCAATCAAACTCCAACCCTCTAGGGTCTCCAGAACCCTATAAATACCCCTCCGATCGTGCCAACCTAAAGGCTTTTTCTTCGTCAAAACACTTGTTGATACTGTTCGAGCATGAAGAACATAGGGAAGTTCTTCTTCTGTGGTAGGGATTACATCCTCTCTCTTCAATTTGATTGAAGAAAACGTGAAGAGCATTGATGATTCTTCATCCTTCTTCTGCAGGTTGTCTACAACAAGAAGGAGCTGCTGCTGAACAGTTGATCAGTATACGAAGAGCATAGCAGTTCTTCATCCGCATCTTCCTCTTATTGAAGAACGTAGAATTCTTCATCGTCTTCCTCTTCTTCCGGTTACAAAGGAAGGAAAAGCTATTGTACGTAGAAGAAGCATCTTCTTCTTACTGCTATTGCTTTGGCTAAAAGAGTTGCTGCTGATTTTTGACTTCCAGAAACTCTATTTGAAACAGAGTATCGTGGGTGGTTATCTTCTTCACCGTTCTTCAGTATCTGTCAATCAAACCAATCCATAAGGTAGGTTATCTCAAGATTACGTAGCCCAAACCAACATAAATCATGATATTACTATATCTTAGTTCATGCATATTGTTTCACTCACATTTGAAGGAATTCTGTGAAATTTTGTAAGAGGCGACCCTCATCAGGGCGCCAATTTCATTTCTGACGCCCGGCAGAAGGGTCGTCAATTTGGAATGAATTTATAAATACGCATGTTAAAAATTTAATATCTATCTAAACAATAATCTGATTTAATGCATGATCACATATTTCGAATCCTGCTATTTTTCTTGACCTGTCCATATACTTGTTATCTGAAAAATATTTATCATGCAAAAGTGCCACTGTTCATAATGGAAATCTGTGAAAAAGAAAAATGACAACCCTCGTTATGTCATCTATATGGAATATGACGCCCCATATCAGGGCGCGTTTTAATAAATTAAAGACATCACGAGAGGTGCCAATTCTTTGAAAAGAAATTTGGTATATTTCAGCAAAATAGAAATATAAATTGGACGACCGTTCTGGTAGTCGTCAATTGTTGAAATGACGACCCAGTCAAGGGCATCAATTCGTCAAAAGAAGACTCTGGCTAAGGTGCCAATTTCCTGTCTTCGTATTTTCTTATGTTTTCTATAAACCGAGGATTTGTATATATATATATATATATATATATATGGCACTATATTCCAATCTGTGAGTATAGTCCCACGTTCTTCGACGTTTTATCGAATGTCCCTATTTCTCGGTGATAGATGAACTCTCCATGGGACATTCTGTTCCTTTGGACCAGTGACTTTATCATAGAGGCCTCCGTAAGACTCCGCACGCTTTGGATTCCCTCAAAGCAGCCGAGCTGGTTGTACCATTAAAACCCATGACACTACTTGATTGCCATGTCACTCTAAAAAAACATGGTAAACCGGCCCTTATGACATTCATATAGCAATTATGATGTCATAAGAACATTCTTGAAATAATGGAATGGGAAACCATGCCATTAACGTTCTAATGAATTAGGTGCCATACTTGTGGACCTCAATTCTATCCACCTTATCATGTACAAGAACGAGCGACCATCTCCATGTGGGCGCTTACTCTTATTGTCATGGCACCCAAGCTTGGGAGCCAATTCCACCTAGATTTATCGATAATCGTGATTATACCGTTACTATCATCATGATACTACGTGTTCAAATCCTTGAAATGCTATCTACCTTAAAAGTCCATACAAGTTATTCCTTGAAATTCCATATTGGCTATAACTATAGTGGATGTCAAAAATACATGATCAATGCCTGCGCATATAGGGCCCGATCTGGTCCTGGGAGGCGCACCAAAAAGTGCTTGTACCCATGGGAGTTGTAATGATCACGGTATGGCATTGTACTGAAGTGTATGACTAGCTTGATTAGACATTCCACGAATCTCGTACTTGACTCGACTTGACATGACATGACTTGTGTGGCCCGAAAAAGGGTATATACTTGCTTGCTTGAAACATGATAGCCAATTCCCGACATGACATGATGAATATACTTGCTTGAATATCTTGACATTCATTGATATAAGTTCTTGAAAGACATGCTAGTTCACTCCTGTATCTCTCTCTTGTCGTTTTACGCACACATGCATAACCTCATTGCATTAATGAAAAATGTAATTACTTAAACCAATTGCTAGTTCTTGAGATATAATTCCTACTGAGCATTCGCTCATTCAGTGCTTTTCCCTACTTTTCAGGTAAGTCCGATGACGAGACTCAATCGGATGGAGAAGGTCAAGAGTGAAGAGAGTAGAGCTCTCCATCTATCCAAGCGTCTGCTAGTCTTATCTTTCAAATTTCTTGAGTTTACCATTGTACTTTTCCCTTTTATTGAGTCTTAGTGCTTTTGTTTAAAGGGGATTGTAATAGAAGTACTTTTAAGGTTATGAAGGAATAAAGGATTGTGTTATCTTTACTTTTACGTACTCTGTCTTTGTGTTGAATACACTAACGCTCTGATTGACATGATCGATATAAACTCGTCACGCGTCTCCGGGTATCTTCCGCGCTCAGGGCGTGACAATTTTTGTGGTATCAGAGCCTAGGATATTCAATTCTTAGGAAAACCCAAGTCCAAGGATAGGTTTAAACCTGTAACCGGTGAGATTGGTTAGAACCAAGGGTTAAGTAAACTTTGAATATAAAAACCGTTGAATATCATCGCATGTTAATATAGTTATTGTAATTGTAGGACAATGGCTGCCGAACGTGCCCAGTGGCGCAACATGCAATGCACTCTCCAAGGCATGACGCATGCTCTTCAACAGGTTGCACAAGGAGGTGCACATCGTGGAGAAGGAAATCTCCACCAAAGCTTCAAGAACATGAACCCTCCAAAGTTCATGGGATCCACTGATCTGGATGATGCCAAGCATTGGGTCCGAGAGACGGAATGCATTTTTAGAGTTATGCAATGTACGGACCAAGAGAAAGTCCTGTTAGCCACTTTTCAACTAGAAAGAGACGCCCGCTGCTGGTGGGAGTCGATAGAAGCCACATTAGATCAAGGACATGTTACTTGGGAAGAGTTTGTTGAACATTTCAACAACAAATATTTCTCAGATCGAGTTCAAGAGAAGAAAGCCGCTGAATTTGCCGCACTTAAGCAATGATCTTTGTCGGTGGCTGAATATGAAGCGCAGTTCTCAAGGCTGTCTTGGTACGCTAAACACTTAGTTAGTACTGAGAAGATGAAAGCTCGAAGATTCCTTAACGGGCTCAGGCCCCAATATATCACACAACTGGCACCGATAGACATACAAGTCTATTCGGAGATGGTTCGACGAGCCCAATTACTAGAGGATGCCACAGAGCTATCTGATAGGATCCGTGGGAAGGATAAGAAGGAACAGGTCACTAGTTTGGGCACTTTCAAACCCAATTTCAAGAAGAGGCCGAGTAATGGAGGTACTCCCTCCAAGAACAAAAGTTCAAGAAGACCAAACCTTTCTCCATCACCACTACACCTTCTAAGGTGGTATGTAGACACTGTGACAAGGCCGGACATAAGGCCAAAGAATGTTGGAGGAAACTTGGAGCGTGTCTCCATTGTGGGAGCCGTGATCATCGGATTCCCGACTGTCCCCTACTCAATGATCAACCCGGTGACGAAAAGTGCCCGGTGACAAAGAATGCACGTCTCCAAGCTATTAAGGAGGCGGAAGAAGACGAAGGCGGATTAGTAGAAGGTACACTGAAAGTTTGTTCCAAGTTTGCACATGTCTTACTTGATACGGGTGCATCACATTCTTTTATTTCCAAGAGGTTTACCGATCCATTACCTATGGAACCGGAATGGATAAAAATAGTTTTATCAACACCTCTCGGAAACGAAACCAATATTACTCACCATTATCAAAACTGTGAAATCTTGGTAAAGGGAAGAAATCTTCCTATCGACCTCGTATGTTTAGACCTAAAGGAATATGATGTCATATTAGGAGCAAATTGGTTATCCATGTATCAGGCAACTGTGGATTTCCGTAGCAGCAAAGTTACTTTCAAAGACTTTCCAGAACTGGTCTATACTAGCCCTAAGAGTCGGAGCAAGTCACCTCTTATTTCGGCTCTCCGAGCTAGCAAGCTAATAAGGAAAGGATGCGTATCTTTCCTTGCATTTGTCACCATTAAGGAGACTAAGAAGACTAAGCTAGAAGACATCCCGGTTGTGCAAGAATTTCCGGACGTGTTTCCGGAAGATTTGCTTGGATTACCCCCACAAAGAGAAGTGGCCTTCACCATCGACTTGATCCCTGGTGCTGGTCTAGTTTCTAAGGCACCATATAGGATGTCCCCCGCCGAACTTAAGGAGCTGAAGGAGCAATTGATGGAACTTCTCAAGAAAGGATTTATCAGACCAAGTACTTCCCCGTGGGGAGCACCGGTACTATTTGTAAAGAAGAAAGACGGATCCATGAGATTATGCATCGACTATCGACAGTTGAATCATCTCACTATCAAGAACAAGTATCCACTGCCGAGAATCGATGAGTTTTTTGATCAAATATCTGGATCCAAATATTTTTCAAAGATTGATCTCAGGTCGGGATATCACCAACTAAGGATCAAAGATGAGGACATTTATAAGACCGCATTCAGAAGCAGGTATGGGCACTATGAATTTGTTGTTATGCCTTTTGGACTAACAAATGCCCCCGCTGCCTTTATGCAGTTGATGAACAGTATATTCAGACCTCATCTAGATCAATTCATAGTGGTTTTCATTGATGATATACTGATCTATTCAAAGACCAAAGAAGAGCACGAGGAACATTTGAGGATTGCATTATAAATATTGAGGATAAATTAGTTATATGCAAAGCTCAGCAAATGTGACTTCTAGTTAGAAGAAGTATCTTTCTTGGGGCATGTTATATCAAAAGACGGTTTATCCGTAGATCCATCAAAGGTTGAAGCTCTCAGGAATTGGGAGAGACCGACCAATGCTAGCGAGATCCATAGTTTCTTAGGTCTTGCAGGTTATTATTGGCGATTTATCAAGGATTTCTCCAAGATAGCCGTACCACTCACTAGGCTAACTCGCAAGGAGATCCGTTATGAATGGAGTGAGGAATGTGAAAGAAGCTTCCAAGATCTCAAAGATCACCTGACTACTGCCCCAGTCTTAGCTCTACCAATCGAAGGAGAGAAGTTTGAGGTATACATTGATGCATCTGGCATTAGCCTCGAATGTGATCTAATGCAACAAGGGAAAGTTATAGCCTACTCTTCTCGTCAATTGAAGAAGCACGAGGAGAACTACCCAATCCATGACTTAGAGTTGGCTGCGGTAGTGTTTGCATTAAAAATATGGAGACATTATCTGTACAGAGTGCAGCTTATTGTATACTCTGACCATAAAAGTCTTAAGTATCTCTTCTCCCAAAAGGAATTGAACATGAGGCAAAGACGTTGGTTAGAATATCTCAAGGACTTTGACTTCACTATACAATATCATCTTGGAAAGGGTAATCCTGTAGCCGATGCCCTCAGTCAAAAGCCGAGAGCACTATTAGCCAATTGTATGATTCAGGAGTGGAAGTTGCTAGAACAATTCTTTCAACTTAATATAAGCATGGACAAGGACCGAAGGTGTGTCACATTATCCCATATGAGCATACAGCCAGATCTACTCTCGGAAATACAAGGACTTCAAGATGATGACCAGATATTAGTGGAAATCAAGGGTAAAATGGAAGGACAATCTGACTTCCAATTAGCTTCAGATGGAAGGGTGTTATTCAGAAATAGAACATGCATACCGGACTGTCCAGAGCTAAAGAAGAAGATCTTAGATGAAGCTCACAAATCAAGGTACACGATTCATCCAGGATCTACCAAAATGTACCAAGATTTGAAAAGGACTTTTTGGTGGCCCAATATGAAAAGAGAAGTAGCAGACTTTGTGTCTCGCTGTCTCACATGCCAACAAGTTAAGGCCGAACACCAAAAGCCTGCCGGTAAGCTACATCCTCTAGATATTCCCAAATGGAAGTGGGAGGATATCGGTATGGACTTCATTATGGGTCTATCTAAATCAAAAGGAGGACATGATGGAATATGGGTTATCATAGACCGATTAACCAAGTCGGCACATTTCTTGCCAATTAAGAGTCGATGGTCAGTGGATGTTCTTGCTGCACTATACATTAAGGAGATAGTCAGGTTACATGGAGTACCTGTCTCAATCGTGTCTGACAGAGACCCCCGTTTTACTTCTCACTTTTGGAAGGGTCTACAACATTCGCTAGGGACGAGACTTAACTTTAGTACAGCTTTTCATCCTCAAATGGATGGTCAGACCGAGAGAACTAATCAGGTAGTTGAAGATATGCTCAAGGCTTGCATCATTGATTTTGGTGGAAGCTGGCATGATCACAGCCTCTGGTTGAATTTGCATACAATAATAGCTACCAGGCAAGTATACAAATGGCACCTTTCGAAGCCTTATACGGAAGGAGTTGCTGATCACCCGTGTGCTGGGATGAAGTTGGCGAGAAACAACTATTAGGTATAGACATGGTAAGAGATACCACTGAAAAGATTCAGTTAATTAGAGAAAGACTTCAAGTTGCTCAGTCTAGACAGAAGGCTTATGCTGACACACGAAGAAGAGATCTCAAATTCTAAGTCGGAGATCACGTGTTTCTCAAGATATCACCTGGACGTGGAATAAGGAGATTTGGTGTAAAGGGCAAGCTTACACCAAGGTTTATCGGACCTTTTGAGATACTAGAAAGAGTCGGCGAGGTTGCTTACCGAGTCGCTTTACCTCCTCAATTGTCCGAAGTTCATAATGTATTCCACATATCAATGTTGAAGAAATATGTGCATGATCCGTCACATGTCATTGATCATGGAGATCTGGTGATTCAAAGGAATCTCACTTATGAGCAAAAGCCCATGAAGATACTCGATCGCGAGGTGCGAACATTACGGAATAAAGTTATTCCCATGATCAAGGTACAATGGAGTAAAAGCTCAGAACATGAAGCCACTTGGGAAACCGAGGAATCCATGAGGAAACGATTCCCAGAATTATTCTAAAGGGTATGTATTTTACACTCTCCATGTTTATATACAATTGAATTTGGGGACCAAATTCTTTTAAGTGGGGGAGGGTGTAAGACCCCCGGATAAATAATCAAGAATAAAAGTATTCAAAAATGAACTAATCAAGTTGTATACTATATATATATATATATGTTTCACCCATTTATATATATATATATCAAAAATGAACCAAAAAGAAATAACGCCTTCTTTAAGGTCACCAATTTTAAAGTAGACGCCAATTTAACAAGAGACGCCTCCTTCCAAGGCGTCATATTAGGAATGGACGCCGATCAGAAATGGCGTCAATTTAATATTAATAAGGCCACCTTATCTTTACGTTAAGCCAATAATGGCAATAGTAATTAACGCCCCTGTGTTGGACGTCAATCATTAAATAAAAGACTCTTGGACAGGCGTCATTTTTAATTAACGCCCTAACCTAAGGCGTTATTTACAGCATGTAGTGTTTGCTTCGAACAGGGATGCTAGCTGGGGAAGGGATCAATACGTGGGATGTCCGAGGTTAATAAGGACTCTAAAAAGGGATTTTTAATTCCCAATCAAACTCCAACCCTCTAGGGTCTCCAGAACCGTATAAATACCCCTCCGATCGAGCCAACCTAAATGCTCTTTCTTCGTCAAAACACTTGTTGATACTGTTCCGAGCGTGAAGAACATAGGGAAGTTTTTCTTCTATGGTAGGGATTCCATCCTCTCTATTCAATTTGATTGAAGAAAATGTGAAGAGCATTGATGGTTCTTCATCCTTCTTCTGCAGGTTGTCTACAACAAGAAGGAGCTGCTGCTGAACAATTGATCAGTATACGAAGAACATAGCAGTTCTTCATCCGCATCTTCCTCTTACTGAAGAACGTAGAATTCTTCATCGTCTTCCTCTTCTTCCGGTTACAAAGGAAGGAAAAGCTGTTGTACGTAGAAGAAGCATCTTCTTCTTACTGCTATTGCTTTGGCTAAAAGAGTTGCTGCTGATTTTTGACTTCCAGAAACTCTATTTGAAACAGAGTATCGTGGGTGGTTATCTTCTTCACCGTTCTTCAGTATCTGTCAATCAAACCAATCCATAAGGTAGGTTATCTTAAGATTAGGAAGCCCAAACCAACATAAATCATGATATTACTATATTTTAGTTCATGCATATTGTTTCACTCAGATTTTAAGAAATTCTGTGACATTTTGTAAGAGGCGACCCTCATCAGGGCGCCAATTTCATTTCTGACGCCCGGCAGAAGGGTCATCAATTTGGAATGAATTAATAAATACGCATGTTAAAAATTTAATATCTATCTAAACAATAATCTGATTTAATGCATGATCACATATTTCGAATCCTGCTATTTTTCTTGACCTGTCCATATACTTGTTATTTGAAAAATATTTATCATGCAAAAGTGCCACTGTTCATAATGGAAATCTGTGAAAAAGAAAAATGACGACCCTCATTATGTCGTCTATATGGAATATGACGCCCCATATCAGGGCGCGTTTTAATAAATTAAAGACATTACGAGAGGCGCCAATTCTTTGAAATGAAATTTGGTATATTTCAGCAAAACAGAAATATAAATTGGACGACCGTTCTGGTAGTCGTCAATTGTTGAAATGACGACCCAGTCAAGGGCGTCAATTCGTCAAAAGAAGACTCTGGCTAAGGCACCAATTTCCTATCTTCGTATTTTCTTATGTTTTCTATAAACCGAGGATTTGTATATATATATATATATATATATATATATATATATGTATATATATATATATATCTGGCACTATATTCCAATCCGTGAGTATAGTCCCACGTTCTTCGACGTTTTATCGACTGCCCCTATTTCTCGGTGATAGATGAACTCTCCATGGGACATTCTGTTCCTTTGGACCGGTGACTTTATCATAGAGGCCTCCGTAAGACTCCGCACGCTTTGGATTCCCTCAAAGCAGCCAAGCTAGTTGTACCATTAAAACCCATGACACTACTTGATTGCCATGTCACTCTAAAGAAACATGGTAAACCGGCCCTTATGACATTCATATAGCAATTATGATGTCATAAGAACATTCTTGAAATAATGGAATGGGAAACCATGCCATTAACATTCTAATGAATTAGGTGCCATACTTGTGGACCTCAATTGTATCCACCTTATCATCTACAAGAACGAGCGACCATCTCCATGTGGGCGCTTACTCTTATTGTCATGGCACCCAAGCTAGGGAGCCAATTCCACCTAGATTTATCGGTAATCGTGATTATACCGTTACTATCATCATGATACTATGTGTTCAAATCCTTGAAATGCTATCTACCTTAAAAGTCCTTACAAGTTATTCCTTGAAATTCCATATTGGCTATAACTATAGTGGATGTCAAAAATACATGATCAATGCCTGCGCATATAGGGCCCGATCTGGTCCTGGGAGGAGCACCCAAAAGTACTTGTGCCCATGGGAGTTGTAATGATCACGGTATGACATTGTACCGAAGTGCATGACTAGCTTGATTAGACATTCCACGAATCTCGTACTTGACTCGACTTGACATGACATGACTTACGTGGCCCGAAAAAGGGTATATACTTGCTTGCTTGAAACATGATAGCCAATTCCCGACATGACATGATGAATAGACTTGCTTGAATATCTTTACATTCATTGATATAAGTTCTTGAAAGACATGCTAGTTCACTCCTGTATCTCTCTCTTGTCGTTTTACGCACACATGCATAACCTCATTGCATTCATGAAAAATGTAATTACTTAAACCAATTGCTAGTTCTTGAGATATAATTCCTACTGAGCGTTCACTCATTTAGTGCTTTTCACTACTTTTCAGGTAAGTTCGATGACGAGACTCAATCGGATGGGGAAGGTCAAGAGTGAAGAGAGTAGAGCTCTCTGTCTATCAAAGCGTCTGCTAGTCTTATCTTTCAAATTTCTTGAGTTAACCATTGTACTGTTCCTTTTTATTGAGTCTTAATGCTTTTGTTTAAAGGGGATTGTAATAGATGTACTTTTAAGGTTATGAAGGAATAAAGGATTGGGTTATCTTTACTTTTACACACTCTGTCTTTGTGTTGAATACACTAACGCTCTGATTGACATGATCGATACAAACTCGTCACGCGTCTCCGGGTATCTTCCGCGCTTGGGACGTGACAATAAGGCCTAGCGGTCTGTAGGGTTTTTACCCCGAAGCTGTGGATCAACAGATTAAGCTATGTATCAGCGAGAAACCACACTCTGGTTGGAGTGTGGGGTGGACGTAGACCTCGGGTTTGAGGTCGAACCACCTTAAAAATTCTCCGTCTACTGTGTGATTGCCTTGTGGTTTGCGCTCATCCCTATTTTGTTTCATCGTCCAGTAGATGAATGCTTAAGATCATCTGTGTGCTAATCTTTTAGACCTGCTATAGTTCTATTGCGTTTGAGTGTTCTTCTTCATCCTACAGCAGCTTGATTTTATTCCGCAACTGTCCCTGCTGTAGTCAGTTTTATTGGGTGATTTATCTTTCACCCCCCTCTAGATCATCAATGGAGTCTTGTCTATTGGTATCAGAGCGTCCATCTATTCTATCAGAATTTAGGTTCCAGAAATTTGTGTGCCTAGTCTACCTATAGGGGTTCCATGGATGAAACCGATACATCAGATTGGAGTGATATTTCTGGAAGTGCTGCATAGGCTTCATGTGACCTTGGCCTATCCAAGTTGGCTGGTGAAAGGAGTTGTAGAGTGTAAAATGATTAGGAACATTCTGATGGTGGCCTTTACCAAGGGTGCCTCTACCTAGACCTTTCTGAGGGAGTTTGGTAGTGTTGGCCTTGGGATTTTCTTGGACTTTAGCTTTGGCAGACTGACTCCTACTATGGCTTTTGGTGTGATATGTGAGAGTGTATGAGCATGAATCCCTGGACACTTCCACCTTCCCTTTGCCCTTGTCCTTGGCACTAGGCTTAGTTTTATTCTTATCTTGATTTTCTCCAGAAGTCATATTTATCAGGGGTTGAAATGTCCCCTTTTCTGCCACAAAGGAGGTGGTTCTCACATCGAACCTTACCTTATTAGTTGGGTTGAAACCCAACCCTTCCTTTCTGAAATTACCCTTAGTTCCCAAGATAGCATTCGGATTTTATGTGCCTTGTACCATGCCTTCAAGGGTGCTTTGTTTTTCTGTGTTTTATTTTTCTAGTTTTTCTATTGACTTTCTCAACTCATTGTTTACACCATTGACAGCTTCATACTTCTCAGTAGCAATTGTTGTTTCTTTCTAAAATTCATGAATTTTCATTTTAAGTTCATCAATTATTTTTAGCAAGTTCTCATTTTCATTCTTCATATCATTTATCATGCTTGTGCTACCTTCAGCTTCATTCAGGGAGTTTTTCAATTCTGAATTTTCAGTTTGCAGACATGTAAGTTTATCAGACAAGGATGTATCATTGACTAATGAATTTATTTTCTTTTTTAAATGTATGTTCTCCCTATGCATGTCTTGATATTTTTCTAAAACTTCAGCATAGGCATCTTCCCATACATTCTGAGTAAAATTATAAAAAGGAGAAGTTACCTCATCATTGTTGTCGGCCATCGAGTAGATTCTTTCTTCTTATTTACTGTCAGAGGAGCTACTCTGACTTTCTTCTTCTTCATCACTCTAGGTGCTGACCATAGCTTTTCCCCTTTTATTTTTCATCCTGGGCTATTTGTCCTTAAGCTTAGGACAGTCTGCTTTAAGATGCCTTGCCTTCCTACAGTTATAGCAAACAATGGCATCAGATTTCTTCGTAGATTCAAATTTATGTTTGGGCTGTCTTTTTCAGAGAAATACTTTCTTCTCAGCCCTTTCCCTTCCTTCCTCAGGAATTTCTTGAACTTCCTGGTAAACATAGAAAACTCATCCTTATCAACCTTAGAACTAGTACAACTGCATTCACTTGACGACCCTTTGCTAGAATTTGCTTTAAGAGCAAGGGGCTTCCTTCTCTTCTCAGATTCATCAATTTTCTTAAGGTTCAACTCATATGTCATGTGAGAACCAATGAGCTCATCCACAGTGGTCTTAGCTAGGTCCCTAGATTCTTCAACTACAGTGGCCTTCGTGTGCCATATGGGTGTCAGGGACCTCAAAATCTTTCTAACAACCTCATGGTCATAGTAGACCTTTCCTAGACTTCTCAAACTATTCGTAATCACATTCAACCGAGCATACATTTCACAAATGGACTCCTCATGCTTCATTTTGAAAGCCTCATACTCTGAGACTAACATGTTCACCTTAGTCTCTCCAACCTGGGATGTCCCTTCATAGATGATCTCCAATTTGTCCCACATCTCCTTAGTAGTGGTGCAGGAGGAGACTCTGGAGAATTCTGTTGGATGGAGAGTGCACTGTATGGCATTTGTGGCACTCCAGTTCAGAGTGGACTTTCAGATGTGCTCCTTAGTCCAGAATTCCTCATCTGGAGATAAATCAAATGGACCTTTAATCATGACCTTCCAGTTTTCGTAATCCTTAGCACGGAGAAACACATCCATCCTATTCTTCCAGTAGGCGTAATTGCTACCATTAAAGAATGGTGGCTTGTTGGTTGAAGGGCCCTCAATGACAACACCTTTAGCATCCATGACAAATCTCTCCAGGATGTGAGGCCCTAAAGGAGAGTTAGGCACTGATACCACTTGTTGGACACGGATGGACGCTAAGATCTAGAGGGGGGTGAATAGATCTACCCTTTAAAAACACAAGTAAGGAAATATAGCAGAATTAACAGTTCCGCAGTGGAGCAATCGGATAAAGCAGATCCAACTAGGCGAACTTATGCATTCATCTAAGCAAGAAACAAGCAAATAGAATGAGTGCACAAGTAATAGGAGCAAACACATGGAGACACCAGGAGTTTTAAGTGGTTCGACTCTCACCTACATCCACCCCACACTCAGACTGAGTGTGGATTACTGCTGATTCACAGCTTCAGTCCACTGATCCACAGCTTCGGGGATTGGATCCCTACAAACTGCTGATCCATAGTTTTGGGGATAATATCCCAGACCGCTGAGCCTCACAGCTTGCTACCACTGAGCTTTACAGCTTGGCTGACCGAGAACTCACCCTCGCACGCTGACTCATAGCTTGACAGAGTTCAGAAAAATGAAAATGAAAGATGAAAAACAACAATGTAGCTCTCAATGAGCAGATTGACTCTGGATTTGATCCACGAGTCAAGTACAGAACTAATGCACTGAATCTCTCTCTAATCTAAAGCTCTCGATCATTTTCTCTCCTTCTAGCTTATTTTCAATCACTCTTGCTCTCTTCAGGTTGCTCTCTCTTTTCTCTCTGGCTTCTCGCTCTTTTCTTAATCTACTCGATCATCCTTTTTCTTGATCTTTAGAGGGGCTTATATATGTCTTCCTTCTTCAGCCCTCACGAGCTCACGCATTGGGCGTGTGGAGAACTCGTTCCCGCCTTCCTGAAGATGACATGCGTCAGGACCAGATTGGTGAGCATATCCTCTTTGGCAGAATCTTCTGGACATATCTACCTCGGATCACGTGCTCAAACATAGGCTTCATGATGCGCTTGCTTCAACCTGCAATTCAGACACGAGTTAGTTAAGGGAAAAGATGCACGGAGTTTGGTTTGGCATAGAATAGGGTATGCACAGACATTCCAAGCAAACACAGCATATATATATATATATATATATATACAGATGCTTCTAAGCTAATGGCACGACCTATGTTGACGATTTAAGACAATGCAAGATGTACACAGACTCTCTTGTACGTTCAGCAAGAAAATGTGCACATACATTATATGCACGATGAACATGATGCATTGACTGATGCATGCATGGACAAAGGCGCACAGACCTTGGTAAACATATATGCATAGACCTATATCCTCAAAGCACATAACGCACCGACTTACATACGCTTCCATGCAAAGATGTACATACAACAGACTGTGCACCGAGCTTGTTTACCATAAGACTAAACATGCACAGACCATGTACAAACATTTATATGTAGACGACTAAAGTATGCACCGTGCTTAAGTTGCTATCAACAAAACATGCACAGACCGTATATGCGTTCTACAGAAACATGCACAGACCTTATTCATCCACAATGCAACCTTACACAGACCTTATGTATATCTTATGATGCAAACGTGCACAGACCTTATTCGCGCATGTACAAAGACATGCACAGACCCTGGTTGTGTACGATGCAAAACATGCACCGACTATGTTTTGCCTAACGAAAGATATGCACATACCTTAAGTGCATAAAATTGAAATGTGCACTGACCTTGTGTACCAGACAACGTAGTATGCATAGACTCTATATGCATTAGGCAAAAATAATGCACAAACATGATCAACGTGATCAACGAAAGATGCACAGAGTCTGTACTCGAGAGACAAACTATGCACATACATATTTTATGTGAAATGCATGTGCAATGATTTATGACATGCTAGCATTCCTGAGACTCAAAATTTATCAAAATCAAAGAGCATAAAAGTAAAAGGAATTATTGCCTATCATGTTGTCAATCATGTTTGCCAATCATCAAAACAAGGTAGGAGACTAATGCGTAGAATTCTTATGGTCCAAACACATATGACATCATACAAACATGAGTCATAGTATTTGTCATCATCGAAACACAATATCCAACATTTGTGTCTCTTCTTCTCTTAGTTTTTGTCTTCTTTGCATCATTATAGCATATTTCTCCTTCTTCCTCCACATTCTTCTGCACTCACATCACGTTTTTAAAACACCCTCCTATTGTTTTCACACCTCACAAGGGTTAAAAAATCACCAACCCCCCAGGTATTCACACTTCCTTTTCATGCAAACTAGCTTCCTTACTTTATAGATACTACACTTTACCAGGGCTAATTGGGTCCTTTTCTTTTGTGTCTACTCTCTTTTGCAGGTTTACAGAGCTCACCACACGAGGCCCAACTCTTCTGGCCGGCCAGGAGGGGTGGAGATTCAAGTTCCACATCACACTTTTGTGGGTGCGCTTAGCGGCCATCGACAGACCATTTGAGTTCCCTTGCGGTCTATCAATTGACCATTTTTTCTTCGCCTAGCCATCGCATCAGGACCATTTTCCACGTCTGCACTTGGGTTTTCTCTCCTGTGGGTGAGTGTACTTCACTCGGTTTCTTTCCCAGGTACGTAGTGCAGTTTTGCTACATTACTTACTTTGGTGGTGATAACATCTTTCTTTTTTAGGTATTTGTCATCATGTTCTTCCATCTTTTATTTCCTTTGTTCTTTTAGTTGCTCCACACCCACGGTGTGTGTTTACTTTGTCTATTTTTGCTCCGCACCCACGGCATATGTTTAGTTCTTCCTATTGCTTTTCTTTACACTGTTGAGATGACATGCCCACATGCTTTGTACTAGATGTTATTGCTTGCTTGAGTTAGCGCACATCATACATCACACCTCCATCTCACACACTTTATCACACCACATTAAAATATCAATAACCCCTATTTTTTGGCGATCACGGTGGCACATCTAGTGCCAATCGTGTTGAGTGATTGTTAGACCTGCTCTTAGTTGTTTTCCCCAGTTTGCCCTACGTTTTCCTCGGTCTTCCCATTTCATTCCTTGTTATTTTTGCTCTCTGGTTCCCTGGCGGTCTCCTCCTGGTTGTTTACGGCTTAAAAGCGGTCTAGCGATAGATCGTCTCATCTCCCTTGTTGTAATGTCCCAGGTTTTTTGGATATTTTTCAGATCTGGATCTGTGGGTTTCGGATCACTTTCGGGGGTCCCAGAGCGTGTTTTGTAGTTTACATGTGTTTTTTCCTGTCGGACCTATGGAACCCCGTATTGGGCTAACCGTTGTGTTCTCCTACTCCGGGACGGTGCCAGTGCGTCGAGCGTGTTCCGAGGATCGAGGAAATGATTTTTCCTAATTTTTTATATTTTTTGGATTCTATAAATAACCTATGACTTTTTCTCCTTTTCTTCTTTCTTCTTCTTCTTCCTCCTGTGAGCGCCCCGACCGTTGCGGCCCCTTCTTCCCCCGTGCAAGAGCTCGCGGCCCCTTCCTCCTCCGGTGACGGGCAGTGGATGAGGGCTGCGACGCAGTGATGACGGCGGTGGCGAGAGGAGCACGGCGGTGCCATCCTTGAGGCGTGGGAGTGGAGATTGTGTTCGGCCAAGATTTGAAGATCGGCGGTGATCCGGCGGATTTCAGCCTTCCTTGAGGTAGGGGGACGGATCCTTACCTCCTTTCCAACTTTCCCCGTGATTTCAAGGCCGTGGGGAGGTCGAGAGGGGCTTGTTTCATGCCAGGAAGGGAAATCGCATGTTTGGGGTTTGAGCATCGGATCTCACGATTTGTGTGGCTTTTGATCAATTTTTAGGTTCCATTTGGTGCTAGAGGGGTAGGGGAAGGATTCCATTTTTGTTTCCCCTTCACCTAGGGGTGAATGGGGGGTGGGATCAAGTTTTCTGCAAGAGGTTCGCGAGCCGGGCTCAGCCTGGTATCGCGGCGGTCATAGGGGTCGCATTCTTGATGAACACGACGTTCAGTCGCGTTCACTAGGGAAGATGAATAGTTAGGCGGTTGGGATCGAGCCTACCCGACCGAGCGCGATGATGGAGATCACGCCCACCAAGGATATCGCATTTATGTTGCGACGAAGATGGGTAGCGCGTTCATCAGAGCGTGCCTGGGTTTGACCCAGATATCGCCCTTCGAGGGTGCCGTGTCTTTCATGTTCGCGGTCATAGTGTTGAGCGCATTCCTTTTTCGGTGATCATGCTCATAGTGTTGAGCACGTTCTTCGGTGATCCCACTCACAGTGTTGAGCACGTTCTCCTTGGATCGTGCCCATAGGGTCGAGCACGTTATGATTGGATCGCGCTCATTATGCTGGGCGTGTTATTCCATGATCGCGCCCAAGCGTCTGAGCGCATTAATGTCGTGCCCCCAGTGATGGTCGGGTCACTATTTCCTGTCGATCCGTGTTTCACTCCGGTAGTTTAGCCTCCGGTCGAGTGAGTTTTGGGTCCTTGGTGGCGTATGGCCCTAGGGTTGCCATGAGCACCCAGTGTGGGCAATAGGTGCGCCCAGGGGTCCCCGAAGAAACAGTTACCTAGGTTGGTGTGCCGCGTGACTTAAGGGGCGATTGGACCATGTTCGTGTCCCCGGCATCCGTATTCCCTATTTTTGGTCACCGAGAGCCTGTGTCGATACAGAGTGCAGCCTCCGTGCCTCATCAGAGTGTAGCCACTGGTTCCTATGCGTCAGAGTCTTACCTCCAGTGACATGTCCACTAGTCGTAGCTTTCTTACGGCATGTGTGTGCTGACCCACCCAGGAGTGGTAAAGCGGCTTACCCGAGAGAGACAGTTGTTAGGCTGGTTACCGTAGGGCCCCTTCGCGCAGCCTGAGTCCGGGCTTTGGGGAAGAACCAGCTAGAGGATCTAACCTAGGGCACATGGTCTGTGTGTACACACTTGGTTGGGGGCGTCGGACCTGTGCTGACGAGCACGACCCCAGCTAGTCCTTATTCGTCGTACTTTTTGTGTGTCTTAGTTTTCGCCTGGGGCATTGTAGGGAGATACTGAGGCGCGGTGTAAGACGTCAGGGGACACATCCGACTTTACTTATAGTGGGTGGTGCTCCTGTCTCCTGGCAGGTATGGACTTGTTTTCCGGTTGGCTTGAGGTCTGTTGGTTCGGTACCGTTAGTTGTAAAGAGGTTTTCTGTTTATTTATTATTGCTTGCTACTTCTACCGTACTCTTGCTAGGTAGCATTACTTCTCACGTTCTTTCGCGCCTTGCCGTCCTATTTTCCTCGTTGTGTGGTGGGGGTCTGAGGGATCCCTACTGAGCAAACGAGATGGGGCTCGTCAAGAGGCGTGGCAGAGTTTCAGCGTGGTTCCAGTAGCCAAGGTTAGTCGCCAGCTTGCCAGAGCCGGGGTATGCCCCATGTACTTGTACCTTTCTTTCTGTTGACTGTACTTATGTTGGACATGAGACACTTTGGACCTTGTAGCTATTTAGTGTTTATTTTATCTTATTTTCTACATTATTTTTAGATTATTGTGCTATCTCTGTAGTTATTTAAGCTTCTCTTGTACCCTCACACTATCCTTTAACCCTTTCGAGTCTTCGGGCTTGTGGGTGGCGAGCCGAGGTTCGACTCGTGCCGGTTCCTTTCTGGTACTCAGATCTTGGGTTGCTACAGTTGGTATTAGAGTGTCGAGGAGTCGGCGACCAAGGTGTCTTGTGACCTGGCAGTGGAGTTGCCTACCGGTGATTTCATGCTCACCCCATTTTTTTTGAGAAGGTGCCTGTGTTGGTGGATGGGCGGAACTTGCCAGCCAGGCTTTATGCACTGCCGCTTCAGGACTTTGATGTGATTTTGGGCATGGATTGGCTCGAGGCCCATCGTGCCATGGTAGATTGTAGCTTGAAGAAGGTCTACTTCCAGCATCCAAGCAGACCCACTTTCTACTACCAAGGTATCCGTTCTTCCTCCTCGCGTTTTCTTATTTCGGCCATTAAGGCTCGTAGATTGCTTGATGCGGGGTGTCAAGGTTTTCTTACTTCTGTGGTTTTGGTTGATCGACAGTGTCCGGATGTGGAGGATATTCCAGTTGTGTGCGAGTTTTTCGATATTTTTCCCGAGCAGTTGCCAAGGTTGCCACTGCAGCGAGAGATTGATTTCATGATTGAGGTGGTACCAGGTACGGCGTCTATGTCGAAAGCCCCTTACCTGATGGTGCCGACTCAGTTGAGATAATTGAAGGTGCAGTTGCAGGAGTTGCTGGCCAAGGATATATTCATCTTAGCTATTCCCCTTGGGGTGTGCCCGTGTTGTTTGTGAAGAAGAAGGATGGTAGTCTGAGGTTGTGCATTGACTACCGGCAGTTGAACCAGGAGACTATTAAGAACAAGTATCAGTTGCTGCGGATTGATGGCTTGTTTGACCAGCTTCAGTCGGCCCAGGTGTTTTTACGGATCAATTTGAGGTCATGTTATTAACAACTGCGGATCCAAGAGTCTAACACTAAGAAGACTGTGTTTCGCTCGAGGTATGGGCATTATGAGTTCCTGGTGATGCCGTTTGGGCTCACCAATGCCCCCGCGACATTTATGGATTTGATGCATAGTGTGTTTCGTCCGTATCTAGACCAGTTCATGATCATGTTTGTGGATGACATCCTTGTGTATTCACGGTCTGCTGAGGAGCATGTGCATCATTTGAGGGTGGTGTTGCAGACCTTGCGAGATCACCAACTTTATGCCATGCTCAGTAAGTGCAAGTTCTGGCTTCGAGAAGTGCACTTTTTAGGGCACGTGATTTTTGGTGATGGTATTTCCGTGGATTCTACCAAGGTCGAGGCTGTGGTGCAGTGGCCGAGGCTGAGTTCTGTCATGGAGATTCGGAGCTTCCTGGGGCTGGCAGGCTATTATAGAGATTTATCCAGCATTTTGCCCGTATTGCAGCCCCGATGACCAGGCTTATGCGGAAGGATGTGCCGTTTGTCTGGACGGAGGAGTGTGAGTAGAGCTTTATGGAGCTGAAGAGATTGCTCACAACCGCTCCGGTGTTGGTGTTACCTTCAAGATTGGGAGGTTTCATGGTGTGTACGGATGCTTCCAGGATAGGTTTGGGCGCCGTGCTAATGCAGCATGGTAGAGTTGTGGCGTATGCATCCTGGTAGTTGAAGCCACAAGAGGAGAACTACCCTACTCATGATCTTGAGTTGGCGGCGGTGATTTTCGCTCTAAAGATCTTGAGGCATTATCTGTACGGTGAGAAGTTTGAGATTTTCACTGACCATCAGAGTTTGAGGTATGTGTTCACCCAGAAGGATCTTAACCTCAAGCAGAGGAGGTGGATTGAGTATATGAAGGATTATGATTTTACTATGTCGTATCAGCCTGGCAAGATGAATGTCATGGCTGACACCTTGAGCAGGAAGGTGGTGGTCAGTCAGATGTTGTTGAGGAAGTGGAGGTTATGGGAGCAGGTGCCAGCCATGACTTTTAGGCTCAAGATCCCTCGGGATAAGGGTTCGGCTATTCTTGCGAGCATGACTGTCATGCCAGCGATTCGTCGTCAAGTGACTGAGGCTTAGCGTGCGGACCCTGAGCTGCCTCAAATTTTGTTGATGGCCGAGGTGAAGTTTGGTGAGGATGGAGCTGTGAGGTTCTGAGGTAGGCTGTATGTCCCAACCGAGGAGCAGGTGAGGCGCGCGGTGTTGCGAGAGACTCATGGGAGCCGGTATACCTGTTGATAATTTTATCTCTCTTTCCCTTACCCCGCCCCTAACTATGCTATTAACATAATGGCATGAAAAGGCACGGAAGAGGATGAATAAAGAGCAATGAAAAATAGAATAACTAACTGTGATCGCCACCAAGGGTTAACAACGCTACAAGGATGAAGAAAGGAGTGTAACGGCGCCGTGTACCTTGGAAAGGGATGAAGACTTGATCACGCTTAAGAACAGGATGCAGGGAACGGTGTGGGATCGACCTCCTCTCCTTCCAGCTGGCTAGATGAAGAAGGCCTCACGTTCATATCATGCTCTTCAGCAAAACAAAGACAAAACACAAAGGAAAAAAACCCATTAGATTATGGTGTAGCATCAATCTCAAAGTGATAAAATAGCATGAATAAAAGGGGGAGAACGCACCGGGGGAGGGTATTTAACCCCTGTGGAAGGGTGGAAATAAAAGGTGTGTGTGTTGTGCATGCATAGGATTTAAAATCACAAAATTTGATGGATAGAGTAGAGAGAAAACGATGATGCAAAATAGAGAAAAACGCATGTGTAGCAGAAAAGTGCAGAAAACTATGATGATTTGTGATTTTGAGGAGAGAAGAACTAAGAGCATAGACCACTAAATTAATTCCAGAAGGATGGAATGGAAAGCCAATACTTCCCTCTTCAAGCCAGGGTTGAAGGATTGAGTTGGTGGTGCAGCATGGCTTCGCCCCGAGTTGAAGAAGAGCCCCCCGTCGCGAAGTTTGCACATGGCCCTTTATATAGAAAACTATCCAAATCCTCAACTTTCCTCCACGAGTTTAAGAGATAGAGTCCACCAAATCTCGAGATCTATAGATCAATCTCGAGATAATAGTCAAGATAAGTGATAGGAGAAAACGGGACTCTATTTGGATGAAGGATCTGGAAGATATGGCTTCTAGAAGGAGGCCCCGGAGCTTAATCTGTAGAGTTTGTGTTGAACTAGGATGCATAAACTCCCAACTTTCATCCGCGTTTCTGAGCAATATAGCCAATGAAATTTGGAGTTCTTTAGACCGAATTCAAGATAATATAAAGGAGAAACCAAAGGAACAAACGGCGCTCAATTCGGAGTAGTATTCAAGAAGTTATGGGCTCTGCAAGGGGGCCACAACACATAGAAACGGAGCAGAGCCCAGCACGAATTGGATACTCGGTGTGTGTAACGGTCTATCGTAAGACCGTCAGAGTCATGTAACGGCCTAGGGTAGCTCCGTCAGGCTCTCGGGGTCGAACGGGGAGATTTCGGGTAAGTTTGGGTGTAACGGTCTATTAATAGACCGTCACTTGGGCTGTGACAGTCTTACGATAGACCTTCACATGGTCTCTAACGATCTACTAATAGACCTTCACACCGATGAAGGAACATTCTGGGCAGATTGCGCTCGACTTTTGAAATTAAAGCATATCTCTCAAACGGATCAGAACTAGCGAAAGTGGTAGAAGAAGAAAATGTAGATAATGGAGAGAGGAACAACTTTCATGAAGAGAGAAAGATAAAAAGATGACCAGAAGATGGAGAAAATGCTACTAGAACATAGAGCAGGAATTTTGGGACATAGGTGAACAGCACAGCATGCCATAAAAATACGAATAACTTGAAATCAGTGGAGAACTGGCTAATGGCGTAGAAGAATAAGTTGTAGATCTTTGAAAGATGAATAACTTTAGTGCATATAACTTTTTGAATAGAGGATCAGAAGGTGATGAAAAATGACCACTTTCAGGACTGCGTAGTGAGAGAGAGCCGATTGCTTGAGGGAAGCCGGCCTAAATGGGCCGAAAGTTGACTTAGAAGCTAGAAGTTGATAAGATAAGCTCTAGGGCTCTAGTAAATCATAATCTCCAAGACTGAAATGATAGGGAACAATAAAATGGGCTCGAAATCCATCCAAGAAGGCTCCAAAATAATGGCTAATTCGGGACATCAAAAATGATGAATAAGAGAAATAACGCGACTTGTGGGCTAAAACGGGTGTCAACAATACTGTGCACCCCGGATCGTCGAAGATGTACTAGAATTTGAAGATGTAGTTCTGGTGGCCTGGGATGAAGAGAGATATTACAGAGTTCGTGGCCAAGTGTTTGGTATGTCAGCAGGTGAAGGCGGAACACCAGCGACCGGGTGGTACACTTCAGCCCTTGGAGATTCCCGCGTGGAAGTGAGACCACGTGACCACTAATTTCATGGTTGGGTTACCGAGGACATCCAGTGGGCATGATAGTATCTGGTTACTGGTGGATAGACTGACAATGACGGCTCGGTTGTTGCCGATCAAGGTCAGTTGGAATGTGCATCGTTTGGCCCGTCTGCATGTGGAGCGAATCATCCCGTTACATGGATTCCCCATCTCCATTATATCTGATCGTGATCCTCGCTTCACGTCTGGATTCTGGAGGAGCTTCCAGAGAGCTCTGGACACGGAGTTGGCTTTTAACTTGGCGTACCATCCTCAGTCAGATGGTCAATCTGAGAGGACCATCCAGACTTTGGAGGATATGTTGAGATCGGGTTGCTTGGAGTGACAAGGGAGTTGGATCCACCATTTACCATTAGTCTAGTTTGCCTATAACAACAGCTATCATTCGAGCATTGGTATGGCTCCTTATGAGGCGTTGTACAGGTGACCTTGTCAGACTCTGCTTGATTGGTTCGAGGTGGGTGAGCGTGTCCTGACAGGACTGGATTTGGTGTAGCAGTGTACTAAGGTGGTGCATCTGGTCTAGTAGAGGATGTTGGTAGCACAGAGCCAACAAAAGTGCTATGCCGATCGGAGGAGGCAACCCCTCAGCTTTGTTGTAGGACATCGGGTGTTTTTGAAGGTTTCCCCCATGAAGGGTGTGATGCGCTTCGGCAGGCGTGGGATGTTGAGTCGCCGCAACATTGGCCCTTTCCTCATTGTCGAGCGCATTGGTGAAGTTGCTTATCAGTTGCAGTTACCCCCGGAGCTATCTGCCGTGCATGACGTGTTCCATGTGTCTATGCTGCGGAGGTATATGCCCGATGATTCCCATGTTTTGGAGGAGACCATTTGGCCCGAGGTGACCCCAGACTTGTCCCTTCTAGAGTACCCTATCCGCATTGAGGATCGACATGAGCAGCGCCTACGGAACAAGGATATTCCCCTGGTTAAGGTAGTCTGGCAGCGTCACTCTGGTGGCGAGGTGTCATGGGAGCATGAGGATGAGATGCAGTAGTAATATCCTTATTTGTTCGAGTGAGTCTTCTCCTCGAATTTTGTGCCGTTCTTAATTTTGAGGATGAAATTTGCTTAAGGGGGAGGACATTAATGTCCTGGGTTTTTCAGACAATTTTTGGATCGGGATCTGTGGGTTTCGGATCACTTTCGGGGGTCAGGGAGCGTATTTTGTGATTTACACGTGTTTTTCCCTATCGGACCTACGGAACCCCGTATCGAGCGAACCGTTACGTTCTCCTACTCCGGGACGGTGCTAGTGCATCGAGCGTGTTCCGATGATCGAGGAAATGATTTTTCCTAATTTTTTATATTTTTTCATTTTCTAGATTTTCTATAAATAACCTATTTCTTTTTCTCTTTTTCTTCTTTCTTCTTCTTCTTCCTCCCGTGAGCGCCCAAACCGTTGCGGCCCCTTCTTCCCCCATGCAAGAGCTCGCGGCCCCTTCCTCCTCCGATGATGGGCGGTGGACGACGGTTGCAGCGCGGTGATGACTGCTATGGCGAGAGGAGCACGGTGGTGCCATCCTTGAGGCATGGGAGTGGAGATCGTGTTCGGCCAAGATTTGAAGATCGGCGGCGATACGACAGATTTCGGCCTTCCTTGAGGTAGGGGGATGGATCCTTACCTCCTTTCCCTCTTTCCCCATGATTTCTACGCCGTGCGGAGGTCGAGAGGGGCTTGTTTCATGCCGGGAATAGAAATGACATGTTTGAGGTTTGAGCACCGGATCTCACGATTTGTGTGGCTTTTGATTTGTTTTTAGGTTCCATTTGGTGCTAGAGGGGTAGGGGAAGGATTCCCCTTTTGTTTCCCTTCACCTGGGGGTAAATGGGGCGTGGGATCGAGTTTTATGCACAAAGTTTGTGAGCCAGGCTCAGCATGGTATCGTGGCAGTCGCAGGGGTCGTGACGGGATCGTCATAGGATCGACAAGCGGCAGCGGGCGATCGTCAAGTGACGAAGGAATCAGCAAGTGGCTTCAACAAAATTATCAAATAGATCTCTATGTTTTAGTTGTCTCATGTTAATTGGGTCACATATATGGGCCTAATGGGTCATGTTTTATGTTTATAGTAATTATGTCCACAATAATCATGTAAGAGTCTTTTTTTATTTTGTGTCTTTTAGTCTTCCCAAGAGAGTTATGATGAGTAGGTGTTAGGTGATTAATAAGTTGTCTTTTGGTTTTCTTTGAAGAGTCTATAAAAAGGGTAATGTAGTCTTTCTTTAATGGCAATGAAGTGATTAGAATTTTTAGAAAAACCACTCTCTTGTAAGGTGCGAAGCCTTGCTTGCTTGTGTCACTTCTCTAAGAAGGAGATGGGGTGAGAATCCCCGTGGGTGAGAAGCCCAAGCCTTGGTCGTGAGATGCAGCCCCAACCACCTCTTTCCACTGCCCACCACCTTCCCTTCCCGACCCCTCGTCTAAGAACTCAGCTCCATCGTCCTCCACCATCCTCCTCTTCCACCTTCATCTGTGTCTTAGCCCACAACCTGCTGAAGTCCTGTAGTAGCCCAGCAACGTCGACCCCAACTGAGCTCACCGTTAGCCACCCTATCACCAATGGAACCTTCCCAATGAAGCCTCAACATCGGCCACCATCATCCACTTCCAGTTGGGCCTCTGCGAACAGCCACTACCCCCCCTCCTCAGCCCTCTCTCACCCCTTCAAACCCCCACCCGCCCTCCCACTCACTCCCCCTTCTATGCACATCTACACTTCTCTAAACCAGCAGCCCACCACCATGTCCACCACCCACAACCATGGCACCGCCATGCAAAGCTAGATGCCATCACCGGCAATACAATCTGCCATCGCCATCACCTTCTCTGTGTCCATGCACGCGAGCTCAGCACCAAGCAGTCCGGTAGCACCATGCAAACTCGATCCTCCCCTCCGGCAGTGGCTGCCCCACTTGTGAAGAGCACATCGGCTGCCGTCGTCGACGGGGAAACCATCAACCACAGTCACTCGCCGCTGTCACGCCTCCCCACCACGGAGCCTGCGGGTGACCCGAACCAGCTCCAAGCTCCACCTCCCCACCCCCACGCTCTCTCTTTCTCTCTCTATAGTTCCCCTCTCTCTCTCCATCCCGTTCTCTCTCTCCCTTTCTCTCTCTCGTGTTGCTGCTAGCTACTGTAGATGAACAGTGGAAGGAAAAAAAAGAGCATGTATGAAGAGAATGAGACGAGGTCGACCTCTCTCTCACGTACCACTCTCATTCCCTCTCCATTCCCTCTCTCTTCTCTATTTCTCTTTAACTGTTGCAACAGAAAAACAAAGCAAAACAAAGAAACGAGCCCATGAGAAAAAAAAGTGTAAAGGGATGAGCAACGTGAGGTGCATGCACTGGCCATGTTCACGTGAGGTGCATGCATGGTCTCCATGCTTTTCTCCTTTGTCACCCTCTCGTTCTCCCAATTCTCTCTCTCTCTCTCTATATATATATATATATGTATGTTCTTTGAAAAAAAAGAATAATAAAATATAGAGGGAAATATTCTGTGAAGATAATAGAGAGGGAAAATATTTTGTGAAGAGAAGGAGAAAAGTTAAAAAAATTAGAGATGAAAAATAGAGAAAATTGGAAAGAAGAGAATGTCTCGGACTTCGGATGTTTGTGTCACATCAAATGGTATCAGAGCTTAGGGAATCGGGCTGTTCCATCAGACCGGGATCTTGAGCTATGAGGTTCGAGGTTGAACCTTCTCCAAGCGGAGGGGTTCGACGGGATCGTCATAGGATCGACAAGCGGCAGCGGGCGATCGTAAAGTGACGAAGGAATCAGCAAGTGGCTTCAACAAAATTATCAAATAGATCTCTATGCTTTAGTTGTCTCATGTTAATTGGGTCACATATATGGGCCTAATAGGTCATGTTTTATGTTTATAGTAATTATGTCCACAATAATCATGTAAGAGTCTTTTTTTTATTTTGTGTCTTTTAGTCTTCCCAAGAGAGTTATGATGAGTAGGTGTTAGGTGATTAATGAGTTGTCTTTTGGTTTTCTTTGAAGAGTCTATAAAAAGGGTCATGTAGTCTTTCTTTAATGGCAATGAAGTGATTAGAATTTTTTGAAAAACCACTCTCTTGTAAGGTGCGAAGCCTTGCTTGCTTGTGTCACTTCTCCGAGAAGGAGATGGGGTGAGAATCCCCGTGGGTGAGAAGCCCAAGCCTTGGTCGTGAGATGCGGCCCCAACCACCTCTTTCCACTGCCCACCACCTTCCCTTCCCGACCCCTCGTCTAAGAACTCAGCCCCATCGTCCTCCACCCTCCTCCTCTTCCACCTTCATATGTGTCTTAGCCCACAACCTGCTGAAGTCCTGTAGTAGCCCAGCAACGTCGGCCCCAACTGAGCTCACCGTTAGCAACCCTATCACCCATGGAACCTTCCCAATGAAGCCTCAACATCGGCCACCATCATCCACTTCCGGTTGGGCCTCTGCGAATAGCCACTACCCCCCTTCCTCAGCCCTCTCTCACCCCTTCAAACCCCCACCTGCCCTCCCACTCACTCCCCCTTTTATGCACATCTACACTTCTCTAAACCAGCAGCCCACCACCACGTCCACCACCCACAGCCATGGCACCACCATGCAAAGCTAGATGCCATCACCGGCAATACAATCTGCCGTCACCATCGCCTTATCTGTGTCCATGCACGTGAGCTCAGCACCAAGTAGTCCGACAGCACCATGCAGACTCGATCCTCCCCTCCGGCAGCGGCTGCACCACTTGTGAAGAGCACATCGGCTGCCGTCGTCGACGGGGAAACCATCAACCACAGTCACTCACCGCTGTCGCGCCTCCCCACCACGGAGCCTGCGGGTGACCCGAACCAGCTCCAAGCTGCACCTCCCCACCCCCCACGCTCTCTCTTTCTCTCTCTATAGTTCCCCTCTCTCTCTCCATCATCCTCTCTCTCTCCATCCCGTTCTCTCTCTCGTGTTGCTGCTAGCTACTGTAGATGAACAGTGGAAGGAAAAAAAAGAGCATGTGTGAAGAGAATGAGTCGAGGTCGACCTCTCTCTCACGTACCACTCTCATTCCCTCTCCATTTCCTCTCTCTTCTCTATTTCTCTTTAACTGTTGCAACAGAAAAATAAAGCAAAACAAAGAAACGAGCCCGTGAGAAAAAAAAAGTGTAAAGGGATGAGCAACGTGAGGTGCATGCACTGGCCATGTTCACGTGAGGTGCATGCATGGTCTCCGTGCTTTTCTCCTTAGTCACCCTCTCGTTCTCCCAATTCTCTCTCTCTCTCTCTCTCTCTCTCTCTCTCTCTCTCTCTCTCTCTCTCTCTCTCTGTATATATATATATATATATATATATATTGTATGTATGTTCTTTGAAAAAAGAAGAAGAAGAAAATATAGAGGGAAATATTATGTGAAGAGAATAGAGAGGGAAAAAGTTTTGTGAAGAGAAGGAGAAAAGTTAAAAAAATGAGAGATGAAAAATAGAGAAAATTGGAAAGAAGAGAATGTCTCGGACTTCGGATGTTTGTGTCACATCAGGTCGTGTTCTTAATGAATGCGAAGTGTCATTCGGTCACGTTCATCGGTGAAAATGAACAGTTAGGCTGTTGGGATCACACCTACCCAACCGAGCGCGATGATGGAGATCACGCCCACCAAGGATACCGCATTTATGTCGCAGCGGAGATGGGTAGCGCATTCGTCTAAGCGTGCCTGGGTTTGACCCAGATGGCGCCCTTCGAGGGCACCATGTCTTTCGTGTTCACGCTCACAGTGTTGAGCGCGTTCCTTCTTCGGTGATCACGCTCACAGTGTGAAGCGTGTTCTCATAGGATCGCGCCCATAGGGTCGAGCACGTTATGATTGGATCATGCTCGTTATGCTGGGCACGTCATTCCATGATCGCGCCCATGCGTCTGAGCGCGTTAATGTCGCGCCCCCAGTTATGGTAGCGTCACTATTTCCCTTCGATCCGTGTTTCACTCCGACAGTTTAGCCTCCGGTCGACTGAGTTTTGGGTCCTTTGTGGCATATGGCCCGAGGGTTGACATGAGCACCCAGTGTGGGCCATAGGTGCGCCCAGGGGTCCTCAGAGGAACAATTACCTCGGTTGGTGTGCCACGTGACTTGAGGGACGATTGGACCTCGTTCGTGTCCCCGACATCCATATTCTCTATTTTTTGTCACCGAGAGTCTGTGTTGGTATGGAGGGCGGCCTCTGTGCCTCATCAGAGTGTAGCCGCTGGTTCCCGTGAGTCAGAGTCTTACCTCTAGTGACACGTCCACTAATCATCGCTTCTTATGGCACATGTATGCTGACCCACTCGGGAGTGGTGGAGCGGCTTACCCGAGAGAGACGGTTGTTAGGCTGGTTACCGTAGGGCCCCTTCGCGCAGCCTGAGTCCGGGCTTTGGGGAAGAACTAGCTAGAGGATTTGACCTAGGGCGCATGGTCTGTGTGTGCACACTTGATTGGGGATGCCGGCCCCGCGCTGTCGAGTGCGACCCCAGCTAGTCCTTGTTCGTGGTACTTGTTGTGTGTCTCAGTTTCCACTTGGGGTGTTGTAGGGAGACACTGAGGCGCGGTGTAAGACGTCAGAGGACGCATTCGGCTTTGCTTATATTGGGTGGTGCTCCTGTCTCCTGGCAGGTACGGACTTGTTTTTCAGTTGGTTCGAGGTCTGTTGGTTCGGTAGGGTTAGTTGTAGAGAGCTTTTCCATTTATTTATTTTTGCTTGCTACTACTACCGTACTCCTGCTAGGTAGCATTACATTTCGCGTTCTTTCAGCTACTTGCGGTCCTGCTTTCCTCGTTGTGTGGTGAGGGTTCGAGGGATCCCTACTGAGCCAATGAGATGAGGCACACCCCTATGTTTTCAGGTGAGGCGGGGTCGTCGAGAGGCGCGGCTGAGTTTCAGCGTGGTTGCAGTAGCCAGGGTTAGTCGCCAGATTGCCAGAGCTGGGGTATGCCCCGTGTACTTGTATCTTTCTTTCTGTTGACTATACTTACATTGGACATGAGACACTTTGGAGCTTGTAGCTGTTTGGTGTTTATTTTATCTTATGTCTTGCATTATTTTTAGATTATTATGCTATCTCTGCAGTTATTTTAGCTTCTCTTGTACCCTCACACCATCCTTTAACCCTTCCGAGTCTTCGGGCTCGTGGGTGGCGGGCCAAGGTTCGAGTCGTGCCGGTTCCTTTCCGGTACTTGGGTCTTGGGTCACTACACTTGCGGTCCCCAAACAACTATTTCTCCAGTCACAGGTACGCATCCCGAGGATTGCTCTTATTTCTGCATTTTTGCTATTTCCTATTATTCTTGGGTGCTATCTTGTCTCCTCCCTTGTTGTGGTGCATAATTATATCATTGCTTGCATATTGTTTGTTAGTTTTTTAGGCTAGAAATTGCATGCACTCCGGTGCACATAGGATCATTCATCTCTCATATCATAGTTGCATTCCTACCTTGGTGTGTGATCCTCTCGCCTCCATATTCCTTGGGGTCAACTAGGTGACCACATCCGGGACCTCCATAAGTCCCCGTGAGCCGTGGAGTTCCACACAGATGCCAGGCTGGTTATAGATTTGCCACCCCGTGTCTAGGTTATATAAGTGAGGGAGAGTTTACACCTACAGTCAACAAAGTCCCCTCTATCCTTTCCCATTAAGAACCTATTGTTGGAGAGAACATTTTATTAAAATCACTAATTTTCTAAAGAAGAAACAAATAAGAATTTGTGCATCATTATAACTTGGTTGATTTTGGTTGCTTCTCATCCCCCTTTCTTATTTGCATATTCCCCCTTTGTTGGGGTCATCTTTTTTGGTTGCTTATTGGTCGTTGTTTGTGTTGTCTTCATTTGATAGGTGCCACGCTACATGTGGAGTTGCTTCAAGTCCATAGGTTCATCTCCTAGGGGCAATTCCTCTTTCATCTCCTATCTTAATCCTTTGTTCGATTCCACCATGTCTTCCTACGATTTCCATTCCCACGAGGACTCACTTCCTCAAGGGCTCTTAGAGGACCCGTCTAGGGTCATGCCACTTCGGTTTGGAGAAGGGTCCATCCCTCCTCCATCTTATGCTGCCATAAAGGGTGGTCAGCCCTCTCTTTAAAATTCTTCCACCAATAATCCCGCGAGTCACATTCTTCAAATGATGGCCAAGTTGGATCCGGCCCAACTTCAGGCCCTTTATCAGACCTTGCAGGGGTCAGTCACCCCGTCCTCCACCACTTTACAAGGTCCCTCCGCTACTTCCATCTCCCAATCTAGGGTTGATGGGCCCAGGGTTCCACCTGCTCCTATTGATCTTACCCTGGTCCAACCCAGGATCCTTCGCTTCTCCAATCTGGAGGCGGGCCAGTCCTCTGGTTCGGCCCCTAAGGCTCTTAACAAAGGGAAGACCATTCTTCCCTCATCTACCCAAATTGATCCCTACAAGTATGTTCTCTCGGCGCCACAAGTCCTTGTGGGCCCGACCGATTTTGTCAGTCCTCGACAAGGGGCGGCCCCGCTTTATTCCAATTTGGGTCATGCTTCGGCCCAATATTCTTCTTATGGCCCCCCCTCCTTCTGTCTATCCTTCGGCTCCTCACCTTGAGCCCGCATCTTTCACTTCACCAACTGCATCTTGAGAGCAGGAACTCCTCGATAAGTGGGCTGCCATGCAGCAACAACTCGACTTTCTTCAAAAGCAGGTCGGCCCACAGTCTTTGGCAGATGTTCCCGTTCCTAGCTTTCATAATATCTGGTTCCCTCCTCAATCCGAGCTCCCCACATACCACAAGTATGATGGGAACAACAACCCGTATATTCATGTGAGGGATTTCATGTATGAATCGACGCAGTTCAAATATGATGATCGCCTCATGGCATGTTTGTTCCACCGATCATTGGATGGAGTCGCACTAGAGTGGTTTTATACCTTGCCACTGGAAGATGCCGAGAGCTTCAAAATTTTCAAAGAAAAATTTATTCAGAGGTTCCAAGACTGGGTTGTCCTAGAATATTCTTTCACAGAGCTGGTAGCCGAGAAAATGAAGGTCGATGAGGACTTTGCTACCTATGCTGACAGATGGAGACAGATGGCTGCCCGTGTGCCTGGTCATATTCTAGAGGAGGAAAATGTCAAGTTGCTCATCTCTAATGCTATGCCTACCTTTCGCAACATCTTGGTCATGAATGATATTGCCAACATGCACCAATTGTATAGCCGGGTGAGGTTTATCCAGACCGAGTTTAAGGACTCCCCCATTCACTCTCTCTTTGAGGCCCAAAAGCTCAAATACAATAGAAAGTCTCAGGGGCCCGTCACTGAAGGAGTCAAAACCAACGAGCAAGTGCAAGCTGTTGCCTTCCCTTTCCCCAACCAATCCGCTCCACACCGCTTTCCACAACCCCCACGTAACCCTCAATTCTCCACTCTACAAAATGCCCAACCTGTTTTCTCCGCATCGCAAAATACACAACCTTCCTTCCCCGCTCCCCAGCAACCATAACAACCACCACAATACCACAATGTCCCTCCACCTAATGGCTACACACCCAAACGCCTGACTCCAAAAAGGGCCCAGTATCCTCCGTTGCCCGAGTCCCTCTCGGACATATTTTCAGCCCTCATGTCCATCGGTGCACTCCAACTTCCTCCGTAACGGCCTAATTGGAACCCGGTTGTTGGACAGTCCAGATATTGCATGTTCCACCGACAGCCCGGGCACACGATAGAAACTTCCTTCCAATTTTGATATTTTGTCTACGATCTACATGAAGGGCAGCGTATAGACTGGGATGAAATGTATAAGGTTATCACCGAAATTAGAGAGAAGAGAAGGCAAGCGCCGAGGCAGCAAGTGTAGCAGCAAGACCCGCAGCCGAAGCCACAGCCACAGCAGCAGCAGCCTGCTCAAGATCTAGGGATCCATCAAAACCCCATGCTGAATCATCCACCCGCTCCGCAGCCTCAACCACCAGCACCAGCTCAAGTGAACCTTGTTTAACGCCCAACTCCCAATGCCGAGTGATCTTATGATGATGAGCCTTCTATTCAACGGCTCATGGCCCTCCACCATCCCTACTGCAACCCTCCTCCACCTCCTACTCTCGTCATTCTCCCGCCGCACCAACAAGCCACCACCCACACCCACTCTTCCCTTTCAACCCCTTATCCTACCACCTGCTTCCCCCATTGTTCTGCCTGCCTTCACTCCCCCACAAGTCCGCATTCCCCCCGTCCTTGCTCCCCCGAAAGTACCCACACCGCCAGTCATCGCCACTCCACCTCCTACTCCTATCATCCTCCCATCACGATGTTAGCCTGATGTAGTGGTGCAAACCAAGATTCAAAGGGGGGGTGAATGAATCGCCCTCTAAAAACTTGATCAAATTAAAACTTAGCCTGAAGACTTTAGACTATTGCAGAATTAAAAGCAACCAAGAACTTAGGTAGAAACATGCCTATCATTCATCTAACGGTTGACACATTAGAAAGCAAGCCACAGTACACAAGAACCTTTTAGGTGGTTTGGTCCTCTAGACCTACATCCACCCCACACCCAATCCAGATTGTGGATTACTGTTAACTCACAGCTTGAAATCGCTGGGCCTCACAGCTTGCTTATAAACTGCTACGCATCACAACTTGCATCAGTTGGGCCTCACAACTTGCCAACTACTGAGAATTATAGCTTCGCCGACCGCTGAGCATTACAGCTTAGCTATCCAGATGAAACCACCTCTGCCGCTGGGCCTTACAGCTTATGCCACCGCTGATACACAACTTAGAAGAAATTTGAAAAACAAAAAATCAAAATCAAAATGTTCAGCATCAGAAAACTCACAATAAAGACAAACCGAAATGCTCACGTAGGAGCGTTATGCCTTAGATCTGATCTAGAGGACATAGTAGAGAACAGATCTTCAAGACTTGCTTCGATTGCTTTACGATATCTTCTCTCAAGATCCCTCTTCTTTACTCTCTTGCTATCACCTATCACTCTCAGACTCACACTCTTCCTTCTCTCAGATATCTTATTCTCTTTCTATCTCTCAAAATTTTTCTTCAAAATTCCATCATCAGTAGAAGGCACGATCGTGTCTTCTATATAAAGCTCGCGAAAGATAGGCGCATGGAAATCACGTTTCCCGCCTAGAAATTCCAACAACAGCGTACTTATCGGAGCCCACGTGTCAAATCTTAATTGACGTTCTATTTATCTCAGAGACTTGGGAATTTCACTTTATCCTGTCAATAAAAACAAAGGCATTTAGTCAAACACTTGGTGAGCTGGAGTTCATATAAGCATTCACATGCACAGACTTATTATATGAATGAGAAAAACATGCACCGACTAGGTACATATATAGATGTGAATGCATAGACCATATACATGCATTAAGTAGACGTGCATTGACCCTTGTATGCATAAGACAAATATGTGCACCGACCCTTTCATGCGAAGATAAAACTTGCACCGACCCTAATATGAAGGATGCAGAAAGTGCACTAACTTTTGTATGCATGAGAAACAAACATGCACCGACCCTTGCATGCATGCAGCAACACAAATTGTACCGGCCTATAAAAGCCCGATGCAAAAGTTGAACCGATCGTTATACCCTTAAGATGACACATGCACGAACCTATATTACACAAGGCAGAGTATGCACCAACATGCTATACCCAATGCAGAGTATGCACTGACTTCTACATGCTTGATTAAAAATTGCACTGACCTTATTAGGCGAAGATAAAAACATGCACCGACCTCATGTGTAAGGCAAAACTGTGCACCGACTGCATATGCATTTTGTAAACAAAAATGCACCGACCTTGTGTACATTCCTTCAGAGGTGTGCACTGACCTTAATACACTTAAGGTGAAATATGCATGTAAATGTTCACCAACCTAATAACAGATATTATGAAGAGATGCACTAATCTTAGTTAGTACAAGATGAAAACGTGCACAGACTTTGTAATAGAGGCAAAAATATGCACCGACCCCGGAATGCTCATGCGCACAAACTTTGTGCATAGAGGACAAAGCTAGCATCGACCTTCGTATGCTTGTAACAGTATGTGCGCATATGCACAGACTTATCATATGAACCTGCACTGACTTCACTAGTAATATGCATGGACCTCATATGCACCTAGTCCTCATGTCCACCGATCCAAATTAGGTATACAACAAAACATTCACAGACCTTGTATGCTAAATGTGCAAGGTGCACAGACCTTGTATGCTGACTGACACAACTATGCACAGACCATATATGCATTAGTCAAACACAAACAGATTTATGCATTTCAGTCTCACATGACTCATAGATTGTCATTATCAAAACCAGGGTTCCAACAATCTCCCCCTTTTTGATGATGACAACTATAAGTCATGTATGATTGAAACTGATAATGAATTAAACAACTAACAACCATTCTTCACACACTCTTTCAATTTCAAGCATTCACAAGTTGTTAATCATTCATAGAATTTATTTACAGACATGCATATCAATAGTAACATTCAACACAAAAATGCATTCAACACAAATATGCAATATGCAGTAATGACATTTCTATGTACAGTAAGAAAAGACAAACTAATGTCTCAGTGAGGTATCTCATTACACAAAAGATAAATTCTCATTCAGCATTTTTACATCAGAAATATCAAACCACAAAGAACAGTCAGCATCTATCAGAATTTCAACATTTGCTCAGTATCTCAGCACCTGTTAGAATCAGACTATGAACTGTCTACTAAGAACTTTCATACATGACCCTGACCACAAATTCTCCCCCTTTGACATTATCAAAAAAATTGGATGACCCTTAGACATCAGCAGGACCTGTTTGACCAGAACTTGTACCTCTGGAGCGTCCCCTTCCTCTGGGTGGTGGTGTGCTGCTGGAGCCCCTAAGAGGTATTGCCCTTGGAAAAGGAATTCTTTCAACTTTTGTTCCTAAAGCTGCAAACTTGGTCATCACTTTCTGGTCATTTTGTTTGACTAAGTCATGGAGTTCTTTGACAGTAGTTGTCATATCCACAAACCAGCTTTGTATCATACTACCCAGATTGTCTATTTGGGAAGTATGCTGGTTGTATATGCCAGCCATAAACATAGATGAGCTGGTGGCCTGTTCAGTGATAACATTTTTGAGTCTGTCAACTAAGTTCTCCACTTGTGCCTGAACTATATCAATTTTCTGAGTAAGCTCCCGCTGATCTTGTTTGAGTATGTTCACCTGAACCTTTACCAATTCAAGATCTATCTTAAGATCATAAGAAAAATCAAGAACTTTAGAGAGTTTGATAAAAGATGTAGCTTGAGTGTCTTGCAGATTGAGTAGAATTTCTCCGGCCTTATTACACACTGCCAGTAGGGAGTCCAAAACACCATTTAATTTTGAATTAGACGTGTGCTTATCATATACAAACTTGATCCACTGGCTGTCTACAGTCTGTTCCAAATGGCGCATTCTAGTATCCAATCGTTCAATAGCAAAGTTTATATGGACAAATTGAGCATTCATCATACTATTTTGATGCATCACAAGGTTGTCAGTGTGTTGAGCATTTCAGCAATCTGTGGCTCTAAGCTTGGTCTAGTAGAGCTAGATGCTTGAACACTTGGAGGAATAAATGGTTGTTCAGGGGATAGAGGAGGCTGTATCCCAAATGCAGTTAATGGCCCATGATAGGGCCCATACAAAGGAGCAGGAGCTAGAAATTGATCCTGTGGAGAGCCTCTTGAACTCCCTGTGCTTGCTCATCCTGAACCTTTTCTGATCATTACTGTTTAACTCTTTCTTCTTCAATGACTCTATCAGCAATTTCTTTAATAGCTTTATCAACTTCTTGTTTCATTATTTCAACAACCATGTCAACCAAAGATTGTATATCTAGAGCAATTTCTTTCTCCCTTTCTAAATCATTTATGCATTCTTCTGTAGGAGCAGTTTCATTAATCATTTGTTCATCTTCAACTATCACTGGGTGAGGCTCCTCTTGAACTTCTTCTACTCTTTGCTGTTCAATTGACTGTTCTGGCTGATCAGCTGCTAGTTGTTGTTGAGTCTGCTGTCCAAACTGATCAAATAATTCATCAATATGCTGATCTAATTGTTGCGATATTTGTTCTTCAGTCAAGTTCAATTCATGAACTTCTTGTTCCAATTGCAAATTTCCAATCTATTGCACTTTCATTTCCTATTGAAGCAACTGGGGAGTCTGCTCTAAAGGTTCTACTCGCTCACCTACTGGTTGTAGTTCCTCCCCCTGACCAATCTGAAGCCGTTCAGTATGATCTCTGATATGATATGGATGTTGTTCTTGTATCCTTGTCTCTTCCAACTCAATAGCAGGTGGCTATTTTTCCTGCTCAGCTTGTCCTACTTGCAGCTGTTGTAGCTGTGCTCTCTCTTGTTCAGCTTGAGGCTGATCCTCTTGCACTAATAGGACCTTCTTTTCAGATTGTTCCTTTACTTGACTGGCAGAAGAAGGTTTCAATTTCATGAATTTGGATATGAAATTGATGTTGTAAACATTTACCTTGGGGATTTCTTTTGAACTCTCATCCTCTAGAGAAATGTCTACCTTTTTGAACACAACAGTTAAGTGGGCTGCATAAGGTAAATTTCTTTTAGACTCCTTACAAGTTCCCATGATCTGAATAATTATCTCTGGTAGACAAATTCTAATCCTCTTTAGTAAACAATAGAGAATAAATGTATGGGACTCAGTCAGTCTCCCTCTCCCTCCAACTTGTGGAGTAATCATTGTGGTGAGAATATGATGTAATAATCTTTTAAGAGGGGGAAACTTGTTTGCATTAAACTGACCTAGTTTCGTTTGCTTCCTGTCAGTGGGATTGCTAGGCACATCTGTAATAAGGTAGTATGCATCATGAAGATTATACGCAGACCCTCCTTCGATTTTCCCATCTTCTAGTATTCTAAAGACTTTATGAAGGAAATGCCTAGAAATTTCAATCTTAGTCCCCTTGACAATAGTCAACAGTTTGACTTTTCAAGATCGTATTTCAGATTGTTATAGAACTCTGTGAAAAGTCTAGGATAATATACTCTATGCTTACACATGAATTTCTTCCATTTTTGAAATTTGAAGAGCCCGACCAATTCAAGAAATCTTGAAGTCATTTTATGGTTGTGAAAATCCACATACTGTAGGAACACAATCTTCCCAGCTTCCAAAATGATCTTAGCATGAATTGAATACCTAGCAAAAATACCTTTTTCTTCAGGTTCTTCTTGAGTGGTTTTTACAACGAATGTTCGGCGCCACTTGGAAGACGCCTCCTCCACCTTTTCTTTCCCTTTTTCTGACTCTCCTCTAAGCAATTCAGAACTTATGTCCTGATCCTGTGCCGTCTTCAATCTTTTCTCTTTTTGTGATCGCTCTACAGCCTCCGCGGGCAAGGAATCCTCTGGTAGCTATTCCTCCATTGCCTTCCTCTTCCCCTTGCTCTCGGCAATCGGAGACGACATGGCGGGATGACAGTGGTGGAGGTGATAAGGGTGGAAGATGGATCGTAGAAGAACAAATAGAGGAAATGTGGAGAAAAAAGCTGGAGAGGCAAAGTTTGTGGTAAGGGCACGAGCGAGGGAATCGCGAGTGCGGGAAGGAGTTTTGGCTTGAATGAGGAGGGTATGAATGACAATGTAAGTCGCATTGAGTATTATAAAGAGATACTGCCGACTTTACCAAATTCAACAATTAATACCTAGAATACCCTTCACTTAAAAGAAAATGCCTTTCTACACAATTGTGCAATATCCAGCATATAGGATTATATCTTAAACTATGAACCTTCACAAATTTATCCTATGAAACGAAGTCAATGGAATTGAAACCGTTTTATGAAGGAAACATCCCAGACAAAGAAACCATTAATCTTACTAGTTCTTTTCATTAGTCAATACTGATTGAAAAAACTATTTTATATTGAACTTAAGCCAATTTTAGTTTACTGAAAAGACCCCAGAGTCAACCATATTTTTCATTGATCTTTTATAATTTTTGATTGAGCATTACAGTATTACTACACCTTTTTACTCAAGGAGACATGTTGATTAGACACTAGAATCCTTGGTTACTTAGTGCAGTTTACCTTTGTGCTTCATATTTTGAACAGAGATAGCATTCATTATCATGACTTGACCTCTGAATTTATTTGAAATAGATAGTCAGTTTCTCAAATAATATGCCATTGCTCTGCCACACTCATTTTTCATTAATGGCACATTCCCTGGTCTTTTAACAGAATTTTCTTAAAACTTGGCTTAAGGACCATATAAACCCCAGATTTCCTATCAGATTGACTTATTACCAAAGACTTTCAGATTTTTAGACTTCCTACTGAGCAATTCCAATTTGAACTGTTTTAAGACCATTGAAGAGTCGTTCAAGGTTAATTGTGAGAATTTTCAGATAAGATTTAATCTTCATACACATAAAATCACACTTCAGGTAAGATCAGCACTTCTGTTCTTAGTTCAGAGTGATCTTAGCAATTAACTATTAAAGGATAATAAAGGTGACAAATTTCAGAATTTACTCCCCCTGACTACCATAGTCTATGAACTTATTACAAAGAAAAGATGAGAGCATGGATGGGGATAGATTAAAGAGAAGATGAGTAAGAGGCTATGAGTGGAGACCCCATAAGAGCAAAGTTCAGATCTTGGGCCAATTTACAAATACCCAAAGACTCGGCCTTAAAGGTCTACCAACAATCTGACAGCCTTCTATAAAGTCCACCAGCTCTCAACTTTCAGTTTGTATACAAGTCAATGTTTTCAATATAGCATTTCCCAAAATGCTGACTTGTTATGTATATCTCAGCGGCAGCATTCAACTATTCATATGGCAAATCTCGCCCACCATCCAAACAGCAATACAACAATAACCATCAGACATTTCAGCCCCAAGACATTATACACATAAACTCTGATCAGCTTAGCTCCCCCTTGGAATTTGCCGAGATCTCAAACAAACATCACTTAATTTTCTTAAGGTACACAAAGATGTATTAACTAAATGCAAATTTCATGTTTAAACTACATGCATTATTTTGGACTCTTGGTACTTGGCGGAGGTCTAGCCCCTACACATGGCGTATGTTTCCAAATAGAAAACATCTGCCCTTCTCCCAACTTCCATTTGATATACCAAGAAGTCATGCAAACCTATGCATCTACTCATGATTATGAATCACTAACACAAAAATCTCACATGGAATATGCATGAATCAGATTATCAGCATGTATTACTCATAGCAAGATAGCATCAATCACCAATTGATGCGGGAAGGATGACATGACCGGGCTAAGACGTACGACTGACTCGATGTGCGACCAACACTAGCACACTAAGGTAAGCCGAGCGGCTGACTACTGTGGCATTCTCCGGGTGGAGACATCTCTCAACAGTAACTCACTCTAGCCCGACGATCGTCCCTTGCAAGGGAAACGTGGGATCACAGTGATTAAGGAACCACTATCACCTAGGGTAATGCAGTCCGAGCTCGGTGCTTGATTGGAGCTAAGGAACGGGCGCTCACAACTCACAACCATGGCAATTTGTAACTAGCTAACGACCCTATTCTCACAAACGCAGCATGATAGAAAATATACTAAATCAGCAATGTGAGGGTGGAATGAAACGTGTACCTCCACGACTAGCGCGTGGGGAAGAATTCCCGGCCGAATCCAACAACCCCAATACACACAAATAATAATCATACAATTTCAGAACCTAATGCCCACTCCACGCAGGGAGGTAAAGGGCTACAAACGTAACTTTGAGGTTGCTAGAATCCGGGTTGATGGGCCGTACTGGCAGGAGGCGAGGAAAGCGAGTCGGGGCTGATCGGGTGAGCCGATTGGTAGCCGACATGATTCTGCCCACGCAGGTCACTCGGCGCAGCAAACTTGCGGAGGCCCGTACGCCAAGATCTGACGTCTGATCGGAGTGCCGTTTGTTGGAGAACGTCGGCGACAGGATGAAGATTCTCTTCTCTTAAGGGAACGATTAGATCTTACCATATCTGGGCGCAGCATCGACTATTCTCAGCCTCAGGTTCTACACACACTGAACTGCACAGGAAGATAAATAATTACGGGAACAATGGTTCTCGGTGTTGGAACGAGGCGCCATTTGTTGAAGATCATCGGTGACGTCTAGAGGAAGGATCTGACAAAGGAGTTTGGTTGTATCGGCAAAGAAGAGGGCGGGGCAGCTTTTGGAAGTCGCCTCCTCTTCTGGGTCAGATCTGCACAGGGTGGTCGGCGTAGTCCCACGAGAATCTCCGCCTCGGCCATCACATATCTCAGAATGACACGAGCTCGACGGTGACACGAAGAGGACAAAAAATGATACAATCCATCAGGAATTTAGATCCAGAGAGCTTGGGAGTCGATCTAGAGAAATTTGGGATCAGTAACTTGTAGATCTGGATAGCAGGCTCGGGTAGGTTTGCGTGACTTCACGGGAGGAATTGTTACCCGAGATCCAAAGCTCCGATCGACGTGAAACTAGCGCCAACTTCTTCCTGACTCGTAGAAGCACCTCTGGTAATTTTAACAGGACCGGATCTGAATAGGATGAGGTGGTGAGTGATTCGGGATCTAGGAAAGATTTCTGGATGGGCGGAAGCAGCACAGCACATGAACAAACGATAACGGTTGCCTCGGCATCGCACCTCGGCTTGGGGAGTCGCACCCCAGCTAGATCCCATCGCAGGAACTAGATCTTGAGCATCACACTCAAGGGACAACACAAGAGAATCACTCTCTTCACAAGAACACTCTTCATTCAAAATCTCAAAATTCTCATTAACTCTTACAAGACACTATACATGGGTTTATATAGAAGGGAAGGAAGGGGGAGGGGGCTGGAAAATGGCATGGGGAGAGGGGAAGAGGGAGGAGGGCGGCCTCCTTTCATTGTCAAGGTTGCTTGGTTGACCAAGAAAAGGGGGAGGGTGAAAAGAGCCCAAGTTTGAATGGGCAAGGGGGAGGTGGCCAAGTCAAGGGTGGAAGGTGGAATTCCATCCTTGGACCAAGAAAAGGGGGGCGCCCCCTTCCACTTGCCATACCATTCAAAGTGTGTTTTCACACTTAAACCATGGGCCTTTCACACCTAGCCATGACTTAGACATAACCCCCTTTCACATTTGTTACCCATTCACATTTGTGACCCATTCACACTTGTGAACCCATTCACATTATACCTCTTTTCACACTTGATCCATGTTCACACAATGCCCTTTTCACACCTAGCACATTAATCCCATGACTTGTTCACATTTAACCCCATTTGACCCATTCATACCTAGCCCATGGGTCTTTTAACACTTGGTCCTTTTAAAGCCCAAGAGAAACGCCCAATAGCTCTAGTCCACTATTCTAGCCCATTAGCCCTTATACAATAGTACAATTGTCCAACATGGACTAAAATAGGGCCCAACATGGCCAAAAATGTGAAATAAGATGATGGCTCGGCCGATGCGTCCACGTCCTCCGTGAGCTAACTGGGCCCTAGCATGTCGCCGTCCACCAGCGTGCATAGCGGCCTGTGTCTGCACCACCAATTTATTCCAATCAAGCATGCAGCATTCCACAGAGAACATTATTCAGATAATTTCAATGAAGAGAATTGAGAAGTGGGGTTTAACTAACCTGTGTGCCCTGATTTTATTGAACCCCAATTTTATTTCTTCCACAAGAGCACACCTACATCCAAAAAGTTATTTGAAATATCTTGGAGCCCAAGAGTTCTTGGGTCCAGCATGATTATTCCAGCCACTTATCCAATAGCATTGAGTAATAGTGTGCCCTATTTTTTCACAGTGATTACAAACAAGATGTTTATGCATATACATGTTCCTTCCATGAATGTTTCCAATTATGGGCACTTGAGTGTGTTTATCATAATGTGATAGATAATAACAATCATGCATGTGGTGACCATATCTACCACAGTTGAAACATGAATTTCTATTTTTGTTCTTATTTGCATGCATGTGAGAAATGAAATAAGACTTAGCATGCAAATTAGCACTATTTCTGGAGATATGTCTGACATTCTTCTGAGCATGTTGCTTCCTATTCTGAGATGTATTTATCTTCTTGAAAGCCTTCATGTCATCAGATATCATTAATAATTTGAGTCTTCAGAATGTCTCACATCATCAGAATGACTCAATATATTGAAAGTGTTGCCATCATCAAAAAGGGAGAGATTGTTGTGCCTCTGTGGTTTTGATGATGGTTTTTGATGATTGGTTGTTGATGTGAGTTAATCAAATGTTCAGTCATCTTGCTGCTCAGTTTAGATTAACATATTTGATGTTCAGTCATGTTACATGTTAAACTGATGCATAAAGCATTCATTGTTGTGGTTTTGATGATTGATTTGGTGTTGATGATGTAATGTTTTAATGATAGCAACATGAATGAGTCACCACCTTGTCATGAATATGTCTGACCTCTTCTGTGGGAGATTGCATAAGTGTGCCATGTCTGAATTGTGAAGAATGCATGTGTATGCTTGAGTCATGCTGTGATAAATTGGTTTGTGCTTGATTTCTGTCTGTGCATTGCTTCTCTACTGATTTGTTCATGCATTGTCTTAAGCTAAGTCTACACAGACCTTAGTGTCTCATGTAGCGTCTAAGGCAATGTCTACACATTGGCTAAGTGTATACACTGTCAGTCTCATTTAGAGTCAAAGTCCATACATTGGATTGTTACTCACATCGCCTTCAGGCCTCCAAGTCTATACACTGGAGTCGTCTGCTGTGAGGACAGCAAGTCTGTACACTGGCCTTCTTTCATGATAAACTACAAGTCTACACATTCAACACTGGTCTTCCAAGTCTGTACAGCGTGAAGTCTATACTTTGGCACTGTAGCTCGCTCGTGCAAGTCTATACTTTGGACTGTTCTTCAAAGTCTGTACATCAGATTGTACATCATCTTCGTGCTATTTCTGTACTTGAGTTTTCATGTTGTTTCCCCTCACTAACACGAAAAGATCTCGTGTCGTATGAGCTTACAACACTTCGTGTTGATTTCCATGCGTGACAGGAAAGCTTGTATGAGGTTAGACTTCGTGTCGTTTCCCTTGTCTTCATCTTCGTGTTGTTTTAGTGTCTACGTCTTCGTGTTATTTTTATGTTTCTGTCTTCGTATTGTCTCCGTGTTGTTGCCATTTGCTAGCTCGTGTTGTTTCGTTCTAACCTCGTCCAGGTTTCTTCTAAAAACGATGTTCTTCTGATAAGCCTATTCAAAGTTGTTCTTTAAACTGATGACTTATCCGATACTCTGTTTTACAGGTGCTTTGATCGTGAAGCTTAAGGAGGGCACGTGATCCGAGGCTGGAATGAAGCCTGCTGAGAGACTGCCACGTGGTCCTAATATTTAGGGCTGAAAGTGTGGAGGTCACACGACGGGGCTGCCGCTGCTGCTGCTGCTCCTGCTATATATATGAGCCATCTTCCACAGAAGAAGGTGGATCGAGTTGGCGAGAAGAAAAGTCCATATAGAGAGCCACGATCCAGAGAAAAAGAAAAGAGAAAGAAGAAGAGCAGAAGGAGAAGAAGAGAGAAAGATAGTGCTCGTGTGAAGAAAGAAGAAAGAGTGAAGAAGAAGAAGTGCAGCAGAGAGTGAGAGATTAGGAGAGCAGAAGAAAGAGAAAGAGAGATAGAGAGTGAGCGAGAGAGCTCGTGGAGAAGAAGAAAGAAGCTTACCTGAAGATCTGACTACTGGACCGTGGATCAAATCCAGGCCAGTCAGCTCCATGCGAGCCACATTTGTGTTATTTATCTTTACAGCTTTCTGATCGCTGTGTATTTTTCTTTTCTTATTTTTCCTGTTTCATTTGGTTATCTGTGTACTTCCGATCCTCTGGTCTGTGGTCCGATTCCCTCCGGTTTGGAGGAAGGGAGATCTGATCTCCAGTTGCAAGTAGCTAGGAGCTACTTGTGGGTTCCCTCCGGTTTGGAGGAAGGGAGACTTGTCTCCGGTTCTGGACTTGTGGATTGCAAGTCCAGGGGTCCCTCCGGTTGGAGGAAGAGAGGTCTTCGACCTCTGGTTTGCTGGTGACTGGAAGTCACCGGTTGGTTCCCTCCTGGTCTGGAGGAAGAGGGGAGGTTGCTCCCCTGGTCAGGCTGTGTGACAGCACCTGTTGCAGACTGAGTCTGCGGTTTCTAGCGTGAGCTAGTGGAAGCCACACTCGGGTTGAGTGTGGGGTGGATGTAGGTCTGAAGGACCGAACCACCTAAAAACCCCTTGTGCTTTGTGGTTTGGTTTATCTGCTTTTGCTTCCGCTAGATGATTGCATAGGGGCGCTCTAAGCGTTTGGCTTCTGTTTGAGCAGAAGTGTTGATTAGTTTTCTTAGAATATCTTAATCTGTCAAGAGAGCGAAATTCCAGTTGAGCTTCAGATTGTCGAATCTGTCTTGTTTTATTCTAGTTTTTTAATTGGGTGAAGGTTATTTAAACGGGCTATATTCATTCACCCCCCCTCTGAATACGGCACCGAACCCAACAATTGGTATCAGAGAAGTTCTCTGATTGATCAGATCCAACGATCTGCAGAGGATCCTGTTGTCCCTTCGTGCATTTCTGTTTCTACCCTTTGCTGCATTAATCTAGTTGCCGATTTATTCAATGGGTTCTCCACCGATTTTCAATGGCTCTAACTTTAACTCATGGATTAGCAGTCTTCACAATTATGTGAAAATGATTAATCCGGATTTATGGAAATTAATTTCACAAGGTCCCCACAGATTGCCAAAGGAAAAGTCCAAATGGACTAAAAGTCACAAGTCAAAATATGGAGAGATTCAGAAAGCCTTTAATCTGATGAGAGCAGCTACTGACAAGGCTCTACATTCTCATTTTTATGACTGCAGGTCCGCTAAGGACATTCTGGATCAGCTGAAGCTAGCTCAGAGGATGAATAAGAACAACTGCATGATGGCTAACGAGAGCAACCATAGCAGTGATCAAGAGGAACTCCAAGATGCTGAAAAGGTAATCATCCCCTTCTCTAGTTTCACTTTAGATGACTGGGAAGATGCCTATGCTGATCTGTTACACTCCCATGAAAAAATGAGTAAGAGGTATAGAAGACTGAAAAAGAAGCTGGAAAAACTAGGAGGTGAAAATCTTGAAACTCTGAAAACTGAAAATGAAATATTCAGAAGACAAATAACATAGTGTGATTCTATTAGTTCAGACTTAGATCATTTCAAATCTGAAAAACAATCTCTTATGAAACAAGTTGCTCTACACAAAAAGGAGCGTCAAGAGTTTGTGTGTGAAATTACTGAACTAAAGGAAAGGCTTAGCTTAGTTGATCAGGCTCACAACAATGATATTGTTCAAAATGAAAAATTGGTGAGAGAATTAGATTGTGTCAACTCTGAATTGGAAAAAATGAAATCTGCAAATGAAATACTCAATAATCAGCTCAAGGAATTTGAACTCAAATCAATAAATCTTGAAAAAGAAAATAGATTGATTTCTGAAAAACTAGAGGCTGATAGAGTAACAAATTCAGAGATTCAGAAAAATCTTGACAAACTTCAATCTGAAAAACAACAGGAAATGTTTCATGAATGTCAGTCTCTCTCAGATGAATGGGTGCTTGATGCTGATCTCCTAGAGCAGAACAGTAAACTGAAAGAGGAAATCAATGAGTTGAAACATCTAAACACCTAGCTGACAAATAGGCTAATGACAATGGAAAAAGGCAAGTGTGTGAGTGTGGATAATCCTGATAGGTTGATGAATGCTGAACAAGAAATTGAGAGTCTAAAAACCATCAACTTAATGTTAAATGGAAATGTCAGTTGCAGTGAACAGAAAATAGCTGGATATGAGCTTACTATCACATCCCTTCAACAAGAAGTTGATGATCTTTACAAGTCCTTATCTAAAACTGACAAGGAAATAGAATTAAAACAGGAAGTTGAAAAACTCAAGAGTCTGAATGATGCCTTGCATCAACAAGTCATTTCCTGTGAAACAGATCTGTCCAAATATGAAGCTAAAATTGCTGATTTGAATTTTGAGATTAAAGATGTGAAAAATTCTCTATCAAAATTTGTCAAAGGTAAGGACAATCTGAATAAGCTTCTTGGAAAGAGTGATAACTTTGAGAGAAAGGGACTAGACTATAGTCCGACAAATAAAAGGAGTAATGGGAATGAAACATCTACTGTTTTTGTCAAAGCCACCAATCAGAACATAACCTCTGCCCCTTCTGTCTTCAAATTCACTGCACAAAAATCAACTGTGAAACCCAAAACTGTGGAACAAACTCCAAAACAGAAAAAGGGTGAAAATTCACAGAAAAAGGAAAAAGGCACTCCTGTTGCTGTAAAGAAGACTGCACACAATTCACATGATCTCTCACACACTCACATTAAATAGGGTTCATGTTATTATTGTGGGAAAGGAGGTCACATAATGGAGGATTGTGGATTGATGTTAAAGGATGAGCATGCTAGTGGAACTTTACATTCTAGAAATTCTTTTGATAGAAACCATGTTGCTAGGAAGCCTGATGCCTCATGTTATTGTTGTGGGAAGCATGGTCATCTCATGAATGAATGTTTTATCATGAAAGAAGACAATAAACTACATGCCAGGTCTTCCATGCACTTTTATGATTCATATGGATCTAAACACAATTTTAGTCAGCACATTGTGTGCTTCAACTGTAATAAGTCTGGGCAAAAGGCTGCTGAGTGCTGGTTTAGATCTACTTGGGGTAAAAATGGTTTTCATAGAAGAAATTCTTTTGCATGCTCCCACTGTGGGAAAAATGGGCATACAGTCAAGGACTGTTGGTATGTTCGAAAGAACTATGTTAAACCCCATTTTGTCAAATTCCCTGCAAAACCTTTTGTGAAAATTTCATGCTATAACTGTGGGAAGCCAGGCCATAAATCTGCTGAATGTTGGATGGTTAAGAACAAGCATCAAACTGCTCATGCATATAACAGAAAATATTATGAACATGTTTATAAACATCACCCTGCTGCTAATATGCATCATAAGAATCAAACACCAGCCAGTTCATGTAGATACTGTGGAAAATTTGGACATTCTATGGATGACTGTTCACTGATGAAATTTGATGATAATGTTGCTATGAAAATATTTAGAAAACCTGTCAGGGCTAACGCAGGACCCAAAGCTACTTGGGTCCCTGCAGGATCAAGATGATCAAATACCTTGTAGGTGTGCCTTGGAGGGAGAAATAAAAGGGGGTTAACCAAGGCACTCAAAAAGAAAACCCCAGGACTCAATTCAGGTCAGTTCTGAAATTTGTTTCAATTTCACTATCTGAAATTGTTGATTTGCTTGATTAATTATTGATGATCTCTCCATGTCTAGCTGATCAGTCTGTATTCCAGACTCAGCTATTGAATTCATTTCTGCATATATATGATGCTCTTCTCATGCTATATGTTGAACTGAAATTGAATGCTTCGCTAAGCATATTCAGTTGATGCACTACATATGCTTTGTGTCAATGCATTGCATGCTTATATTTGAATGCATACTTGGACTAATTGTGAATGATTCACTTAGTGCACACAGCCTATGCATGTGTCTCATGTCTGCATACATCATTTGCATGACTGTCATTGATGCTGTTCAATGCATGTAGGACTGCTTTATGTTGCATTGTTCCTGTTAACCCTGGTATATCAAATGGTAAGTTACCAAAAGGTAGGGAAATCTGTCCGGAGGTCCTTACTATGTGAGAGCTGGTCTTTTAGACCAAGTGCTCCGCCTAGTACCATGGGTCATGTTGCATGATAGGGCAGTCTGAACGTGCATGAATCATTAGGTATCATATGTTCAGTTTTTCAGTGCAAGCATTGCATATTGTGAGGGGGAGTCATTGCAATTGCATAAAGGTTGTCAAATGCATACATGGGTCAGAACTCATTGCATATCCTCTCTTACTGATTTTGTTGACAAACCTTAATCATATTTGAAAACACTAAGCTTCAAAATCTCTCCTATCAATTGATAACAATTGGTATCATTTGGCTTCAGATTTCTATTAGTCTTTCATGAAGAGTTCAATGGGCTATCTCGATCATAAATCTGAAAACTCTTGAACTAGAAATCGTCTATTATACATTTTTATGAATGACTAAAATAACTCATGTGGTTTAAGTTTAATGTATTCAATGAGTTTGGCTTTAAAATCTCTTAAAAATATCTGAAGCATGTTCAATAAACCTTAACCATCTGTTTCATGCTATGTCTTGTAAAATCCTCTGAAATTTGCACCTTTGAATACATGACTTTATTTGGTTAAGTACATGAGATTAATATTGTTTCGAAGCTAATGAATGTTTCTAAATTGTCTAAAGGGTAAAGTAATTGTCAGAGCAATGACCTTGGTCACTGAGAAACACATGTCCAAAGGATTGTGTCATGAGGTGCCTTAGTTGACTCTGTAAGAATTCTTTAAAAAAAAACTCAGACAGAGCAATGGCATGCACACTGAGAAATACAATTCACTCATTAAAAATGAGTTGTAATGTGTCATGATGTGTAAATGCTAACTCTGTTCACATAAGGCATGACAGTTAGTCACACTAAGGGCTTAGGGATATTGGCCTCTGATCAAGGTATATCCTCTAGTTACAAGGTGTGTACTGAACTAGAGTGCACGTAAAATTTGTAGTAAAGAAAATTGTTGAATAAATTGAAATATCTGAATATTGATGCCAAAATCAAATTGCTACAACCCTAGACAAAGTCATATGACTTCAAAATTGCTTGACTTCAATACTGATGCATGTAATTCTGAAAGAAGTCAATAAATTTGATTGTGTAAAAGAAAGGGAGTCTTATCAAGATAAATATGAGGGCTTGGTTCATTTTTATTAAACCATGGTTTTAGATATCAATACAGAATTTTATTGATAAACTCTGCTTACATCATGTTTAAACCATGCTGTTCAATAAATGTCATTCATAAGCTCTTATGATAGAAGACTTTGAAAACTTATGCTTTAGATTTATGAGATTGATATCTCTTTGAAAATCTGGCTGAACTTCTTATGTTTGGAGCATCCTTGAAAAATCTGTTAACTGAATTTCTTCTGCTCATGTCCTTGGCTTAATGACCGGAACTTCTCCTTGTTTGCCCCTGTGGTCTCCTTCTCATTTATCTCATAAGAGTCCATTTATTGAGGGGGAGCTTCCATGTCATGCATCACTTGCATATCAATTGGCATCTCTTCAGGGGGAGCATTCCTAGTCGTGCTGAATCATATTCATATCATTTGTGACCTTGCATTCATATACTCAGGGGGGAGTATTGCATTTCTCTAACTCATGTTCTTGCAAGGGGGAGAATTTGACTGAACTTTTTATACATGCTTTAAATTCTCAAATTATTTTCTTTTTGATGAAGTCAAAGGGGGAGAATAATTTGAGTCTTCAGAATGTCTCACATCATCAGAATGACTCAATATATTGAAAGTGTTGCCATCATCAAAAAGGGAGAGATTGTTGTGCCTCTGTGGTTTTGATGATGGTTTTTGATGATTGGTTGTTGATGTGAGTTAATCAAATGTTCAGTCGTCTTGCTGCTCAGTTTAGATTAACATATTTGATGTTCAGTCATGTTAGATGTTAAACTGATGCATAAAGCATTCATTGTTGTGGTTTTGATGATTGATTTGGTGTTGATGATGTAATGTTTTAATGATAGCTTCATGAATGAGTCACCACCTTGTCATGAATATGTCTGACCTCTTCTGTGGGAGATTGCATAAGTGTGCCATGTCTGAATTGTGAAGAATGCATGTGTATGCTTGAGTCATGCTGTGATAAATTGGTTTGTGCTTGATTTCTGTCTGTGCATTGCTTCTCTACTGATTTGTTCATGCATTGTCTTAAGCTAAGTCTACACAGACCTTAGTGTCTCATGTAGCGTCTAAGGCAATGTCTACACATTGGCTAAGTGTATACACTGTCAGTCTCATTTAGAGTCAAAGTCCATACATTGGATTGTTACTCACATCGCCTTCAGGCCTCCAAGTCTATACACTGGAGTCGTCTGCTGTGAGGACAGCAAGTCTGTACACTGGCCTTCTTTCATGATAAACTACAAGTCTACACATTCAACACTGGTCTTCCAAGTCTGTACAGCGTGAAGTCTATACTTTGGCACTGTAGCTCGCTCGTGCAAGTCTATACTTTGGACTGTTCTTCAAAGTCTGTACATCAGATTGTACATCATCTTCGTGCTATTTCTGTACTTGAGTTTTCATGTTGTTTCCCCTCACTAACACGAAAAGATCTCGTGTCGTATGAGCTTACAACACTTCGTGTTGATTTCCATGCGTGACAGGAAAGCTTGTATGAGGTTAGACTTCGTGTCGTTTCCCTTGTCTTCATCTTCGTGTTGTTTTAGTGTCTACGTCTTCGTGTTATTTTTATGTTTCTGTCTTCGTATTGGTCTTACGTAATCAAGTCGAGTCTGTTTGTGTTGTCCGCGTGTCGCTCTTAGTCCGTGTTCTTTACTCTTCTGTCTTAGTGTTGGTCTTTCGCTTTTGACTTAGTGTCTTTCTCGCCTTGACCACACTTCGTGTCGATTCTTGTTTTTCTTACCTCGTGTCGTTTTCTTCTTTCCTCGTGCAGGACGTATCTGACCTTGTGTCATCTTCCACTATATCTCGTGTCGCTCCCTTTGTTTTTAGTAGTTTACCTCGTGTCGTTTCACTTCATGTCATTTTGACTTCGTGTCAATTACTGTTCTATCTTCGTGTTGTCTTCACTCCGTGTCGATTTCTGTCCTCTTCGTCTAAGTGTTGTTTTCACTTCTTGTTGTTTTCATTTCGTGCCAACTTCACTTCGTGTTGTTCTTTCTACACTTCGAGTCGTTCGTATGTTGAAACCACACTTCATGTTGGTTTCTGTTTTGTCTCCATGTCGCTCTGTCTTCGTGTCGTGTTTTCCACACCGCGTGTCGTTGTCGCTTTAGTAACCTCACCTCGTGTCGGTTACTGTTGTCTCCATGTCTTCGTGTCGTTTTTGTTCCACTGCGTGCAGAACATTGCAGCACCTCGTGTTGCTTTCTGTATACCACTTCGTGTCGTTTCCTTATTCTGTCTTCGTGTTGTCTCCGTGTTGTTGCCGTTTGCTAGCTCGTGTTGTTTCATTCTAACCTCGTCCAGGTTTCTTCTAAAAACGTTGTTCTTCTGATAAGCCTATACAGAGTTGTTCTTTAAACTGATGACTTATCCGATACTCTGTTTTACAGGTGCTTTGATCGTGAAGCTTAAGGAGGGCACGTGATCCGAGGCTGGAATGAAGCCTGCTGAGAGACTGCCACGTGGTCCTAATATTTAGGGCTGAAAGTGTGGAGGTCACACGACGGGGCTGCCGCTGCTGCTGCTGCACCTGCTATATATATGAGCCTTCTTCCACAGAAGAAGGTGGATCGAGTTGGCGAGAAGAAAAGTCCATATAGAGAGCCACGATCCAGAGAAAAAGAAAAGAGAAAGAAGAAGAGCAGAAGGAGAAGAAGAGAGAAAGATAGTGCTCGTGTGAAGAAAGAAGAAAGAGTGAAGAAGAAGAAGTGCAGCAGAGAGTGAGAGATTAGGAGAGCAGAAGAAAGAGAAAAAGAGATAGAGAGTGAGCGAGAGAGCTCGTGGAGAAGAAGAAAGAAGCTTACCTGAAGATCTGACTACTGGACCGTGGATCAAATCCAGGCCAGTTAGCTCCATGCGAGCCACATTTGTTTTATTTATCTTTACAGCTTTCTGATCGCTGTGTATTTTTCTTTTCTTATTTTTCCTGTTTCATTTGGTTATCTGTGTACTTCCAATCCTCTGGTCTGTGGTCGGATTCCCTCCGGTTTGGAGGAAGAGAGATCTGATCTCCAGTTGCAAGTAGCTGGGAGCTACTTGTGGGTTCCCTCCGGTTTGGAGGAAGGGAGACTTGTCTCCGGTTCTGGACTTGTGGATTGCAAGTCCAGGGGTCCCTCCGGTTGGAGGAAGAGAGGTCTTCGACCTCTGGTTTGCTGGTGACTGGAAGTCACCGGTTGGTTCCCTCCTGGTCTGGAGGAAGAGGGGAGGTTGTTCCCCTGGTCAGGCTGTGTGACAACACCTGTTGCAGACTGAGTCTGCGGTTTCTAGCGTGAGCTAGTGGAAGCCACACTCGGGTTGAGTGTGGGGTGGATGTAGGTCTGAAGGACCGAACCACCTAAAAACCCCTTGTGCTTTGTGGTTTGGTTTATCTGCTTTTGCTTCCGCTAGATGATTGCATAGGGGCGCTCTAAGCGTTTGGCTTCTATTTGAGCAGAAGTGTTGATTAGTTTTCTTAGAATATCTTAATCTGTCAAGAGAGCGAAATTCCAGTTGAGCTTCAGATTGTCGAATCTGTCTTGTTTTATTCTAGTTTTTTAATTGGGTGAAGGTTATTTAAACGGGCTATATTCATTCACCCCCCCTCAGAATACGGCACCGAACCCAACACTTGGCAGTCACCCATCACATGACCTGCCTTCCCACAGTAATGATATGAAAGTTTTTTAATGTATGCATGTGAATGAGTGCGGGAATTCTTGATTACATGCACTGAGCTACAAGATTTCTCAGAGATGGAAAAGTTCTCATCATGGACAAACTTTACAAAATCAGCAGAATGAACTTTTTCCTTATTCAGATTCTTTTTCTTCTTTTTAGTCTTTTTCAGATTTTTTAAAGAATTTTTAGTTTTCTGAGCAGTGAATTGAAAAATAGATGAACTAGAGGGATTAATCTGTTCTGAGCTTTTTACAAAGACAATTGATTCCTTCTTTCCATTAGCTTTCTTATTAGATGGAATATAGCCCAACCCCTCTTTCTGAAAGTGCACATTCGAACCAAGTAGTCTATTCAAATTATCTTTTCCCTCAACAAACTTTGACAGAGAGGTTTTCAGATCTTCAATTTTAGAATTTAGAGAAACAATGCTTGCTTCATACTTAGATAGCTCAGATTCACAGGAAATTAATTGTTGTTGCAAAGCATCATTTAAGCTTTTCAATGTTTCATTTTCCTGTTAAAGCTTTATTTCATCATTTGCTTCTTTTTCTTTCAACACAGATTTTTCTTTTTCCATAGTTAACCATTGTTCTGACATAACAACGTTCAGGACTATCAGCTTTTTGTTTTATTCTTTTAGATGATAATTTTCGTCAAGCAATTTATCTTCATATTCATCATCTTCCTTTCTCTTTTCAAGCAATAATTCATTTTCTTCTTTCAAGGATCTTATTAGACTCTTTTGGATGTTATCATCAGAATCAAGATCTTCAATCAGTTCCTTTAAGAAAGCACATTCATTACATGAGTCTTCATCTTTAAGAAGTTTGTTTTTAAGACCTTCATTTTCAGATTTCAATCTATTTAGTTCAGATATCTCCTTTTTCATGTCTGGTTTTAGATTGTCATTCTCATCTTTTAAACGTGTAACTTCAGGGATCATTTCTCTTCTTAACTTGTTCTTTTCAGACTTTACTTTCTCTTATTTTTCAATCAAATATTCATTCAATGCAACAAGATCTTCAAAATGGAAATTACCAGTCTTAGAATTTACCTGTGAAGATGAATCCTCGGTCTGATCACAGATGTGATCTTTGGCCATCAAACATTTCACTTCATCCTCACATGGACTTGCTAATATCCTGCTGATTATCTTTACTGCACTTCTGCACTCAGTAATAAATGGAAAACAATTAGCATCTATCGCCCTTCTGGTTAGATCTAGGGCCTTTTGATTTTCATAAAACTTCAGTCTGTCTGAAGCCTTCCATTGGAATTCATCCTCTGGAATTTCATACGGACTGTGTGCAATAAGTATCCACAGATCAGGATTAACATGCATTACATAATCTCTAAATCTACCAAACTAGCTGTAAAAACTAAATCCCTCAAATCTGGGAAGATCAGCCATGAATATCATGTTCAGAGCATATCAGAAACCACAATAAGAGATAGATGAAACCTGGTCGCACCAAAATATGAATGCAGGAACATATCTACATGTCGTTGGACCCTCCGTGCAGAAACCCGCTTGATACCAATTGTTAGCCCGATGTAGTGGTGCAAACCAAGATTCAGAGGGGGGTGAATGAATCTCCCTCTAAAAACTTGATCAAATTAAAACTTAGCCTGAAGACTTTAGACTAATGCAGAATTAAAAGCAACTAGGAACTTAGGTAGAAATGCGCCTATCATTCATCTAACATTTGACAATTAGAAAGCAAGCCATAGTACGCAAGAACTTTTTAGGTGGTTCGGTCCTCCAGACCTACATCTACCCCACACTCAATCTAGAGTGTGGATTACTGCTGACTCACAGCTTGAAACTGTTGGGCCTCACAGCATGCCTACAAACCGCTGCACATCACAGCTTGTGTCAGTTGGGCCTTACAGCTTGCCAACCGCTGGGCATTACAGCTTCGCCGACCGCTGAGCATTACAGCTTAGCTATCCAGAGGAAACCAGCTCTGCCACTGGGGCTTATAGATTATGCCACCGTTGATACACAGCTTAGAAGAAATATGATAAAAACAAAATAGAAAATCAAAATGTTCAGCATCGGAAAACTCACAATAAAGACAAACCAAAATGCTCACGTAGGAGCGCTGTGCCTTGGATCTGATCCAGAGGACACAGTAGAGAGTAGATCTTCAAGACTTGCTTCGATTACTTCACGATATCTTCTCTCAAGATCCCTCTTCTTCACTCTCTTGCTATCACCTATCACTCTTAGACTCACACTCTTCCTTCTCTCAGATATCTTCTTCTCTTTTTCTCTCTTAAAATTTTTCTTCAAAATTCCATCATCATTATAAGGCACGATCGGGTCTTCTATATAAAGCTCGTGAAAGATAGGCACGTGGAAATCACGTTTCCCACCCATAAATTCCAACAAGAGCGTGCTTATCAGAGCCCACATGTCCGATCTTAATTGACGTTCTATGTATCTCAGAGACTTGGGAATTTCACTTTATCCTATCAATAAAAACAGAGGCATTTAGTCAAACACTTGGTGAGCTGGAGTTCATATAAGCATTCACATGGACAGACTTATTATATGAATGAGAAAAACATGCACCGACTAGGTACATATATAGACGTGAATGCATAGGCCATATACATGCATTAAGTAGATGTGCACTGACCCTTGTATGCATAAGACAAATATGTGCACCGACCCTTTCATGCGAAGATAAAACTTGCATCGACCCACTCTAATATGAAGGATGCAGAAAGTGCATTGACTTTTGTATGCGTGAGACACAAACATGCACCGACCCTTGCATGCATGCAGCAACATAAATTGTACCGACCTATACAAGCCCGATGCAAAAGTTGCACCGACCATTATACCCTTAAGATGACACATGCACGGACCTATATTACACAAGGCAGAGTATGCATCGACATGTTCTACCCAATGCAGAGTATGCACTGACTTCTACATGCTCAAGGCAAAACTGCACTGACCTTATTAGGAGAACATAAAAACATGCACCGACCTTATGTGTAAGGCAAAACTGTGCACCGACTGCATATGCATTCAGTAAATAGAAATGCACCGACCTTGTGTACATTCCTTCAGAGGCATGCACTGACCTTAATACACTTAAGGTGAAATATGCATGTAAACGTGCACCAACCTAATAATAGATATTATGAAGAGATGCATCGATCTTAATTCGTACAAGATGAAAACGTGCACAGACTTTGTAATAGAGGCAAAAATAAGCACCAACCCTGGAATGCTCATGCACACAGACTTTGTGCATAGAGGACAAAGCTAGCACCGACCTTCGTATGCATGTAACAGTATGTGCGCATATGCACAGACTTATCATATGAACCTGCACTGACTTCACCGGTAATATGCATGGACCTCATATGCACTAGGTCCTCATGTCCACCGATCCAAATCAGGTATATAGCAAAACATTCACAGACCTTGTATGCTAAATGCACAAGGTGCACAGACCTTGTATGCTGACAGAGACAACTATGCACAGACCATATATGCATTAGTCAAACAAAAATAGATTTATGCATTTCAGTCTCACATGACTCATAGATTGTCATTATCAAAACCAGGGTTCCAACACATGACCTATCACCACCACCACCACTACCCCCATTACCCCCATTATCTCCACTACGCCTACTCTTACTCCTCTGGTCTACCCCATCGGGCCTATTAAACCACCCACCACGAGCCCATCTGATGCCATGCCAGCCCAGAATCTTGCCCTACAGAGCCGGCGTTTGTTCCAACAGAACTACCCTAGCACTGGTGCATCAGCACCCAATCCCCAGTTCTCACAACAGGCCGCTGATCAGGAGGAGGCAGATCCGCTGTCGGGTACTCAGTATGATCTGTTACATCATCTAGACAGAATGGCCGCCAAAATGTCAGTTCTTGAATTGATTAAGCGGTATAAGCTTCACCAAGACGCATTGCGGGATTTTCTACAGAAAGTTATAGTCAATGAAGACATGGTAGTGGACAGCTTACTAATAGCTCTAGCCACAATCTCCAAGGGCCCAGCCATTACATTCTCAGAGGCCGAGCTAGCACTACCTGAGGCTCGTCAAATGCCGCTATGCATTTCTATCATTTTGAACAAAGTAAGCATAGATGCGGCATTGATAGACACTGGGGCCTCTATCAATGTTTGTCCCCTCGGGACTCTAAGGGCATGCAACATTTCAGAAGATCTGCTAAGGCCTACCCCGACCACCATTGTAGCATATGATAACTCGAGAAGGCCGTGCCACAGGGTAGTCACTATTCAAGCTGAACTTGGGCCGCTAACAATGCCCATTGAATTTTATGTACTTGACATCGCCCCCATGTTCAAAGCTATTCTGGGTCATCGGTGGATTGACAATTTGAATACCGTACCGTCCATTGCTCATCAATGCCTCAAATTCCCGTTTCAAGGATGGGTGGTGAAGGTCAAAGGCATCTCCATGGTTCAGTCTGTCGAAGCCATTTCAGAGAAGATCTTACTGACACTCTGGCCCAATAATCGGCCTGCTATTTCAGTATTGGACCTTAATTTTTCCTGGGCATATGCACCACGCAAGCTAGCCGTCGCGTAGGTGAATGTCAGGATAAAGCCCGAGATAAGGGATTCCAAAGGCTGGAAGATCATATTGAAGCTAGGTTATCAGCCCGGAAGAGGTCTCGACGCCCAGTTACAAGGACAGACCAAGCCAGTCCCCAGGGGCAGAAAAATGAACAGAAGGGACCTCAGTTACCGAGAGTCCTCGTTATCTATCCTGAGAGATGCACTGCCATTGACTTGGGATTACTGACAGCACTTTATCAGGGGCCCATTACAGCCAGGTACTTTGAATGCCCCACCAAGTCACACCGAGAAAGAAGATGTTGCATGCACAGTTGCTGGCCCGCCATTGCTGCCTAGGGGGCCTGTAGATGATATGATTGATTCTAGTGAAGCTTTTGCAAGAATGTTCCATGAAGAGGACCATCAAAGAGACCCGGAGGTGCGACTTGTGCAATACACGCAAGGAAAGCTTACTTACCGTACACAAGAAGAGGGGAGCTCACCTATTGTTTGTACTTGGTCTCCTTCCCGTTTAATGTTTCTTTTTCAAAGGCTGGATTTCATACCCCATCTACCTCCTATTATGATTGATCCCTTGCGGCTGGAAATGCCGACTTAATTTCTGATTGCAACTTGTCTATGTGGGTGCTGCCTGCCAATTGATATTTCAACTATGTGGTTCACCTCCTCTGATCCCTTCTTCGATATCTTCTGCCCGTCCATCTATCCTCTCGCCCTTCCTCCTCCTCCACCCTTCTCTCCATCGTGTTGCGTGCTCTCCACTGATCTCCAAGAAAAAATGTCAATTTTAAAATAGAGATTTCAGTGGAAGATTATGTTGTGTCCTATCCATCCTCCTCCCAGGGGCATGAGGCCCATGCTTCCCTCCCATTAGATTTCCTATATCCTAGGTTAGATTTAGGGTCAGTCGTGTCTAGGAAAGTAGGGTCTCTTAGTTCTAAAGAAGTAGGGTTTTGTTCTAGTTTGTCCAACCCTTTTTCCATGCTTGAGCCGCGCCCGCCGGCGCCTCATTCCAAATCCATTCCTGATAGAATTTTGCAGGATCTAGCTCAGCGATGTCATGCTCTTCTCAAATGTCTGGAGTTCGCAGCCACGTCGATTGTGCAAGAAGAAGATGAGGAGCAAGATGGGGTTTGGAGCAACGATGGAGTAGGTGCTTATGAAGTCGTGGATGAAAAAGACTCGGTCGATCTTGAGGACAGCGATGTAGATGACACTCCCGACTTATATGCGCAAGGTTTGAAAAGGTTCGATAAGCCATCGTCAGTAGTGGATATACCTACAAAAGAAATTAATTTGGGAACTGATGAGGATCCTAGGCCAATTATTATTGCTGCTAACCTCCCTCTTATTGTGGAAGAAGAGATGATTAAGGTTTTGAGGGAGTATAGCGATTCTTTTGCCTGGTCATATGAGGACATGCCGGGTCTTGACCCCTCCTTGGTGGACGACTTATGCTTAAGCCAGGGGCTACACCCGTAAAACAAAAAGTGAGATGATTTCACCCCCACATGGCCTTGAGGATGAAAGAAGAAATCGATAAATTGCATAAGGTCAGATTCATTCGAGTTGTTTTGTATCCCTAGTGGGTGGCAAATATAGTCCTATTATCAAGAAGGATGGAAAGGTGCGAATTTGTATTGATTTCAGGGATTTAAACAAAGCATGTCCTAAGGATGATTTTTAGTTGCCTCATATAGATGTGTTAGTGGATAACACAGTCGGGTATGAAGCTTTGTCATTCATGGATGTCTATTCAGGCTACAACCAAATTCATCTAGCTCCCGAAGATCAAGAGTAAACTTTCTTCACCATGCCCTGGGGCACTTATTGCTATGTGGTAATGCCATTTAGATTAAAGAACGCTAGCGCCACCTATCAAAGGGCAATGATAGCTATATTCCACAATATGATGCATGTCTATATAGAAGCTTACGTGGATGACATTTTGGTGAAGTCAAGGACCAAAGAAGAACACCTCGCCATTCTGGCTAAGGTACTTCAGAGAGCTCGGGAGTATAAGCTAAAAATAAATCCCAAGAAGTGCATATTTAGGGACTCTTTAGGGATGCTGTTAGGTTTCATAGTTAGCAAAAGGGGAATTAAAATTGATCCTAATAAAGCTAAGGGCGTCATGGACATGCCCCCGCCTAAGAATATCACGGAACTTCGAGGATTGATTGGATGCCTACAGTTCATTAGAAGATTCATATCCCAACATTCTCAAAGGTGCTGCCCGTTTTATGAACTGCTAAAGGTGGGAGTCAAATTTGAGTGGAATGAAGAATGTCAAAAGGCCTATGAGGATTTGAAGGCTTATTTGTCCAATCCCCCAATTCAGCAACCTCCTGTCCCTGGGAAACCCCTAATCCTATACATTTTTGTCATTGAGGACTCCCTAGGAGCTATCCTAGCATAAGTAGATGATGAAGGAAAAGAGCGGGCATCTTATTACCTCTCTAGGTTGTTTAACCCGGTAGAGGCCAAGTATAATGCCATGGAGAACACTTGTGCTGCATTAGTTTGGGTAGCTCAGAAGCTGAAGCACTATTCCCTAGCCCACCAGGTTAGGCTGATCTCTAGAATGGACCCGATCCATTATCTCTTAAGAAACCCATCCTTTCTAGTAGGTTAGCTTGCTGGCAAAGTTTCCTATCTTAGTTTGATATCACATTTGTCGTTCAAAAGGTAATCAAGGGATATGCCATCGCTGAGCATCTTGCCCATCTTCCTATCCCCTGAACTGATTCGATTCAGGATGAGTTCCCTGATGAGCATCTCGTTGTTCTTAACTACCACCCCTTCAGGTCTCTACACTTTGATGGTGCATTCAACTCTCAAGGCTGAGGGATAGGTGCCGTTCTCCTCACTCCGGAAGGAGTGGCGATTCCTCTCGCATATCAGCTCTGCTTTCCTGCTACCAACAACATCGCTGAGTATGAAGCTCTCCTGGCCGCATTGAAGCACGACTTTCTCTTAGGCGCGCATTACTTGAACATCATAGGATACTCTCAGCTTGTCCTACGCCAAGTTCTGTCTACATACCATACTCGTGACCTGAAACTCAAGCCATATCAAGATTTGGTCACTCTCTTGGCTAGGCAATTCCGCAAATTGATCTACATTCACACTCCTCGATCTCAGAACATCTTTGCCGATGCTTTGGCATCGCTTGCGTCCTTCTTATCCTTTCCTCTCAGTTGGAGTACTGAGACTATTATTGTCCAGAGATTGGACAACCCTTCTCTTCAGGATCCTTGGTTTGACAACCTTAAGAAGACTGTAGAGGTGAACGCTGAGAAGAAAGATTTGAAGAAAGTTTCTTTCACAGAATTAGAAGAGATCTTGGGAGAATAAGAATTGCCTGGTATCATGAAATTGAGCTATATTGTAAAGACGGATCGTTCCCAGAAGGGGCAAATGTTGAACAACGTAAGGCTATCAGGAGAGCCACCTCGAGGTACACCATCATTGCTGGAGAATTGTACATGCGTGCCCTTAATGGAATGCTCATGAGGTGTCTAGATGATGATGAAGCTTGGAAGGTGGCTGAAGCAGCCCATTCAGGCGAGTGTGGAGGTCATGTCAATGGCCAGGCTTTAACGAAAAAGATCCTTAGGCAAGGTTATTATTGGCCCACTCTAGTAGAAGATTGTTCCCTTTATGTCTAGAGGTGTCTTAAATGCCAACTCTACGTTGATAAAATCCATGCTCCTGCTTTATCTGTCCACCCTCTCTCTGCTCCTTGGCCATTCTCTATGTAGGCTCTCAATATTTTAGGCCTGCTAGGTGATCACAACTCTTAGACCAAGTAAAAATCTTTCATCCTTACCGCACTGAGTACTTCACCAAATGGGCCGAAGCGGAAGCATACGCGGAGATCAAAGCAACCATGGTGTGCTGCTTCATCATAAAGAATATCATCTCACAGTTCGGAGTGCCAAGCAGCATCGTCACCGATAATGGGCCCCAGTTCGTACTCGAGGACCTCTGTAAGAAGTTCAATATTGCATTACATAATTCAACTCCATATTACCCTCAAGGCAACGGTCAAGTCGAGGCCACTAATAAAACTCTTCTCAAAATCATAAGGAAAACGTGTGAATCTCACGAATTTGTTGATTGGCCTGAACTGTTAGTGGAGGCTCTATGGGCTTACCGCATCTCCGTCCATACTCCCATGGGACAAACCCCATATGCTCTTACTTACGGGATGGAGTTGGTGCTCCCATATGAGATTTTGATCCCTTCCCTAAGGGTGCAGCTTAATAAGGAACTTAATCTCGACGAGCGTCGAGAGGCATTGCTCGTCCAACTTGAACTCTTGGATAAGAAGAGGATGAATGTGGCCGATCACATTTCTGTTTATCAAAAGAGAGTCTCACGTTATTTCCAAAAGAAGGTAATTAAACGTAAATTTCAAGTAGGTGATATGGTTTTGAAATTCAAATTCATCAGGTCTAGAGGTCCTAGTTCTAAATTGCAACCTAACTTGGAAGGGTCGTTCATCGTTAGGGAGGCTTATCGAGGGAATGCATATCGTATAGTTAACAAAGAAGGTGAGGAGCTGTCTCACGTGTGGAATGAGTTGTATCTTAAGTATTTTTGTCCTTAGAGTCGAGCTAATGATAACCCGGTAGTGAGGTGCCCTCCTTTTGATCATGAAATAGGACCCCGAGCACGGCAATCACACACTACACGGCAACTCTGGTCAGGTTTTCCTCTACTATGCAACACCGTCTCTCCTTTTGGCCATGCTTAGGGGAAGTAAAAGTACCTGCTTTTCTCTCTTTAGCCAGGTGTAGGAGCAAGGGGTGAATAAGGGGGAGATGACCAACCTAGACACCCCCAACAAGAGGAGGTCTCAAATAGGGGCAGTCCATTATGACCTGATTCCACAAACAAAAGAAAAATAAAAGAAAAATCAATCAAAAAAGAGCATGAGTCAAGGCAAAAGCCATCACGTCTATCAAAAGCACCAAGTATAACGTTAAATTGCTCCACGAAAAATGAAATATCAAACTAGGCTTGGCAAGAGTGGCAGTACAGTTTCCCTGCGGGACGTTATGAGCCACGTCGCATGCGTGCCAAGAGTGAATGAAGGTTTGATGATGGACACAAAGCCCTGGTATAGTAGATCGAATCTCCAACTGGGTCGTCATAGGAGGGATTCGAGCCCTAAAAACTTCTATCTATATGCTAGGCTTACCTCTAAAGTTTTCTTCTCTCTCTCCCTCAAAAGACTGGAGCATACCCAGGGTATGGCCCTTGGAGAGGAACCATCATTCGAACGAGGAAGGGCTCGGCCGGGGATTGTCACCTTTAATGTACGCCAACCTCGGGGAACTCCTAGTGGGACAGGTAGGGCTCGCGTTGCCGAGACGAAATTAGCTTTCAAAATCCAAAAAAATTGAATATTTTAAAATCTAAAAAAATCATCAAATAGTTCAAAATCCAAAAAATCAGATATTTCAAAAATTGAAAAAATTAGATATTTCAAAAACCAAAATTTTTCTAAAATGCTCACCATCCTTGAATTTCATAGCATGCATTGCATCCATATTTTCATCATGTCTTCGCCTATTTAATAAGGCTTCACCCCTTGACCAAATATCAAGGATTGGTCATCTCTAACTTGCTGCAGGCAAGGGGTTGAGCCTAAGAATGGATTTAACTTGTTTTATTATTTTTAGTGTGTGCAGGAACAGGTTGCAATGCCCGATACCCAAGAACTCGCAAGCTTCTCTATTCTCCTTCCCTTGAGGTCATTAATTAGACCGTTAAGCTTCCTTAGCGGTTGATTGATGACCGTTACCTACACCCGAGAACTAGAACTCCCAGGTTTCTCTATTCCTTCCCCTTGCGGTCTTTTGTTAGACCGTTAGCTCCTTCTAGCGGTCCAATGATGACCGCATGCCACACCCGTGGGCCAAAAACACACTGTTTTCCTATGCCGCTTCCGCTTGCGGTCTATCGCTAGACCGTTAGGAGAGCTTGGCGGTCCTTTCCTGGACCGTTTTCCAAACAGAGAACTCTACTCCATCTGAACATTTATGCCACAAGGAACAATTCCACAACACATCTTTCAATTAATCCTTCTATTTTCACTCAAGGTCCATAGTACATCATTCTCTTAATAAAATTCAATACATGATCATGGAATTCAAGTTACATTCAATTTCACATCCGTGCGGGGCCAAATTTTGCATAATGCTTTCACGCAAGATCGGTAATCCTCCTCATCCTCTGTCACTTACGCCTACAAGGTACGGACTCAGCTGATCTCCCACATGGTCTGTGCGCTCCGAACCGAGTGCTCATCCTCCTCGGTCCTAGTCTTTCTAGCTTGAAGGGGAGGATAGTGAGATAGTGCTGGAACCACGGTGCGGGGAAGTCCAACTTTTAGGTAGCACCAGTGGGGGTTGTAGAGTGCCAAGGTGGTGTTTCCCAATAGCTGGAGATCCAGGCCCAGTCGCTGAGGTAGTCTAAGAGCAACGCCTTGAAGAGCTTGTGGTTGCATCATGAATTTGTCGAGTGGCAAGGTGTTGAGGAAGAGGTGCCAATTGTCCCTTGTCTTCTTATCCACAGTTCGGCATTCAACCTGTTAAGGAAACCAAGATGCACCTCTTATGAAGTAGAGTGGGTGGCTCCCGAATATGCGGCTAGCTGATGGAACTTCCTCTTTGGATAAGAATTTAAATTTAGTACCCATCCAACATTCAAGGACAATCATAGACCCAAAGAGGGGAACCCCAAGAGAAGCCGAACTAAGACCTTCATAAAGGTAGGAAAGGATGGCTTGGGAGATAGATAAACCCCGCCACAACCCGCTAATAACGCTGATATTTGGAATGTCCAAAAGATGGTCGGTGGTAGAAAAGAGTAAAACCCCGCATAAGCAAATGGAAGTAGCTTTAACGATGGCTTCGTACCTCCCACACTTGTTTTTACAATGGGAAGTGACCCATTGGGCCAAGGGGATCAAGTGAACATGGCGGGAACTAATCATGGTTTTTACATCCTTCGGGTTGTGTATGAAATCTCCTAAGATGAGTGAAGGGTCTATAGGGTCAACCGTGTGACACACTAAGTCTTCATCTCCCACTTTAGTCCTAGGAAGGGCTAGGTAACTCTCAACTTCCTCTATAAGGACAGTAGCTTCAAAGGTTGGGAACACGAAGGTGTGTGTTTAAGGATGCCACAACTCCACTAGGGCTGAAATACTAGGCCAATCTAGGGAGATTTTCTAAAAATTTTTGGCTAAAACTAGTAAAGGGTGGAGGTGCCATGCCTTTAAAATTGAGATAACTTCTAAAGGGAGTTCCTTTAACATGGGAGCCACCCACTTCAGGCTAGAATAGCATCTTGGGCCGGGAAGGAGCTGAAGAAGAAGAAAAGGAAAGAGAGAGGAGAAAGAATAAAGAAGAGGAATGACATGAGGGATTTAATGAAATTAATGAATAATTTTTAATTTAACTCACCTCCCTTGAAGGGCTTATGCTCAGATACTTGGGAATGGAGGTCACCCGCTGTAGCTCACCATACTCCTTCCTATCCGGCTTTGGACTATTGTAAACAACCTCCCCAATGGTGCTAGCTTCGAAGCTTCTCTTCATGGTGATTTGAGTGGTTTTAAGGGAGTTTCCAAGGCTTAAGGCAAGAGTTTTCTATGAACTACGAATTCTGGGTGTGTTCCTAGATATAGGGCTTTGATTCTAGTCCTAGTGCATTGGGATTGAGGCTAGGAAGCCTCAATTTGAGTTAGGATAGGTCTTAGTGCAGTTTGGGCACTCCTATCCACGAGTTGGGACTCTCCCAGAGAGTCCCGCTCGGATTTAACTAAGTCTTCACCCTTGCGGTCTATCGAGGGACCGCTAGGCTTCCGTAGCGGTCGTTAGACGACCGTTTGTCCCCTCCCTTCATTGCCTCTTTTTCTCGCTTACCTAACGGTCACGTTGCGACCGTTTGTTCCATCTTGTGGTCTTAAGGAGACCGTTTTCCTACTCCTCTTAATTCTTCATTGACTAGCCCTAGCGGTCTTATACAAGAACGTCACCCAGAAGGTAGTAGCCCTGTCACGACCGTTTCCCACATCTTCTTTCCCATGCTCTCTCCTCTCTCTCCAGACTTTATGTTTTAAAACATGTTATCTTTCATCTTCTCTCGCTCTCCTTGTCAGTTTTATGGGTCGTTGGTGAGTCAGCATTAACATCCATACATTTGCATTGCTAAAAATTAAGAAAAACCAAAAAGAGAGATCATGTTTTTTCACTAAACTAAAAATAATGTACATGCATGTGTCCATACATGAGGAAGGGAAAAAAAGTAGTACGTCAAGTGGGTCCCTCTCCTAGACCACCACTATCTCTAGTCCCCTCATGCCTCTTCCCCGACAGATCCATGGCCATGCTCCCCTCCTCCCGGGGGCATCGGTGCTGCTCGTCCTCCTCGTTCCTCCGCTGGCTGGAAGAACCGATAAGATAATCCCGATGTTCACTGTGTGCGCTGCTCAATGACACACTATGAGATGATTGTCCGCCCACCAGCCGGAGTGCTCTCTCCAGCGCTTTGATCTTGGCCCTCAGCTCTCTCACCTCTAGCCAGGAGTCTGTCGCCTGTGCCACTCCCACACTCAGTCACTCCACCTCCGTACAGAGATGGACCACCTCTGTTGCCTCTGTCTGAAGTCGCTCCGCCTCGCTCAGCGCGGCCGCTAACTCCCTCATCTGCATAAGCACTCATCATGGTCAAGTCATTTGTATAGCATAAGTTTTAAGTCAAAGGAAGTCGATTGGTATGCTTACCCTCTCTACGAGAGTGGCCTCGGCCTCCTTGGCCCGAGCAACTGCCCGTGCGAAATTGGCATCCTGCTCTGCCTCAGCCGCCGGTGGCTAGGAAGAAGAAGATGGAGCATCTGGTCCCTATCGCTGTGCTCCCTCAGCCCACTACCTTTAGAAGTCGAGTCAGTTAGTCAAGTTCATAAGCATTTGCATATTAAGTCTAAGGCTAAGTAAAGCTTACTAGAAGCTCCAGTACGCGCTGGAACTCGTCCCGCTGCTGAATGGTAGAGTGGAGGAGTCCCTGGAGCTCCGATATCCATCCCTGAGGGTCTAGCTACATATAGAAAGTCAAGTCGTCAGTGCATTATAAGTCATTAAGGAAGCATAAGTTTAGGAGTCGTACCAGTCATCGGGTGCCATGGAAGACTTGGTCTCCGTAACATCTGGCGTAGGCCTTCAAGTAGGCCTCATCACTTGTGGCTCGGGCTCACACTACCCGACCTCGCCTCGTCCAGTCGCGAATCTAGTCAACCGCTCGGGTGACCCAGTCTATCTCGCCGGTCAGTCCTCGGGATGATCGCCCCATGTGCTCCTCCTCTAGTGTCGGGAACTCCACCTCTGGCTGGTGGACTCCCCTCATCCTCATCACTAGGTGATAGTGTAGGGACTCGATGATGTTCATGTAGTGAAGCCACACATCTCATCCCACGTACGCCTAGGCTACCTCCACCTAGGGCTATCCCTCATGACCCTCGTCACGGTACGGTGTCCAGCGCACCTGAAAGGATAGGCATTAGAGTCAAGCATCAACATTTAAAAGCATTTAAGTGCATTTAAGAAGTCTAGAGTTTGGAGTCTTACCGATGCATAAGGCAATATGTTGATATCGTCCTGGATCGCCCATGCTAGGCGTCACAGCGACCCAGTATCCCGTACCACCATCCACCGCCTCACGATGGGTACTCAGTCCGGATGTTCATCCTTCCCTCTCCCTAGGTTGGGGAGGTACATGTAGGTCCATACCTGCATTGTCAAGTGTCAGCATATAGTAGTCATATAATCATAATTGCACAAGCATTTAAGGTAGAAGGGTTACCTGAAGCATAGGTGAGAACCCGCCCAGCCTCATCTGTCGGTCAGTGCTGCTGAGGCTATCGAATAGGAAGGCTAGTGCAGTCATACCCCACGCATACTCCCCAACTCCGTCTATGTCCCTCAGTAAAGGAAGGAGCTTGTAGTTCACTCCATCCTCCCTCGTCGCGAAGATCAGCTTCCCCAACATTAGCATCAGGAAGCGGCGTAGGATGACATCTCCCTCTGGACCTGGTCCCGCAGCCACTCTCTCTCTAGCTCGGTCCATCAGCCTCCCTAGGTGCACCCTTAGATGCTCTCCCATGGCTATAGCCACTCCTCTCAGTCCCAGGCTCTCTTGGAGGGTCGCTCGCACTAGCATCGATGAGTGGTGTCCCAGCCTCGTCAGCTCCAGTCCGAGCAGCTATCGCGCCAACTCCCGATAGTCGACGTAAGTCATCTCCATCACTGGCGCTCCGTGGACACTCAATCCGATGATCCGTGACACATCTTCTAGTGTGGGGATCATATGACCCCACGGGAATAAGAATGCCTTGCTGACTGGATCCCACCGGTCGTGAAGAGCATAGAGTAGGGCTATGTCCAGCCTCATCACCTCTATCCCGAGGAACTCCACGAACCCCATCCAAGCCAGTCTCTCTCTCTGGAAGTCTGGCAGTGCTAGGTACACTGCTCAGACCTGCAGCCATGAAATCCTCATCCGTCGCTTCCCCTGCTTGCATTTAATAGTCAATGTCAGTCATCCATATGGTTTAATAAGTCATGCATTAATTCATTAAAAAAACAACCTCAAAACCCTAATGGTCATCCCTTGACCGTTTATCTGGCCTTAGTGGTATGGATCAGACCGTCTGGCGCCCTAGCGGTCGCTGGAATGACTGCTAGGCACTCACCATAGTGGCTGTGTTCTCCCCGTTTCCCCGAGCTCTGGAAATACCCCAGAGGGCCTCTACACGCTGTCTGTGGGTTCCCAAACCCATTCCCTTGCTATTCCTACCCTCATGCATACTTTGAAAAATTAAAAATATGGTTTTTTAGGTCTCGGCCTACCTCAGATGTGGGGGTTCCGATCGCCATCTCGGGCACTTCCTCGGCCATGTGCTCTCCTTCGTCATCTGCAGCACCTCCCTCAGGCACTGTGGGTGTCGTTGATGGTTCCCCGGCCTCCGGCGGTGGTCTCTTCTCAGTTTGATCCGCCAGAGCCGCGGGCTCGTTCTCCCTAGCAATACAGCATTAGAACTACCGTATCGCCCTCTTCTTCACCATCTTCGAAGTGTGAGAGTGAGTATGAGTTGTTTGCAATGAGAAGTGGTAGTCACCGATGGTGGGTCACCAGTGATGGTTGTATAAGCATTTTTGAGTTCAAATGAGATGGAATGGGAGTTCGAACGGCCACCCCATGGTTTTGAAATCATCCAGATCCTGGCGGTAACACAATGGACCATTAGGAATCCCTTGGTGGTCCCCTCTAGACTGTTTTTCCTTAGGGTTTTGCCCGTTGGAGAATGTGACCACCTCAAGGGTAGCGGTCTATCGCTAGACCGTTAGGCTTCCCCTTGCGGTCCTAGAATGACCGTTTGGTTGCTGAATGCTTTGATGCTCGCAAATGCTATAATTGCTCCATGCTTTGTATGGCCTTTTCTCTATTTTTGATACATCATGCTTATTTCTTTGGCTTGATTATTGATGGCTAATTTCTTATTGACAAATTCATGAGCGCCACTACATCACGTCACGTTGCTTCTCGTCAGGCAGGTAAGTCAGTTAAGTATCTTGATCCTTAGTCCCTTAAATGCATTACTATATGGTATCTATGATATATTATCTCGAGAACGACTGGTCATTCATGTGCTCTGAGATCTGATGTTCCCCTTTACCAAAAATGCTGATGATCTAAGTGCACATGTTTAATCGTTGGATAGGCCGTTAGGTTGGAAAAGTTGGGGGACGATGGTTCTATCTTGCATGCTATGGTTGTAGATAGTGTCCTAACCCTAATTTGTCCGATTTAGCAATACTATTCTCGAGTACTTTCTATTTTATTCTTTCTTTGCATTCGTTTTGATGATTTCTTTTCTTTTATCCCAACATGCATCATGTGCATCTTTTAGCATTCATGTGGTCTAATCTGTCTGAAGTGTCTCAGTAATGGTGGATAATTGTGCATCCATGATTTTTGATAAGGAGAATCACTCGACTCTGAGTTGGAAGGTTTCCTTCGGTCTATTTTTGCTCGGTTGGGTTAGCTGAGGATTCTTGTCTGGAGTTTAGTTGCTCATCTTTTACCTTTTCGTTGCTCCGATCATCTATCAACTGTGTGTTCCAATGATAAGGTTGGTCATGTTTTATATTCCTTAGTTATTAGTTCCTCCAGTCATACGTAATTCGGTTTGGCCGTTCCTTGTGATTGGTTCGGAGTTTTCCAGAAGATTCCTATCGCTCATTGGTTGAGGACGGGTGTCATTTACCTTAACGCTTGCTTTTCAGTCCACTTCACTGCGTTTTCGCTTCATCTCTATGTTCTATTTCGCTTTCGCTTCACCTTCGCTCACTCCCCTACAAAGAGGACGTTAAGGAGGGGCATCTGTTGACACCCATTTTATGACCAATGAGTCGGGTCATCTCCTTATCATATTTTATGATGTCCCGAGTTGTTCACCGATTATTGGGCCATTTTTGGTCATTTTTTGGACTTATTTTTACGGGTTCTCTCCCTGGTTGGGCCTAGTTCCTTCTATTTTTTTTGTCATTTGAGCTTATTGGGCCTAGATAAGGGCTAATAAGGATTATATTATGGATTAACCCAGAGATTTATCTGCCTTTATCTCTTTTTGTCATGTTTATTAGCCTAGCGGTCTATCGCGCGACCGTTAATGGACGTTGGCGGTCCTTTGCTAGACCGCTAGGTAGATAGAGAGTCCCATTCAATTTCATTAGTCTTATCTCTTTGAAATCGGCCGAGCCTTGCGGTCTATCAGTAGACCGTTTTCCATGCCTTGTGGTCTATCGCAAGACCGTTAGGTGAGACAGAGAGTCCTGCTCTATCTACTCTTCCTCCCTCTATCCGTGGTCGAAATGGAGTCCATGATTCGGTGCTTTCTCTCTGAGTGTTGACCCTCAAAAGCTTCTGTTTGTTTCTATGGACTCTTGGGAGCATTATCTTCGAGATTTATCTAAGTTCAGCCCTATTTTCGTGCTATTATCCCTCTAACTCGACCTAAGGTTTTGGGGGTCTATAAATAGAACCCTTGACTTCATGGCTTGGGGAGGAGATTTCTGGAGTTCACGTCGAGGTGCTACCGCCTTCTGGAGCCAGTACCGACCAGGGTGAGCTTGTGTCTGCGTCCTAGGGTCATCTGGTGCAGAGAGTAGCCGTTTTTTTTTGAGTTTTTGTGTCTCTTCTTCTCTTAGTTTCTATCTTCTTTGCATCTTTATAGTGATGTGAATGGAATGGGATGAACTACAGATCTAGAGGGGGGGTGAATAGATCTACCCAATTTTATGGTCTACAATAGTTAATAAAATAATGATGAATTAAGGAGACCTACTGTAAACACAAATACTAGTAACAGTGGAAAAGGACCTTCCTTGGTGGAAAAGGACCTTGGATCTCCTCCAGGACAATGGGTGTCCGATTTGGCATGTATTCAGAGAAGGGAATCAAGTTGCTGATTCCCTTGCCTCTTATGCATGCACCATTACTGAAAACATAATTTTCACTCAAGCTGGGGACCTTCCGCGATTGGCCATGGGAGCGATAAGAATAGACAAAGTTGGACTGCCAGCCATCCGTCTCCATTAGCCTCTTAAGGTTCGGACATAGAATGCATAGGGAGTGCAGAGTATGGAATTCTCAAATGTACAGACCTCCCAAAGCTGCAGCGTAAGGGAGTATAGTGTACAGACTTCACAAATGTACAGATTTACAAAGCTTGGGAGTGCAGTGTATGGACTTCTTAAAGCTCAACTGTACAGACTTCGGCAGTGAAAGGGAATGCAATGTATGGACTTTCAACTGTACAGACTTCACATAGCTGAAAGGGTGTGGAGTGTACAGACTTCACACTGTATAGAATGTATAGACTTCAGCATCTCTATTGTACAGACTTCATAACTGAAAGGGTGTGGAGTGTACATACTTCAGCAAAGCCTTGGCATTGAATGTACAGACTTCAGCATCCCAACTGTACAGACTTCACAAAGCTGAAAGGGTGTGCAGTGTACAGACTTCAAACTGTACAGACTTCAGCATAGCCTCGACATAGAATGTATAGACTTCAGCATCCCAACTGTACAGACTTCACAAAGCTGATGCATCACAATGTACAGACTCTCACCGTCTTCAGCAGCGATTGGGCTTTAACAGCACAATGTTCAGACTTCAACAATGTACAGACTTCAGTATAGCCTCGACATAGAATGTATACACTTCAGCATCCCAACTGTACAGACTTCACAAAGCTGATGCATTACAATGTACAGACTTTCACCGTCTTCAGCAGGGAAGGGCTTTAACAGCACAATGTTCAGACTTCAACAATGTACAGACTTCCTCACAGTGTACAGACTTCTTCACAATGTATAGGGTCTTCACATTGTACAGACTTCACAATGTGCAGTGTATAGACTCACTTTATGGGTTTGTAGATCTATATATCTAACTTCTTTCATGTTGCAATCTGTAAATGTTCAGGGGTATGCCCCGATGATCCTGTATTCATTTCAAAATCAATAAAATTCCATGGCCATAGTGTTAGTCTGGGGGAGTGAGAACATTGTCCCCTGCTGGGGGATGGTGCACTCGACTGGACATTAACTCTGTTGGTCGGTGTTTTTAAAACAAAAAAATTACCAATAAGAGAATTTGCTATGAAGCTGCAACAATCAAAATAATTTTTAAGCAAACAGTCATTCAACTCAGTATAGTACTGGGCAGAGGGTTGACTAAAGAATCTCCTCATGCATAGATCAATTTTTCAGATAGATGTAATCTATCCTTTTAACCGAATCTATTTAATATACCACTGAGTTGAATATAACAACTAGAGAGATGCCCAGCAATAGAAAATCAATGCAGTAAAATTCAGAGTATGATATTCAGAATTAATTCAACACTATGGATGAATAGATTGAATTTGGATAGATATAGCAATTAACGATCCTAAGCATTCATCTATTTGCAGAGCAGAAGAATTATGCAATCACACAGAAGATAATTCAGTTTTTAGGTGGTTCGATCTCAAGCCCGAGATCTACGTCCACCTCTTACTCAACCGATTAAGGATTCTGCTGTCACACAGCTTGAACCTGCTGATCCATAACTTTGGGGATAAAATCCCTACAATCCGCTGACTAACAGCTTGAACTGTTGAGCCTTACAACTTGCTAATAGCTGAGCACCACAGCTTGCTGACCAAGGTCACACCTTGCCTACTGAGCACCACAGCTTACTCTGCTAATACACAGCTTACAACGAGTTTAAAATGAAAATCAAGGAAGTAAAATAAACGATGGTAGAATCAAAGCAAATGTAGCTCACGTGGATCAATCTAACTCTTGATTTGATCCACGAGTCAATACAGAGACAGTATCTCTCAATCTCACAACTCTCACTCTCTCTCACAACTTCTTATGACGCTCTATTTTTCTCTCTGAACCTTGCAACAAACTCTCACTCTCTCTTTCTTCTCTTTGATTTCTCTGAATCTTCTCAGCTCTAGGCTCTCAGCTCTCAGCAAACTTCTGCTCTTCTTTCATCTCCTGTTGTCTTTGCTTCTTCAATATTATCCTTTATTCAGTGTGCTCGATCCCCCCTTTTTTTTATAATGGAGTGCATGTATCTGTGGGGCCGCCAAGTTTCAGTCTTGGGCGCGTGGAAGACACATTCCCGCCAAAAAGTTTATTCCAGAAAGTGCCTTGAGATGCCACATGTCAGAAGTGGAGGTTGTGACGATCCACGTGGTAGAATGTCCTTTCTGCTCCTTGCCTTGGGTCACGTGCCTTCAACCTAGTACTTTAAGTTCTACATGACATTTGATCGTTGATTGCCTTTACACTGTCCAAGTGTTTGATCATATAGCTGAGCTGGCAAAACAATATATAAAAAGGCATTAGTCATTAAGCAAATGATAAACCTAAGCACACGTTCAATATTAATCATTTCCACAGATTTAGACAAGACAAAGAAATATGCTCATTTTTGCAGAATCATTGATGCATAAGTAAGATGCATCAGATTGTTTAACTAACCATTTAACATAATTGAATAATAACATCGACCTTTATTATAGCATAGGTAGACCTTAACGAAGGTACATCAACCTATCCTTATAGTGAATTTCATAATGTGCATCGACCTTGATATAGATGACATCAAAAGCACAGACTTAATGCTACATAGACTAGTAGACAACATCGACCTATGTTCAACTGCTAGGTTGCTAGCATCGACCTATGTAGCAATATGCACTGACCTTATTGCATAGGGTGTATGAGGTGCATCGACCTATGGTGTGTACAATGTTCAAAGTGCATCGACCTTATTTTTGCATTTAGTGAATAAGGTGCTTCGACCTTCTGACCTAAAACCTTGTGTGCATCGACCATCTAGAAACATGCATCGACCTGTGAAGCAGATGCTAGCTTACTAGCATTGACCTTATTGAAGCATGCATAGACCTTTGCTGCAAGACTACACAAGTGCATCGACCTTCAGGTGAAAGTCTTCTCATATGCATCAACCTTCAAATGAAAGTCTTCACAAGTGCATCGACCTAATGATGCAATGCATTGACAAGTACATCAACCTTCTGAAGAGGTCTTAAAGTATGCATCGACCTGTCTAAGCAAAACTTTGCACATGCATGGACTTCACATATGCATCGACCTAATGATGCAGGACTGTGATACATGCATCGACCTTCTAGACAGACAGAAGGATGTGCATCGACCTTTCACCAACAGTACATCTACCAGTACATCGACCTTTGTAAGCAAAACGTATGCATGTGCATCGACCTTTCTAGACAAAGTTCTGCACATGCATAGACTTTCAGAGTGGAAAAGGACATATGCACCGACCTTTACTTGACTAAAAAAACAACTTGACTGAAGTAAGGATATCAAAGTAACAGTGTTACCAAAGTCAAAATAGAATCACCAAAAAAGTCAACTAAACTGTTGCCAACATTAAAATATAGCAAGTTCCACATGAAGCATCAATTCTAGAGGAGACACAACATTCTCCCCCTTTTTGATGATGGCAACACAACTAGATTTTGATCCAACCTTTACTTTGATGGTAACACTTATTTTAATATAAGTCAGAATATGCATGAGTTACATTCAAGTACAATTAGGCACAACAGATACCATAGACATGCATGGACAAAGACACAACATATCAGACAATCAAGACAAAACTCACTCCCATAAAAAGTTTCTTCCCCTTACTCCCCCTTTACATAGACTTTTGATACAGCATGACATGGACTCAGTCACCAACAGATTCTCCCCCTGACTCTCCCCCTATTTCCAAGAATTTCAAAAATCTCTCCCTCTATCCAAAATATATTTCTCCCCCTTTGCCATCAGTAAACAAGGAAATACTAAAGATAAGGACAAATAGAATAGCATCAAGAGGTAGGAAAGAACAGGAGAAATCTAATTGACATCTTGAGTAATAATTTTTTTGGTAATTAATGATTTGGTGCTTGTATTAAATGAAAAAAAGAACTTTACATCATAAGTCTGCTAAGCAGAGCTACTAAGCTATGGACCACACAGGTTGTGGACTCAGAGTTTTAGTGAGAAAATAGAATGAATCTATCAAAAAAGAATTTCTCCCTTCTAGTTAGTATTTTCTGCCCTTGAAATTCCATGCAGCTTCTTGCATCTTCAAGGATTTGAATGAGGACAATAGATTTAGGCCTAGGAGAATCATCAAAGATTCTCACACATCATTCCCTCCAGATTTTCCATATGGTGATGCGAAATAAAATCCTGACAAACTTTACAAATTGTCCAGATTTCAGAAACTGGGTTTGCAACTGCTGAAGTTCAAGGCACAGCCCATTGTTCGGTTGTCTATGGAGGTCAAATCTGACTAAGATCTATTTCCAAATCCACTTGGTATATGGGCATTCAAAGAAGAGATGTTCTTGAGTATCTCTGCCTTGCTTGCATAAAGTACACATGTTAGGGAGGTAAAATCCTTTTTTTGTAAGTTTTTAGCTATGGGTAGCTTGTTAAGAACCACTTGCCAAGTGTATTGGGAAGCAATTTGAGTAGTAGGATTATTCCAGACCCACTCGTGATGGGCAAATGCATGGCCTTTTTGTCTAATCTCTTGCTAGATGGTGCTTGCTTTCTTGATTTGCTCATTGTTCTTCCATTTGATGACATCTGTAGCTTCATTGTGAAGTCAGACTTGCCTAACAAGATTTCACAAGTCAACCATTTCCATGGATAGTGCAGTGGGAAGAACCCACTACCCTTTAGTGATAAATAGTCCCACCTTTGCACTTTTTCCAAGTTCCAAGTCCTGTCTGATCTGATCTCCATACAATTGATTAATGCTGGTTCCATTCAGCCATGGGTCAGACCAAAGATTTGTGTCTTGGCCATTTGAAACTAAATAAATAATGTGGTTGCGGATCCAATTCCTGGCTTGCAGAACTCACTTTGTCACGCCCCGAGCCTTTAATACAGCGGAAGACTCGCTCGAGAAACGTGAACAGCTGGCATGACAAGCCTTCTGCAAGCAAGAACGATCAGAGCGCGAGACAATCACACACATAAATGCAATTGCACAGAATTTAATCAAACTCCAACTTATTTCATTAGGTGATCAATAATCGAATACAACCACTTTCCATCATTCTACTAGACTCAAGAAATAAGAAATTACATTGACTCAATCTAAACATTATAGACTTCCTAAGTCTTCGCTCATTCTTTATTCACTCTCGGATCTGCTACTTGAACCTTCCGAATCCGACTCACTTCTGTTTCCTGAAAAAGATTAGAAATAGGTAATGAGCACACTTGCCCATTAAGTATCTTCGCATCAACATGAAGGCACTATTAAAGTAATTAATATTTTAGCTCTAACAAAATAAGGTAAAATCATGCAAATGCGATGAATCACGCGATTAAACCAAAGTAACAAGATGATCATATAAGATAGAATGAGAGCAAGTATGAACTAGCAAAAATGTAATGAGAATACGATATGGCCTTTCACAAATAAGAATGTAATGAGAATGCACTTTCACTTTTCACTTTCATAACCATAAAGGTTACGCACGAGAATGTCAATCATGTAGCAATTCACTAGATTTTCACGAGTGCTCATGGATTTCACTTATTTATAAAGAAAGTACTCCCAGCGCAATGCGATGCTAGTAGCATCATACCCCATGGTTTATAAAATAGTACGTTTCCGGCAATCAGCCGAGGGGACTAGCATAGAGCCCTTGGACACAATCAGCGCCGGAACTGCATCTTCACGTATAAATCAAGCTACTTCCATAAGTGTAACAATAAAGTATGGCCAAGAATGTACAATTCCAACAAGCTCTTGATATCAATAATTCAATAAATGAATGCTTTAATAAGGATCATGATAAATCAAAAATGACTTAGACTATGCTATGCTTATGGAAATAAATCGGCAGCATAATGGTACATTCTTTATCTTTTATGCATTATATTAGATTTCTTGATGAATATGATAAGTTCTAGACTATCATTAGTCCATCTAGAACCTTAAAAAATCAACCCTTTGGTCAAACCTTGGGTTAATATATTCAAGCTATGTGACGGGCGTCTACTAGGTCGTTACATCATGTAACGCTCTAGTAGTGGGCCGTTACAATGATCGAGTCCAGAAGGATAAATGATGGGAATCGACGCCGAGAATGTACATTTTATTTTGTATTTATGTCTTTTAGTTTATTTGTATATCCATGGGAAAGTATATGCGCAATTGTACGGCTTTATAAGCCAATTCGTCATTCCCACGGATTGTGTGGGTTTCTACGTAATTTGTCAGTAGGACCAGCAAGGGGGCCCTCAGCCCTTTCCCATTGGTCCACCTAGACCATGTGGGGCTGGTCAACCATCCTAGGTGGCCATCTAGAAGGTTGGAATGCCAATTGACCACATGGTAGACAAGTGGTTAACATTTTCCATGGTAGGCTACCTACCATTCAACCCTTTCATTCAACCCATTCATCTAGTCAATAGGCCCCCCCTTTGATTATTTTATGTTTTTTTGTGTGTTGTTCACACTTAATCCCAGCCCTCTATTCCCCATCCCTAGATCCAAGGGTGTACATTTGATTTGATGAGAATCATATAAAACCTTGTATTTTCATTTGGAAATTAATGAAAAGTTAGAAAAATTGTTGAATGCCAAGGAGCATATTGCGCCCCCAGCCCTCTCCCTCTGGTTCTCCCCTTCCCCAACCCCCTTTCTAGAGTGGATTCACCTCTATCCCCTTCCCCCAATCTCAGAGTTCATCTGGTGCCGCCGCCGCCGCCGTTCGTGCCGCCATCGAGCCACCGTCGAAGTTCTGTCTTCAGCCAACAACAGCCCCTTCCATGAAATTCTGCAGTCAGCCCTGAGCTCTTATTGATCTGAAATTTTTATGAGGTGTTACTGACATGTAAGCCACATTCCATAAAATTTGGTTTGGCATTTAAATTTCTATTCATATTTTTCAATTTTCGTTCATCTGTTCAGCTCAGATCTGCCTGTTTTCAGATCTGATTTCCTGTCGCCTGAGTTTCCCATCTTCGACCACTTTTGTGATTTTTCCTAGGGCTCCCAATTTTACTGTACGTTCTGTCCATCAACCCCTCCACCCATGCTTTTTCTTGATTTTTGATGCACCCTGCACCTATTTTATAAAAATCATGTTTTTCTTCAGCTACAGTATTGTCAGCCAGATTCCAGATCTGACCACCTTCTAGTGCAAAACTCATAACAAATCATATCCTCCACCAATCCTCTCACAAAAAATATTTCCGTTTTCCTTGTTCACTTTCCTACAACTTTGATGAAGAGCTCAGGAGCTGGATCGGACATCTTCCTCATGGGCAATGGCAGTTTTCAGACAACTCCCCTGCAGATCTGAGGGTTCATGTACTGTACAATAGGAACTCAAAAATTAAATAAAGCCCAGATCCGTGTAGACCCAGGTCCGATCTCCAAGCCTAGATTAAAGAACTTCAAGAGATCTTTCGAACGATAGCTCATGTGCCCCGATCAGACATCGGGATTGATCGCAGCGTCCGTTCTTGCCGGAGCGTGCGCCTGAAAATAGAACTAGCAGGTCCGTGGCCGGTTATTCCGACCGGTGCCGAACGGAGCCGCCCGACCTCTTGGCGACGTTCCAGCGTGCCGCCATCCCAGGGAACGCTTCCCCAAGTGTCCCCACCACAGTGGTGCCATCGGGCCCCACACGGCCCCTCCGGACAGCACGTGAGCCCCACAGGCGCGAGTACGTGTGCTGCCGAAGAGACTCGAGAAGCCGCCCGTCAACCCGGAATCGGTCCTCCCGGACCCACTTGTGTAGCCCTTTACCTCCCTGCGTGGAGTGGGCAGTGATTTATTTCTGTAATATTCATGTATTAATTGTCCCGCGAGTATGAGCTTCGGCCGGGTCCGTCTTCCCCACGCCGAGCGTGTGGAGGTATCGTATTCGCTCCTACACTTGGCATTTCGCTTATTTCATATATGCTTGTTTATGCCGCTGCTAGAGAGTAGGATTTAGGATCTAGCTTGCTATATTTTTCCATATCACCGCTGCTGCGAGAGAGAGCGTGACCGTCCCGTGACCCGATCCGGGCACAAGTGAGAGCCAACCACCCTAGCTCACTGCCGATTTCTCAACCGCGCACATCCGACGCTTCCCTCGTTAAGGGGCAATCACGAGCTTGTCGTGTCCGTGGTCCATCCCACGTCAATAAAACAGATTCAGAGAAATGTGACGGTCATGCATGGGCCGTTACGTGATCCTGACAGTCCAATGTTAGGCCGTTACATTACTGGACCTAGAAACAACGATAGTGCATTCTAGTTAATGGGCTTTAAGGGTACAACCAACTCGGCATCCTAGTGAGAATCCCATGCTTGCGGAGAATTACGGAGGCCTTGAAACAAGATTTCCTAATCTATTGGAAGGAATATCAATAGAGAGGTCCTCAAGTCCAAGAATAAGGTTCCTATAGTGTAAAGTGTAAACTAATGGACAACATACCGGAATATGTGCCATGTACTTATAGAGATGACTCTATGGATAGAGAGAGAACGTGTATCAATGTGTAAATCATGATAAAACTCCGTCAATGCATTATTTAAAATCATGATTTAGAATACAAGACTATAGAATTTTGGCAAATGAAATTAACATAACTTAAAATAGCTCAAGGTGCTTAAATCATGCAAATTCCAATATGAACCAGCAAGTAAACTTAAAATCATGATAACATGTCAAAACTTAGCTATCTAGGTTTAATTATAAGTAAACTTAATTGGTAACTATTCTATCATGGGCTGATAGAACATAGAGTCTAACTGTCTAACAGGAGAGCGTCACAGTGCTTGTGACGGTCTATCGAGGGGTCGTTACAGTAATGTAACGCTCTTGTCCTGGTGCGTTAGAGACAACAGAGTAAACAATAGACAATAGAGACTGTGACGGTTCATCATAAGCCCGTTACTTGAGTGTGACGGTCCTACTCAGATGCGTCAGAGCGTCAACTGACAGAAAATGATATGAAACCTAAGAGATCAACACATATCATGTTTGTAAATCAAATACCATGTCTATCCTAGGCATGATAACAAAGTATAGGCTATCTACAAGCATGGGTTTCAGTGAATAGACAAGATAACATCTTTTATTTCTATTTAAGGCTAAGAGATGCATGAAATGCATGGAGCTAGTAAAACATGAAATTGATGATCTATAATGCATAAAATTCAATCAAACCAGAGGACTTTTAGTCCTATCAAGATGTTTTTGCCGTTCATGAGATGACCTACCTCTTAACTAGGCTTTAAGCTTCCTATTTAGGATTGAAAAACGTGCCCTAGTTCTCCTCTTCCTGTGACTTTTCAGCAACTTCCTTGGGCTTTAACTCCTCGACCTCTTGACCTAAAGATGTGAAATTTTGAGAGTAGTTAGTCAAAAGTATTATATACAAAATCTTCTAAAGAACTTACCCGAAATTACGACTCCTTACCTTGATTCTTCACGGCCCAAAAGTAAGGGTCACTCAATTCAGAACTAGGTCCTATTTATAGGGTTTAGGCTAGGGTTTGAAGATTAGATCGATTCTAGAGTCCTTATTCTGCAAAGATCTAATCTCTAAGAGTCCTTAGTAATGTTATAACTCTTCCCAAGTCGATAAGACCCTAAAGTTATGATCTTTCTACTCGTTCCTTCCTTCACGGAACTAACAGGGTGTAACGGTCGAACGCAGGTGCGTTAGAGGAATGTGACGGTCGTGCGATAGACCATTACATTCATCGTGCCCAGAGTTCAATATTAATCAAATTCTTTTGTTCCCTTATCTTATATAATTATCTATATAATTAGTATTTATCCTTAAAATACGTGAATAGGCAAAATAACCTTCTAGAACATGGGGCAAACTTAATGGGCTTGGTCCTTAAACCTTTTAGGTAATAATTAAATAGGCTTGGTTAATTATTTAACCTGATTGGGCCTTATAATGACTTATAAATCTAATAATCCATTCATAAATTTATTTAGGCCTTTATAAATTCTAGAAAATTATCTTATAATTCAAAAATTATTTATATGAATTCTGGGGCACTACACCCTCCCCCACTTAAGAGAATTTGGTCCCCAAATTCAATATATATTTGTTTTTACAGAGAGTGTACGTATTTTAATGTATTAAAAATTAACGCAAGGTGAATGGGTTAGGAGGGTACCTTTAATCATCTCACCTCCCTCGTCTAGAATGGCATTTAATCGACCTTGCTTCCCGCGTCCATTGTTATCCCTTGATGCTTGTCCGTTGATGAAGGGACATAGGGGCAAGCGATGTTCCCGACTTCCACATTTAAGACAAGTGCCGAGACGCTTCCAACATTGTTCTGTCGAGTGCCCAAACTTTTCACAAAATGAGTAAGGTGCCATGGCTTGCTCCTTCTCTTCTTCAACTTTCTTATTATTTCCATTTCCTTTTCCATTTCCATTTCTCTTTCCATTACCGTTCCCATTATGGGACCTCTTAATGTGACGATTTTCGTCCTCATCCACTTCCTTCTCTTCTTGCCTATCATGTTTTCGGCTTGACCTCTCTTCTCGGAGCCTCTCCACCTTCTCTATGGTTCTTTAACATAGATGCGCTCTTTGAACCATCTTAGTATAAGTGCGGATATTATGCGTTCCAAGTTGTTGGATAAATCCGGGTCTTAAACCATCCATAAATCAGTTGGCTTTCAATAAATGTGTGCTTACGAAGTGAGGAGCATAAGGTGCTAGTCGAGAGAATTGTAATTCATATTCTGCCACAGACATCGCGCCTTATTTTAAAGAGGCAAATTCCATAGCTTTTCTCTCTTTACATGCTCCGAAAAGTACTTGGCACAAAATAGGGTAAGAAAACCCTCCCACGTATGAGGTGCGTCTGCAGGTGGCGTTGGAATGGATTTCCACCATGTACGAGCATCCTTGTTAAGCTGGAATGTGGCAAGTCGAACCTTCTCCTGGTCGGTGCATTGCATGACATCGAATATTTGATTCATTTCGTCTATCTAGTTCTCTGCCTCGTCGGGATTAGAAGAACCATAAAATCACGGAGGATTTAAATTCTAGAAATTACGATGTAGATCACCAGCCCTTGCTCCTGCGCCACCTTGCGCAATAGTTTGCAATGCCTGAGTAAGGCCGGCAACTGTTTGTTGCATGCCATCCTAATCTACGCAATGTGCCATTATAGTAATAACAAGGTACCTGAGAGAAATATAACAATTTGTTATTTCTCATGGAATTGGAAGAAAATAATCTTAAGCTAATTAACTATCTTATCTCGGGCTCTACCCAATTCTAGCATGGGTATGGAATTTCTTCCTTAGTTCATAGGTGGGGGTCCTTAAACCTTGGACTTATCCTATGACATGTCTCTTTTCCCTAAGTCCTGAGACTTAGGCTCTGATACCAACTTAACTGTCACGCCCCGAGACTTTAATACAGCAGAAGACTTACTTGAGAAACGTGAACAGCCGGTATGCTAAGCCTCTTGCAAGCAAGAACGATCAGAGCGCGAGACAATCACATACATAAATACAATTACACTGAATTTAATCAAACTCCAACTTATTTCATTAATTGATCAATAATCGAATACAACCACTTTCCATCATTCTACTAGACTCAAGAAATACGAAATTACATTGACTCAATCTAAACATTATAGACTTCCTAAGTCCTCACTTATTCTTTATTCACTCTCGGATCCGCTACTTGAACCTTCCAAATCTGACTCACTTCCGTTTCCTGAAAAAGATTAGAAATAGGTAATGAGCACACTTGTCCAGTAGGTATCTTCACATCAACATAAATGCACTATTAAAGTAATTAATATTTTAGCTCTAACGAAATAAGGTAAAATCATGCAAATGCGATGAATCACGCGATTAAACCAAAGTAATAAGATGATCATGTAAGATAGAATGAGAGCAAGTATGAACTAGTAAGAATGTAATGAGAACACGATATGGCCTTTCACAAACAAGAATGTAACGAGAATGCACTTTCACTTTTCACTTTCATAACCATAAAGGTTACGCACGAGAATGTCAATCATGTAGCAATTCACTAGATTTTCACTAGTGCTCATGGATTTCACTTATTTATAAAGAAAGTACTCACAGCGCAATGCGACGCTAGTAGCATCATACCCCATGGTTTATAAAATATTATGTTTCCGGTAATCAGCCGAGGGGACTAGCATAGAGCCCTTGGACACAATCAGCGCTCGAACTGCATCTTCACATATAAATCAAGCTACTTCCATGAGTGTAACAATAAAGTATGGCCAAGAATGTACAATTCCAACAAGCTCTTGATATCAAAATTCAATAAATGAATACTTTAATAAGGATCATGTGAAATCAAAAATGACTTAGACTATGCTATGCTTATGGAAATAAATCGACAGCATAACGGTACATTCTTTATCTTTTATGCATTATATTAGATTTCTTGATCAATATGATAAGTTCTAGACTATCATTAGTCCATCTAGAACCTTAAAAAATCAACCCTTTGGTCAAACCTTGGGATGATATATTCAAGCTATGTGACGGTCGTCTACTAGGCCGTTACATCATGTAACGCTCCAGTAGTGGGCCGTTACAATGATCCGAGTCCAGAAGGATAAAATAGACTCAAAGAAATGTGACGGTCATGCATGGGCCGTTACGTGATCCTGACGGTCCAATGTAAGGCCGTTACATTACTAGACCCAGAAACAACGATAGTGCATTCTAGTTAATGGGCTTTAAGGGTACAACCAACTCGACATCCTAGTGGGAATCCCAGGCTCGCGGAGAATTACGGAGGCCTTGAAATAAGATTTCCTAGTCTATTGGAAGGAATATCCAATAAAGAGGTCCTCAAGTCCAAGAATAAGGTTCCTATAGTGTAAAGTGTAAACTAATGGATAACATACCAGAATATGTGCCATGTACTTATAGAGATGACTCTATGGATAGAGAGAGAACGTGTATCAATGTGTAAATCATGATAAAACTCCATCAATGCATTATTTAAAATCATGATTTAGAATACAAGACTATAGAATTTTGGCAAATAAAATTAACATAACTTAAAATAGCTCAAGATGCTTAAATCATGCAAATTCCAATATGAACCATCAAGTAAACTTAAAATCATGATAACAGGTCAAAACTTAGCTATCTAGGTTTAATTATAAGTAAACTTAATTGGTAACTATTCTGTCATGGGCTGACAGAACATAGAGTCTAACGGTCTAACAGGAGAGCGTCACAGTGCTTGTGACGGTCTATCGAGGGGCCATTACAGTAATGTAACGCTCCTGTCCTGGTGCGTTAGGGACAACAGAGTAAACAATAGACAACAGAGATTGTGACGGTTCATCGTAAGCCCGTTACTTGAGTGTGACGGTCCTACTCAGATGCGTCAGAGCGTCTGCTGACGGAAAATGATATGAAACCTAAGAGATCAACACACATCATGTCTGTAAATCAAATACCATGTCTATCCTAGGCATGATAACAAAGTATAGGCTATCTACATGCATGGGTTTCAGTGAATAGACAAGATAACATCTTTTATTTCTATTTAAGGCTAAGAGATGCATGAAATGCATGGAGCTAGTAAAGCATGAAATTGATGATCTATAATGCATGAAATTCAATCAAACCAGAGGGCTTTTAGTCCTATCAATATGGTTTTGCCATTCATGAGATGACCTATCTCTTAACTAGGCTTAAGCTTCCTATTTAGGATTGAAAAATGTGTCCTAGCTCTCCTCTTCCTATGACTTTTCAGCAACTTCCTTGGCCTATAACTCCTCGACCTCTTGACCTAAAGATGTGAAATTTTAAGAGTAGTTAGTCTAAAGTATTGTATACAAAATCTTCTAAAGAACTTACCCGAAATTACGACTCCTTACCTTGATTCTTCATTGCCCAAAAGTAAGGGTCGCTCAATTCAGAACTATGTCCTATTTATAGGGTTTAGGCTAGGGTTTGAAGATTATATCGATTATAAAGTCCTTATTCTGTAAAGATCTAATCTCTAAGAGTCCTTAGTAATGTTATAACTCTTCCCAAGTCGATTTCTAGTGGATAAGACCCTAAAGTTCTGATCTTTCTACTCGTTCCTTCCTTCACGGAACTAACAGGGTGTAACAGTCGAACGTAGGTGCATTAGAGGAATGTGACGGTCGTGCGATAGACCGTTACATTCATCGTGCCCAGAGTTCAATATTAATCAAATTCTTTTGTTCCCTTATCTTATATAATTATCTATATAATTAGTATTTATCCTTAAAATACGTGAATAGGCAAAATAACCTTCTAGAATATGGGCCAAACTTAATGGGCTTGGTCCTTAAACTTTTTAGGTAATAATTAAATAGGCTTGGTTAATTATTTAACCTAATTGGGCCTTATAATGACCTATAAATCTAATAATCCATTCATAAATTTATTTAGTCCTTTATAAATTCTAGAAAATTATCTTATAATTTAAAAATTATTTATATGAATTCTGGGGCACTACACCCTTCCAAGCTGATGAGTGATATGATTTGATTTTGTAATCCCAGATATTCATATTTGCTAGGTACTTATTCTTAACCCAAGTATACCATAAGGAATGCTTTTTCTGAAGAATATCCCATAGCAACATAAATAAACAAGCCTGATTCCACTCTTTCAGATTTTTGATTCCTAGCCCCCCTTCGGATTTGGGTTTGCATATCTGTCTCCATGATACCATGTGAGTTGCTGATTTGGAAGAAAGTCCATTCCAGTAGAAATTGCCCATAAGTCTTTCAACTTCATATGTTAACCCAGCAGGTAGCATAAAGGCAGCTGCCCAATAAGTTGAGTAGGATGAAAGGACAGATCTGATCAGCTCCATCCCTGCTGTCCTTGATAGCAGCCTATTTTTCCAAGCATCAATTCTTCTTTTAATCTTTTCAATAATGAGGTAGTAGTTTACCTTCCTGATAGATTTAGATAGAAGAGGCAGTCCAAGGTAGGGGACAAGAAGCTCACCTGCTGTCACTCTAAGCTGACTGAGTGTCATGGAATGATTTTGCACACAGCCTCCTAAATAGGCTTTACTCATCTCAAAATTCAGAATCAGTCCTGAGATGCTAGCAAATCTCTGGAGCAGAGGTCCAACATGAGTGAGAGTCACTAGATCATCATTCAGGAATAGAATCAGGTCATCCGCAAAGGTTATGTGAGAAATTTGCAGGTTACCTGCTATTGGACTTCGGATATGGCCTCTGAATACTTCTTCCATCAAAGATGAGAACCCTTCCATAATAATGGTGAATAGATAAGGAGATAAGGGTATCCTTGTCTGATCCCATTTCAGCTAGTGAAGAACCCCTGAGGTGTGCCATTGATAAGAACTAAGAAAGATGGGCTATCTAAGCAATTTGAAATCCATTGTATATAGGTGAGAGTGAATCCTATCTATTCCATCAGAAAATATAGATAGTTTCTATTAACTGAGTCAAAGGCTTTCTTAAGATCAGCCTTCATACATATGAATTTTCCTTTGGTTTTAGAGTGTAAATTTCTGATGATATCATTGGCTAATAGCACATTGTGGTGAATGCTTCTCCCTTTGATGAATGCTGACTGATTATCACTGGTGAGTTTTGGAAGAACCGACTAAATTCTATTTGCAAGCACTTTCGAAATAATTTTGTAAATAAAGTTGCAAAGGGAGATAGGTCTCTAATGTTCAAAGGAATCAGCTCCCTCCTGCTTTGGTATGAGAGAAATGAATGTGCAGTTCAGTTTCTTGAGGATGCGCTTAGTTGTGAAAAGGTGTTTGACTGCGTTTAGAACATCCTCTCCTATAATGGACCATGTTGCCTGATAGAACTCAGCTGGAAACCCATCCGGGCCTGCACTTTTATTTTTTGGTGCTTGGAAGACAGACTGCTTGATCTCCTCATCTGTAACAGAAGAGTTGAGCAAATTTGCTTCAGTGGCATTCAGCTTATATTTAGGGGTAAAGTGCCAATTACCTGGAGAGGTGGGTTGGTTCAGAAGATTATAGAAAAATTGAATAGCATGTCTACCGACCTCTTCCATATCATAAGTAGAGCTCCCATCCTGGATTATACATTTTTTTATGCAGTTTGTTGCCCTTCTGCCACTGATTACTGCATAGAAATATTTTGTGTTTGAATTCCCCAAAGCCAACCAGTTCTGTCTAGACTTCTGTCTAGCATATGATTCCTCAGTTTGCATGGCTTTAAAGTAATTTTCTTTGCACTCTTTTTCCTTGAAAATGAGGTTGCAATTCATGGGATCCAATTTTAATTCATGATGTGCAAGTTCCAGCTCTCTGCTAGTCTTATGTATATTATCTTTCACATTTCCAAAGCAGCTTAGATTTCAAGCCTTGAGAGCTTGTTTTAGTCATTACGTTAAGCAGACATAGCTCAAGTTCTTCAGATATAAGAGTCTATATAGTACATTCTTGATTGAATTCTGGTTTAAGAAAAATAAAGATTAGAGTGTATCCACTGTACTCTTTGAATAAGATTGTAGAAACCTTTAATAATAATAAACCAAAATCACATTAAACATGAAGGAGGTAGTCTTGCTTTATCCTACTCACACAAAATTAGTGAATTTCTATAGGAGTGACTAGGATATATATTGAGGTTAAACAATTTGACATTTCTGAAATTTTACTTTAGGGTTACAACACAATATTTTTCACCTTTTTATTTTCTAAAATATGAACAGTTTGGTATCATACATGCTTTTTGACATGAGGGTACACGTTGATTAGATGCCAGTATCCCTAGTTACTTCAGCAAAATGTACCATCCTATTTCTTAAATCAAAATAGTAAAAATAGTTTACACCTTTTGCATAAGGGTACACGTTTATCAGACGCCAGTACCCCTAGTTACTCAGTGAAGCTAACCATAATGTTTTTGACCATTGAACAGAGATATCTTGAAGCACTTCATGACATGAGTTTTTCTCCATTTCATTGATGAAGTACTCAGTTTCTTAGTGCATTCAATCATTGCTCTGCCAATTACATTTTGACTCATTCTTTTAATGTTGCTTCCCTTAGTTTTGTAGAAAGACTTGTTTAAGAACAATACACATTCCAAGTTTTCTCAACCAAGAAAACATTAATTCAATAGTTTTCAGATACTAAAGACATTATCAGACATGTTATGAGATAGAAGGTTGAGAGCTATTAATTGTCAGCAAAATACTTGTTCATTGAATTCAGTCTTTAGACTCTAAAGTTTATTAAGTTTAAACCATCAGTTCACTCATGAAGCAAAATAGATTCTTATAAAAGAAGAATTCTGATTTTAGTAGCTTAAAATGATGAACTGATTGTCAGACTGTCATTATTTCAGAGGATAAGATTTGCAAGCACTCTTCAAAATATTGATATCAATGGATGGAAGAGTCTGAATATGTCAGAAAGGCTAGATGTCAATTCGATGACTGATGTGACACAACCTTGGACCTAATGCAAGCAAGCACAATCGCATTCAAAACGGGCCAAGTTGGGCCACCGCTCTATCGTCACTCACCCAAGCCCGGGGTGACTTGGCAATGCCAAGGGGAGGATGTGGGGTTGGGCCCTTGCTGGTAGAGGGCCAGCAAGGCCAAGAATGATTCCCAATGGGTATGGGTACCCAAATCAAGAGGGCCGACAAAGTGCCAACGGAAACGGTTGCACTCTTCCCACGGTGATCACTCAAGACAACGGGGCTTGAGGATCGGGCTCTCACTCGCATAACCAGCGGAATTAAGAACTAATATTGAAAGACAAGCACTAAGTGGAGTGAAGGTTTGAGCACTTACTCGACCGGTTTGAAGAAACCGGTCCCGGTCGGAGACGAGAGCGAGCGGGGAGGCGAGTGGATCCCCACACGCCGCGGCGGTGTCGCTTGACCTGCCCAAACAAAGTACACCACTACACCTCTCGCAGGAGGGGGAACTTGGGGTGGGGGTTAATGATATTACATCAATACTACCTCCACGCAGGGAGGGGCCTTCAGCCGGCCAAGCGGGGTGGGGAAACCAAAGCAAAGAACGAGGAACAAGGGTGGATGCCGAATCTGCCTGCTGTCTGCGAACCAGGATAGAGGGTCGGTGTTGCTGTTGTAGATCTTGCTCAGGAATTTTGCTGATGGCGACACCAGTGGAGAAATCTTTGTAACAGGAAGGAAAATGCCTCAGAATTTTTGTAATTTCTTCTGGAGTCGCTGCAGGTCGGGGCAGAAGCTTGAACAGGGCCTCTATTTCTCAGACTAGCAGGGGCAGGTCACCAACAGTAGGATGCAGAAGCTGTCCTGGCCGCTCCCGAACTCCAAATTTGATGCCGTCAGCGCCGTTAGAACCGTGGGTGAGTCTCTTTGCAGAAAAAGAAACAGGGACGCCAGAAGAGAACGGAGACGTTCTGTGGAGCCAGAAGAGTGAGGAGGTGTCGATGCAGACTGGGGAAGGCAGAGCCGCGCGACCGTGGAAGAAAATTGGTAACTTCTGTTCCCGGATGCTGAATGGGCTTCCACTTCTTGATTCTGAAAGTAGACAGGGCGATGAAGAACTTTGAAGAAGGACTTGAGGACTGATTCCTTCGGGGCGGGTCGTGGCAGAGCTTCTAAGCCGGCTCAGGTCCTCAGCCGAGGCAGAACAGCGCAGCTGTGGGAGAATGGACCTCCTGGATGACTCGGAGATCGGAAGAAGACGAAACCACTTTGGTTGCGAAGGCGACTGGCAGACGCTTCCGACGATGGCTCTTGGGTCTTCAGACTCATCCGGAGGAGGTCGTGGTGGCAGCTGAAAGTTGCTGGTCTGCTGTAGATCTTCAGTTGAGAGCTGTAGGTTGATGATGATGGGGGGGAATGGGGTATATGGGAGGGGAAATGGGGGTGGATGAGTGTGGGGAAAGCCCGGGCTATGAGGGGGTCTAGGAGGGGGTGTTCTAAGGTGGGGGAAGGGAAGAATGGGGTCTGGAAGGGGGTCTAACAGGTGGTGGGAGGAGGAGCTACGAATTTGGGAAGGTGGGTGAGAGGAGAAGGTGAGGGGGGGCACAAGTGAGTGGAGAGAAGGGTGGATTTCAAATTTGAAATGGCATTGAAGTTGTGGGGTTGTGTGGGGAAGGGGTTGATTGTGTTGGAATGGGGAAAGTGGTGTTGGAATGGTGAGGGATCTCCTTGGGACTAGGGGGGTGGAGTAATGGAGGCCATGGGGAAGTGGAGGGCTTTAATGATGGTAGGTGGGGGTTGAGGTGGTTGGGAAGGGAGGAGAGAGAAGAAAATTCGAAATTGGGTGATGAGGAGAGAGAAAGTGGAGTGAAAAAGAGGGATTAAGAGAGGGAAGGGTGGGGAATCTCTCCCTAGGATTTCTCACCCAAAAAATGTTGGAATCACTCCACTAAACTAAGCTTTGGACTCTCAAATGGCATTTTTTTCATTGATTGATTCATTACCTCCAAATGAAGGAAATGGGGCCCTATATATAGGAAACCCACATTTTACAATAAGTCCCTTACAAAAGACTCAATAACAAATAACCGAAGGGGTAGGGGGGCTCATGGGCCAAGCCCGAAGAATTGGGCCCAATAGCACATTACACAATCTAATGACACTCAAACTTAGGAAAATAAATGCAAGACCTAGGAACATGACTCAAATAAAAGGGAAAATACATCAAATGACTCAAATAAAATTACATAGGACTCAAAATTAAATGACTAAACCATGCCGGATGCAACCGGGGCGAGGAGACGAGCTATGAATGTGGGCATGGAAGGTGATGTCCACATCATACTCCCGGGGTGCGGAGAACTCGACTCCGTCGAGTAAGTATCCTTCCCTCCTTGGAAGGTGTAGAAGTGGTACTGCCTTCAAGTCTTCCGAACGAGACCGATCCATCCACCTGCCGAGATAGCGCTCATATACCTTGCTCCGAGTGGTAGTGACTTGTTCATCCAATATTTGTTCAATTTGTTCACGCTGGACTCTCTTGGCTGGTGGTTTATCATCATGGGTGGGTGCTCTCTCAAGGGAAGAAGTAGGCTCAATCTCCTCACTAGGTACCACCGTGGGTCCCTTATATGGCACTAGGTCGGCAACAATGAATGTGGGACTTATTCCATACTCCTCAGGGAGATCTAACTCGTAGGCAATTGCACCTATGCGCCTCAAGATCTGGAAGGGACCAGCCCCACGTGGCCTCAGTTTAGAGTTGGCTCCCGGGGAGAGCCTCTCCATCCTTACCATCACAAAGTCACCCACTTGGAATTCTTGGTGACGCCGATGAGAGTCGGCCAGCCTTTTATAAGCCTCATTCTTTTTGCTGATGTGCTTGCAAAGGTTTTCATGCAATTTTGTGAATGCTATCCTTTTAGTGGTTAGGGGTGGACCTGGACAACCATAGATGGACCTATCATGCCATGATGTCATATGGACCATGATGAACCTTGGTGGGCCGGTGCAACCATATGTGGACTTATCGTGCAATGTTATCATGTAGACTTTGGTGGGCCTAGGTGGGCCGGGGCACCCGTAGGTGGCCCTATCGTGCAAATTAGTGATAAATATTGGGGGACCCGGACATCCGTAGATGCCTTTGACATGCTTAAGACCCATGATGAATGAAGGTGGACCATGACATCCGAATATGGACCACTCATACTTTCTACTTGACATGTGGGTGATATGAATGAATGGACCCAACATAGTGTTCATGCCAAGGGGTATGGTAAGCCTAGACACATGCATGCTTTTCCCAAAGGTGACTTCCATGTGTATAGGTGTGAGACAACCTTTGAACTCCCATTGGAAAGGATCGAATGGATCTAAGAAGGTGGTCATCATGGGGTGGGGTACAACCTTATTATCTAGGGATATGTGGCTCAAGGTCATGGCTCCCAAGGTGTAACCCGAGTCTAGGAAGGGGTGGGTTTGATCCATCACGGTGGGTTGGAGTAGGGGAAGGTGGGTGGTGGATAAGGTGGTTGGGCCACATGGGTATCCGTACTCCCATTGGAATGGGTCAAAGGGATCATGGTAAGGGCTACCTAGAGAGAGGAACTCTATGTCCCCAAGGTCCTTACAAGGTGGTGAGTCATCCTCCTCCCAAGTAGTTGGTCCAAGGTCTCTAGTGGGTTGACCGTTCAAGGTACTTGGGATCTCAAGGGGTGGGGAGTAGACCGGGATGGGTTCTTCCTCCAAGGGGAGAAATAGGAGGATCTCACTAGTACAATGCCCACTTGTGCAAAGGGAGGTGATGGAACCGATGGATGGGTGGACAAAGTTGACGGTGCTAGGCTCCAATGGTCCCATGGCTAGTAGGCCGGTTAAGTGGGCTTGCCATTGTAGGCAATCCACAAGGTCTCCCAAGTCTTCCACATAGTAGAAGTTTTGATAAGTGACATGGGGAGGTCGGGTGGGAACAATTTGGGATTTATATCCCAATGGTGGTGAGCTAGGGAGGGTGGGACATTGCTTGAGCCATTGGAGTATGGACTCATCTATGGTGAGGGTGCCATGTGTGACGGTGCATGGCCTTTGAGGATCCGGACCATGAGGGGTGGGGGAAGATTGAGGCTCTTCTTCTTTATTGGTGGGAGCTTGGGCTTCCTCTATGGTGATAGGAGGGTCCATATGGGCATAAATCTTCCTAAGTTCATTTCTCATCTCAACCCAAGAGTCGATTGGCTCTTGCCTTCCAACTTCCCTTAAGCCTACAATGTTTTGCCATTCATTCCTAGCTTGACGCCATAGCAAACTTTTGGCATAGTTGACTTGCATAGACCCTGACAGGGTGAACCTCCCAAAGTGGTGATCTATGGAGCTTTCCCATTCCAGATATAAACTAGGGTGGGATCCATCAAACACAAAGGCATCTATTGGGTCCAAGCGAGACGAGTAGGCTAAGTAGGAAGTGGCCATGATGATCGAGTGATAAATGCAATGGCCCTAGGACAAGACTTAGTAGAGACAAGTCTAGAACTTGCTCTGATACCAATTGATGTGACACAACCTTGGACCTAATGCAAGCAAGCACAATCGCATTCAAAACGGGCCAAGTTGGGCCACCGCTCTATCGTCACTCACCCAAGCCCGGGGTGACTTGGCAATGCCAAGGGGAGGATGTGGGGTTGGGCCCTTGCTGGTAGAGGGCCAGCAAGGCCAAGAATGATTCCCAATGGGTATGGGTACCCAAATCATGGGGGCCGACAAAGTGCCAACGGAAACGGTTGCACTCTTCCCACGGTGATCACTCAAGACAACGGGGCTTGAGGATCGGGCTCTCACTCGTATAACCAGCGAAATTAAGAACTAATATTGAAAGACAAGCACTAAGTGGAGTGAAGGTTTGAGCACTTACTCGACCGGTTTGAAGAAACCGGTCCCGGTCGGAGACGAGGGCGAGCGGGGAGGCGAGTGGATCCCCACACGCCGCGGCGGTGTCGCTTGACCTGCCCAAACAAAGTACACCACTACACCTCTCGCAGAAGGGGGAACTTGGGGTGGGGGTTAATGATATTACATCAATACTACCTCCACGCAGGGAGGGGCCTTCAGCCGGCCAAGCGAGGTGGGGAAACCAAAGCAAAGAACGAGGAACAAGGGTGGACGCCGAATCTGCCTGCTATCTGTGAACCAGACAGAGGGTCGGTGTTGCTGTTGTAGATCTTGCTCAGGAATTTTGCTGATGGCGACACCAGCGGCGAAATCTTTGTAACAGGAAGGGGAATGCCTCAGAATTTTTGTAATTTCTTCTGGAGTCGCTGCAGGTCGGGGCAGAAGCTTGAACAGGGCCTCTATTTCTCGGACTAGCAGGGGCAGGTCACCAATAGTAGGATGCAGAAGCTGTCCTGGCCGCTCCCGAACTCCAAATTTGATGCCGTCAGCGCCGTTAGAACAGTGGGTGAGTCCTCTTTGCAGCAAAAGAAACAGGGATGCCAGAAGAGAACAGAGACGTTCTGTGGAGCCAGAAGAGTGAGGAGGTGTCGATGTAAACTGGGGAAGGCAGAGCCACGCGATCGTGGAAGAAAATTGGTAACTTCTGTTCCCGGATGCTGAATGGGCTTCCACTTCTTGATTCTGAAAGTAGACAGGCCGATGAAGAACTTTGAAGAAGGACTTGAGGACCGATTCCTTCGGGGCTGGTCATGGCAGAGCTTCTAAGCCGGCTCAGGTCCTCAGCCGAGGCAGAACAGCGCAGCTGTGGGAGAATGGACCTCCAGGATGACTCGAAGATCGGAAGAAGATGAAACCACTTTGGTTGAGAAGACGACTGGCAGACGCTTCCGACGATGGCTCTTGGGTCTTCAGACTCATCCGGAGGAGGTCATGGTGGCCGCTGAAAGTTGCTGGTCTGCTGTAGATCTTCAGTTGAGAGCTGTAGGTTGATGATGATGGGGGGGAATGGGGTATATGGGAGGGGAAATGGGGGTGGATGAGTGTGGGGAAAGCCCGGGCTATGAGGGGGTCTAGGAGGGGGTGTTCTAAGGTGGGGGAAGGGAAGAATGGGGTCTGGAAGGGGGTCTAACAGGTGGTGGGAGGAGGAGCTACGAATTTGGGAAGGTGGGTGAGAGGAGAAGGTGAGGGGGGGCACAAGTGAGTGGAGGGAAGGGTGGATTTCAAATTTGAAATGGCATTGGAAGTTGTGGGGTTGTGTGGGGAAGGGGTTGATTGTGTTGGAATGGGGAAAGTGGTGTTGGAATGGTGAGGGATCTCCTTGGGACTAGGGGGGTGGAGTAATGGAGGCCATGGGGAAGTGGAGGGCTTTAATGATGGTAGGTGGGGGTTGAGGTGGTTGGGAAGGGAGGAGAGAGAAGAAAATTCGAAATTGGGTGATGAGGAGAGAGAAAGTGGAGTGAAAAAGAGGGATTAAGAGAGGGAAGGGTGGGGAATCTCTCCCCTAGGGTTTCTCACCCAAAAAATGTTGGAATCACTCCACTAAACTAAGCTTTGGACTCTCAAATGGCATTTTTTTCATTGATTGATTCATTACCTCCAAATGAAGGAAATGGGGCCCTATATATAGGAAACCCACATTTTACAATAAGTCCCTTACAAAAGACTCAATAACAAATAACCGAAGGGGTAGGGGGGCTCATGGGCCAAGCCCGAAGAATTGGGCCCAATAGCACATTACACAATCTAATGACACTCAAACTTAGGAAAATAAATGCAAGACCTAGGAACATGACTCAAATAAAAGGGAAAATACATCAAATGACTCAAATAAAATTACATAGGACTCAAAATTAAATGAATAAACCATGCCGGATGCAACCGGGGCGAGGAGACGAGCTATGAATGTGGGCATGGAAGGTGATGTCCACATCAATTACATTACTGAACTCATAGGATAAAGGAATCTGTTTATCAAGGATGTAGAAATATCAAGAGAATCTGATACCAAGTGATGTATAGATAGAATTATAGATTCCAGAAGGTAGTAACCTAGACAAGATTCAACCAGTTTAATCTGAACTCCCCCTGACAACATGTATAAGACAAAATATGAGTAGTTATTCCCCTTGTCTATATGCATTGCTATTGGACACAACATTATTATATGACATGTAGGACTCAGACATATGTTGTGCCCCTTGTGCTTTGTTGATGATGTGGTGTTTTAATGATAGCAACATGAATGAGTCACCTCATTGTCTTGAATATGTCTGATCTATTCTGTGGGAGATTGCATGAGTGTGCCATGTCTGAATTGTGAAGAATGCATGTGTATGCTTGAGTCATGCTGTGATAAATTGGTTTGTGCTTGATTTCTGTTCTGTGCATTGCTTCTCTGCTGATATGTTCATGTTGTAGTTCATCAAGTCTATACATCCGTCTCACTGTTCACATGCATCAAGTATGTACAGCGTCCGTCTCAGCCAACGTCTCTTGCTGCGTCTTAAGGCTCCAAGTCTATACATTGCAAAGCCATTCGACAAGTCTATAAATTGGCTTCAATTCCTCAAGTCTATACATTGGGGTCGGCTCTGCAAGTCTGTACACTGGTCGAGCATTCAAGTCTGAACATTCACAAAGTCTATACATCAGTCAGCATTGCATCTTGTTCACGAAGTCTATACACTGCTGGATGTTCATGTCTGCACATTGGTGCTTTTCCCTACGTTCTGGCCAAGTCTATACAGCCTCATCTTTACCTTCGTTCCAAGCTAAAGTCTACACATTCGTTTCCTTGGGCAAAGTCTATACATCGTGGCCTTGAACTCTCACTTTATACACTCTTTATTTCAAAGTCTGTACATTGTTGCCTTGAAGCCGTTCCAAGTCTATACATCTAGTTGAACGCAAAGTCTACACATCGCCTCACATCATATGAAGTCTGTACGTTGGAAGTGTCTTTCTTGCTTTGTGACCACACTTCGTGTCGGTTTCTGTTTTCGTCTTCGAGTTGTTTTCATCCCGTGTCTTCCTCGTCTTCGAGTCGTTCGTAAGTTCGAGCAACTTTGTATTCGAGTCATTTTTTAATGTCTTCGTGTTGTTTCTCTGTTTGTGTCTTAGTGTTGTTGTTTTTATGTCTTCGTGTTATTTTTGTGTTTGAGTCTTCATGTTATTTCTGTATTTGTGTCTTCGTGTTATTTTTATGTCTTCGTGTTGCTTCTTTCTATCTTCGTCCAGGTTTCCTCTGATCACGTGTTTTACTTCCGTTTTACTCCGTGTTATTTCCTTCTCACCTCGTGCTGTTCTCATCTGACTTCGTGTCATTCTCTTTGTCATGTTAGCTTTGTTACTATATGTACCTCGTGTCGTTTTCTCTTTATCTCGTGCTGTAGTCATCTTATGTACCTCGTGTCGTTCTCAGTATAGTGCACCTTTTGTTGTTCCTACACACCTCGTGCAGCTTTAGCTTGAGTGTTAACCGACTTATTTCAGGTATATATATATAGAGAGAGAACCCTGAGTATTAATGGTTTTAATCTCTTTGCAAGAGAAGAAGAAGAAGGATTTTGGTTTCAGGATCAAATCCGAACCAGTTTGCTCTATTGTACTGTTCGTGGAGCCTATGCAGAGTGGGCACGTGATACGAGGCTGGCATCTGGCACGTGATCCGAGATGCAGAGGAGCCTCCACGTGGACTGAAGCATTTGGGCAGGAATCGTGGAGAGCACACGCCGCCCTAATCTGCTACTGCTATATATATGTGTCTTCTTCCTCTAAAGAAAGGGTGCGAGGGCAGAGAGTGACTGAGGTAGAAGCAGCCAGAGCTAGATCGAGAGAGCAGAAGAGAAAGAAGAGATAGAGAATGCTGAGAGCTAGATCGAGAGAGCAGAAGAAGAAAAAGAAAGAGAGACAGTGAGATAGAGAGAGTGAGAAGAAGGAGAAGGCAGAAGCAGTGAGAAGAAGAAAAATTAAGAAAGAAGAAGAAGATGAAAAGAGAGTTCGTGCTGGGAGAAAGAGAGAAGTAGTAGAAGAAGTTCCTGCTGGACCGTGGATCAAATCCAGGCCAGCCAGCTCCTGCGAGAGCCACATTTGTTTTTATCTTTTCAGCTTTCTGTTGCTGGGTTTTATTTTTCCTTTGAACTATTCACTTGCTGTATTTCCGATTCTCTGTAGAGAGGTCGGGGTCCCTCCTGTTGGTTCAGGAGAAGGGAGATTGCTATCTCCGGTTGCAAGTAGTTGGGTGCCACTTGTGGGTTCCCTCTGGATAGAGGAAGGGAGGCTCGTCCTCTGGTTCTGGGCTTGTAGGTTTCAAGTCCAGGGGTCCCTCCGGTTGGGAGGAAGAGAGGTCCGAGACCTCTGGTTTGTAGGTGACTTTATGTCACTTGTGTTTCCCTCTGGGGTTCAGAGGAAGAGAGACTTGGGTCTCTAGGTTCCCCTCCGGTTTGGAGGAAGGGAGGTTTGGTCCTCCGGTTCTGGGCTTGTGGGTAGCAAGTCCAGGGGTTACCTCCGGTTCTGGAGGAAGAGAGACCGTGTGTCTCTGGTTTCCAAGTGACTGGGAGTCACTTGGGGTGTCCCTCTGGTTGGGAGGAAGAGGGGAGGTTGTTCCCCTGGTCAAGCTGTTTGGCAGCATTTGTTGCAGACTGAGTCTGCTGTGCTAGTGTTACTAGTGGAAGCCTCACTCTGGTTTGGAGTGAGGGGTGGATGTAGGTCTGTTGACCGAACCACCTAAAAACCCTGGTGTCCCTTGTGGTTTGATCTTCTTATATGTTCACTTAATTGCTGCGCATTAGATGCTTGCTTAGGATCGTTAGAGGGCTTCTTGAGTTGTTGTCTTGCTTTGATCCTTCTAAGTTTCCTCAGGCTATTTCTGTAACAGTTTTAATTCCGCATAACTGAGCTTTAGAGTTTTTAATTAGGCTATATTTGTAGAGGGATACATTCACCCCCCTCTGTATCCGGGCCTTACATTCTAACAGTTGGTATCAGAGCAGTTCTCTGATTGATCAGATCCAACGATCTGCAGAGGATCCTGTTGTCCCTTGGTGCTTTCTGATTTTACTCTTTGCTACATTAGTTTGCTTACCGATTTATTCAATGGGCTCTCCACCGATTTTTAATGGCTCTAACTTTAACTCATGGGTTAGCAGTCTACATAACTATGTGAATTTGATGAATCCGAATCTGTGGAAGTTAATTTCACATGGTCCTCACAGACTGCCAAAGGAAGAGTCCAAATGGACTAAAAGTGACAGATCAAGAAATGGAGAGAATCAGAAAGTTTTGAGATTAATAAAAGAAGCTACTGACAAGGCTCTACACTCTTGTTTTTATGACTGCAGGTCCGCAAAGGACATTCTGGATCAGTTGAAGCTAGCTCAGAGGATGAATGAGGACAGCTGCCTGATGGCTGATAAGAGCGACCATAGTAGTGAACAAGATGAATTTGAAGATGCTGTGGAGGTAAACCCTTTTGAGAATTTCACTTTAGATGACTGGAAAGATGCCTATGCTAATCTGTTACACTCCCATGAAAAACTGAGGAAGAAGAATAAAAGTCTGATAAAGAAGATAACAAATCTAGGGGATCCAATTTCTGGGACTGAAAATCTTGAAAATCCTGAAATTCTGAAAACTGAAAATGAAATACTCAGAAGACAAGTGTCTAAACTATATGGAATCCAATCAGAACTTGATCATGTTAAATCTGAAAACACTAAACTCAGAAAACAATGTCAGGAATCTGACCATAAACTAATCAGTCTTGAAAGTGAAAACAGATTGATCAATGAGGAATTTGAAGCTATTAGTGTTGCGAACCTAAAATTTCAAGAAAATTGTGAAAACTGTAAATCAGAATATCCAAGTTTCCTAACTGATGTATTATTTGATGATGATAAACTTGAGCAAGAAAACACAAGTCTAAAGGAAGAAATTGAGAAACTGAAACAGTTGAACTCCACCATGTCAGAGAGATTGCTGATATTTGAAAAAGGAAAATCTGTTGATGAAAATCAAAATGAGCTCAAATTGAAACAAGAGATTGAAACTCTTAAAAATTTGAATGATGTGATGCATCAACAGATTCTGGTCTGTGAAGAAGATATAGTCAACTATGAACATCAGATTTCTTCTCTTCAATCTGAAATAAATGATCTGAACAATTCTCTATCAAAATTTGTCAAAGGTAAGGACAATCTGAATAAGCTTCTTGGAAAGAGTGATAACTTTGAGAGAAAGGGACTGGGCTATAGTCCGACAAATAAAAGGAGTAATGGGAATGAAACATCTACTGTTTTTGTCAAAGCCACCAATCAGAACACAACCTCTGCTCCTTCTGTCTTCAAATTCACTGCACAAAAATCCACTGTGAAACCCAAAACTGTGGAACAAAATCAAAAACTGAAAAAGGGTGAAACTTCACAGAAGAAGGATAAAGACACTCCTGTTACTATAAAAAAGGCTACACACAACTCACATGATCTCTCACACACTCACATTAAAAAGGGTTCATGTTATTATTGTGGGAAATGAGGTCACATAATGGAGGATTGTGGATTGATGTTAAAGGATGAGCATGCTAGTGGAACTTTACATTCTAGAAACTCTTTTGATAGAAACCATGTTGCTAGAAAGCCTGATGCCTCATGTTATTATTGTGGGAAGCATGGTCATCTCATGAGTGAATGTTTTATCATGAAAGAAGACAATAAACAGCATGCCAAGTCCCCCATTCATGTTCATGGTCCATATGGATCTAAACACAATTCTAGTCAGCACACTGTGTGTTTCAGCTGCAATAAGCCTGGGCACAAGGCTGCTGAGTGCTAGTTTAGATCCACTTGGGGTAAAAATGGTTTTCATACAAGAAATTCTTTTGCATGCTCCCACTGTGGAAAAAATGGGCATACAGTCAAGGACTGCTGGTATGTTCAAAAGAACTATATTAAACCCCATTTTGTCAAATTCCCTGCAAAACCTTTTGTGAAAATTTCATGCTATAACTGTGGGAAGCCAGGCCATAAATCTGCTGAATGTTGGATGGTTAAGAACAAGCATCAAACTGCTCATGCATATAACAGAAAATCTTATGAACATGTTTACAAACATCACCCTGTTGTTAATATGCATCATAAGAATCAAACACCAGCCATTTCATGTAGATACTGTGGAAAATTTGGACATTCTATGGATGACTGTTCACTGATGAAATTTGATGATAATGTTGCTATGAAAATGTTTAGAAAACCTGTCAGGGCTAACGCAGGACCCAAAGCTGCTTGGGTTCCTGCAGGATCAAGATGATCAAATACTTTGCAAGTGTGCCTTGGAGGGAGAAATAAAAGGGGTTAACCAAGGCACTCAAAAAGAAAACCCCAGGACTCAATTCAGGTCAGTTCTGAAATCTGTTTCAATTTCATTATCTGAAATTGTTGTTTTGCTTGGTAGATTTTTTATGCTCTTCTCATGCTGTTGTTTACACTAAATAAATGAGATTGCTTTGCACTGCATGTGTCATTTGCATGACCATCATGGTATATGAAATGGAACTGTGCTGGAGGGAAGATGGAGTATGTCTGGATGCTACTGCCATGTGTGATGTGGTCCTTGGACCAAGTCCTCCGCTCTGTACCATGGGTCAAGTCATATAGAGCAGTGTATTGCATATCATGTTGATCTGTTGGTGCTAAACTGAAGTTTTCTGAAATATGAATTGAACAATCATGCTTATAGTAATTCTCTTCTTTCTAATTTGCATGAATCATATCTGAATGCTAAATTTGATATCATGTGATGTGATTTCAATACATTTCATGCATATAGTCAGGGGGAGTCCAACTGTTTTTGATCAATGCATATCATAATAATCTGTCTGTGCTAAATTGAATTATTTTGAAAAGTTGATTGCTCCAGCATGATGCTCTCTGAATAAAGAATGCTCTCACGTTTGAATAATCATCTTGCATAAATTGCATCAATTCATGGGGAGCTTGTTGTGTCCTATGTGAGTCACTGCATATAGACAAGGGGGAGCATTATTATATTGTTGTCACTATTTGAAATTCACTCTCTACACTCTTTCAAATCATCAATTGACTATTTTGAGTTCATACCTTCTTGAATCTGAAAATTTGGCTGCTAATCCTCAATCTGTTGAAGAAGGAGTGTCTCATTTTGTCTGACTGAAATGACTTTAAACGTGTATTGAGTGATTGACTCTGCTAGTGGCTTTAAACCTTATTCTCTCTTGCTGATTGACTCTTCCACCAGCTTGTACTCTTCCTTCATATATCTCTTAGCTGGTGTGACTATTTTGGCTCCATTATTGAGTTGTTGGTCAGCTAAATTTATTGTTCTGATCTGAGGAACTTAAGCTGCATGTCATGCAATTCAGTCTGAGATTTTGGTAGAAACTCCTATCATATGGGTTTAAGAATTTTCACTGAATCAGACTGATATAAGATTAATGTATTCTCAGCTTTGTAATTAAATGAATTGAAAATATCTGTTGATAAGGTTTAATAAACTTTAACCTCTTGTGTCATGTAATCCTTAAAGTCTCTCATCTGATATCTGAAAATTTGAAATCTAGGCTACTTTGGTAGAGATACATAGAGTGAGTGTTGTGGTTAAACATTAACTTGAAAAAGTTGACTAAATGAAAAATTGTGAAATCAGAGCAATGACTTGGTCACTGAGAAACTGAGTTTTTTTATCAATGAAATAAAGTAACTCATGTCATGAGGTGTCACAGTTATCTCTGATAAAAATTTAGTGAAACAAAACCTGACAGAGCAATAGCTTATTGGTGTTGAGTAGCTGGGGAGTCTGGCCTCTGATAAAGGTGTCTTCTCATGTAAAAAGACACTCATATTGCTAACTCTGCTCTCAAAGTGAGAAGCAATGCCAGTTATCACACTGAGTAACTGGGTCACTTCAACTAAGACTTGTTGTGCCTCATGTAAAAAGGTGTTGATCAACTTAAATTGCTCAGGAAAAATATAATGTGCTTCAAATAAAATTATCTTGAAAAAATCTGTCAACTCATGTTCTTGAAAAAGTGTTTAACTTCAGTACTAACCTGTGTATTTTTTAAATGTGCAATTGAGATCATATGTGTAAGATAAAAGATGATTATTTTTGAGTGTTTTCTGACTATTTGGTTCACTTTTATTAAAACTTGGATTCAGATATGAGTATTGAGTTTAATTTGGCAAAGTTGGTATACATCAAAATTAAATCAGATTGATTAAGTTGCTACTTCATAACTCTTTATGATAGAAGAGTCTACATCTCTTAAGACTTATTGAAGTGATGTATGCATTCAAATCCCTCATGATCAGATTCTTGCATGATCAACAAAAACTGTATAGTCAACTCCTCTCTTATCAGTTGACTGATTCCTTCTGCATTTTTTTTCTGACCATACAAATGTTAGGTGCCACTCCCATTATTACCTTGTTCACTTGCAGCCCTCTGAACTTCAGAATCCTTATGGTGGTGGCTTTCAGATTGATTCCTGAGATGTATTTCTCTCCACACTGTTGGAATCTTCCATCTTGTTTTGCAATAAGTTCTGATTCTGTGGTATTTTCACCAGAATTCAGATTCTTTGTAATGGCTGATTTCAGATTGATTTATTGGATAACCAGAGTCCATTCCTATGCTTCAGGGGGAGTTATGGTTTATTCACATCTAAGGGGAGAGTAGTCAATCATGCATGTTGATAGGGGGAGAGCTGTTTCTTTGTCATAAGGGAGATCTTCATTTTTAAGAACCATGACTCATTCTCTGCATTTATGTGCTGTCTTTGTGTGCTGCATTTATGTGCTGCATTTGACTATCAAACCATTTCCCTTCTTTTTGATTATGTCAAAGGGGGAGAATAGTTTGATGAGTCAGTGTGACTCATTATGTTGCCATCATCAAAAAGGGGGAGATTGTTGTGCCCCTTGTGCTTTGTTGATGATGTGATGTTTTAATGATAGCAACATGAATGAGTCACCACATTGTCTTGAATATGTCTGATCTATTCTGTGGGAGATTGCATGAGTGTGCCATGTCTGAATTGTGAAGAATGCATGTGTATGCTTGAGTCATGCTGTGATAAATTGGTTTGTGCTTGATTTTTGTTCTGTGCATTGCTTCTCTGCTGATATGTTCATGTTGTAGTTCATCAAGTCTATACATCCGTCTCACTATTCACATGCATCAAGTATGTACAGCGTCCGTCTCAGCCAGCGTCTCTTGCTGCGTCTTAAGGCTCCAAGTCTATACATTGCGAAGCCATTCGACAAGTCTGTAAATTGGCTTCAATTCCTCAAGTCTATACATTGGGGTCGGCTCTGCAAGTCTGTACACTGGTCGAGCATTCAAGTCTGAACATTCACAAAGTCTATACATCAGTCAGCATTGCATCTTGTTCACGAAGTCTATACACTACTGGATGTTCATGTCTGCACATTGGTGCTTTTCCCTACGTTCTGGCCAAGTCTATACAGCCTCATCTTTACCTTCGTTTCAAGCCAAAGTCTACACATTCGTTTCCTTGGGCAAAGTCTATACATCGTGGCCTTGAACTCTCAGTCTGTACACTCTTTATTTCAAAGTCTGTACATTGTTGCCTTGAAGCCGTTCCAAGTCTATACATCTAGTTGAACGCAAAGTCTACACATCGCCTCACATCATATGAAGTCTGTACGTTGGAAGTGTCTTTCTTGCTTTGTGACCACACTTCGTGTCGATTTATGTTTTCGTCTTCGAGTTATTTTCAGCCCGTGTCTTCCTCGTCTTCGAGTCGTTCGTAAGTTCGAGCAACTTTGTATTCGAGTCATTTTTTAATGTCTTCGTGTTGTTTCTGTGTTTGTGTCTTCGTGTTGTTGTTTTTATGTCTTCGTGTTATTTTTGTGTTTGAGTCTTCATGTCATTTCTGTATTTGTGTCTTCGTGTTGTTTTTATGTCTTCGTGTTGCTTCTTTCTATCTTCGTCCAGGTTTCCTCTGATCGCGTGTTTTACTTCCGTTTTACTCCGTGTTATTTCCTTCTCACCTCGTGCTGTTCTCATCTGACTTCGTGTCGTTCTCTTTGTCGTGTTAGCTTTGTTACTGTATGTACCTCGTGTCGTTTTCTCTTTATCTCATGATGTAGTCATCTTATGTACCTCGTGTCGTTCTCAGTATAGTGCACCTTTTGTTGTTCCTACACACCTCGTGTAGCTTTAGCTTGAGTGTCAACCAACTTATTTCAGGTATATATATATAGAGAGAGAACCCTGAGTATTAATGGTTTTAATCTCTTTGCAGGAGAAGAAGAAAAAGTAGAAGAGGAAGGATTCTGGTTTCAGGATCAAATCCAAACCAGTTTGCTCTATTGTACTGTTTGTGGAGCCTATGCAGAGTGGGCACGTGATACGAGGCTGGCATCTGGCACATGATCCGAGATGCAGAGGAGCCTCCACGTGGACTGAAGCATTTGGGCAGGAATCATGGAGAGCACACGCCGCCCTAATCTACTGCTGCTATATATATGTGTCTTCTTCCTCTGAAGAAAGGGTGCGAGGGTAGAGAGTGACTGAAGTAGAAGCAGCCAGAGCTAGATCGAGAGAGCAGAAGAGAAAGAAGAGATAGAGAATGCTGAGAGCTAGATCGAGAGAGCAGAAGAAGAAAAAGAAAGAGAGACAGTGAGATAGAGAGAGTGAGAAGAAGGAGAAGGCAGAAGCAGTGAGAAGAAGAAGAAGTAAGAAAGAAGAAGAAGAAGAAGAAAAGAGAGTTCGTGCTGGGAGAAAGAGAGAAGCAGTAGAAGAAGTTCCTGCTGGACCGTGGATCAAATCCAGGCCAGCCAGCTCCTACGAGAGCCACATTTGTTTTTATCTTTTCAGCTTTTTGTTGCTGGGTTTTATTTTTCCTTTGAACTATTCACTTGCTGTATTTCCGATTCTCTGTAGAGAGGTCGGGGTCCCTCCTGTTGGTTCAGGAGAAGGGAGATTGCTATCTCCGGTTGCAAGTAGCTGGGTGCTACTTGTGGGTTCCCTCTGGTTAGAGGAAGGGAGGCTCGTCCTCCGGTTCTGGGCTTGTAGGTTTCAAGTCCAGGGGTCCCTCCGGTTGGGAGGAAGAGAGGTCCGAGACCTCTGGTTTGCAGGTGACTTTATGTCACTTGTGTTTCCCTCTGGGGTTCAGAGGAAGAGAGACTTGGGTCTCTAGGTTCCCCTCCGGTTTGGAGGAAGGGAGGTTTGGTCCTCCGGTTCTGGGCTTGTGGGTAGCAAGTCCAGGGGTTCCCTCCGGTTCTGGAGGAAGAGAGACCGTGTGTCTCTGGTTTCCAAGTGACTGGGAGTCACTTGGGGTGTCCCTCCGGTTGGGAGGAAGAGGGGAGGTTGTTCCTCTGGTCAAGCTGTTTGGCAGCATTTGTTGCAGACTGAGTCTGCTGTGCTAGTGTTACTAGTGGAAGCCTCACTCTGGTTTGGAGTGAGGGGTGGACGTAGGTCTGTTGACCGAACCACCTAAAAACCCTGGTGTCCCTTGTGGTTTGATCTTCTTATATGTTCACTTAATTGCTGCGCATTAGATGCTTGCTTAGGATCGTTAGAGGGCTTCTTGAGTTGTTGTCTTGCTTTGATCCTTCTAAGTTTCCTCAAGCTATTTCTGCAACAGTTTTAATTCCGCATAACTGAGCTTTAGAGTTTTTAATTAGGCTATATTTGTAGAGGGATACATTCACCCCCCTCTGTATCCGGGCCTTACATTCTAACAACATACACTTGATTCAGGATACTTGGCGGAGGTCTAGCCTCTACACATAGTATGGGTTTTCAGACATAATGAATCTGTCCTTCTACCATCATACCATTTGATATACCTTTGAAATCAAGGTGACACAATGCAAGACATGTTTTGAGATGATGACTGACCACTGAAGACGTGATAAAATGAATTATAGGCACATAGCATATCAAAGAAAGAACATTTATTCATGACAAGAATGAAATCAAGAGATTATTCATTATGCTGAAATTTACATAAACCTAATTCTCTCCTTAAGAATTTAAATCTGTCATTCCCAAGAGGTTTAGTAAATACATCAGCAATTTATTTTTCGATTCTATGAAGTTCAGCTCAATTTCATTCTTGCTTACTTCATCTCTTAAGAAGTGATGTTTTATTTCAATGTGCGTAGTCCTAGAGTAATGAACATGATTTTTAGTTAGACATATAACACTGGTATTATAACATAAAATAGGAATGCATCCCAATCTTATGTGATAGCCAATAAGTTGATGTTTTATCCATAGTAGTTGGGCTGCACAATTCCTTGCTGTGACATACTCAGTCTCAGCAGTAGAGAGAGCAACAGTGTGTTACTTCTTAGATGCCCAAGACACTAGACATCCACCTAAATATTGACAATATCCACTAGTGCTCTTTCTATCTATCCTACACCCTGCATAGTCTGCATCAGTGTAAGCTACAAGATCAAGCTCACACCTGGCAGGATACCATAAGCCTAAATCAAGGGTGCTAGACAGATACCTAAAAATTCTTTTCACTGCACTCATGTGAGACTCCTTAGGACTAGCCTGAAATCTAGCACATAAAAATACTAAAAATTGAATGTCTGGACGAGATGCAGTAAGGTATAAAGGAGATCCGATCATACCTCTGTACAATTTGGTGTCAACCAATTTACCTTTTGGGTCAGCATCAAGACTAGTTGATGTACCCATAGGTGTAGTAATTCCTTGAGATTTTTCAGCTTGAATTTCTTCAGTAGATCTCTGATGTACTTTGACTGAGTGATGAAGCTCCCTTCTGAAGTCTGATTAACCTGCAAACCAAGGAAAAACTTCAATTCTCCCGTTAGGCTCATTTCAAATTCATTTGTCATTAATCTAGAAAATTCCTCACACATGGCAGGTTTGGTTGACCTAAACACTATATCATCTACATAGATTTGTACAACAATAATGTCTATGTTGTCTACCTTGGTGAATAGGGTCTAGTCAACCTCACCACTTGAAAATCCCTTACCTGTGAGGAAGGAGCTCAGCCTGTCATACCAGGCCCTGGGAGCCAGCTTCAGTCCATATAATGCTTTATCTAATTTATACACATGATCAGGGAAGTTAGTACATTCAAACCCAGGAGGTTGTTTAACAAAAACATCCTCTTTTATTAACTCATTCAAGAAAGCAGATTTTGCATCCATCTGCTGTAATTTTATTCCTAGACTGCATGAAAAGGCTAAGAGAATCCTAATGGCTTCAATCTAGCTACATGGGTAAAGATTCTTCAAAATATATTCCATATTCCTGATTATACCTCTAAGCTACAAGTTTAGCCTTATTTCTAACTATTTTTCCCTGCACATCAGTTTTATTTCTGAATACCCATTTAGTGCCTATAACAGTACCATGAGAAGGTTTAGGAATTAGATGACATACCTTGTTCCTTTGAAATTGGTTCAATTCATTATGCATGGCATTAATCCAGTGTTCATCTTTTAAAGCACTATCTATATTTTTGGGTTCTATCTGTGAGACTAGAGCAAAAGAATTTAGTTCATTTTCTATCCTAAAGTGTGATCTAGTCTAGGAGGTTCATTCAAATTACCAATAATATTTTCTAAGAGATGATCTCTGAGAATTCTGATATTGGTAACCTGATTACCAGTATCTGCATTTACCTCCCCCTGAGCTCTAGACCCATCAGTCTCACCTTCATCCGCAGGTTCTACATCCTGCTCCTCTTTATTATCAAGAATCTCACCATCAGCTTTGACCCTGAATAAACCAGTTTCAGAATTATTAGCATGTCCATCAAAAACTATGTGCGGTGATTCCTCAACAGTTTGAGAATTAAGGTTATAGATTCTATAGGCTCCGATTTTTCTTAACAACCTAGAAATATTCCAGGTTCACTTTAGAGTTTAAATTTATCAAGGTCTCTCTTAGAATTAACATGAATGAAACATTTACAGCCAAGGACCTTAAGGTGTGCTAGTGAAGGTTTCTTACCCTTGAGTAACTCATAGGGAGTCTTTTGAGTGGAAGGTCTTACCAGGGCTCGGTTAATGATATAACAAGAGGTGTTCACTACTTCAGCCTAGAACCTTCTAGGTAGATTCCCTTCAACAAGCATCGTCGAGCCATTTCCACCAAAGTTCTGTTCCTCCTTTCAACAATTCCATTTTGCTCCGGAGTCCTTGGTGAAGAGAACCTATGATTTATTCTATTTTCCCTACAAAATTCATCAAACTGTGAGTTCTCAAACTCACCACCATGGTCAAACAGAATAGAAGAAATAGAATGCTCACCAGTCTATTTTATTTTGAGGTAAAGTTCCTGAAATTCTTTAAAAGCATCATTCTTGTGAGATAAAAAGAATACCCATGTAAATCTAGAAAAGTCATCAACTAAGACATATCCATATCTCCTACAAGATAAACTAGCTGATCTAGTAGGACCAAACATGTCCATATGAATCAGCTCAAAGGGTTTGAAAGATATGTTTTCAGTCCTAGACTTTAAATGACTTTCTAGTTTGTTTGCACTGGGTACAAGCCTCACAAATTTTGTTGTTCAGTTTGAAAGAGATTTTAGGAAGACCTCTCACCATGCCATGTTTATTTAGTTTGTGCAGCACATTATAGCTGGCATGACCTAACCTACGATGCCAAAGATAGGCTAAGTCAACCTTATTCACAGTGAGACACAGGTTAGTGTGTGCTGCATCATCTAAATCTACTATGTATATATTATTGACTCTTCTACAAGAGAATTTAACAATTTTAGAACTAGGTTCAAAAATAGTACATGTAGTAGAGTCAAAAATAACATTATGGCATTTATCACATAATTGACTATTGCTAAGTAGATTATAGGCAAGGCCTTCAACTAATAAGACTTCCTCAATAAGCCCAATTATTTTTTCTTTTGATATTACCTCCAAAGGTAACATGACCTGCATCATTTTCCACTAGCATGCAAAAGTTATCCTTATCCCCGATCATGTGCCTGGAGCAGCCACTGTCAAGATACCATCTGTTGTGATTGGCTACTAGGCATACCTGCAAAGGAAATCAAGTGGATAATTTTGGAACCCAACACTGTTTGGGCCCCATAACAGTAGTCAACTCATGTAAACAAGGCAGTAAGTGTTTTGGTATCCACATTTATTTTTGTTTATTGATTTATGTTGTGGATTTCTTAACTTTTTGCTCAGTCTGTCTTTTTTGTTCTCTCTCAATTTTTGATGATCTTTTCTGTGAATTGGCATTTTTATTCTTAGAAACATTTTGAGAGTTTTTGTGCCTGTCCTTTGTCCAGTGGGCATTGAACAGTGAGTGTGCACTGTAGACCATAGGTTGACCTATCATAGAGTAGACAGATCCATGATAATTCTGGTTCATGTAAGTTCTTGGCCTAGGTTGCACAGATGCATTCTAGTGATAAGGTCGATGCTCCTGACTGGTGTATGAATTAGGATTGTTATGCTGCACAGACCTCATGTATGAACTACCTGTACCTTTCCTACCAGAGTTGTAACGATAGGAATGATGAAATGAAGAGAAGGTTGGTGCAGGAGGATAGTAACATTGACCTGAGGTGCCCCATCTCAGACTTGGGTTTCTAAAGGACTTGAACCCATATGAAATGTGCGTCGATGCAGGTTGGGTGTTGCATTGACCTTTCTGTGGAGACTGGGTTGTCTTAGGTTTGGGGGTTCCTTGGACCTTACTTTTTGCTGACAGACCCCTAACCTGTCCTTTAGACTTGGTGAAGTAGTGTGTGAACTAGATTCTCTAGGCACCTCTAACTTCCTTTTGCCTTTATCATTGGCACTGAACTTGGTTTTCTTAGCCATTTTCACAGAATTTTTATTTTGATTTTCTCCAGAATTCATTTTTATTAAAGGTTTTAATGTTCCTTTTTCAACCATAAAGGAAATTATTTTCACATCAAAACTTTTCTTATTGGTTGGGTTAAAACCCAATCCTTCCCTTCTGAAATTTATTTTTGTTCCCAAGATAGTATTCAAATTTTCTGTTCCCTGTGTCATGCTCTCAAGGGAATGTTGTTTATCTTTATTCTCTTTTTCTAACTTTTCAATTTACTTTTTCAACTCTGTATTTACACCATTGATAGCATCATATTTCTCTATAGCAATTTTGGTTTCTTCCTCAAATTTTTGCATTCTAATTTTTAGTTCATCAATGATGTTTTTCAAATTTTCATTTTCTAGTACCAATTCAGTCAAAATGGTTTTAGCATTTTCAGTTTCAGCAAGAGAGATTTTTAAACTATGATTTTCTATTTCTAGGCATGCAAGCTTGTCATTCAATGATGTATCGTTAACTAAAAAATTTATTTTCTTTTTCAGATGCATGTTTTCTTTGCGCATGCCATCATATTTCTCTATAATTTTAGCATAGGCTTCTTCCCAATCACTATGTATAAAATTCTCAAAAGGGGAAGTTACCTTATCATTGTCTTCTTTTTCTTCTTGTCCTCTTGCCATCAGACAAATCTTCTTGTCATCCTCGTTGTCAGATGTGCTGCTGTTGTTGTCTTCTTCTTCATCACTCTAGGTGCTCACCATTGCCTTTCCTTTCTTGTTCTTCCACCTGGGTTATTTTTCTTTCAGCAGCTCAGGACACTCAGCCTTCAGATGTCCTGCCTTCCTGCAATTGTAACAAACAGCAGCATCAGATTTCTTGATAGGTTCAGGTTTGTACTTAGATGGCCTCTTTCCTAAAAAATATTTTCTTCTAAGCCCATTTTCTTCATTCCTTAAAAATTTCTTAAACTTCCTAGTGATCATGGCAAACTCATCCTGATCATCACCAGAACTAGAACATCTATGCTCACTAGATGACCCTTTACTGCTGGAATTAGCTTTAAGAGCTAAGGGCTTCTTCTTCTTCTCAGTCTCATCGACCCTCGTAAGGTTCAACTCATACGTCATGAGGGAACCGATGAGTTCATCTACAGATGTGGTAGCAAGGTTCCTTGATTATTCCATAACAGTGGCCTTAGTGTGCCAGATAGGTTTCAGGGACCTAAGAATTTTTCTAACCAGCTCGTACTCACGGTAAGTTTTTCCCATACTTCTTAAACTATTAGTGAGTACCATCAAACGAGTATACATTTCAGAGATGGACTCATCAGGCTTCATCTTAAAAGCCTCATATTCCAAGACTAACATGTTTGCCTTAGTCTCCCTAACCTGTGACGTCGCTTCATAAATCACCTCCATCTTGTCCCACATCTCCTTAGCTGTGGAACAGGAGGAAACTCTAGAGAATTTGGTAGGGTGAAGAGCACACTGTATAGCATTTACAGCGCTCCAGTTTAAGGTGGACCTACAGATTTGCTCTCTGGTCCAGACCTCCTCATCCTCTGGTAATTCAAAAGGACCCTTACTGACGACTTTCCATATCTCATAATCCTTCGCTCAAAGGAAGACTTGCATACGGTTCGTCCAGTAAGCATAATTAGATCTATTGAAGAATGGAGGCTTACTGGTGGAGTGACCCTCAGCTGTTAGACCTCTAGCATCCATAACTAACTTCTCCGGGATGTAAAGTCCTAGGGGAGAGTTAGGCTCTGATACTAATTGATGTGAATGGAATGGGATGAACTACAAATCTAGAGGGGGGGTGAATAGATCTACCTAATTTTTTGGTCTACAGTAGTTAATAAAACAATGTGGAATTAAGAGACCTAATGTAAACACAAATACTAGTAGCAGTGAATTACCAGTAAGAGAATTTGCTATGAAGCTGCAACAATAAAAATAATTTTTACGCAAACAGTCATTCAACTCAGTCTAGTACTGGGCGGAGGGTTGATTAAAGAATTTCCTCATACATAGATCAGTTTTCTAGATAGATGTAATCTATCCTTTTAACCGAATCTATTTAATATACCACTGAGTTGAATATAACAACTAGAGAGATTCCAAGCAATAGAAAACCAATGCAGTAAGATTCAGAGTATCATATTCAGAATTAATTCAACACAATAGATGAATAGATTGAATTTTGATAGATATAGCAATTAACGATCCTAAGCATTCATCTATTCACAGAGCAGAAGAAGTATGCAATCACACAGAAGACAATTTAGTTTTTAGGTGGTTTGATCTTAAGTCCGAGATCTACGTCCACCCCTTACTCAACCGAGTAAGGATTCTGCTGCCACACAGCTTGAACCTGCTGATCCACAGCTTTGGGGATAAAATCCCTACAATCTGCTGACTAACAGCTTGAACTGCTGAGCCTCACAGCTTGCTAACAGCTGAGCACCATAGCTTGCTGACCGAGGATCACACCTCGCCTGCTGAGCACCACAGCTTGCTCTACTGATACACAACTTACAACGAGTTTAAAATGAAAATCAAGGAAGTAAAATAAATGATGATAGAATCAAAGAAATGTAGCTCACGTGGAGCAATCTTACTCTGGATTTGATCCACAAGTCAAGACAAAGACAATATCTCTCAGTCTCACAACTCTCACTCTCTCTCACAACTTCTTATGATGCTCTATTTTTCTCTATCTCTCTTTCTTCTCTCTGATTTCTCTGAATCTTCTTAGCTCTGGGCTCTTAGCTCTCAGTAAAGTTTTGCTCTTCTTTTATCTCCTACTATCTTTGCTTCTTCAATATTATCCTTTATTCAGTGTGCTCGATCCCCCTTTTTTTATAATGGAGGGCATGTATCTGTGGGGCCGCCAGGTTTCAGTCTTAGGCGCGTGGAAGACACATTACCGCCAAAAAGTTTATTCCAGAAAGTGCCTTGAGATGACACGTGTCAAAAGTGGAGGTTGTGATGATCCACGTGGAAGAATGTCCTTTCTGCTCCCTATCTTGGGTCACGTTCCTTCAACTTAGTACTTTAAGTTCCACGTGACATTTGATCACATATTGCCTTTACGATGTCCAAGTGTTTGATCATATAGCTTAGCTGGCAAAACAATATATAAAAAGGTGTTAGTCATTAAGCAAATGATAAACCTAAGCACACGTTCAATATTAATCATTTCCACATATTTAGAAAAGACAGAGAAATATGCTCATTTCTGCAGAATCATTGATGCATAAGTAAGATGCATCGGGTTGTTTAACTAACCATTCAACATAATTGAATAACAACATCGACCTTTATTATAGCACATGTAGACCTTAACGAAGGTACATCAACCTATCCTTATAGTGAATTTCATAATGTGCATCGACCCTGATATAGATGACATCAAAAGCACAGACTTAATGCTATAGAGACTAGTAGACAACATTGGCCTATGTTCAACCGCTAGGTTGCTAGCATCAACCTGTGTAGCAATATGCACCAACCTTATAGCATAGGGTGTATGAGGTGCATCGACCTGTGGTGTGTACAATGTTCAAAGTGCATCGACCTTATTTTTGCATTCAATGAATAAGGTGCATCGACCTTCTAACCTAAAACCTTATGTGCATCGACCATCTACAAACATGCATCGACCTGTGAAGCAGATGCTAGCTTACTAGCATCGACCTTATTGAAGCATGCATAGACCTTTGCTGCAAGACTACACAAGTGCATCGACCTTCAGGTGAAAGTCTTCTCATATGCATCGACCTTCGAATGAAAGTCTTTACAAGTGCATCGACCTAATGATGCAATGCATTGACAAGTACATCAACCTTCTGAAGAGGTCTTACAGTATGCATTGACCTGTCTAAGCAAAACTTTGCACATGCATGGACTTCACATATGCATCGACCTAATGATGCAAGACTGTGATACATGCATCGACCTTCTAGACAGACAGAAGGATGTGCATCGACCTTTCACCACGATACATCTACTAGTGCATCGACCTTTGTAAGCAAAACGTATACATGTGCATCGACCTTTCTAGACAAAGTTATGCACATGCATAGACTTTCAGAGTGGAAAAGGACATATGCATCGACCTTTACTTGTCTGAAAAAACATCTTGACTGAAGTAAGGATATCAAAGTAATAGTGTTACCAAAGTCAAAATAGAATCACTAATAAAGTCAACTGAACTGTTGCCAACATTAAAACACAGCAAGTTCCACACTAAGCATTAATGTCAGAGGAGACACAACATATAGCATATTTCTCCTTCCTCCTCCATGTTCTTCTGCACTCACATCACGTTTTTAAAACACCCTCCTATTGTTTTCACACCTCACAGGGGTTAAAAAACCACCAACCCCCCAGGTATTCACCATTCCTTTTCATGCATACTAGCTTCCTTGCTTTATAGATACTACACTTTTTCCAGGGCTAATTGGGTTCTTTTCTTTTGTGTCTACACTCTTTTGCCAGTTTACAGAGCTCACCACACGAGGCTCAACTCTTCTGGCCGGCAAGAGGGGTGGAGATTCAAGTTCCACATCACACTTTTCTGGGTGCTCTTAGTGGCAATCGGCAGACCGTTTAAGTTCCCTTGCGGTCTATCAGTTGATCGTTTTTCTTCGCCTAGCGGTCACATCAATACCGTTTTCCACGTCTGCACCTGGGTTTTCTCTCTCACGGGCAAGTGTGCTTCACTCGGCTTCTTTCCAAGGTACGTAGTGTAGTTTTGCTACATTACTTTCTTTGGTGGCGATCACATCTTTTTTTTGGGGTATTTGTCATCATGTTCTTCCATCTTATCTTATTTCTTTTGTTATTTAAGTTGCTCCACACCCACGGTGTGTGTTTACTTTGTCTATTTTTGCTCCGCGTCCATGGCTTGTGTTTAGTTTTTCCTATTGCTTTTCTTTACACTGTTGAGATGACATGACCACATGCTTTGTACTTGATGTTATTGCTTGCTTGAGTTAGCGCACATTGCACATCACACCTCCATCTCACACACTTATTACACCACATTAAAATTTCAACAAGGGGGTGCGTGAGATGGGAGGGAGAGAACCGTGGGAGGGTTTTACCCACCGTGGGTATATTTAGGTTTTTTTGATATAAAACTTTTTATTTCAAAATGCCCATAAAGAAACCAAAATAGTTATAATGTCCACATGATTTCCATAAAATCATTATATAAGTGGGTTATTAGCTTACATCTCATATAATGGCCCACAAAAATCAATCAAATCCACGAGAATTTTCCAATCTCTAAACGCGATAAGAATCCGAACTTCGCGGGTCTTACCAATTTATCATTACATTTGGGTATTTGAGTGCATTATTTGTTGGTATCAGTGCATTTCTGTAAGTGCAAAGGCGGAGAGAGTTTTGATGAGTTTTTGTCGAGTTCTTGTGCAACTTGGGGTAGTAGAGTCCTACTGCATACTCATTGCATACTCATTGAGAATTGTGGTTAAATGATCATAATGACTCATAGTATTTCTATCATCAAAAAGGGGGAGAATGTTGTGTCCCTGTAGTTTTAATGATGTCATACTATGACTCATTAAACTATGTTTTGATGATGACATACACCATGAATCATTAATTGACTCATAAATAAGTTCATCTCTTTGTTTTGGAAATGTCATGCTTGTTGCTTTGATAATGTTATGCCTTATATGCCTTTAAGTTGTCATGCTTTATGTGCTTTAGTGTTATATGTGTATGAACTCTTGAAGCACAGGCTGATGAAGGCATTTATTGAAGAATTTGTGAAATTCAATCCTACATGACAAGCTCTGGTAGTCTTTAATCCTAAAGGCTTTGAAGTGGTTGATCAGTTAAGCAAGCATGTAGTTAAGTTTTCTGTTAAGAAATCAAGAAGTTTGGAGAAGATAAGTCAGTTTTAAAGAAGTGGAGTCAAGTTGGAGCCGACTCCAATTCAAGGGATCTACCGCTTTTGTAAAAAGGTTGTTTGGAGTTGACTCCAATGTGTTTTGGAGTCGACTCCAATGTCACTCGCCCGCTTAGTGAACAGGGGTGACAAATGGGCTTTACGGGTGACAAATAAGAATAGCGGTGACAAACAGGTCCCTAAGGATGAGAAATAACTCATGAAGCTGAAATATGAACAACAAAGTCAAAAGCAATGAAAATGAAGAAGGGGAGTCAACTTCTGTTTGTTTTGGAGATGACTACAGAACGACTTTCAAGTGTTGACTACAGTATTGAAGCATTATTGATGCAGTATTCATGCAATGTTGATGAAGTGTTGAGTGTTGGTGCAGTGTTATATAGCCTTGATCGAGTCAATTTTTCATATGCACAGTGGAGACTTCACCATGAAGCAGCCATATGCCTTTGTGTCCCAAGGATGAGCTCAAGTAGCCAAAGATTGGGCTAGAAAACTTTAGACCTGAAGAAGAAATCAGGCTCATAACCATAATGGAGTCGACTCCATGTTGCAATGGAGTCGACGCAGCAAAGGCCTCCCCGCTAAGGTTACACTGCTGACAAATGCCAAGATAAGGGTGAAAAATACCTCTTACGGGTGACAAATATGTGTACAAGGGAGACAAATGGGCGATAGGGCTGAAACTGGATGACAGAGCTAAAAGCTTGAAAATTGAAGAAGCAGCGTCGACCCATAAAGCCTTGGAGTCGACGCAGTCATGTTGGTTTTTCAAAGAATAGAAGAGAGCTATCAAAGGTAATGGCTCCCAGCGTATAGTGGTGACAACTAGCTCGTCTGTGGTCACAAATAGGAGATAAGACTGACAAATGACTCGGTAAAGGTGAAAAATAGGTGTCCAGGTTGAAAACAAAAAGAATGCATAAGGAGAGTTGACTCCACAAGGCTTTGGAGTCGACTCCAGTCAGTTGAAGCTGAAGAAGGAGGAAAACAGGACAAAGGTGACGACTATTGAAGAATAAGGGTGACAAATAGCTCGTTAAGGGTGTAAAATAGCCGATAGGGGTGAAAAATAGCTTCCTAGCAGTGAAAAATAGCTCATAGTCATGTTGTATGAATTGTGATTAGGGCTGTTTGAAGGATTTAACTATGTATGGGGTTCCTAACCCTTTCATCTCAGATCTGGAGTTTGCTTAAGCACAGGACGACCTTGATAAACCTCTTTCAAGATCAAGAAAAGAGATTAATCTCCAGTTCTTATGGCCCTTAACTGTGATGGTTCCAGCAGAGCACGAGAGCTAAGCAACAACAGCAGCGACCACAGAAGAACATGAGAAGAAGAAGAAGGAAAGAAGGGACAAGATTCATCTCTAGGCTCACTCTAGTATAGAATAAAATGAAAGCAAGATCAAGAAGAGAAAACAACAGAAGAAGAGGATAGCACAATGAAGGCTAGAAGAACAATGGAAGAAGTTGAGCCGACTCTATAGGCAAATGGAGTCAACTCCGTAGCACTGTTGCTAGAGAGCAGACAAAATAGGTTGACCTCAGTCAACACTACTCCCGGCAAGCTCAGAGGTGACAAATGCTCGGGTGACAAATGTCTTAAAGGTGAAAACTGGACTGTAAGAGTGAAAAATGGGCGACGACACTTCAAGTGTAGATAAGGTAGAAGCAGAGCTGACTGCAAACCTCTTTGGAGTCGACTGCAGTACTTTTGAAGCCCACAAAGCTGAAGAAGAAGCAGTGGCGACGGCTTAATATGACTAAGGGTGAAAAATACATGCCTAAGGGAGACAAATAGGCATTAAGGGTGTAAAATGATTTGGCAAGGCTGAATAATAGCCAAGCTCACATGAGACACTCAAGTTGACTTCGTGCCTTCGAACTCATAACTAGCACGTGTTCCTAGGCCGCATGGCACCCTTCTAGGGAACTTTTTGTGGAGAACATTTCCTAATTTCAACTGGACCAATCAAAGAACTCCTGGAAAGGATTTTCTGTCCGAACATGCACTTTACCCTTGGGATAAAGCCTTCACGCCACCGTGCACAGTATGAAGGGGACTTGCTAGCCAATGAGATCATTGTTTAAAAAGGTGGTGCCTCAAGGCACTAAGGCTTAAGCCTCAAGATGAGGCACTAGAAAAATGCCTTGAGGCATGTGCCTCATGTCTTTTACTTGAGGCTTACGCCTTTTTTTGATTGAGGTGGTATGCCTCACCGCCTTCACCGCCTCAAGGTATTTAATTAAGATGTGTGCATCACTTGAGAAGATGATGTAATGAGGTGTTGTAGGGTACTCCTAAAATTTACGTTTCTTTTGTTGTCCTTAAAACATAATTCAATTTTGTTTTCTTGGTAGATACTTTTTTTTAACAGGGAAGGGATAATCGAGCTCGAACTCGGGCCTTTCCCCATATGGGGAAGGGTGAGAAACCAACTGCACTTGACAACTGGCTCATAATTTAGTACTTTTAAAATTATATGAATTTATCATTGAGTTGATATAATATTAATACATGAAAATCACTATTATTTTTAACATTTTTATGGTTCTAAGATTATTTCTTCTCTATTAAGGCTTACGCCTCGTTGTGTCTTAAGGCTTACGCCTTTTGAGGCTTACAGAAACCACCTCACAACTGCCTCAAGACCTTTTAAACTATGAATGAGATGGCTATGTGCCTTATCACCTTGGAGCCAATCAGAGGCCACTCTTCTCAGGATCTGGAAGTCTTTGTGGATCTGGACGGCCCATATTTCTAGTTACCAAATTAGGGGCAACATATGTTGTACCCTGCATACAGAAATGGAAGTCTTCTGTACGAAGGATATGATATACAAGGGAGCATGAGCTATAGAGGTATGGAGCTGCCTTTGAAGAGAACAAGACCCTATCTGAGAGGAAGAAAGAGCCACTTCTTGGAGCCAGAGTAAGAAGAAGAAAAAGGGACACATCTGTGAGCCTGTAAAAGGGTTAACAAGGAACGAACTAAGCAAGCTGTGAAGAAGGTGACGAACCAGTGAGCAAATAAGAAGGATGTGTGTGACTAAAAGCAAGGCACGTGGTGAGCACACTCTGATGGAAGAAGTTCGAGCAAAAGCTCAGTTCGTCCAAGGCTAAAGAAGAAGAAGAAGGGAAGATTCAATAGAAGCCCAGTTGTCCAAGGAGGAAGAAGAAAAAGAAACGAAGAAAGAAGAAGGAGAGAGCACTGGAATTCCTTGAAGATCTGAAGCAATCATTTCTAGAAGTAGCAAACCTCATCTTCTAGATTTCATACAAGGACATATTCCTTAAGCTTGAGTTCATACATCCTGTCTGATTTTTTTGTTCTTTTTCTCTGTTTGAACTTATTTCTTTTGTAAGCAAGATGTGAAGCTCAGTGGGAGAAGATGATTCGTTCCTCTTGACAGCAAGATGTGATGCTCAGTAGGTAGAGGATCTGTTCCTCTGGTAGCAAGCTGTGACGCTTATCGAGTTGAGAGGATTTGTTCCTCTTGTATGCAAGCTGTGATGCTCGACTGTTTGTAGAGGATTAGTTCCTCGTTCCAAATTGTTAGGTAGCGGAAGCCTCACTCATTTGAGGGGAGGAGATGTAGGACTCTAGATAGAGTCCGAACCACCTTAAAATATGTATCTCAGTGGGATGCTTGTATGATTGCCTTTACGCTAGATATTTGTTTATGTTCGATCTTCATGTCTATTATAGCTTCCACTGTGTGAGGTTCATCTACTGTGTGAAGAGCCTTTTATTTTGTTGTGTTCATCATGAATAGGGGGCAGATCTATTCACCCCCCCTCTAGATCAGCTTTCTATACACATCTTGTGATATTAGAGCACACAACATCTTTGAGGTGCAGTCTGGTTGAGATGACCAAGATGGTCAAGGACTATTTTCATGGCCTGGGATGCTTCTCCCTCGGCCAACAAAGGCAACTCCATGTCATTGACGTCGGAAAAGAAGAAGAAGAAGAAGAAAAGGAAGAAGAAAGAAGAAGGGCATCGTCCATAGATGACAATGGATATGAAGATGACTTAGAATACGGAGCCGATGAAGTCCTTCCACATCAGGAAGAAGAGAAGAGAATATCAATGCTTGAAAGGATCACCTTGCCTGGTGGAACAAGATGAAGAGTCTGGAGATAGAAAAGGGCAATGCAAGTCTTTACTTGCAATATGGTCAGATTGGCTGGTAGATATGGGGCCTTACCCGAGGTGCTCGAAGAATTGGGTAGGCTAGCCAAAAGGCCTCGGTCGAATATGAGAAGAAACAAAGCCACAGAAGAAATGCTAAGAGCGGCAGAAGGAAAGCAAGTCACTACTGCAGTCGTCACTATGCTGACTACAAATGTAATGACATCTGAAGAAGAAGCAGTTCTGCTGTCTACCTCACCAAAGGGGGCTTCAGGTAAAACAGTGGAAGGTGTCCTAAGTGTGGCGGCCCTAGACCCATCAGAACCAATGTTATAAAAATATCAACAAGAAATAGAGCTTCTTAAGAAGCAATTAAATGAAAGGATAGAGCAGACTCCATCATTCAAAAAGCCGAAAATGCAAGCGAAATCATCACAGGGGGGGTACCAACCCAGGCGATCTTCCACCATCATGCACTTTTTTTCAATCTGCAGAGAATAGCCAAGCTGTCACTCAGCAACGCCCACGTTAATCGTTGCTACCGTCGGTGCTACCTTAGCTACATCAAGAGCCACTACTGCGCTCTACACCACAAGAAACCACTTTGGTGACTCCATATCTACAACCGGCACACTTCTATCCTGAGCCTGTCGACCCAACCGCCATGAGCAGGTTGATGGTCGAAAGAATGACTGAACTGAAGTTGGCCGAGACAGGTGAAGGAGAATATACCACATTTGATGCATTATGGGTGCCCTACCCGCCACATCATGCAGCCAAGCGGCTCCCTCCAGGGATTAGGAAGCCACCCAAATTTGATAAATTCAATGGGCAGGGTTTCCCTAAAGAACACATTGCCTACTATATGGCAGTCATGGGTGACTTGGCTACAGACGAGTCATATTTGCTGAAATTTTTTGGGTGCTCACTGATAGGGCTCGTGTTTGAATGGTACTTCAGTTTATCAACCAGGTCGATTAGCGATTAGTCAAATATGCAAAAGAAGTTTAAAGAGAGATTCCATATCACCGAAAGGGAGGCCACTATGGCTGAATTATATTCAACTAGACAAAGGCTGGATGAAATTGCTCTCAACTACATTAAGAGGTGGAGGAACCTCGGAATGAGATGCAAATGGCCCTTGCAACAGGAGGATGCCATGCAAATATGTAAATAGAACCTCAGGAGGGAGGTCCTGGAGAAGATGATAGGAATGGAAATAAGGTCTTTTGATCACTTGAATAATGTAGTGGCTGAAATTGAAGCCTTCTTGGCAAATCACGCCTTGCTAGCAACCAATGCCATCACTTAAAGGACAAAGGTGATAGATCAGCGGCCAGTGCCAAAAGAGGAAACACTATTGACTAGAAGGCTTCTGAATAATAAAGAGACAAAGGCAAGAAGGTAGTTGCTCCCCTGCTTGCCAAGGCAGAAGAAAAGAAAGAAGGTCCCTCACTTAGGGACAAGATGAAAAGGCCTATTCCTTCCCTAAGGATAAAACCAGGGTCCTCTTCGACTAGGCTAGCCAATATAATAAAATTACTCTACCTGAGCCAAAGAGGCTGGAAGACCTGAAGAGAAAAGACAGTCCAAGATTCTGCCCTTATCACCAGATGCTTGGGCATCCAATCGAGGACTGTTATGTATTCAAGGATGTGATTGAAAGCCTAATAAAGAAAGACAAACTTCAGATGGGGGAGTACAACGTTGACCCTTCATAGCCCCATGAAACACTGATGAATAGGGTATCTGTCAATATGACATCTCAATATCAGACATTGCAGGAGGAAATATTAGAAGCTAGCACACAACATACCTATGAGGCGTGCTTTCTGACACCTCTAAGGGAGCAACAGGGATGGTAAGAAGTCCCTATGAAGAATAAGAAGAAGCCTACACCTTGCCCAATAGTGGGGACACATATCTACGGTGTGATGGCATGACCATCTCCACCAGCTCCAGCACCAATTTGGGTTAATTAGCCTACTGCAATCAGAATACCCACTCACAACTATAAGAGACAAACTCCGCTACCAGCAAGCAAGGAAATAAGCCCAGAGGTCTAAAGACTACATGCTTACATAAATGAGCTAGATGAATATAAGCAGACAAGTTGCAGCCTCTGCTAATAAAGGATCATGTGCCATAGGAATGGATTGAGCAACTCACATTAGAGTAGGAAGAAGAAGCAAGAGAATGAAAAGAAGATGGTAGCTTGTTCTAGGGGCAAGCACTACCTAAGAAGTAATGAAAAAAGAGAAGGAAAGTTCGAAGCACAAAGGGGGTGACAACCCTTTCCTGCAATACATTATTTGCCCTGTTCAGCCTACCCGGTGAAGAGGATGACGAAGACATATGTTTTGCACTGTCGACTAATGCAAGCCAGGCTGAAGCCACAACTGCTCCTCATGCAACTCGGTCGGGTTGAAAATGGGGGTGCCCACCGTCAGCTAACCACAACATTATATTCAGGGGGGAGCAACCCTGCTAAATACCTCCTCTAGAGGTCAGAGGAAATCATATTCCTCCTCTGCTAGGGATGTATGCACAAAGTAAAGAGGGAGATGACATTCCCTCTTTTGCTAAATTTCTAAAGATAACTAAGGGGAAACACCCTTACCAAGTAGCTAGCTCTATAATCAAGGGCACTCACCTACAGCCTCCCCAACCTCCAAGCCCGTAGATTGAGGATGGGACCAGCCCTACTCCATATACCAAGAGCCAACAGAATGAGGACATAGTACAACAAAATAATGTAGAGCCAAGGTCTGATGAGGTAGGACCATCGGAGATGGCAACACAAGACCCTCCCAAGCCAAGATGGGCAGAAGAGATGAAGCTATCCAATGTCTGGGCTGGGGCCCGAATAATGAAATTATTGAAGAAGCTCCTGGCAAGATTCACCATATGGGATATTCTCTCTTTGAGCAAGGAGAATTGATAAGCCATCGGTTCAGTTCAGTTCTGATAAACCTCAATTCAGTTCAAGATTCACATTTCAGAAAATGTGGATTGAACGTGAAACTTTCTTGGAGGATGCAAAAGTTTGTTGGACTAATGCTCCCATTTCTTATTCTCCTTTGCTGACTTTACACCTCAAGTTGAAGGCTATGAAGATTAGGCTTCGAGAGTGGAACAATTGTGTTTTTGGAAATATCTTCAACAACATCTCAGCTGCTGAAGAAAGTATGGATATTGCTCAAGCCTCTTTGATAATGATCCACTAAACTGAATTTTTGAAACTTGAAAGTGCTAGAACCTCTCTCTCCCAACTTTACTCCCAGGAAGAATGCTACTGGAGGCAGAAAGCACATATTCACTGGCTCAATGATGGTGATAGGAATTCAAAATTTTTTCACTCAACTATTTTTAATAATAGAAGCAGACACCTGATTACTACCATTAAAGATGATCATGGCAATGTCATTGAAGATGAGGAGCTTATTAAAACCATGGCTATTCAACACTTTCAACAAGCATTTTTCTCCCAACCAGACTCTACTTCTCGGCAACTCCTCCAGGTCATTCCTGCTATTCTTTCTGCTCAGGATAATCAACTTCTTTGTGTTGTTCCTTCTGATGAGGAAATTAAAGGGACTGTGTTCTCCATGTCAGCTGACAGTGCTCCTGGGCCCGATGGATTTACTGGTCATTTCTACAAAACCTGCTGATCCTTTATTGGCCAGCATGTTTATGCTGCCATCAAGGAATTCTTCTGGGGTAGTGATTTGCCGCGGAGTATGTCTGCCACTATTATCACTCTCATCCCTAAAGTCAGCAAGCCAGACACATTTAAAGACTTTAGACCCATCAGTTAATGTAATTTTTCTTTCAAAATCATTTCTAAAATTCTTAATGATAGACTGGCCCATCTGCTACCAAACCTCATCTCCTTGGAACAAGGTGCCTTTGTCAAAGGCAGATTCATTGGGGAGAACATCATCCTGGCTAAGGATATCATCAATGGCATTGGGAAAAAGATCCGGGGGGAAAATGTTGTATTCAAGATTGATATGGCTAAGGCCTATGATAGATTAGAATGGGATTTTTTACTCAATGTTTTGGAAAAATTTGGATTCTCCAGCACATTTATCAATATGATTTCTAGGCTAATATCAAATTCTTGGTTCTCTATATTACTCAATGGAAACATCTCTGGTTTCTTCAGATCATCAAGAGGTGTCAACCAGGGAGACCCTTTGGCCCCGTCCCTTTTTATATTGGCTGAAGAAGCCCTCAGCAGAGGTTTAGCTAATTTATACAAAACTGGTAAGGTGGGCTACTTCTCTACCCCTCGTGGCTGTCAAGGGATTTCCCATCTGCTATTTGCTAATGACACATTAGTGTTCGCTAATGGGAGCAAGAGATCACTAAAGAATTTAATGGAATTCTTGCATCTTTATGAGAACTCCTCTGGTCAGCTTATTAATATTGCCAAGAGTTCTTATTATATCCACAGCAAAGCATCTCCTTCTCTCAAATAGAGGTTGTCTACTCTCAGTGGTATGAGGAACAATGCTTTCCCCTTCCTATACCTGGGAGTGCCTCTATTTCCTGGAAGAGCCAAGGCTTCCTTTTTTGCTCCTCTACTTAACAAGATTCAGTCCAAGATTCAAGGATGGAACTCCACTTTATTATCTCAAGCTGGTAGATTGTGCCTGATTAAGCATGTGCTGTCTTCAATTCCTCTGCACATTATTGCTTGCTGTGCTGCTCCTGCTTCATTTCATAAACAACTTGATCGTATTCTAGCCAACTTCTTCTGGGGCTCTACTGATGGCAAACTCAAGAAACACTGGAAGAACTGGGCCAGCTTATGTAAATCTATCAGATGTGGAGGATTGGGTATCCTTCCCTAAGGGACATGCAGAAAGCCTTCAAAATAAAAATGCTTTGGAAAGCTCTTACCTCAGAAAATTCTCTTTGGGCCACTTACTTCCGAAAAAAGCATTTGCCTCATCCACATATCTCTGAAATTGAATTCAGAAAATGCTCGGGTAATGGAAGAATGGAGTGGCTGTTTGCGAGGGATCAAATCATGGAACACATCAGACTATTTAAAGGTCCTGGCAACTTTTCATTCTGGAAGGATATTTGGTTTCGTGATAAAGCGCTGGTGGATTATATAATAGACAACCAATGGTCTCAAATTTAGGAAAAGAATATTACTCTCCATGACTTGGGTGATCACTGGAATTCAAACTGGAGTATTATTCAACAGGCTCTTCCAAGTGACATATTTCAAGCTATTGTCTTCTGCATCAACAAGACACCTTTGTCTAGTGACAAGCGAGTTTGGAGCCTGACTGCTACTGGGAATTTTTCTATCTCCTCTTGGAGAAAACACTGGGATAGCAGTGATCAAACATTTCCTCACCAGCTCCTCTGGTCTGAGTTTGTCCCACCAAAAGTCTCTCTTTTCCTCTGGAAACTCCTCCATGGTATCCTACCAACGGACAATGTTGTTCAGAAATGTGGTATCTCCATGTGCTCCAAATGTGTGTGTTGTCCATCTCCTTTGATTGAGTCTGCCTCTCATCTTCTCTTGTGTAGCAAACTTTCGACTGCCACTTGGACTCTTATTAAACACTGCTCTCAAGTTAACCCTGCCTCTTTTGTTAATGCACAAGCCTTCTTACATCAGGTTATATAGCACACCAACACTTCCACTCTGGCTGGCCTAGTGTCCCTGATCACCATCCTCTTATGGCTTTGAGAAATATGGTGTGAAAGAAACAGACGTAAATATGATAACACTGCCTCCTCTCCTCAATCCATCTACCATAAAATCTTGAACCAAGTCAAATCCACCAAATTCCCTAAGTGCAAGTCTGTGGGAGACACTGCTTCTCTTCCCATGCTGTCTCTGTTGCCTCTCCATTCTGCTGCTTTGAAGAATCCCAGACCAAAAATTGTGCGATGGATTCTCCCTCCCCCTCACAGATTCAAGCTCAATGTGGATGGCGCCTCTAAAGGCAATCCAGGTCCTGTTGGTGGTGGTGGTATTATCAGAGATCACAATGGCTCTATTATTTTGGCATTTAGTCATTTCTATGGTTCCTATCACAATTTGGTGGCTGAAGCTCGCGCAATACTTGATGGTCTTCGGATTGTTGCAGCTTGTGCCATTAAGATCTACTCCATTGATTCTGACTCGAAGACACTTGTTAACATCACTAAAACCTCTGCTACTTGTCCCTGGAGACTTATCCCACTCATTAGTGAATTGAGGTCCCTTATTACACTCTTGGAGGCTGACATTGTCCATGTCTACAGAGAAGGCAACCAAGCTGCAGATGGCCTTGCTAACCATGCTTGTAAGAGTAATGCTAGCTCCTTTTTTATTGGCAACTCTGATTTACTTCCTACTATGGTCCGTGGGGCCTACAGAATGGACAAATTGGGAATTCCCAACATCCGGCTTTGAAGGTCATTTTCATTTTCTTGCAGGGGTATGCCCCGATGACATTTGTAATCTCTTCCTATTAATAAAATTCCTTTCCTTCGGCCTTGGCCTGGTGGAGTGAGCACACTCATATTGGGTGCACTCTCTCAGGTCTGGCTGCAGGCTTTATTTGCTTAAAAAAAATTGATAAGCCATCATCACAGCTCTATAGACTCCCGCACAATATGAAAGTTGCTTGGCCGAAACATTATTAGGGGCAAATGTGACATTCACTAAAGAAGATATCATACTCCCTTCTGTCAGCCATAATTGGCCATTGTACATGAGAGGACAACTAAACGGCCAGTCAATAAAAAGAATTTTGGTAGACTTGGGTGCACCAGTCAATATACTCCCCTATTGTATCTACCAAAAATATTATTTTATGTTCACCTCACCAAAGTCAGGGATATGCGGATCGCCGGCTTCAATCAGAAATTTGAGGTCCTGCTAAGAGTGGCGGAGTTTACCCTCACGATGGCCAACTTCACCACAAAAGTGCAGTTTCATGTCATCAATTCCAGCACTTCATTTAAAGTGCTGCTCAACCGACCATGGCTACATGAAAACCTGGTGGTGCCCTCTACTTTATATCAGTGCATCAAATACAATCGAGATGGGAAGGAGGATAGAATATTTGCTGACCTTCACCCATTCAAGGTATTTGAATGACATTTGCTGGATGCTTCTCTCTATATGGAACAACCTCAAAAAGTTACCAAACTAAAGGCTCCCAACAAAACAACCAAAGAAGCCTCAGGTAGTAGCTGGATTCCACCCATGTTGCCAGCATAGGAGATATCAATAGAGCTACACCCCCTACTATCTATCCCAGGATGAATGAGGTTGGGGTTGAAGAACTCTATGGACATACCAAGGTCCCTCATGGGCTCATCAAACCAATAGTAAACCTTCACAGCTCAACAGTCGAGCTTAACAAAACAATGGAGGTGGTTCATCCAACAGGCCCCACCAGCCTATTCTATGCTGTAGAGGAGCATGCTACGCAACCATATGATGATTGCCATGTCCCTGAGGACCCAGACAATCTAATGGTCCCAATCCAAGGATTTGAATTCACAACAAGCAAGATAGCCGAGTTGTCCAAGAAAATGCATATTCTTGCTTTTCAATGCCAAGAAGAAAGGGAGTCCTTCAAGAAGCTCTGATATCTTGCCAACCTAGATAAGGAGCTTGTCACGCCCCGAGCCATATGTTTATAGCAAAAGTCATCTCGGGAACGTGAACAGCCGATAAGATAAGCCTCTCGCATGCAGGATAATCAGACCGCAATCATCAACCATAAGAAAAATGAACATAATGTGATGTACTAAGAATTTCAACTTTATTGAATAAGAATCAAATTACAATATTATCGACACTCGACTCAATTAACAACTACAATATCTAGAGTCAAGAAAATAGAAAAGTACATCATAAGACTCGACTAGACTATCTAAAGCTTCTCCCGATCTTTACTCGATCTCGGACCCGCCTACTTTATAGTCCAAATCTGACCCACTAGTATCTCCTGAAAAGATTGGAAAAGTAGGGTATTGAGCACACTTATCCAGTAGGTATCTTCGTATCAACATGAAGGCATTCTTTAAATAATTAACATCTTAGCTCTAGAAATAAGGTAGTGAGAAAAATGCGATAAACACGTGGTATAAAACCAAAGTAACAGACATGAGAACTATATAGTCATGAAATATGGAAACGAGATCATGATCAATCAAGATTGCATTATAGAAGTAAGTTTGGCTCTTCATGAACAAGAATGTACAAGCATGTAACTAGAAAGTACTTACACAACCTTGTAAAGGCTATGTACTAAAAAGTCAATCAAGCATATATAAATTCATCATGAGTCTCATGAATTTCACTCGTTTATAAAAACAAGTACTCTCGGTGCAATGTGACGCCAGTGTTCATCGCACCTCATGATTTTCAGTACGTTTCTGGCCATCCACCGAGGGGGCTAGCGTCGAGCCCTTGGACACCATCTGTGCCCGTCCTTACATCTTCAAGTTTTAAATGAAGCTACTTTCACGAGATAATAAAGTTTTGGCCAATAATGTCAATTTCATCCAATGGTTTAATGATAATATAACCAAAGTAATGAATGCACCAAAATCGATCATGAGAGTTCAAGGATGAATTACAAGAACATTATGCTACGGCGGCATTCCAGCAGCATAACGGTACATTAATTAAGTTCCATAACTTACCAATAGCTTATTTGTCATGATGTTAAGTTCCAGATAATCCAAAGATCATCTAGGAATAGAATTTAACCAACCCTTGGTCAAACCACGGGTTAGGATTAGATAGGAAAGTTGCAGTCACGACCGGGCCGTTTCTTGAGAATGCAATCTAGGCCGGACCATTTCTGAGACATTGCGGTAAAGACAAGACCGCAATCAGATGGAGTCGATACTAGATAAGGGAAAGTCAACTCACAAAGGAATCTGGCAAACTACGATCATAGGAAGGCCGCTACTTGACAGTGGCGGTCACCTGATGGCCACAACTAGCCAGGGTACAAGAAAACGCCGGTAACTTAAGTGCTCTCTAGACCAATGGGTTTTCAGGGTACAACCAACCCGGCGTCCTAGTGGGAATCCTAGGCTCGCGGAGACTTACGGAGGCCTTGAAATATGATCCCCTAATCTGGTAGAAGGAATATCTAACGGAGAGGTTCACAAGTCCAAGATAGGTGCCTATAATGTGCAAAGAGTGTAATTAGTAGCCATGCACCGGAGTACGCGCTATGTACTTAAGAAAGATAGGAGATAAGTGTGAATGCGATAAAACAACGATCAAAACGGCGATGTAAATACCACAATGAACCATGTTCCATAAACATAGAGAAAGAGGTAATTACAAAAGTATATACACATTTTGACATGAAATTAACATAATAATAAAAATAAAGTTTGAAACATGCACATGCTAATCCAGCGTGACTAACAAGAATAAGACTATGATTAAATGAAATCTAACGTATATATAATAATTAATATCATGGAAAATAAATTGGGCTCGGACTGATTCTTAGAACCAAATTGCGGTCATGGGAAGACCGCCAAAAGGAAGTTGCGGTCGTGCGATAGACCGCCTCATGAGTATGTAGTCTCTGGGATGATCGCCTTCTATCTGAAGGATAGAAGCGTTAAAAAAGTGCAAATAGAGTCCATTCTAAGGCAAGTGATGCATGAGAAACCTTATAAACATGAAAATAAAACATGCTAGAAGAAATTAAGGCCATGAAGTTGCATTGGGTCGCATGACTTAAGCACAAATTATCATCTTTCCATTAAGGCTAGGATTCATGCATGCAGTTTTAACCTAGATGCGCAACCAAAATAAATCATGAAATTCTCTGTGTACAGTGTATGAAATCAAATGAAATCAAAGGCTTTTACTCCTAACTTGTAATTTTAGCCATTCATGAGATGACCTACCTCTGGGATAGGCTCTAGACTTCGAATTTCTGACTGGAAGTTCGCCCTAGTTCCTGCACGTCCTGTGCCGAACTAGCATCTTCCCGTGGCTCTATCTCCTTATCCTCTCGTCCTAAACTCATGAAATTTGGAGGGTGAGGAGAAGACATAAAGAGGAACAATAAACTCTAAAGTATAGACATGAAATTACCTCTGCTAGGGCTTCTAATCCTCATATCTTTCTCAGGCGGACACATTGATTCTGTGCGTGTTGTAGCGAACCAGCAACTTGCAGCGCCTGTAACTTCTCAGATACTGGGCCTCCTAATACAAAATTTTACAGAGGGTTAGACAATACTACCAGGAAGAAAAAGTTCAAAAGGATTGACAAGAAATAACACCTCCTTACCGTCGAACCAGGCGAGCCAAAACTAGGGTTCGCGTTGGTCGAACCTGAGGCCTATTTATAGGGTTTGCTAGGGTTTGAGGGATTAGATCGATTTTAGAGTCTTAATTAGGGGTAAAATCGATCCCCAAGCATCGTAGGACAAGTTTCTATAATTGATAGATTCGATTTACCGTGATTAGGGCATGAAAAAATCCAAACTTTCCACATTTCTATCACTCACAGAATCGGAAGAAAGCTGCGGTCACGGTGGGACCACCTTCTGGCAATGGCAGTCTTGCGATAGACTGCAACTATCCTAGGCGCCAGAATTTAAATAAAAATCAAACTCTTCTATAATTATCCCCTAATTATCTTATTAAATTAAGGACGTTCTAGAATATGGGCTTGGGCCTATTTGGTTTGGAAATTAGATTGTGGGCCTAATTTAAGTGGGCTTAACCCTTTTATTAACATAGGGCCTTCAAAACTCATTTAATTAACTTATCATTCATTTAATAACTCATTTAATCCTTTTAAATGCTTAATAAATAGTTTTTAATTTCTAAAAATGCTTAGAAAATTCCATAAAATTCTAGGGTGTTACAGAGCTGAAGCCCATCTCTCAAAACCCCAGGCTGGGGTTCACCCTCGAAGAATACTATTATGGAGGGCGCTATAAGGTAGATGTAATCTTTGCCTTTGTCCCACCAGCTGAAGGCCTACCAGAGGCAACCTATGATGATTACCCAGTAAAATATGAGTGTGTGCAGAGTCACCTCAACAACCATCAGAGTTATTTCTACCATGTCAGCCTGGGCCGATATACTAGAAACCTCAACCGCGTGCAGGTGTTGAGAAGAAGGTTTTCATGAAAAAATGACATTACAAGCCAAATTTGATATAGCCAGCAACAGCGAGGTTGAAGATTCTGAGCAAGAAGGGACCTGCCTCAATCATTGATCATCCCCAGTTATACCTTTAATGTAACTGGAACTGATCACGAAAATGCCTGAAAATGCAATTAGACCACATCTGTTATTGAAACAGTGCCAAAGAAAGAGCAGGCCACTCTTGTCAAAGATTCAGAGATGAGTCATTATACCCTTGGGCCTGCATTGAACACACCAGACAAAGTCAGAAGTTTAGATTGCTCATTAGTTGAGCAACTTGCACTCTTATAACAAGTTGAGTCAAAGACTCTCCCAGAAAGCCAAGGGCAATGCAAGGAAGAGCTGGAAGTCCTAGCAGTTGTTGATGATGATGAAGACCTCATTGACCTACAGCCAGCACCTCCAAAAATTGAAGATGGAGGCCAGGCCACAGTTGATGAATTATTAGAAATAAACTTGGGAAATGAGGATGACCCTAGGCCAACCTTCCTTAGTGCCCAACTCTCCTCAGAGAAACAGAAGCTATATATGCAGCTACTGTAAGAATTCTAGAACTGCTTCACCTAGAACTACAAAGAAATGTCAGGGATGAGCCCTGCAGTATCACAACATATCTTGTCTATAGACCTAAAGGTTGAACCTGTGAAGCAGCTACCCCGACGTATGAGACCGGAGATAATTACGCAAATATGTAAAGAGGTTGACAAGCTCATTGATGTGGGATTTGTTGAAGAGAACTAGTATACTACTTAGTTAGCCAATATTGTGCCCGTCAAAAAGAAGAATGGGCAGATTAGAATTTGTGTAGATTTCCAAGACCTAAATAAGGCGTCCCCAAAAGATGACTTTTTGGTACCAATAACAGAAGTCATGATCGATGCTACCACAAGTCATGAGGCTTTGTCATTCATGACAGGTCTTCTGACTACAATAAATATTGATCATGGAGTTGGACTAGGTCCACACTACTTTTCGAACACCTAAGGGCATCTTCCACTACAAGTGGATGCCATTCGGCTTAAAGAATACTGGTGCAACTTATCAAAGAGTAATGACCAAGATATTTGATGAGCTCTATATGGTAAAGTTGAATGCTACATAGATGACCTAGTGGTAAAGACTAGAAAGAAAGAGGATCATCTGCATGACCTCTGAGTAATATTCTAGAGGCTGAGGTAGTATGAATTTAAGATGAACCCTATGAAGTGTGCCTTTGGGGTATCCAATGGCAAATTCTTAGACTTCGTCATCAAATATCGGGGAATCGAGATAGACCCTGGTAAGATCAAAGCAATATAGAGCTAGCTCCACCTAGGAATTTGACGGAGCTCCACTCTCTGCAAGGCTATCTAGCGTACATCCGATGGTTCATATCCAACCTGTCAGGTCAATGTCACCCATTCCACAAATTAATGATGAAGAATGCACCATTCCACTGGAGCAAAGAATGTCAAGAGGCTTTCAAAAAGCTGAAAGAATACTTAAAGACACTGCCAGTTCAGGCAGAACCAGTGAAAGGATGGCCTCTCATCCTATACATGACGGATACCGAATATTCACTGGGGCAATGCTAGCCCAGAATAATGATGAAGGCAAAGAACAAGCCCTCTACTATCTCAGTAGAAGATTAGTAAGGACTGAAGAGAAATATTCTCCTATTGAAAATACATGTTTTGCACTAGTGTTCGCTACAAAGAAGCTGAGACACTACATGATGTCAAATGTGTTGTGGAGAGAATGTTGTGTATGTGTGGTACACGCATGATTCTCTGTTTTAGTGTCATTTTGATGATGTGTGCCTACGACTCATTGATGAGTCTAACTTGCATTTGATGACGTCAACGTTCATGCATTTCAGGTCAAGCCAGCATGCAACAGAAGCTCCAGATCCAAGAATACATTAAGTGTTGAAATTCTGTTGCAAGTTTAAGAAAAATCAAGGGAAAATTACCCCTATACCCTTGAAAAATTGTGCAATTACCCCTATACTCCTACCTTTATTGTATTTACCGTAATACCCCTGAAATCCTCAAAAAAATAGCCATTGTGCCCCTATCCTTAAGAATCCTTAAAATAGAAAATTACCCCTATACCCCTGTGGAAGGGCACAATGACTATTTTTTTAGGATTTCAGGAGTATTACGATAAATACAATAAAGGTAGGGGTATAGGGGTAATTGCATAATTTTTCAAGGGTATAGGGGTAATTAACCCCAAAAGCAAGCAAGTCAATTGAGAATTGAGAAGGGACACTACTTAAAGGCAAGATTTCATAGGTTATGCTCCAAGATGCAAGAAAGAAATTGGCAAAAAGAAGCAAAACATTCTAGTTTGCATAAAGGACAAATAACTTAGAAATGGCAAGAGAGGATGTCCAATGAACGCGCCCAAGCTATTTCAATTCAAGCAAGGCTGAAGAAGAACAACAAAGGCCGATTTCTCAACGGTGGTGTCGACCTCACTGCACTGAAGTGTCGACCTCACCAGTCAAGCAGCCATTTGTCCAATGAAGCTCACAAGGATGGTGTCGACCTACCTCTCTCAGGAGGTTGACCTCAGGGCCTTCTAGAAAGCCATAAAAATGCATTTTCACTTTAAAGTGTCGACCTGTCTCTCTCAGGAGGTCGACCTCAGGGCCTTCCAGAAAGCGTTATAAACATAGTTTCACGTGGACGTGTCGACCTACCACTCTCAAGAGGTCGACCTCACATCCTTCTAGAAAGCATTATAAACGCCCCTCCATCAGACAGGTCGACTTCACTATGTCATCATGTTGACCTCATGGCTTTCTAGCAGAAATTGTAAGAGGCTTTCTTCAATAGACATGTCGACCTCACCCCCTATACAGGTCGACCTCGTAACTCACTCAGAAGCTTTTTTTGTCAAATCATTGTAGTTCAAAGAAGGATCCAGAGAGTGAAAATAGGTACCGCAAATTCCCAAAAGCATGGATTTCGAGGTCTGCATGAAGTTCCCAGGTCTGACTTCTATACCTGCCATCATCACCACACCTAAACCACTTTTTGGAGATGGCCATGTCAGAGATATCTATTGGGTAAGGTCACCTCTTACTGTCTGTCACTGCCTTTTGATGTCAACCAATGAGACTCTTGTCCAAGTAGAGTACATAGGACAGAAATAGACTTCAGCCAATGAGGAGACCGATCTAAAAGGGGCCATTTAATGAGGAGATCTGAAAAGTGGCTGAACTCTACTGCCACCGTCCCATCTTAGACTTGAAGCAAAGCCAGCTCAAGCAAAATCCTATAGAGTATCTTCTTCAAACCCAAGAAAGGATTTTGAAGGGAAAAGCTCTTCTTCTCTATCATCTAACCCCATCCATCTTCGATGGAGCCAATCAACACTCTACAGTCAAAGAAAATATTTTATTTGAACTGGTCTGATAGAAGATTTCTTGGAGGGAAAATTTCCACCGACTCTACTATTTATATGAAGCTCTCCACATAGAGAGCTAATGCTGTTGCCGCTGCTGCGTTTGTTGCCTCAGAAGAGAGCCATGCCCTTGAGCATCCAAGAAACATTTATGAGAGCAGCCCAGCACCAAGGATGACTCGGTCCAATGCTGTGAGAGTAATGTAAAAGGAGTGAAGATCAGCCATATGAGAAGAGCAGCCTTGCAGTCTACCTGAGCTTGAAGAGATAGATCTTCGGATCTGATATAGTAGCTGCAGTCACCAGCTTCCAGATCTCTATATGAAGCCTCAGCTGGTGTTTATTTCTCCAATTCTTATTTTCCCACTGTACTTGTAGTGTATTTTTTTCTTTTTTTTATTTTCTGTCTTGTTCCTCTGATTCCCTATTAAGGGATCAGGTTCCTTCTGAGCGATCAGAAGAAGGGAGAAGTGTTCTTCTCTGGGTTCCCTCTGTGGTTTCAGAGGAAGAGAGGATCTTATCCTTTGGGCCTGTGAGTAGCTGGGTGCTGTCTCACGGTTCCTTCTATGTTTATAGAAGAAGGGAGGATTGGGCTCCTCCGGTCACTACCTGTGGTAGTGGGTCTGATCTTGCTGGTTGTGAGATCAGGGAGAGGGATTTATCTCCCTCGGGTCAAGCTGTTAGTCAGCGGTTGTTGTGGAGGTTCTCCACATTCTTGCGTTTGCAAGGGTAAGCCTCACCGGGTTTGGTGAGGGGTGGACGTAGGTTGCGGGTTTGCAATCGAACTATATTAAAAATTCCTGTGTTGTGGGTTGTGCATCTTGTGTGATTGCTCCATATTCTCTATCCCCATTCACAGGTTTGTGTGCTAGCTTCTACGTATGCAATCTTGATTATTTTCCATTGCACACTCAAGCTTTTAGGTCTACACTATTTGTCTTATCTTTACACTGTTTGCCCTTTGTGCTACACTTGCATTCTCTTAGTTGCCTATTGCACCCTTGCACATAGGCACTAGAGAATCTACTCAGGCAGGGGGAAATTACCTTGTTCACACACACACGGGTTCTGGTTGATTACAATAGCACACACTCAAAGCTAGTCAATCCTTACTCAGTTGATGCATATTATGATCCCTACTATCCATTGCATTACATCTCATTTAGATCATAACTGCTTCTGAAGAGGTGTCGACCTCACTGCTTAGGAGTGTCGACCTCAGCTCTCTACATTGCTGTGATATGTGGAAACAGTGTCAACCTCAGCTTTCTATATAGCTGGGTTTTGTTGAAGGTGTGTCAACCTCACCACTTGGGAGTGTCGACCTGTGCTGTTTGTGCATTATGCTTTGCCGTTTCCAATTTAGCCGTTCCTTTTAATTCCACTATGCATTATGCCTAAGTGTCTCATTTACTTTAGAGGAGTGGTTTATGATCTTTGTAACTAAGATTTTAATTAGGCCAAAGTTCTTGATAGGATCTATTCAACTCCCCCTTCTAGATCCTTCTGCACCACGTGGGACCTAACAATTGGTATCACAGCAAAGCTCTACTATTCCCAGATCCCATGATCTGTAGAGAAGGGTCCCGGTGCATTTTGATAAAATGGTTTCATCTGCTACACATGTTTTGATGATTTTTCCACCTACTTATGATTGTTCTGATTTTACCATGTGGCTAGGGAGAATGTGTGTCTATGTAAATTCCATAGATCCATAATTATGGAATCTTATATATAATGGTCCTCTTGAGCTGCCATTAAATAGATATGAATGGTCAGCTGAACAAGAGACCAAACATTATGATAACCTGGTTGCATTTAATCTAATAAAAGCTGTAGTTGATTTTAGGTTACTTCATCATGTGTCTACCTGTAGCACATCCAAGCAAGTTCTGGATAGGTTGGTGAACATCCATGAAGGGGAAGAACAAAATCATGAATGTCTCATGGTCGACCAACCAGAGCAATCAAGCAATCCATCCTCATCTCAGGTAAGCTCTGAATCTAAAGATTTTACATTCGAAGAACTGATGGATGCTTATGATGAGTTAGCCAAGCAATACAAGAAGCTAAAATTAGAAAACAAAAAGTTGAAAACGGGTCTTAAGAAGAACAGTCAGAATGAGAGCTCTTTCTGTAACAATTGTTCTGCTTTTGAAGAGCTCAATGAAACCATCATGGCTGATGTAGACATACACAAAGAAAGCATTGCATGTTTAAGAGATGAATCTAAATCTACATCAAATCATCAAGGTTCAACTGAAACAAGGCACTCACTGAAGAAAATCAGAGTCTTATGAGCGAAAATGAAAAACTGAAGGAACAAATAAACTTCTTGACTAAAAAGCTGGCTGTCTTTGAAAAAGGCAAGCATGCTGTCAATGACAAATCTAAGAAGTTGCAAGCCTTAGAACAAGAAATTGAAAATTACAAAAGTGTGAACACCATGCTCAATGAGCAACTTGCTACTTGCGAAGAGGACCTTGCTAATTCTGAGATGAAAATCTCTTCTTTAGAAAATGATGTCAAAGATTTAAATGACTCTTTGTCTAAGTTTGTGCAGGGTAAAGAAAGCTTAGACAAACTCTTGGGAACAAGAGTAAATCATCAGAGAGAATGTTTGGGCTACAACCCCGTAAACAAAAAATCCTTTGGAAGCAAGGTGTACACCTCTTTCATCACTGGTCCGAATGAAACTAGCACCTCTTGTGGTCACCCAAAATCGCATGTAGCTCAAAAGAAGAATCAAAGATAGAATTACAATCAGAAAAAGAAGGCTCCCTGGGATAAACATAAAAATGATTTTGCTAATGTTGACATGTATGCTAGGAAATCTCATGCTAAATACCATGCTTCTCATGCAATGGATGTCTATTATTTTTATTGTGGCAAGCATTGACATATTGTGCATGATTGTTTTATCTTGAAGAATGATGAATTAGAAGCAGGCAAGATCAACAGAAAAAATGCAGGAAGCACTGTCAAAGGGAAGGTCAATAGTGGGAGAAAGCATCCTCTACACACTCATGCTCAAAAGCCCAGGTATGACCTTGCGCGTCGACACACCCATCTGGATAGGTCGATGCACTCCAAGGTTCTTAAAAGAAACCCTCCACCTTACTGCTTTCACTATGGTAAAATTGGCCACCCAGTCAGAGACTGTTGGCATCTAAAGGGCAAAACACACTCTCATGCTAATCATGGTGGCATCCATGCTTACTCACAAAGGCTCAATGCACCTGCACACAGAAAGAATGCTAAATCCTTTGTGCGTTGCTTCTATTGTGGTGAGTATGGACACATGCTTGATGATTGCCCTTGGATGAGATTTGATGAAGTAAATGCAAAAATAAAGAAAAATCTACATGCAAGACATGGAGCTAACCAACAAGGACCCAAGCAAGCTTGGGTACCTAAAGTTTTCAAATGAGAATTTTGGGTGTAGGGTGCCTTGGAGCTGAACAAAGGATGATCAGGTGAATAAAAGTTCAAGGCGCAGGTATGTAAATAAACATTTCAATTTATGTTATTTTGCATGTTTAGGTTGTTGGATAAATGTTGTTTTGATGATGTCTCTCTATAAGTCATTGGTTAAATCAACCTTGAAACTCATGGAACATCCTTTTTAAATGACTAGGTATAAGGAGTGTCGACCTCACCACCGCCAGTGTCGACCTCACCAACTTTATCAAGCTTCCGTGCACTAGAATCACCAAGGGAAATAACATAGGAAGAGTCAACGTCAATTCTCATAGTGTCGACACCAGTGCTATTCCAGGAACCATTGCTATCACCTGATGTTCAAGGAGTGTCGACCTCAATCTCTCAAGTGTTGACCTCACGATCTAACAAGCATTCTGCAAAGCAGCCAGCACAAGAAGTGTCGACCTCACTCTCTAGGAGGTCGACCTCAGGCTTTCCAAGAATCTGTTGAACTCAGTTTTTGCAAAGACGTGTCGACCACACATTTACAAGAGGTCGACCTCAGGGCCTTCCAGAAGCCGTTATAAACTAGATTCTATGAAGAAGTGTCGACACTACTTTACAGCAGGTCGACCTCACTGAAGGAAAATCTCAAAAAACTTCTGACAAGTTTGTCTTTTCAAATATAGTACAGAGGGTAGGAAAATCTAACATAAACCTATGTAAACTAATTTTTTGAGGTATGGAAGAGATTCCTAGGAACTCCCAAACGTCTCCATCATCATTAGTGTCCAAATGATCACTTTACTCCAAATATCTCTTAGTATAGAACCTTGGGAAAAGGTCTCTCTCTGCCAGTATTACCACCTGCGACAGCCAGCAGAACTTTGTCTTAAAGAAGTCTTTCCTACTAGTAAAAGGACATCCTCTCTGACTTTAGAGTTTAAGGAGATATAGGTTTCTTTTGGTGAAATAGCATTTGAATACTCCAGCAATTCAAAAATTATAGAACTTCCTTTTGGAGAGAAATTTCCCAACTGAGCCTATATATAGGATTCCTCCTCCTCTATTGGATCTGCTGCTGCCTGAGCAACCATAAGCCTAGAGAAGCCTTGAACGTGAGAGAAGAAAAAGGAAAAAGAGCTTGTATTCTGAGCCTCCAGAGAAAGAGTTGGGAGATAGAGAGAAGAAGAGTGCAGCCAGCCAGCCATCTCAGCCCTGCGGTTCCACAAGTTTTTTTTAGTCTTTTCGTTCCATCTTATGTTTCTTCTTCAAACATCTTATATGTGTGAGAGCTGTAGTTGCAGCGTGAGTGTGTTTGTCTTCCTATTGTTGTTTCTGGTCTTCCTTGTGAGATTTTGATCCCTGTGTGGTTTGACGACTTGTCCTCATGTGTGTGTGTGTGTGTGTGTGTGTGTGTGTGTGTGTGTGTGTGTGTGTGTGTGTGTGTGTGTGTGTGTGTGTGTGTGTGTGTGTGTGTGTGTGTGTGTTTCTTCTGGCCAAAGAGTGGAAGTCTTACCAAGTTGATAAGGGGTGGACGTAGGTGTGCCTTGTCGCAGCCAAACCACCTCAAAAAGGTTTTGTGTTGTGGTTTGCTTCCCATATCTTCTATCTCTTCCTCACAGGTGGCTTGCCTTGTCAAGTATATCTCTCATCTCTTCACTTCAATTGTTCCACCGCTTTGCTTTGCTTGTGATAACCATAGTACTATCTTCTATAACTTGTTTGTTAAAATCAAAAGTTGGTATAGGATCTATTCACCCCCCCTCTAGATCCTCTCATACCGTCCAACAGTTGGTATCAGAGCGGGATCCCTATAGATGTAGTCCAATGACCCAGGGAGATCCGATGGGAATGTCCCTCACAGCTACATAGCTGAGGACCACGCCATCAACAAACTACCATTTTTCGATGGAACTAATTATTTATTTTGGAAGAACCGAATGGAAGTCTTTCTACATGCCCAGGATCACATGATATGGTGTGTTGTGAGTAAAGGCCCATTTGTTGTTCCAGATTTAGATGACACCTGGACACAGGACCAGGTCAAAAAATCCACAACCAATTGGAGGGCCATGAACATAATGCAATGCGCTATCTACCCCACTAAATACTCACGAGTATCCACTTGCAAATCTACAAAAGAAATGTTGGATAGGCTTGAGCTAATCTATGAGGGCACAGCGGAAGTTACGGCCACCAAGGCCAACATACTAACTACCAACTATGAGATGTTCAGAATGAAGCCCAACGAATCTCTCTGAAATGTATGCCAGGCTCACACAGTTAACTAATTCCTTAAAGTCATTTGGGAAAGAATACCCTAACAGTGAACTGATTAGGAAGATTCTTAGATCCCTCACCCCAGCATGGACAACTAAGGCCACGGTGATTGAGGACTAAAAAGACTTATCTACCATGACTATAGATGGTTTGATAGGTTCGCTCATGACATGTGAGCTCAATTTGAAGAGAAGTGAAGAAGACATCAAGCCCAAGAAGACTGTAGCTCTCAAAGTTGTTGAAAGCACAGATGGCTCAGATGAGGACAATGGAGATTACCTTCCGGAGATCAGCATAGCTGATCATGCCCTGCTCACTAGGGAATTTAAGAAATTCCTAAGTAGATGAGGAAAATTCCAAAAGAGGAAGAAGGATTCACAGGTAAGTAGAAACTCCAATCTCAGACTTACTCATGCCAAAAACTCTGACAATATCATTTGCTATCAATGTAAGAAAGTAGGACATATGCGAGGAGAATGCCCTGAACTGGTCAAGCGAATGTCCAAAGCCAAGGGAAAGAAGCTCAAAGCCATGGTCTCCACCTGGAGTGATGACGAAGAGGAAAATGAGAGTTCTTCTGCCAATTAAGATGAGGATGACTTCGGTTTCATGGCTAACGGGAGTGAGGATCATGTGAGCAACATCTTTGAAACCTTTTCAATTGAGGATTGGGAAGATGCATATGCTGATCCTCTTGAGAAGTATGAAATGTATAAAAAGGAGAATAAGCATTTGAAGAAAAAGATCAACGCTCATGCTCATGATAACCCTGCCAACCAAGAGTCAGAAACCTTAAAAATTGAAAATGAAAAACTGAAAAAAACAAGCTGAAACCCTTGAAACCATCTACTCAGATCTATTAGGTTTGAAAGAAGAAAATGATGTTCTCAAAACTCAGCTAAGCCAGACCAACCTAAAATGTGAAGAATGGAAGGAAGAGAACAAACTTAATCTTGAAAATTATGAGGCTGTCAACACTGTTAATCTTGAGCTGTAGAAAAATTTGGAAAGAATTGAAGGAAAGCTAATGAACAAACAATCCACCCTAGAGAGAATGACCCAGGGTAAAACTAATTTAGATGCTATCTTAGGCACCCGGGTTAATTTTAGAAAGGAAGGTCTAGGCTTGAACCCCACTGAGAAGAGGCCTTTTGAATTAAAGACTATATCCTTCTGTCTTGAGAAAGGAAAAGGGAAGTTGATTCTTGAAGAACCAATGGAGGAGAATCTTAGCCATTGTGCTGCTCAAGGCACCAATCTAATGAGTCAAAGCAACTCTGCTAAGTCACAAGCTCAGCACAGGTACACCAGATGGGAAGGTCAACACCAAGGCCAAATAGGTCGACACTTCAGTATACAATAAGGTTCGTCAGGTCGATGCACCAGCCCACCAGGTCGACACCATGGGCAGATAGGTCGACACCATGGGCAGACAAGTCGACACCTCAATGATCACCAGGGTTCTTCAGGTCGAAGCACCAGGGACATGCCTCGACACAGTTCACTATTCCTCTCTGCAAGGAAAAATCATTTCAATGACACAAGAAGGCTTAATGGTCAGCAAAGCATGGGTACCTCTCATACTAAGTTCAACATGTTTGAAAATCCAAAAACCAGACCTCAACTTAACTCATATTCCATGAATTCCATGAAATCTACTTGTCATACATGTAACCAACCAGGACATAGCAGCAATCAGTGCTGGTTCAATCATAGAATGGGAACTTTTAAGCAAGTTTGGATTCCAAAAAATTTATTGCATAATGTGAATTATGATTGTGAACCTAAATTTGTTAGGGTTCCAAAAACCTCTGTTTAATGTCTTCTATGCAAGATTGCCTAGCAGCTCATCACAACCGATGGTACTTGGACAGCGGCTGCTCACAGCACATGACGGGAGACAAAGAGAAATTCAATCATTTAATCAAGAAGGAAGGAGGTCAAGTATGGTTTGGAGGAAGGGATAAGGAAAAGGTAATTGGTACAGGCACCGTGGGTTAGAATTCATCCAACTCCATTGATAATGTGATGCTAGTTGAAGGCCTTGAGAACAATCTACTTAGCATAAGCCAACTGTGCGACAAAGGCCATAAGGTAATGTTTGATGCTAATGAATGTAGAATCCTTAAGAAAAACTCAGAATCTATGCTCTTCATAGGTCATAGAATTAATATTGTCTATATGGTAGACCTTGATGTATCTAACTCTGAAAGCTTGTGCTTAATTGCCAACCAGCTCAATGATGCAGGCTTGTGGCACAGACGACTGGGACATGTCAGCTATGGCACACTACACAAACTGTCCAAACATGGGATGGTTAAAGTCTTGCCAAAATTGGCCTATACAAAAGTTGATTAGGTCTAGATGCTTGCTCCCTAGGTAAGCAAACTAGAAAGTCCTTCAAATCTAGAAGTAAGGATTTGTCATCCACCCCTTTTGAATTCTTGCATATGGATTTGTTCGGTCCAACAAGAATAGCTAGCATCAACGGAAAAAGGTTTGGATTTGTGATAGTTGGTGATTTCTCTCGCTTCACATTGATTTTCTTCCTCACTAATAAGAATGATGCCTTCCTTGCATTTCAGAAATTTTTCAGAAAAGTAAAGCAAGAAGGTAAATTCAAAATCTCCACCATCTTGTCCGATAAGGGAGGAGAATTCAAAAATTTATCCTTTTCTGAACCATGTGATCAAGAAGGTCTAACACAGATTCTCTTCCCCCAGGACCCCAGAGCAAAACGGCATTGTGGAGATAAGGAACAGGACAATTGTGAAAATTCCCCCGACCATGTTGATTGAGAGCCAATTCTCAAGAAAGTTCTGGGCTGAAGTAGCAAACATAGCATGCCACGTAATCAATAGGACCATGATAAGGCCAAAGTGTAAGAAAACCCCTTATGAGATGTTGAAAGATAAGAAACACAATTTGGCTTACTTTAAAGCACTTCGATCCAAGTGCTATGTGCATAACAATGACAAATCAGATTTGGAAAAATTTGAAGCCAAAACTGACATTGGAGTATTCTTGGGTTATGCTGAAACATCAAGGGTATATAGGGTTTTAAACGTTAAGAATCAAACTGTGGAAGAAACTCCACATGTTGTGTTTGCAGAAATTAATGACAAATCTGACAAAGATATTTATAACAGGGAAAAGAAGAAAGAAGATGGAGAATTTCTGGAAACTAAACAAGATCAGGAGGAGGGTAGCCAACCACAGCTCATAGAGGAAGAAATAGGTCAGTCGACCAAAATCCCAGGACACACACTACTGCCAGGTGAATCTTTGACCAATTTGCGCACCTTGAAGGATCATCCTGTGCATAACAACATAGGTAACTTGCATGACCCCCCTAGGACCAGGTCATTTCATAAAGATGTTCATAATGATGACCTCATTGCATTAGTCTCTCAGTTTGAACCCAAAAGCATTGAAGATGCATTGCTTGATGAAAATTGGGTTAATGCCATGTATGATGAACTCAACCAATTTGTAAGAAACCAAGTCTGGAATCTGGTTCTAAGACCCTTCGACCAACATGTCATTGGGACTAGATGGGTTTTTAAGAACAAGCTTAATGAGGAAGGGGCTATCATTAGAAACAAGGCTAGGTTGATAGCTAAGGGGTATAACCAAGAAATTGGCATGGACTTTGAAGAATCTTATGTCCCCGTTGCTAGACTAGAAGCCATCAGAATCCAACTAGCCTTTGCATGCTCCCTAGGCATTAAAATTTATCAAATGGATGTCAAGAGTGCATTTCTGAATGGCCTAATAAAAGAAGAAGTATTCGTAGAGTAGCCCCCTGTTTTGAACTGATTAACTTGCCTAATCATGTTTACAAATTGGACACGGCACTTTATGGACTAAAGCAAGCTCCACGGGCCTGGTATGATAGGGTAAGTGCGCATCTGACCGGGGAAGGCTACATTAGAGGTAAGATTGATCAAACACTTTTTACAAAGGTATTGAATGGCCACATCATCATTGTATAGGTATATGTTGATGACATCGTGTTTGGGTCAACTGATTCTAACATGTGCAAGCAATTTGCTGAGCTTATGACAAGGGAATTCGAAATGAGCCTCATGAAAGAACTCCAATTTTTTCTTGGACTACGGATCACACAATCAAAGGAAGGATTCTTCATAAACCAGTCCAAATATACATTGGAGGTCCTAAAAAGATTTGGGATGAAGGAAGCCAAACATATATCCACGCCCATGGGAACAAATGCATCCCTAGATGCGGATGAAAATGGTAAATCTATAGACTCCAAAACATATCAAGGTATGATCAGGTCTCTTTTGTATCTCACTGCTTCTAGGCCTGACATTCAGTTTAATGTATGCATGTGTGATCGTTTTCAAGCTAATCCTAGAGAATCTCACCTCATTGCTGTGAAAAGGATCTTAAGATACATTGCTAGCACACATGACTTAGGGCTGTGGTATCCTGCATCATGTCCTTTTGATTTAATCTCGTATACTGATGCTGATTTTGTCAGATGCAAACTTGATAGAAAAAGTACAAGTGGCTATTGCCAATACTTGGGCAGATGCCTAGTCTCTTGGGCAGATGCCTAGTCTCTTGGGTCTCCAAGAAGTAACATTCTGTTGTGCTTTCCACTACAGAAGCTGAATACATTACTGCAGGTAGCTGTGGGAACCAGGTTCTATGGATTAAGAACCAACTCCAGGACTATGGAGTAGATCTTGGTTGCACACCCATCATGTGCAATAACACCAGTGCCATTAACCTAACCAAAAATCCCATTCAACATTCGCGCACAAACCACATTGAAATCAGGCATCACTTTCTTTGGGATGAGGTAAGCAAGAAAAACTTTGAATTCCACTTTGTTGAATCTAAGAAGCAAATTGCAGACATTCTTACTAAACCTCTGAGCAATGATAGTTTTTCAACGTTAAGAAGAGAATTGGGTCTATGCAGACCTCCCACTTGATCACATTTGCATGATCTTGCTCATCTAAGTCCAAAGTTCCTTTTTGGTTACAATAGTCAGGGGGAGTCCATCTTGCATGTTTAATTAACTAAATCCCATTACATGCATCTTAGTTTATATGCTGCCATGTTACTCATATGTGCATCACCCTTTGGTATATAAAATAGTGATATGGGAAAAGGCAAGCTTAGTTTGCCTAGGAACACTCACTACGCGTGAGGCAAGTCCTCCGCTAGGTATCAAATGTATTTTCATTACACCTTGGTGTCCATATGTTGAGGGGGAGCTGGTTGTTTCTCTTGAAAAAGGTTGTTATGTAAGTCTGCTGCATTAGAAAGTTTCCTTCTATCTGACCCCAGAGTGTTGACTCCCTGTAAAAGACAGGTCGACACCATCTCTCTATTGTTCAAACCTCTCACTGTTGTCTCATTCCCTATGCTTTGCATTTTTGAAAGTGTTGCATTCACAATCTCTTTCATTTCAAAACCTTGCAACTGCTAAGGGGGAGTGTGTCCTAGCTACTTATTCACCTCACTTCCATGTGGAATGCTTCAAAGGGAGATTCCCTTCTAAGGCTGTTCTTTCTGACTGACCTCTCTTGCAACAACCTCTTGCACTTCCTGCTATCATGGTTGCTTTAATGTAATGAGGCTTAAGGTCAACAACTTTCTAATCTGAAAATGAGCAAAGACTCCATAGGCTTACTTCTGATGATGCTTCTCATGATATAAGTTCTAATGCTCCATGGTTTGCTTATGCACTTTTAGTGACTTCCTTGGTTGATATATTTCCATTGAGTATTGTGATCAAACGACCATATCTAGTGAGATTTATTGCAAAGCACTCACTGCAGAGCAATGGTCAGGATTTGCTGAGTAACCGGATACACTTCACCTGAGACGTGAGGTGGTTCACGTCAAAAGATAGTGGCCTGATTAACTCTGATCTGATAAGAAGTTCTATTCATTTAAAAAAATAAAAAAAATAAAAGGGGGTTAAAGAGCTTACAGAGCAATGGCTCATGCCCACTAAGAAACTGTCACCCTTCACCAATGAAGTGATAGTGGGACAGGCATGAAGTGTCAAGCTATCTCTGTTCAAAATAAGGCACGATAGATAACTGCATTGAGCAACTGGGGCATTTGCATCTAACACATGTGATTCCTCACATAAAAAGGTGTATGTTTATCTTGACTATCAGCTCGGGCAATGTAAAAATAAGAGGTGCTTGTTCAGAAAATTTTCTCACTATTTTTGGATTGTTTGACTTCAATACTCATGGTAGTTCTTTTTCCTGATCGGTCACTGGGTCTCATAAGTTAAGACAATTGGGGTTCATCTAGAAATTTTGTTCTATTATGTGCATCAGCCCTAGTAATCTTATTTTGAGTACCTCTTTAACTGCTCACTTTCTGTCAAGTTATTGTCTTTAATCCACCCATTCATACCACCATGTCATGCTTGAAAATTGGGAGTTGTCTGTTTTGTGGGTTGCTACAGTCATTTGATCGAATATGTCTTAGACCTGAATCCTTCTTCTACGCTCTTCCACTCTTGTTTTTTATGATGGCAAAGGGGGAGAGAAAGTTATGAGTAAGACAGTTAATTGTCAAAAGGGGAGAGAAAGTTATGTAAAAGTTCTCGCTGTTACGCTGTTACATTTTGTGTCAATTGCATATCATATTGTTATCTACATAAGTTGCTTACCCATATCTCATGTCAAAACAAGTAAACATAATGACTCATAGTTGCCATCTTCAAAAAGGGGGAGAATGTTGGATAAATGTTGTTTTGATGATGTCTCTCTATAAGTCATTGGTTAAATCAACCTTGAAACTCATGGAACATCCTTTTTAAATTACTAGGTCTAAGGAGTGTCGACCACACCACCGCCAGTGTCGACCTCACCAACTTCATCAAGCTGCCATGCACTAGAATCACCAAGGGAAAAAACATAGGAAGAGTGGACCCCAATTCTCAGAGTTTCGACACCAGTGCTATTCTAGGAACCATTGCTATCACCTGATGTTCAAGGAGTGTCAACCTCAGTCTCTCAACTGTCGACCTCATGATCTAATAAGAATTCTGCAAATTAGCCACCACAAGAAGTGTCGACCTCACATCTCTAGGAGGTCGACCTCAGGCTTTCCCAGAATCCGTTGAACTCAATTTTTGCAAAGACGTGTCGACCTCACATTTATAGGAGGTCGAGCTTAGGGCCTTCCAGAAGCCGTTATAAACTAGATTCCACGAAGAAGTGTTGACACTTCTTTACAGTAGGTCGACCTTACTGAAGGAAAATCTCAAAAAACTTCTGACAGATCTATCTTTTAAAAGATTGTATAGAGGGCAGAAAAGTTTTACGTAAACATCTGTAAACTCATTTTCTGAGGTCTAGAAGAGATTCCTAGGAACTCCCAAACATCTTCATCATCATTAGTGTCCAAAGGATCACTATACTCCCAATATCTCCTAGTACAGAACCTTGGAAAAGGGTCTCTCTCTTCTAGTACTACCACCTGTGACAGCCAGCAGAACTTTGTCTGAAAGAAGTCTTTCCTACTAGTATAAGGATGTCCTCTCTGACTTCAGAGTTTAAGGAGATGCAAGTTTCTTTTGGTCAAACAACATTTGAATACTCCAGCAATTCAAAAATTATAGAACTTCCTCCTCTTTTGGAGCTACTGCTGCCTGAGCAACCATAAGCCTGGAGAAGCCTTGAACGTGAGAGAAGAAAAAGGAAAGAGAGCCTCTGTTCTGAGCCTCGAGAGAAAGAGTTGGGAGATAGAGAGAAGAAGAGTGCAGCCATCCATCCATCTCAACCCTGTGGTTCAAAAGGTTTTTTTTAGTCTTTTCGTTCGATCTTGTGTTTCTTCTTCAAACATCTTGTATGTGTGAGAGCTGCAGTTACAGCGTGAGTGTGTTTGTCTTCCTATTGTTGTTTCTGCTCTTCCTTGTGGGATTTTAATCCCCGTGTGGTTTGAGGGCTTGTCCTCGTGTGTTTGTGTGTGTGTTTGTGTGTGTTTCTTTTGGCCAAAGAGTGGAAGTCTTACCAAGTTGATAAGGGGTGGACGTAGGTGTGCCTTGTCACAGCCAAACCACCTTAAAAAGACTTGTGTTATGGTTTACGTCCCATATCTTCTATCTCTTCCTTACAGGTGGCTTGCCTTGTCAAGTATATCACTCATCTCTTCACTTCAATTGTTCCATCGCTTTACTTTGCTTGTGATAACCATGGTACCATATTCTATAGCTTGTTGGTTCAAATCAAAAGTTGGTATAGGATCTATTCACCCCCCTCTAGATCCTCTCATACCTTCCAACATAGGTTTGCCGTGTAGATATTCCATTTGAAGTCTATTTTGTTGTCAATAAGCCCTGCGAGCTAAATGTATCTCCCTGAACTGCTAAAATATCCTCCATGTTTTTAGACGATCATCTAAGATTGGATCACTTGCTTATCAATTGTTTGAGATTTAATATATCAAATGGTGATGTGCAGAAAGGCAAGTTAAGCTTTCCCAGAACTCTCACTATGCGTGAGTTGGGTCTCTAGATCAAAACCTCTGCCTTGTACTAGAGATCAATTATTTCAGCTGCTTAATCCATGAGAAATTTGTCATACTGATGGAATTGATATAATGTTGAGTTGTTGTTCACTTCTTGCTACCAATTAGCAGCCACATAAATTTCTTGATCATTGCTTGTGATAATGTCTGCCACAATTGCATATGTTTTCACTCATCACTCATGTGGACATATAACATGTTGTTTGACTCTCTTGATCTCCATAAGCATTGTACAATGGGGGAGCTTAAGAGTGTACATCTAAGTTTAGAATGCATTGTAAATAATCTATGCTTGCATCATTTTGTGGTCTCATGCACTCCAATACATATCATGTTAAAGGGACACAACAATGTATAATCAGTTGACATACTTTCTATTGTATCATATGTTTACATAAGTCATAGGTTGCATACTCATTGTCAACCCATGCACAAGTTTAGGAGGAGTCAACATTAAAAATTCATTTTGTATCCTTACACATTTTTTTGACATATGTACAGACTGCATCTACTTAAGTGAGCTTGTTCAGCTTGAAAAATCTATTAAAACCCTTCTTGCCGGTGATCAAGTCGACCTTAGACCTACTCAGGTCGACCTCGTAGTTCATTTCTACTTGAAAACTGCACTCTGTCTGAGCTCAGTGTGTCGACACCATGAGGTACCTATGTCGACACTCCTTTGTGTCTACTGGTCGTATTTCACTTATTTTAGCCTGAGCTCACTACATATCCTTAGGGGGAGTATTCATTATTCAGTCTCACTGTCTACTCATCTACACTCTCTGCTTAAATCAGGACACTGTATGATAATGTTGATATTCTATGTGGTTCACTTTGGATCTGAATTGCCTTGAACTTCTTGGAGGATCTTCTATCTGTCGTTGAGGCTGTTTATTAGAGTAAATCTTCAAGAAGAATCTTCCTTTATGGAGTCTTATGACTGCCCTGAACATGAAAGCTATTGGTTTAAAATTAATGATTTCTTGAGCTTTAAAGTTTAATGATCTTGAAAATGGTTGTATTCGGGCTTAATAGACTTAAACTAGCTTTTCATGTTTTGACACGTTATGCCTTCTTGAATCTGAAAGTTTATCTTTAGTACAAAGGCATCTTTGATTGAGAAACTTCAGCTAAGTATTGTCTTTAAACAATCTGATTTGCTAGAATTTATAAAAGCTAAATTTGTCAGAGCAATGACATTGGTTCACTGAGAAATATGTCTCCTCATGAAAGAAATGAGGTAAGATATGTCATAAAATGCCTTTGTTAACTCTGCAGTGAAATGAAAGAAAAATCAACACAGAGCAATGGCAAAGTTGCTGAGAAATATGTCCCCTCATCAACGAAATGAGGTCCGATATCTCATGAGGTGACAATGCTATCTCTGTTCCATTTGTGGCATGATAGTCAGTCACACCAAGTACCTAGGGATACTGGCATCTAAACAACGTGTATCCTCGTGATAAAAGGCATGACTGGACTTAATTGCTCGTAAAAATCCTCTTGTGCTCAATGAAAATTATGAGTGTGATAGCAAAAGATAAAAGAAAAACTGCTGAAATTCTAGAATTCCAAATGGACTTCATGCTTATTTAATCTCAATATTTTTTATAGTAACTCTCAAAGGAGCTAATGGAATTGAATGAGTAAGGTAAGAGGAGATTAACCTAGTTTTAGTATGACATTCTGGTTCACTTCTATTAATTTTGAATGCAGATATTTTTAAGTTGTTTTATTGAGAAGCTCAGAATTCATCAGTGTTAAACCAATCTGAAAATAAGGTGTATCATTAGAATTCTATAACTGGAGATTTTAAAAAATATATAACTCTACATTTATGAACTTGGTTTCAGATTGAAGAGCCTCCTTCCTTTCAACTATTGGATCTTGCACCTCATTTTCCAAGTGTCGACCCCTTACGTCTAGACCTCTGTCCGGCTGTTCTGGCATCTGCCCTTAAGACAAGTTGGCCTATTGATGCTTCCTGCTCCAATGATATTTGCCTTCTCGGGACAATCTGCATAGTCTATTCTGGCTACCATGAAAGCATCACCACTCTTAACAATTGGTATCTCAGCCTTCTTGGTGCGGACACCAGAGCACGCGAGAGGCACGAGCCGGCGAGCCACTAGTACCGTACACGGAGCACGACTCGAGCCACCTCAGCGTCCATCTGGCTCGGAGACAGCCTGGAGACTCCCCCTTGAGTCCCGGCATTTATCATATTTAGTTAGACTTTATTTGTGTGTAATGTGTGTTTATTTCATTTTATTCGGTTTACAATTTTGATTGTAAGAGGGGCTTATGTGCAATTTGGACCCCTTGGGCCCCACGGGCCCCCAGGCCCCATCCCATTGATCCACCTCAGCCAAGGGTCCCAAGTGGGGTTAGTCAACCTTCCAAATAGAGGCTTCTAGAAGGGTGGGCCAAGTGGGCGACAAGTGACTTGGAAAGTCAAAAATTGGCCACCCACCCCCACCTACCTTGTCCCATGGTCAATAGGCCGCCCCCCCCCCTTATTTTTTTTATTGTAATTTTTGTGTGTTGATCACACTGAATCCCAGCCATCTATTCCCCTTCCCTAAATCCAACGGTTGGGGATGGATGTGATATGTAACATATAAAAGGTTGTATTTTCTCATTTTAGTAGAATTAATGCCATTTGAATCAAAGAATTTCTTGGAGCAAGCCTTGGGTGCCCCCTTCCTCTCTCCTCCCTCTCCCCCTTGCAGCTGTGAAGGCTGCCTTCTGAAGGTGTGACTCCTCCCCTAGGGTTCCGGTCATCATCGCCGCCGCCACGAGCCGCCACCGCACCGTCATCGCAACCATCGGAGTTCTGTCTTCCACCTGCAGCAACCACTTCCACGAATTCTTGCCATCAGCCACGAGCTCAGATCGATTTGTGATTTTGAGGGGACATTCTACAGGTGTTCCCCACGTCCTAAAAAATTTGGTGGGTCATAAATCTTTCGTTTGCTAATTTTCCATTTTCGTTCAATGTTCCATTTCAGTTCTGCCAATTTTCAGATCTAAAATTCATGTTTCCTGAGTTTCGCATCTTAGATCCATATTTTGATTTTTTATAGGGCTCCCAATTTTACTGGGCATTTTTTTCCATCAACCCCTCCTACCACGAATTTTTCGAAATTTTTATCATCATCCACCTATTTTTCGAAATTCATTTTCAGAGCTAGCTATAGTGCCGTCCACCTAATCCCAGATCCGACCCTTGTCTAGTTCAAAAATAATATCAATTCGTAGCCACCTTAATCAGTCCACCAAAAATATTGCCATCTTCCTTGTTTAAAATCCTATAACTTTTGTGAAGAGCGCAGGAGCTGAATCGGAAGTCTACTAGGTAGTCAACGGCAGTTCACAGATAACTCACCTATAGATCTGAGATTTCGGGTACTGTACAACAGGAACTTGAAAATTCAATAAAGTTAGGTCGACAATATCCAGCAGATCTCTTTGAGTCTCGATTGAAGGATTTGAAGAGAGCTTTCCAATGATAGCTCATGCGCCCCGATCCGACGTCAGGATTGATCGCAGCAGCCGTTCTCGCCGGAGCGCGCGCCGAAAAACAGAACTGAAACCCGTGGACAGCCATTCCACAACTTGAAGATCGGAGCCGATCGGCCACCGATCGGCGTTTTTCGGGCGACCGCCGTCCGAGGAGGCGTGCCACCAGGGGTCCCCATCACAGCGGGCCCCCATCCCGCAGATCCGGAGGACCACGCCATCCGTGGGCCCCATGGACCCGTAGAATCCACCGTCCGGAAAGCACGAAAACGCGGAGTTCGGCATCGCCGGGCGACATCAAGATGCTGCCCGTCAACCCGATTTGCGTGATTCTCGGGTCCCACATGTGACCTTTTACCTCCCTGCGTGGAGTGGGTCAAATTATTGTATTACTGTAACATTATTTAACCGGGAGTCCGTAATTCGGCCGGGGTTGTCTTCGCCATGCCGGGTGCGTGGAGGTAACGGTCTAACTTCTCAGCATTCACTTGCTAGTTTAGTATATGGTCTTTTGCCTCTGCGAGAGTGTAGGTTCCTAGCCCGTGTGTCCACGTCACCACTGTGAGCATGAGAGTGACCCGTCCCGCGACTCGATCCGAGTCCGAAGTTGAGTCCGACTATCTTGAACTTTGTCGATTCCTTAACCGCGCACGATCCACGCTTTCCCTTGCATGGGACGACGAGTGAGTTTGCACTTCTGTTAGCGACGTGTAGCCTATAGGAGCTCTTAGTGTCGAGCCGAGGTCGCTCTAGTAGTCGTGTCATTGCTGGTCGAGTCGTGTCCGTCTCATGTAGCGTCGTCTCCTCAGTCCGTCCCGCATCAGTTTGGTATAAGAGCGAGTCGAGTCTAGGGTAGTCTTTGCATAAGTTTTGCATGCATCATGGTCTAAGTCGAGTCTAGGATCATCATTACTTTCAAAACAAAAAAAAAGTGTTTTAAAATTGCATTTCATCCTGATAATTCGGTATATCAAAAGGTGTTGTCCGAACGTTAGGCTATGCCTATCGGGAAGGCCGCACACTTGCGCGAGTGACCTTCGGGTCGATTATCTCGCCACGTACTGGATATTGGTTTAGGTCTAGGTGCATTAGTCGGTCTTTGCATTAGTTAGTGCATTCCAACCTTGTATAGCCGGTCAGTGTCGTGTCCAAGTGTCGGCATGTCCAACATGTAGTCCCCCCCCCATTTCCCATGGATTCCAAATCACCCGGGCAATATGGCCGTTGGTCCACCCATGGGCTTGGCAACCACCCACTCCACTTCCGTAGGCCCGAAGCCTCGGATTTTTATGGCTCCAATGGCCCGGGTGACTACCTCAAGTGAGATGCCGCCACGGACACATACTATAATTGTTATACTATGTCGAGGCAATGCAATTCTCTTTCGCCAAAGAGCGGCTTCTTCATGAGGCTGCCGAAAAGTGGGATTACATCGAAAGAATGAGAGAGGTTAGAGGGCAATGGCCCATCGAGTCATGGTGGGACATGAAGAGAGAGCTTAGGAAGGTCTACGTGCCCCAATCGGTCACCTCCAACTGGCCCCACCCAATCACTTCCAACCAAGTGGGTCCTAGTCGGAGGTAAAGAGCCCCGCACGTAGATGAGCCAAGACCCAAGCCTGGGACGGTTGACTACGGGCGAGTCCACCAGGATATCCCTATTCCAACCCACTCCACTTCCAAACTTATGCAAATGATTTTGGACCGGTTGGATGGGGTGGATAGGACACGTACTCCTAGTGATGTACTCATACCCTGAGCCTAAGGAGGTCATCGCCGGTAGTCTTAACCCGACCCCATCAACGGAGTCCCCAAGCCCTCTCCCCATCATAGTGGATCCTCCTTCCCCACCCATGAGAGCTCCATCACACTCACCTTCCGATCTTACTTCGGAGCCCTCTCATTTGGAGCCACCAAAGCCCGAGCCACCCGTATTTCTAACGGGTACACTTTACATAGCCGAGCCACTACTTAGTTGGCTCAAGGATGGCTTGGTCCCACTTTCCTTCCCATCTATGGACCCTATCCTACCTCTGGTGCCAATCAATTCATTTCACACCACTTTCCGGTCTAGTCACTATGTGGATACATTGGATGACCTTCTTAAAGGGATAGACCGGCAATGGACATTTACGCACCTGTTGGCTCCAGGCTTCGACCGACCCACAGGTCGTAGTTTCACTCATCCCGCTTTAGGGTCCATTACCTCCGTGTACACCATGGGTCATGTTACCACGGAGGTTCTTCTACTCCACCCTATGCCGGCCGAGCCCGACTTCATTTCCATTTGCCCAAGGGAGGAATCTTACTTTCTACCTATGATTGCCGTCCCACCTCTCACAATGAATGAAGGTGATCATTTACACCTCCAAGATTTCCAAATATGGGATAGTGATTTGTGGAAGCCTAGTCCGAGGGGTCATACCTTCTTTGATCCCTTCGACCCATTCTCTTGTGGACCCCGTGACCCACCATATTTACTCCACCTTTTTGAGAGAGTCCACCATCATACCCCCACCGTCTCATCTCCCTTCATGGATGAAGAAGATCAACAACACCTTCTAGACTTCCACACATGGGATCTTGAGATGAGGGAATCCATATCGAGGGGTCACACATTCTTTGATCCCTTCGATCCCTTTCTTAGTGGGCCCCTTGGTCCACAACCTCCATTCCACTTCTTTAGGGGAGGTCACCATTATACCCCTCCCCCATGGGCCGGGCCATCGGCACCCACCGAGTCCGTTAACGGGTGAGAGACACCCGACCCTCCTGTCCCACCCAAACCGCCCAAACACAAAGGACCGTCTTATGGTTGTACCAACATTCGGTCACACTTAGGATATGCATGGCATACATTCGGATGTCCTGGACCACCTTGCATATGATTGGGTCGGACTAACTATAGGGTTGTTTAGGGTCGTGTGTGCATCTGTGTATTTTTCATTTTGCTAAGCATGTTAGGAGTCTGCATGACGACGTCTGTCGTCACTTTGAGGTCAGCAATGCACGGTACTAGGAGTTAGCCGATGCTCACCGACACCACCGAGAGTTCCAAGAGGGCGAATATGTCATGATCAGGGTAAGACCTGAACGGTTTCCCTCTAGAACCGTTAAGAAGTTGCAAGCTCGCGGAGCCGGTCCTTTTAGAGTGTTGAAACGCGTTGGATCCAAAGCGTATGTTGTGGACCTGTCCGAGGAATACGGTATAAGCTCTACTTTTAATGTTTAGGATCTAGTTGCATATAGGGAACCAGCGGTGATCCCTAGTGAGCCTTTCGAGCCATCTCCTCCCCTTGAGAGTGATCCCACACCTGAGTGTCCACCTCCAGCCCTTTGACACGACAGCGTGAGCATATAGATCATATACTGGATGAGCAGGTGACAATTACCAGGAGTGGATCCTACCCGCGCAACCTAGTGCGATGGAGATGACGGCCCGCTACCGAGGACACGTGGATCACGCATGGCGAGTTGCAGCGGATTGATCAGGACCTTCTGGAGCGATACCGAAGTGATGCAGACCCTTACTCGATAGGGTCGAGTTTCTCCCACCCGGGGAGAATTAGTGCGGACACCAGAGCACGCGAGAGGCACGAGCCGGCGAGCCACCAGTATCGTACACGGAGCACGACTCGAGCCACCTCAACGTCCATCTGGCTCGGAGACAGCCTGGATACTCCCCCTTGAGTCCCGGCATTTATCATATTTAGTTAGACTTTATTTGTGTGTAATGTGTGTTTATTTCATTTTATTTGGTTTACAATTTTCATTGTAAGAGGGGCTTATGTGCAATTTAGACCCCTTGGGCCCCACGGGACCCCAGGCCCCATCCCATTGATCCACCTCAGCCAAGGGTCCCATGTGGGGTTAGTCAACTTCCAAATGGAGGCTTCTAGAAGGGTGGGCCAAGTGGGGGACAAGTGACTTGGAAAGTCAAAAATTGGCCACCCACCCCCACCTACCTTGTCCCATGGACAATAGGCCGCTCCCCTTATTTTTTTTATTGTAATTTTTGTGTGTTGATCACACTCAATCCCAGCCATCTATTCCCCTTCCCTAAATCGAACAGTTGAGGATGGATGTGATATGTAACATATAAAAGGTTGTATTTTCTCATTTTAGTAGAATTAATGCCATTTGAATCAAAGAATTTCTTGGAGCAAGCCTTGGGCGCCCCCTTCCTCTCTCCTCCCTCTCCCCCTTGCAGCTGTGAAGGCTGCCTTCTAGAGGTGTGACTCCTCCCCTATCGGTTCCGGTCATCATCGCCGCCGCCACGAGCTGCCACCGCACCGCCATCGCAACCGTCAGAGTTCTATCTTCCACATGCAGCAACCACTTCCATGAATTCTTGCCATCAGCCACGAGCTCAGATCGATTTGTGATTTTGATGGGACGTTCTAGAGGTGTTCCCCACGTCCTAAAAAATTTGGTGGGTCATAAATCCTCCGTTTGCTAATTTTCCATTTTCGTTCAATGTTCCATTTCAGCTCTACCAGTTTTCAGATCTGAATTTCATGTTTCCGGAGTTTCGCATCTTAGATCCATATTTTGATTTTTTATAGGGCTCCCAATTTTACTGGGAGTTTGGTCTACAAACCGCTCCTACCACGAATTTTCTGGAATTTTTATCATCCACCCACCTATTTTTAGAAATTCATTTTCAGAGCTAGCTACAGTGCTGTCCACCTATTCCCAGATCCGACCTCTGTCCAGTGCAAACATCATATCAATTCGTATACACCTGTAATCAGTCCACAAAAAATATTACCATCTTCCTTGTTCAAAATCCTATAATTTTTGTGAAGAGAGAAGGAGCTGAATCGGAAGTCTACTAGGCGGTCAATGGCAATTCACAGACAACTCACCTGAAGATTTGAGATTTTGGGTACTGTACAACAGGAACTTGAAAATTCAATAAAGTTCAGGTCTGACCAGATCCAGTAGATCTTCGTGGGTTTAGATTGAAGGATTTGGAGAGAGCTTTCCAACGATAGCTCATGTGCCCCAATCCGACGTCAGGATTGATCGTAGCGGCCGTTCTCGCCGGAGCGCGCGCCGGAAAATAGAACTGAAACCCGTGGACAGCCATTCCACAACTTGAAGATCGGAGCCGATCGGCCACCGATCGACGTTTCCGGCCGACCGCCGTCCGAGGAGGCGTGCCACAAGGTGTCCCCATCACAGCGGGCCCCCATCCCGCAGATCCGGAGGACCACGCCATCCGTGGGCCCCACGAACCCGTAGAATCCGCCGTCCGGAAAGCACGAAAACGCGGAGTTCGGCACCGCCGGGCAACATCAAGATGCTACCCGTCAACCCGATTTGTGTGATTCCCGGGTCCCACATGTGACCTTTTACCTCCCTACGTGGAGTGGGTCAAATTATTGTATTGCTGTAACATTGTTTAACCGGGAGTCTGTAATTCGGCCGGGGTTGTCTTCGCCATGCCGGGTGCGTGGAGGTAACGGTCTAACTTCTCGGCATTCACTTGCTAGTTTAGTATATGGTCTTTTGCCGCTGCGAGAGTGTAGGTTCCTAGCCCGTGTGTCCATGTCACCGCTGTGAGCATGAGAGTGACCCGTCCCACGACTCGATCCGAGTCGGGAAGTTGAGTCCGAATACCTTGAACTATGCCGGTTCTTAATCGCACACGATCCACGCTTTCCCTCGCATGGGACGACGAGTGAGTTTACACTTCTGTTAGTGACGTGTAGCCTATAGGAGCTCTTAGTGTCGAGCCGAGGTTGCTCTAGTAGTCGTGTCATTACTGGTCGAGTCGTGTCCCTCTCATGTAGCGTCGTCTCCTCAGTCCGTCCCGCATCAGTTTGGTATCAGAGCGAGTCGAGTCTAGGGTAGTCTTTGCATAAGTTTTGCATGCATCATGGTCTAAGTCGAGTCTAGGATCATCATTACTTTCAAAACAAAAAAAAAGTATTTTAAAATTACATTTCATCCCGATAATTTGGTATATCAAAAGGTGTTGTCTGAACGTTAGGCTACGCCTATCGGGAAGGCCGTACACTTGTGTGAGTGACCTTCGGGTCGATTATCTCCGCCACGTACCGATATTGGTTTAGGTCTAGGTGCATTAGTCAGTGTTTGCATTAGTTAGTGCATTCCAACCTTGCATAGCCGGTCTAGTGTCGTGTCCAAGTGTCGGCATGTCTAACATGTAGTCCCCCCCCCCCATTTCCCATGGATTCCCAATCACCCGGGCAATATGGCCATTGGTCCACCCATGGGCTTGGCAACCACCCACTCCACTTTCGTAGGCTCGAAGCCTAGGATTTTTATGGCTCCAATGGCCCGGGCGACTACCTCAAGTGGGAGGCCGCCACGGACACATACTTTAATTGTTATACTATGTCCGAGGCAATGCAATTCTCTTTCACCAAAGAGCGGCTTCTTCATGAGGCTGCCGAAAAGTGGGATTACATCGAAAGAATGAGAGAGGTTAGGGGGCAATGGCCCATCGAGTCATGGTGGGACATGAAGAGAGAGCTTAGGAAGGTCTACGTGCCCCAACCGGTCACCTCCAACCGGCCCCACCCAATCACTTCCAACCAACTGGGTCCTAGTCGGAGGCAAAGAGCCCCACACGTAGATGAGCCAAGACCCAAGCCTGGGACGATTGACTACGGGCGAGTCCACCAGGATATCCCAATTCCAACCCACTCCATTTCTAAACTTATGCAAATGATTTTGGACCGGTTGGATGGGGTGGATAGGACACGTACTCCTAGTGATGTACTCCTACCCGAGCCTAAGGAGGTCATCGCCGATAGTCTTAACCCGACCCCATCAACGGAGTCCCCAAGCCCTCTCCCCATCATAGTGGATCCTCCTTCCCCACCCATGAGAGCTCCATCACACTCACCTTCTGATCTTAATTCGGAGCCCTCTCATTTGGAGCCACCAAAGCCCGAGCCACCTGTATTTCTAACGGGTGCACTTTACATAGCCGAGCCACTACTTAGTTGGCTCAAGGATGGCTTGGTCCCACTTTCCTTCCCATCTATGGACCCTATCCTACCTCTGGTGCCAATCAATTCATTTCACACCACTTTCCGATCTAGTCACTATGTGGATACATTGGATGACCTTCTTAAAGGGATAGACCGACAATGGACATTTACACACCTGTTGGCTCCAGGCTTCGACCGACCCACAGGTCGTAGTTTCACTCATCCCGCTTTAGGGTCCATTACCTCCGTGTACACCGTGGGTCATGTTACCACGGAGGTTCTTCTACTCCTCCCTATGCCGGCCGAGCCCGACTTCATTCCCAATTACCCAAGGGAGGAATCTTACTTTCTACCTATGATTGTCGTCCCACCTCTCACAATGAATGAAGGTGATCATTTACACCTCCAAGATTTTCAAATATGAGACAGTGATTTGTGGAAGCCTAGTCCGAGGGGTCATACCTTCTTTGATCCCTTCGACCCATTCTCTTGTGGACCCCGTGACCCACCATATTTACTCCACCTTTTTGAGAGAGTCCACCATCATACCCCCACCGTCTCATCTCCCATCATGGATGAAGGAGATCAACAACACCTTCTAGACTTCCACACATGGGATCTTGAGATGAGGGAATTTATATCGAGGGGTCACACATTCTTTGATCCCTTCGATCCCTTTCTTAGTGGGCCCCTTGGTCCACAACCTCCATGCCACTTCTTTAGGGGAGGTCACCATTATACCCCTCCCCCATGGGCCGGGCCATCGGCACCAACCGAGTCCGTTAACGGGCGAGAGACACCCGACCCTCCTGTCCCACCCAAATCGCCCAAACCCAAAGGACCATCTTATGGTTGTACCGACATTCGGTCACACTTAGGGTATGCATGGCATACATTCGGATGTCCTGGACCACCTTGCTAATGATTGGGTCGGACTAACTGTAGGGTTGTTTAGGGTCGTGTGTGCATCTGTGTGTTTTTCTTTTTGCTAAGCATGTTAGGAGTCTGCCTGACGACGTCCATCGTCACTTTGAGGTCAGCAATGCACGATACTAGGAGTTAGCCGATGCTCACCGACACCACCGAGAGTTCCAAGAGGGCGAATATGTCATGATCAGGGTAAGACCTGAACGGTTTCCCTCTGGAACCGTTAAGAAGTTGCAAGCTCGCAGAGCCAGTCCTTTTAGAGTGTTGAAACGCATTGGATCCAATGCGTATGTTGTCGACCTGCCCGAGAATACGGTATAAGCTCTACTTTTAATGTTTAGGATCTAGTTGCATATAGGGAACCAGCGGTGATCCCTAGTGAGCCTTTCGAGCCATCTCCTCCCCTTGAGAGTGATCCCACACCTGAGTGTCCACCTCCAGCCCTTTGACACGGCAGCGTGAGCATATAGATCATATACTGGATGAGCAGGTGACAATTACCAGGAGTGGATCCTACCCGAGCTACCTAGTGTGATGGAGAGGACGGCCCGCAACCGAGGACACGTGGATCAGACAGGGGAGTTGCAGGGAATTATCCAGACCTTCTGGAGCGATACCGAAGCGATGCAGACCCTTACTCGACAGGGTCGAGTTTCTCCCACCCGGGGAGAATTGGTGCGGACACCAGAGCACGCGAGAGGCACGAGCCGGCGAGCCACCAGTACCGTACACGGAGCACGACTCAAGCCACCTCAGCGTCCATCTGGTTCGGAGACAGCCTGGAGACTCCCCCTTGAGTCCTGGCATTTATCATATTTAGTTAGAATTTATTTGTGTGTAATGTGTGTTTATTTCATTTTATTCGATTTGCAATTTTGATTGTAAGAGGGGCTTATGTGCAATTTGGACCCCATGGGCCCCACGGGCCCCCAGGCCCCTTCCCATTGATCCACCTCAGCCAAGGGTCCCATGTGGAGTCAGTCAACCTTCCAAATGGAGGCTTCTAGAAAGGTGGGCCAAGTGGTGGACAAGTGACTTGGAAAGTCAAAAATTGGCCACCCACCCCACCTACCTTGTCCCATGGTCAATAGGCCCCCCCCCCTTATTTTTTTTATTGTAATTTTTGTGTGTTGATCACACTCAATCCCAGCCATCTATTCCCCTTCCCTAGATCCAACGGTTGAGGATGGATGTGATATGTAACATATAAAAGGTTGTATTTTCTCATTTTAGTAGAATTAATGCCATTTGAATCAAAGAATTTCTTTGAGTAAGCCTTGGGCGCCCCCTTCCTCTCTCCTCCCTCTCCCCCTTGCAGCTATGAAGGCTGCCTTCTGGAGGTGTGACTCCACCCCTATCGGTTCCGGTCACCATCGCCGCCGCCACGAGCCGCCACCGCACCGCCATCGCAACCGTCGGAGTTCTATCTTCCACCTGCAGCAACCACTTCCATGAATTCTTGCCATTAGCCACGAGCTCAGATCGATTTGGGATTTTGAGGGGATGTTTTAGAGGTGTTCCCCATATCCTACAAAATTTGGTGGGTCATAAATCCTCCGTTTTATAATTTTCCATTTTCGTTCATTGTTCCATTTTAGTTCTGCCAGTTTTCATATCTAAATTTCATTTTTCCTGAGTTTCGCATCTTAGATCCATCTTTTGATTTTTCCTAGGGCTCCCAATTTTACTGGGAGTTCTTTCCACCCACCCTCCTACCACGAATTTTCCTGAATTTTTATCATCCCTCCACCTATTTTTAAAATTTCATTTTAAGAGCTAGCTATAGTGCTGTCCACCTATTCCCAGATCCGACCTCTGTCCAGTTCAAAAATCATATCAATTCGTAGCCACCTCCAATCAGTCCACAAAAAATATTTCCATCTTCCTTGTTCCAAATCCTATAACGTTTGGAAAGAGCTCAGGAGCTGAATCGGAAGTCTACAAGGCGGTCAATGGAAGTTCACAAACAACTCACCTATAGATCTGAGATTTCAGGTACTGTACAACAGGAAATTGAAAATTCAATAAAGTTCAGGTCCGACCAGATCCAGCAGATCTCTCTGGGTCTAGATTGAAGAATTTGAAGAGAGCTTTCCAACGATACCTCATGCGCCCCGATCCGACGTCGGGATTGATCGCAGCGGCCATTCTTGTCGGAGCGCGTGCCGGGAAATAGAACTGAAATCTGTGGACAGCCATTCCACAACTTGAAGATCGGAGCCGATCGGCCACCGATCGGTGTTTCCGGCCGACCGCCGTCGGAGGAGGCGCGCCACCAGGGGTCCCCATCACAGTGGGCCCCCATCCTGTAGATCCAGAGGACCGCGCCATCCGTGGGCCCCACGGACCTGTAGAATCCGCCGTCCGGAAAGCACGAAAACGCGGAGTTCGGCACCGCCGGGCGACATCAAGATGCTGCCCGTCAACCCGATTTGTGTGATTCCCAGGTCCGACATGTGACCTTTTACCTCTCTGCGTGGAGTGGGTCAAATTATTGTATTACTGTAACATTGTTTAACCGGGAGTCCGTAATTCGGCCGGGATTGTCTTCGCCACGCCGGGTGCGTGGAGGTAACGGTCTAACTTCTCGGCATTCACTTGCTAGTTTAGTATATGGTCTTTTGCCTCTGCGAGAGTGTAGGTTCCTAGCCCGTGTGTCCACGTCACCACTGTGAGCATGAGAGTGACCCGTCCCGCGACTCGATCCAAGTCCGGAAGTTGAGTCCGACTACCTTGAACTTTGCCGATTCCTTAACCGCGCACGATCCACGCTTTCCCTCGCATGGGACGACGAGTGAGTTTGCACTTCTGTTAGCGACGTGTAGCCTATAGGAGCTCTTAGTGTCGAGCCGAGGTCGCTCTAGTAGTCGTGTCATTGCTGGTCGAGTCGTGTCCATCTCATGTAGCGTCGTCTCCTTAGTCTGTCCCGCATCACTTCTCATAAATTGGTATCATGTCTCTAATGAAATTGGTTTCAGTTTGTCATGCACTTGGGTGGTTTGTATTTTCCCTCTTCCATGCATTGCATAGAAAACCTTAAAAATTTGAAAACCAGAAAATGATGGGAATCGACACCAGGCATCTAACATTTTTTTTAGTTTGCATATGTATCCTTGAGTCAATTGGGTTTGCAATTGTAAGGCATTATAAGCCAATGGGTTAGTCATTAGGAATTAGTGAGTTTCTTTGTAAAAGGCCGCGTAGGCCCGGCGGGACCCCCACCCTCTCTCTCATTGGGCCACCTAGCTTCTTGGGCCCACGAGGGCTGGTCTTTGGTCCATGGGAGAATATTGACCAAGACAAGTCCAACTTGTCCACTTGTGGAGGGTGCCCCCCCTTTTCTCCCCCCTTTAGGGTTTTTTGTTATTGTTGTATTAATTGACCACATGGGAGAAGAATCTTCTCTCCCCTAATTGCCCCTCCCTAACCCTAGATCTGAGGGTAGTTTAGGTCATTTCCATTTCATATAAAACCCATGTTTTTTAGTATTTTCATAGAATTAATGAAAGAAAAAGTTGGAAATTCTCCAAGAAGCACAAGGGCGCCACTCTCCCCTCTCTCCCCCTTCTTGCAGCTTTAAGAGTTGCAGCAATTTCTAAGGTGTAAAGCCCTTTCTTGGGAGTGATTCCCACCCCTTTCCCCTTGTTGGATGCGACTTCCAGCCACCGCCACCGGAGCCTCCGTTCGTGTTGCCAACAAGCCGCCACAGCCCGATCTTTGGTGTGCTTTCCAGGATTCCGAGATCCAAGACATAAACTCAACGAAAAGGTTGGTTCTCAAAATCTGTTTACCTGATGATTATAAAATTTTGATAGATAATCCCCCTTGTTTTTAGCCACCTCTAGTTTAAATTTTGTGCCAATCCGCCACCGTTTTCCCCATTTCCCAATTATTTTTCTCCACTCGTGCAATCTGCCATTCTGCAGATCTACGTGACAGTACCTTGTTTATCTATTTTTACCACCCCCTTAGCCACCTCATAAAATTACCATAAAAATTGTGCATGTCCCTCACATCTTCTTATATCCCCCATAAAATCCCCAAGATTCAGATCTCCCATTTTCCATTCAGTCAAAGGCCATTCTCAGGCAGATCTTAATCTGTCTTGAATGTCTGTAATCTGATCCAGAAGCAACAACTGTGCCACAGTGTTTTTCATTTCCATTCCAATTTTTGGATGGTTATGAAATTAATATATGTTGTATCCCTTCGAGTCTACTTTCCAACGGTGCCAATTTTTCTCCGATCTGCCTCCGGATCTTGTCACAACAATTCTTTTCGCAGGGTCGCATAGATCTGCCCAACAATAGGGCTGCGGGATAGATTAGAAGTGTAAAATCTCCATCGGCCGCTCGGCTTCGATTCGGCCACCGCCAACCTCAGGAATCGAAGAGGGACCTCCCACCAACATCCCAGCCGACCGCCACTGCCAGAAGACAACTGGAAGCCGATGTCACACGAGCCGAGTTCACTTGCTGTCCAGTGAGTTTGAATAGTACCGAGTCAGATCAGCAGCCTGCCTTCGGCCCGAAAGCCCTTCCGGCTTACTGCCCATCAACCCGAGATCAATACTCCCGGGTCGCTATTGTAGCCCTTTACCTCCCTGCGTGGAGTGGGCAATAAAATTCATTACTGTAATATTGATTATTTACTGTACCGGGAGTACGAGTCTTGATCGGGATCGTCTTCCTCATGCCCGGAGCGTGGAGGTATCGCCCCTAACTCTCTCAGCATTTTACTTATTTCATATATATTCGTATGTCGCTGCTTGAGTGATAGGATAATATAGCTCGTTATATTATTTCAATCACCGCTGCAAGAGAGTGAGTGTGACCTGTCCAGTGACTCGACCCGAGCACGAGAGTGAGTTTGACCACCCTTGACTCACTATCGATTTCTAAACTGTGCACATCCGCACGCTTCCCTCGCTAGGGATGAGTCGCTAGCTAGAGTCCTAGGTTCGCATCTGAATTCGTCTCAAGTCGCATATTGTCCCGCATCAAAATGGTATCAGGGCATGGTTGAGTCTAGGGTGTCTTCTGCATTGCATTCTCGTAGTTAAGTCTGCTCGTATCAGAGCGTGGTTTGAGTCTAGAGTAGTTTTGTCCAAGGTGTCACATTGCATCCCTATATCTGGTATATCAAAAGGTGTTCCCAGAACGATAGGTTACGCGTATTGGGAATGTAGCACACTTGCGTGAGAGGATCTTCGAATCCCTATCTCCGCCACGTACCGGATATTGGTTAGAGTCTAGAGTTGTCTCGCATTAGGAGCCTCATTCAAGTCTGGATTTAGCTCCCCTTCATGTCCACCATGTAGTAATTCTCCCAGTTTCCAATGGACACCAAGTCGCCAAAGCAATATCACTGGTTGCATAGTACCCGTGGGCTCGGGAACCATCCTCTCCACTTCCATAGGCCCGAAGCAACAACCTTTGATGGCTCCAAAGTCTCGAGCGACTACCAAAACTGGGAAGCTACCATGGACAAGTATTTTGAGTGTTACACTATGTCTGGTGCCATGGAAGTCAGAGGAGAGGCTTTTTTATAAAGCTGCCAAAAAGCATCGAATGCTTGAGGGAGATTAGGAGGCAATGGCCCATCGAGTCATGGTGCCAAATGAAGGGCGAGCTTAGAAAGGTCTACCTACCCCACCCAATCACCTCCAACCGACCCCACCCAATCACCTCCAACCAAGTGGGTCATAGTCAGAGGCAAAGAGCCCCGCACGTAGAAGAGCCTAGGATCAAGGCTAGGCCGAGCCATTATGAGCAAAACCACCACGATGCCCCAACTCCAAACCCCACCATTGTTGAACTTTTCAAAATCATTTAAGATAGGGTGGATAGGATGTGTACTCAGATTGACAGACTCCTGCCCGAGCCTAGGGAGGTCGTAGCTAGTAGTCTCAACCCTGTGCCACCCCAAGGACCTCTTCCCCTTAGGGAGGACATTCCTTCCCCACATGTGAGAGCTCCTTTGCCACCACCCTCACCTTCCGATCTTTATTCGGAGCTGCCTCAGCCAGAGCCACCCGTGCTTCTAATGGGGAAGCTAATCATCGCGGAGCCACTAATTAGCTAGCTCAAGAAAGGCTTGGTCCATAGAACACCTTACTATCCATCCGTGGACCGCACACGACAATTAAAGCCTGTCAACTCTTTCCACACCACATTCTGGTCTTGTCACCATGTTGATACATTGGATGACCTTATTATGGGATTAGACTGCCAGTTGAAGTTGACGCACATGTTGGCCCCAGGCTTCGACCGACTCAAAGGTCGTGGCTTCACGCATCCCTCTTTAGGATCAATTACCTCTGTGTGCACCATGGGTCATGTCACCACGGAGGTTCTTTTATTCCTCCCCATGCCGGCCATGTCACGCCCCGAGCGCGGAAGATACCCGGATATGCGCGACGAGTTTATATCAATCATGTCAATCAGAGTGGTCGTGTATTCGACATAAAGACAGAGATGCGCAAAATAGCAAGATAACCCAATCCTTTATTTCATAATGGATAGACTAATACAAATCCAATACTCTGTTTAATAAAAAGGAAAAGAATACATATTTGACTCAAGAAACTATAGAAAAGACTAGATGACACTTGAGCAGCTCTATCACTTTCACTCTTGACCATTCCCATCCGATTGACTTCCATCGTCGTCGGACTTACCTGAAAAGTACAAAGGGACAAACGGAATGAGCGAACGCTCAGTAGGAAATTATATCTCAAGTACTAGCAAGAGTTTAAGTAATTACATTTTCATGAATGCAATAAAGCTATGCATGCTCGCATAAAACGACAAGATAGAGAGAATGTAATATCAAAGAATAAGATGAACTAATCATGAACTTTCAACAAGCTACTCAAGATATTCAAGCAAGTACATTTAATAAGTCATGTCAAGAATTTTGGCTATCATGTATCAAGCAAGTAAATTACCCTTTTTCGGGCCACGCATTTCATGTCAAGTCATGTACGATTCAAGTACAAGATGTGTGTGGAATGTCCAATCTAGCAAGTCAAGTACTCGGTATAATGCCAGATACCTTATCATTTTAACTCCCATGGGCACAAGTACTTTCGGGTGCTCCTCCCAGGACCAGATCGGGCCCTATATGCGCAGGCATTTATCATGTGTTTTGACATCCACACTTGTTTATATAGCCAATATAGAATTTCAATCATCAAGCTTGTAGACATGTATGACAACTTTGACAGAAGAGAGTCCAAAATATGACAACGGACATAGATTGGCGATAATAACGGTGGAATCACGATATCGATAAAACTAGGTAGAATATGGTTCCCTTAACTTGGGTACCATGACAAATCAATATGGACATTCTTTATATAGAATTGAGGTCCACATGAACAGTATATCAAAGGTAAGATACCCTCATTCTTATCATAGAATTGAGGTTTACAAGAATGACATGATATGGCATGATATCATCATCCCATTAAGAATTTCTTATGATATACTCTTTGTATAATCATAAGGTCCGATATACCATGTTTCTTTAGATTGACATGGCAAAGATCGTGTAATGAGTTTTTAGGGTACAACCAGCTCAGTCGACCTTGAGGGAATCCAAGGTACGAGGAGTCTTACGGAGGTCTCTATGACTAACTCGCTAGTCCAAAGGAACGGAATGTCCAATGGAGAGCTTGTATGTCAATGAGAATTGAGGGTGATCGGTAAAACAATCATGAAACATGGGACTATACTCACGGAGTGGAGAATAGTGCAGATATATATTATATAAATAATTGGAACCATCGGTTAACAGAATCAGGATAAAAATCAGTTTACAGAAAATAACGACTTAGGTAAAGTCGTTTATCAAGTAATTAACGCCTAACAGAAGGGCGTTCATCTATTTTCCATATTTGCAGAATTTCATTATTTCAATAATTTATCTAAAACGCGCCCTGGACAGGGGCGTTTCTTCAATATTTGACGACTATACAAGAAGGCGTCCTTTTTATTCACAATATTGGACAGGATATAATTAATTTCAGGTATTATCAAAAAAAGCGCCCTGGGAAAGGGTGTTATCTTTAATTCTATTTTTTTTTTACAGAATATATTTTTTAGGAATTTCACAGATACGCGCCCTAGGAAGGGGCGTTATTTTTCAATTCACGCCCTGTGATGGGGCGTTAACATAGTTGGAAATGACCTAGTCTAGGTCGTGAATTCAAGAAATACCAGGAATTTACATAATCAGCAAGATTTACATGATAATCAAGGATAACGATCATATAGTCATGACAGGAAAATTGGCAGGAATTCATATGCAGTATATTAGATTTGATGTTTCATGTTTATTAACTTTAACCGCTAACAATTATTGATTTGATGCAATTTCATGGATAATCAGTTCTTAAGATAGGTGATTAACGTTTACATGAAATTAACGCCTGTATATAGGGCGTTAAATATGAAATTAACGACCTTGTAAGGGTCGTGTATTGTAAAATAGCGCCCTGGACAGGGGCGTCTATTTCAAAATATTGCAGAAACATAATAAAACCATATTAAACCGTATGCATGTCATGTCAATACGTATATAAGTCTTGTCTTAATTTATTTGGGCTACAGTAACTTGAGAAAACCTACCTTTAATGGTTGATTTGGTTTAATCGAAGGGACGAAGAATCCCGCTGAAGTCTTCTGACGGCAGCAGTAACAGGAAGAGAAGGTGATTGTGTTTGCTGAGGATGATGAAGATACTGATCTTCTGTCTTCAGGAACTTTACCCAACAATCGATCTATAGGAAAAAGGAAGGAAGATGAGGAAGATGGGGACATAACCGTAGTTAGGAAAAGTTTTAGAAGAACCTTACCTATGTTCTTCACAACGTGTGCTCTCTTCGACCTGTAAGAAGAGAAGGAGATGGAGAACGTTAGTTCTTCATACACTCGAAACAGAAAAAAAGGAATAAGAAGAGCAGTTCTGTTCTTCACTTACCGTCGCAGAGGCTTGAATCAAATAGGTTTAGGGTTTGTTCGATCAAGACTATTTATAGGATTTTGGACGTCCTGTTAGGGTTAGTGTTCTAGTGGAAGCAATACTTCCATGATAGAGTCATTACTACCTTTTAACTCTTTCTAATACTTATCCATTACCCTGGATAAGTTTCTGGGTCGAACGGTTCACGAACGGAATTAACGACTTTGGTCAGGGCGTCGATTCTTGAATTGACGACCTGCTTCAGGTCGTTTCTTAATAAGCGCCTTGTGTAAGGGCGTTCTTTTCTTTAAAACATGCCCAAGATTGGGGCGTTTCTTGGCCGTACCCTTTTAACGTTGGAATTTGACGCCGTGTCGTGAGGGCGTCACTTCTTGAATAACGCCTTAACTATAGGCGTTTATAATTTAAATAGCGCCTTTATCCGAGGTGTTATTTTATATTATTTTATTTATCTAATTATTTGATTTATTTTTAAAATCTTTATTATTATTAATATTTTATTAGGGTTGCTACACCCTCCCCCACTTAAAAAGAATTTGGTCCCCAAATTCAATTGCATATTATGTATACACGCGGAGAGTGTAAGTATATACCTCTTAGAACAACTCGGGAAATCGTTTCTTCATAGATTCCTCGGTCTCCCATGTCGCTTCGTGTTCAGTATTCTTATTCCATTGTACCTTAAGCATGGGAATAACCTTATTCCTTAGAGCACGTATTTCACGGTCTAAGATCTTCATAGGCTTCTGTTCATAGGTGAGGTCTTTCTGGATCACCAGATCTCCATGTTCAATAATATGAGATGAATCGTGTACATACTTCTTCAACATAGATATGTGAAATACATTATGTACCTCGGACAATTGAGGAGGCAATGCGATGCGATAAGCAACCTCGCCAACTCTTTCGAGTATCTCAAATGGTCCGATGAATCTTGGCGTAAGCTTGCCCTTAACACCAAATCTTCGTATGCCACGTCCAGGCGATATTTTAAGAAATACATGATCTCCAACCTGGAATTCAAGATCTCTTCTCCTTGTATCCGCATAAGCCTTTTGTCTGGTCTGAGCAACTTGCAATCTTTCTCTGATTACTTGTATCTTCTCAGTTGTATCCCTTACCATGTCTGGACCTAACAGTTGTTTCTCTCCAACTTCGTTCCAGCATAAGGGTGATCGGCAACTCCTTCCATACAAGGCTTCGAAAGGTGCCATTTGGATACTAGCTTGGTAGCTGTTGTTATATGCAAATTCAACTAGAGGCAAGTGGCCATGCCAGTTTCCTCCAAAGTCAATAATGCATGCTCTAAGCATATCTTCAACAACTTGATTAGCTCTCTCGGTCTGACCATCCGTTTGTGGGTGGAAAGTTGTACTAAAGTTAAGCCTTGTTCCTAATGAATGTTGTAGACCCTTCCAGAAATGAGAAGTAAAGCGAGGGTCTCTGTCAGACACGATCGAGAGAGGTATACCATGTATCCTGACTATTTCTTTGATGTATAGTGCAGCTAGCACATCAATTGACCATCGACTTTTTATTGGCAAGAAATGCGCCGATTTAGTCAATCGGTCAATGATAAACCAGATTCCATCATGTCCTCCTTTTGACTTTGATAAACCCATGATGAAGTCCATACCAATATCCTCCCACTTCCACTTAGGAATATCTAGAGGATGTAGTTTTCCAGCAGGCTTTTGGTGTTCCGCCTTGACCTGTTGGTATGTGAGACAGCGTGATACATAGTCCGCTATTTCTCTTTTCATATTGGGCCACCAAAAGTTCCTCTTTACATCTTGGTACATTTTAGTTGATCCAGGATGAATAGTGTACCTTGATCTGTGAGCTTCATCTAAGATCTTCTTCTTTAATTCTGGATAATCCGGTACACAAGTTCTGTCTTTGAACAATAATCTTCCCTCGGAAGTTACTTGGAAATCAGATTGTCCTTCCATCCTACCTTTGATTTCTACTAATATAGGATCATCATCCTGAAGTGCTTGTATCTCAGATAATAAATCTGACTGTATGCTTACATGAGAAAATGTGACAAATTTAGATTCTGTGTCCAAGCTTATATTCAGCTCGGAGAATTGTTCTAGCAACCTCCATTCTTGTATCATAAAATTGGCTATCATTGCTCTCGGCTTTCGACTAAGGGCATCAGCAACATAATTACCCTTTCCGGGATGATATTGTATATTGAAGTCGAAGTCCTTGACATATTCTAGCCAGCGTCTTTGTCTCATGTTTAGCTCCTTTTGTGAAAATAGATATTTGAGACTTTTGTGATCGGAGTATACAGTAAACTGCACTCCATATAAGTAGTGTCTCCATATCTTTAGGGCAAATACCACCGCGGCCAGTTCTAAGTCATGGACGGGGTAATTCTCCTCATGCTTCTTCAGTTGACGTGAAGAGTATGCTATGACCTTTCCTTGTTGCATTAGGACACATCCGAGGCCAATGCCAGAAGCATCTGTGTAGACCTCGAATTTCTCTCCTTCTATTGGTAGAGCTAACACCGGAGATGTAGTGAGATGATCTTTGAGAGTTTGGAAACTTCTTTCACATTCCTCACTCCATTTATATCGGATCTCCTTGCGAGTTAACCTTGTGAGGGGCACGGCGATCTTGGAGAAATCCTTGATGAATCGCCTATAATATCCCGCAAGACCTAAGAAACTTCTGATCTCGCTTGCATTAGCTGGTCTTTCCCAGTTTCTTACAGCCTCTACTTTTGACGGATCAACAGATAGACCGTCCTTTGATATGACATGTCCGAGAAAAGCCACTTCTTCAAGCCAGAACTCGCATTTGCTGAGTTTAGCATATAATTGATTTGTCCTCAAGACTTGCAATGCAATCCTCAAATGTTCTTCATGCTCCTTTTTGGTCTTGGAATATATCAATATATCATCAGTGAAGACTACTATGAATTGATCCAAGTAAGGCCTGAATATGCTATTCATTAACTGCATAAAGGCAGCAGGGGCATTTGTTAGTCCAAAAGGCATAACAACAAATTCGTAATGGCCATACCTGCTTCTGAATGCAGTCTTATGAATGTCATCATCCTTGATTCTTAACTGATGATATCCCGACCTGAGATCAATCTTGGAAAAATATTTGGATCCTGAAATCTGATCAAATAACTCATCGATTCTCAACAGTGGATACTTGTTCTTGATAGTGAGATGATTCAACTGTCGATAGTCGATGCACAATCTCATGGATCCGTCCTTCTTCTTCACAAATAAGACTGGTGCTCCCCATGGGGAAGTACTTGGTCTAATAAACCCTTTTTGAATTAGTTCCATCAACTGCTCCTTCAACTCTTTGAGTTCCGCAGGGGACATTCTATAAGGTGCCTTTGAAACTGGACCAGCACCAGGGACTAAGTCAATGGTGAAGGCTACATCTCTTTGCGGGGGTAATCCCGACAAATCTTCCGGAAACACGTCCGGAAATTCTTGCACTACCTGAATATCTTCTATCTTAGCATCCTTTGTTTCTTTAATGGTGACAAAAGCAAGGAAGGATGCACATCCTTTCCTGACGAGCTTGCTAGCTCGGAGGGCCGAAATAAGAGGGGAATTGCTCCGACTCTTGGGGCGAGTAAAGACTAATTCTGGAAAATCTTTGAAAGCAATTTGGCTATTACGGCAATCAACCGTTGCCTGGTATTTGGATAACCAGTCCGCTCCCAGTATAACATCATACTCCTTTAGATCGAGGCATATGAGATCTATAGGTAAATTCCTACCTTGAACCATTACCTCACAGTTTTGGTAGTGATGAGTAATATCATTTTCACTTCCAAGAGGAGTAGTTAGAACTATTTCTATCCATTCTGGTTCTAACGGTAACGGGTCGGTAAACTTCTTAGAAATAATGGAATGCGATGCACCCGTATCAAATAAGACATAAGCACTTTTGGAACAAACTGTTAATGTACCTTCTACCAGTCCGCCTTCTTCTTCTGGTTCGGTCTCCTGGATTGCATGAAGACGAGCATTCTTTGTCACCGGGCATTTACCATCACCGGCTTGGTCATTCATTAATGGACACTCGGGAATCCGATGCTCACGGCTTCCACAACGGAGACATGCTCCTAACTTCCTCCAGCATTCTTCTGTCTTATGACCAGCCTTGTCACAATGCTTACACACTACATTTGAAGGGGTAGTGGTGATAGAGAAGGGCTTGGATTTCTTGAACTTGGAATCTTGAGAGGATGAACCTCCATTATTGGGCCTCTTCTTAAAGTTGGGTTTGAAAGAACCCGAACCTGTGACTTGCTCCTTCTTGTCCTTTCCACGGATCCTATCAGATAGTTCCGTGGCATCTTCAAGTAATTGAGCTCGGCGCACTATTTCAAAATAAACTTGGATGTCCATAGGCGCCAGTTGAGTAATATAGTGGGGCCTAAGCCCATTAAGAAATCTACGGGCTTTCATCTTCTCCGTGCTAATAAGATGCTTAGCATATCTAGACAACCTGGAGAACTGAGCTTCATAATCTGCTAATGATAAAGATCGTTGCTTTAATGCAGCGAATTCTGCAGCCTTCTTTTCTTGGACTCGGTCCGAGAAATATTTAGCATTGAAGTATTCCACAAATTCTTCCCATGTTACTTGAGTAGGATCGATGGTTGCTTCAATAGACTCCCACCAGCATCTAGCATCTTTCTCTAACTAAAATGTAGCTAATAGAACTTTGTCCTGATCCGTGCATTGCATGACACGGAATATGCGTTCAGTTTCTCGAACTCAATGCTCGGCATCGTCCGGATCGGTCGATCCTATGAACTTCGTGGGATTCATACTCTTAAATGCTTGGTGTAAGCTTCCAGCTCATGGAGCACCACCTTGTGCTACCTGTTGTAGCACTTGAGTCATCCCTTGGAGGGTACGCTGCATGTTGCGCCATTGAGCATGTTCGGCAGCCATTATCCTACAATTACAATAGCTACGTTAGTATTATATCACTGTGATCTTATTAAAAGACTCATTGACTCTTAACCCTTGGTTCAACCCAATCTCACTTGGTTAAACGTTCAACTTATCCTTGGACTTGGGTTTTTCCTAGGAATTGAATACCTTAGGCTCTGATACCACAAAAACTGTCACGCCCCGAGCGCGGAAGATACCCGGATATGCGCGACGAGTTTATATCAATCATGTCAATCAGAGTGGTCGTGTATTCGACACAAAGACAGAGATGCGCAAAATAGCAAGATAACCCAATCCTTTATTTCATAATGGATAGACTATTACAAATCCAATACTCTGTTTAATAAAAAGGAAAAGAATACATATTTGACTCAAGAAACTATAGAAAAGACTAGATGACACTTGAGCAGCTCTATCACTTTCACTCTTGACCATTCCCATCCGATTGACTTCCATCGTCGTCGGACTTACCTGAAAAGTACAAAGGGACAAACGGAATGAGCGAACGCTCAGTAGAAAATTATATCTCAAGTACTAGCAAGAGTTTAAGTAATTACATTTTCATGAATGCAATAAAGTTATGCATGCTCGCATAAAATGACAAGATAGAGAGAATGTAATATCAAAGAATAAGATGAACTAATCATGAACTTTCAACAAGATACTCAAGATATTCAAGCAAGTACATTTAATAAGTCATGTCAAGAATTTTGGCTATCATGTATCAAGCAAGTAAATTATCCTTTTTCGGGCCACGCATTTCATGTCAAGTCATGTACGATTCAAGTACAAGATGTGTGTGGAATGTCCAATCTAGCAAGTCAAGTACTCGGTATAATGCCAGATACCTTATCATTTTAACTCCCATGGGCACAAGTACTTTCGGGTGCTCCTCCCAGGACCAGATCGGGCCCTATATGTGCAGGCATTTATCATGTGTTTTGACATCCACACTTGTTTATATAGCCAATATAGAATTTCAATTATTAAGCTTGTAGACACGTATGACAACTTTGACAGAAGAGAGTCCAAAATATGACAAAGGACATAGATTGGCGATAATAACGGTGTAATCACGATATCGATAAAACTAGGTAGAATATGGTTCCCTTAACTTGGGTACCATGACAAATCAATATGGACATTATTTATATAGAATTGAGGTCCACATGAACAGTATATCAAAGGTAAGATACCCTCATTCTTATCATAGAATTGAGGTTTACAAGAATGACATGATATGGCATGATATCATCATCCCATTAAGAATTTCTTATGATATACTCTTTGTATAATCATAAGGGCCGGTATACTATGTTTCTTTAGATTGACATGGCAAAGATCGTGTAATGGGTTTTTAGGGTACAACCAGCTCAGTCGACCTTGAGGGAATCCAAGGTACGAGGAGTCTTACGGAGGTCTCTATGACTAACTCGCTAGTCCAAAGGAACGGAATGTCCAATGGAGAACTTGTATGTCAATGAGAATTGAGGGTGATCGGTAAAACAATCATGAAACATGGGACTATACTCACGGAGTGGAGAATAGTGCCGATATATATTATATAAATAATTGGAACCATCGGTTAACAGAATCAGGATAAAAATCAGTTTATAGAAAATAACGACTTAGGTAAAGTCGTTTATCAAGTAATTAACGCCTAACAGAAGGGCGTTCATCTATTTTCCATATTTGCAGAATTTCATTATTTCAATAATTTATCTAAAACGCGCCCTGGACAGGGGCGTTTCTTCAATATTTGACGACTATACAAGAAGGCGTCCTTTTTATTCACAATATTGGACAGGATATAATTAATTTCAGGTATTATCAAAAAAAGCGCCCTGGGAAAGGGCGTTATCTTTAATTCTATTTTTTTTTACAGAATATATTTTTCAGGAATTTCACAGATACGCGCCCTAGGAAGGGGCGTTATTTTTCAATTCACGCCCTGTGATGGGGCGTTAACATAGTTGGAAACGACCTAGTCTAGGTCGTGAATTCAAGAAATACCAGGAATTTACATAATCAGCAAGATTTGCACGATAATCAAGGATAACGATCATATAGTCATGATAGGAAAATTGGCAGGAATTCATATGCAGTATATTAGATTTGATGTTTCATGTTTATTAACTTTAACCGCTAACAATTATTGATTTGATGCAATTTCATGGATAATCAGTTCTTAAGATAGGTGATTAACGTTTACATGAAATTAACGCATGTATATAGGGCGTTAAATATGAAATTAACGACCTTGTAAGGGTCGTGTATTGTAAAATAGCACCCTGGACAGGGGCGTCTATTTCAAAATATTGCAGAAACATAATAAAACCATATTAAACCATATGCATGTCATGTCAATACGTATATAAGTCTTGTCAAAATTTATTTGGGCTACAGTAACTTGAGAAAACCTACCTTTAATGGTTGATTTGGTTTAATCGAAGGGACGAAGAATCCCACTGAAGTCTTCTGACGGCAGCAGTAACAGGAAGAGAAGGTGATTGTGTTTGCTGAGGATGATGAAGATATTGATCTTCTGTCTTCAGGAACTTTACCCAACAATCGATCTGTAGGAAAAAGGAAGGAAGATGAGGAAGATGGGGACATAACCGTAGTTAGGAAAAGTTTTAGAAGAACCTTACCTATGTTCTTCACAACGTGTGCTCTCTTCGACCTGTAAGAAGAGAAGGAGATGAAGAACGTTAGTTCTTCATACACTCGAAACAGAAAAAAAGGAATAAGAAGAACAGTTCTGTTCTTCACTTACCGTCGCAGAGGCTTGAATCAAATAGGTTTAGGGTTTGTTCGATCAAGACTATTTATAGGATTTTGGACGTCCTGTTAGGGTTAGTGTTCTAATGGAAGCAATACTTCCATGATAGAGTCATTACCACCTTTTAACTCTTTCTAATACTTATCCATTACCCTGGATAAGTTTCTAGGTCGAACGGTTCACGAACAGAATTAACGACTTTGGTCAGGGCGTCGATTCTTGAATTGACGACCAGCTTCAGGTCGTTTCTTAATAAGCGCCTTGTGTAAGGGCGTTCTTTTCTTTAAAACACGCCCAAGATTGGGGCGTTTCTTGGCCTTACCCTTTTGACGTTGGAATTTGACGCCGTGTCGTGAGGGCGTCACTTCTTGAATAACGCCTTAACTAGAGGCGTTTATAATTTAAATAGCGCCTTTATCCGAGGCGTTATTTTATATTGTTTTATTTATCTAATTATTTGATTTATTTTTAAAATCTTTATTATTATTAATATTTTATCAGGGTTGCTACAGGCCAAGCCTAATTTCATTCCACTTATCCCAAGGGAGGAACCATATCTTCTACATATGACCATCATCCCACCTACCACAATGAATGAAGGTGACCATTTACACCTTCAAGAACTTCAAACATGGGACTGTGTCATGAGGGAACCCATCTCGAGGGGTCACACATTCTTTGATCCCTTCGACCCCTTCCCTAGTGAGTCTCTTGACCCACCTTATCTACTCCACTTCTCCAAGGAAGTCCACTATCACACCCCTTCCCCACGGGCCGGTCCATCTATGCTCATCGAGCCCGTTCATTGGCAAGAGATACATACATATAGGGGTGATGAAGAAGGTGATTTTGGCTCTCCCGGCCCTCCCACACCCAAGTCCAATAGGAATTCATTGCATGCTAGGGACATATTAGGATGTCTAGGAGTCCCCCATTCCGCCAACCTCCAGTTGCGTCGAGTGTATACTTGTCACATATTCGGATGTCCTGTTCCACCATTGCATATGTATGGGTCTGCATAGCCTTAGGTTTGTCTAGGACATAGAGTGTGCTTTTCTTTATTTATACAGTCTATTGGGAGTCTGCATGCATCGAGTCGAGTCGGTCTATGCAAGCTCGCAGTGTCAATCCCTTTCGAGTGTGAGGCAAGATTGGATTTCATACGTACGTTGTGGACTTGCCTGAGGAATATGGGATTGGCTTTACCTTCAATGTGTCGGATCTAGTCACCTATAGGGACCCAGCGGTGATTCCTAGTGAGTCGTTGAGTCGTCTCCTCCGTTTGAGAGTGACCTCGCCCCTGAGTGTCCACCACTAGTCTCATTCCCACATCAGCGTGAGCATATAGAACATATGCGGGATGAGCAGGTGACTATTACTAGGAGTGGAGTGCACCAGCGCTCTCGGGTGTGATGGAGAGGACGGCCCGTGTCCGCTGACACTTGGATCATCCGGGCAGAGGTATAGATCTGGATCTACAGGACCAATACATGAGCAGCCGCACCCCTTACACGACGGGGTCGAGTTTCTCCCACCCAGAGAGAATTGATCGGAATCGACACCAGGCATCTAACATTTTTTTTAGTTTGCATATGTATTCTTGAGTCAATTGGGTTTGCAATTGTAAGGCATTATAAGTCAATGGGTTAGTCATTAGGAATTAGTGAGTTTCTTTGTAAAAGGCCTCGTAGGCCCGGCGGGACCCCCACCCTCTCTCTCATTGGGCCACCTAGCTTCTTGGGCCCATGAGAGCTAGTCTTTGGTTCATGGGAGAATATTGACCAAGAAAAGTCCAACTTGTCCACTTGTGGAGGGCGCCCCCCCTTTTCTCCCCCACTTTAGAGTTTTTTATTATTGTTGTATTAATTGACCGCATGGGAGAAGAATCTTCTCTCCCCTAATTGCCCCTCCTTAACCCTAGATCTGAGGGTAGTTTAGGTCATTTCCATTTCATATAAAACCCATGTATTTCAATTTTTTCATAGAATTAATGAAAGAAAAAGTTGGAAATTCTCCAAGAAGCCCAAGGGCGCCCCTCTCCCCTCTCCCCCTTCTTGCAGCTGTGAGAGTTGCAGCAATTTCTAGGGCGTGAAGCCCTTTCTTGGGAGTGATTCCCACCCCTATCCCCTCTACTGGATGCGACTTCCTGCCACTGCTACCGGTGCCTCCGTTCGTGCCGCCAACAAGCAGCCACAGCTCGATCTTTGGTGTGCTTTCTAGGATTCTTAGATCTAGGACAGAAGCTCAAAGAAACGGTTGGTTCTGATAGATCATCCCCCTTTTTGTTAGCAACCTCCAGTTTAAATTTTGTGCCAATCCGCCACCATTTTTCCCGTTTCCCAATTATTTTTCTCTACGCGCGCAATCTGCCATTCTGCATATCTGCGTGACAGTACCTTGTTTATCTATTTTTACCACCCCCTTAGCCACCTCAGAAAATTACCATAAAAATTGTGCACGTCCCTCACATCCCCCTATATCCCCCATAAAATCCCCAAGATCCAGATCTCCCGTTTTCCATTCAGTCAAAGGCCATTCTCAAAAAAATCCCAATCTGTCCTAACTGTCTGTAATCCGATCCAGAAGCAACAACTATGCCACAGAGTTTTCATTTCCAATCTGATTGATGGATGGTTGTGAAATTAATATATGTTGTAGCCCTTCGAGTTTACTTTCCAACGGTGCCAATTTCGCTCTGATCCGCCTCCAGATCCGGTCGTAACAATTCCTTTTGCCGGGTCGCGCATATGTGCCTAGCAGCAGGGCTGCGGGACAGATCAGAAGTGTAAAATCTCCCGGCCCCTCGGCTTCGATTCGGCCACCGCCGACCTCAGGGATCGAAGAGGGACCTCCCACCAACATTCCAGCTGACCACCGCTGTCAGAAGATGACCGGAAGCTGACGTCACACGTGTCGAGTTTGCTTGCTGTCTAGTGAGTTTGAACAGTACCGAGTCAGACCGGCAGCCCGCCTCCGGCCCGAAAGCCCTTCTGGCTTGCTACTCGTCAACCCGAGATCAGTACTCACGGGTCGCTATTGTAGCCCTTTATGTCACGCCCCGAGCGCGGAAGATACCCGGAGACGCGTGACGAGTTTATATCGATTATGTCAATCAGAGCGTTAGTGTATTCAACACAAAGACAGAGTGCGCAAAAGTAAAGATAACCCAATCCTTTGTTCAATCACACCCTTTAAAGGTACATCTATTGCAATCCAATTGCTAAAAGTGATAAGACTCAAGTAAAAGAAAAGTACAACTCTTGACTTTTTAATATAGAAAGATAGGACTAGAAGATGCTTGGGGTAGACGGTTAGCACTAGTCTCTTCACTCCTGACCTTCCCCATCCGATTGAGTCTCGTCATCGAACTTACCTGAAAAGTAGGGAAAAGCACTGAATGAGCGAACGCTCAGTAGGAATTATATCTCAAGAACTAGCAATTGGTTTAAGTAATTACATGTTTTCATGAATGTAATAAGGTTATGCATGTGATGTGACACAATATGCAGCAATAGAAATTTGATCCCTAGGACTTAATTCGCAATCACAACCACAAGATCGGGAGCAACTTGAGAGTCGCCGTCACACCGCGCGCACACGTTTCCCGGGGTGACTCGGTGATGCCGAGTCGAGATTGTGGAGAAAGCCCCTGGCTGGCTAGAGGACCAGCACCGCTAAGGTTGTCCCTCCCGAGGAAATGAAGCCCACAAGCAAGGGCGGCCGGGTGCCTTGGGGGCACTAGGTCACTCGCTCACTATCATCCACGGTGACCACACAAGGGTTGGTGGCTCCGGGATCGGGCACTCTCTCACCGACCAGCAGATAAGTTTCGCAGATATGAAATGAACAGGAGTAAATGAGCAAGGGTAGAGGCTCACCTGGCTGGTTTGAGGAAACCAACCCCGGTCGGAGACGAGGGCGAGCGGGGAAGTGTGGGTCCCCGCACACTGCGCCGATGAAGCTTCAACCTGTTCAACTTAATACAACCACTACGCCTCACACAGGAGGGTGGACTTGGGGTGGGGATGATTTATATTACACGCAAACACTACCTCCACGCAGGGAGGGGCGGTGAGCCGGCCAGGCGGGGAGGGGAGGTTCGCCGAAGAGCGGGCGGAGAAGCCGACGCCGAATCTGCCGGCAGGCTGCGAAGGCTGACTGACAGTCGGGGTCGAGGCCGTAGATCTCGTTCTGGAATCTTTCTGATGACGAGATCAGCGGCGAACGCTTCGTAACTGGGACGGGGATGCCTCGGAATTTTGCTGAATTCTTCTAAGGAAGGGGCTGGTCCGGGAAGAGCTTCGAACAGAGTGACTGAAACTGGACGCAGCAGCTTACTGTTTCTGACATCAACTTACAGAGGTTTCCCCGACCGCTCCCGGACTCCAAATCATGAACCGTCAGAGTTTCTGGAACCGTGGACGAACCCTCTGCGCGGAAAAACTGACGGGGCGGCCGTCTGACGTCGGAGAGGACGGGGAGACTTAGAAGAGTGAAGATAGGTCACTGTAGACTGTGGGAGGCAGACCCGACCAGTCGAGGGAGAAAAATAGAAACTTTGGCCTCCGATCGCCAAATGCAGTTCTGCTTCTTGCTCCTGATAGAGGACTAGAGGAGGAAGAAGTTTGTTGACGGGATCGTGGTCTGAATCTTCTGCTGTTTGGCGTGGTGCAGCGTCGAACCGGGTTCTGGTACTCTGCAGAGGGAGCCCAGCGCAGTCGGGGGAGAACGGCTCTCCTGGACAGCCCCGAACTCGGAACGGGATGAGATTGCCTCGCCTGCAAAGCTAACTGGATGACCTTTCCAGATTGGTATGGTACGCCTTCAGATGACGCCGTATGAATCCGTGGGTGCTTCTGCAAGTCGCCCCTTTCTCTGCCACCTGCAGACTTGGGCCAAATGAAAGGGATGGAGGTGGAACTAGGTTAATGGAGGTGGAGGTTAGCAATGGTGGGAAAGGGGGTGGTGATGGTGGATGGGGGAGGGATGTTTAGGAATGGTGAGAGGGGTGGAGCAGGGAATGAGGAGGTCTGAGGTGGTGGAGGGGTGAGGGGGGGCCGCAGCTAGGAGAGGGGAGATGGAGTGGTCGGCCAAGGCAAGGGAGGGGGTGAGATGGGAGGGGGGTGCGCAACTTGTGGGGGGGTTATGGTGTTTAGCTCCCTAGGGATATGAATGGGGGTGTGGGGGAGTGGAATAGTTGCTTGGGAGAGAGGGAAGGGTGCCTTGAAAGTTGAGAGGGTGTATGGGGAATGGGAAGGGTTGCTTGGGGATGTGGAAGTATTGATGGGAGTTATGGGCCTTGGGGAGGTGAAAGGGTGGAAGGGTGATGTGGCTGATGATGTGGCAGGGGGAGGGGAAGGTGAAGGGGCTAGTTCGCCCAAGGGAGGGGGGAGAGAGAGAGTGGGGTTCGCCCCTAGAGAGAGAGGAAGAGAGAGAGCTAGTGAGAGAGAGAGAAGAGCACTTAAGTGGTAATTTTCAACAATACTTCATTAACCTTCAAAAGAGGGATTGGGGTCCTATTTATAGGAAACCCTCTTTTACATATAAGACCCTAACTTTTAACATACTAACAGATAACCAAGGAAGGGGGGGTGCGCCCATGGGCCTAGCCCAAAGAAATAGGCCCAATAGCAAGCACCATAGCCTAATGAGACTCGAACTTAGGGAAATGACTGGATAACCTAGGTACAAGACTCAAATAAAAGGCAAATTACATGATTATGACTCAAGTAAAAAGGAGAAAACAACAAGATGACCCAATGGTAAGCACTAAGGTCCAATCCAGAAGAAGGGCTGCTCCCTAGCTACCTCCGGGAGGGAGAGAGGTGCCAAGCCAGAGGGAATCGTGAGTGATGCCCTCATCAATTCTCCCGGGCTGCGAAGAGCTCGACTCTGTCGAGTAAAGGCCCTCCCTGCTGCGGTACTGCTCTAGAAGATCGGGGTCCAGCTGCTGGAGATCCTCCCGGCTCACCCAGGCATCGTCCGAGGGTGGTCGTCCCTTCCAACTGACCAGGTATCGCTCATACGCCTTGCTCCTTGTGTTGGTGACCTGTTCATCTAATATCCGCTCCACTTTATCACGCTGGTTTCTTAAGTTGGGTGGAGCTCTCTGGGGTGTGGGGGCGCTCTCAAGGGGTGGAGTAGGCTGGATCTCCTCACTGGGTGTCACCGTGGGGCCCTTGTAGGGTACCAGGTCAGCCACATTGAATGTGGGACTTACTCCGTATTCTTCAGGGAGGTCCAACACATAAGCATTGGTGCCAAGTCGTCTCAGCACCTGGAAGGGGCCGGCTCCACGAGACCTCAACTTAGAGGTATTCCCAGGGAATAGCCTCTCAGTTCTCACCATCACAAAATCACCAACTTGGAATTCTTGGTGGCGGCGGTGGGAGTCAGCTGACTTCTTGTAAATCTCATTGCTCTTGTTGATGTTTTTGCGAATATTTTCATGCATCTTTGTGGATGTTGACTCACTAGTGGATAATGGGGGTCCTGGACAACCAAATGTGGACCTAACATGCAGTGGTGCTACGTAGATTTTGACGGACCTAGGAGGACCGGGACATCCATAGATGAGACTATCATGCAAAGGGGTGTTTGATGCCGGGGGTCCGGGACATCCATGAATGCTTTCTTCATGTTTTGACTTCACATGGATTGACCTGGTGGGTGAGGGTAGGAGGGTGGTGAGTGATGAGTACTTGGAAGCCCATAGGGAGTGGCCAAACAGATCAAGATGGGTTAAGGGGTGAGTGACGTGGAGGGGGGTTTCAATCTAAGTGATCGCCCTAGGGTCCCTAGCACACATAGGGAAGTGGAAGTCATGACCCTGGTGGGACCCGATGCAATGCTCCTTGTAGGAGGGTAAGGGGGTGATGTAAGACTCATTGGGCTCGGGTAGAAATAATAGGAGTTTACTCATGCAAGGACCCTTGGTGTAAATGGAGGTGATGGTCCCGATGGAGGGGTGTGAGAAACTAAGGTACCCCATGTGGCTTGCTTCTAAGGCCCACATGTTTGTCACCTCTATTTGCCAAAGTACACTCCTAACCAAGTCCCTCATAGCTCCTACAAAGGAGAACGATTGGAAGGTTGTGTGGAATGGAGAGGTGGGCACAATTGGGAAATGATTTTCCATAGGGGGGTGCATGTTGTGGAGGAGGAGGTTTTGCTTAAGCCACTCAATGAGGGGTTCCCCTAAAATCACAATTCTCATGGAAGGAGGGGCTTTCCATTGAGTGGGGTCAAAAGGATCATAGAAATTGAAACTCTTATGGAGGGATTCCTCTCTGTCCTTGGATAGGTTGGCCCAAGTAGGACGTTCCCCGATGCATGTTGAACCTTCATCGACAAGGGGCAACAACGAGAGTGTGGACTCACTAGGAAGTGTGACCTTGAGGAGTGGAGAGCATTTTTTTGTGGGGTTCATTGGGTCAAGTTCCCCAGGGATTGGCAGGAAGATTAAAAGCTCACTAGTGCATTGGCCTATAGTGCAAATAGATGTAATGGAGCCAATGGTTGAGTAGGCAAAGGCAAGGTACTTGGGCTTAATGGGTTCCATGGCCAACATGCTAGTCAACCCCATTTGATAACTCAAACTCCTAAGTAGGTCTTCAAGGGTTTCCACAAAGCAAAAGGATTGATATGTTGTGTGAAGAGAATGACATGGCACTAGTTGAACTTGCTCTATGGGGAGGTTGCATGGGGTTGAAGGGTACAAGATGGGACCATTTTTGAGCCAGGTAGCTAGGGGCTCTTCTATGGTTAGCTCACCAGTGGGTGGTATGAGTTGCTCATGTTGGGGTTCGGGTTGGTTTTGTGTAATGGAGATTTGAGGCTCATTTTCCATTTTAACTGACCGCTTTTGACTGGTTTGTTCAAACTTGGAGAGGGTTTGGTTATAAGAATTTGGGAAGTGGAACCTTTTCTTGTCTCCCGGGGATTGCAAGTGACACCCTTTTCCTTCGGGATCTATGATTGCTTGTTGTTCTTCCATCCATTCTTTTCCCAAAATAATATGTGACCCAAGGGGCCGAATTTTGCACCATGCCCCACTATCCCACGTAATGGATTTGGAGGGAATGCGGCTTACACAAGGTACGTAGAACTCTACGAAAACCCATTCCCCATGGATGACAATTTTCCCTTCTTGCGACAAGGAGTTCACAAGAGTTTGGGAGACATAATTTCCCGATTGGTACTCATCAAGGAACACAGTGGTGATTTTGTTGTGGGGTAGGACTACTTTGAAGCTAAAGAACATGGTGAACATGAGATTCCTAGGACCCCGATTTGGATAGAACAAATCGAACAACTTGCTCTGATACCACTTGATGTGACACAATATGCAGCAATAGAAATTTGATCCCTAGGACTTAATTCGCAATCACAACCACAAGATCGGGAGCAACTTGAGAGTCGCCGTCACACCGCGCGCACACGTTTCCCGGGGTGACTCGGTGATGCCGAGTCGAGATTGTGGAGAAAGCCCCTGGCTGGCTAGATGACCAGCACCGCTAAGGTTGTCCCTCCTCCCGAGGAAATGAAGCCCACAAACAAGGGCGGCCGGGTGCCTTGGGGGCACTAGGTCACTCGCTCACTATCATCCACGGTGACCACACAAGGGTTGGTGGCTCCGGGATCGGGCACTCTCTCACCGACTAGCAGATAAGTTTCGCAGATATGAAATGAACAGGAGTAAATGAGCAAGGGTAGAGGCTCACCTGGCTGGTTTGAGGAAACCAACCCCGGTCGGAGACGAGGGCGAGCGGGGAAGTGTGGGTCCCCGCACACTGCGCCGATGAAGCTTCAACCTGTTCAACTTAATACAACCACTACGCCTCACACAGGAGGGTGGACTTGGGGTGGGGATGATTTGTATTACACGCAAACACTACCTCCACGCAGGGAGGGGCGGTGAGCCGGCCCGGCGTGGAGGGGAGGTTCGCCGAAGAGCGGGCGGAGAAGCCGACGCCGAATCTACCGGCAGGCTGCGAAGGCTGACTGACAGTCGGGGTCGAGGCCGTAGTTCTCGTTCTGGAATCTTGCTGATGACGAGATCAGCGGCGAACGCTTCGTAACTGGGACAGGGATGCCTCGGAATTTTGCTGAATTCTTCTGAGGAAGGGGCTGGTCCGGGAAGAGCTTCGAACAGAGTGACTGAAACTGGACGCAGCAGCTTACTGTTTCTGACAGTAACTTGCAGAGGTTGCCCCGACCACTCCCGGACTCCAAATCATGAACCGTCGGAGTTTCTGAAACCGTGGACAAACCCTCTACGTGTAAAAACTGACGGGGCAGCTGTCTGACGTCGGAGAGGACGGGGAGACTTAGAAGAGTGAAGATAGGTCACTGCAGACTGTGGGAGGCAGACCCGACCAGTCGAGGGAGAAAAATAGGAACTTTGGCCTCCAGACGCCGAATGCAGTTCTGCTTCTTGCTCCTGATAGAGGACTTGAGGAGGAAGAAGTTTGTTGATGGGCTCGTGGTCTGAATCTTTGCTGTTTGGCGTGGTGCAGCGTCGAACCGGGTTCTGGTACTCTGCAGAGGGAGCCCTAGCACAGTCGGGGGAGAACGGCTCTCCTGGACAGCCCCGAACTCGGAACGGGATGAGATTGCCTCACCTGCAAAGCTAACTGGACGACCTTTACTGATTGGTATGGTACGCCTTCAGACGACACCGTATGAATCCGTGGGTGCTTCTGCAAGTCGCCCCTTTCTCTGCCACCTGCAGACTTGGGCCAAATGAAAGGGATGGAGGTGGAACTAGGTTAATGGAGGTGGAGGTTAGCAATGGTGGGAAAGGGGGTGGTGATGGTGGATGGGGGAGGGATGTTTAGGAATGGTGAGAGGGGTGGAGCAGGGAATGAGGAGGTCTGAGGTGGTGGAGGGGTGAGGGGGGGCCGCAGCTAGGAGAGGGGAGATGGAGTGGTCGGCCAAGGCAAGGGAGGGGGTGAGATGGGAGGGGGGTGCGCAACTTGTGGGGGGGTTATGGTGTTTAGCTCCCTAGGGATATGAATGGGGGTGTGGGGGAGTGGAATAGTTGCTTGGGAGAGAGGGAAGGGTGCCTTGGAAGTTGAGAGGGTGTATGGGGAATGGGAAGGGTTGCTTGGGGATGTGGAAGTATTGATGGGAGTTATGGGCCTTGGGGAGGTGAAAGGGTGGAAGGGTGATGTGGCTGATGATGTGGTAGGGGGAGGGGAAGGTGAAGGGGCTAGTTCGCCCAAGGGAGGGGGGGAGAGAGAGAGTGGGGTTCGCCCCTAGAGAGAGAGCTAGTGAGAGAGAGAGAAGAGCACTTAAGTGGCAATTTTCAACAATACTTCATTAACCTTCAAAAGAGGGATTGGGGTCCTATTTATAGGAAACCCACTTTTACATATAAGACCCTGACTTTTAACATACTAACAGATAACCAAGGAAGGGGGGTGCGCCCATGGGCCTAGCCCAAAGAAATAGGCCCAATAGCAAGCACCATAGCCTAATGAGACTCGAACTTAGGGAAATGACTGGATAACCTAGGTACAAGACTCAAATAAAAGGCAAATTACATGATTATGACTCAAGTAAAAAGGAGAAAACAACAAGATGACCCAATGGTAAGCACTAAGGTCCAATCCAGAAGAAGGGCTGCTCCCTAGCTGCCTCCGGGAGGTAGAGAGGTGCCAAGCCAGAGGGAATCGTGAGTGATGCCCTCATCAGTATGTTTGCGTAAAACGACAAGAGAAAGAGAGTATAGCAAGAGATACTGGAGTGAACTAGCATGTCTATCAAGAACTTATAAGAATGAATGTCACGATATTCAAGCAAGTATATTCATCATGTCATGTCGGGAATTTGGCTATCATGTTTCAAGCAAGTATATAAATACCCTTTTTCGGGTCACGCGAGTCATGTCATGTCAAGTCGAGTACGAGATTTGTGGAATGTCTAATCAAGCTAGTCATGCACTTCGGTACAATGCCATACCGTGATCATTACAACTCTCATGGGCACAAGTACTTTTGGGTGCTCCTCCCAGGACCAGATCGGGCCCTATATGCGCAGGCATTGATCATGTATTTTTTGACATCCACTATAGTTATAGCCACTATGGAATTTCAAGGAATAAACGTGTATGAACTTTTAAGGTAGATCTTGAGGAATAGCATTTCAAGAATTTGAACATGTGGTATAATGACGATAACAATGGTATAATCACGATTAACGGTAAAACTAGGTGGAATTGGCTCCCTAGCTTGGGTGCCATGACAATGAGAGTAAGCGCCCACATGGAGCTTGGTCGCTCGTTCTTTTTAGACAGGATAAGCTGGATATAATTGAGATCCACAAGTATGGCACCTAATTCATAAGAACACTAATGACATGGTTTCCCATTCCATTAATTCAAGGATATTCTCATGACATTATAATTTCTATATGAATGTCATAAGGGCCGGTTTACCATGTTTCTTTAGAGTGACATGGCAATCAAGTAGTATCATAGGTTTTAATGGTACAACCAGCTCTGCTGCTTTGCGGGAATCCAAAGCGTGCGGAGGCTTACGGAGGCCTCTATGATAAAGTCACCGGTCCGAAGGAACGGAATGTCCCGCGGAGAGTTCATCTATCACTGAGAATTAAGGGGCAGTCGATAAAATGTCGAAGAACGCGGGTCTATACTCACGGATTGGAATATAGTGCCAGATATATATATATATATATATATAAGTATATAAATCCACGGTTTACAAGAAAAACGTAGGAAAATAACAAGACAGGAAATTGACGCCCTTGACTGGGTCGTCTTTTCAACAATTGACGACTGCCAAAACAGTCGTCCAATTTATATTTATGCTTGCTGAAATTAACTAAATTTCAGTATTTAAGTAATTGGCGACTTCCGTTAAGTCTTCTATTTGGTAAATAGCACCCTAGTCAGGGGCGTTATATATAAAAGAAACGACATGGTATGCGTCGTTAATTCTCCTTTTTACAGAATTTGCTACGAATAATAATAATTCTTCCAATAAATATTTTGACAATAACATGTATATGGACAAGTCAAGAAAAATAGCAGGATTCGAAATATGTGATCATGCATTAAATCAGATTACTGTTTAGATAGATATTAAATTTTTAACATGTGTATTTATTAATTCATTCGAAATTGACGACCCTTCTCCCGGCCATCAGAAGTAAAATTGGCGCCCTAACGAGGGTCGCCTCTTTCAAAATTTCACAGAACTTCTTCAAATCTCAGTGAAACTATAGGCATGAACTATATATATAGTAATATCATAATTTATAATAGTTTGGGCTACGAAATCTTGAGATAACCTACCTTATGGTGTTTTGGTTGACAGAACTGAAGAATCTGAAGAGAACACGACACTCTGTTTCTAATAGAGTAATCGCATAGAAGGAAGCAGCTTGTTCTTCTTGCTTCAACGGTTTGAAGGCAATAGTAACAATAATGGTGAAGAAAGACCACAGCCTTCAAGCTTCCGTGCAGCAAGGAGGAAGAAGGAAGGTGAAGATCAAGCAATGTTCTTCCTGCAGTAACGGCAGTAGCTCCTTCCGTTGCAGACAACCTGCACAAGAAAGATGAAGAACCATCAATGTTCTTCATGTTCTCCACAACCAAGTTGAAGAGAAAGAAGAGAAAATCCCCACGACTGGATGGAGAGGAAGAAGAACTTACTTGTGTTCTTCTCGCACGAAATAGCAACAGATCATCTTTGACAAATAGCTAACAGGGTTCGATGGAAGGGGTATTTATAGGGTTTTCAGGAACCCAATAGGGTTAGAATTCGATTGGAACTTTGGTTTCCTTGGTAGTGTCCTTACTATATTTAATTACACACGTAGCAATCCTAATTCTTACCCTGGATAATCTCCTGGTTTGAACGTAACACAAACGGGTCTGTTTGGAATTGACGCCTAGGGTTAGGGCGCTAATTTTAAATTGACGCATGTACCTATAGTCTTCAATTTATAATATGACGCCTGCAAGATGGGGCGTCATTACTGGAATTAGCGTCTAATATAAGGGCATTAATAAAATAGCAACTTGAACAAAGGCGTTAATTACCTTTGGCTTATTAGTTATATGTTTTGAGCCTTTATTCATGGACTATATCTTTTAATTTATTTAAAAATTTTATTTCTTTTATTTTTACCAGGGTTGCTACACTTTACCTCCCTACGTGGAGTGGGCAGTAAAATTCATTGCTGTAATATTGATTATTTACTGTACCGGGAGTACGAGTCTTGGCCGGGATTGTCTTCCCCACGTCGGGAGCGTGGAGGTATCGCCCCTAACTCTCTCGGCATTTTACTTATTTTTTATATATTCGTATGCCGCTGCTTGAGTGATAGGAAAATCTAGCTCATTATATTATTCCAATCACCTCTGCGAGAGAGTGAGTGTGACGCGTCCCGTGACTCGACCCGAGCACGAGAGTGAGTTTGACCACCCTTGACTCACTGTCGGTTTCTCAACCGCGTACATCCGTATGCTTCCCTTGCTAGGGACGAGTCGCGAGCTAGAGTCCCAGGTTCGCATCCGAATTGGTCTCAAGTCGCATACCGTCCCGCATTAAAAAACCATTAAAATTTTGAAAAACCTTAAAACGAAATATGTTTTATGGTTGCAGAATTGCTTTCGAATCGCATCATCTTACTATGTTTAAATCTCTTGCATATATTTGTTTTTCATGACTCAGTCTATCTCTTGCAATTTGATGCCCATTTGTGTGATCTATTTTTTCCAAGCCAAATGGGACCCTATACTCAATTCACGGACCTAACAATTGGCATTCCAGTATTGGTATAACTGTCATATGTGGTGATAGGACTGTCTTCATTTTTTCAACTTTAATAAGTGTACAACCATTGGCATGTATTTCCACATCAATTTCTGGAATACTGGAAAAGGATAGTTGATTGCAATGACTGTCATACACTGCACTTGAGATGCATGGTATCAATGGGAGAGAATTATTGTGATTCGTTCACTGTTGTAGACCCTACAAAGAGGTATGTTATACGCTTTGTTGTGTCTCTATGGTTTTGATGATGTCAACTATTATGTCACTATATAACCTTGATCATAAAATCTTGATGCTTGAATTAATGATTTCATCACATATATTGAAGTATGAAATATGCCAGAACAGGTTCTGAAGATGACTCAAAAAGTCATGAAATGAAAGTCAACACAGGTCAACGCCACTGTTCAAGAACTGACAAGTCAACTGATCATATTTTGAGTCAGCTCTTTGACGGGTAAGGTCAATGCACATCAAAGTCTGAAGCATGAAGGTTGGTGCATATATCTTTTCTGTGAACAGGTAAGGTCGGTGCACATTCATGATTCCTTCATAGAAGGTCTGTGCACATTTACATTATAGCACTGACAGGTCGGTGCATGTTTGCTTTCAACGCCATATAAAGTCTGTGCACATTTGCATCCAGCAAGATCAGGTCGATGCACATTTGTCAGAGACGGGCATAAGGTCTGTGCACATTTGCATTATAGCACAGTGTAAGGTCGGTGCACCTTTTGTTAGTACAAAGCAAAGTCTGTGGACATTTGCATGAAGGTCGGTGCACATCTGCCTTGGTTAGTTATAAGGTCGGTGCACATCTGCCCTATGCATATAGAAGATCGGTGCACATTTGCCTTGTGCATATAAAAGGTCAGTGCACATCTGCCTTAGTCAGTTATAAGGTCGATGCACATATTGCATATAGCACAATAAGGTCTGTGCACATATGTTAGCGATAGCATGCTAGGTTTGTGCACATGCCACAACATGCTGAATGAGTTCGGTGCACATATAGAGGTTATGCACTATAAAGTCTATGCATATTTGCATATAGCACTATTAGGTCTGAGCATATGTGCTAGCTTGCACACTTAGGTCTGAGCATATGTGGTAACATGCACTATTAGGTCTGAGCACATGTACAAGTCTGCATAGTCCGGTCGGTGCATGTCTTCACTAGTAGCATAATAGGTCGGTGCATGTCTTCACTAGCAGCATAATAGGTCGGTGCATCTTCTCACCAGTAACATATCAAGTCCGAGCACGTGCATAAAAGGCCTAGTTAAAGTCAGAGCACATGCTGCACCAGGTCTGAGCACATGCATTTGAAGTCTGAGCATATGCATTTGAAGTCAAAGCATATTCATTCAAGTCTGAGCATATGCATAGATTCTTGTCTATGTAAGTTCGTGCACATGTACATATAAGGTCTAAGCATATAGCTCTATAGGTCTAACTGTGCATCTTATAGGTACAACTGCAATTAAATGACTGCATTCAGTATTAAGCACATACTCTCTCAAATGCTATGACTATAAGGTGTTTGATGAAATGCATTGCATTATTGCTCACATGACTAAGTTACTGTGGGACCCAGAATCAAACATATAAAAGACTGGAAGGTTTATACTTGGCATGATTACGCGGCTCAAGTTTCTACTCATAGGCACGTGATCCAAAGCGAAGTCAGGACTGGAGATTCTACCATGTGGACAGCTTATCCTCATCGTCTGACACGTGGATTCCCAGTAGCGCACTCCAGTTGGAATCTTTGGGCAGGAAACATGTTTCCCATATGCCCAAAGCGTGAGCTCGTAGGACCCAAGCCTGAGGCTCTATAAAAGCTTCTCCTACGATCGAATGCACACATAGAGAAAAGAAGAATTTAGAGAGCAGCAGAAAAGAAAAGAGAGCTCGAGAGACAGAAGAAAGGAATTAGGAGAATCAAAGAGAAGAACGGAGTACCAGAAGAGGGAGACAAAATCAGAGAGCGGGAGCAGCAGAGAAGAAAAGAAAGAGAGAAAAGGGATAGAAGAATAAGAGTTAGAGTGCTGAGAGAGAGAGAGAGAGCTCGCTGAAGGAAGAAGAAGGAGAAAAAGAAAAATAGAGTATCGTGAGAGTAGAAAAAGTATGAGAGAAAAGAGAGAGTGTGTAGAGAAAGAATAGAGAGAGAGATTGTACTTGAAGATCTACATTCTTATCAGTTATTGGATCAGATCCAGAACTGATTTTGCTCCTGCGTGAGCTACATTTTTCAACTTTCATTTCCAATTTTCTGATGCTGTGATTCATCTTTTGTTTTTCCATTTCTGATTTTGTCAAGTTGTGTGTCAGCGTTTGCAGAGGATCAGTTCCTTTGGACAGCAAGCTATGTTGCTCAGCTGTAGGAAGATGTGAATCAGCAGAAGCAAGCTGTGATGCTCAACTATAAGCAAGCTGTGATGCTCAGCAGTTCAAGCTGTTTGTCAGCGGTGACCCTCACTTAGGTTTGAGTGGGGGATGGGCGTAGGTCTGTGGCAGCAGACCAAACCATCTAAATCCTTTGTGTTCATGGTTTGCTTGCGCTATTGAGTCACGGTAGATGTATGCTTAGAATTGTTTCAATTGCATCTAGTTAGCATACATTATTCTGATCAATCTAACTCTTCGAGTGAGAACTTCAATAGAGCAACTGTTTAACTGAGCCATCAAATTTTATTTTTGCACAAATCTTTCAGAGAAAACTTTAATTCTGCAAGGTTTCTAGTTATAGCTTTTAATTGGGCAAAATTTTAAAGGGGAGATTCATTCACCCCACCTATGAATCTGTGCCTGCACTATCTCATAGACTCAACAATTGGTATCAGAGAGGGTCTCTGATTGTCTAGATCCAATGATCTGCAGAGGATCTGCTAGTTTTTGGTGTTGTATTATCGTCAGCATAGTGAATTGAAATTGCTTGTTGACTTTCTCAATGGCTCATCCTCCTGTGTTCGATGGTTCTAACTTCAGTATGTGGTTTGGCTGCCTATGCACTTACTTGAACTCCATCGATCTAAATCTATGGAGTCTTGTATCCAATAGCCCACATAGACTACCTCATGATAAGACCAAGTGGTCTAATGAGGACAAACAAAAGAACCATGATAACATCACAGTTCTTGGTATCATGAAGGCTGCAGTTAATTCTGACAAATTTTCGGTTGTTTTCAGGTGCACATCTGGTAAAGAAATATTGGATAAAATGATTGAAGTGCATGAGAGCAAGGAAGAACAAAATGAACAATGCCTGATGACCAAACGAAATGATCACATGAATGAGACTTCATCTCAGGTAAGCTCTGAATCAGAAGAACCTTCTTTTGATGAATTAGTGAGCATGTATGAAGAGCTATCTAATAGATATAAGAAAAGAAAAAATAAAAATAAAAAGTTGAAAAAGAAAGTTGATCAGAACAAATTAAATTCTTCATGTGAAAGTTGTTTGAAACTGAAACAATCTTATGATGTCTGCCTATCTGATGTTCGCATGCATAAGAAACAAATCTGTTTGCTAAAAAGTGAAAATCAAGAATTTGAAAATAAAATTTCTGAACTAGAAAATAAAATAAAGTCATTGGGTGATGATCAAATCTTGATTGATGATTTAGTTCAGAATGAGAAACTGATGAAAGAAAGTGAAAATCTAAAGGAGCAAAATAAGAAGCTGATGATATTGAATATTATCATGTCAGAAAGACTTATAGTTCTTGAAAAAGAAAAATGTGTGTTCTCTGATAATGCCAATAACTTGCTCATTTTTTAGAAAGAAATTGAAAACATAAAAAATGAAAATGAATCCCTGAAAAAAAGGATTGCTATTTTCGAAAAAGGCAAGTGTGTGATGTCAGACAGCTTAGAAGAATTGGATAGTCTTAAGACAGAAATTGAGAATTATAAAACTACAAATAAGGTGTTAAATGAATGTGTTAATTGCAATGAACAAGAGATTGTTAATTATGAGATACACATTATATCTTTAGAAAATGAAATTCATGATCTAAAAAACTCTGTCAAAATTTGTCAAAGGTAAAGAGAAGTTAAAAGCTCCCTTGAATAATGAAGTCGCTAAATTAAGTGAAGGGATAGGCTGCAATTCCGGGATTAAAATGGCTATGAGGAACTAGCTGTATACAACCTTTGTTCGAAGTTCAGAAGTGGCTAGAACCTCAAGTCAATCCCCAAATTATTGTGCTGCAAGTAAAATTCAAAAGGAAAGTAAGAAACAGCAAATCAAAAGCAGTTTGCAGCAACCACAACAAGGGAAGTTCACGAACATGAACCATCATGTAAAAAAGAACCATGCTTCAAAGAAACTCAAGGTTTCATGTTTCTATTGTGGTAAGCATGGTCACTTCATACATGACTATATTTTAATGAAAAATGATAATTTGAATGTTGATAAAATGCATGCAAAGAATTCTCAGAATAGAAAATTTCCCAATGCTCAGAAAAAGATCACTGTATGTTTTTACTGTGGAAAATCTAGCCATATGATGAATGACTATTTTATAAAGAAGAAGGATGATGTGAATTTTATTAGAATTCATGCTAGGAATTCTCATGCTAAGAAACCTTCTTCTGCTCAAAATAAAAGAATTCACTGTTTATACTGTCATAAGATAGGTCATCTCATGCATGAGTGTAGACTAATGGAACAAGATGACCTGAATGCAAGTGCTATGCATGATAGAAACTTCCTGCTCAGGACAGGACTATTCCTCATAAGTGAAACATGAAGTGTTTTCAGTGTGGTAAGTTTGGGCACTTTACTGCACAATGCTGGCATGCACAGGGGAGTGATAGTCACCACAAATTTGTTAAAACCCTTATGTATCAAAATGTTTTTGGTAGAAATAAATCTAGTTTTAAAAGAAAAACTTCTGCATGTTTTGAATGTGGAAAACCTGGCCACCGAGCTTCTGAATGCTGGTTGGCAGGTTATGGAAACAAAATGTTCATGCAAATAACAGAACTCTTCATGTTAATGCACATAGATTTCATGTCTATAATAATGTGCACAAAAAGAACTTAAAGTATGTTATTTCTTGTCACTATTGCGGTCAGTTAGGACATTCTATGTCTAACTGTTTCCTAATGAAGTTTGATGATTCACTAGCTCAAAAATTATTGAGAGCACCATTCAAAGTTGCCACTGTCATTTTAGGACCCAAGACTGCTTGGGTGCCTGCCTGTACAAAATAAGAAGTTGTTTTGCAGGTGTGCCTTAGAGCTTAGAAATAAAAGGGGTTAATAAGCCAAGGCACCTGAATATGGTAAAACCCCATTTTCTGCTCTTTACAGGTATGTTCATTTGAATTCTTCAAAAAAAATTTATAGATGCATATTGATAGCCACTAAACCTGTCGTTGAAAAGCCGTGCCACAATTTAAAAATAATCAAACCCACTCACTTAAAAATATATGAATTAAAGTAAAGTGGTGAATACGAGTCGATCCCACGGAAAAGAAATATTATTAATTAAGCATGAGATGGAAAACTCTTATATTTGAGAGATCTGAATTTTTTGAGTGAGATTGAAGAAAGAAAATAAAATTGCTTAAAGTTAAAACTATCTAAAGAAGATAAGAGGGTTAAGGAGAGAAATTGGAAAGAGATAGAGAGAGAAAATTAGAAAGACATAATAGCAAAAGAAGAACTTTGATTACTAATGAAAGTGGCAATTACAACTCTAAGAAAATAAAAATTACAACTTGGAAGAGAAAGGGAAGAAATAAGAGCCAGGAAATTGGGATGAAGAACACCGCCGCCTCCTTGCCAAGCCTTTGAGTGAACCACTCCGCCATGGAGATAGACGCCTCCGAGAGGACCGAAGGAAGAAGATCCACTAAAGGAATGTGTGAAGAAAATAGTGGAAGAGATAGATAGAAGAGGAAGAGATAAAGACTTAAAAACGTAGTAAAAATATATTGAAAACAGAGGGTGATTAAAAGAAGAATAACTTTAAATTTAGAAGGAATCAGAAGAAGTAAAAGAAAAGAAAGTTGTAGATTAGAGGAATAGAAAGAATTTTTGTGAAGAGTGTATAGAGAGAAAACGTGAGGAAGAGGGTGAAAATGAGGAAGAACAGAAGATATCTGCGTAGGTGAACAGTGAAAAATGGGAAGACAACACCTTAAAAAAGAGGTTATAACTTAAAAACGAAGAGGAATTAAAGGAATATGAAGAAGAAGAAAATTTAGATCTTTGAAAAATGAACAAGTTTGATGAAGAGATTTAGATAAAAAGAAGATAAGAAGAAGAAAAAAATGGAGGAAGAACAGAGGTATGTAAAATTAGGTGAATAGTAAAAACGTAGAACTGAACTTTAAAAAATTAAGAATAGCTTGAAAACGGGAGAGAATTAGAAGAGGAGGAAGAAGAAGAAATTGTAGACAACTGAAAAATAAAGAACTTTACAAAAGAAAGAAATTTAAGAAAACGACTATAAATGTATGAAAATGGGCTTAGAAGAAAGGCTAACTCCCCCTTCGGTCTGCTCTTGGATAGTTTATATAGGGTTCAGAGAAAACCCACGATCGTGATCTTCATATTTGCTTCAAATTCGATCTTTGCAAATTAAAATAGCGGCTACTCACAAGGTCGCACAATCTTTATTTGCTATTTTTACTATTTTCTTTTTTCATAAATACGAAAAATAACGACTGCTCAAACAGTAGCTTATTCTTTTCCATTTTTTTCTTGATTTTCTACAAAAATGAATGAGCACCCGCTCAAGCGGTCGCTATATCTTTTTACAATGAAATGGTGCCTGCTTCAATGGTCACACATTCTTTTCTATTTTTCAGCTTTTCTCTTTTTTTCTATTTTCATAAAATGAAATAGCGCCTCCATAGTCAGTCGCAAATTCTTCATTTCTTTTTTTTCTTTTTTCAGCAAAATAAATTGGCGTCCGTTCGGTCAGTCGCTATTTCCTATTTTTTAGAAATATTTTCCAAATTGACGTCTGACCATCCGGTCGCTATTTTTTGAAAATTCAGAAAATTCAAAATATCAACATATTTCATCCCAAAATGATATTCAAATAATTGTGCAAATTCTTGAATATTTCTCACATGGTCATTTTGACTCAAAATTTGATGATAAAATCATGAAAGCTCCAATTAGTGGTAAGAATTGGAATGAGAAATGGGTGATATTAATGCACAACTATGTTCAATAAATGCTCAAAAGTGATGAATGTGATGTAAATTATGATATGAAGTATAGCACTTATCACACCCCCAACTTACTCATTGCTAGGCCCTTAGCAATGCAATTAAATTAAAATTCAGGACCAACAAGAGTTTACAAAGTTCATACTTTCATATCCTGCTCTCCCTTCATAGAATCAACCAAAGATTAGGAATTCGGAATCATTAATGCACACTAGACTTAGTTTGAAAATTTAGGAACATGATCAAAAATACAACTCAAAGTTCAATAGCACTTGTGCATGTGTAATACTAAATTCATAGCATGAACAATTGCATCCCCCATTTGTTATTCCAAACAAGTGCCTTTCAACCCTACACCTCTTAATCAGAGCATTAAGCATACTAACTTTATTATGCCTTATTTATTTGTCCCCTTTTGGAATCTTTTTATTTTGCTACACACATGATGCTGCACTACTCTTCACTGTTTAACACGAACTTCGACTCTTGCATTAGGAGAAGCATGCCCGATTTCGTAGATCAAGGTTCTCTTTTCCTTTTGATGCGAACCTCAACACATCTTAGGTAAAGTAGGCCATGTTACTAAGACTAGGGGCATTTTTCATGGTGTTTTTTTTTTCATTGTGCTTTTGCACTTATTTGATAAATAACCTGACAAAAAGTTATATTAAAAGATATCTTCCTCAAGAAGTGCAGAGTATCAGACAACATACTCAAAATAGCAAAACGTTTGTCCAGCTTGTTTCATTAGCGTGCAGAGTGATTTCTTTTTCTAAAGTGCACATGAACTTTAAAGAGATTCTTACATCAATTTTCCATAGCTAGATTGAATAAATTTTTCATCATCCTTCTCCCTAGTCTTTCCTATTCCAGAATTACTTTCAATTTAAGCATGAATCAAGAAAACTCAGTCGAGAATTTCATCCTTTTTTACTTTTTATGTTCAATGCAAGACAACTTAAAAGATATGCATGACAATATGCAAGAACTCATGTCAGGTTGTACTATATGCATCATGAAATGAAAATTTTCTCTCCCCCCAACTTGAATGACATTGTCCTTAATGGCATATATAAGCAATAAAAGTAATAGAACAATGTAACAATAAAAATTGCTGAGAATGAAAGAGACAACTTGATATGTGGGGCGAAACTCTATTATTGATGAGGACGGTGATAACTCCATCTCCTTGGCTCTTACCTAACCATTGAAAAACACACTAAAACAAAATATCAAATAACAAAAAACCTTGGGTTGTCTCCCAGAAGCGCTAAGTTTTTCATCTTCAGCCAGACGCATGCATAAGAGGTGCAAGCTCCATAACCAACGAGTTCAGTTAAGAATGAGCCAACATGTTATCTTATCTGCTTTCAATTTCCAGCATTTGTGCCATGAGAAGACAAGATTTTGCATGTACATGCATGGGCTGAAAGTATGTCGGTTTTGTACATTATTGAGTTGAACATTAGAAGCATATATGAACTAATACTCTTCCTTAGGGGGCATATGCAAATCAATGGCCATTAACCTAGCAAGATCTGGGTGGAACCTTTGCCGAGTATCTACCCACTGGTCTCCTTATCTTGTATCTACCCACTTGACTACCCATTTGTTGGCTACTTCCTCCATGTCAGCTTTTTCATATGTCGGCGGCTTTTGAATGAGATTGGCATTACTTAAACTATAATGCATGCATGCCAGTGAACTAATATCTTTCAAATCTGCCACACTCCCCTTAATGATACCCTCTGGTGCATTAAGAGCACTAATCAACTGATCTTCCTGATGGGGAGACAACTCAAAGGTGAAAATAGCTGGCATATCCCCCTCAGACCCTAGAATCTCATAATGAAGAGACTTAACATTCAGGGGAATCAAATTGGCAGGAAGCATAAGCCCAGGATCAGGGGTTAGATCAAATGTGAAATTATCTAATACGGCCCCTTCATCAAATTCATCAATTGAGAGATTATTCATCAAATTATCTAATAACGGGGTGGGTAGATTAAATGTAAACTTATCTAACCAGGCCCCTTCATCATATTCTTCAAGAGGAGGAGGATGTTCAGAATTCGTCTCCAATAAATCGTCACAATTATTAACTACAAAGTAATCCTCCTCTTCATGTATATCCTTAAATGAGTTCTTTGGGCCACTATTCTTCTTAATGATACTCTCAGCCTCAAAACATTCATAGGATGGGGTGATGATATCAAGATAATCATCATTATTATTCAATCCACCCCCTAATGCCTCTCCTTCCTTCATCATGGTGTTGCTAGTGCACTCCCCCTCACTCTCACTATTGACGTCTTGAGCCAAAATGACAAGCATAAGACCATCATCATCATCATTCATGTGTTGAGGAGGTTGGTGTACTATTGAAGAAAGGTCATGGTAAGTAAACTGAGAATACACAATCTGAGGTTCAGAGTAGTGACCTAGGGAATCTCCCCTAGAATTGATATTAATGTTAGGGTGAGATGAGTTGGTCTAAAGTTGATTACACATGGGTTGCTCATGGACTTCTTGGGGGTGAAAGGTTAGATGAATGGACTTGAATTGTTTGATCCATCCAAGGGAAATTTGGGTGATTGCTCCAGCCAAGATTATAATCATCAGAGAAGGTATCATACTCGAGCTGAGAGAACCCTAAGGCATATTACACTTGAGCTTTAATGACTGGTGGGAGTTGGGCTATAGTTAGACACTCACTCACATGGTGAGTAAGACTGGCACAAAAAATGCAGGTTTCCTTAGAAGTTTGGGAAGGGCTTTCATATATACTTGATGAGGGTTGGACAATGGCATTATTGTCTATCTTAGAGTCAAGCCCTACCCATTTTTCTATCTCACAATGCCTACCCTACATGAAAGGTCCTACATATTATTTATGAGATGAGATTGAGGCAAGATCCATAGAATTTTCACTCAAAATTTCAAACAGATCATAAGCCTCATCTTCACTCTTGTTCATGAATGCCCCTCCACAATATATGTCAACCATTTGTCTATCATAATCAGATAACCCCTCATACAACGCATACATAACTTGCCATTTGGGCAACCCATGATCTGGACATTGATGTAACAAATCCTTTAGTATTTCCCAAGATTCATGAATCTGCTCTCCCGGAAGCTGAGTAAAGCCTACAATCGCCCTTCTCATGATGTTGGTCCGGACTATGGGGTAAATTTTTTTCAAAAATTCTAATTGCATAACTTTCCAAGTCCTAATGGTCTTTCCAAAACTCATTAACCAACAGTTTACTTTATCTTTTAATGAGAACGGAAATAAGATCAACTTAAGGGCATCATCACTAAAGTTCTGGATTTTGACCAGGGAGCAAAATTCTAAAAAGTCATCAAGATGCCTATAGGGATTTTCATCGGAATTCTCATAAAAAGATGGGAGCATCTGGATGACATTAGGGCGAATTTCATACTGATCTACAAGAATATCAGACAGTTCAATGAAGGTGGAGGGTTTATAAGTAGAAGGAATAAAGTGTTCCTTCATAGGCATAGGTTTCATTCCTTGATGGATAGCCATTGATGTTGATTGAAATAAATAAGACCCAAAGGATTGTTTTTTTAAAGATTTTTTTTATTTTTGATTTGAAAAGTAATGCAATCAACAACGATATGACTAATGTATGCAACATGATGATTTTTTTTAAACAAGAGAAGAATTGGCACTCACTACCACGTTGGTCCACCGGCCAGGTAAAAGGTGGGGTTGTGGAAGGCTTCCCCTACTTTCGTAAGGACCTAATTAAATAACCACAAGCCCGCTTAGGCGTTTGTCACTTGACCTATAGCCTAGACACCGATTTTCTAAAATAGTAATAAATTGTAAAACTCCTCTCCTTTTTTTTGTGTGACCTTCCAAGGGTAAACTAACAGTAGGGTACTTCATGGTACAACCTGCCCGACATCCGTGAGGGAATCCACGGGTGCGGGGACTTGTGGAGGTCTTGAAAAAGAAAATTCCAATCCAAAGAGACGGAATGCTCAATGGAGGGTCTTTCCAATTCCAAGAAGAGTGTAAGGAACCTAATTTGCCCTTGGGAGGGGAGATAGAAGAGAAGAGAAAGATTTTTTTTCTTTTTTTCTTCAAATGATGATGAATAAATAAAGAAATCAACTAAATGCACCAATGCATGAAAGTAATGCAACTAACATGATATCATGATGATGATAATTTTTTTTCTGTTTTCTGATTCTTAATTTTTTTTCAGAGAGTTGTTTTTTTTCAAAAAAAAATTCTTTTTCAAAAAGAGAGATAGGTAAAAGATAAATATCAACTAAAAATACCAATCAATATGTAAAACTATTGAAAATTAAGACTTAAAATCATGTTTTCGGTGTTTTTTGGTTTTCTGATTTTTTTTTCATTTTTTAGAATTTTTAATAATTTTTTTAAATACTAAAAAAAAGGACCTTTTCCTATATTTGCTAACTTTTAACGACGCTTAAATTTCTTGGATTTTCTGATTTTCTACTTTCTACTTCAGTTTCAGGCTTTAGCGACGCTTCCTGTGATAGTTTATTTTCTGGGATTTTTAGGTCCGAATTTTTGTGAATTTTTAATTTTCTTTTAATTTTTCCTGCAAAATAAAAACATAAAAATTAGTAAATTATATACAAATCAAACACAAGAAATTCCAACCATTAAAAATTATTTCTTCCCCGGCAACGGCGCCAAAAATTGATAGCCACTCAACTTATCATTGAAAAGTCGTGCCACAATTTAAAAATAACCGAACTCACTCACTCAAAAATATATGAATTAAAACAAAGTGGTGAATATAAGTCGATCCCATGGAGAAGAAATATTTTCAATTAAGCATGAGATGGAAAACTCTTATATTTGAGAGATTCAAATTTTTTGAGTGAGATTGAATAAACAAAATAAAATTGCTTAAAATTAAAATTATCTAAAGAAGATGAGAGGGTTAAGGAGAGAAATTGGAAAGAGATAGAGAGAGAAAATTAGAAAGACACAATTGCAAAAGATGAAGTTTGATTACTAATGAAAGTGACAATTACAACTCTAAGAAAATAAAAATTACAACTTGGAAGAGAAAGGGAAGAAAGAAGAGCCGAGAAATTGGGATGAAGAACGCCGCCGCCTCCTTGCCAAGTCTTTGAGTGAACCTCTCCGCCATGGAGATAGACGTCATCGAGAGGACCGAAGGAAGAAGATCCTCCAAAGGGATGTGTGAAGAAAATAGTGGAAGAGATAGATGGAAGAGAGAAAGACTTAAAAATGCAGTAAAAATATATTAAAAATAGAGGGTGATTAAAAGAAGAATAAATTTAAATCTAGATGGAATTAGAAGAAGTGAAAGAAAAGAAAGTTGTAGATCGGAGGAAGAGAAAGAATGTTTGTGAAGAGTGCATGGAGAGAGAACGTGAGGAAGAGGGTGAAAAATGAGGAAGAACAGAAGGTATCTGCATGGGTGAACAGTGAAAATTGGGAAGACAGCACCTTGAAAAAGAGGTTATAACTTAAAAACGAAGAGGAATTAGAGGAAGATGAAGAATAAGAAAATCTAGATATTTAAGAAACAAATAAGTTTGATGAAGAGACTTAGATGAAAAGAAGAGAACAAGAAGAAAAAAATGGAGGAAGAACAGAGTTGTGTAAAATCGGGTGAACAGTAAAAATACAGAATTGAACTTTGAAAAACTAAGAATAGCTTGAAAACGGAAGAGAATTAGAAGAGGATGATGAAGAAGAAATTTTAGACAACTTAAAAATGAATAACTTTTCAGAAGAAATAAATTTAAGAAAATTACTAGAAAAACATGAAAACGGGCTTAGAAGAAAGGCTAACTCCCTCTTCGGTCTGCTCTTGGACAGTTTATATATGGTTCAAAGAAAACCCATGATTGTGATCTTCAAATTTGCTTCAAATTCGATCTTCCAGTGCGGATTAGTTGCTTGAATTAGGTCTCTTGTCATAGATAGAGTCCCCTTTGATCAAAACATGGGAGGTCAACATCAAATGGCAGCAAGATAGCTTCAAAGAGACCTTCCCAGTTCCGCTTCAAACTCTTGCAAAAATGGCGACTCGGCTCCGGGTGCAAATTAAAATAGCGGCTGCTCACAAGGTCACACAATCTTTATTTCATATTTTGATATTTTTCTTTTTTTCATAAATCTGAGAAATAGCGACTGTTTTATTCGTTTCCATTTTTTCTCGATTTTCTACATAAATGAATGAGCGCCCACTCAAGCGGTCACTATATCTTTTTACAATGAAATGGCGCATGCTTCAACGGTCGCACATTCTTTTAAGTTTTCTAGTTTTTCTCTTTTTTTCTATTTTCATAAAATGAAATAGCACCTCCATACTCAGTCGTGAATTCTTCATTTCTTTTTTTTTTAGTTTTTTAGCAAAATAAATTGGCGCCTATTCGGTCAGTCGCTATTTCATATTTTTCAGAAATATTTTCCAAATCGGCATCTAACCATCTGGTCGCTATTTTCTGAAAATTCAGAAAATTCAAAATATCAACATATTTCATCCCAAAATAACTTTCAAATAATTGTGCAAATTCTTGAATATTTCTCACATGGTCATTTTGACTCAAAATTTGATGATAAAATAATAAAGCTCCAATTAATGGCAAGAATGAGATATGAGTGCTATTAATGCACAATTGTCTTCAATAAATGCTCAAAAGTGATGAATGTGATGTAAATTATGATATAAAATATAGCACTTATCACATATCATGCTAAATCTGATTAGTTAAAACATTCGTGCATACATATTCTTATTTTCTTTGACATTTGCATTGCTATACCTGAGTTTCTTCATTCATATATTGAGTTGTTTGTGCACATATTTAATGAATACATGTTGAATTCATTTCTCATCTAAATGCATATATGTTTTGACATTTAATTATTTCTCAACTGGTTGCATGATTGAGAGGGAGATGAAATAAATTTAAATGCATGGAATTTCATGTTTGCATACATTTTCACATATGCATATCCAATTAAATTGTCTTGCATATTCTGAAACTGTTATGCATATTCATGTATGACTTCATAGTATATCAAATGGTTTAACAGTAAAGGGCAGAATTAAGTCTGTCTGCAAATTCTAACCATGCTTGAGATGATCTTTCGACCAAGTTCTCCACCTAGTATCATGGGTCAAATGTGCACATAGAGAAATTTAGAAATTCATGAGCATAGTTAAATAATTCCCAACAAAGTCTCCAAATCTGTGCATATATGTGAATTGCATATGTCAATTGTCTGCATACATATGTGCATGACATCATCAAAAATTGAGATGCACATAGGATTGCTTTTGCATTGCATTGTCTTGCATGACCATTATGGTATATCAAATGGTAAGCTACTAAAGGACAAATGTAATCTATCTGGAAGTTCTTACTATGCGTGAGGTGGTCATTGGATCAAATCCTGTGCCTGGTACCATAGGTCAAAAGCTGCACATAGAGCAGTCTAGACTTTCATTAGCATAAGTTGTACATAAAATTCAGTCATTTAATGCATAAAGTCAGGGGGAGTCTGTCAAGATAATTCTTGTGCTTCATGCATATATGGTTAGATTAATCCCCTGCATGGTTTTAATGTCTCATATAATTGCTCAATGCATTTAGATAGGGAGAGCTCATAAGTGCTCATCATTCATGCTAACAATTAGATCATAAATGCTCAATATTCAGAATACATAAGTGCATGAAGTGGTTTATATGCAATAGGTCATTCACATGCATCATAATGTCTGACCATTGCTTGCATTCACATATGTCATTTTAACGATTGGTTTAGTGCATACACTCAGGGGGTGCATATGTAGGCTTCTGAAAATGGATGGTTGGATATTCATCTTTTAATTCACTCTCTACCTAGTTCGATCGATCAACCGATACTCCCATCCTCATCTTGAGCTCATCCTTTTCATGAATCTGAATTTGATTGTATTCTATTCCTGCAATTACTGAAGAGGAGCTAGATGTTTAAGAGTCAATTTGTCTCATGGTTTTCTGAATATCTATGCCATTCTCTGAGCTCATCTCTATCCTTACACACTATCAGCTATTCTCTATGATTGATATTTCTGTCACTACATTCTTTAGCTGGTCTGACTGAGATTACTTCACATATGCCGAACTTTGAACACACTTGTCATGCACTCAGATTAAAGCTTTCAACTTGCATGCTCTCATATTTGATGAATAACCATTATTGCACATCTCTTTGAAAATCTCTGTGACCTTGGTTTCGATAATTGGCTGCTCTTAAACTTCTTTGTCTTGATCTATTTGTAATTTGGGAAGATTTCAATTTGTATACTTTGATTATAAATCTGAAAACCAGTTCATTAAAGAATCTTCTATTATACAGGTTTATGAATATCTAAAAGATCAGATTGGTTTAAGTCTAATGTATTCATTGAGTTTGGCTATGAATATCTTGAAAATATCTGAGTCAACCTTAATAAACCTCAACCAGATGCTTCAGGTTATATCTTGCAAAATCTTCTGAATTCTGAAAACTTTCATGACTTTCTTTGGTTGAGATACATGTAGTAAGTATTACTTTTAAACACCTGATCTTTCTGAATATGTCAAAAGGGTTAATAGCTGTAAGAGCAATGACTTTGGTCACTGAGAAACCATGTCTAAAGGACTGTGTCATGAAGTGCCATAGTTAACTCTGCTGAAAAATTGATTGAAAATTAGGCAGAGTAGTGACTTGTACACTGAGAAATACATCCCACTCATCAAAGAAATGAGTTGAGATATGTCATGAGGTGTCAATGTTAACTCTGTAAAGCATGACTGTTAGTTACACTAAGTGCTTAGGGATATTGGCATCTAAACAACGTATATCCTCTAGTTATAAAGTGTGTACTGAACAAGATTACTCTTAAAATTTGTCAGCATAAATTTTTTTTAACAAATGAAATATCTGAAAATTATTGCAAAAGAGAACTTTCTATAATCCTAGATGTATTCAAATGATATCATGATTGTTTAACTTCAATACTATTTTTCTTGTAACTCCTAAAGGAGTCAATATCCTTTAAGCAAGTAAGATGAAGGTTAAACAATACTGTTAATATGAGGGCTTGGTTTATTTTTATTAAAAGTTGATTTCAGAATATGAGTACATAACTTTATTGGCAAACTGTGTATACATCATATTTAAACCATGTAGTTCAATAAAGTTCATTCATAAGCCCTTATAATGGGAGACTCTGAAAAATTCTTATTTTTAGATTTATGAAATTGGTATTTCCTTGAAAATATTGTTGAATTACTCGTGTTTGAAGATCATTTGAAATTCATGTGCTCAGTTTCCATTTACTGTTGAAATCCAAAAAAAATTAGATTGTGCTCACTACTCTTACTTCAATCTGTCTTGACTTGAATTAAAAAATAATTGTTCCAGTGTTTTTGATGTTACCTTCATTGACCTTGTGTAAGTTTAATTCTGTATGTCTGATGACTTACCTCCACTCCAATCCCTATGTACACTCAAAGGGGGAGCTTGTTTCATCAACATCTTTGTAATCAGCTTGATCTGCTTATACATGTCTGTCCCTAGCTATGCTTTGATTTCATTCATCTCCATCGACTCTGTCCAAAGAGAGACATTATCTACTCAGGGGGAGTATATTTTTTGTTGCAAGGGAGATTGAAGACATTTCTTTCATTCAATATCTCTTCTGTTTTCAAAGGTGGAGAATATGTGAGTCATATTTCTGTCAAATGATGCATGGATTATTATAGTTCATACTTCTCTTTATTTTACATTTATGATGGGAGAATATTGTCTGCATGTTTAACTTATTATTTCTTCCTTTTTGATGTTGTCAAAGGGGGAGAATAGAGTCATGTGAATATATGTGAGTCATTAATTCTCTGTGAATTGTGTTACATGCCCTGCTGGGTCACATTGATTGCATGCCCTACTGGGTCCCATTGATGTCACATTGATCATCATGATGAATATTGCAATGACTCATAATATTACCATCATCAAAAAGAGGGAGATTGTTGTGTCTCTGTGGTTTTGATGATGTCAACTATTATGTCATTATATAACCTTGATGATAAAATATTGATGCATGAATTAATGATTTGATCACATATATTAAAGTATGAAATATGTCAGAACAGGGTCTAAAGATAACTCAAAAAGTCATGAAATGAAAGTCAACGCAGGTCAATGCCACTGTTCAAGAACTGACAGGTCAACTGATCAAATTGTGAGTCAACTCTTTGATGGGTAAGGTCAATGCATATCAAAGTATGAAGCATGAAGGTTGGTGCATATATCTTTGCTGTGAACAGGTAAGGTCGGTGCACATTCATGATTCCTTCATAGAAGGTATGTGCACATTTACATTATAGCACTGACAGGTCGGTGCACATTTGCTTCCAATGCCATATAAAGTCTGTGCACATTTGCATCCAGCAAGATCAGGTCGATGCACATTTGTTAGAGACAGGCATAAGGTCTGTGCACATTTGCATTATAGCACAGAGTAAGGTCGGTGCACCTTTTGTTAGCACAAAGCAATGTCTGTGCACATTTGCATGAAGGTAGGTGCACATCTGCCATGGTCAGTTATAAGGTCGGTGCACATCTACCCTGTGCATATAGAAGATCGGTGCACATTTGCCTTGTGCATATAAAAGGTCAGTGCACATCTGCCTTAGTCAGTTATAAGGTCGATGCACATATTGCATATAGCACAACCAGGTCTGTGCACATATGTTATCGATAGCATGCTAGGTCTGTGCACATGACACCACATGCTGAATGAGGTCGGTGCACATATAGAGGTTATGCACTATAAAGTCTGTGCATGTTTGCATATAGCACTATTAGGTCTGAGCATATGTGCTAGCTTGCACACTTAGGTCTGAGCATATGTGGTAGCATGCACTATTAGGTATGAGCACATGTACAAGTATGCATAGTCAGGTCGGTGCATGTCTTCACTAGCAGCATAAAAGGTCAGTGCATCTTCTCACCAGTAGCATATCAAGTCCGAGCACATGCCTAAAAGGCATAGTTAAAGTCGGAGCACATGTTGCACCAGGTCTGAGCACGTGCATTTGAAGTCTGAGCATATGCATTTGAAGGCAAAGCATATTTATTCAACTCTGAGCATATGCATAGATTCCTGCCTACGCAAGTTGGTGCACATGTACATATAAGGTCTAAGCATATAGCTCTATAGCTCAAACTGTGCATCTTATGGGTCTGAGCATATTCATATTTTCTTGTCTCTAAGGTCAGTGCAACTGCAATAAAATGATGGCATTCAGTATTAAGCACATACTCTCTCAAATGCTATCACTATAAGGTGTTTGATTAAATGCCTTGCATTATTGTTCACATGACTAAGTTATTGTGGGACCTAAAATCAAACATATAAAAGACTGGAAGGTTTATACTTGGCATGATTACGTGGCTCAAGTTTCTATCTCAAAGGCATGTGATACAAAGTGAAGTCAGGACTGGACTGCTACGTGGATAGCTTATCCTTAGCGTCTGACACATGGATTCCCAGCAGTGCACTCCAGTTGGAATCTTTGGGTGGGAAAGCGTGAGCTCGTGGGACCCAAGCCTGAGGATCTATAAAAGCTTCTCCTGCGATCGAATTCACACATAGAGAAAAGAAGAATTTAGAGAGCAGCAGAGAAGAAAAGAGAGCTTGAGAGACAGAAGAAAGAAATTAGGAGAATCAGAGAGAAGAACGGAGAGCCAGAAGAGAGAGACAAAATCAGAGAGCGAGAGCAACAGAGAAGAAAAGAGAGAGAGAAAGAGAGAGAAGAATAAGAGTTAGAGTGCTGAGAGGGAGAGAGAGCTCGCTGAAGGAAGAAGAAGGTGAAAAAGAAAAATAGAGTATCGTGAGAGTAGAAAAAGTATGAGAGAAAAGAGAGATTGTGTAGAGAAAGAATAGAGAGAGAGATTGTACTTGAAGATCTGTATTCTTATCAGTTATTGGATCAGATCCAGAACTGATTTTGCTCCTACGTGAGCTATATTTTTCAGCTTTCATTTCCAATTTTCTGATGCTGTGATTCATCTTTTTTTTTTCCATTTCTGATTTTGTCAAGTTGTGTGTCAGCGTTTGCAGAGGATCAGTTCCTTTGGACAACAAGCTATGTTGCTTAGCGGTAGGAAGCTGTGAATCAGCAGAAGCAAACTGTGATGCTCAGCTATAAGCAAACTGTGATGCTCAACAGTTCAAGCTATTTGTCAGCGGTGACCCTCACTTAGGTTTGAGTGGGGGATGGGCGTAGGTCTATGGTAGCAGACCGAACCATCTAAATCCTTTGTGCTCATGGTTTGCTTGCGTAATTGAGTCACGGTAGATGTATGCTTAGAATTGTTTGAATTGCATCTAGTTAGCATACATTATTCTGATCAATCTAACTCTTCGAGTGAGAACTTCAATAGAGCAATTGTTTAACTGAGCCATCGAGTTTTATTTCTGCACAAATGTTTCAGAGAAAACTTTAATTCCACAAGATTTCTAGTTATAGTTTTAATTGGGCAAAATTTTAAAGGGGAGATTCATTCACCCCCCTCTGAATCTGTGTCTGTACCATCTCATAGACTCAACATGCTTCACTCTGTACATACTGTGCTAAGCATCTCCGATTACTCCCTACTTCACTCCTTTCATTCCTATCCATGCCATATATTCCATCCCACTCTTTTCTTTTGATGATGTCAAAGGGGGAGAGGATTATGTGAGTCATTAACTAAGGAGCGAATTAAATGATGTCAAAGGGGGATAGAATCATTTTCTTTTCATGATTATATTTCTTTAAGAGATGTACTCATAGTTGACTCATAACGACTCATAGATGTCATCATCAAAAAGGGGGAGAATGTTGTACATGTGTGGTACACGCATGATTCTATGTTTCAATGTTGTAGTACCCCAGAATTTATTTGATAATTTTTTGGCATTATTAGGAATTTAATGAACTAATTTGAAGTTATTAATCAATATAAGGCCAAATGGTGTTAATCAATTAACCCAACTCACTTAATTAGAGTCCAAAAGGTTTTAAGACTAGACCCATTTAAATTGGCCCATATTCTAGAAGGTTATAAGCCTACTCTCAGAATTTTTAAGGATAAACACCACTAATATAGATAATTATATGGATAATGAACAATAGAGTTTTATTAACTTAGAACTCTATCCGCGTTGACTGTAACGGTCCATTGGGCGACCGTCACATCCATGTAACGCATAGGAGCTCGACCGTTACACTATGAATCCAGAAAACTGAAGAGTTTGATTTCTTTTGAACTCTGGGAATGAGTAATGTAATAGTCTATTGCAAGACCGTGACATACCTCTAACGCACCATCATAAGACCGTTACAGACTGTTAGTTCCGTAAAGGAAAGAACAAGTGCAAAGATCAAACTTTGGACCCTTATCCACTGAGGATCAACTTGGGAAGAGTTATAATAATACTAAGGACTCTTAGAGATTAGATTATGACCAAATAAGGACTCTAAACTCGATCTAATCCTCAAACCCTAGTTAGAACCTTATAAATAGGGCTTAGTTCTGAACTGCGCGACCCCTACTTTTGCTCGCGTGGAATCAAGATAAGGAGTCATTATCTCAGGTAAATTGTTTAGAATAATTTGTTCCCAATACTATAGACTAACTCCCCTCCGAATTTCACATCTTTAGGTCAAGAGGTCAGGGAGTTAGAGCTCAAGGAAATTGCTGAAAAGTCACTGGAAAAGGAGAACTAGGGCTCGGTGTTCAGACCATATTTGGATGTTCTAAAGCCTAGATTAAGAGGTAGGTTATCTCATGAACGGCAAAAATAACTTGATAGGACTAAAAGCCTCTGGTTTGACTGAATTCCATGCATGGTAGATCATAAATCTCATGTTTTACTAGTTATTTTACATGTCATGCATCTCTTAGCCCAAATAAAGAAATTAAAGCATGTTATTCATCTAATTCACTGATACCATGCATGTAGTTAGCCTATGCCTTGTTATCATATCTAGAATAGACATGGTTTTTGATTTAGACATGATATGAGTTGATCTCTTAGGATTCATATCGTTTTCTGTCAGCAGAGACTGTAACGCATCAGCGTAGGACCGTCACACTCATGTAACGGACCTACGACAGGCCGTCACACACTCTGTGGTATTTGGATTTCACTATTAACTCTGACGCACTTTGACAGGCGCGTTACGTTCATGTAACGGCTGTTCTTTGACCGTCACAGTCACTGTGACGCCCCACTTATAGACCGTCAGAGCCTGTGTTCTGTCAACCCTAGACAGAATATGATTTATCAATATTACTTATTATTAAGCCTAGTTACCTAAGTATTAACCTGGTTATATGACTTTGAGATTGCTAAGCATTCATGATAGGTATTGCATGTTTTGATATCTCACTTTTACTTTGAGTTATGTTAATTTCATGAAGCCAAACTCTATAGTTTTCTAACTTGAAACATGATTTTGAAAAATGTATTGCTAGAGTTTTTATCATGGTTTCACATCTATATATATATATATATATATTCTTTCTCTATCTATAGAGTCGTTTCTATAAGTACATGGCACATACTCCGGTGTGTTGACCATTAGTTCACACTTTGCACTATAGGAACACAATCTTGGACATGAGGACCTCTCTATTGGATATTCCTTCCAATGGACTAGGAAATCATTGTTTGAAGGCCTCCGTAATTCTCCGCGAGCCTGGGATTCCCACTAGGACGCCGAGTTGGTTATACCAATAAAAGCCCATTAAATAGAATACAGTATCGTTGTTTCTGATTCTAGTAATGTAACGGCCTTGCACTGGACCGTCGGGCTCACGTAACGGCCCAATGCCCGACCGTCACATTCCTCTGAGTCTATTTTGTCTTTCTAGACTCGGATCACTGTAACGGCCCATTACTGGCGCGTCACATGATGTAACGGCCCAGTAAACGACCGTTGCATAGCTTGTTTATGTTAACCCAATGTTCGACCAAGGGTTGATATTTCAATGATTCTAGATAACCCTTTGATGATCTAGAACTTATCATATTACTTAAGAGACTTAATGTAATGAATGAAAGTTAAGAAAAATATCGTTATGCTGTCAATTTACTTCTAAGAGCATGACATTGTTTAAGTCATTTTCTTGACTCATTCTTGCATCGAAGCATTCATTCATTGATTCTAGTTATCATGAAATTATTGGAATTGTTATATTCTTGGCCATACCTTACTGTTATATTACGTGGAAGCAGCTTAATTTATAACTGAAGATGCGATCGAGCACTGATTGTGTTCAAGGGCTCTATGCTAGTCCCCTCGGCTGATTGCCGGAAACATACTATTTTATAAACCATGGGGAATGATGCTACTGGCGTCGCATTGCGCTGGGAGTACTATTTCTATAAATAAGTGAAGATCCACGATACGATACGACTCGACTCGACATGACACTAAATGACATTCTTGTACATGACTTTCTTGCTTGATATTCCACATAAATTCACGAACTATGTACTCAAAAGAGACTAGTGTGATGAATATGTGGCTTGCTCGTTACATGCTTGCTCATGAAAAGGCCAAATATCATGTTCATATTACATTCTTGCTAGCTCATTCTTGATCATTCTATCTTATCTTGTTACTTTGGTTTAACCACATGATTGATTCGCATTCGCATGATTTTACCTTATTCTTTAGAGCTAAATTGTTAATTACTTTAATAGTGCCTTCATGTTGATGCGAAAATACCTACTGGGCAAGTGTGCTCATTACCTATTTCCAATGTTTTTCAGGAGATGGAAGTAGTTCGGATTCGGATTCGGGCTATACTAGTAGTAGGTCCGGAAGCGAGTGAAAGTGTTATAAAGATGAGAGTGAAGACTTAGGAAGTCTATCATGTCTAGATTGAGTTAATGTAATTTTCCTATTTCTTGAGTCAATAGATGAGGAAATTGAATTAGTGGTTGTATTATGAATATTGATCATTTATGAAATAAAGTTGAAGTTGAATAAATTTGTGCAATTGCATTTATGTGTGTGATTGTCTCGCGCTCTGGTTATTCTTGCTTGCAAGAGGCTTACCATGCCAGCTGTTCACGCTCCCCGAGCGAGTCTTCCGCTGTAATAGAGGCTCGGGGCGTGACAGTTAAGTTGGTATCAGAGCCTAAGTCTCAGGACTTAAGGAAAAGAATCATGTCATAGGATAAGTCCAAGGTTAAAGACCCATACCTATGAACTAAGGAAGAAATTTCACACCCATGTGAGGATTGGGTAGAACTCGGGATAAGATAACTAATTAGCTTTAAGAATTATTTTGTTCATTCCAATTTCATGAGAAATAACAAGTTGTTATTTTCTCTCAGGTACCATCTTTTACAAATGGCTCATCGCGTAGATTGGGAAGGTATGCAACAAACTGTTGCCGGCCTCACCCAGGCATTGCAAACCATAGCACAAGGTGGTGCAGGGGCAAGGGCTGGCGACCTTCATCAAAATTTCCGGAGTCTAAACCCTCCGCGTTTCTATGGATCTTCCAATCCAGACGAAGCCGAAAATTGGATCGATGAGATGAATTGTATATTTGATGTTATACAATGCACTGATCAAGAGAAAGTTTGACTAGCAACATTCCAATTGAATAAGGATGCCCGTACTTGGTGGAAGTCGGTTCAGGCACCTCCGGTCGATGCGCCACATACATGGAATGCTTTTATCACTTTATTTCGTGCCAAGTATTTCTCTGAACATGTGAAGGAAAGGAAGGCTATGGAGTTTGCCTCCCTTCGTCAAGGGATGATGTCAGTAGCAGAGTACGAGTTGCAGTTTTCAAGACTAGCACCGTATGCACCACACCTTATCAATACAGAATTATTAAAGGTGAACCGATTTATGGACGGGTTACGACCCGGTTTCATTCAGCAACTAGGGACACAGAATATCCGCACCTATGCGGAGATGGTTCAGAGGGCATATCTATGCGAGAGGACCTTAGAGAAGGTTGAAAAGTTGAAGGGAAAAGGAGAGGAATCTAGCCGACGATCTGATCGGCATTATAAGAAGAGAAGTTTAGCATAACGGAACCCTACAAAAGCCGTGATAACAAGAAAAGATCAAGGAACAGGAACAGTGGAAGTTCCCAAAAGAATAATATAAAGGTTAAAGAAGAGAAGGAGCAAGTTGCCTCGACGTGTACCTTTTGCGAGAAATTTGGCCACTCGGCTGAAGAATACTGGAAGCACCTAGGTGCTTGTTTGCGCTGTGGGAGTAGGGAGCATCGAGTGCCAGATTTCCCCCTTACGAAAGATCAATCAAATAATGGAGGACGTAGGAGGCAGGCTCGCCTCAATGCAGTTATAGATGAAGAAGAAGCGCCCAGGGATCAAAATGATGGGCTCATGGAAGGTACTCTTCAAATCTGTTCTCGCCCTGCATTCGTGCTATTCGATACTGGTGCTTCTCATTCTTTTATCTCCACCACTTTTGCAAACACCTTATCAACTGCATCAGTTCCCCTACCTTCAGATCTCGCTATTACTATGCCTTTAGGATCTGGAGCTAAGCTTACCAAATATTATCCTGATTGTGAGGTAGTAGTAGAAGGACACAATCTCCCCGCAAACTTAGTATGCCTCGATATGAAAGGTTATGATGCCATTTTAGGGGTAGATTGGCTTGTAGACCATGATGCTTACATCAACTGCCGAAATAGAATTATATCTTTCCAAAAGCCCGGTCTTCCAAGATTTTCTTTTCTTGGCATCAAATACAAGAAACATCCTACCATTATATCTTCCCTTCACACTTAGAAACTTATCTCGAAAGGATGTGAAGCTTTTCTTGCTTCAGTCATTGTTACCGAATCTAAGGAAATTATCCTAGCAAACATTCCTATTGCGAATGAGTTCCCAGATGTGTTCCCATCTGAATTACCTAATTTACTGTCTGAGAGGGAAGTAAACTTTACCATTGAACTCATTCCTGGTGCAGCACCTTTTTCTATAGCCCCTTACAGGATGTCCCCCATAGAACTCAAGGAACTAAAGAAGCACTTACAAGAACTTCCAGACAAGGGTGTCATTAGACCCAGCACATCCCCTTAGGGTGCGCCTGTTCTATTTGTCAAGAAGAAAGATGGTTCCCTCAGGCTATGTATCGATTACCGGCGACTGAATCAGCTTACAATCAAAAATAAGTATCCGTTGCCGCGTATTGACGAGCTCTTTGATCAGCTTTCGGGAGCAGAATATTTTTCTAAGATTGACCTCAGATATGGTTATCATCAGCTTAGAATTAAAGAAGAGACATTTATAAATCGACTTTTCGAAGTCGTTATGGCCACTATGAATTTGTGGTAATGCCATTTGGATTAACTAATGCTCCAGCAGCATTCATGCAACTTATGAATAGTGTCTTCCAGCCATATTTAGACCAATTCATTATTGTCTTCATTGATGATATCTTAATATACTCCAAGACTAAAGAAGAACATGAAGAACATCTAAGGATAACCTTGCAAACACTTAGAGAACACAAGCTTTATGCCAAACTCAATAAGTGTGAATTCTGGCTCAAGGAAGTCTCATTCCTAGGTCACATTATTTCAAAAGAAGGTATTGCTGTGGATCCTTCTAAGGTAGAAGCTGTCAGAGATTGGAGTCGACCAACGACTGTATCTGAAGTCAGAAGCTTTTTGGGTCTAGCTGGTTATTATAGGAGATTCATAAAGGACTTCTCAAAGATCGTGATTCCTTTAACTAGACTTACAAGAAAAGAGAATCCTTTTGTCTGGTCGAAGGACTGTGAAAAGAGTTTTTAAAGTCTTAAGAATCATCTTACAACAGCCCCTGTTTTGTCACTACCAATGGAGGGTGATGGATTTGAAGTGTATACAGGTGCATCTGGAATTGGCTTAGGATGTGTCCATATGCAGAATGGAAAAGTGATGTGCTATTCTTCAAGACAATTGAAGCGTCACGAAGAAAATTATCATGTACATGATTTAGAATTGACAGCAGTTATCTTTGCCTTGAAAATTTGGCGTCATTATCTTTATGGAGAAAAGTTCACGATCTACTCAGATCACAAGAGTTTGAAATATTTATTTTCTCAAAAAGGAGCTTAACATAAGGCAGAGAAGATGGTTGGAATATCTTAAGGACTTTGAATTTGCTATTCAATATCATCCTGGCAAGGTGAATGCTGTAGCTTATGCACTCAGCAGGAGACCAATGGGTATGTTATCAAGTCTCATGATTAGTGTGACTAACCTTATTCCCCAATTTGCCAAGTTGAATCTAGATGTTAACATTAAGGAAGAAGATTGCTTCGTAGAAAATATCGAGCTCAACCTACATTGATAGAGGATTTGGCCAAGTTACAAGAGGATGACCCAATTTTACTAGAAATTAAGGCCAATATTGAACAAAGACTGGATTTTGCTATTTCTAATGATGGAAGATTGCTATTCAAGGGCCCAATGTGTATACCTAATCATGAAGATACAAAGAAATTGATCTTAGAAGAAGCACATAAATCAAAGTACTCCATTCATCCAGGAGGTACAAAGATGTATCAAGACCTAAAAAGAAGTTTCTGGTGGCCCAATAATGAGAGGGAAATTGCAGATTTCATGTCCCACTGTCTCACATGCCGACAAGTTAAGGCAGAACATTTTAGACCTGTAGGAAAATTACATCCCTTAAGTTTTCCAGAATGAAAATGGGAGAGCATAGAATGGATTTCATTATGAGATTACCTAAGACAAGAGGTGGACATGATGGAATATGGATAATCATAGACTGAATGACTAAGTCTGCACATTTCATACCAATTAAGAGTCGATGGTTTGTGGATATTCTAGCAGTCTTATACATAAAGGAAATTGTCAAATTACATGGGGTTCCCATCACTATTGTATCAGATAGAGATCCTCGATTTACATCGTAATTCTGGAAGAGCCTATAACATTCACTTGGGACCAGATTAAATTTCAGCACAGCCTTTCATCCACAAACTGATGGTCAGACAGAAAGAACAAACCAGGTGGTAGAAGACATGCTCATGGCTTGTGTCATTGATTTTGAAGGAAGTTGGCAAGATCACTTGCCTCTAGTGGAATTTGCATATAATAATAGCTATCAAGCAAGCATACAAATGGCACCTTTTGAAGCCCTATATGGGAAAAGTTGTCGTTCACCGATATGCTGGAATGAAATAGGGGAAAGGCAATTTCTAGGCCCTGACCTTATCAGAGATTCTACGGAGAAAATCAAGCTCATCCAGGAAAGAATGAAAATGGCACAAGATAGGCAAAAGTCTTATGCTGACAATCGAAGACGTGACTTGGAGTTTCAGGTAGGAGATCATGTATATTTAAAGGTTTCTCCGGGTCATGGTATTCGAAGATTTAGCATTAAAGGAAAGCTAACTCCAAGGTTCATTGGACCATTTGAAATTCTTGAAAGGGTCGGTGAAGTGGCTTATAGATTAGCTTTACCTCCACAGTTAGCAGGAGTTCATGACGTATTCCACATCTCTATGTTAAAGAAGTATGTATATGATGTTACATCTCTGTAGTTTTGATGATGACTAACACTGTGAATCAAATTATTTATATGATAATCATCTTGTTGCTCCTAAATGAATGATAAAGATCTTGAATTGTCTAAATATTCTCAGGATCTAATGTTGTTGTCTTGCATGCACATCTATGGATCAAATGCTTTTTCATCATGCTTTTTCTGTTTTGATGCTCCTCTATCATGTACACCCATGAGCTCATACTTGTCTTGATTATATGGGTTCTGTACACTTAGTGCGTTGACGCACTTGGCTGGGTGCGTAGACGCATTAGTGCGTCGTTCGCTTGCTGTTTTGTCCACTGCGTCGACGCTGCACGATGGAAGCGTAGACGCATTGGCTTGGTGCCAAGGGCTTGAGCGTCTCGCATGTGAAGCTGAGTCGACGTTGTCACCTGGAGCGTTGACGCATTGGGTTGTTACCAAGACATTGTGCGTCTCGTCCAAGGAGCTAAGGCGACGCTACACAATGGAAGCGTCAACGCCTTGAGTTTTTGACCAAAGTTTCTTTTGATCAACCACCCAGCAGAAGCGTCAACGCTGTCAACTGATGCGTTGACGCATTAGTGTGTTTTGTCAAAGCACCTGTTCTCTTTATATCCATTGCGTTAACGTCTTGGCTTTAGTGCGTTGACGCGCTCTTCTGTCCTTTCATAAGACCCGTGCAATCTGTGTGAACAATTTATGACTTGAATATTTCTGAGATTGTCTGAATGTTCTCTGAAACCTTATAGGGACTTAAAGACAAATTGGAATGTTACTCCAATCATGTGAGCACGTGATCCGAGGGAACAATCGTCTAACATGTGGCTCGGTTCATCCGGAAGCATGTCTCCGCGCGTGTCTTCCAAACCCTCACTCTCTCGTGAGGTTGGATATATATATGAAGGGTTCTGCTCTTGAAAAGCGGCCGAAAACTACAAGGAAGAAGGTGAGGCCAGAGCGAGAGGAAGGAGAGGAGAAGCCTGCCTGATCCACTCATTGATCGTACCTGGAAGAGAGAGAGAGTGGTGAAGGAGAGGATGGTTTTATGCTATGCTTTATCTATGCTTCTTTAAGAAGCTACATTGTTTCTTCGTTCGATAGTCTTCGATATCTCTTTATGTTTTCAGTTGTCTGTTCTTAAATTCCGATACTCTGCTTTATCGTTCCCTCTAGGTGTAGAGGAAGAGAGGTGGATTCTCTGGGCTGCATTGTGATTCCCTCTGAATCAGATCAGAGGAAGGGAGGTGGTCTCCAGGGGTTGCTGTGATCAGATAGTGAGGAGGCTATCTGGGTTGTTCCCTCCGGCTGTGGAGGAAGAGAGACAGTGTCTCTGAATTGCAGTGAGGGTGAGTCACTGCTGGGTTCCCTCTTGTCTAAAAGGAAGGGAGAGTCATCTCCTGGTCAGGTCTTGGGGTGTGAGACCTGGGTTCAAGCTGTGTGATCAGCGTATGTAGGGATTTCGATCCCCAAGCTGTGGATCATCGTCTTGTAGGCAGACTGAGTCTGTGATTCTTTCTTGTGAAAGGAAGCCTCACTCGGCCTTGAGTGAGGGATGGACGTAAGTCTGTAGGTTGCAGACTGAACCATCTAACTCTCCTATTCTCCGTGGTATGGTTGTGCGCATCTCTATTCCTTATGATTTTGTCCGGGTTCATTAAGTAAATGTGAATGTTGATGATTGAAATCTTGGTCTGACCGCTCACTAGGTGGTTGTGCATATGTGCTGATGACTCTTTGAGTCATTTATGTTCTGCGCTCGTGAATTACGTTATATTGGTTAAGGGTCCTGCCTCGACTCAGTCAAAGAATTTTTTAAAACGGTGATCTATTCATCCCCTCCCCTTCTAGCTCACCGTCCTCCTGTCTAACAGTTGGTATCAGAGCAGGTTTACCCGAGATGTGGTCCAACGACCAGGGCAATCTTGGAACCAGTGGTCCTCGCAGCTACATAGCTGAAGGACAGTCAATCTCCCGTCCCCCATATTTTGATGGCTCTAATTATTTCTTTTGGAAAAATAGGATGGAAGTCTTCATCCGATCTCAGAGCCACAAGCTGTGGAGAGTCATTACAACTGGACCTTATGAGTTACCTCCGAATGAGGAGATGTGGTATGAAGAACAAGTCAAATTATCCGGACTGAACTGTTCTGCGCTCAACATCATCCAGTGCGCAGTTCACCCTGAAGAATATGCCCGAATTTCAGCATGCAAGACAGCCAAGAAGATGTGGGATGAACTAGTGCTGATATACGAGGGTACCTCTCAGGTCAGAGCTACCAAGGTAAACTACCTAACCTCTGAGTATGAATTATTTATTATGAAGTCAGAGGAGAGCGCGACTGATATGTACGCTAGGCTGTCACTGATCACAAACAGCCTCAAGGGGTTTGGAAAGGAAATATCTGAAGGGGATATAGTCAGGAAGATCTTGAGATCTTTGACTCCAGTGTGGCACACAAAGGCCACTGTGATAGAGGAATCGAAGGATTTAACAACCATGACTGTCACTGAACTCATAGGGTCTCTTATGACCTATGAGATGAATCTCAAGAAAACAGGAGAAGGAAGTGACAGAAAGGGCAAGAATGTTGCTCTTAAAGTTGAACGACATAGTAGTAGCAGCAGCAGCAACAGCAGTGGAGACTCTGATGAAACTCCAGACCTTGACAGGAGTGAAAAAGCTCTGCTCACACGTCAGTTCAGGAAATTCCTGAAACTGAAGGGAAAATCATATGGGAGAAGAAGAAATTACTCATCAGGTAAATATCCAAACAATGGCAATGACAAGGATAGGAATGCTAAAAGTGTGATGTGTTATCATTGCAGGAACCTTGGGCACATAAAGCAAGATTACCCTGAGCTTCAGAAGTAGACACTGGATTACCATAAGAAAGGCTCCAAGGTGTACAAGAAAAAGCCAAAAGCTATGGTATGCACTTGGAGCGATGAAGAAGAAGACTCAGAGACTAACTCCTCACGAAAGGAGACTGAAGGAGTATGTCTAATGGCCGACGAGGAAAATGAGGTAATCAATCCCTTTGTGACTTACTCTATTGATGACTGGGAAGATAAGTATGGTGAACTGCTAGATATGTACAATGCCTTAGCTAAAGAACATAGAGTCACCAAACGCAAACTCAATGTGGTTAATGAAGAATAAGAACTCATCAAGACAGAAAATTCCAAACTGATAGCTGAATTAGATCAAATGGAAAATGTAAGAAATGAGAACAATCTTGTTAAAAAGGAGCTTGAAAAACTAAGAAAACAGCTTGATGAAACCAATCAACATACTGAAGAAAACCTGAGACAAAATGACTTACTCAGGGAAGGGTATGAAGCTGTTAAAAGGGTCAATGATGAATTGCTGGAAAACAATATATGTCTGCGGAAGGAGCTGGAAGATAAGAAGAAAACCCTTGAGAGGTTTGTTTTGGGAGAGAGTAATTTGAATGCCTTGTTAGGCACCAAAGTAAACTTTAACAGAGAGGGGTTGGGTTTCAACCCAAGTAAGAAGGAAGCATTTGGGGTAAAAACCACTACCTTCTGCACTGAGAAAATAAAAGAGAAACTGGACATTCCATCCAGTTCCAAAACCACTGAACAACAAAAGAACATCCATAGACAACAGGCTGATTTTGGAAAAAATATGTTCAAGAAATTCAACAAGCCCACGCACCAGAAGCAAGGTGTCTGTCAATTCAACAACTATGACTCTAATAAAAGAATGGGCTATTTTAAAAGCAACATGGGAACGACTAATTACACACAGAATACTGTCAATAAAATGCCTTCATCCAGACAGGTTAAAAATTATAGTCTGGCAGGGACCCAAACTTTCATCAACAGAAACTGGACACAACTTGAGAAACAAAAAGAAACAAATGAAATGCACATCAATAACAAACCTGTCAACCCTCAGCACAAAAAGAAAAAGGGGTTAAAACAGATCTGGATTCCCAAGACTGTGCTTAATGAATTGAACGGTATTTTTGGACCCAACTTACCTTGGGTTCCAAAGCACACAACTTAAATTGTTATTGTGCAGGTGGGCCTAGCAGCCGAGAACAACAAGTGGTATCTCGACAGTGGCTGCTCGAGGCACATGACAGGGGATCAAAGAAAGTTCAGCAAGCTTGAATTGAAAGCAGGAGGGTCAGTTAAGTTTGGAGGTAAAAACAAAGGCCAAATCATTGGGACCGGAACCATTGGTAAGAAAACCTCCAACTCTGTTGAGAAAGTCTTGTTGGTTGAAGGTCTCCAACACAATTTATTGAGTATTAGTCAATTGTGTGACAAGGGTCACAAGGTTCTTTTTGATGAGCATGTATGCAAAATTTTAGAACCAAACTCCGATAAAATAAAGTTCATTGCAAATAGAGTCAATAATGTCTATATTGTGGATCTTGATGTTGAGTCTGAGTCTAATCTGTGTCTCACTGCTGATTCAGAGAATAACATGTTTGACTGGCATAGGCGACTAGGCCATGCTAGCTTTAACACCTTGCATAAATTAGCTAAATTTGATTTAGTTAGAGGCATGCCTAGCTTGAAGTTCAATTCATTCTCTAAGCCTTGCGAGGCCTGTGCTCTAGGCAAGCAAACTCGAGCTTCCTTTAAAATTAGGTCTGAGAGCCTGTCAACAAAGATCATGGAACACTTGCACATGGATCTCTTTGGTCCTACCAAAACCCAGAGTCTAAATGGTAAGAGATTTGGGTTTGTCATTGTCGATGACTACTCTAGATTTGCATGGCTATTTTTCTTGGCAAATAAGAGTGATGCTTTTAAAAAATTTGAACATTTTTGTAATAAGCAAAAACATATAGGGCACAAGATCACTGTTATTCAATCAGATCATGGAGGAGAGTTTGAGAACTCCTCATTTTCTAGCTTCTGTGACAAGGAGGGACTGACTCACAAATTTTCTTCTCCCAGGACCCCAGAGCAAAATGGAATTGTGGAGAGAAGGAATCGAACAATAGTGGAAATGGCAAGAACACTACTAATGGAGAGTCAGCTACCTAAGAGCTTTTGGGCAGAAGCAGCAAACACAGCCTGCTACATACTTAATAGAGCTTTGGTAAGACCCATACATAAGAAAACACCATATGAACTCCTGAAAGGTAAAAGGCCTAATGTCTCATACTTCAAAATTTTTGGTTCAAAATGCTTCATTCATAATAACAACAAGAGAGACTTAGATAAATTCGATGCTAGAAGTATTCCAGGAATATTCCTAGGATACTCTGAAACATCTAGAGCCTTCAGGGTCTTTAATAAAACTGATAGAACTGTAGAGGAAACCCCTCATGTTATTTTTGATGAAACAAAAATCTCTAACAGTCCAAATGATGATAACAGGTCTACAAGTCATGATGGAGAGTTCCTGGAACAAATGCAAGAGGAGGAAGTACAACCGGCAGAAGAACCCACTGATCTGAACCCAGTAAGTACAGCTGAACAAGGTGAGTCATCAACAAATGTCAGAGTTTTAAAAGACCACCCTGTAACCAATATTATTGGTAGTCTTAATGATCCCCCTAGGACAAGATCTCATTTTAGAAATGTTCAGAATCAGGACTTAATTGCTTTAGTTTCTCAAATTGAGCCTAAAACCATTGAAGAAGCCTTAAGTGATGAGAATTGGGTAACTGCTATGTGTGAAGAACTAGGGCAATTTGATAGAAACAATGTCTGGGAGCTTGTACCTAGACCTGAAAATTTCAATGTAATAGGAACAAAATGGGTTTTTAAGAACAAACTGAATGAGGAAGGTGTCATCTCTAGGAATAAAGCTAGACTTGTAGCTAAAGGCTACAGTCAGGAGTATGGAGTGGACTTTGATGAATCCTTTGCTCCAGTAGCTAGAATGGAGGCTATCAGAATTCTACTAGCATTTGCTTGTTCAAACAACATAAAACTTCAACAAATGGATGTTAAGAGTGCTTTCTTGAATGGAATTCTAAAAGAAGAAGTTTATGTTGAACAACCTCCTGGTTTTCAGTTTTCGACTAAACCAGATCAAGTTTTCAGGTTAAACAAAGCTCTTTATGGATTAAAGCAAGCTCCTCGGGCCTGGTATGAAAGGCTGACCAGTTTCTTACTAAATAAAGGATATAACAGAGGTAAAGTTGACCAAACCTTATTCACTAAGAATTCACGACAAGATCTCATCATAGTTCAGGTATATGTGGACGACATCATCTTTGGATCAACAAATCCTGAACTGTGTAAAGAATTTTCACAGCTTATGTCAGCTGAATTTGAGATGAGCTTAGTTGGGGAACTGACTTATTTCCTTGGCTTGCAGATAAATCAGATGACAGATGGATGTTTCTTCCACCAAACCAAGTACACGCTGGATATCCTAAAAAGGTTTGGGATGACCAACCTGAAGCAAATTTCCACCCCAATGAGCACAAGCATGACCCTTAATGCAGATGAGTCAGGTAAACAAGTGGATGAAAAACTCTACAGAGGTATGATCGGATCCCTCTTGTACCTAACTGCCTCTAGGCCAGACATACAATTCAGTGTTGGTTTATGTGCAAGATATCAGTCTAGGCCTACTGAATTACATGTGTCTGCTGTAAAAAGAATCTTTAGATATCTGTCTACCACACATACACTAGGCTTATGGTATCCTGCTTCACGCACTTTAGATTTAGTTGCATACACTGATGCAGACTTTGCTGGATGCAAACTAGATAGGAAGAGCACCAGTGGCCACTGCCAATTCTTAGGAGGATGCCTAGTTTCTTGGAGTTCAAAGAAACAACATTCAGTGGCTCTTTCCACTGCTGAGGCTGAATACGTGGCTGCAAGCAGCTGTGGCACTCAGGTTATCTGGATCAAGCATCAACTTCAGGATTACCAAGTAGAGACAGGTTGCACTCCCATCTTTTGTGATAACACTAGTGCCATAAACATTGCAAAGAATCATGTTTTACACTCACGAACAAAACACATTGAAATCAGGCACCACTTTATCAGAAATGAAATTGTAAATAAAACATTTGAATTAATTCATGTTGGGACTGCTGATCAAATTGCTGATATTTTTACAAAACCTCTAGATACTGAAAAATTCACTTCCTTGAGAAGAGAACTTGGTATTTACAAACTCTGACTGATTTGAGGCAATGGATTCTGGTTCATGTATCTCCATAAAGTTAGTGGTAGTTTTGTCTTATTTTTTTCTGGTGGGGGTCCCTATGTGAGGGGGAGCGGGTGTGTGCCTTGAGTATAGTCAATTCTGCTTCTCTGCTGTTTTCTGGGTAGAATGGGAGATAGAGCTACTAGAGAGGGGGAGCTTGACTAGTTAAAAACACTTGAAAGATGGGTGTTATTGCTGGATTAAATGTTGAATTGATCTTGAAAATTCCTCTTAATAGAACCTCATTCATTTCCTACATTCTTAAGTTTGTGCAATTAAAGTCCAGCTAGAATCCTCTTCTAGTAAGTCTCAAGAGGCTAAGATTAACCTTCACAAGTATATCCTCTTACCTTGTTGCATGACTCATGAACAAGCTAGACTTGTAAGAAATGGTTTCTGTCTCTGAGCTTCTCTTTGGACATCTTGATAAGACCTCCAATATTTGCCCTGGGCTTTGTCTTCAAACAACCCCTTGTTGAGCTAGTTAAACTTATCTGTGCTTAAAACTGCATACTGAGAAACTAGGAATCCCATTAATGAAATGAGAATTTCCTATGTCATGAGGTATCAGTTCTCAAAAACAAAATCAAAAGAAAGAAATACTATTCAAAATTATGCTTGGCAGAGCAATGATGACAAAATGGTGAGTAACTGGGGATTCTGGCCTCTGATCAAGGTGTCTCCTCATGAAACAACCAATGGTCACTATCTCTGTTCTCTAATTGAGAAGTGATGAGGCTCTTACACTGAGTAACTGAGGATGCTGGCCTCTGACCAAGGTGCATACTTAATGTCAAAAGTGTAACTGGCCAAATACACTCTATAACTGTGCCTTCTCTGCCTGGACTGTTTGTCCTCAATGCCTACAGGCTGTTTTAGTGGTTCAAACTCTTGTTGTCTCTTTGACAAGCCTTAACAGCTACCTCAGTCATACTTGTTGCCACTTGCTCTTCTCTCATAATCATAGTAAGTTGATAAACTTCAAGTTTATTCTGAATCTCCTTCTCTTACAAGAACTCCAAGATTCTTCACTGGACCTTACAGCCCCACTTAAGCATCTAAGATTTGACAATGAGTGTCTACTGTTGGAATCCTCTCCATCTTTTCTCATCAGTCCAGCGTCAACATCTCTCTTTCTCCTTGTTTTGATGATGTCAAAGGGGGAGAAGGTTGAAAGGGGTGGAAGTAAAAGTTAAAAAAGGGGGAGTAGTTAAAAAAGGGGAGTAAAAGTTAAAAAAAAGGGGTTGAAAAGTCTGACAAGGGGAGAAGGTTGAAAGGGGTTGCTGCCTTTATTGAGAATGTTTTAAGTTGGTAATTCTCCTTTCACTAAATTTGACTCAAGGTGTTGCCATCATCAAAAAGGGGGAGATTGTTGCATCTCTGTAGTTTTGATGATGACTAACACTATGAATCAAATTATTTATATGATAATCATCTTGTTGCTCCTAAATGAATGATAAAGATCTTGAATTGTCTAAATATTCTCAGGATCTAATGTTGTTGTCTTGCATGCACATCTATGGATCAAATGCTTTTTCATCATGCTTTTTCTGTTTTGATGCTCCTCTATCATGTACACCCATGAGCTCATACTTGTCTTGATTATATGGGTTCTGTACACTTAGTGCGTTGATGCACTTGGCTGGGTGCATAGACGCATTAGTGCGTCGTTCGCTTGCTGTTTTGTCCACTGCGTCGACGCTGCACGATGGAAGCGTAGACGCATTGGCTTGGTGCTAAGGGCTTGAGCGTCTCGCATGTGAAGCTGAGTCGACGCTGTCACCTGGAGCGTTGACGCATTGGGTTGTTACCAAGACATTGTGCGTCTCGTCCAAGGAGCTGAGGCGACGCTACACAATGGAAGCGTCGACGCCTTGAGTTTTTGACCAAAGGTTCTTTTGATCAACCACCCAGCAGAAGCGTCAATGCTGTCAACTGATGCGTTGACGCATTAGTGTGTTTTGTCAAAGCACCTGTTCTCTTTATATCCATTGCGTTAACGTCTTGGCTTTAGTGCGTTGACGCGCTCTTCTGTCCTTTCATAAGTCCCGTGCAATCTGTGTGAACAATTTATGACTTGAATATTTCTGAGATTGTCTGAATGTTCTCTGAAACCTTACAGGGACTTAAAGACAAATTGGAATGTTACTCCAATCATGTGAGCACGTGATCCGAGGGAACAATCGTCTAACACGTGGCTCGGTTCATCCGGAAGCATGTCTTCGCGCGTGTCTTCCAAACCCTCACTCTCTCGTGAGGTTGGATATATATATGAAGGGTTCTGCTCTTGAAAAGCGGCCGAAAACTACAAGGAAGAAGGTGAGGCCAGAGCGAGAGGAAGGAGAGGAGAAGCCTGCCTGATCCACTCATTGATCGTACCTGGAAGAGAGAGAGAGTGGTGAAGGAGAGGATGGTTTTCTGCTATGCTTTGTCTATGCTTCTTTAAGAAGCTACATTGTTTCTTCGTTCGATAGTCTTCGATATCTCTTTATGTTTTCAGTTGTCTGTTCTTAAATTCGATACTCTGCTTTATCGTTCCCTCTAGGTGTAGAGGAAGAGAGGTGGATCCTCTGGGTTGCATTGTGATTCCCTCTGAATCAGATCAGAGGAAGGGAGGTGGTCTCCAGGGGTTGCTGTGATCAGATAGTGAGGAGGCTATCTGGGTTGTTCCCTCCGGCTGTGGAGGAAGAGAGACAGTGTCTCTGAATTGCAGTGAGGGTGAGTCACTGCTGGGTTCCCTCTTGTCTAAGAGGAAGGGAGAGTCATCTCCTGGTCAGGTCTTGGGGTGTGAGACCTGGGTTCAAGCTGTGTGATCAGCGTTTGTAGGGATTTCGATCCCCAAGCTGTGGATCAGCATCTTGTAGGCAGACTGAGTCTGCGGTTTTTTCTTGTGAAAGGAAGCGTCACTCGGCCTTGAGTGAGGGATGGACGTAAGTCTGCAGGTTGCAGACTGAACCATCTAACTCTCCTGTTCTCCGTGGTATGGTTGTGCGCATCTCTATTCCTTATGATTTTGTCTGGGTTCATTAAGTAAATGTGAATGTTGATGATTGAAATCTTGGTCTGACCGCTCGCTAGGTGGTTGTGCATATGTGCTGATGACTCTTTGAGTCATTTATGTTCTGCGCTCGTGAATTACGTTATATTGGTTAAGGGTCCTGCCTCGACTCAGTCAAAGAATTTTTTAAAACGGTGATCTATTCATCCCCTCCCCTTCTAGCTCACCGTCCTCCTGTCTAACATATGATCCTGACCACATTATCACTTATGACAATCTGGAGATTCAGAAGGACTTAACTTATGAACAAACACCAATAAGGATTCTGGAACGAGAAGTATGGCAACTCAGAAATAAGGTCATTCCTATGGTTAAAATTCAATGGAAGAAAGCATGGCCTTATGAAGCAACGTGGGAAACCGAATCAGCCATGCAGAAAAGATTTCCAGAATTATTTAACTGTAAGTACACTCTCCATAATCCATGTATTGAATTTGGAGACCAAATGTTTCTAAGTGGGGGAGGGTGTAGTGGCCTAGAATTTATTTGATAATTTTCTAGCATTATTAGCAATTTAATGAACTAATTTGAAGTTATTAATCAATATAAGGCCAAATGGTGTTAATCAATTAACCCAACTCACTTAATTAGAGTCCAAAAGGTTTTAAGACCAGGCCCATTTAAATTGGCCCATATTCTAGAAGGTTATAAGCCTATTCTCGAATTTTTAAGGATAAACACCACTAATATATATAATTATACGGATAATGAACAATAGAGTGTTATTAACTTAGAACTCTATACGTGTTGACTGTAACGGTCCATTGGGCGACCGTCACATCCATGTAATGCATAGGAGCTTGACCGTTACTCTATGAATCAAGAAAACTGAAGAGTTTGATTTCTTTTGAACTCTGGGAACGAGTAATGTAACGGTCTATCGCGAGACCGTCACATACCTCTAACGCACCTGCATAAGACCGTTACAAACTATTAGTTCCGTAAAGGAAAGAACAAGTGCAAAGATCAAACTTTGGACCCTTATCCACTAAGGATCGACTTGGGAAGAGTTATAATAATACTAAGGACTCTTAGAGATTAGATTATGACCAAACAAGGACTCTAAACTCGATCTAATCCTCAAACCCTAGTTAGAACCTTATAAATAGGGCTTAGTTCTGAACTGCGCGACCCCTACTTTTGCTCGCGTGGAATCAAGGTAAGGAGTCATTATCCCAGGTAAGTTGTTTAGAATAATTTGTTCCTAATACTATAGACTAACTCCCCTCCGAATTTCACATCTTTAGGTCAAGAGGTCGTGGAGTTAGAGCTCAAGGAAATTGCTGAAAAGTCACAGGAAAAGGAGAACTAGGGCTCGGTGTTCAGACCATATTTGGAAGTTCTAAAGCCTAGATTAAGAGGTAGGTTATCTCATGAACGGCAAAAATAACCTGATAGGACTAAAAGCCTCTGGTTTGACTGAATTCCATGCATGGTAGATCATAAATCTCATGTTTTACTAGTTATTTTACATGTCATGCATCTCTTAGCCCAAATAAAGAAATTAAAGCATGTTATTCATCTAATTCACTGATACCATGCATGTAGTTAGCCTATGCCTTGTTATCATATCTAGAATAGACATGGTTTTTGATTTAGACATGATATGAGTTGATCTCTTAGGATTCATATCGTTTTCTGTCAGCAGAGACTGTAACGCATCAGCGTAGGACCGTCACACTCATGTAACGGACCTACGACAGGCCGTCACACACTCTGTGGTATTTGGATTTCACTATTAACTATGACGCACTTTGACAGGCGCGTTACGTTCATGTAACGGCTGTTCTTTGACCGTCACAGTCACTGTGACGCCCCACTTATAGACCGTCAGAGCCTGTGTTCTGTCAACCCTAGACAGAATATGATTTGCCAATATTACTTATTATTAAGCCTAGTTACCTAAGTATTAACCTGGTTATATGACTTTGAGATTGTTAAGCATTCATGATAGGTATTGCATGTTTTGATATCTCACTTTTACTTTGAGTTATGTTAATTTCATGAAGCCAAACTCTATAGTTTTCTAACTTGAAACATGATTTTGAATAATGTATTGCTAGAGTTTTTATCATGGTTTCACATCGATATATATATATCTATATATATTCTTTCTCTATCTATAGAGTCGTTTCTATAAGTACATGGCACATACTCCAGTGTATTGACCATTAGTTCACACTTTGCACTATAGGAACACAATCTTGGACACGAGGACCTCTCTATTGGATATTCCTTCCAATGGAGTAGGAAATCATTGTTTCAAAGCCTCCGTAATTCTCCGCAAGCCTGGGATTCTCACTAGGACGTCGAGTTGGTTGTACCAATAAAAGCCCATTAAATAGAATACACTATCATTGTTTCTGATTCTAGTAATGTAACGGCCTTGCACTGGACCGTCAGGCTCACGTAACGGCCCAATGCCCGACCGTCACATTCATCTGAGTCTATTTTATCTTTCTGGACTCGGATCGATGTAACGACCCAGTAAACGACCGTTACATAGCTTGTTTATGTTAACCCAAGGTTTGACCAAGGGTTGATATTTCAATGATTCTAGATAACCCTTGATGATCTAGAACTTATCATATTACTTAAGAGACTTAACGTAATGAATGAAAGTTAAGAAAAATACCGTTATGCTGTCAATTTATTTCTAAGAGCATGACATTGTTTAAGTCATTTTCTTGACACATTCTTGCATCGAAGCATTCATTCATTGATTCTAGTTATCATGAAATTATTGGAATTGTTATATTCTTGGCCATACCTTACTGTTATATTACGTGGAAGTAGCTTAATTTATAACTGAAGATGCGATCGAGCACTGATTGTGTTCAAGGGCTCTATGCTAGTCCCCTCGGTTGATTGCCGGAAACATACTATTTTATAAACCATGGGATATGATGCTACTGGCGTCGCATTGCACTGGGAGTACTATTTCTATAAATAAGTGAAGATCTACGATACGATACGACTCGACTCGACATGACACTACATGACATTCTTGTACATGACTTTCTTGCTTGATATTCCATAGAAATTCACGAACTATGTACTCAAAAGAGACTAGTGTGATGAATATGTGGCTTTCTCATTACATGCTTGCTCGTGAAAAGGCCAAATATCATGTTCATATTACATTCTTGCTAGCTCATTCTTGATCATTCTATCTTATCTTGTTACTTTGGTTTAACCGCATGATTGATTCACATTCGCATAATTTGACCTTATTCTTTAGAGCTAAATTGTTAATTACTTTAATAGTGCCTTCATGTTGATGCAAAGATACCTACTAGGCAAGTGTGCTCATTACCTATTTCCAATGTTTTTCAGGAGATGGAAGTAGTTCGGATTCGGATTCGGGCTATACTAGTAGCGGGTCTGGAAGCGAGTGAAAGTGTTATAAAGATGAGAGTGAAGACTTAGGAAGTCTATCATGTCTAGATTGAGTCAATGTAATTTTCCTATTTCTTGAGTCAATAGATGAGGAAATTGAATTAGTGGTTGTATTATGAATATTGATCATTTATGAAATAAAGTTGAAGTTGAATAAATTTATGCAATTGCATTTATGTGTGTGATTGTCTCGTGCTCTGGTTATTCTTGCTTGCAAGAGGCTTACCATGCGGGTTGTTCGCGCTCGCCGAGCGAGTCTTCCGCTGTAATAAAGGCTCGAGGCATGACAAATGTAGTTTCGATGATGTCTGCCTATGACTCATTGATGAGTCTGACTTGCATTTGATGTCGTCAACGTTCATGCATTTTAGGTCAAGCCAGCATGCAACAGAAGCTCAAGATCCAAGAATACATTAAGTCTTCAAATTCTGTTGCAAGTCTAAGAAAAAGCAAGCAAGTCAATTGAGAATTGAGATGGGACACTTAAAGGCAAGATTTCATAGGTTAAGCTCCAAGATGCTAGAAAGAAATTGGCAAAAAGAAGCAAAACATTCTATATTGCATAAAGGATAGATAAATTAGAAATGGTAAGAGAGGATGTCCAATGAACGCGCCCAAGCTATTTCAATTCAAGCACGACTGAAGAAGAACAACAAAGGCAGATTTCTCAACGGTGGTGTCGACCTCACCAGTCAAGCAGCCATCTGTCCAATGAAGCTCACAAGGATGGTGTCGACCTATCTCTCTCAGCAAGTCGACCTCAGGGCCTTCTAGAAAGCGTTAAAAATGCATTTTCACTTGGAAGTGTCACCCTGTCTCTCTCAGGAGGTCGACCTCAGGGCTGTCCAAAAAGCGTTATAAACACAGTTTCATGTGGACGTATCTACCTGCCACTCTCAGGAGGTCGACCTCACATCCTTCCAGAAATCGTTATAAATGCCCCTTCATCATACAGGTCGACTTCACAATGTCATCAGGTCGACCTCATGGCTTTCCAGTAGAAATCGTAAGAGGCTTTCTTCAACAGATTGGTCGACCTCAACCCCTATACAGGTCGACCTCATAGCTCACTCAGAAGCTTTTTTTGTCAAATCACTATAGTTCAAAGGAGGATCCAGAGAGTGAAAATAGGTACCGCAAATTCCCAAAAACATGGATTTCGAGGTCTGGATGAAGTTCTCAGGTCTGACTTCTGTACCTGCCATCAACACCACACCGGAACCACTTTTTGGAGATGGCTATGTCAGAGATATCATTGGGTAAGGTCACCTCTCACTATCTGTCACTACCGTTTGCTATCAACTAATCAGACTCCTGTCCAGGCAGAGTACACAGGACATAAATAGACTTCAGCCCATCAGGAGACCGATCTAAAAGGGGCAATTTAATGAGGAGATCTGAAAAGTGGCTGAACTCTGCTGCCACCGTCCCATCTTGGACTTGAAGAAATGCTAGCTTAAGCAAAATCCTACAAAATATCTTCTTCAAACCCAAGAAAGGATTTTGGAGGGAAAAGCTCTTCTTCTCTATCATATCACCTCATCTATCTTCGATGGAGCCAGTCAACACTCTACAGTCAAAGAAAATATTTTATTTGAACTGGTCTGATAGAAGATTTCTTGGAGGGAAAATTTCCACTAGCTCTTCTATTTATATGAAGCTCTCCACATAGAGAGCTGATGTTGTTGTCGCTGCTGTGTTTGTTGCCTCAGAAAGAGTCACGTCCTTGAGCATCCAAGAAACATTTGTGAGAGTAGCCTAGCACCAAGGACGACCTAGTCCAGTACTGTAAGAGTAAAGAAAAAGGAGTGAAGATCAGCCATATGAGAAGAGCAGCCTTGTAGTCTACGTAAGCTTGAAGAGATAGATCTGCAGATCTGATATAGTAGCTGCAGTATCCAGCTTCCAGATCTCTATCTGAAGCCTCAGCTGGTGTTTATTTCTCTAGTTCTTGTTTTCCCACTGTACTTGTAGTGCATTTTTTCTTTTTGTGTTTTCTATCTTGTTCCTCCGATTGCCTGTTCAGGGATCGGGTTCCTTCTGAGCGATCAGAAGAAGGGAGAAGTGTTCTTCTCTGGGTTCCCTCTGTGGTTTCAGAGGAAGAGAGGATCTTATCCTCTAGGCATGTGAGTAGTTGAGTGTTGTCTCATGATTCCTTCTGTGTTTATAGAAGAAGGGAGGATTGGGCTCCTCTGGTCACTACCTATGGTAGTGGGTCTGATCTTGCTGGTTGTGAGATCAGGGTGAGGTATTTGTCCCTCGGGTCAAGCTGGTAGTTAGCGGTTGTTGTGGAAGTTCTCTACGTTCTTACATTTGCAAGGGTAAGCCTCACCGGGTTTGGTGAGGGGTGGACGTAGGTTGCTGATTTGCAACCGAACCACCTTAAAAATTCCTGTCTTATGGGTTGTGCATTTGGTGTGATTGCTCCATATTCTCTATCCCATTCACAAGTTTGTGTGCTAGCTTCTACGTATGCAATCTTGATTATTTTCCATTGCACACTTAAGCTTTCAGGTCTGCACTATGTGTCTTATCTTTACACCGTTTGCCCGTTGTGCTACACTTGCACACAAGCACCCTTGCACACAAGCTATTTCTCTTAGTTGCCTGCTGCACCCTTGCACACAAGCACTAGAGAATCTACTCAGGTAGGGGGAAATTACCCTGTTAACACACACACGGGTTCTGGTTGATTACAATAGCACACACTCAAAGCTAGTCAGTCCTTACTTAATTGATGTGCATTATGTAGCACCTGAGAATTTATTTAAATAAGATGAAAGGGTATTATTTAAGAAAATAATTAATATTAATTGGTGAATTCTTTTAAGTGAAACTTTGACTAATTTATAAAAATCTAGAAAATTCATAATCATGTTGAGGACTAAAAGATTAGACGATTTGTCTTCTTGGTCAGACCCTAAATAAAATTTTAATCAAGCCGAATTGATGGAATTAGGGATAAAATCGAGTTTAATTAGATCGGACCTTAGATCGCAAAATTCGAGCCCGAATCTCGACCATTTGAGCCCAAATCAGGCCCTTTCGATCGGCCTTGTCGAAATGCCCATTTCCCCTCTCTTTCTCTGCTGAAACCCTAACTCTAGGAGGCCAATTTTGGGAGAATTGGCGGCGCAACTTCATCAATCCGTGATTCCCGCGCACGTCGAGTCGTGGGATTCTATGTAGCCCTCTCGTTTGCTCCCAGATCGAATTACCCCTATAAATCAAACCCTCGACCAACCTATAAACCCTATTTGCTACTGCGGCCGGCGAAGAGTTCGATTAAGGGAGGTTTTCGACGTGTTCTTGGAGGGTTTTTCTTATCGCGATCGACGACCATCGTCCTCTTCATTCCTCAACTAAGGTAGGTTCTAGTAGACCAAACCTCAAGTAAATTATACCATTGGATTCATCTTCGAGTCCTCTTTCTTTGATAGCAAAATCCCTAATTAGTATTCGTTGTAGCCCTCGTATTGCTAGTTTTAGTCGGAGCATGTCGTATTAGGGCACCGATCGTGTACCCTCTCTTTATCTTGATTCAATGCTAGGTTAAGTAGGCTGTAGAATTTAATTGAGCATGCTATATTGTGCATTTTTTTGTCATCTTTCTAGTAATAGCTTTTTGCCAAATTTTCATGCACCATACCGAGCCAATTTCTTGCTACAATAGCGGTCTATCGGAGTTCGCCGGAGGTCGGACATGGTGACCTGTATGCGGTCCTAACATAGACCGTTTGTAACCCTGGCAGCCTCGCAACAAACTGTTTTCCCCCTTTCATATGTATTCGAATCCATTAGACCTTAACGGCCCCTCGATAGACTGCATGGTCAGGGTTGCGGCCTATCTCTGGACCGTTTCTGTGCACTGTTCTAGTTACACTTATTCTATTTTGTTTAGATATCATGATTAGGGTAGAAACCCACTAAATAATTGAAGCATATGGAATAATACTGTTAACTGTGATTTTGACTGCCAATATCTATCCTTTCATCCATATTGTATCCTCTTGTCTATTCCTTTGAATTGATAAACAAAATGTTTAAATTCATAAGTTATTGTTCATTGATTAATTGTTAGGATTGTTTGACAGTCGCTTCACTCCGGTGGTGCTGACTGACCGCTATATTATTATTTTTCGAGGTTTATTAGCCTTTAATCTTATAACGGTTGGGACTCTCTGCCAGATACTCCTTCTGTCGAACTAGGACCTCCATTACGAAACCTCCATAAGCCCCCGCGAGCCTGGGATTCCCACTAGGATGTCGGGCGGGTTGTATCCCCAAAACCTGAACCTTTGACTCGACCGAATCGCATGTTTTGCCAAAGCCTGAAATCAGGGCTGTCCTATTAATTGTGGCCCTTCTGGGACCGTTTCTGTAGTATGCAGCCCAGGTGTGACTGCTTGATTCTTGAGCGGCCCCTTTTGTCGACTTTTTCCATTGGGAAAACGGCCCATCTAGGACCATTTTAATTCTTTACTCTGGGTCTCGTTCTTTTGACCCAATATTGCCTGGAGCGGTCCATGTTAGACCATTTTTGTCTGGTTGCGGCCCATACATGACCGCAACTCAGCCTGAAGTTTGTTTCACGTGTTTCTTATATGTTCTGGTAAGCTGAGCCAAGATGGGCTTAAGTTTCAATAAATCCTGATTTTGTTCTTATCCTTCACAAGCCATAAATCTTATGGCTTTCCATTCTATTATTGAAATCTCTTTGGTCTTAGAAATTAAGTTACATAGCTTGACCTTGAAATTCTTGGCTGATTCCAATGAATGTCTAGATATTACTTGGGATCTTGGATCCACCAAATCAATGCCAACGCATCATAAGGGCCCGGACTGGTCCTGGGAGGAGCGCCCGAAAAGTACTAGTGTCCCGGGGAGTTGTAATGACATGGTGAGGCATTACACTGAGTGCATGCCTAGCATGTGTCTATGACATTCATCCATTTTCTCTGAACATTTTGTTAGATTCCTACATGGAATTTATCTCGATATGACTTACTTGTTTGCGTGCTTGATCGGCCAATTCTTAGAAATTGATATACCTATGTTCAATTCATTCTATTATTTTCATTTCCATAAATTCTTATGTTAACTTGTTTTATCGTTCTTAGTTCGCATACATGACAGTTAAATAACTTGATTAACTACTTAAACTTTGCCTGCTATTACCTACTGAGCGTTCACTCACCCAGTTTTCCCCCATTTTCAGGTAGCTCCGATGAGGAAATGCAAACGGTCGGGGATGGGTAAGAGTAAAGACCCGGAGTGGAACTATTAGATGTGCTGATGACAGATGTCTCAGTAGAGTTTGGAGTAGTAGATTGTGGTCTTAATGAGTCATCGACAGAGTAGTAATTTTCTTTATTTTTCTTCCTTTCTTCGAGTCATGATGTTGGATATTATAAAGGTTGTTGGAACAGGTCATCTTAATGGTTTCTAAGTAAATTGGTTAATTGGGAGTAATTCCTTCTCTTGTCAATTATGTTCTTTTAATTTTGTTACTTGCTCTATTTATCATGAATGTATAACTTCTGCGTTCCGATATTCTGCGTCGGGGCGTGACTGTTTTTGTGGTATCAGATCCTAGATTTTATAAGTTCCTAGGTTTATACGTGATGTCGTAGAACCCGTGCCTTTGTAAAATTCTAAGAATCCAACCCAGCGGGATTGGGTAGAGACTTGGGGTTGAGTTAATTAATGAACTCTAAAAGATTCTCGCTAGGTTACTTCTAACTAATTTTTTCCAACGTGCATGTAGGAGTTTATTCTGATGGCAGCAAAACGTGCGCAATGCAGAGATATGCAGCATACTGTATAGGGCTTGACTCGGGCCCTCCAGCAGGTGGCACAAGGCGGCGCGCATCATGGGGCCGGTGATCTTCACCGAAATTTTCGTGGATTGAATCCCCAACGATTTGGTGGGTCGGCGGATCCTGATGAAGCCGAGCATTGGCTGAAGGAGATAGAGCAAATCTTCAGAGTCATGCAATGCAGTGACCAGGACCGAGTTCTCTTGGCGACCTTCCAGCTTGAACGTGACGCACGTGCTTGGTGGGAAGCAGTAGAAGCTACGCTTGGGAATAGGCGTGCGACATGGGATGAGTTCAAAGAACATTTTAATAGCAAGTATTTCTCAAACAGAGTACAAGAGAAGAAGGCGGCAGAATTTTCTGCTTTGAAGCAAAGGAACTTATCGATCGCTGAATATGAAGCTTAGTTTTCCAGACTATCCCACTATGCAACGCATTTGGTATCTACAGAAAAGATGAAGGCCAAGAGGTTTCTCAATGGTTTGAAGCTTCAGTACATCAACCAATTGGCACCTTTGGCGATCCAAACTTATGAGGAGATTGTAAGAAAGGTTCAAGTCCTTGATGATACCATAGAGATGACTGTGAGGATCTGAGGAAAGAACCCTAAGAAAGAGCAAACCACTAGTTCAGGGAATTTCAAACCCAACAATGGCAAGAAGAGGCCCACTGGCGGGTCTAGTTCATGGAAAGATAAGAAGTCGAGGAGTGATGACAAGAAGGCAGGATCGGCTGCATCGTCTAGAGATCTTTGCAAGTACTATGACCGTCCGGGTCACAAGATGGAAGAGTGCTAGCGCAAGTTAGGCGCTTGTTTGCGTTGTGGGAGCAGGGACCACCGTATCCCTGAGTGTCCTCTTCTGTCAGATCAAGCTACACCGAACAAGTCTTAAGGAGGTCAGAAGCGACAGGGCAAGCTCCAAGCCCTATAGGGAACCAAAACGGAAACCACCGAGGAGGGTGGATTGGTTGAAGGTACACTTGTTGTTTTTGATAAACCGGCATTTGTTCTCTTTGATATTGGGGCAACACATTCCTTATTTCTCAAAGTTTTGCTGAGTCCTTATCTGTGAAACCTGTATTGATAAATTCTCAATTGGAAATTTATACCCCTATTGGTTCGGGTTCAGCAATTAAGTATTATTATCCTTCTAGTAAGATTTTGGTTAGTGGGCTGATTATGCCAGCTGATTTAGTCTGTATGAAGATGAAGGATTATGATATAATCCTAGGAGCAGATTGGTTAGCAAAATATGAGGCTAGTGTTCATTGTAAATCTGGCACAGTGTCTTTCTCTGGGCACCCCAAGCTTTCTTTTGTCGGGGTTAGACATTCTAAGTCTGTGCCACTTATTTCGGCGCTTTGGATCGAGAGGTCATTGAGGAAAGGGTGTTAGGCATTTTTAGCCTTGGCCTCTCTGACAGATAAGAAGGAGTTGGAAATTAAGGACATCCCTATTGTCCGTGAATTCCCGGATGTGTTTCTTGAAGATTTGCTAGGACTTCCACAAGAGAGGGAGGTAGTCTTTTCTATTGATTTAATTCCTGGCACATCTCCAGTTTCTAAACCTCCATACTGTATGTCTCCTGTGGAGTTAAGAGAATTAAAAGAGCAATTAATGGATTTGCTTGAGAAGGGGTTTATTCGTCCGAGTGCATCCCCATGGGGAGCCCTAGTGTTGTTTATATGGAAGAAGGATGGTTCTCTGAGGCTGTGTATTGATTACTGCCAACTTAACCAGCTTACTGCTAAGAATAAGTACCCGTTGCCGAGAATGGATGAGTTGTTCGATCAGATAGCAGGAGCTCATTATTTTTTCAAGATTGATCTGCGATCGGGGTATCATCAGTTACGGATCAAGGACGAAGATATCTTTAAAACAACATTCCGAAGCAGGTATGGGCAATTTAAGTTTGTTGTAATGCCTTTTGGTCTAACAAATGCTCCTACAACTTTTATGCACCTGATGAATAGTGTGTTCCGACCTTACTTAGATCAGTGGGTCGTGGTTTTATTGATGATATTTTAATATACTCCAAGAGTAAGGAGGAGCATGCAGAGCACTTGAGGATGGCGTTGCAGACATTGAAAGACCAACAGTTGTATGCCAAGTTTAGTAAGTGTGAATTCTGACTGCAAGAAGTGTCTTTTCTGGGACACATTATTTCGAAAGATGGAATCTCTGTAGATCCCTCTAAGGTAGAGGCAGTGAGAAACTGGGATAGACCTGCAAATGTAAATGAAGTAAAAAAATTTCTAGGCTTAGCAAATTACTATCGGAGATTCATTAAGGATTTCTCCAAGATTGCGGTACCTCTGACTAGATTGACCTGCAAGGAGATTCGATTGGAGTAGTCCACAGACTGTGAACAAAGTTTCCAAACCTTGAAGGAATATTTGACCACTACACCTGTTTTGGCCTTGCCTTCGGGAGAAGGAGGATTCGAAGTCTATACTGATGCCTCAAGCGTTGGCCTAGGGTGTGTGCTTATGCAGCAGTGAAAAGTGATAGCCTATTCTTCTAGACAACTGAGGAAGCATGAAGAGAATTATCCCGTCCATGATTTAGAACTCGCCGCCATGGTGTTTGCCTTGAAGATTTGGAGGCACTACTTATATGGTGAGACTTTTACTATATTTTTTGATCATAAGAGCTTGAAGTATTTATTTTCTCAGAGGGAGCTTAATATGAGGCAGAGAAGGTGGCTCGAGTATTTGAAAGATTTTGACTCCTCTATTGAGTATCACCCTAGGAAGGGTAATGTAGTGGCTGATGCTTTGAGTCGCAAGATGATAGCAAAGTTGTCTAATTTCATGTTGCAAGAATGGAGACTGCTGGAGCAGTTGGCTAGTCTAGACCTTAATGTCTGTAAGGATCGGGTCATGATCGCTCAGTTTCAGCTTCGTCCCGAGCTGTTGATGGAAATTAAGACCCTGCAAGATAACGACCCAGTGCTAATGGAGATCAAGGGAAGTTTAAGTAATCAACCAGATTTCCTATTTTATGATGATGGAAGATTGTTATTCTGCGGAAGGACTTGTGTTCCTGATTTAACTGAAGTAAAGAGCAAGATCCTTGAGGAAGCCCACAGATCCAAGTATACTATTCATCCTAGAGCCACTAAGATGTACCGAGATTTAAAGAGGACATTTTGGTGGCCAAATATGAAACGGAAAGTAGCATAATTCATAAGCAGATGTCTGATATGTCAATCGGCGAAGGCCGAACATTTCAGACTGGCAGGGAAGTTGAAACCGCTTGATATACCACAGTGGAAGTGGCAGAGCATCGGCATAGATTTTATAATGGGTTTACCAAGAACTCGTGAAGGCTTCGATGCAATATGGGTAATCGTGGATAGGTTGACTAAATCTGCACATTTCTTGGCCTGTAAGTCGAAGTGGACAGTAGATGTTTTGGCTGCTTTGTACATGAAGGAGGTTGTAAGACTGCATGGTGTGCTTGTAAATATTGTATCAGATCGAGATCCCAGATTCACTTCACATTTTTGGAAAGGATTACAGGAATCCTTGGGAACCCGTCTAAACTTCAATACTGCTTTTCATCCTAGACGGACGGACAAATCGAGAGAACTAATCAGATTGTCGAAGATATGTTAAGGGCATGCATGATCAACTTTGGGGGTAGTTGGCACGAACATTTGGCCCTAATAGAATTTGCCTATAATAACAGTTATCAGTCTTGTATCCAGATGGCACCGTTTGAGGCTCTCTATGGAAGGAGTTGTCGGTCACCTTTATGTTGGGACGAGGTAGGTGAGAAGTAATGGTTAAGACCGGATCTAATTTCAGATTCATCTAAGAACATCCGGATTATCTGGGATCATCTACAAGTTGCACAGTCAAGACAAAAAAGTTATGCAGATAACAAGAGGAGAGACTTGGAATTTTTAGTAGGCGAGCATGTATTTTTGAAGGTTTCGCCCATGAGAGGAGTTCGAAGGTTTGGCATCCATGGCAAGCTAAGTCCAAGATATATTGGCCCATTTGAGATTCTGGAGAGAGTTGGTGAAGTTTCCAACATGTTGGCTTTGCCACCCCAGTTATCTGGAGTACATAATGTTTTCCATGTGTCTATGCTGCGGAAGTATGTTATGACCACGCACATATCATCCAGCATGCGGACCTAGAATTGAATGAAGATTTGACTTATGAAGAGAAACCCATCAAGATTTTGGACAGGAAGCTGCAGCAACTCAGGAATCGGTCCATACTGATGATCAAGATTCAGTGGAGTAGGCGTAGAACCGAGGAAGCTACATGGGAATCCGAGGAAGCTATCTCGAAGCAGTACCCTGATTTATTTTAAGGTCATTAACCTTAGTCTTTCCCCATTTTTGTTAAGTGCAGCGAATTTGGAGGATGAAATTCCATAAAGTGGGGGAGGGTGTAGCACCCGAGAATTTATTTAAATAAGATGAAACGGTATTATTTGAGAAAATAATTAATATTAATTGGGCAATTCTTTTAAGTGAAACGTTGACTAATTTATAAAAATCTTGAAAATTCATAATCATGTTGAGGACTAAAAGATTAGACGATTTGTCTTCTTGGTCAAACCCTAAATAAAATTTTAATCAAGCCGAATTGATGGAATTAGGGATAAAATCGACTTTAATTAGATTGGACCTTAGATCACAAAATTTGAGCCCGAATCTCGACCATTTGAGCCCAAATCAGGCCCTTTCGATCGGCCTTGTCGAATTGCCCATTTCCCCTCTCTTTCTCTGCTGAAACCCTAACTCTAGGAGGCCAATTTCGAGAGAGTTGGCGACGCGACTTGGTCAATCCATGATTCCCACGCACGTCGAGTCATGGGACTCTATCCGGCCCTCTCGTTCGCTCCCAGATAGAATTACCCCTATAAATTGAACCCTCGACCAACCTATAAACCCTATTTGCTGCGGCGGTCGGCGAAGAGTTCGATTAAGGGAGGTTTCCGGTGTGTTCTTGGAGGGTTTTTCATATCGTGACCGGCGACCATTGTCCACTTCATTCTTCAACTAAGGTAGGTTCTAGTAGACCAAACCTCAAGTAAATTATACCATTGGATTCATCTTCGAGTCCTCTTTCTTTTGATAGTAAAAGCCCTCATTAGTATTCGTTGTAGCCCTCATATTGCTAGTTTTAGTTGGAGCATGTCGTATTAGGGCACCGATCGTGTACCCTCTCTTTATCTCGATTGAATGCTAGGTTAAGCAGGCTATAGAATTTAATTGAGCATGCTATATTGTGCATTTTTTTGTCATCTTTCTAGCAATAGCTTTTTGCCCAATTTTCATGCACCATACCGAGCCAATTTCTTGCTACAATAGAGGTCTATCAGACTTCGTCGGAGGTCAGACATGGCGTCTTGTATGCGGTCCTAACATAGATCGTTTGTAACCCTGGAGGCCTCGCGACAGACCGTTTTCCCCCTTTCATATGTATTTGAATCCATTAGACCATAACAGCCCCTCGATAGACCGCATGGTCAGGGTTGCGGCCTGTCTCTGGACCATCTTGTGCACAGTTCTAGTTACACTTATTCCATTTTGTTTAGATATCATGATTAGGGTAGAAACCCACTAAATAATTGAAGCATATGGAATAATACTGTTAACTGTGATTTTTACTACCAATATCTATCCTTTCATCCAAATTGTATCCTCTTGTCTATTCCTTTGAATTGATAAACAAAATGTTTAAATTCATAAGTTATTGTTCATTGATTAATTGTTAGGATTGTTTGACAGTTGCTTCACTCCGGTGGTGCTGACTGATCGCTATATTATTGTTTTTTGAGGTTTATTAGCCTTTAATCTTTAATGGTTCGGTCTCTCTACCAGATACTCCTTCCGTCGACTAGGACCTCCATTACGAGACCTCCGTAAGCCCCTGCGAGCCTAGGATTCCCACTAGGATGTCGGGCAGGTTGTATCCCCAAAACTCGAACCTTTGACTCGACCGAATCACGTGTTTTGCCAAAGCCTGAAATCAGGGCTGTCCTGTTAATTGCAGCCCTTCTAGGACCGTTTCTGTAGTATGCAGCCCAGGTGTGACTGCTTGATTCTTGAGCGGCCCCTTTTGTGGACAGTTTCCATTGGGAAAATGGCCCATCTAGGACCATTTTTTTTTATAAAACCATGCCTAGGGTTGAATAGGAGAATGCACCCTTTACCCTAGGTAAAGAGAATAGCCATTCCACCATTCAAACCTAAGAGGTAAATTTTATTGATATTAGAGAAAAAGAAACATTACATCAATCGGATGCTAGGCATTCCTAGCTTGTCCAGTCGAGCAGTACCTTTAACAAACTTAGGAAGCTCATGATAAGCAAAGAAAGAATTACACTTAGTGCTACAGGCTAGAGATGCCAGTGAATCAGCAACCGTGTTGGCTTCTCTGAATATGTGAGAAAACTTGTCTGCAGAATTGGATATTTGCCAAATAAATCTGACATAAGGGAGAATGATCCAAGGATAGGTTATAGCCTTTGTGATTGTCTGAATTAACACCTTGGAGTCACACTCAATAATGGCAGGCTGGTCAGAAATCGTGTGAAGATATAGAAGACCTTTATAATATAGAAGAAACATCTAGGACCATTTTAATTCTTTACTCTGGGTCTCATTCTTCTGACCCAGTATTGCCTGGAGCGGTGCATGTTAGGCCGTTTTTGTCTTGTTGCGGCCCATACACGACCGCAACTCAGCCTGAAGTTTGTTTCATGTGTTTCTTGTGTGTTCTGGTAAGCTGAGCCAAGATGGGCGTAAGTTTCAATTAATCCTAATTATTTTCTTGTCCTTTACAAGCCATAAATCTTATGGCTTTCCATTCTATTATTGAAATCTCTTTGGTCTTAGAAATTAAGTTACATAGTTTGACCTTGGAATTCTTGGCCGATTCCAATGAATGTCTAGATATTACTTGGAATCTTGGATCAACCAAATCAATGCCAACGCATCATAAGGGCCAGGACTGGTCCTGGGAGGAGCGCCCGAAAAGTACTAGTGTCCTGAGGAGTTGTAATGACATGGTGAGGCATTGCACCGAGTGCATGACTAGCGTGTGCCTATGACATTCATCCATTTTCTCTGAACATTTTATTAGATTACTACATGAAATTTATCTCGATATTACTTGCTTGTTTGTGTTCTTGATCGGCCAATTCTTGGAAATTGATATACCTATGTTCAATTCATTCTATTATTTTCATTTCCATAAATTCTTATGTTAACTTGTTTTATCGTTCTTAGTTCGCATACATGACAGTTAAATAACTTGATTAACTACTTAAACTTTGCCTGCTATTACCTACTGAGCATTCACTGACCCAGGTTTCCCCCATTTTCAGGTAGCTCCAATGAGGAAATGCAAACAGACGGGGATGGGTAAGAGTAAAGACTCGGAGTGGAACTATTAGATGTGCTGATGACAGATGTCTCAGTAGAGTTTGGAGTAGTAGATTGTGGTCTTAATGAGTCGTCGATAGAGTTGTAGTTTTCTTTATTTTTCTTCCTTTCTTCGAGTCATGATGTTTGATATTATAAAGGTTGTTGGAACCGGTCATCTTAATGGTTTCTAAGTAAATTGGTTAATTGGGAGTAATTCCTTCTGTTCGCAATTATGTTCTTTTAATTTCGTTACTTGCTCCGTTTATCATGAATGTATAACTGCTGCGTTCCGATATTCTGCGTCAGGGCGTGACTATTTTTGTGGTATCAGATCCTAGGTTTTCTAAGTTCCTAGGTTTATAAGTGATGTCGTAGAACACGTGCCTTTGTTAAAGTCTAAGAATCCAACCTGGCGAGATCGGGTAGAGACTTGGGGTTGAGTTAATTAATGAACTCTAAAAGATTCTTACTAGGCTGTTTCTAACTAGTTTTTTCCTACGTGCATGTAGGAGTTTATTCTGATGGCAGCAGAACGTGCGCAATGGAGAGATATGCAGCGTACTGTACAGGGATTGACTCAGGCCCTCCAGCAGGTGGCGCAAGGCGGCGCACATCATGGGGCCGGTGATCTTCACCGGAATTTTCGTGGATTGAATCCCCCACGATTTAGTGGATCGGTGGATCCTGATGAAGCCGAGCATTAGCTGAAGGAGATAGAGCAAATCTTCAGAGTCATGCAATGCGGTGACCAGGACCGAGTTCTCTTGGCAACCTTCAGCTTGAACGTGACGCACGTGCTTGGTGGGAAGCAGTAGAAGCTACGCTTGGGAATAGGCATGCGACGTGGGACAAGTTCAAAGAACAATTTAATAGCAAGTATTTCTCAGACAGAGTACAAGAGAATAAGGCGGCAGAATTTTCTGCTTTGAAGCAAAGGAACTTATCGATCGTTGAATATGAAGCTTAGTTTGCTAGACTATCCCGCTATGCAACGCATTTGGTATCTACAGAAAAGATGAAGGCCAAGAAGTTTCTCAATGGTTTGAAGCTTCAGTACATCAACCAATTGGCACCTTTGGTGATCCACACTTATGCTGAGATTGTAAGAAAGGTTCAAGTCCTTGATGATACCATAGAGATGACTGAGAGGATCCGAGGAAAGAACCCTAAGAAAGAGCAGACCACTAGTTCTGGGAATTTCAAACCCAACAATGGCAAGAAGAGGCCCACTGGCGGGTCTAGTTCATGGAAAGATAAGAAGTCGAGGAGTAATGACAAGAAGGCAGGATCGGCTGCATCATCCAGAGATCTTTGCAAGTACTATGACCGTCTGGGTCACAAGATGGAAGAGTGCTAGCGCAAGCTAGGAGCTTGTTTGCGTTGCGGGAGCAGGGACCACCGTATCCCTGAGTGTCCTCTTCTGTCAGATCAAGCTACACCGAATAAGTCTCAAGGAGATCAGAAGCGGCAGGGCAAGCTCCAAGCCCTATAGGGAACCGAAACGGAAACCACCGAGGAGGGTGGATTGGTTGAAGATACACTTGTTGTTTTTGATAAATCGGCATTTGTCCTCTTTGATACTGGGGCAACACATTCCTTATTTCTCAAAGTTTGGCTGAGTCCTTATGTGTGAAACCTGTATTGATAAATTCTCAATTGGAAATTTCTACCCCTATTGGTTCGGGTTCAGCAATTAAGTATTATTATCCTTCTAGTAAGATTTTGGTTAGTGGGCTGATTATGCCAGCCGATTTAGTCTGTATGAAGATGAAGGATTATGATGTACTGCTAGGAGCAGATTGGTTAGCTAAATATGAGACTAGTGTTCATTGTAAATCTGGCACAGTGTCTTTCTCTGGGCACCCCAAGCTTTCTTTTGTCGGGGTTAGACATTCTAAGTCTGTGCCACTTATTTCGGTGCTTTGGATCGAGAGGTCATTGAGGAAAGGGTGTCAGGTATTTTTAGCCTTGGCCTCTCTGACCGATAAGAAGGAGTTGGAAATTAAGGACATCCCTATTGTCCGTGAATTCCCGGATGTGTTTCCTGAAGATTTGCTAGGACTTCCACAAGAGAGGGAGGTAGTCTTTTCTATTGATTTAATTCCTGGCACATCTCCGGTTTCTAAAGCTCCGTACCGTATGTCTCCTGCGGAGTTAAGAGAATTAAAAGAGCAATTAATGGAGTTGCTTGAGAAGGGGTTTATTCATCCGAGCGCATCCCTGTGGGGAGCCCCAATGTTGTTTGTATGGAAGAAGGATGGTTCTCTGAGGCTGTGTATTGATTATTGCCAGCTTAACCAGCTTACTGTTAAGAATAAGTACCCATTGCCGAGAATAGATGAGTTGTTCGATCAGATAGCAGGAGCTTAATATTTTTTCAAGATATATCATCAGTTACGGATCAAGGATGAAGATATCTTTAAAACAACATTCCAAAGCAGGTATGGGCATTTTGAGTTTGTTGTAATGCCTTTTGGTCTAACAAATGCTCCTACAACTTTTATGCACCTGATGAATAGTGTGTTCCGACCTTACTTAGATCAGTGGGTCGTGGTTTTATTGATGATATTTTAATATACTCCAAGAGTAAGGAGGAGCATGCAGAGCACTTGAGGATGGCGTTGCAGACATTGAAAGACCAACCGTTGTATGCCAAGTTTAGTAAGTGTGAATTCTGACTGCAAGAAGTGTCTTTTCTGGGACACATTATTTTGAAAGATGGAATCTCTGTAGATCCCTCTAAGGTAGAGGCAGTGAGAAACTGGGATAGACCTGCAAATGTAAATGAAGTAAAAAAATTTCTAGGCTTAGCAAGTTACTATCGGAGATTCATTAAGGATTTCTCCAAGATTGCGGTACCTCTGACTAGATTGACCTGCAAGGAGATTCGATTGGAGTGATCCACAGTCTATGAACGAAGTTTCCAAACTTTGAAGGAATATTTGACCACTGCACCTGTTTTGGCCTTGCCTTCGGGAGAAGGAGGATTCGAAGTCTATACTGATGCCTCAAGCGTTGGCCTAGGGTGTGTGCTTATGCAGCAGTGAAAAGTGATAGCCTATTCTTCTAGACAACTAAGGAAGTAGGAAGAGAATTATTCCATCCATGATTTAGAACTCGCCGCCGTGGTGTTTGCCTTGAAGATTTGGAGGCACTACTTATATGGTGAGACTTTTACTATATTTTTTGATCATAAGAGCTTGAAGTATTTGTTTTCTCAGAAGGAGCTTAATATGAGGCAGAGAAGGTGGCTCGAGTATTTGAAAGATTTTGACTTCTCTATTGAGTATCACCCTGGGAAGGGTAATGTAGTGGCTGATGCTTTGAGTCACAAGATGATAGCAAAGTTGTTTAATCTCATGTTGCAAGAATGGAGACTGCTGGAGAAGTTGGCTAGTCTAGACCTTAATGTCCGTAAGGATCGGGTCACGATCGCTCAGTTTCAGCTTCGTTCCGAGCTGTTGATGGAAATTAAGACCCTGCAAGATAACGACCCAGTGCTAATGGAGATCATGGGAAGTTTAAGTAATCGACCAAATTTCCTATTTTATGATGATGGAAGATTGTTATTCTGCGGAAGGACTTGTGTTCCTGATTTAATTGAAGTAAATAGCAAGATCCTTGAGGAAGCCCACAGATCCAAGTATAATATTCATTCGAGAGCCACTAAGATGTACCGAGAATTGAAGAGGACCTTTTGGTGGCTATATATGAAACGGGAAGTAGCATAATTCGTAAGCAGATGTCTGATATATCAATAGGTGAAGGCCGAACATTTCTGACTGGCAGGGAAGTTGAAACCGCTTGATATACCACATTGGAAGTAGGAGAGCATCGGCATGGATTTTATAATGGGTTTACCAAGAACTCGTGAAGGCTTCGATGCAATATGGGTAATCGTGGATAGGTTGACTAAATCTACACATTTCTTGGCATGTAAGTCAAAGTGGACAGTAGATGTTTTGGCTGCTTTGTACATGAAGGAGGTTGTAAGACTGCATGGTGTGCTTGTAAATATTGTATCAGATCGAGATCCTAGATTCACTTCACATTTTTGGAAAGGATTACAAGAATCCTTGGAACCCGTCTAAACTTCAGTACTGCTTTTCATCCCCAGACGGACGGACAAACCGAGAGAACTAATCAGATTGTCGAAGATATGTTAAGGGCATGCATGATCGACTTTGGGGGCAGTTGGCACGAACATTTGGCCCTAATAGAATTTGCCTACAATAACAGTTATCAGTCTTGTATCCAGATGGCACCGTTTGAGGCTCTCTATGGAAGGAGTTATCGGTCACCTTTGTGTTGGGACGAGGTAGGAGAGAAGTAATGGCTAGGACCGGATCTCATTTCAGAATCATCTAAGAACATCCGGATTATCCGGGATTGTCTACAAGTTGCACACTCACGACAAAAAAGTTATACAGGTAACAGGAGGAGAGACTTGGAATTTTTAGCAGGTGAGCATGTATTTTTGAAGGTTTCGCCCATGAGAGGAGTTCGAAGGTTTGGCATCCATGGCAAGCTAATTCCAAGATATATTGGCCCATTTGAGATTCTGGAGAGAGTTGGTGAAGTTTCCAACAGGTTGGCTTTGCCACCCCAGTTATCTGGAGTACATAATGTTTTCCATGTGTCTATGCTACGAAGTATGTTTATGACCATGCGCATATCATCTAGCATGTGAACCTAGAATTGAAGAAAGATTTGACTTATGAAGAGAAACCCATCAAGATTTTGGACAGGAAGCTGCAACAGCTCAGGAATCGGTCCATACTGATGATCAAGATTCAGTGGAGTAGACGTGGAACCGAGGAAGCTACATGGGAATCTGAGGAAGCTATCCGGAAGTAGTACCCTGATTTATTTTAAGGTCATTAACCTTAGTCTTTCCCCATTTTTATTAAGTGCAGTGAATTTGGAGGACCAAATTCCTTAAAGTGGGGGAGGGTGTAGCACCCGAGAATTTATTTAAATAAGATGAAACGGTATTATTTGAGAAAATAATTAATATTAATTGGGGAATTCTTTTAAGTGAACTTTGACTAATTTATAAAAATCTAGAAAACTCATAATCATGTTGAGAACTAAAAGATTAGATGATTTGTCTTCTTGGTTAAACCCTAAATAAAATTTTAATCATGTCGAATTGATGGAATTAGAGATAAAATTGAGTTTAATTAGATTGGACCTTAGAGCGCAAAATTTGAGCCTGAATCTCGACCATTTGAGCCCAAATCAGGCCCTTTTGATCGGCCTTGTCGAATAGCCCATTTCCCCTTTCTTTCTCCGCTGAAACCCTAATTCTAGAAGGCCAATTTCGATAGAGTTGGCGACGTGACTTGGTCAATCCGCGATTCCCGCGCACGTCGAGTTGTGGGACTCTATCCGGCCCTCTCGTTCGCTCCCAGATCGAATTACCCCTATAAATTGAACCCTCGACCAACCTATAAACCCTATTTGCTACGACGGTCAGCGAAGAGTTCAATTAAGGGAGGTTTCGGTGTGTTCTTGGATTGTTTTTCTTATCGCGACCGACGACCGTCGTCCGCTTCATTCTTTAACTAAGGTAGGTTCTGGTAGACCAAACCTTAAGTAAATTATACCATTGGATTCATCTTCGAGTCCTCTTTCTTTTGATAGTAAAAGCCCTAATTAGTATTCGTTGTATCCCTCATATTGCTAGTTTTAGTCGGAGCATGTCGTATTAGGGCACCGATCGTGTACCCTCTCTTTATCTCGATTGAATGCTAGGTTAAGCAGGTTGTAGAATTTAATTGAGCACGCTGTATTGTGCGTTTTTTTTGTCATCTTTCTAGAAATGATTTTTTGCCCAATTTTCATGCACCATACCGAGCCAATTTCTTGCTACAATAGAGGTCTATCGGAGTTCGTTGGAGGTCGGACATGGCGTCTTGTATGCGGTCCTAACATAGATCGTTTCTAACCCTGGCGGCCTCGCGACAGACCATTTTCCCCCTTTCATATGTATTTGAATCCATTAGACCTTAACGGCCCCTCGATAGACCGCATGGTTAGGGTTGCGGCCTGTCTCTGGACTGTTTCTGTGCACTATTCTAGTTACACTTATTCCATTTTGGTTAGATATCATGATAAGGGTAGAAACCCACTAAATAATTGAAGCATATGGAATAATACTATTAACTGTGATTTTGACTACCAATATTGTAAGACCCCAAATTATTTAATTGAGCCCAATATTTCTTATTAAGCTTTTATTAATTGAGAATAGAATTTTATTGAATTAATAATTGAATTTCGGATTTATTAATATTTAATTCGTTAGAAATAGTATAAGTGAAAATTCGACTACCTTATAAAAATCCATAAAAATAGTAAACAGATTAAGGTCGAGGTAGATAACAACTTTTCTTTCTGGCATTAGACCATTGTAAATCCGTGGTAAGATCTATTTAGAGTTTAAACCCAAAAGTGCACACTTTTGACCCATACCTAACCCTTAGATTAAAACACGAAATTCGACCTCAATACTCAACCAAATGAACTGAAATCAGTGGCAAATGGAAGGCCACAATGTAAGGAACATTTACCCTCAATCAATTTGAGGTAAACCTAGCCCCAAAACGTGCTGCCGACATAGTTTTGGTCAAGTCAAAGATTTCGGCGCCGTTTCTAAACACGTAGCTTGCAGCAGCGAATACTCCCAACTCCGAAGGCTCCAGAAGCTCTATGAACTATCAAAATGAAGCCCTACGAGTCTTCTTTCATTTGGCTGCTATGGGGTTCACTGAAGTTTCAGATCTGGGGAGATCTAGTTCGATTTGTGGAGGTGGGTCAGCAGGCCGTTGGCTTCCCTTCATCCTTCTTTGATCCATCAATTGAGGTAGGAATTCTCAACCAAATTTTGAGCATGAGTATAGCAAGTTGTTCATCTCGTCGAGATCTATCCATTGGGACTGAAAGCCCCAATTTTCATCAGGTGTGGAGTGAGTTATCACAGGTTTTCTAAGGTGCTGTCCAAGTGTTCTTCATTCTAGGGTTTGAGTTTTCTCTCTCCGATTTTAGGTAGGATCTAACAACCAAATCCTAATTAACTTACATGAAGTAATCAGCATGTTGTTAGCTTTTATTCAACGTAGAAACCCCCAATTTTTATTGAGCATGCTTGGTGAATTTCAAATTTTTGTAGAAGCATGTCTAGAACATGATTCATATAGTATTCCTTTAAGCCAGAGCTTGATTGCGGGCTTATTTTGAGTCATGTAACCTGATATTCATGTAGCATATCATATATGGTTGGATTTATGATCGAGTTAGCTTTCTTTTGACACAAAAATCCCCAAATTTGGTTTTGTATATCGAGAGAATTTGACAATTTAGTGGAAGTATGTCCTGAACTAGGTCTCCTTGTGTTCTTCATAGAATAGGTTGTGATTCTAGTGAATTCTGATGAAATTCGTGTTTCCAAATTGTAGTTTTATGACCCTAATATGTCTAGCAAGATTCCTATAGCATGTGGTTTTAATTTCAACTCAATTGGACCCCATTTGGATGAGTTCATGTGGTTTTCGGTGGCAACTCACGTTGCTGTTCTTGCAGGGGTCGACCCCAGGGGTCGACCCATTTTTTGGGCAACCCTGCAGGCCCGAGGGTCGACCCGAGGGGTCGTCCCCTCCTGTTCCTGCATGGGGGTCGACCCCAAGGGTCGACCCATCCAGCTCCCTGCATGGGGGTCGACCCCTGGGGTCGACCCATTGCACAGGAATGTAGGGGTCGACCCCAGGGGTCGACCCATCTGAAGGAAATGGTGGGGGTCGACCCATCTTCAGAAATTGCTGGGGTCGACCCCAGGGGTCGACCCATTCAGCTTCCAGACCCCAGTTTTTCAGGGGTCGACCCCGGGGGTCGACCCGTACACTAGAAACCCGATTTTCATCATTTTTCGACCCGAAGATGGATCCGAATCAGTGGGGAATCAACCCATTTAACTTAGACCCACTGAAATTATATTTTTGAAGAACAATTGACCTATTCATGTACCCCCCCTTGATTTCAAATTTGCATTGGTCCTTTCTTGCAAACATAGTACAAAACACGATGTTTACCATCTCCATTACAACACTTACATTGGTTAAATAAAAACTCACATAATTAATGATTAATGGTGTAACTAAAACCCCTGATAATGCATTCTATTTCACCGCTGTGAGAGCTTGTTCTTTACCTCGACAACTTGTTCTAGCTTGTTGGCACTTTGGCTAATACAAATGATAATGGTTAATCATGATATCTTAACTTGGTGATTAGGATTAATATGTTGATTAGCTTGTTTGATTGCTGCTGTTTTACAGTAGCGCAGCATGATTAACTCTTGTTGTGACTTGGTTTCGATCTTCTTGATGATTATACTTACCTTGAAATTCTGGAAATGAATCTCTTTCCTACTTGAAGTTGTTATTGCTACTTAGTTTAAACCTTGGAATTCTGGCCATAAACTGTGGAAGTCTAGATTCGTGGGATCTTTGATCCAAAGAAATCAATGCCTGGCAAACAATTAAGGGCTCGGTCTAGTCCTGGGAAGAGCGCCCGAACACTACTTGTACCCCCAGGGAGGTGAATGACTAGGTGTGGCATTTGGCACCAGTACTTGACATGTGTAAAATCTAGGACTGTCCACTACTCTCTACATTACTTTCTACTACTTTTCACTTTCCACTCTTCACTGTTCTATACTCTACTTGTTGTTACTTTACTTGCTGATTACTTGGACGTGGAAATGAAATTACATACGTGCTTGACATGACTTGAATTGTCTTGATATGGCCAACTTTTTATCGTTATCTCCTGTAGTAAATTCTTGTCTTACCATTCTATTCATTATATTTCTTGACCTTGCAAGATCTTTAAATTTTGTTTCGTGATATCATCGTTATCTTTCTATTATTTTTATCATTTGTGGCATGACATTTTAAAATGTAATTAAACTGTTAATCACTTATACCTGTATGTTATTTCCTACTGAGCGTCAGCTCATAGTTGTGTTTTCCCCCTTTTCCAGGCTGTTCAGGTGACGCATTTACCGATGGGGAAGGGCAGGAGTGATGTCTTGAGTGTATCAGTTCTAGTGTGTTATCTTACTTTTAGTTGTGTTTTGGAGAGCATTTAGTCTCAATCATGTTATTGAGCTTTAGTGATTGATTATTCCAGTTGTATTAAGTTGAACATGAGGTTATTGTATCAGTTGTGGTTTGTTAATGACCATTTAGTATTTCCATCTTGTAGCACTTGTGTATTATTTTAGATTAGTTCTCTCTCTTGCCAGCGTGTCTCTAACTGTACGTCCCGATATTTTCGCCTTGTTCGAGGCGTGACAAATATCTATCCTTTCATCCAAATTGTATCCTCTTGTCTATTCCTTTGAATTGATAAACAAAATGTTTAAATTCATAAGTTATTGTTCATTGATTAATTGTTAGGATTGTTTGAAAGTCGCTTCACTCCGGTGGTGCTGACTGACCGCTATATTATCATTTTTTGAGGTTTACTAGCCTTTAATCTTATAATGGTTGGGACTCTCTGCCGGATACTCCTTCCGTTAGAGTAGGACCTCCATTACGAGACCTCCGTAAGCCCCCGCAAGCATGGGATTCCCACTAGGATGTCGGGCGGGTTGTATCCCCAAAACCCGAACCTTTGACTCGACCGAATCGCGTGTTTTGCCGAAGCTTGAAATCAGGGCTGCCCTATTAATTGCGGCCCTTCTGGGACTGTTTCTGTACTACGCAGCCCAGGTGTGACTGCTTGATTCTTGAGCGGCCCCTTTTGTGGACCGTTTCTATTGGGAAAACGGCCCATCTAGGACTGTTTTAATTCTTTACTCTAGGTCTCGTTCTTCTGACCCAGTATTGCCTGGAGCGGTCCATGTTAGACCATTTTTATCTTGTTGCGGCCCATACATGACCGCAACTCAGCCTGAAGTTTGTTTCACGTGTTTCTTGTGTGTTCTGGTAAGCTGAGCCAAGATGGGCTTAAGTTTCAATAAATCCTGATTTTGTTCTTGTCCTTTACAAGCCATAAATCTTATGGCTTTCCATTCTATTATTGAAATCTCTTTGGTCTTAGAAATTAAGTTACATAGCTTGACCTTGGAATTCTTGGACGATTCCAATGAATGTCTAGATATTACTTGGAATCTTGGATCCACCAAATCAATGCCAATGTATCATAAGGGCCCAGTCTGGTCTTGGGAGGAGCGCCTGAAAAGTACTAGTGTCCCGGGGAGTTGTAATGACATGGTGAGACATTGCATCGAGTGCATGACTAGTGTGTGTCTATGACATTCATCCATTTTCTCTAAACATTTTATTAGATTCCTACATGGAATTTATCTCGATATGACTTGCTTGTTTGCGTGCTTGATCAACCAATTCCTGGAAATTGATATACCTATGTTCAATTCATTCTATTATTTTCGTTTCCATAAATTCTTATGTTAACTTGTTTTATCGTTCTCAGTTCGCATACATGACAGTTAAATAACTTGATTAACTACTTAAACTTTGCCTGCTATTACCTACTGATCGTTCGCTCACCCAGTTTTCCCCCATTTTCAGGTAGCCCCGATGAGGAAACGCAAATGGACAGGGATGGGCAAGAGTAAAGACCCGGAGTGGAACTATTAGATGTGTGATGATGACAGATGTCTCAGTAGAGTTTGGAGTAGTAGATTGTGGTCTTAATGAGTCGTCGATAGAGTTGTAATTTTCTTTATTTTTCTTCCTTTCTTCGAGTCATGATGTTTGATATTATAAAGGTTGTTGGAACTGGTCATCTTAATGGTTTCTAAGTAAATTGGTTAATTGGGAGTAATTCCTTCTCTTGGCAATTATGTTCTTTTAATTTCGTTACTTGCTATGTTTATCATGAATGTATAACTATTGCGTTCCGATATTCTGCATCGAGGCGTGACACATTATGATCCCTGCTATCCATTGCATTACATCTCATTTAGATCATAACTACTTCTGAAGAGGTGTCAACCTCACTGCTTAGGAGTGTTGACCTTCTACATTGTTGTGATCTGTGAAAACAGTGTCGACCTCAGATTTCTATATAGCTGGGTTTTGTTGAAGGTGTGTCGACCTCACCACTTGGGAGTGTCGACCTGTGCTATTTGTGCATTGTGCTTTGCCATTTCCAATTAAGCCATTCCTTTTAATTCTACTGTGCATTGTGCCTAAGTGTCGCATTTACTTTATAGGCATGGTTTATGATCTTTATAACTAAGATTTTAATTAGGCCAAAGTTCTTGATAGGATCTATTCAACCCCCCCTTCTAGATCCTTTTGCACCACGCGGGACCTAACAAAATGAAGCCGAGCTAATCTCTAGGGCAGATCCAATAAAATACATCCTTTCTCAGCTAGTTCTCAAGGGCTGTCTAGGCAAATGGGCAGTGTTGTTGACGGAATTTGACATTACTTATGTCCCATAAAATGCTATCAAGGGCCAAACCATCGCGGACTTCTTTGCTACATATCCTGTGCGTAAAGACTCTCCTTTGGCCATTGAGCTGCCTGAAGATGAGACACTAGAGATAGACTAGATTTAGCTCGTTGTGTAGCAATTATATTTTGACAGGACATCCTGAACTGAAATCCCAATGACCAGGCCAGTCAGAGTCTGAGCTAGAGCAGGCATTGTAATATCCTGGAATCTTCGGATCGTTATCAGAGAGCTTTCAGAGCACTTTCGTGGGTCCAGATACGTGTTTTACGATCCACTCGAGTTTTTCCCTTGTACAACTTGCGGAACCCTGTGGAGAGTTGACCGTTGAGTTTTGCGACTCCGGGATGCTACATGTGCGTTGTGCTTGTTCCGAGGATTGCGAAGACTATTTTTTTGTATTTTTCTGAGTTTACAAAATTTTGTACAGAAAATCAGATTTTAGGAAATATTGCATAATTTCCTATTTTTCTTCTTCTTCTTAACCCTTTCGCTCTCCTCTCTCTTCCTCACGATCTCTCATTCTCTCCCTCTCCATTCTCTCTCCTCTCTTCTCCTCTCCCCCGGGCGTGCGACCGGTGCGGAGCTGGGTGAGGTGGTGACGGCGTGGAGCTGACTTGAGGCATGATGGCGCGAGTATCGGAGCGTGGCATTGGCGTGATCCCGTTCGTGGATTCAAAGCCAACGTGGGTTGTTCGTGTGATGGTTTTTGGTGTATTGTGGCCATCTCGGCCCGTGAGATCTTTGGTGGAGGTAGGGGGACAGATGCCCTACTCTTTTCTTGCGTTCTCTCGTAATTTGGAGCCGAATGGTGTGAGTTTGAGCGGGTTTTGTCTTCTTTGGGTGAAATGCATGTTTGGGGGGTGTGAGTTGTGTTCGCCATTTCAGGCAACGATTTGTAGTTTAAATGGATTCATTTGAACCCCTGGCATGTTGAGAATCATTTCCTGCCACTTTTATTGCATTTGGTTGAGAATTGGTGCCGGTATGAGCCCGGTTGTCCATGTGAGTCGTTTTGGGTCGATTCATGGGAATCGCCCATTTCTTACTATTTTAAGGTCGGTTTGATCCCTTTTGGCTTGTGGAAGGATGGTATTGTGATTAGGGATGTTTCCCCGTCATCTTTGTAGCTCCTAGATGAATTGTGTACTTAGACCTATGGGCTTCTTCGAGAATCTTGCTCTTCACTTTAGCAGAATCGGAGACACAAGTTCTTCCCTGAAACAACAATCTGTCATCATTCGGCAATACAAAATCTGGTCGACTGTCCATACGCTCTTTAATCTCCACAAGCAACGGATCATTATCTTGCAGTTGCTTAATCTCTACCAATAGTTCTGGATGAAGCTGGACATGAGCAATCATAACCCGCTCTTCCTTCTCTTCAACATTGAGATCCAAGCTTGCCAATTGCTCCAACATCTTCCATTCTTGAAGCATCATGCTTGATAGTCTAGCCATCGGCATCTTGCTCAACGCATCCACCACCACATTCCCCTTTCCGGGATGATACTCAATGGAAAAATCAGAATCTTTTAAATACTCAAGCCATCTTCTCTGCCTCATTTTAGCTCTTTCTAAGAAAATAAGTACTTTAGGCTCTTATGATCAGAGTACACTATGAATGATTCTCCATATAGGTAGTGCCCCAAATTAAAGCAAAAACAACTGTAGCAAGCTCCAGGTCATGAACATGGTAATTATCTTCGTGCTTCCTCACCTGCCTCAAGGAATAAGCTATCACTCTCCCTCGCTGCATCAAACACAGTCTAAGCCAATTCCTAATGCATCTGTATATACTTTGAAACCTCCCTTGCCAGATGGCAAGGCCAACACAGGGGTAGTGGTCAAGCATTCCTTCAAGGTCTGGAAACTCTTCTCACAATCTTTTGACAACTAAAATCGATTCTCTCTACGAGTCAATCTAGTTAAGGGACCTGCAATTTTAGAGAAGTCTTTAATGAACCTCCGATAATAGCCTGCTTGGCCTAAAAAACTCTTGATTTCAATCGCATTCACAGGCCTTTCCCAATTCCTTACTTCCTCTACCTTAGACGGATCTGCTCTAATCATCTTTGGAAATAATATGCCCCAGAAAAGACACCTCTTGTAGCCAGAACTCGCACTTACTAAACTTGGCATATAGTTGATGCGCTCTCAAGATCTACAATGCTAACTTCAAATGCTCTTCATGCTCTTCCTTGGTCTTGGAGTAGATAAGAATGCCATCAATAAATACCACAACCCACTGGTCTAAGTAGGGCTAGAAAACACCGTTCATCAACTACATAAAAGCTGTAGTAGCATTCGCTAGTCCAAATGGCATTACTATAAATTCAAAATGCCCATACCTACTGCGAAACGCCGTCTTAAAGATATCTTCATCCTTTATCCTCAATTGGTGATATCCTGATCTGAGACCAATCTTCGAGAAGTATCGCGCTCCAGCTAATTGATTAAATATCTCATCAATCCTCAGCAATGGGTACTTATTCCTAACGGTGAGCTGGTTCAATTGGCGATAATCAATACACAGCCTCAACGAACCATCCTTCTTCCTTACGAAAAGCACAGGAGCACCCCACGGGGATGTACTCGGATGAATGAAACCCTTTTCAAGCAACTCTAGAAATTCCTCCTTCAACTCCTTTAACTCAGCAGGGGACATACGATACGATGCCTTAGAAACAGGTGAAGCGCCAGGAACTAAATCAATAGAGAAAACCACCTCCCGCTCAGGAGGAAGACCAGGCAAATCTTCGGGAAACACATCTGGAAAATCCTGGACAATAGGGATGTCCTTCAATTCTACTTCCTTCTTACCGGTCAAAGTGACCAGGGCCAAAAATGCATGACACCCCTTTCTTAACAACTTAATTGCTTGGAGTGCCAAAATGAGTGGCACGGACTTAGAATGCCTAGAGCTGGAAAAGAAAAGCTCAGGGTGTCCCAGGAAAAGACACTACTCCAGATTTGCAATGAACGCTGGCTCCACGACTAGCTAACCAATCAGCTCCTAGAATAACATCATAATCTTTCATCTTCATACATACAAAATTAGCTGGTAAATTATGACCATTAACTAGAACCTCGCTAGTGGGATAGAAATATTTAATCTTTGACCCCGCACCAATAGGGGTTGAAATCAAAAGATGAGAATCCAATAGTACCAGTTTCACAGATAAAGACTTAGCAAATCTCTGAGAGATAAACGAATGAGTCCCTCTAGTATCGAAAAGTACAAAAGTTGGCTTGGAAAGAATAGTAAGAGTACCTTCGACAATACCTCATTCTTCGGTAGCCTCGGTTTCAGTCTCTTGGAGGGCTTAGAGTCTAGCCTACCACTTCGAATTTCCTTGTGGCTTCTCGGACGTATGATGTGAGACAACCTAGGGGAGAGAGTGACGTGAGATGTCCACATTAACGTAGCTTGCTCAGCCAGAAGGGGACACTTAGGAATTCGGTGGTCCCTACTTCCACAACGTAGACAGACACCTAGCTTGCGCCAACATTCTTCCATCTTGTGACCGGGGCAGTCACAGTACTTGCAGACTGCCTTGGTCGGAGCAGTCGGACCTACCTTCTTGTAACCTTCCTTTGGCTTCTTGTCTTTAGAAAAACTCAGCCCGCCATTGGGCCTCTTCTTGCAATTAGTGAGTTTGAAACTTCCAGAGCTAGTAGTCTGCTCCCTCTTCCTATCTCAACCCCTAATTCCGTCGGTCATCTCCATAGTATCCTCTAGAACTTGGGCATTTCTCACAATCTTCGCATAACTGTGGATCTCCATCGTGTTGGGTCCCGCGAGGTGTAAACGGATCTAGAAGGGGGGGTTGAATAGATCCTATCAAAAGCTTTGGCCTATTTAAAAACTCTTAGCTAGCGGAAGCTTAAACCACTCTTATAAAATGAATGAATCACTTAGACACAATGCACAACGGAATTAAGTAGAGTGGCACAGAGCATGTAATAGCTTGCAGCAACCGTACGTGTGTGTGTGCTATATTGATCACTCAAAGTTTATATGTGTGTAAATGCAGTGGTGATCAACTAAGGTGCATGCGAGTCTAAGCAAGGGAAACACTTAGCAATACTTTCACCTTGACGCCTGTGTGCAAGGGTGCATCAGGCCGCCCAAGGGATGCAGTCAAAGTGCTAAGCCCAATTAAACTGTAGATAAAACCGAAGGTACAAATCTGAGTGCTTGAGTGTGTAAACAAGATTACCAAGTATGGAACCACACGAACCTGTGAATGGGGGTAGAAGATATAGAGCAATCACACACAATAAACAACCCACAACACAGGGATTTTTAAGGTGGTTCGATTGCAACCCCGCAACCTACGTCTACCCCTCACAAAAACCCGGTGAGGCTTTCATGCTGACTCACAGCTTGACCGGGGACACGCCCCAAACCACAGAATAGAGAAAACCCTATTTCTATCTTCCTACACACAAAGTCGGCAGGGACGGCTACACCGCAGATCAGAGAACTCCCGATTACCTTCCTACTAACCACCGGTAGGGACGATCTTCAGTTTCAATAGATTGAATGAAATGAAGATAGAACAAGATGAAAATGCTCAAACAAGATATGAAGATATGCAATAATGAACTAGATATTGTCTGAGATTGTTGGATCTTGAATCTGTTGAGGATTTAATGAAGAGCTTTGATTTTCCTTTGATCCCTTTGAGTTGATGGAGACGATATTGGATGTAGCTTGATCTTTTCTTGAATCTCCTTGAGTTGATGAAGAGGTGTATGGATGTAGCTTTGATCACCTTTGAGAGCCTTGAATGCTTCTTGCTTGCTTGGAGGCTGCTTGGCTTCAAATCTAAGCTTGAATCACCTTGGAAGGATGAAGAACTCTTGCCCAAAACATTGTTCACGGAGGTGCTACAGTGCTTACGAAATGGCCTCCCTTGAGCTCTCTTTGATTCACTTCATCAACTACATCAACTAGGATTTCTAACCCTCTTGTATTGGTTTTATAGAATTTGAATGGTATATAGATAAGCCCCAGACCAGATCCACAAATCATGGGTGATTAGGTGACTTTTGGATTAAACAAATCCATGTTGAATGTCCCTTTTCGAAGTGGAAACAAAAGTCAACAATTGATGGCTCGGGGTTTGCGGTCGACCTACAGCTTCTGGCGGTCGACCTCTACTGAAACATGCTGTAGACGGATGTCCCTGGGATTTTCAGTCGACCGCTACGGGCTGGCGGTCGACCTGCAGCTGAAAGAACTACAGACGGGGAGTCTCTGACTGGGGAGGTCGACCGCCCCTGTGCTGGCGGTCGACCGCCAGCTAGGCAGACCTCGGTCCATCCTGGGTCGGTCCGTTATCCGCTTCAGCTCCGTCGCTTGTGTCCATTAGCAGCATGTTCATGTCTGTAACTTCATCCGTGTTGGTCTAGAAAGTACCAACTGAATCTTTGTCTTTGGACTCTCATCTTGTGTAGTGACCTTGGCTATTGATGGATGTGTAGACTTTGTGTGCATGTATGAACTCTGTACAGACTTAACACCTTGAGCATGCATGAGCCTGTACAGACTTGCTTCATGAATGTATAGACTTGGTAGCTTGATGCACGAACACAACAGAAAGTAATGTATAGACTTGCTGCTTAAGGATGTACATACTTGCTACTGAAGAATGTACAAACTTTATGTTTTGCTAGCAGCCAACATACAGACTTTATCCAACATACTGACTTCGTCCAATGTACAGACTTTGAGTTTGTGCTAGCAGCCAACGTACAGACTTCGTGTTGCAGGATGTATAGACTTCCTGATGTATAGACTTACTGATGTGTAGACTTGCTGGGTGTATAGACTTGCTGGGTGTATAGACTTGCTGCTGAAGAATGTATAGACTTGATGTGCCTGCAACAGGATGATGTATAGACTTAGTAATGAAGATGCATGGAGAATGTATAGACTTTGCATGGCAAGCTATGCAACCAATGTATAGACCTGTTACTGAAGATGCATGAAGAATGTATAGACTTTATGTGTAGCAGCATAAGAGATGTACCGACTATATGAATGAACCAATGCAAGAAAGGAACAATGGTATGCACTGATGCACACAACCTGTTTGATGAAATGACTAACTGCTTAAACAGATACACAATGACGTCATATGCAAACACAGTGTGACTTATTATTTACTATCAAAACCATGCACTGCTCATGCACACAACATGTTCGATGAAATGACTGATTGTTTAAACAGATGCACCATAGTGTGACTTATAGTAGTTGCTATCATCAAAACCATAACTGTAATCAGGGTGCACACGTATTCAACATTCTCCCCTTTTTGATGATGGCAACACTGTGAGTCATTATATGGCAGAAATAGCCAAGACAGCAAAGTTTATGACATATGTAACATGTGCAGCTCAAGATCCATGATAGTGAAGCATGTGAATGCAGATATGTATGTATGGATATACGTATGCATGGAGAAGTAAAGTGTATGAATGCTATGCATAAACCCTCATCATAAATGAAGGTTCTCTCCCCTTGGATTTTCCCATATCCACAATGCACTCTCCCCCTTTGACAATGCACAAAGGTAACATTAGGCAACATCTCCCCCTTTCTCCCAAGTCCACAGCAAGGACTCACAACAAGACATTCTCCCCCTTTGCCAACAGCAAAAAGGAGGGATATGGTACAACGGTTGACAAAAGTCCTAGAGATCAGAGTTGAATGGTAGTGGAAGAGCAAGCCATTATATGGAAATTGGAAATATGCCGGGAGCAATATATATGGTTCAAAGCTAATGAAAACCAAGATCATCAATAGACTTCAAAAGGCATCGATATCCATGGTTTAATAGAAATGAACCAGAAGCGCATATCATGACAGTGTTTAACCTTCCCTTGTCTTATACATCCATATTCAAGAACTACAAAGGAAATAGCATAAAAACTAGTATTGAAGCTAAACAATCATGATTAGATCATGGAATTTTATGATCGCAGCAAATGTGATTGTCAGTATCTTTTGCATTTGAAGGCATAAGACTCATATTTTACGAGCAGTCTAGTCTACTACATGCCTCTTAACCGTAAGAATACAAGTTGTTTAGATGCCAGTATTCCTATGTATTTGGTAAGACTGACTTTTATGCTTCAAAATAAACAGAGATAGCAAAGTCACGTCATGACATATCCGATCTCATTTCTTTGATGAGAGGATATATTTCTCAGCAATTATGCCAGTGCTCTACCTAGAGTCCAATATTATTAAGACAGAGATAACAGGGGCACATCATGACATATCATCCGTCGTTTGATTTGATGACTTGACATATTTCTCCGTGCAACAATATCATTGCTCTGTCAAATTGATTTTTTAAGAATTCCAGCTCATCAAGATGTTTAGAAACAATACTAAGCTCTAGACTATCACCAAAGTTGTCCAGACGTTTGGATTTTCAGATTTCAGTATAGTTATTTAAAGCACAACATGCAATCTCTAGTTAAGGTCTATTAAAACCACATAATATAGATGATTTCAAAAGATATATCAAAACTTCAAGGAAATCATTAAATCTGAACCATTCTCATTGAATGGACAATCATCAGTTCATATAATAGAAAGCTCTTACACCGTAGTGATGTCTGTCTCTTGAAATTATTATCACACTGGAGGCCATTGAGGTTCAGATGCAAAAAGGACAGATGAACCAAGAAGAACAACACGACTCCCCCTAAGAATATGCAATGAATGCACTCGAGGAGTTATGTAGGCAGTCAAATAGAATGACGAATATCAAGGAGAGGTTTACTTGAACCATGCAGGGGTTGACCTGATCAAACATGAATCTAGCAGACATGAAATGTATGAACCAACACATGATTTTACACTTATGAAATGTAACATAATGAATATGAAACATATGCACAAATGCCTCAAGAAGACAACTCCCCCTAGCTATATGGCCTATATGCGACAGTGGCACATGATACTTGGCGGAGGTTGGTCCTCATGCATATTGAGTGCTTCCAGATAAGCATAGCCTGCCTTTCCATACATCAACATTTGATATACCATGGCCGTGCAAGAGTGAAATGATGTAAAATGATTCAAGCTAGATTGATGTTGACTCCCCCTGAATACATGCATGGGTTGGCAATGAATTATGCAGCCTAAGACTTATGTGAATACACAATGCAATGAAGATGCTGCAAAATAATTGTGCATTTTTGTGTCTTCTAAACATGATGTGCATTAAGGTATGTGAGATCACAATATGACGCAAATACACATGAATGTAACTTGATGATGTCAATTGCTAGACTCTCCCTTTTGAATAATGCTAACATGAATAATGAGTTGAAAAAGTAGCCATGACATGCATCATCAAAACCAAAATCCAAGCATTTCATGTGGCTGATAGTAAGACTTATGCAACTCATCATCACATTAACTTCATCAGCATAACAAGTTTTTCATGAATTGAATAGCTGAAATCAAGCATGGTGTGAACAGGTTATCTAGCTCAAAAGTTCATCTCACACCATGGGGGTTTTACATTTCAAAGAGCAATTCAGTTTGTAGAATCTAATGACATTGGGCAGACGTATGATGCACTGTCTACATGTCAAGACTAAACAGGCAAGATGACTAAACTTAAAAGGTTTAGGTACATACCTATGCCTTGAGCTTTTATTTACCTTATGATCCTTTGTTCAGCTCCAAGGCATCCTGCACCCAAAATTCTCATTTAGAATGTTTAGGTACCCAAGATTGCTTGGGTCCTTGTGGGTTAGCAGCTTTATCATATTCACCAATGTAGCTCATCTGTTTCAGGGAAATTAGATCATCCTTTCTCATTGTATGACAATCATACATGTCACGACCATTTTTACCACAGTAAAAACAGCGCACAAAAGATTGAGCATTCTTTTTATGTTCATGTGCGTGTGCATATGCATTTTATTTTTGTGGATAAGCATGTGATTTACCTTTCATGGCATGAAGGTGATGCTTTCCCTTCAAGTGCCAGCACTCTTGGACAGTATGGCCAGACTTACCATAATGAGAGCAGCAAGGAGAAAGATTTTTGTTTAAAGCCATGGAGAGTGTCGACCTGCTTGTATGGGAGTGTCGACTCTTCTGCCTCCCCGTGTAATTCTATGCAGATATCTGCTGAGTAGGTCCTCTGCCAGTATTGACATGTTTCTTTCCTTGCTCTTTCACTTGATCTCCTCCTCTAAGCTCATCATTTCTCAAGATAAAACAATCATGCGAAGGGTGACCATGTTTACCACAATAATAATGCGCAATGGACATTCATTTTGTGGAAAGCATGATATTTAGCATTGGACATGTTATGGTACATGTTTTGATGAGCATGCTGAATTTTACTTTTCTTTCGAGCAGTGTGCCCTTTTTGGTGACCACGGGAAGTGGTGGCTTCCGGTGAGCCAGAATCTTGGATTTGGGCAAACATTGATAGGAAATCATTCAAACCTTGAATTTCATTTTCAAGTGAGGAAATGTGATGTTTAGATTCAACAAGGCCCTCTTCGCATGCTGCCAATTGCTCATTGAGCATGGCGTTTACTGCTTTAAGATTTTGATTTTCTTGTTCTAAAGCATGAAAAGTTTCAGAGTGATCTTCAATGACAGATTTGCCTTTTTCATGTGCAGCCAATTTTTCATGCAATTCTTCTTCAACTTTTTCATGTTCAATTTTCTTTTCCAACAACTCTCTATTCTCTTTTTTCAGAGAATCAATCAGTTTTTGTTACCATTCAAGATCATCATGGAGACCAACATTTATGTTTCTCAAGAATGACCATTTTTCACATACAAAATTAGGAGAGCATGAAACATCATTTTTTTTTTCTTCAATCAACCTGTCATCATGGATTAGCCCATCGGCCATAGTTTGATCATTAGAGATTGACTTAGGTTGGTTTTGAAGTTTTATTACAATTTCTTCCAACCTAGTGATTTCACCATGAAGATTTTCATTTTCATCCCTTAGACATGCAATGCTTTGTTTATGCGTATCTAAATCAACTGAGAGAGTGTTGTTAAACTCTTTAAAAATAGAACACTTTTTACAAATCGAGCTTTCATTTTGGTTAATTTTCTTGAGATCCTTTTTCAAATTTTTGTTTTCTATTTTTACCTTTTTGTATTGTGTGATCAATTCATCATAGGCTTCCATAAGCTCTTCAAAAGTGAATTCCTTGTAGTCAGAGTTTACCTGTGATGAGGATGTATTGCTGGACTGTTCTGCACGGTCGGCCATGAAGCATTCTTGTTCTTGTTCCTTCCCTTCATGGATTTTCACCAACTTGTCCAATACTTGCTTGGCTGTGCTGCAAGAGGACACAAGATGAGTTAGTCTTAGATCAACTGCAGTTGTAATTAAGTTATATGCAAGATGATAATCATTGTGTTTGGTCTCATGTTCGGCTAACCAATCAATTGAATTTGATGACAACTCATGAGGACCATTGTATATAAGAGTCCACAATTGTGGATCTATGGAGCTAACATAGATGAACATTCTTCCAACCCATGTAGAAAAATCTGAACCATAATAAATGGGCGGAGAAGCCATCGAAGCATGTGTAGCATATGAAGCCATCTAAATGACGAACACCGGGATCTTTCCCTGTAGATCGTTGGATCTGGGAATGACAGAGCCTCGCTCTGATACCACTTGTTGGGTCCCGCGAGGTGTAAATGGATCTAGAAGGGGGGGTTGAATAGATCCTATCAAAAGCTTTAGCCTATTTAAAAACTCTTAGCTAGCGGAAGCTTAAACCACTCTTATAAAGTGAATGAATCACTTAGACACAATGCACAGCGGAATTAAGTAGAGTGGCACAGAGCATGCAATAGCTTGCAACAACCGTACGTGTGTGTGCTATATTGATCACTCAAAGTTTATATGTGTGTGAATGGAGTGGTGATCAACTAAGGTGCATGCGAGTCTAAACAAGGGAAACACTTAGCAATACTTTCACCTTGGCGCCTGTATGAAAGGGTGCATCAGGCCGCCCAAGGGATGCAGTGAAAGTGCTAAGCTCATTTAAACCGTAGATAAAACCGAAGGTACAAATCTGAGTGCTTGAGTGTGTAAACAAGATTACCAAGTATGGAACCACACAAACTGTTGTGCCCTTGTGTGGTTTTGATGATGGCTGACACACCATGAGTCACACTGAGGTGTGCTAGATTCTTATAGATGACTGTTTGACTGCCTGAATATCTGACTGTTTGCTTGAACAGCTAATTCATGAATATGGCTAGATTGGGTTAACGTAGTGGCTAATTGTTTGTTCATGCATTACTCTATTTGCCAAGTGTATACATCAGTCAGCATTACATTTTGTTCATGAAGTCTATACACTGCTGGATGTTCATGTCTGCACATTGGTGTTTTTCCCTACGTTCTGGCCAAGTCTATACAGCCTCATTCCTACCTTCGTTCCAAGCCAAAGTCTACACAACGCCCTTCACTGAAAGTCTATACATTCGCTGCAGAGATCACGGTCAAGTGTGTACATTGCATAGCATGTTTCGTCTAAGTCCATACATTGGACTGTTGTGTGCATTTGGCAAAGGCATCGCAAGTCTAGAAAGTGGACAGCGTCTTGTGCATATAGCAAGTCTAGACATTACACTGTAGCATGCATTTCCTTAAAGTCTATACATCGGACTGGTCTGCATAGGCTAAGTGTATACATCGTCAAGTACAATCATGCACTGTTCATGAAGTCTGTACAGCTATGTCATTCACTGCCAAGTCTGCATAATTGGTCTTCAATGACAAAGTCCATACATTGGACTGTTCTTCAAAGTCTGCACAGTGGCTTCACATCTTCAAGTCTGTACATCCGTTTGCTTTGAACTTCAAGTCTATACGTTGCACTGTTCATCTCGTGTCGATTTCATTTGTTTTTGAAACCACACTTCGTGTCGGTTTCTGTGTTGATCTTCGTGATGTGTCCGTGTCTTTCGTATTACTTCGAGTCATTTCTTTGTATTCGTCTTCGTGTTGGTCTTTCGTTTTAGACTTCGTGTCTTTCTCGCTTTGACCACACTCCGTGTCGAATTCAGTTTTCGTCTTCATGCTGTTTTCAACTCGTGTCGGTTACTGTTTCGTCTTCGTGTTGTTTTCTACACCTCGTGTCGTTGTCTCCTTGTGACTTCACCTCGTGTCGTTTTCATCGTCTTCGTGTCGTTTTTGTTCCATTGCGTGCAGGACATCGCAGCACTCCGTGTTGTTTTCTGTGCAACTTCGTATCATTCTCTGTGTAGTGTGTGTTCTGTCACTACTACACTTCGTGTCGTTCCTGTTGCACTTCGTGTCGTTTCTGTTTCACTTAGTGTCGTTTCCGAATTATCTCTTCGTGTTGTTCTTCCTAGACATCGTGTCTTTCATGTGTTGAAACCACACTTACTGTTGGTTTCTGTTTTACCACCATGTTGTCCTCGTGCCGTTCTCATTACTAGTTATTATATCATGTCATTTTTACTTCGTGCTACAGTCACCATGTTGTTCTTCGTGTCGTTCTTTTTACCTCGTGTTGTTTTATAACCTCACTTCTTGTCGTTCTCTTTGTTGTGTCTGTTCTATCACAGTGTATCTCGTGTCATTCTTTCCTTACTTCGTGTTGTATTCACCTTGTGTATCTTGTGTCGTTCCCAGTGCATCTAGTACTGCTACTACATACTTCGTGAGTGCATCTAGTACTGCTACTACATACTTCGTGCAGATCTAGTTATTGTGGCCCTCAGTTTTAATGGTTTTCATCTCCTTGCAGGTCCGAGGAAGAAATATTCCCAAGTGACTGGGCAGCACGTGATCCGAGGCTGGAATGAAGCCTGCTGTGAGACTGCCACGTGGTCCGAATTCTTAGGGCTGGAAATGTGGAGGTCACACGTCGGGGCTGATGATGATGCTGCTGCTATATATATGAGCCTTCTTCCACAGAAGAAAGTGGATCGAGTTGGTGAGAAGAAATGTCCACATAGAGAGCCACGATCCAGAGAAAAAGAAAAGAGAAAGAAGAAGAGCAGAAGGAGAAGAAGAGAGAGAGATAGTGCTCGTGTGAAGAGAAGAAGAGGAAGAAGAATAGAGAAGAAGAGAGAGCTAGAGTGATAGAAGCTTCAACAGAAGATCTGTTCCTGCTGGACCGTGGATCAAATCCAGGCCAGCCAGCTCCTGCGAGAGCCACATTTGTTTTTATCTTTTCAGCCTTCTGTTGCTGGTTTCATTTTTCTTTTGATCTATTTACTTGCTGTTTTTCCGATTCTCTGTAGAGAGGTCGGGGTCCCTCCTGTTGGTTCAGGAGAAGGGAGATTGCTATCTCCAGTTGCAAGTAGCTGGGTGCTACTTGTGGGTTCCCTCTGGTTAGAGGAAGGGAGGCTCTTCCTCCGGTTCTGGGCTTGTAGGATTCAAGTCCAGGGGTCCCTCCGGTTGGGAGGAAGAGAGGTCCGAGACCTCTAGTTTGCAGGTGACTTAGTGTCACTTGTGTTTCCCTCTGGAGTTCAGAGGAAGAGAGACTTGGGTCTCTAGGTTCCCCTCCGATTTGGAGGAAGGGAGGATTGGTCCTCCGGTGCTAGTCTTGTGGGTTGCAAGACTAGGTGTTCCCTCCGGTCTGGAGGAAGAGAGACTTGTGTCTCTGGTTTGCTAGTGACTGGTGTCACTAGTGGTTCCCTCCGTTTGGGAGGAAGAGGGGAGGTTGTTCCCCTGGTCAAGCTGTTTGGCAGCATTTTGTTGCAGACTGAGTCTGCTGTGCTAGTGTTACTAGTGGAAGCCTCACTCCGGTTTGGAGTGAGGGGTGGACGTAGGTCGGTTGACCGAACCACCTAAAAAATCATTGTGCAGTGGTTTGTTTGATTGCCTGCTTCCGCTAGATGCATGCTAGGACCGTGATTTAATTGATTATCTACATCCTAGAGTTTAATTGAGTTTGTATATCTTGTTTGATCAATTGTCCACTGATCTAGTTGTTATCATCTCATGCAAATTTTAAATTGGGTAGAATTCCTTGATAGATCCATTCACCCCCCCTCTGGATCAGTGTTTATCAATCGCACCTAGTTAACAATTGGTATCAGAGCAGGTTATCTGATTGATCAGATCCAACGATCTGCAGAGGATCCTGTTGTCCCTTCGTGCATTTCTGTTTCTACCCTTTGCTGCATTAATCTAGTTGCCGATTTATTCAATGGGTTCTCCACCGATTTTCAATGGCTCTAACTTTAACTCATGGATTAGCAGTCTTCACAATTATGTGAAAATGATTAATCCGGATTTGTGGAAATTAATTTCACAAGGTCCCCACAGATTGCCAAAGGAAAAGTCCAAATGGACTAAAAGTCACAAGTCAAAATATGGAGAAAATCAGAAAGCCTTTAACCTGATGAGAGTAGCTACTGACAAGGCTCTACACTCTCATTTTTATGACTACAGGTCTGCTAAGGACATTCTGGATCAGCTGAAGCTAGCTCAGAGGATGAATAAGAACAACTGCATGATGGCTAACGAGAGCAACCATAGCAGTGATCAAGAGGAACTCCAAGATGCTGAAAAGGTAATCATCCCCTTCTCTAGTTTCACTTTAGATGACTGGGAAGATGCCTATGCTGATCTGTTACACTCCCATGAAAAAATGAGTAAGAGGTATAGAAGACTGAAAAAGAAGCTGGAAAATCTAGGAGGTGAAAATCTTGAAACTCTGAAAACTGAAAATGAAATCTTAAGAAGACAACTACAAGACTTTGACTCTATTACTACAGATCTAGATCATTTGAAATCTGAAAAACAAACTTTTATGAAACAAATTGGTCTACACAAAGAGGAGAATCAAAAGCTTGTTTGTGAAATTGTTGAACTAAAGGAAAGGCTTAGCTTCATTGATCAGACTCATAACAATGACGTTGTTCAAAATGAAAGATTGGTGAGAGATTTAGAGTGTATCAATTCTGAATTGGAAGAATTGAAATCTGAGAATGAAAAACTCAAAAACCAATCCAAAGAATTTGAACATAGATCAATGTACCTTGAAAAAGAAAATGGTTTGATCTCTGAGAAATTGGAGGCTGAAAGAACAATGAATTCAGAAATTCAGAAAAATCTTGACAAATTTCAATCTGAAAAACAACAAGAAATGTTTTATGAATGTCAGTCTTCAATAGATAAATGGGTGTTTGATGATGAACTCCTAGAGCAGAATAGTAAACTGAAAGAGGAAATCAATGAGTTGAAACACCTAAACACACAGCTGACAAATAGGCTAATGACAATGGAAAAAGGCAAGTGTGTGAGTGTGGATAATTCTGATAGGTTGATGAATGCTGAACAAGAAATTGAGAGTCTAAAAACCATCAACTTAATGTTAAATGGAAATGTCAGTTGCAGTGAACAGAAAATAGCTGGATATGAGCTTACTATCACATCCCTTCAACAAGAAGTTGATGATCTTTATAAGTCCCTATCTGAAGCTGACAAGGAAATAGAATTAAAACAGGAAGTGGAAAAACTCAAAGGCCTGAATGATGCTTTGCATCAACAAGTAATTTCCTGTGAAACAGATTTGTCCAAATATGAGGCTAAAATTGCTGATTTGAATTCTGAGATTAAAGATTTGAAAAATTCTCTATCAAAATTTGTCAAAGGAAAGGACAATCTGAATAAGCTTCTTGGAAAGAGTGATAACTTTGAGAGAAAGGGACTGGGCTATAGTCCGACAAATAAAAGGAGTAATGGGAATAAAACATCCACTATTTTTGTTAAAGCTTCCAATCAGAACACAACCTCTGCTCCTTCTGTCTTTCAATTCACTGCACAAAAATCCACTGTGAAACCCAAAACTGTGGAACAAACTCCAAAACAGAAAAAGGGTGAAAATTCACAGAAAAAGGAAAAAGAGGCTCCTGTTGTTGTAAAGAAAATTGCACACAATTCACATGATCTCTCACACACTCACATTAAAAAGGATTCATGTTATTATTGTGGGAAAGGAGGTCACATAATGGAGGATTGTGGATTGATGTTAAAGGATGAGCATGCTAGTGGAACTTTACATTCTAGAAATTCTTTTGTTAAGAACCATGTTGTTAGGAAGCCTGATGCCTCATGTTATTATTGTGGGAAGCATGGTCATCTCATGAATGAATATTTTATCATGAAAGAAGACAATAAACCACATGGCAGGTCTTCCATGCACTTTTATGATCCATATGGATCTAAACACAATTCTAGTCAGCACATTGTGTGCTTCAACTGTAATAAGCCTGGGCACAAGGCTGCTGAGTGCTGGTTTAGATCTACTTGGGGTAAACATAGTTTTCATAGAAGAAATTCTTTTGCATGCTCCCACTGTGGGAAAAATGGGCATACAGTCAAGGACTGTTGGTATGTTCAAAAGAACTATGTTAAACCCCATTTTGTCAAATTCCCTGCAAAACCTTTTGTGAAAATTTCATGTTATAACTATGGGAAGCCAGGCCATAAATCTGCTGAATGTTGGATGGTTAAGAACAAGCATCAAACTGCTCATGCATATAATAGAAAATCTTATGAACATGCTTATAAACATCACCCTGCTGCTAACATGTATCATAAGAACCAAAAACCAGCCATTTCATGTAGATACTGTGGAAAAGTTGGACATTCTATGGATGACTGTTCACTGATGAAATTGGATGATAATCTTGCTATGAAAATATTTAGAATACCTGTTAGAGCTAATGCAGGACCCAAAGCTGCTTGGGTCCCTGCAGGATCAAAATGATCAATATTTTACAGGTGTGCCTTGGAAGTTGAAGAATGAAAAGGGGTTAACCAAGGCACTCAAAAAGAAAACCCCAGGACTCAATTCAGGTAAGTTCTGAAATCTGTTTCAATTTCATTATCTGAAATTGTTGTTTTGCTTGGTTGATTTTTGATGATCTTCTCATACTGTTGTTTGCACTAAATAAATGAGATTGCCTTGCACTGCATATGACATTTGCATGACCATCATGGTATATGAAATGGAATAGTGCTGGAGGGCAGATGGAGTATGTCTGGATGCTACTGCCTTGTGTGAGGTGGTCCTTGGACCAAGTCCTCCGCCCAGTATCTTGGGTCAAGTCATATAGAGCAGTGTATTGCATATCATGTTGATCTGTTGGTACTAAACTGAAGTTTTTTCTAAAATATGAATTGAACAATCATGCTTCCAGTAATTCTCTTCTGTCTAATTTGCATGAATCATATCTGAATGCTGAATTTGGTATCATGTGATGTGATTTCGATACTCTTCATGCATATAGTCAGGGGGAGCTTTATTATATTGCTGTCACTATTTGAAATTCACACTCTACATTCTCTCAAATCATCAATTGACTGTTTTGAGTTCATACCTTCTTGAATCCAAAAATTTGGTTGCTAATCCTCAATCTGTTGAAGAAGGAGTGTTTCATTGAGTGATTGACTCTGCTAGTGGCTTAAACCTTATTCTCTCTTCCTGATTGACTCTTCCACCAGCTTGTACTCTTCCTTCATATACCTCTTAGCTGGTGTGACCATTTTGGATCCATTATTGAGTTGTTGGTCAGCTAAATTTATTGTTCTGATATGAGGAACTTAAACTGCATGTCATGCAATTCAGTCTGAGATTGTGGTAGAAACTCGTATCATATGGGTTTAAGAATTATCACTGAATCAGACTGATATAAGGTTAATGTCTTCTCAGCTTTGTAATTAAATGGATTGAAAATATCTGTTGACAAGGCTTAATAAACTTTAACCTCTTGTGTCATGTAATCCTTAAAGTCTCTCATCTGATATCTGAAAATTGAAATCTAGGCTACTTTGGTAGAGATACATAGAGTGAGTATTGTGGTTATTCTTTAACTTGAAAAAGTTGACTAAATGAAAATTTTGAAGTCAGAGCAATGACTCACTCACTGAGAAACTGAGTTCTTTATCAATGAAATAAAGTAACTCGTGTCATGAGGTGCCACAGTTATCTCTGATAAAAATTTTAGTGAAACAAGACCTGACAGAGCAATAGCTTATTTGTGTTGAGTAGCTGGGGAGTCTGGTCTCTGATAAAGGTGTCTTCTTATGTAAAAAGACACTCATATTGCTAACTCTGCTCTCAAAGTGAGAGGCAATGCCAGTTATCACACTGAGTAACTGGGTCACTTCAACTAAGACTTGTTGTGCCTCATGTAAAAAAAAGTGTTGATCAACTTAAATTGCACAGGAAAAATATAATGTGCTTCAAATAAAATTATCTTGAAAAAATCTGTCAACTCATGTTCTTGAAAAAGTGTTTAATTTCAGTACTAACCTGTGTATTTTTTCAAAGGTGCTTTTGAGATCATATTTGCAAGATAAAAGATGATTGTTTTTGAGTGTTTTCTGACGATTTGGTTCACTTTTATTAAAACTTGAATTCAGATATGAGTATTGAGTTTAATTTGGCAAAGCTGGTATACATCAAAATTAAATCAGATTGATAATGTTGCTATTTCATAACTCTTTATGATAGAAGAGTCTACATTTTTTAAGACTTATTGAAGTGATGTATGCATTCAAAACCCTCATGATCAGATTCATGCATGATCAACAAAAATTGTTTAGTCAACTCCTCTCTTATCAGTTGACTGATTCCTTCTGCATTTTTTCTGACCATACAAATGTGAGGTGCCACTCCCATTATTACCTTGTTCACTTGCAGCCCTCTGAACTTCAGATTCCTTATGGTGGTGGATTTCAGATTGATTCCTGAGATGTATTCTCTCCACACTGTTGGAATCTTCCATCTTGTTCTGCCATAAGTTCTAATTCTGTGGTATTATCACCAGAATTCAGATTCTTTGTAATGGCTGATTTCAGATTGATTTATTGGATAACCAGAGTCCATTCCTGTGCCTCAAATGGAAAGTAGTCAATCATGCATGTTGATAGGGGGAGAGCTGTTTCTTTGTCATAAGGGTGATCTTCATTTTTAAGAACCATGACTCATTCTCATGTCAAAGGGGGTTCTTTTGCCATGTCAAAGGGGGAGTATTTGTTGCATACGCATCACTGCATGAGTTGTTTGACAAAGAGGGAAAATTGATTTAATTGCTTCTGATATTGAGATGTCCTCATCTCATATGACTCTTCAACTCATGTCTTTTTTGCTGAAGGCAAAGGGGGAGAAGAATCTAATCTGAGTCAGTGTAACTCATAGTGTTGCCATCATCAAAAAGGGGGAGATTGTTGTGCCCCTGTGTGATTTTGATGATGGCTGACACACCATGAGTCACACTGAGGTGTGCTAGATTCTTATAGATGACTGTTTGACTGCCTGAATATCTGACTGTTTGCTTGAACAGCTAATTCATGAATATGGCTAGATTGGGTTAACGTAGTGGCTAATTGTTTGTTCATGCATTACTCTATTTGCCAAGTGTATACATCAGTCAGCATTGCATTTTGTTCACGAAGTCTATACACTGCTGGATGTTCATGTCTGCACATTGGTGTTTTTCCCTACGTTCTGGCCAAGTCTATACAGCCTCATTCCTACCTTCGTTCCAAGCCAAAGTCTACACAACGCCCTTCACTGAAAGTCTATACATTCGCTGCAGAGATCACGGTCAAGTGTGTACATTGCATAGCATGTTTCGTCTAAGTCCATACATTGGACTGTTGTGTGCATTTGGCGAAGGCATCGCAAGTCTAGACAGTGGACAGCGTCTTGTGCATATAGCAAGTCTAGACATTGCACTGTAGCATGCCTTTCCTTAAAGTCTATACATCGGATTGGTCTGCATAGGCTAAGTGTATACATCGTCAAGTACAATCATGCACTGTTCATGAAGTCTGTACAGCCGTGTCATTCACTGCCAAGTCTGCATAATTGGTCTTCAATGACAAAGTCCATACATTGGACTGTTCTTCAAAGTCTGTACAGTGGCTTCACATCTTCAAGTCTGTACAGCCGTTTGCTTTGAACTTCAAGTCTATACGTTGCACTGTTCATCTCGTGTCGATTTCGTTTGTTTTTGAAACCACACTTCGTGTCGGTTTCTGTGTTGATCTTCGTGATGTGTCCGTGTCTTTCGTATTACTTCGAGTCGTTTCTTTGTATTCGTCTTCGTGTTGGTCTTTCGTTTTAGACTTCGTGTCTTTCTCGCTTTGACCACACTCCGTGTCGAATTCAGTTTTCGTCTTCATGCTGTTTTCAACTCGTGTCGGTTACTGTTTCGTCTTCGTGTTGTTTTCTACACCTCGTGTCGTTGTCTCCTTGTGACTTCACCTCGTGTCATTTTCATCGTCTTCGTGTCGTTTTTGTTCCATTGCGTGCAGGACATCGCAGCACTCCGTGTTGTTTTCTGTGCAACTTCGTATCATTCTCTGTGTAGTGTGTGTTCTATCACTACTACACTTCGTGTCGTTCCTGTTGCACTTCGTGTCGTTTCTGTTTCACTTAGTGTCGTTTCCGAATTATCTCTTCGTGTTGTTCTTCCTAGACATCGTGTCTTTCATGTGTTGAAACCACACTTACTGTTGGTTTCTGTTTTACCACCATGTTGTCCTCGTGCCGTTCTCATTACTGGTTATTATATCATGTCGTTTTTACTTCGTGCTATAGTCACCATGTTGTTCTTCGTGTCGTTCTTTTTACCTCGTGTTGTTTTATAACCTCACTTCTTGTCGTTCTCTTTGTTGTGTCTGTTCTGTCATAGTGTATCTCATGTCATTCTTTCCTTACTTCGTGCTGTATTCACCTTGTGTATCTCGTGTCGTTCCCAGTGCATCTAGTACTGCTACTACATACTTCGTGAGTGCATCTAGTACTGCTACTACATACTTCGTGCATATCTAGTTATTGTGGCCCTCAGTTTTAATGGTTTTCATCTCCTTGCAGGTCCGAGGAAGAAATATTCCCAAGTGACTGGGCAGCACGTGATCCGAGGCTGGAATGAAGCCTGCTGAGAGACTGCCACGTGGTCCGAATTCTTAGGGCTGGAAATGTGGAGGTCACACGTCGGGGCTGATGCTGATGCTGCTGCTATATATATGAGCCTTCTTCCACAGAAAAAAGTGGATCGAGTTGGTGAGAAGAAATGTCCACATAGAGAGCCACGATCCAGAGAAAAAGAAAAGAGAAAGAAGAAGAGCAGAAGGAGAAGAAGAGAGAGAGATAGTGCTCGTGTGAAGAGAAGAAGAGGAAGAAGAATAGAGAAGAAGAGAGAGCTAGAGTGATAGAAGCTTCAACAGAAGATCTGTTCCTGCTGGACCGTGGATCAAATCTAGGCCAGCCAGCTCCTGCGAGAGCCACATTTGTTTTTATCTTTTCAGCCTTCTGTTGCTGGTTTCGTTTTTCTTTTGATCTATTTACTTGCTGTTTTTACGATTCTCTGTAGAGAGGTCGGGGTCCCTCCTGTTGGTTCAGGAGAAGGGAGATTGCTATCTCCAGTTGCAAGTAGCTGGGTGCTACTTGTGGGTTCCCTCTGGTTAGAGGAAGGGAGGCTCGTCCTCCGGTTCTGGGCTTGTAGGATTCAAGTCCAGGGGTCCCTCCGGTTGGGAGGAAGAGAGGTCCGAGACCTCTGGTTTGCAGGTGACTTAGTGACTTGTGTTTCCCTCTGGAGTTCAGAGGAAGAGAGACTTGGGTCTCTAGGTTCCCCCCCGGTTTGGAGGAAGGGAGGATTGGTCCTCCGGTTCTAGTCTTGTGGGTTGCAAGACTAGGTGTTCCCTCCGGTCTGGAGGAAGAGAGACTTGTGTCTCTGGTTTGCTAGTGACTGGTGTCACTAGTGGTTCCCTCCGTTTGGGAGGAAGAGGGGAGGTTGTTCCCCTGGTCAAGCTGTTTGGCAGCATTTTGTTGCAGACTGAGTCTGCTGTGCTAGTGTTACTAGTGGAAGCCTCACTCCGGTTTGGAGTGAGGGGTGGACGTAGGTCGGTTGACCGAACCACCTAAAAAATCATTGTGCAGTGGTTTGTTTGATTGCCTGCTTCCGCTAGATGCATGCTAGGACCGTGATTTAATTGATTATCTACATCCTAGAGTTTAATTGAGTTTGTATATCTTGTTTGATCAATTGTCCACTGATCTAGTTGTTATCATCTCATGCAAATTTTAAATTGGGTAGAATTCCTTGATAGATCCATTCACCCCCCCTCTAGATCAGTGTTTATCAATCGCACCTAGTTAACACGAACCTGTGAATGGGGGTAGAAGATATAAAGCAATCACACACAATAAATAACCCACAACACAGGGATTTTTAAGGTGGTTCGGTTGCAACCCCGCAACCTACGTCCACCCCTCACCAAAACCCGGTGAGGCTTTCCTGCTGACTCACAGCTTGACCGGGGACACGCCCCAAACCACAGAACAGAGAAAACCCTCTTTCTGTCTTCCTACACATAAAGCCGATAGGGACGGGTACACCATAGATCGGAGAACTCCCGATTGCCTTCCTACTAACCACCGGTAGGGACGATCTTCAGTTTCAATAGATTGAATGAAATGAAGATAGAACAAGATGAAAATGCTCAAACAAGATATGAAGATATGCTAGAATGAACTAGATCTTGTCTGAAATTGTTGGATCTTGAATCTGTTGAGGATTTGATGAAGAGCTTTGATTTTCCTTTGATCCCTTTGAGTTGATGGAGACGATATTGGATGTAGCTTGATCTTTTCTTGAATCTCCTTGAGTTGATGAAGAGGTGTATGGATGTAGCTTTGATCACCTTTGAGAGCCTTGAATGCTTCTTGCTTGCTTGGAGGTTGCTTGGCTTCAGATCTGAGCTTGAATCACCTTGGAAGGATGAAGAACTCCTGCCCGAAACACTGTTCACGGAGGTGCTACAGTGCTTGCGAAATGGCCTCCCTTGAGCTCTCTTTGATTCACTTCATCAACTACATCAACTAGGGTTTCTAAACCTCTTGTATTGGTTTTATAGACTTTGAATGGTCTATAGACAAGCCCCAGACTAGATCCACAAATCATGGGTGATTAAGTGACTTTTGGATTAAACAAATCCATGTTGAATGGCCCTTTTCGAAGTGGAAACAAAAGTCAACAATTGATGGCTCGGGGCTGGCGGTCGACCTACAGCTTCTGGCGGTCGACCTCTACTGAAACATGCTGTAGACGGATGTCCCTGGGATTTCCGGTCGACCGCTACAGGCTGGCGGTCGACCTGCAGCTGAAAGAACTATAGACGGGGAGTCTCTGGCTGGGGCGGTCGACCGCCCCTTTGCTGGCGGTCGACCGCCAGCTGGACAGACCTCGGTCCATCCCGGGTCGGTCCGTTATCCGCTTCAGCTCCGTCGCTTATGTCCATTAGCAGCCTGTTCATGCCTGTAACTTCATCCTTATTGGTCTAGAAAGTACCAACTGAATCTTTGTCTTTGGACTCTCATCTTGTGCAGTGACCTTGGCTATTGATGGATGTGTAGACTTTGTGTGCATGTATGAACTCTGTACAGACTTAACACCTTGAGCATGCATGAGCCTGTACAGACTTGCTTCATGAATGTATAGACTTGGTAGCTTGATGCACGAACACAATAGAAAGCAATGTATAGACTTACTGCTTAAGGATGTAGAGACTTGTTGCTAAAGAATGTACAAACTTTATGTTTTGCTAGCAGCCAACGTACAGACTTTGTCCAACGTAGAGACTTCGTCCAATGTACAGACTTTGAGTTTGTGCTAGCAGCCAACGTACAGACTTCGTGTTGCAGGATGTATAGACTTGCATAGACTTACTGATGTGTAGACTTGCTGGTTGTATAGACTTGCTGCTGAAGAATGTATAGACTTGATGTGCCTGCAACAGGATGATGTATAGACTTTGAGTTGCAGGATGTATAGACTTATTAATGAAGATGCATGGAGAATGTATAGACTTTGCATGGCAAGTTATGCAACCAATGTATAGACTAGTTAATGAAGATGCATGAAGAATGCATAGACTTTATGTGTAGCAGCATAAGAGATGTATCGACTATATGAATGAACCAATGCAAGATAGGAACAGTGGTATGCACTGATGCATTGCTCATGCACACAACCTGTTCGATGAAATTACTAACTACTTAAACAGATACACAATGACATCATATGCAAACACAGTGTGACTTAGTATTTGCTATCAAAACCATGCACTGCTCATGCACACAACATGTTCGATGAAATGATTGATTGGTTAAATAGATGCACCACAGTGTGACTTATAGTAGTTGCTATCATCAAAACCATAACAGTAATCATGGTGCACATGTATTCAACACATTGGCGCAAATTAGTTGAATTATTGAAGCTTCAGCCCTTTTAGAAAATGCTTGGCCTTCATTTTCCCAGTGATCACCAGGTGCGGCGCATAATAGGAAAGCCTAGAGAACTGCACCTCATACTCAGCTATGGACTGATTCATCTACCTTAAGGAACCAAACTTGACCACTTTCTTCTCCTGGACTCAGTCCAAGAAATACTTGTTGTTGAAGTGCTTCAGGAATTCATTCCAAGTCAACGGGCCATTATCCAATGTGGGCTCCACAAACTCCCACCACGCTCGGGCATCTTGCTCCAATTGAAAGGTCGCCAACGCATTCTTGGTTACTGTATTGCATGATCCTAAACATACGGCCCATTTCCTTAACCCAGTGCTCAGTTTCGTCCGGATCAGGAGAGCCACCAACTCTTGCCAGGTTCATTCCTCAAAAATTACGGTGAAGGTCACCGGCTCCATGATGTTGCATGCCTCCTTGTGCTACCTGTTGTAAGGCATGGGTCAGGCCCTGCACCGTTCGCTGCATCTTGCACCACTGAGCGCGTTCCGCTGCCATCGCGATGGCTAATCAAGTCCTAAAGGGTGGAAAAAGAAATAAGAAATATGGTTTATATAATCAAAACTCTTTTTGGGTTCTTTTATTAATTAACTTAACCCAAGTCTCTACCCTATCTCACTTGGTTGGGTCCTAGACCTTCTAATCAAAGGCACGGGTTCTATGACACTTCTAGAAACCTAGGGTCTAATGAAAACCTAGGCTCTGATACCACAAAACTATCATGCCTTGATGAGGAAAGTCGGAATGCAGCAGTTATATCATTCATGTCAATCAGAGCATACATTGCTACAAGAGACCGTACATCCAAATTCCAATAAAGAACTAAATTTTATTGATAATGAAAATAAAGAATGTTCATTACAACGGACACCTTGTGGACTTGCTAACTAATACATCAATTCATATGAAAGAAAGTAAACATAAGTCTTACTACAACTTAACACATTCACTACTGAAGAGACTATATCGACTCTAAGAGGGACACGACTGACGCCAACTGGCTCGCTCCTAGCTTCACTCTCGCTCGTCCCCATTTGTCTGTGCTTCCTCATCCGAGCTACCTGAAAAGGTTGGGAAAACTGAGTGAGTGAGAGCTCAATAGGATTTTATATCTCTATCACTAGGCATAGTTTAAGTGATTAAATATTCTATCATGTATAAAAATGCGATAAACAATAATGAACATGGAAATAAACGATAAATGATAGATAGGATAATGGAATAGGAGATTTCAAATAAGGGACAAGTGCAAGCGTAACAAGAACTTTCCCACGAGGTTTCCATGTAAATATTCATGTGAATGGCCATATCAAGCATGCATGTCATGTCACGCAAGTAATTCATATAATTGAGTGAAGTGGAATGTCATTGACTAGCACGCTAGTCATGCACTTCGATACAATGCCACATCATGTCATTACAAACTCCCTGGGGCACTCCTCCCAGGGCCAGACCGGGCCCTTATGATGCGTTGGCATTGAAGGGTTGGATCAAATATCCCGGCCTAGACATTCACTTTTATAAATGTCCAAGAGTTCCAAGGTCAAACTACGTAGTCAAGGCGGTACATGTAGGAAATGGAATTCTTGAAGAATTTTCAAGAATAATCTTTTTGGAACTAAGGAAGGTAAGTCATTAAAGAAAAATAACTTTTGAGAAAATGATTGTAATGTAGACCCATTAAAGGTCATGATCTAGAGGTATAATAGCCTGGAGAGGCTATAGAGGTTTAATGCGCAATAAAACCATGAAAATAGCAAATTTTGGAAAGTTGGCGAAGAGGCGGTTGGCCCTCGACCGCAGCTTGAAATTGCGGTCTCAAAGGAACCGCAATCTGGTTGGCATCAAGGGCTGCATCGATGCTAAGGGTCAACAGGTCGACGCACCAAAGGCAAGCAAAAGGTAGTCCCAAGGAAGCCGCCACTTGATAGAAATGGTCCAAGTAAGACCACTGCTTGGTCCTGAGGCTGGACAAGATCCAGTCGACTTATCCAGGGTCCCCAGTCTACCTAGGTCAAGGATAGACCGAAATAGAGCTCAGTCTCCATGACCATGGTCATTTGAGGTCACTTAGGTCGACCTAAATAGGGTAGAGTTGTCCAGGAACAAAGCCAGGCAACTGGATAGAACTGGCTGGCAGGCCAGGCTAGGAAGGAAACTATGGTCTCGACCTAATCGCTATTGCCAGTAGCGGTCTAGGGAAGACCGCTTTCTAGACAGCTGGGCAGAACTCCGGCTGCCCAAAAACATAAAATCCGGTCAAGCCATGGGGGTTAAGGCTTTAGGGTACAACCTGCTGGGCATCCTTATGGGAATCCCAAGCTCGTGGAGTCTTACGGAGGTCTCAAAATAACAGTCCTAGTTCGACAGAATGAATATCTAGTGGAGAGTCCTGACTATCCCGAGAATTGAAGATGTAAAAATGTGAAAAACAAGTACGAGCGGCAAGTCATCTCCACCACAGTGGCGTGAGTTTCAGACATTCCTAACGAATAATAGAGATAATATTCAACAAGGATGAATCAACACAATTAAACTTTATAAATTATTCTACTCTTGTTTTCTAATTAATCACATGATAACATGAGGACAAAATCGAGTGATATGGTCATGAAATAATTAATTTTAACATTTACAGTTAAAATAGCCCTGATTAACAACAAAATTGTGACCTAATAATAATTAACATGACAACATGCTGGTTTGCAGTGTACAACGAGTCGGAGGTTGCAGGAAAAATCATAGAAAAACACTATTTTAACATGAAAGAACTCCATCATCATTTTTACTCTTTTTTTTTTGAAAAGGGGCAGCCAAGAGGCTATCTATTGCGAGACCATGGCTTCAAGAAGCGGTCTCTGGTGTGACCGCCGTCTAGTTCCGAGCCCACAACATCGACGAATGTGATACCCTCCGGTAAAATCATGATTGCGATCTATATACTCCATGAAAGTTGGGCAAACTTGTACCAAAAGAAAGAACATTCGAAAACAAAGAACATGGTATGAATTAATTAAGTTTTTGCCTAAGAGAAATCTAACCTTTTAACGCGAGAAAAGAATGGACGACGGTGGAAACCCTACACGAAAACACCCTCTTCCCCGAAACCCCACGCCTTCGATCGCGTTCACCAGGTGTCGCCATGACCAAATAGAGTTCTCGTGAGTGTTGTGCATCTATTTATAAGGCTAGGGTCGAATGAAGAGTCGTGGGTAGACTAGGGATTTGATGGGAAGGTTCCTCTGCGCGATATTCATGCTTGACCGATTCAACACACTTATCCGTCGAAATCTGACGACTAGGGTTAGGGTTTGTGCCAAATCTTTGACGAAAAATGGGCCTTGGATGTGGATTTTTGATTTGGGATTGGATTGAGCCCATTGAGATCGATTTGGGTTTGAATTTAATGGATTAAGACCGAGCTAACATACACTACAAGAAAAAGTGGCTATAGCGACCGCATTAGCGACCGCTTTAATCGGTCGCTAGTCGGTCCCAAATAGAGACCAATTCGGCGACCGAAATAATCGGTCGCACATCTGAGACCTATTGGCGACCGAACTAAATTCGGTCGCCAATCGGTCGCTGATCCACCCTGCGACCCCCGCCCGCCCGAGCCCCTCCCCGCCCGAGCCCTCCCTCCCGCCCTCCACCCTCCCGACCGAACTAAATTCGGTCGCTAATCGGTCGCTGATCCCGTTATACTCCCCCCTGCGACCCCCGCCCGCCCGAGCCCCTCCCCGCCCGAGCCCTCCCTCCCGCCCTCCACCCTCCCGCCCGAGCCCCCTTCCCCTGCGGCCCCCTCCCCCTGCGGCCCCCTCTCCGCCCTAGCCCCCCCTCCACCCTCCCGCCCGAGCCCCCGCCCGAGCCCCCTTCCCCTGCGGCCCCCTCCCCCTGCGGCCCCCTCTCCGCCCTAGCCCCCCTCCTCCGCCGGAGTCCCCCCTTCCCCTGCGGCCTCCCGCCCGAGCCCCCCTCCGCCGGAGCCCCCCCTCCCCCTGCGGCCTCCCGCCCGAGCCCCCCTCCTCCGCCCGAGCCCCCCTCCCCGTGCGGCCTCCCGCCCGAGGCCCCCTCCGCCGGAGCCCCCCTCCGCGCCGCTCGCCTCGCCGTCGTCGCCGCGCCGCTCGCCTCGCCGTCGCCGCTCACCGTCGCCGTCGTCGCCGGCTTCCTCTCTCTCACACACAGGTACCTCTCTCTCTCTCTCTCTCTCTCTCTCTCTCTCTCTCCAACCCGCCGCGGCCCCCCCACAGGTACCCCTCTCTCTCTCTCTCTCTCTCTCTCTCTCTCTCTCTCTCTCTCTCTCCAACCCGCCGCTGCCCTCTCTCTCTCTCTCTCTCTCTCTCTCTCTCTCCAACCCGCCGCTGCCCCCCCCAAGGTACCTCTCTCTCTCTCTCTCTCTCTCTCTCTCTCTCTCTCCAACCCGCCGCGGCCCCCCCCCCCACAGGTATCTCTCTCTCTCTCTCTCTCTCTCTCCAACCCGCCCCCCCACAGGTACCCCTCTCTCTCTCTCTCTCTCTCTCTCTCCAACCCGCCGCGGCCCCCCCCCCCACAGGTACCTCTCTCTCTCTCTCTCTCTCTCTCTCTCTCTCTCTCTCTCTCCAACCCGCCCCCCCACAGGTACCCCTCTCTCTCTCTCTCTCTCTCTCTCTCTCTCTCTCTCTCTCCAACCCGCCGCGGCCCCCCCACCCCAACCCCCTGCAGGGAATTTAATGTGAAAATTTTGTTTAGGCCATGCTAATTTTTTGTTTAGGGCATTTCATAGTCCATGTTATTGTTAATATGATAGAATATTATTTTGTGCACTTTTCAGGTGTTTGGGTGCTTTATATTGCCTTTATTAACAGTCATATGGACCTTCCATTTTTTGTAGTAAAATACCAGTGCATGTAAATAGTCATTTTTGTGTGTTAGCATGATAATATATTCACAAACATGTGTTGTATTTGGATTGGCCTCACCTCTCCTTTCCTAATGATTAGTGTAAGGTTTTTAAGGGTTTAGTGTTTAGTGTTTAAGGTTTAGGGTTTTAGATTTAGGTTTTAGGTACTAGATTTAGGTTTTACTCTTTTAAGGTTTAGGATTTTTAGGGTTTAAGGTGTTTAGGGCTTTTAGGGTTTAGGGTTTAGGATTTTAAGCTTTATGGTTTAGGGTTTGGGGCTTTAGGGTTAGGATTTAAGGGTTAGGTGTTAGGGTTTAGGAAGGGTTTCAGGGCTACAGGTTTTTGGACTTCGATTTTAAGTGTGGGTTTTTCGGTTTACGGTTGCTAGGCTTAGGGTTGAGGGGCTGTTTAGTGTTTAAGGTTTAAGGGCTTACGGTTTTAAGATTTAAAGTTTAAGGTTTGACAGTTTTGAGGTTTAGTAGTTTATGTATTAGGGGTGGGGTAAGGGGTTCAATGTGGGTTTAGGATTTTAGTGTTTTAAATTTTATGGTTTTTAATTATTTTAGGGTTTTACAGTTTAGGGGGTTATGAGTTTATTTTTTTATGTTTAGGGTTTAACATATAGGGTTAGGGTTTAAGGTTTAGGGTTATTTAGGTTTATAATCAAAGCCGTCGGGGTCCGGGGGTCCAGAATGTGAAATACTGATCCGATCGGCATTCCGATCATTCCAACACGACCTGGGAGGTAGACGTGACTTGTCAGAGCTGACGGATTCTAAATCGGACTACCGGTTTGAGCAAATCGCTCAAAAGTGCAATTTGCAAATGCACTTGGTTTATAATCAAAGCCGTCGGGGTCCGGGGGTCCAGAATGTGAAATACTGATCCGATCGGCATTCCGATCATTCCAACACAACCTGGGAGGTAGACGTGACTTGTCAGAGCTGACGGATTCTAAATCGGACATCCGGTTTGAGCCCGACGCTCAAAAGTGCAATTTGCAAATGCACTTGGTTTATAATCAAAGCCGTCGGGGTCCGGGGGTCCAGAATGTGAAATACTGATCCGATCGGCATTCCGATCATTCCAACACGACCTGGGAGGTAGACGTGACTTGTCAGAGCTGACGGATTCTAAATCGGACTACCGATTTGAGCAAAACGTTTAAAATTATCATTCGTCAATTTCACTTCAATGAAAAACATCTTGCTTTTAATTTTCAAGAATAATTGATTTCTTTATTAAAGAATTGATTTTAATTTTTTTAAATGATATACAGGATCATCCGTCGCGAGATGTTGGACGAGACGACGACCAGGATGACACATATGCGGAGGATTTGTGATTTCATTTTAGTTATTTGTATGTTGCCATTTTATTATGGATGTATGATTAATTTGTGTGTTTGTATGTGATGAATTTGAAATTTGTGGAGATTATGAGTTGTGTAGTTGATTTATATGTTTTTATGAAATTGTTATGTAACAGGTTATTTATTTTATTAAATTGTTATTTATCAGGTGATTTATAGTAGCTTTATATTAATTTTTGAAAAAAAAAATTTAATTAGCGACCGCATGGAGACCGAATAGCGACCGCTGAAAATATTAACTTGTATACAGGCCCACAAGTGCCTATACTATATACGCTTGATGAAGTCTTTCTATAGCTTTTCTATGCTGCAGATTGTTTGTTCTCTTCTTCTAGATTACTTCTTCTGTGTTAGTCTTTAATCAAGGATACTACATTAGCGAGGAAAATTTTCCTCACACAGTTACTAGCTTGCATGAACTGCAAGTGTCAGACTTCATATTCATTTGAGTCTTTGTTTATTGCAGATTGTTTGCTCATTTCTTGTCCGAGATATGGGGATTGATTGGCGAATGGGAGCTGAATGGTTTGAGAAATGTCTTTTGGACTACGATCCATGTTCTAATTATGGAAACTGGACTTATGGGGCAGGTTAAGCTCTTTTGCAGACTTCTCTATTCCATTTTTTAAATTTTCACTTCATGGGCCTTCTGTGAATTTTCATTTTTATGATGAGAGACTCAATCATAAGGTAAGGTTCACCTGAGACTAACACACCTAAGTGATACTTCAGGAATCACGGGAGATAAGCTGATTGCTTTCACATTTTTCTATGTTCATTAATTTGCTTGGTACTAACCAAATGTATTATTTATGACAGGTGTTGGAAACGACTGGGGTGTATTTTACTGCATCTTGAGGGTTCCACTTGTGAAACTTTGGCTGCTCTTAGTGGAGATGGAATTGCATTCTATGTCTTGTGGCCACATTATCCCCTTTGGATAACTTCTCATGTTGCCGTCTCCAACTGAATGAATTTTATTGCTTTCAGGTATTTTCCATGATTCCTGGTTTTAGCTCGGAGTTGATGCCGAAAGGTCGTGAACAGGAAAGCCAGGCAAAGATCAAGCGATACATGTACGTGATGGGTTCTATGACCAATGAAGGTACTCTCATGGTGTTTTCTTCTTCCATATTGTCCATTATACATGTGAATATCAATATACTCATTCTGCTGTTTATATTTGACATAGCTTTTATTTCAATCTTGGGCGTAAGACTGGATGATGATGATAGTGCTATGGTGTCATGGTGTGTACCCATCATGCATTGTGATCAATGTCCATATAAGTAAACTAGCAGAGTACAGCCCACTTCAAGTGTTTCTGGCAGTACATTATGATTATTCCACCATTTACCTGTGAATATGTATTTGATCCCGGGCGCATGAATTATTTCTCTCCACTGTTTCATGCAAGCTTTGTAAATGGGGAAGGAGATCATGAGCTCATTAACCTGAGGTGGGAATTGCTTTTGGATGAAGTATGATCATTACATCGACCGTAGTCTTGAAGTCGGGAGTGTTTAACCTTTCCAAGTCTCTCATAATCCAACAGTCATTTACCTTTCCACTTATTTGATCCACAATCCCATTAAATTTGAGGAAGTGATCCTTGTTATGACACGACCACTCCGACGGACAGAGTGACCTCTCAAGATCTCGATCCGCACAACAAGAAGGGAGGAAGAAGAAGGAACAATCACACAAGATAGGAACACATATTTACGTGGTTCGGAGGTTACCCCCTACGTCCACGGGCGACGGCGACAGTGGAACTTCACTAGATGTGGAGAAATATACAAAGAAGTCAGCACCCCAACTTGGAGGAACAAATCCTCTCACAAGAAACTCTCTCAAGCTATCCCCCCAAGACCTCTTTTAGATCTTCTCTCTAAGAAGCTCACTCGGGCTCTCACTTGGGGGCGGGTTTCATTTTTCATCGAATTAGAAAATTATTTGGGACTATTTTATTTTTCTTGGTCCAGTTCAAAAAATTAGCACACCGCCTAATTACTTAGTCCATCGGCTAGTGTGTGCAATTTGATTTTTCACCCTTTATCTTGGTGCATGTTCTATGTTGTTGGTTTTTCTTTCACATTTATTTGGGAACCCATTATTTACATCAGGCAGCCAATGACCGGATGCGTGGAGATTGTTTTCTCACTCTATATTTCATACCGGTTGATCTATTTGCCTGAGTTTTCTTTGTCATTTATTTCTCGTAAGTGTTGTTTACGTAAGACAATGAATATATTTAATTAGGTGGCGATTCATTTTCCACCGTTCATTTTGTGCTGGATGATGCATTTGCAGGGGACTGTATGCCTTCAAATTTATTTATGATTGTGTTGGTTAAATCTGGCAAGACATGATTTTTTGTGCAGAATGATTTTATAAGCCTTTTTTCAAGTAGGATGATCTTACCTTACTTGGGTATCCTTTCTCATTTATGCATGATAATTGTACTTTACACAATCAACACCATGATTTTGTGTGCAGGTTCATTTTTCACCCTATTTTCATGCTCCATGATCTATTTCCTTGGGTTTGGACATGTTTATGGTTTTGGACATAGCTTGGGCACGACTAGGGTGTTATCATCATGCTCGAGTTCGGTCTCACATGCGACCTCTCCATTTACCACACCAGCAGCCCCAGATGGTTCTTCCAGTGCCGCCCCGACCATGACTCCAGATATGTTTAGGCAGATCGTCAACGAGACCGTCTCTCAGAATATCTCTCAGAATATCTCAACCATCGTCGCTCAGACCGTCTCCCAGATGCTCACATCCTTGGGAATTGATAGTAGTAGAGCACCTCCTGCACCTCCTGCACAGCAGCCTCCGGTAAGTATTTTATTTGATTGATTTTCTATTTGTTAACTCTAAATATCATCTTACAAAATATAAGAATTTAGATTGAGGAGGGGAAAATATCATTTTCTTAACTCTAAATATCATCTTACACCTATCCTCTGGATATTAGAATCAACAGGCAGACTGTTCTGCAGGATTTTCCATAGGTGTATAGAGATTTTGGTTAGAACTGAAAGTGAAAAGATATGTATAAATTCTATTCACTTGAGTGGGGGAGGATACAGATCTATAAATATTCATAAAGCTAGAATAATATAAGGAAAGTAACATGTAGACATGAATAAAATATGCCAATTTAGGTGAAAAGATCTCCCCAAAGTCTGGTAACTGTCATGGCAGGAAGCCAGGAACAGCACCTCTAAGCAAAGGAAGGGCAGTTCATACAAAGGAGCATAGGTCATAAGTTACCGGTCGGATGGCCGTGCCGGTCATTCCAATACGACCGGGGAGATGAAAGTGACTTGTCAGAACTGACGGAATCCAAATCGGATGCCCGGTTTGAGCTCGGCGCTCAAACTTCATTTTTAAAATACACTTATTTCAAATGAACTGTTAGGACGGGTCCGGGGGTCTAAAATCTGAAATACCGGTCGGATGGCCGTGCCGGTCATTCCAATACGACCGGGGAGATGAAAGTGACTTGTCAGAACTGACGGAATCCAAATCGGATGCCCGGTTTGAGCTCGGCGCTCAAACTTCATTTTTAAAATACACTTAGTTCAAATGAACTGTTAGGACGGGGCATTTGGTTCTAAAATCTGAAATACCGGTCGGATGGCCGTGCCGATCATTCCAATACGACCGGGGAGATGAAAGTGACTTGTCAGAACTGACGGAATCCAAATCGGATGCCCGGTTTGAGCTCGGCGCTCAAACTTCATTTTTAAAATACACTTAGTTCAAATGAACTGTTAGGACGGGTCCGGGGGTCTAAAATTCGAAATACCGGTCGGATGGCCGTGCCGATCATTCCAATACGACCGGGGAGATGAAAGTGACTTGTCAGAACTGACGGAATCCAAATCGGATGCCCGGTTTGAGCTCGGCGCTCAAACTTCATTTTTAAAATACACTTAGTTCAAATGAACTGTTAGGACGGGGCATTTGGTTCTAAAATCTGAAATACCGGTCGGATGGCCGTGCCGATCATTCCAATACGACCGGGGAGATGAAAGTGACTTGTCAGAACTGACGGAATCCAAATCGGATGCCCGGTTTGAGCTCGGCGCTCAAACTTCATTTTTAAAATACACTTAGTTCAAATGAACTGTTAGGACGGGTCCGGGGGTCTAAAATTCGAAATACCGGTCGGATGGCCGTGCCGATCATTCCAATACGACCGGGGAGATGAAAGTGACTTGTCAGAACTGACGGAATCCAAATCGGATGCCCGGTTTGAGCTCGGCGCTCAAACTTCATTTTTAAAATACACTTAGTTCAAATGAACTGTTAGGACGGGGCATTTGGTTCTAAAATCTGAAATACCGGTCGGATGGCCGTGCCGATCATTCCAATACGACCGGGGAGATGAAAGTGACTTGTCAGAACTGACGGAATCCAAATCGGATGCCCGGTTTGAGCTCGGCGCTCAAACTTCATTTTTAAAATACACTTAGTTCAAATGAACTGTTAGGACGGGTCCGGGGGTCTAAAATTCGAAATACCGGTCGGATGGCCGTGCCGATCATTCCAATACGACCGGGGAGATGAAAGTGACTTGTCAGAACTGACGGAATCCAAATCGGATGCCCGGTTTGAGCTCGGCGCTCAAACTTCATTTTTAAAATACAAGATGAAATTTGAACTTATATTGTGTGTGTGTATTTATATATATGAAAATGAGCTGGCTTAAACTATTGGCATACTCTTGTTAATGCTTGATTTCTTTATTAAGTCTTGTTAATGCTTGATTTCTTTATTAAGGATTTGATTATAATTTTTTTAAATGATATACAGGATCATCCGTCGCGAGATGTTGGACGAGACGACGACCAGGATGATGTTGGACGAGACGACGACCAGGATGAGACATATGTGGAGGATTTGTGATTTTATTTTAGTTGTGTATGTTGTCATTTTATTATTATGGATGTATGATTAATTTGTGATTTTATTTTAATTGTGTGTAATTTGAGGTTCGTGGAGATTGTGATCCGTGTAGTTGATTTATTATTGTTTTATGAAATTGTTATTTATCAGGTGCTTGTATGTGATGAATTTGAGATTTGTCGATATTGTTGTCTGTGTAGTTGATTTTATATTTATGTTATGAATTTGTTATTTATCAGGTAATTTATTTATCAGTTTAAATAAATTTTTAAAAAAAAAATAATGCAAAATTAGCGACCGCATGGAGACTGAATTGCGACCGAATAGCGACTATATATTATATTTCTTTTATTAAATAATTATACTTGGCGACCGACTAGCGACCGAATTGAGACCGAATAAATCCAATAGGTTAATTTTATTTTTAAAAATACAACATAATTAGAGACCGAATAGCGACCGAATTGAGACCGACTTAATTAGCGACCGATCAGGCGACCGATTATAATCGGTCTCTGGTAACGACTGATACTGCGACCGAATTATGTCGGTCGCTATATAGCGACTAGTATATAGCGACCGACATGTTCGGTCGCTAGATAGTCTCTGTTCGGTCGCAATGCAGATTTGCGACCGATCTACGACTGAATAGCGACCGCTAGGTCGGTCGCTATCCGCGATTTTTCTTGTAGTGATAAACTCTGAGTTTACCCAAAAACCTCCTAATTTGGACTTAATTAAATTTTATTTTAAGGTCGGCCCAGTTATCAATTTTGTTAAGAAGTCTGCTCCCTTCATGAATATAATTTTTGTGTATTTTTATAAAATAATCAAAATTTGACCTAAGGAAGAAATTCAATTAACATTAAATCATTATTCAATTTCGGGTTGTTATACGTTTGTAGAGGAGAGAAAGAGGGAGAAAGAGATAAGAGAGCGGGAGCGAGAGGAGAATGGGGGAAGCCTGGCAAGACGCTGTCGGAGGTGATGCAGGGAGGAGAACAGGGAGATTGAGAGGGAGAAGAGAAGAGCAGATAGGGGGAGAGGGAGAAGAAAAGAGAGGGCTAGAGGGAGAGAGAGAGAGAGAGAGCTGCAAAGGGGGGAGCAAGGGAAAGAGAGAATAGAGAGAGGGGGAGAGTGAGAGGAAATGAGAGGGGAGAGGTTGGCCGGCATCTCTATTTTGAACAGGGGTCCGCTGCCAGCGAACAGGTGAAGGGGAGAACATGAGAAAGAGGAGGAGAAGGAGAGAAGAAGAGGAAGGGAAAGGAGAAAAAGAAGGTGAAGGGAGGGGGAGAGGTCTGTGTCCTCAGCTGGAGGAGATGGGCTAGGTTTTATAGGGAGGTTGGCTCGCCGGTTTCCCATGTTGCTGCCCGGATTCGCCTACTGCCTATGGGATCCCCCTGCATGCCTGCATGCATGGCACCGCCATCTGCCACGCTGAGCTCCTGCAGCTATCTGCTCGCGCCGTCTATCGCTGCCGCAACTGCCAGCTTCCCACATCACTATCCAGCCGTTGCATGCATGCTGCCGCGACTGAGCTCACCAGTGCCCGCATGCATGCCACCGTCTGCCTGCATGTGTCGTCTGCATGCCTGCACCGTCTGCACCGTTGTTGATTGCCGGCATGCATTCCACCGTTGTCTTCATGCATGCCACCACCGTGCTAGAGAGAAGATCCTGCATACACAGGAGAGCGACTATTAAGAAGAAATGAGAATCATAATATATATATATATATATATATATATATATATATATAACCTCTTCAAATAAGTTTGATCAATGAAAATATATTTTATCATTTGCCCTCCCATTTGATTTATAATGAATTTTGCAAAAACTAAATTTAAAATTTTTGCTTGATATTTTATTAAAATTTAATTATGCAATTCTCTTATTAAAAAATGTCTCAAGTCTCATTAATTATAGAAAATTCTCCATTTTACGTGAGACCGAGATTATAATGTAAAACCACATAATTAATTTCATTAAAGCCCAAAAATAGTGTCTGTATGATATGAATAAATATAAACAAATAGGCACTTATCACAAGCTTCTTCCTCATGTCCCCAAAAGGTGTCGAGCTCCAATATGCTTTGAAGTTCAACTTCCCAACGTCTAACAACACCTCCGAATACGAGGCCCTAATCTCAGGAGCCAGGATGATGAGATGTCTAGGAGCAGAACAAGTCAGAATCTACACTGACTCTAAGTTAGTCGCCAGTCAGATCAACAGAGACTATGAGGCTCGAGAGTCATAGATGGTCAAATATCTTTATATAGTGAAAGAGATAGCCCAACATTTTGAGAGCTTTCAGGTAATCCAAATAGCTCGAGAGGACAACTCCTGAGCAGATGCCCTCTCTCGCCTGCCTCCTCTATAAGTTCTAAAGGAACCCGATCTATCTTACACAAAGAGTTAGAGTGACTAAGTGTGGAAACCGAGCTTGTAGTAACTGTGTAAGCATCACCTGATGACTGGAGGACTCCATACATAGCCTGGCTAAACGACTCCTAGTAACCCGGCGATCCTCGAGAAGCTAGGAGACTCAAGTATCAAGCTCGGCGATTCATCCTGCTAGACGGAACCCTTTACAAGCAATCCTTCCATGTCCCCCTGTAAAGTAGATCTAGAGGGGGGTGAATAGATCTTTCCCCGTAAAATTGACAAAGTTATATGAAATATGCAGAATTTAAAATTACTTAATCACAACAGCCAAAGCGATCACAGAACAATCAACTCACAGATCAATATCAGAATGCAAAGATGTCAGTAGATATAGTGACTGACTTAATTGCCAATTGATCTATTGCACACCAATGAACTTGGAAGAGGTACCTGGCGGAGGTTCGACTCTAGGAGACTCCTCACACAAGAGATTCACCTTCCAGGTAGGCGTGACCTACCCTTTGTGTGTAATCCTTTTATATACCTTCTTCTAGCTCACGAATGAACAATAACTCCAGCAATTAATTTAGAAAATTCAACAAGGAAGAATGCAGCAAACACACACTAGCAACCATGGAAACAAAGGATTTTAGGTGATTCGATCTCCTCCAGAGATCTACGTCCACCCCTTACTCAATTGAGTAAGGCTTCACTTCTGGGCATTACAGCTTGCCAAACCGATGTGCGACACAGCTTGCGACAGCTGATCCACAGCTTCAGGGAAGAAGTTCCCTACAATTGTTGAGCCTTATAGCTTTAGCTATCCTGAGGAGTCACCTCTGCCGCTGGGCAATACAGCTTGGCCAACAGCTGATTCACAGCTTCTATAAATTACTGACTAACAGCTTGAGTAAATAGAAGTTTGTAAAGCAAAGAAAAGAAATTAAGAGAACAAGAAAATGTAGCTCTGAATTGAGCGAATGTAGCTCTTAATCGAGCAGACTAGTTCTTGTTTTGAACCGAGAACCAGGAGCAGACAGATCACTCACTTGACTAAACTCAACCCACTGTTCTTCCTCAGCTCTCTGCTTTCTCCTTCAGATGATCAGCCTCACTCGTGTATCTTCTCTTTCTGTGGCTAGCCTTCTGCTACTTCTCACCTCTCTTCTATTTCTTCCTTCTTTAGCTTTTTCCTTAATCTCTTGATCTCTGAACTGGTCGATCGGCCCTCCTTTTATAGACTCTAGGAGATGGGCACATGGTCGCCACAATTCCTGCCCAATTTTCAAGCCAAATCTGGTTCTGACTTATCCACGTGTTAGCATCACAGTGCCGCTACTTTACACATGGTAGGATCGTCTTATATCAACCTGCCTTGGATCACGTGTTGATCACTTTGTACTTAAGCTCCACGTGAGATGAGTCGCATGTTGCTCAGTAGATGCTCGACCATATGGCTATCCTAGCAATAGCATAGATAAAGTGTTAAGTGTTTGATAAATTGTGCTAACTTAATGCTTCAGAGTTTATTAGCACAAGTGAACCAATCCACCATATACACATGCATTGATCATATATTAAAATCATGAGGACAGATAATCACGGGCCATTGATGATTAATGTATGAAAGTCATGTGCTATTAATGACTTGAATGCATGAGCCTTAAGTATGATAGCACTCACATTGCATGCGTGAAACACTAGGCTAGCACAGACCTTAATTCACAACTAACATCGACCCATAGTGAGAAATACAATAGCTAGCACCGACATTTGCCTAAGCCATAGCTAACTAGCATAGACCTAGTACTCAAGGCATGGTCTTATAACACGGACCTTATGCTCATAGCAGTGCAATGTAGCATAGACTCTAATGCACAAGACATATGTGCTAACATCGACCTCAGTCATCATAAAGCAAAATGTGCACAGACGTTATATGGCTATATGCAAGATGTGCACCGACTTGCTACAGTGTGTGCACAGACTTCATATGCATTGAAAACAAACATGCACAGACCTTATAACATGCATGGGGCAAATGTGCACCGACCCTTGAGACTTATGTGCACATACTTTGTGTGAAGAAGGACAACATGCACTGACCCTAAAGACATGAGCACAGACTTTGTTTTGTGCAAAGAACAACATGCACCGACCTTGCATGCATCGACATTAGATAGCTAGCTTCGACCCTTGTATGCTGAATGAACAACTAGCATCGACCTTGGGTATACATGTAACATAGCTAGCACCAACCTTGTATAGCATATAGAGCAGCTAGCACCGACCTTGGGATGCACTATAGACAACATGCACCGACCTTATGTCTACGCAAGACACACATGCACTGACCTCAGCACAGTACTACAAGAACTTGCACTGACCTTTAATGAAATATGCTTAGTACTAGCATCGACCTCACCTTTCTAGCATCGACTTTAATGTAGACAAACTCAAGGTAGCACAGACCTTGATATGCTTGGAACGTAGCTTGCGTCGACTATACAAACACTGAGTCAGACCTAATGCATGAAGTATTCTATGCTAACATAGACCTTACATGTAGAATACTTGACTAGCACTAACCTCAGTGCTTAAAAGACTTAGCATTGAATCTGACTAAGTTAATGTCATCAAAATAACCAATGCTTCAGGAGTCAATACAAAGTCAACAGTAAATTCAGTAAAGTCAACACAGACGATTAAGCTGTTGCCAATCATTCAAAACACACTGACTCCTTAATTAGATGTATTTTGATGAAAGATATTTAGTCCAGCTTAGTCAGAGTTGTCATGAAAAATGCAATCAAGCATTCAATTTCCACAAAAGATATCTATCTCTTTCTCCTTGTCTCAACAAATAATCTCTCACCCTTTGCCATCAGCAAATAGGCAGGGATGTGGACAATGATGAGGAATGCAAAGAATGAAAGGTAGTTGCTCTCCTTCTATTGACCATGAAGACTGGAATCAAAAGGCATTCTCCCCCTTTTTACTACCCTTTAGTAATAAATCCTCCTGACTGACTGAAAGAAAGAATAGGAAGTGAAAGTGAAGTAAGCCATCAGTAGAATAGAAAGAAAGGAGAGAAGTATGACTGACACCCTGTTTAATAGTTCAGAATTAAACATTACAAATCTTAGAGTCGTCAGATATATGAATCAATACAATGCATTCTTGATAGATTTCTAGTTTAAATGTGATAAAAATTAGAATTTATACACTTCATTCAATGGATAAGTTTGTTGTGTCTGATAATATCAATAAACCATAATCACATTGATCATGAGAGAATCTGTTTAATAGTATCTTACTTTCCAAAAATTAGTGATAATCTTTGGAAGTGACCAAGATATGTATTGAGGTTAAACAATGTGACAATTCTGAATTTTATTTGAAGAAATAGCATTTTGACCATATGAGGCACTTCATGACATAAGTGTTCTCCATTTCTTTGATGGGGCACTTAGTTTCTCGGTGCTTACTATTTTGACCATATGAACAGAGATAACCTGAGCCACTTCATGACTTGAGTGTTCTTCATTTCTTTGATGAAGCACTCAGTTTCTCGGTGCTTAGTCATTGCTCTGCCATTTTTAATTTTTGTTTTCTCATACGTTTGGTTTGCTGTCCTTTATATTTTTCCGACAGACTTGTTTAAAAACAATACACATACTTAGTTTTCTTAACCAAGATTTCATTAACTTAGAAAATTTCAGATACTATAAAACTTTATCAACCATGTACTGAGATAAGGGTTGAGAGCTATTATCAATTATCAAAATTCCTGTTTACTGAATGCAGTCTTTAAATTCTAAAGATTATAAATTTTAAACCATCAGTTCATTCAAAAAACAAGCAAGATTCTTATAATAGAAGATGTCTGATTTTGTTGCTTAAAATTATGAACATATTATCAGACTGCCATTATGTCAGAACAGGAATGATGATAGGAGAGCTCACAATTTCTGCATCAAGAATTAGAATCTGAAGTCCAAAAGGTTTAGAGTAGAAGAGATCTGAGTGACAGACAGATATGATCAATACTCCCCCTGACACCTTGTAGCATGCATAGATATTCCCTTTTTCTCAAAAATCTCCCCCTGTCTACATGCATGTTTATTCAATCATTCAACCACAATTATGTATGCATCTCTAGACAAAATATCATGGAGTAGAATGTAGTCAACTTTAGACACAACAATGTGATTGTGAAATGAAATGCAATACTGAGACAAACTCTTGATTCAGGGTACTGGGTGAAGGTTAGTCCTTAACACATGGTATGGGCTTTCAGACAGACTGAATATGTCCTTCCACCTCATATCATTTGATATACCTCTGAAATCAAGATAACTAATGTATGATATTGATGAATTATTCACAAGACAAGGTCTGAGCCTTTATTCAGAAACAACTAATAGACAATCATTGAATCATTCTTAAACAGATCGTTTATTCAGTTCAATGAATTGATACTGATCTATTAAGAGGATTTATTCAAAAATGGATTTTCAGACAGACAAGCCATCATTCTAAGAGCAAGAGCTAGATTTTTATTCAAAGGTACACTAGTACACAAACCACATAAAAAGGTTCAATCATGAATGAAATTGAAATTAATCATCATGCTGAAATTTACATAAACCTAATTCTCTTCTCAAGAATTTGAATCTATCATTACCCAGAGGTTTAGTAAATATATCAGCTACTTGCTTTTCAGATTCAATGAAATGCAATTCAATTTCATTTTTATTTACTTCATATCTAAGAAAATGGTGTTTGATTTCTATGTACTTAGTCTTAGAGTGATGAACATGATTTTTAGTGAGTGATATAGCACTAGTATTATCACATAAAATTGGAATGCATCCTGATTTTATCTGATAATCAATAAGTTGGTGCTTGATCCAGAGTACCTGGGCTGCACAGTTCCCAGCTGCAACATATTCAGCTTCAACTGTAGATAGAGCAACAATGTGTTGCTTTTTAGAAGCCCATGACACCAGACAACCACCTAGGTAATTGCAATACCCACTAGTGCTTTTCCTATCTACCTTGCACCCTGCATAATCTGAATCAGTGTAGGCTATGAGGTCTAGCTCACACTTAGCAGGATACCAAAGCCCTAGTGCTAGGGTGCCTGATAGATATCTAAAAATCCTCTTAACAGCACTCAGATGTGACTCTTTAGGACTAGCCTAAAACCTAGCACACAAACACATAGAGAACTGAATAACAGGCCTAGAAGCAGTGAGGTAAAGAAGGGATCCGATCATACCTCTGTATAATTTGGGATTTACACATTTACCTTTTGGGTCATCATCAAGATTAATTGATGTACCCATGGGTGTTGAAATTTCCTTCAAATTTTCCAAATTGAATTTCTTCAATAGGTTTTTGATGTACTTGGACTGAGTTATGAATGTACCTTCCTTAGTCCGAGTTACCTGCAGTCTAAGAAATAGTTTTAGCTCACCCATTGAACTCATTTCGAATTCTTGTGTCATTAAATCAACAAATTCTTCACATAAAGTTGGGTTAGTTGAGCCAAAGACAATATCATCTACATAGATTTACACAATGATGATGTCAGAATTGCATACCTTAGTAAACAAGGTTTGGTCAACCTCACTTCTTGTAAACTCCTTTTTAGTGAGAAACTTACTAAGCCTATCATACCAAGCTCTAGGAGCTTGTTTCAATCCATAGAGAGCTTTATTCAATTTATAAACATGGTTAGGAAAATTAATGCATTCAAAACTAGGAGGCTGCCTAACAAACACATCCTCTTTTATTTCTCCATTTAGAAAAGTAGATTTTACATCCATCTGCTGCAATGTTATTCCAAATGAGCATGCATAGTCTAAAAGTATTCTGATGGCCTCTAACCTAGCTACAGGGGCATATGATTCCTCAAAAGAAATAGCAAATTCTTGGTTATAACCCTGAGCTACCAGTCTGGCCTTATTTCTAACAATATTGCCCGGCTCATCTGTTTTATTCCTAAAATCCCACTTGGTGCCTATGACACTGCCATGGTCAGGTGGAGGAACTAGGTCCCATACCTTGTTCCTTTCAAACCAGTTAGCTCCTCGTGCATGTCATTGATCCAATGCACATCTCTAAGAGCACTGTCAATATCTTTGGATTCTATTTAAGAAATCAGTGCAAAATAATTTAATTCATTTTCAGCTCTAAAGTGTGATCTGGTCCTAGGAGGGTCATGCAAATTACCAATGATATTATCTACGGGATGATCTTTATGAAATCTGACATTGATAATTTGATTACCTTGGTTCTCTATTACCTTCTCCTGAGCATCAGATTGCTATGCATTATTTTCTTCAGATTGATCTCCAGGATCCTCATCTTTCAGAATTTCTCCATCATTTTTTCCCTGCATAAACCATTATCAGATTTAGTCATAGTTTCATCAAAGACCACGTGTGGAGATTCTTCTACTGTCTTAGAGTTCAAATTATATACCCTATAGGCTCTGGATTTTTCTGAATATCCTAGAAATATTCAGGATCACTATTAGGTTCAAATTTGTCAAGGTCTCTTTTAGTATTAATATGCACAAAATATTTACATCCGAAAACCTTGAAATAAGCTAGTAAAGGTTTCTTACCTTTGAGAATTTCATAAGGAGTTTTCTGGGTAAATGGCCTTACCAGAGCTCTGTTGACAATGTGACATGCAGTATTAACTGCTTCAGCCCAGAATTTCTTAGGTAGGCTACCTTCTATTAACATGGTCCGAGTCATCTCCACAAGGGTTCGGTTCCTCCTCTCCACTACTCCATTTTGCTCGGGTGTCCTGGGTGAGGAGAACCTATGAGTGATGCCATTTTCCCTGCAAAAGATTTCAAACTGTGAGTTTTCAAACTCACCACCATGATAAGACAAAATATTAAGAATAGAATTGACATTTGCCTATCTAATTTTCAGATAGAACTCCTGAAATTCAGTAAAAGCATCATTTTTGTGTGTGAGGAAGAACACCCAAGTGAATCTAGAAAAGTCATCAACAAGTACAAATCCATATCTTCTTCCTGATAAGCTGACTGATCTTGTAGGTCCAAAAAGATCCATATGAATCAGCTCATAAGGTCTAGAAGATAGGTTCTCAGTTCGGGATTTGAATGACTTCCTAGTTTGCTTGGACTGGGTGCATGCATCACATATTTTATTTTCATTTTTAAAAGAGATATCAGGAAGTCATCTAACCATGCTATGTTTATTCAATTTATGAAGAACAGTGTAACTGGCATGACCTAGTCTACGATGCCATAGATAGGTCAAATCATCTTTATTTGCTGTGAGACATAGATTGGAATGTGCAATGTCATCTAAATCTACCAAGTAGATATTATTCACTCTCTTACCAGAAAACTTAACAATATTAGAGTTAGGTTCATAAATGTTGCAGCCATGAGAATCAAAGACTACTCTATGACCTTTATCACAAAGCTAGCTAATACTAAGCAAATTATAAGCAAGTCCTTCAACCAACAATACTTCATCAATACAACAGGTAGTGCACTTACCTACCTTACCTGACCCAATGATTTTTCCTTTGGTATTACCTCCAAAGGTGACCTGTCCTACACTCTTTTCGACCAACATACAAAATTTTGCCTTGTCCCCAGTCAAGTGCCTTGAGCAGCCACTGTCCAAGTACCACATATTGTGCTTGGCTGCCAGGCATACCTGCAATGACAATTAAGTAGAAGAGTTTGGAACCCAAAAACATTTAGGCTCCAGAACAGAAGTAACATTATTCAAACATGACAACAAATGCTTTGGAATCCATATCTGTTTAGGAATTGTTTGTTTGGTGGATTAGTTTATTTTCTTCTTATTGTTATTCTTCTTTTCATCATTAACAGCTTGAGTATTTTCTGTTCTGTGTCCTGACACCATTATTATTTGCAGATTGAGCATGTTTGTGCCAGTGCCTAGGCCAATGAGCATTCAGTGTAGTGTAGCCAGTGGTTGTCCTAGACTGAACATAGTAGCTGTGGTTTCTTGGATTTCTATACTTGACTTGCTCGAACCACTTCCTATCATGAGGTCTGAAATTCTAACTAGGGTGTGAATGATGTGCTGACCTTAAACTTGCTCTATCCATGCCAGACCTACTGAATTATGAGAATGTGTGAATTGGTATGGAGTGTAAGCTGAAACTCTGCGATAGTAAAATTGACCAGAGTTACCCCAGTTTGAGTCTTGTCTCCTGAACACTTTAGGCCCACCTGAAGTGTGCATGGGTATAGATTGGTTCTTTTTCTGATTTTTTTGTGGAGACTTGGTGAACCTAGTCCGGAGTTTTGGTGTATGTGAAGGTTGACCCCTAACCTGAAATTTTCCCTGAGGTGTGGGGCAGTGTGTGCTCACTTGACTAGACACATTATTTTTCAGTTTTCCCTTGTCCTTGGCACTGAGCATTTTGAAATTAGCAGACCGTTCTGGAGTATTTCCACAGCTCATTTTAATGAGAGGTCCTTTTCCCTTTTCTGCCACAAATGAGACAGTCTTGATTTCAAAACTCTTTTTAGCAGTTGGGTTAAAGCCTAGCCCCTCTTTTCTAAAGTTCACCTTAGTCCCCAAGAGAGCATTCAGATTATCAGTCCCTTGGGTCATGTTCTCAAGAGTTTGTTGTTTGTCCTTGTTTTGTTTTTCTAGATTCTCTACATTCTTTTTCAACTCAGTGTTTACTCCCAACACAGCATCATATTTTTCGTTCACAATTTTCATTTCCTTTTCAAAATTCTCCAATCTAAGCTTCAGATCATCAACAAGATTTTCCAGTATTTTGTTTTCTTTTCTAGCATCAATCAAAGCAATTTTTATTTCATCAGATTCAGCACAAGATTTCTTCAAAACATCATTTTCAGTTTAAAGATAGGCAATTTTACCAAACAATATGGTATCATTTATTATAGAATTAACTTTCCTTTTTAAAAGCCTATTCTCCTTTTTAACATCATCAAATTTATCAAGAAGTTTAGCATATGCATCCTCCCAATCAGAAATAGTGTAATTCTCAAAGGGAGAGGTTACATGTTCATTTTCATCACTTTCACTGTTCTGGGCCATTAGACAGACTTGGCTTCTTTCCTCTTTACTTTCAGAGGTGTAGCTGTGACTGCCCTCATCCTCGTCACTCCAAGTACTAATCATAGCCTTTCTGTTATTGTTCTTCATCTTTGGCTTTTCTTTTTGAAGCTCTGGATAATCTGCCTTCAGGTGGCTAGATCTCCTGCAATGATAACAAACATTAGTATCATTCTTTTTGGCAGAATTAGATTTATACCTTGAATGTCTCTTGCCAGCCGGATTTTTTCTTCTGAATTGTCTTCCTTCTTTTCTCAAGAATCTTTTAAACTGACGGGTCAGCATAGCAAACTGATCATTTTTAACTTCTGTTCTAGAAGAGCTACTTCCACTGGATGACCCCTTGCTACTAGATATTGCCTTCAATGCAATAGGTTTCTTCTTTTTCTCTAACTCATCTGATCGAGGGAGATTCATTTCATAGGCCATGAGAGAACCTATCAGCTCATCCACTATTGTAGAAGCTAAATTCCTAGACTCCTTAATCACAGTAGCCTTGGTATGTCATATGGGAGTCAGAGAGCGTAGAATTTTCCTCACCAACTCATAATCACTATAATTCTTACCCAAGCTTCTAAGGCTGTTGGTGATGACCATAAGATGAGCATACATTTCAGTAATATTCTCATTCTGCTTCATTTTGAAAGCCTCATACTCCGAGACCAGCATGTTTGCCTTGGTCTCTCTCACTTGTGAAGTTCCCTCATAAATCACTTCTAGTTTATCCCACATCTCTTTCGCTGTAGCGCAGGATGAGATCCTAGAAAATACTGTGGGATGTAGAGCACACTAAATGGCGTTTATTGGACTCCAATTGAGGGTTGACTTTCGGATCTCCTCTCGTGTCCATAATTCTTCGTTCTCAGACAGATTGAAGGGACCTTTGCTAACGACCTTCCACATTTCATAATCCTTTGCTCTCAGAAATACCTGCATACGGTTCTTCCAATAAGAATAATTAGAACCGTCAAAGTAGGGCAGCTTACTCTTGAATGACCTTCACCAGTTAACCCTCTAGCATCCATAGTGACTACCTCTTCAGGATGTTAGTCCCTGCAGAAGAGTTAGACTCTGATACCAACTGTAAAGTAGATCTGGAGGGGGTTAATAGATCTTTCCCCATAAAATTGACAAAGTTAAATGAAATATGAGAAATTTAAAATTACTTAATCACAACAGCCAAAGCGACCACAGAACAATCAACTCACAGATCAATATCGGAATGCAAAGATGTCAGTAGATATAGTGACTGACTTAATTACCAATTGATCTATTGTACACCAATGAACTTGGAAGCGGTACCTTGTAACACCCTCAAATATAGCTAAGTTGTACTCTATATCATAGAGGCACCTTTTGAAGTATCGGCTCAGTTCTTGAAAAGAACTCCGAAGTTAAGCGTGCTTAATGGGGAGTAGTACTGGGATGGGTGACCTCTCGGGAAGTCCCCCTTTCTAGAGCCGATCACTGTTAGAAAGGGACAAAACCGTGAGACCGGTAGGCCAAAGCGGACAATACCTTGACAATATAGAGTATGGGATGTGACAGAATGGTATCAGAGCTATACCCCAGTCGGAAGTGTGGGAACTAAGTGCCATGCAGGGCAAAGTGATAGGCTATGGGAGCCACCTCTTGAACCCACAACAGGACAAAGTGTTACATAGTGGGAGCCACCTCTTGAGCCTGTAGGGGTCACCTCTAGAGTCCTACCTACCTGGGTGTTTGATTGAGCGCTATATGTGCCCAGCGACGAGGACGTCGCCTATATAAGAGGGGTAGATTGTAACACCCTCGAATATAGCTAAGTTGTACTCTATATCATTGAGGCGCCTTTTGAAGTATCGGCTCAGTTCTTAAAAAGAACTCTGAAGTTAAGCGTGCTTAATGGGGAGTAGTACTGGGATGGGTGACCTCTCGGAAAGTCCCCCATTCTGGAGCCGATCACTGTTAGAAAGGACAAAACCGTGAGACCGGTAGGCCAAAGCGGACAATACCTCGATGATATAGAGTATGGGATGTGACATTCCATGGGCCTATACATCATGCAAGCCTGCCACCATGTCGGTCAACATCAAAGAAAAGCCCATGATTAGAGATTCAAAAGGCTGGTCCATTATACTGAAGTTGGGTTATCAGGCGGGGAGAGGTCTCGGCGCACAATTACAGGGGCGGACCAAGCCGGTCCTCAAGGGCAGGAAAATGAACAAGAGAGGTCTCGGTTATCGAGAATCCTCACTCTCAGTTTTGGGTGACTCAGGGCCATTAACCTGGGACTATTGCCAACATTTTGTCAAAGGTCCTCTCCAACCAGGTACATTGAAAGCATCACCAAGTCAGTCCGAGAAAGAAGATACAACTTATACAGTTGTCAACACGTCATTGCTGCCAAAGGGGCCCATTGATAATATGCTCGATTTTAGCCAAGCATTTGTAAGATTATTTCATGAAGAAGACAGATGTCGAAGGAACCAGGAGGTGCGGCTTGTGCATTATGAGCAGAAGAAGCCGGCCTTCCGTGCGCGGGAAAGGGGGAGCTCACCCGTCATTTTCACTTGATCTCCTTCCCGTTTGATGTCTCTTTTTCAAAAGCTAGAATTTATACCCCGATCACCTCCTATCTTGATTGATCCATTTCTATTTGAGATTCCTACTAATTTCCTCATCATCAGAACATGCAGTTTTTGTCCTCCGGTTGATCTATCTACTCCTTTCTTCTCCTCCTCCGATCCCTTTCTCGATCTCTTATGTCCGTCCATGTATCCCTTTAGGATCCCTCCTCCACCTTCCTCTCCATCTTGTTGCATGATCTCCACTGATCTCCAAAAAAAATGTCAAATTTGAAACGGAGGTCTCAGTGGAAGATTACGCTATCTTCTCTCCATCCTCCTCCCAGGGGCATGAGGCCCCTGCTGCCTCCCTCCCACTAGATTTTCTCTCTCCTAGGTTAGACGTAGGGTCCTTCCAGTCTAGGAAAGTAGAGTCCGTTAGGTCTAGAGAAGTAGGATCTTGTTCTAGGTCATCCAACCCATCCTTGCCTGAGCAACGCCCTCTAGCACGACATTCTAAGTCCATTTCTGATAGGTTCTTACAGGATCTAGCTCAGCAATGTCGTGCTCTTCTTAAATACCCAGAGTTCATAGCTACGGCGGTTGTGATCGAGGAGACGAGGAGCAAGACGGGGTGTAGAGTGACGACAGACTGGGAGTCTATGAAGTCATGGATGAGAAGGACCCGGTCGATTGTGAGGACAGCGATGTAGATGACACTGTCGGCTTGTATGCGCAAGGCTTAAAGAGATTCGATGAGCCGTCATCAACAGTGGATGAACCTTCGAAGGAGATAAATTTGAGAACTAATGAGGACCCTAGGCCCATTATTATTGCCACTAATCTCCCTCCAGAAGTCGAAAAAGATTTAGTCAAGGTCCTAAGGGAGTACAATGATTCTTTTGCCTGGTCTTACGAGGACATGTCGAGTCTTGACCCCTCCTTGGTGGAACACCGATTAGTGCTTAAGCTAGGGGCAACGCCCATAAAACAAATGCTAAGAAGATTTCACCCCCACATGGCCTTAAAGATGAAAGAAGAAGTAGATAAATTACATAAGGCCAGGTTCATTAGAGTTGTCTTATATCCTCAATGGGTGGCAAATATAGTCCCTGTTATCAAGAAGGATGGAAAGGTGCATATTTGCATTGATTTGAGGGATCTGAAAAAGGCATGTCCCAAGGATGATTTTCGCTGTCTCATATAGATGTATTGGTGGACAACACAACCGGGTATGAAGCATTGTCATTCATGGATGGTTATTCAAGATACAACCAAATCCGTCTCACTCTGAAGATCAAGAGAAAACCTCATTCACCATGCCCGGGGGCACTTACTGCTACGTGGTCATGCCATTTGGCCTGAAGAATGTGGGTGCCACCTATGAAAGGGCGATGATGGTCATATTCCATGATAGGATGCATGTCTACATGGAAGCTTACATGGATGATATCTTGATAATGTAAAGGACTAAAGAAGAACACCCCGCTATTTTGGCTAAAGTGCTTCAAAGAGCTAGGGTATACCAATTGAAAATGAATCTAAAGAAGTGTGTTTTTAGAGTCTCTTCAGGGAAATTGCTAGGCTTTATAGTTAGCAAATGGGGGATTCAGATTGATCCTAACAAATCCAAAGCCATCATGGACATTCCTCTGCCTAAGAATATCACAGAACTTCGAGCATTGATTGGACAATTGTAATTCATCAGAAGATTCATATCCCAACATTCTCAGAGGTGCCGCCCGTTCTATGAATTGTTAAAGGCAGGGGTCAAATTTGAATGGAACCAAGACTGTCAAAAGGCCTATGAGGATTTAAAGGTATATTTGTCCAATCCCCCGATTTTCCAACCTCTTGTCCCTGGGAAACCCCTAATCCTATACATTTCTGTTATGGAGGATTCCCTAGGAGCTGTCTTGGCACAAGTAGATGATGAAGGCAAAGAGCGGGCAGCTTATTACCTCTCCAGGTTATTTAACCCGACAGAGGCCAAGTACACTGCCATGGAGAAAACCTGTGCTGCATTAGTTTGGGTAGCTCAGAAGCTGAAGCAGTACTTTCTAGCCCACCCGGTTAGGCTGATCTCTAGAATGGATCCGATCCGTTATCTCTTAGAACAGCATGTCCTTTCTAGTAGGTTAGCTGGCTGGCAGAGCTTCCTCTCTCAGTTTGACATCACATTCGTTGTTCAGAAGGCAATCAAAGGATATGCCATCGCTGAGCACCTCGCCCATCTTCCTATCCTCTACATGGACTCTATTCAGGATGAGTTCCCTGATGAGCATCTTGCTGTTCTTACCCATCATCCCTTTTGTTCTCTGCACTTCGATGGTGCACTCAATTCTCAAGGCCGAGGGATAGGTGCCGTTCTCCTCACTCCAGAAGGGGTGACGATTACTTTCGCTTATCAGCTCTATTTTCCTACTACCAACAATATCGCCGAGTACGAAGCTCTCCTAGCCAGATTGAAGCAAGCCTATCTCTTGGGCGCATGCTATTTGAACATCATAGGAGACTCTCAGCTCGTTCTATGGCAAGTTCTGTCCACTTACCGCACTCATGACATGAAGCTCAAGCATATCAAGATTTGGTCGCTCCCTTGGCTAGGCAATTCCACAAATTGATCTACATCCATACTTCTTGATCTTACAACATCCTCGTCGATGCACTGGCGTCTCTCGCTTCCTCCTTGTCTTTCCCTCTTAGTCAGAACACTGAGACTATTGTCATCCAGAAATTGAACGCCTCCTCTCTTCAGGACCCTTGATACGACAACCTTAGTAAGACTGTAGAGGCGAGGGCTCAAATGGAAGATTTGAAGGAAGTGTCTTTGACAGAGTTAGAAAAGATCCTGGAAGAAGAAGAATTGCCATGGTACCATGAATTCGAGCTGTATTGCAGGGATTGATAGTTCCCAGAAGGGGCAAGTGCTAAACAACATAAGGCTATTAGAAGAGCCGCTTCAAGGTACACTATCGTAGCTGGAGAATTGTATAGGCGTGCTCTCAATGGAATGCTCATGAGGTGTCTAGATGAGGATGAAGCTTGGAAAGTGACCAAAGCAGTCCATGCAAGTGAGTGAGGAGGTCATGTCAATGGCCAAGCTCTAGCAAAGAAAATCCTTAGGCAGGGTTACTATTGGCCCACTCTACAGGAAGATTGCTCCCTCTATGTCCAGAGGTGTCTTAAATGCCAACTCCATGCCGATAAAATTCATGCTCCTGCTTCGTCCCTTCACTCTCTCTCAGCTCCTTGGCCATTCTCTATGTGGGCTTTTGACATTGTAGGCCCGCTAGGTTATCCCAACTCTCAGACCAAGTAGAAATCCTTTATCCTTACTGCCACTGAGTACTTCACATAGTGGGCTGAAGTGAAAGCGTACGCAGAGATCAAAGCAACCATGGTGTGCCACTTCATCCTAAAGAACATCATCTCGCGATTCAGAGTACCAAGTAGCATCATCACCGACAATGGACCCTAGTTCATCTCACAAGAGCTTCAGGAGCTCTATAAGAAGTTCAATATTGTATTGCATCATTCATCTCCATATTATCCTCAAGGTAACGGCAAAGCCGAAGCCACTAATAAAACCCTTCTTAAAATCATCAAGAAAACGTGTGAATCTCACAAATTTGCTGATTGGCCTGAATGATTGGTAGAAGCTCTATGGGCTTACCGCACCTCCATCCGTACTCCTACAGGGTAAACCCCCTATGCTCTCACTTACGGGATGGAGGCAGTGCTCCCATATGAGATATTGATCCCTTCTCTAAGGGTACAGCTCGATAAGGAACTTAATCTTGATGAACGTCGAGAGGCATTACTCGTCCAGTTGGAACTCTTGGATGAGAAGAGGCTAAATGCGACCGATCACGTGTCTGTTTATCAAAAGAGAGTTTCGCGTTATTTTCAGAAGAAGGTAATTGAGCGTAAATTTCAAATAGGTGATATGGTTTTGAAATGTAAATTCATTAGGTCTGGAGGTCCTAGGTCTAAATTGCAACCTAACTGGGAAGGACCGTTCATCGTTAGAGAGGCTTATCTAGGGAACGCATATCGCCTAGTTAAAGCGAAAGGTGAGGAGATGTCTCACGCTTGGAATGGGTTGTATCTTAAGCATTTTTCCCTTAGAGTCAGGCTAATAAAGACTCGGTAGCAAGGTATTCCTTTCCTCAATCACGAAGGAACATCCCAAGCTTGGCACTCACACACATCACTGCATCCCTGGTCGGGTTTCCCCATTTTTGTGTAACACCATTTCTCCTCTGGCCATGCTTGGGGGAAGTGAAAGTCCCTGTCCGTTTCTCTCTTCGGCTGAATCTAGGGGAAAGTGGCAAATAAGGGGGCGATGACTGATCTAGGCACCCTAATAAAAGGAGGTCTCAAATAGGGGCAGTCCGTTATGGCCTGACTCCACAAGGAAAAGCAACAACAAAGGAACCAAAGAAAAAGAAAAGAAGATGGGCAAAAAAAAATCAAATCCAAAAGCTCAAGCTCAAAGCTCAAAGCCCAAATACTCAAAAAATATGAAACTAGACATGGCAAGAGTGGCAGTACAGTTTTCCCGCGGGACATTATGAGCCCAGTCGTATGCGTGCCTAAAATGGATAAAGGTTTGATGATGGACACAAAGCCCCGGCGCAATAGACTAAATCCCTGAAGGGGTGCCACGAGAAGGATTCAAGCCTTAAAAAACCTCTATACCTGGCCTAGGCTTACCTCTCGATTTCCTTTTTTCTTTTAGAACTAGACCGTACCCTGGGTATGGCCTCGGTAGAAGCATCGTCATACAGATTGGCCCCCGGCCGAGGATTATCACCTTAAAAGCACGCCAACCTTAGGAGATTCCTAATGGGACAGGTAGGGCTCTCATTGCTGGGACGAAGCTAGCCTTCAAAATCCAAAAAAATTAGATACTTCAAAATCCAAAAAAAATCAGATATTGTAAAATCCAAAAAAAAATAGATGTTTCAAAATCCAAAAAAATCAAGTACTTCAAAATCCAAAAATATATATATGATTCAAAATAATAAAAAATCTAGTTATTTCAAAATCTAAAAAAAATCAGATATTTTAAAACCCAACAAAAATCAGATATTTTCAAATTTTTAATAGAACCATCATCCTTTGCATAACATGCATTATATTTATACATTTAATCTTGCCTATTTAATAAGGCTCCACCCCTTGACCAAATATCAAGGATCAGTCATTTTCTAACTTGCTGCAAGTAAGGGGTTGAGCCTAAGAACAGACCTAACTTGTTTCTTGTTTTAAGTGTGTGCAGGCACAGGTTCCATTTCCCAGGATTCAAAGCTTGCATGTTTCTTTATCTCTTACCCCTTGCAGTCTTTCGGTAAACCGTTAAGAATCCCCTAGCGGTCATTCTGGGACCGTTTTCCTCGCCCCAGGATTCAAGACTCTCAAGTTTCCCTGTTCTTTGTCCCTTATGGTCTTTTGTTAGACCGTTAATATTTCTTAAGCGGTCGCATAGAGACCGTTTTCCTCACCCGAGAACCAAAACTCTCAGGTTTCTTAGTTTATCATCATTTGTGGTCCTTTGGTAGACCATTAGTCTCTTCCTAGCGGTCAAATGGCAACCGCATGCCATTCCCGAGAGCCGAAAACACTCAGTTTCTTGGGTCTTTCCCCTTACGGTCTAGCGATAGACCGTTAGGAGGGCATGGCGGTCCTTTATTGGACCATTTTTTTCAAATAGAGAACTCTGTCCTTTTTGATCCATCAAGTTAAGCGTAATTTCATTGCACACCTTTCAAGCCAATCTTTTATTTCATTCATCCAAGGTTCATAATATATCATTCTTTCAATAAGATTCAAATGCATGATCATGGAATTCAAATTACATTCAATTTTCCATCTGCACGGGGCCGGATCTTGCGTAATTCCTTCATATAAGCTCGGCAATCCCCTTCATCCTCTGTCACTTCTGCTTGCAAGGCACAGACGCGGCTAATCTCCCACATGGTCAGAGTGCTCCAGATCGCCCGCTCATCCTCCTCAGTCCCAATTTTCCAAGCTTGAAGGGGAGGGTAGTGTGATAGTGTTGGAACCGTAGTACGGGGAAGCCCAATTTGTAAGTAGCATCGGTGCGGGTTGTAGATCGTCAAGGTAGTATTCCCCACTAGCCGTAGGTCTAGGCCTAGTCACCGAGGTAGTCTAAGGGTAGTGCCTTGAAGAACCTTGGGTCGCATCACAAAATGTTGAGTAGTGGATGGTAGATCTAGAGGGGAGGGGTGAATAGATCTGCCCCTCTTTTCGCAGAACACCCCTCTTTAAAGATAGATAAAAAGAATTGCAGCGGAATACAACTAGCTTAACGAAGGATACGATGATTTGCTTAGCAAGATGGACAAGTAAATTAACAATTGAACCTAAGCATGCATCTAGTATAAAGCAATCACACAATCAAACCATAACACAAAGGATTTTAAGGTGGTTCAGACTGAATCCCCAGTCCTACGTTCATTGCTCACCAAACCCGGTGAGGCTCCACTAGTGCTGCGCACCAAACCGCAGATTGGAAAGACCTCCGATTGCCTTCCTACTAACCACCGGTAGGGACGACAACACCGCAGATCGGAGAACTTCCGATTGCCTTCCTACTAGTCACCGGTAGGGACGATTCATAGTTTCAATAGCTTGAACAAATTGAAAAGAGAATAAGATGAAAATGCTCAAACAAGATATGGAGATATGCTAATATCGAGAAAATATCTTGTCTGAAATAGAGGCTTCTTCTTCTTTGCGAAATGATCTTCCTTGGATCCTCTTAAGTTGATGAAGAGGATTATGGATGCAGATTTGATCTCCCTTGAAAACCTTGTGAAATTAGCTTCCTTGGATCACCTTGATAGCCTTGCTTGCTTCTACACTTCCTTGGAGATTTCTTGCTTTGATATGAGCTTGAAACACCTTGGAATGGATGAAGAACTTCTGCACGAAGTACTGTTCATGGCTACAGTACCTTCTTCCTTGAACAAACTCCACAAGCCTCCCTTGATCTCCTTTGATCCAAATGATCAACTAGGGTTTCTAACCCTCTTGCATGAGTTTTATATCTCTTTGGATGGTCAATAGACACCCCCCCAGACCAGATCCACAATCCATGGGAGATTGGGTGACTTTAGGATTAAACAAATACAAGGAAAGGGGCTGGCCTCGAGGTGGAAAACAAAGTCAAACATTGTTGCATCGGGGCTGCTAGTCGATCGGAGGTAGGTGGCGGCCGATCGGAAATCTGTAGGGTTGAAGCCTTTTCGTTTCTATTATTTTTGGTCGACCGGAATCCCTAGACGGTCGACCGCTACTGAGATTTTTGTAGCTTTTTGGTTGCTGGAATTTTCGGTTCACCGCCCCTTACTGGGCGGTCGACCGCTACTGCCGGTCGACCGGTCCTAGACTGGCGGTCGACCGCCAGCTGGGGAAATCCCAAATTTCTCTCGTTTAGTCCCTTAATCCCTTTAGTAGCCCATTCACGTCTGTGGCATCAAACTGGGCAGAATCTTGAGGATTTCTACTGAGTCTTTGACTTTGTGTTCTCTTGGCTATGCTTCATTGTGCATTGACCTTTTGTACCAAGTGTTGACTCTTCTTGAAGGGATTTTCATCCTTGCTTTGGTGCGATCATTAGGCTTTCACTTTTGCCATCTCCACTCCATTCCTTGGCTTATCTGTCATTGAAAAACATCAAGTATTTCAGTCATATGAGAGTGGGAAACATCAATCACTTATAGTGTTTATCCATTATCAAAACCATGAATGTCAAATGACTCAAATGACCACATGGGCACAACATTCTCCCCCTTTTTGATGATGGCAACACTGTGAGTCATTATTTGGCATTAATGCTCAGAACGGCAAATTTTAAAACATGTGCAGTTAACATGTGCAATATGCAGCTCAAGATACATGATGATGATATACTATGCACGAATGATTGGTAACATATGCAGCAACTTGATAAGGCATGGATGATTAGAACATGTGAATGCTAATATGTATGCATGATCACAAAGTGATTTCTCCCAATATGTATGCATGATCCCAAAGTGAATTCTCCCTCTTTGACAACTCACAATCATAAAGGATATTCCCCCTTTGACAACTCACAACAGTAACTCACAAAATTCTCCCCATTTGACAACAGCAAAAAGGAGTGGTAAGGTAGAGACGTTGACAAATGTCTGAGAGATCAGAGCGGAATAAGAGTTGAGAGCAAGCCATTATATGCAGATCTGAAACATGCTGAGAGCAAGAGACATGCTTCAAAGCTAATGAAATTCGAGATCAACAACAGAGTTTGAAAAGCAGCTACATCCATGTTTTAATAGAAATGAACCAGAAGTGCATATCATGGCAGTGGTAAACCTTCCTTTGTCTTATACATTTATATTCAATAACTTCATCGGGAATAGCACAAACTAGTATTGAGGTTAAACAAGCATGACTAAAGCATGGAATTTTATGATTTCAGCACTATTTTGCATGTTCTTTTGTAGTTTTATGCACATGACTCATATTTTATGAGCAATCGAGTCTAGTACATGCCTCATATCCGTAAGAATACACGTTGTTTAGACACCATTATTCCTAGGTATTTGGTAAGACTGACTGTTATGCTTCAGAAGAAACAGAGATAGCAAAGTCACGTCATGACATATCAGATCTCATTTCTTTGATGAGAATATATATTTCTCAACAATTATGCCAGTGCTCTGCCTAGAGTCTAAATTAATTAAGACAGAGATAACAGGGGCACATCATGACATATCATTCGTCACTTGTTTTGAGGATGTGACATATTTCTCTGTGCAACAATATCATTGCTCTGTCAAATTGATTTTCACGAATTCCAGCTCATCAAGGTGTTTAACAACAATACTAAGCTTTAGCATCTCAACCAACGTTGCTATGACGTTTGAATTTTCAGATTTTAGGATAGTCATTCAAGGCACAACAAGTGATCTCTAGTTAAGGTCTATTAAAATCACAGAACATAGATGATTTCAAAAGATATATAAAAACTTTAAGGAAATAATTAAATCTGAACCACTTTCATTGGATGGACAATTATCAGTTCATATAATAGAACGCTCTTACACCATTGTTCTGTCTGTCTCATGATCTCATTTTCAAACTGGAAGCCATTGAAGTTTAGATTACAGGAGATTAAGAAAAGTAGCAAGACTCCACCTAAGGATATGCAGTGGATGGACTCAAGGAGTTATGTTTGCAAGTAAGTGGAATGACAAATGTCGACCTGATCACTCATGAAGTTGGCAGAAATGAGATGCATGACTCGGCTCATGGCTATGCACTTATTAAGATAACAAAATGAAGATGAAGCATATGCATGAATGCTTCAAAGAAATAACTCCCCCTTACTGTATGACCTATATGCGACAGTGACACATGGTACTTGGTGGAAGTGTATCCTTACGCATGGTGAGTGTTTCTAGACAAGCATAACCTGCCTTTCCATACTTCAACATTTAATATACCATGGCAATGCAAAAATGATGCTACACCATATGTAATGCATTGTGAACATGAATTCAACTTAATTATGCAACTACATGCAATGCTACATCACATGCAGAATGACATATTTACAGATGAACAATGCATGAAAACCAATCTGCAAAAACACATAACCGAGCAGAAGAAGATCATCATTTCAATTTTTATTAGCTTGAGGTCTACAAAGACCAAACTCCCTTCTGAGTGTTGTAAACCTGTCATTACACAAGGGCTTGGTGAAGATGTCAGCAATCTGATTTAGTGTATCAACAAAATACAGTTCAAAGTTTTTCTTTAAGACCTTATCTCTAATGAAGTGATGCCTAATTTCAATATGCTTGATCCTAGAGTGTTGGACTAGATTTTTTGCAAGGTTGATAGCACTGGTGTTATCACACAGAATCGGGACACACCAAGATCCACTAAGTAGTCTTTGAGTTGGTGTTTAATCCACAACACTTGGGTGCCATAACTCCCTGCAGTAACATATTCTGCTTCTGTAATTGAGAGGGCAACCAAGTGTTATTTCTTGAGGCCCAAGAAACTAAACACCCTCCCAAAAATTGACAGTAGCCACTAGTACTCTTGCGATCCAGCTTGCATCCAACGTAGTCCGCATCAGAATAAGAAATAAGAGATAAATCACATGATGACGGATACCACAATCCCAAATCTTGAGTTCCGGTAAGATATCTAAGGATATGTTTGGCGACAGTCAAGTGGGATTCTCTATGACTAGCTTGAAATCTTGCACAGAGGTAAACACTAAACTGGATATCTGGTCGGGATGCAGTTAAATAAAGTAAGGAGCCAATCATACCTCGATAGCATTTTTCATCCACTAATTTACCATTTTCATTCGAATCTAATGATGTTGTGGTGCTCATAGGAGTTGTAATTATTTTGCAACTTGTCATGTTGAATCTTTTCAGCAGCTCCTAGATGTACTTGGCTTGACTTATGAAGCACCCATCTTCTTCTTGGTTGACCTGCAAACCGAGAAAAAATTAGAGTTCTCCCATTAGGCTCATTTCGAATTCGCTAGTCATGAGGTTAACAAATTCCTCACACATTTCAGATTTAGTAGAACCAAACACAATATCATCAACATAAATTTGAACAATCAAGATGTTCTTACCTTGCTTCTTGGTGAAAAGTGTTTGATCTACCTTACCTTGTGTGTATCCTTTCTCAATGAGGAACGAGCTTAGTCTCTCATACCAAACTCTTAGTGCTTGCTTCAAGCCATAAAGTGCCCTGTCTAGCTTGTATGCCAAATCTGCATGGTTAGAGTTCTCAAAACCAGGGGGCTGCTCCACATAGACTTCTTCTTTGATCAAACCATTAAAGAAAGTACTTTTTACATCTATTTGATACAACTTTATTCTAAGGGACCATGCAAAGGTAAGTAAAATTCTGATGGCCTCAAGTCTAGCTACTGGGACATAAGATTCTTCAAAGTCTACCCTGAACTCTTGATTATACCCTTGAGCCACCAATCTAGACTTGTTTCTTATTATCTTGCCTTCCTCACTGAGTTTATTCCTAAAAACCCATTTTGTGCCTATGACAGATTGTGATGATGGTCTAGAAACAAGATGCCAAACTTTATTTCTTTCAAACTGATTTAATTCATCTTGCATTGAGTTTATCCAGTTTTCATCTTTCAATGCCTCATCAATATTCTTGGGTTCAATCTGGGAGACAAGAGCAAGTTGATCTAATTCTTCCACAATTCTAAAATGTGATCGAGTTCTAGGTGGGTCATTCAAGCTTCTAATGACATTTTCTAAAGGATGATCTTAAGAATTCTAATGTCTGTAGAATCATTACCTTCATCTGGAGCTTGATTCCTTACATTGCTTGATTCAGCTAGGTCACCATCTTCTCTTGTTTCTTCTTATGGAGGATCACTCTTTTCCTTCATGCTTAGGAATTCCCCGTCTTCATCATTTTTCCTACAATAGTTATCATTTTAGAATCAGCATGATATTCATCAAAGGAAACATGGGGTGATTCTTCCACAGTTTGACTCTTAATGTTATAAATTCTATAAGCCCTAGATCTATCAGAATATCTAAGGAATATACCTTCATCGCTCTTTGGCTCAAATTTATCTAAATCTCTTTTGTCATTATTGTGGATGAAGCATTTTGACCCAAACACTTTCATATGTAAGAGAGAGGACGTTTTACCTTTCAGCAACTCATAAGGAGTCTTTTTGGTGTGTGGCCTTACCATAGATCAGTTGATAATGTAACAAGCTGTGTTTACCGCCTCAGCCCAAAATTTCCTCAGGAGTTGTCATTCGGCAAGCATTGTTCTCGCCATCTCTATGAGTGTTCGATTCCTTCTTTCAACTACACCATTTTACTCAGGGGTTCTTGGTGATGAAAACTGATGTGAAATACCTTCAGCCCTACAAAGATTATAGAATTCAGTATTTTCAAATTTACCATCAAGATCAGATTGAAGGTTGGAGATTTTGAACTCACCATCTCGCTTTATCTTCATATAGAGTGCCTGAAACTCATCAAAAGCATCATTTTTATGTGTGAGAAAGAAAACTCATGTGAACCTAGAGAAATCATCCACCAAGACATATCCAAATTTTCTACCACTTAAACTAGCAGTTCTGGTTGGACCAAACAAGTCCATGTGAATCAGCTCGAGTGGTTTGGATGACAAATTTTCAGATCTAGCCTTGAAGGATTTTCTTGTTTGTTTACCTAGGGCACATGCATCACACAATTTGTTTTCTTGTTTAAAAGATAGTTCAGGCAAACCTTTCACCATTGAATGCTTCAAAAGTTTACATAAGACATTGTAGCTAGCATGTCCTAGTCTACGATGCCATAACCATACAAGTTCAGATTTTGGTGCAGCAAGATAAAGGTTTATGTGAGCAGGATCATCAAAATCAATCATGTAAACATTGTTGACTCTTTTCCCAAAAAATTTTACCTTGTCAGATTTTAGTTCAAGGATTCTACATTCATGAGAGTCAAACAACACTTTGTGACCTTTATCACACAATTGACTTATGCTGAGCAAGTTGTATTTCAAACCTTCAACTAGCAACACGTTTCCAATGGAGTTGGAGAGGTTCTTACCTACATTACCTGTTCCAATGATTCTTCCTTTGTTGTTCCCTCCAAATGTGACGTGTCCTCCTTCCTTTTTCTCCAAGAGACAAAATTTTGTTTTATCTCCTATCATGTGTCTTGAACAGCTGCTATCAAGGTACCACCGGTTATGCATGGCTGCAAGACACTCCTGCACAAGAAATTAAGCAATGGGGTTTGGAACCCAGCAACACTTGGGTCCCACAAACTTCTTCAGATTTTCAAAATATGTTATCATCTCTTTTGGAATCCAAACCTTCCTAGTATTCATGTTTTCTTTGCTTAGTACAGGGATTTGATTTTTCTTTTCAGCTTTGACATTCACTTTCTGTTTAGAAGCTCTTTGTTGGATTTTGTGGAAGTTTGAGAAAGTTTGCTTCTTAAACTATTGAGGCCACTGGTTGGTTTGGGTTGAAAATGATTATTTTGCCACCTAGCGGATTGAGGCTTATAGGATTGGTGCACAAAGGAATCACAATTGCCCCAAAAGTAGGGTGGTGTCGAGCTATATGAATGGGAGTGTCGACCTGACCTATGTGCAACCCAATTATAGTGGCTTCTGGATGGCTGAGCGGGTGATGGCCAAGAAAGTGTTGATCTATGCTGTGGGGAAGGTTGACTTTTCTTTGGCTTTTGAGCAATCTTTTTGGGAATTTTAATGGCTTCCTCTTCAACCATTTCTTTTCCTTTGGGTGTTGTATTTGAGGTAGATGCATCAGAAGAGGAAACAAATGTGACAATTTTTAACCCAATTGGCCTTTTGTTTGTGGGTTCAAAACCAAATCCTTCCTTGTTGAAATTCATTCTAGTATCTAGCAATGCATCTAGATTTTCTCTTCCATCTACAAATTTATCTAAGGAATGCTGTTTATCCTTCAACTCTTTTTGTAGTTTTTCAATATTTTGAAGGAGTTGAGTGTTGACATGTTTCACAGCATCATACTTCTCATTGCTCAATTTACTGTCCTTTTTATAGGTTTATATTTTTAGCTTCATGCTATCAATCTCATTTCTTAAATCTTCATTTTAAGTTTTCAAGTCAGCCATTTCTTTTCTTCCCTTTTCCAAGTTCTCAATCATTTTCTTAAGATCTTCAATTTCAGTTTCAAGTGAAGCAGTTTTATCATTCATATCATGATCATGCACAAACGAGTCGATTTTCTTTTAAAAGATTTATTCTCCTTTTTGTACATGTCATATTTTTCCATGAGCTGTATATATGCTTCCTCCCAATCATCAATTGTGAAATTTTCAAAGGGAGAGTTTACCTCAGTTTCTTCGTCACCTGTGGAAATGAGGCAAAGATTTTCTTTTTCCTTGTCCGAGGAGCTGGTTCCATCATCACTTTCTTCTTCGTCGCTCCATGTGGACACCATGGCCTTGTTCTTCTTCTTGCCCTTCCATTTGTCAGCTTTTCTGAATTTTTTCGGACATTCAGTCTTGAAATGCCCTAGTTTGTTGCAAGAGTAACAAATGATCTTGTCAGCTTTCTTAAAGTTTTCAGAATTGGATTTCAAACCTTTCCTTACCTGTGACCTTTCTCTCATGAAGCTCCCACCTTCCTTTCTCAGAAATTTTCCAAACTTACGAGTGAGCATGGCTGCGTCATCCTCATCTCGCTCACTTGCAGAAGCCTCACCTTCATCAGAAGTGCTTTGACCATTGGGTCCTGCTTTAAAAGCTAGAAACTTTTCTTAGGCACCTCAGCCTCTTTGTTCTTATGGTTGATCTCATAGGTCATCAATGACCCAATGAGTTCATCTACCTTAGTAGTTACGAGATCTCTCGATTCTTCAACCACGATAGCCTTCGTGTGCCATGCGGGAGTCAGTGATCTGAGAATCTTCCTCACAATTTTCAGTTCTAAATATTGCTTTCCCAAATTTGTTAGACTATTAGTAAGCACAGTTAAGCGAGCATACATGTCTTGAATTGACTCATCAGGCCTCATCCTGAACATTTCATATTGAGAAACTAAAATATTGGGTTTTGTTTCTCGTACCTGAGAGGTTCCTTCGTAAATTACCTCTAACTTGTCCCACATTTGTTTTGTAGTTGCGCAGGTAGGCACTCTTGAGAATTCTACTAGATGGAGTGAGAATTGCATGATGTGTTTAGCACTCCAGTTGACAGTGAATTTTCTTATTTGTTCTTTGGTCCACAAGTCCTCATCATCCATAAGCTCATACGGACGTTTGCTAATCACTCGCCAAAGTTCGTAGTCTTGGGCGTGAATGAACACCTGCATGCGATGTTTTCAATAAGGATAATTAGTTCTAGTGAAATAAGGAGGCCTATTAACATAATGTCCTTCGGGTAAAAAGCCCTTGGATGATAATCTATCATTTCTCTCAAGGTTGTTGGACCCCATAGTGAGAGATTAGGCTCTGATACCACTTGTTGAGTAGTGGATGGCAGATCTAGAGGGGAGGGGTGAATAGATCTGCCCCTATTTTCGTAGAACACCCCTCTTTAAAGCTAGATAAAAAGAATTGCAGCAGAATACAACTAGCTTAACGAAGGATACGACGATTTGCTTAGCAAGATGGACAAGTAAATTAACAATTGAACCTAAGCATGCATCTAGCACAAAGCAATTGCACAATCAAATTATAACACAAAGGATTTTAAGGGGGTTCGGACTGAATCCCTAGTCCTACGTCCATCGCTTACCAAACCCGGTGAGGCTCCACTAGTGTAGCGCACCAAACAGCAGATCGAAAGACCTCTGATTACCTTCCTGCTAACCACTGGTAGGGACGACAACATTACAAATCGGAGAACTTCCGATTACCTTCCTACTAACCACCGGTAGGGACGATTCACAATTTCAATAGCTTGAACAAATTGAAAAGAGAACAAGATGAAAATGCTCAAACAAGATATGGAGATATGCTAATTTCGAGAAAAGATCCTATCTGAAATAGAGGCTTCTACTTCTTTGCGAAATGATCTTCCTTGGATCCTCTTGAGTTGATGAAGAGGATTATGGATGCAGATTTGATCTCCATTGAAAACCTTGTGAAATCAACTTCCTTGGATCACCTTGACAGCCTTGCTTACTTCTACACTTCCTTGGAGATTGCTTGCTTTGATATAAGCTTGAAACACCTTGGAATGGATGAATAACTTCTGCACAAAGTACTATTCACGGCTACAGTACCTTCTTCTTGAACAGCCTCCACAAGCCTTCCTTGATCTCCTTTGATCCAAATGATCAACTAGGGTTTCTAACCCTCTTGCATGAGTTTTATATCTCTTTGGATGGTCAATAGACACCCCCCAGACCAGATCCACAATCCATGGGAGATTGGGTGACTTTAGGATTAAACAAATACAAGGAAAGGGGTTGGCCTCGAGGTGGAAAACAAAGTCAAACATTGCTGCATCGGGGCTGTCGGTCGACCAGAGGTAAGTGGCGGTCGACCGAAAATCTGCAGGGTTAAAGCCTTTTCGTTTCTATTATTTTCGGTCGACCGGAATCCCTAGGTGGTCGACCGCTATTGAGATTTTTGTAGCTTTTTGGTTGCTGGAATTTTCGGTTGACCGCCCCTTATTGGGCGATCGACCGCTACTGCTAGTCGACCGGTCCTAGACCGACTGTCGACCGCCAGCTGTGGAAATCCCAGATTTCTCCCGTTCAGTCCCCTAATCCCTTTAGCAGCCCATTCACATATGTGGCATCAAACTGGGCAGAATCTTGAGGATTTCTACTGAGTCTTTGACCTTGTGTTCTCTTGGCTATGCTTCATTGTGCATCGACCTTTTGTACCAAGTGTGGACTCTTCTTGAAGGGATTTTCATCCTTGCTTGGGCGCGATCATTAGGCTTTTACTTTTGCCATCTCCACTCCATTCCTTAGCTTATCTGTCATGAAAAAACATCAAGCATTTCAGTCATATGAGAGTGGGAAACATCAATCACTTATAGTGTTTAGCCATTATCAAAACCAAGCCATTATCAAAACCATGAATGTCAAATGACTCAAATGACCACAGGGGCACAACACAAACTTGTCAATTGGCAAGGTGTTGTGGAAGAGGTGCCATTCGTCCCTTGTCTTCTTATCCTCAGTCCGACATTTGACCTGTGAAGAGAACGCAGAGGTACCTCCTATAAAGAAGAGTGGATGGCTCTCGAATATGCGGCTAGCTGATGGCATGTCCTCCTTGGGTAGAAATTTGAGTCTAATTCCCATCCAACACTCAAGGATGATCATTGACCCAAAGAGGGGCCCCCCTAAAGAAGTTGAACTAAGGCCTTCATCGAGGTAAGAAAGGACAGCTTGGGAGATGGATAAACCCCGCCACAACCCACTAATAATGCTGAGGTTTTGGATGTCTAAGAGGTGGTCGGTGGTAGAAAAGAGCAAGACCCCGCACAAGCAAATGGAAGTAGCTTTGGTTATGGCTTCATACCTCCCCCACTTGTTTTTGCAAAGGGAAGTGACCCATTAGGCTATTGGTATCAAATGAATATGACGAGGGCTAATCATGGTTTTCACATCCTTTAGGTTGTGTATGAAATCCCCTAAGATGAGTGATGGATCTATAGGTTCAACCGTATGACACACCAAGTCTTCATTCCCCACCTTAGTCTTAGGAAGGGCTTGGTAGGTCTCTACCTTTTCTATAAGGATAGTAGCTTCAAAGGTTGGGAACATGAAGGTGTGTGTTTGAGGATGCCATAACTCCATTAGAGCCGAAATGCTAGGCCAATCTAATGAAATTTTCTAGAAATTCTTGGCTAGAACTACTAAAAGGTGAAGGTGCCATGCCCTTAAGATTGAGAGGACCTCTAAAGGAAGTTCTTTTATCATGGGAGCCACTCACTTCAAGCTAGAGTAGCATTTTGGGCCAGGAAGGAGCTAGAAAGAGGAAGAAAAAAGAAAAGAAGAAGAAGAGGAGTGCCATGAGAAGGAACTTAAGAAAATTCATGAATTTTTGAGATTGACTTGAACTCACCTCTCTTGAAGAGGTTGTACTCAAGTGCTTGGGGATGGAAGTCAGCCGCTGCAGCTCCCCATGCTCCTTCTTAGCCAGCTTTAGCCCAGTGTAGATGACCTCTCCCATGGTGCTAGCTTCAAAGCTCCTCATCAAGGTGATTTGAGTGTTTTTTATGAAGTTTTCAAAGATTAAAGTAGAGGTTTCTGTGAGCTATGAATTTTGGGTCTATTCCTAATTATAGGGCTCTAATTCTGGTCCTAATGCATTAGGATTGAGGCTAGGTAGACTCAATTTAAGTTAGGATAGGTCATAATGCAGATTAGATGCTTCTAGCCACGGGTTGGGACTCTCCCGGAGAGTCCCGCTCGGATTTAACTGAGTCTTCGCCCTTGCGGTCTATCGAGCGACCGCTAGGTTCCCTCAAGCGGTCGTCAGCCGACCGTTTCCTCTTCTCCTTCGCCGCCTTCTCTCCCGCTCATCTAACGATCATGACTCGGTCATTTGTTCCTCCTTGCGGTCTTCCAGAAGACCGTTTTCACACTTTTTTTCCTATTTTGATTATCTTTTCTTTCCTTTTTTCACTTTAATCTTCAGTTCTCCCACTCTCTCTCTCTCTCTCTCTCTCTCTCTCTCTCTCTCTCTCTCTCTCTCTCTCTCTCTCTCTCTCTCTCTCTCTCTCCCGCTCTCTTTGTCAGTCCTGGAGGTCGTTGTTAATAAGTCAGCATTCACATCCACACATTTGCATTTTAACACAACAAAGATCACATGTTCACTAAAATAAAGAGTAATGTACATGAGTGACCACAAAGAAAAGCAAAGTACAAAATCACTCCCCAGCATGTCCCTCTCCTGGACCTCCACTGTCATTAGTATCCTCGTGTCGCTTCTCTGGCGGGCCCATGGTTGTGCTACCCTCCTCTCGTCATCGTCTCCTCTCTGCCTCCTCATTCCTCCGCATGCCGGAGGAGCTAGTGAGAAAGTCGGGGAACGCACTGCTCCGTGCGTCGCTCGGCGACGCGCTCTACTCGGGTCCTTGGCCCATCATCCGTAATGTCCACTCTACGGCTCATAGCTCGATCCTCAAGTCATAGGCCTGGCGCCGAGCCTCCCTCGCCTCGGTCCGATAGCGCTCTAGGTCCGCTGCTCCTGTACAGAGTCGCTCCGCCTATGCTCGGAATCACTCCGCCTCGGCTCGTGACTGCTCTAGCTCTGCCCGGAGTTGCTCTACCTCCACTTGGGCGCGCTTTGCCTCGCTAAGTGCTATAGTCAGCTCCCTCGCCTGCATAAGCATTCATCATGTCAGTCATTTGCATCATCATAGCATTTAGTCAAAGGAAATCGGTTGGTTTGTTTACCCTCTCTGCGAGAGTGGCCTCAGCCTCCTCGGCCCGAGCAACCGCCCGAGCAAAGTCAGCATCTCACTCAGCCTAGTCCTCTGGCTGGGAGGAAGAGGATGGAGTGTCCGGTCCCTGTCGCTATGCTCCCTCGGCTCACTGCATTTTAGAAATTAGGTCGGTCAAGTGCATAAGCATTTGCATATTAAGTCTAAGGTTTAAAAGTCACCAGAAGCTCTAGCGCGCGCTGGAACTCATCCCTCTACTGAACGGTAGTGTGGAGGAGACCCTAGAGCTTCGCTATCCGCCCCTGGGGGTCTAGCTGCATATAGCAAGTCAAGGTGTCAGTGCATTAGAAGTAATTAAGAAGCTTAAATTTTGATAGTCATATTGGTCGTCGCGCACCGCAAAAGACCTGGTCTCCGTATCTCCTAGCATAGGCCTTCTGGTAGGCCTCATTGCTAGTAGACTAGGCTCGTACCACCCGACCTCTACGCGTACAGTCGCGCACCTAGTCGATCGCCCGGGTGACCCAGTCAATCTCGCTGCTCACTCCTTTCGAGGACCATCCTACGCGCTCATCGTCCCTCGCTGGGAACTCCACCTCTGGCTGGTGGATGCCCCTGGTACTCATGATCAGGTGGTGATGGAGAGGCTCGATGATGTTCATGTAATGAAGCCATACCTCCCGTCCCGTGTAAGCCTGGGCCGCCTCCACCCATGGCTATACCTCATGACCCTCTTCACGGTATGGTGTCCAGCGCACCTGAAAGGGCAATTGAGTCAAGTGCTAGCATTTATAAGAGCATTTAAGTTCATTTAGAAGCTTAAGTCTAGAAGCTTACCGATGCATAAGGAAATGTATCCATGTCATCCTGGATTGCCCACGCTAAGCATCGCAGCGACCCCGTGTCCCGGACCGCCATCCATCGCCTAGTGATGGGTACCCAGTCTTGATGTACCTCCTTTCCCCACCCTAGGCCAGGGTGGTACAGGTAGCTCCATACCTGCATTAGCCAAGTGTCAGCATATAGCAATCATAACCATAAGCGTAAGCATAAGCATTTTAAAGTAGAGCATTTTACTTGAAGTAAAGGCGAGAACCCGCCCAGTATCGTCTGCCAGTCGGTGGTGCTGAGAGAGTCAAAGAGGAAGGCTAGTGCAGCCGCTCCCCAAGCATAGTCCCCCACTCCGTCCAGATCTTATAGCAGTGGGAGGAGCTTGCATATCACTCTATCTACCCTTGTCGCGAAGATCAGCCTCCCGAACATCAGCATCAGGAAGCAATGAAGGATAATGTCTCCCTCCGGTCCCGGTCCTACAGCTACTCTCTCCCTGGCACTGTCTGTCAGACGTCCCAGGTGCACCTCGGGTAGCTCTCCCACGGCTATCACTGCTCCTCTCAGCCCCAGGCTCTCCTGGAGCGTCGCTCTCGCCAGCATCGATGAGTGGTGTCCCAGTCGCGTCAGCTCTAAGTCCAGTAACTCCCGTTTCAACTCCCAGTAGTCAACGTATGTCATCCCCGTCACTGGCGCTCCGTGCACCAGCAGTCCGGTGGTCCGTGCCACATCCTCCAGCATGGGGATCATGTGTCCCCACAGGAATAGGAAGGCCCTGCTGATTGGGTCCCACCTGTTATGCAACGCATATAGCAACGCGGTGTCTATCCTCATAACCTCTATCCTGAGGAGCTCTACAAACCCCATTGCTGCTAACTGCTCTCTCTGGAAGTCCGGTAGCGCTAGGTACACTGCCCAGACTTGCAGCCAGGATATCCTGGTCCGTCTCTTTCCCTGCATACATTTAAATGGTCAAAGTTAGTCATTCATATAGTTTATAAGTCATGCATTGCATTGCATTCAAAAAAAATAAAAAATAAATAATAATAATAAAAATAAAAATAATAGTCATCACTCTGGTTCCCTAACGGTCATCAGTTGACCATTTTTTTGCCTAACGGTCATCCCTGGACCGTCTAGATCCCTAGTGGTCACTGGAAGGACCGCTAGGCTACCACCGAAGGGGCGGCTTTTTTCCCCCATTTCCCCAGGCTTGTGGGAAGGCTTGAGGGCCTCTACACCACTTTAATGGGTTCTCTGACCCATTCCCAGCCTAGTCTACCCACATGCATGCACATAAAACAATAAAACTGGGTTTTTGGGTTTCTCGGTGTCACGCCCCTGTTGTGTCCCTGAGGTCATTTGAGTCATTCTGTGGTCACTTGGGTCATTCAACATCATTCTATGATCATATGAGTTTTATGGTATTCTTGGTTTTGATAATGGCTAAACACTATTAGTCATTGATATTTTCCACTCTCATGTGACTGACATACGTGATATTTTTGTTCATAACAGATATGCCAATGATGGACAAGGAATCAAGTGGAAATGGCAAAAGTGAAAGCTCAATGTTGCGCCCTCGCATGCAGATCGGGTCAAGGGGGCAGCGCCCCTTGCGGGGGTTTCCGGGGGCGGAGCCCCCGGAACAAAATTTTGATTGAAGACTCAGTAATAAATCTTCAAGACTGTCAAGGGTGATGCCACAGACATGAATAGGATGCTAAAGGAGTCAAGCGATGGAGCTAAAGAAATTAACGGACCGACCCGGGAAAGCCCGGGGTCTGACCAGCTGGCGGTCGACCGCCAGCATAGGGGCGGTCGACCGCCCCAGCCAGCACTCCACTGTCTACAGGCTTTCTCAGAGGCGGTCGACCGCCAGCCTATAGTGGTCGACCGGAAATTCTAGGAACCGCCCGTTTGCAGACTTCTCAGTAGCGGTCGACCGCCAGAAGCTGTAGGTCGACTGCCAGCCCCGATGCAGCCATATTTGACTTCGATTTCCACCTCGAGGCCATCCCCTTTCCATGGATTTCTTTAATCCAAAAGGCACCAAACCTGCCACAAATTGTGGATCTGGTCTGGGGGTGTCCAAGGACCATTCCAAGGGTTATAAAATATACACAAGAGGGGTTAGAAACCCTAATGCTTCAAGTCTTCAAGGGAGAACAAGAGAGATCAAGGGAGGCCATTTCGCGGGTACTGTAGCACCTACGTGAACAGTACTTCGGGCTGGAGTTCTTCATCCATTCCAAGGTATTTCAAGCTCATATCAAGGCAAGCTATCTTCAAGGAAGGGTAGGAGCAAGCAAGGCTATCAAGGTGATCTAAGGAAGCTGATTTCATAAGATTTGCAAGGGAAATCCAAGCTCCATTCATAGTCTTCTTCATCAATTCAAAGGGATTTAAGGAAGCCCATTCTACAAGTGAGAAGAAGCTATTGTTGCTGAATCAAGAGAAGAGATTTGTGAAGAATAAAGAAGCCTCTGTGGTGATCTACATCGCGTGAAGAAAAGAAGATTCAGGCTCACACATTTCAGACAAGATTTATTTGATTTGAGCATATTCTATATCTTGTTTGAGTGCTTTCATATTTATTCTCTTTTCATTTCATTCAAACACTTGAAACTGAATATCGTCCCTACCGGTGGTTAGTAGGAAGGCAATCGGAAGTTGTCCGATCTGCGGTGTTGACGTCCCTATCGGTGGTTATTAGGAAGGCAGTCGGTAGTTCTCCGATTTGCGGTTCAGTGCGTGGCACTAGTGAAGCCTCACCGGATTTGGTGAGGGGTGGACGTAAGAGTGGAGATTCAGTCCGAACCACCTTAAAATCCTTTGTTTTGTGGTTTACTTGTGTGATTGTTTTATGTTAGATGCATGCTTAGGTTTAATTTCTATATCGCATAAGCATCTTGCTAAGCAAATCATTGTGTCCTTCATTAAGCCAATCATATTCCGCTGCGATTATCAGTATCTAGCATTAAAGAGGGCTGCATTGCGAAAAGAGGGGCAGATCTATTCACCCCTCCCCTCTAGATCCGCTGTCCACTACTCAATAGCCCCGAGCCTTGATTACAGCGGAAGACTCGCTCGAGAAACGCAAACAGCCGACATGGTAAGCCTCTTGCAAGGAAGAATAATCAGAGCGCAAGATAATCACACACGTAAATGCAATTGCACAATATTTACTCAAACTCCAACTTTATTTCATTAATAATCAGGTATTAAGTACAATAACCCTTTCTTCATTTTCCATTCCACTAGACTCAATAAATAGGAAAATTACAAAGACTCGATCTAAACATTGTAGACTTTCCTAAGTCTTCACTCATTCTTCATTCACTCTCGGACCCGCTACTTGAATACTCCGAATCCGATCCCAACTCACTTCCATGTCCTGAAAAAGATTAGAAATAGGTAACGAGCACACTTGCCCAGTAGGTATCTTCGCATCAACATGATTAGCACTATTAAAGTAATTAACATTTTAGCACTAGAAAATAAGGTAAAAATCATGCGAATGCAATCGATCATGCGATTAAACCAAAGTAACAAGATGATCATGTAAGATAGAATGAGAGCAAGAATGAACTAGCAAGAACGTAACAAGAATATGATATTGGCCTTTCATGAAAAAGAATGTATCGAGAATGTACTAGCAAGCTACATAATCATCACTCTAGTATCTTTTGCTTATGAGCAAGTACTTCGTGAATTTTTGAGGAATATCAAGCAAGAAAGTCATGTACAAGAATGTCATGGTGTGCCATGTCATGGATCTTCACTTATTTATAGAGAAAGTACTCCCAGCGTAATGTGACGCCAGTAGCATCATACCCCGTGGTTGATAATAGTATGTTTCCAGCAATCAGCCGTGGGGACTAGCATAGAGCCCTTGAACACAATCAATGCTCAATCGCATCTTCAAGTATAAATCAAGTTACTTCCACAAATGTAACAATAAAGTATAGCCAAGAATGTAATAAGTTCAATAAGTTCATGATAACAATAATCAATCGATGAACGCTTCAATTTAAGAATGCGAGAGTCAAGAATGACTTTAAACAATGTTATGCCCATGGAAATAAATCGATAGAATAATGGTACATTTCTTACTTTCCATCAATTAAATTAGTTATCTTGAATCAATTTGGTAAGTCCTAGACCCTCATTAATCCATCTAGAACCTTGGAAAATCAACCCTTGGGCCAAAACCTCGGGTTAAAATACTCAAGCATTGTGACGGTCAAAGACTGGGCCGTTACATTAACGTGACGCTCCAGTATTGGGCCATTACATTGGTATGAATCCAGAACAGTAGAATAGACTCAGTAAAATATGACAGTCATATATTGGGCCGTTAGATGAGCCTGACGGTCCAATCTAGATCCGTTACATTGCTAGAACCAGAAAACATCTATAGTGCAATCTAAATAATGGGCTTTAATGGTACAACCAACTCTGCGTCCTAGTGGGAATCTCAGGCTCGCGGAGAATTACGGAGGCCTTGAAACAAGATTTCCTAGTCCATTGGAAGGAATATCCAATAGAGAGGTCCTCATGATCAAGATAATGTTCCTATAGTGCAAAGTGTGAACTAATAGACAACATACCGGAATATACGCCATGTACTTAAAGAAAATGACTCTATTGATAAAGAGAGAATGTGTAGCAATGTGAAACAATGATAAAACTCCGTCAATACAACATTGAAAAATCATGATTTAGAATACAAAATTATAGAGTTTAGCCAATGAAATTACATAAGCTTAAAATAACTCAAGATACTTCAAACATGCAATTTCCATCATGAATTGACCAATAAATTCTAAGTCATGAGAAAAGAGGTCAAAACTTAAATAACTAGGCTTATTTATAAGTAAACTTGACTGGTTTCCATTCTGTCTCGGGTTGACAAAATGTAACTACTCTGACAGTCTAATATAGGGGCGTCACCTGTCTGTGACGGTTTATCATGGAACCGTCATAGTTATGTAACGCTCCAGTTATGGTGCGTCAGAGTCCACAGAGAACTTTCAATACAACAGAGGGTGTGACGGCTTATCGTAAGGCCGTTACAGTGTTGTGACGGTCCTACCTTAATCCGTCAGAGCTTCTGCTAACAACAATAGATAAAAAGATCTAAGGTTTCGACTTACATCATGTCTGGAAATCATATATAAACTTCCACATGATAAAATGAAGGCTAAACTAATAGCATGCATGGGTTTTCTGTGAATTTGACAAGAAAGTTCCTTTTAACTTAGTTAGGGCTAAGAATACACATGTATGCATGACTCTACTAAAATATGAAATCCATGATCTATAGTACATGAAATCAAGTCAAATTAGAGGGCTTTTATCCCTAACAAGATGTTTTTGCCAATCATGAGATGACCTATCGCTTAACTGGGCTTTAAACTTCTAATTTGAGTCCGAAAGACGTGCCCTAGTTTTCCCTTTCCAGTGAGTTTCCAGCAACTTCACGTTGCTCTAGCTCCTCAGCCTCTTGACCTAAGGATGTGAAATTTTGAGGTTAGGGAGATGAAACTACGGGTAACAAAAGGTTCTAAATAACTGAACTCTAATTACCTCGTTTAGACGTCCTAATTCCTTGATCTTCAGCATACCTTTGCTCTGAATCCTGGGTTGCTATGACGAAATCAGTGACTTTAGAAGCCTTTATCTCCTTGGTTCCTTGATCTCCTAAAATGAGATTTCGAGGGTTGTTAGTCTAAAGTATCAGGAATAAAATATTCTAAAGAACTTACCCGAGATTCTATCTCCTTACCTTGATTCTTCACGAGCCAAAAGTAAGGGTCGCTCAGTTTAGAACTGGGTTCTATTTATAGAGTTTTGGCTAGGGTTCGAGGATTAGATCGATTCTAGAGTCCTCAGTTTGCCAGAAATTGATCCCTAAGAGTCCTTAGTAACCTTATTCATTCTCCTAATTAGGTCTCTTGCAGATAAGATCCCAAAGATCCACTTTTTTTACAAGTTCTTCACTTTACGGAACTGACAGGGTGTAACGGTCGAAGGTAGGCGCGTTACCTGACTGTGGCGGTCGCACGATAGACCGCTACATCCTATGTGCATAGAATTCAATAAAATCCAAACTCTTTTGTTTGTTTATCCCTATATTTATCCATAAAATAGTATTTATCCTCAAAATTTCATGAATAGGCTAATTATCCTTCTAGAATATGGGCCAAACTTAATGGGCTAGGCCCTTAAACCTTTTGGATCTTACTTAAATAGGTTAGATTAATTATTTAACATAATTGGGCCTCTTAAATGACTTATTAATTCATTAATCCATTTATCAATCTATTTAGCCCTTATAAATTCTTAATAAATTCTAGAAAATCTAGAAATTATTCATATAAATTTTGGGGCACTACACCCTCCCCCACTTAGAAGAATTTGGTCCCCAAAGTCAATATATATATGGATTGTGGAAGGTGTACTTTTTTTTTGTAACCCTTCCTAGGTGTAATAGGAGAGTGCACCCCCTATCAGAGATAGGGAGAAAGCCACTCCACCATCACAACACTAGGAGGTACTTTTATTGAATATTGAAAAAAGGTAACATTTACATCATCCAGATGCTAGGAAATCCTAGCTTATCCAATCGAACAATCCCCTTTACATGCATAGGGAGTTGTTGCAAAGAAAAGAAAAACATGTTACATTTCATTTCACAAGCATAGTTAGCCAATGAATCAGCCACTTGGTTAGCCTCTCGATAAATGTGGCTGATTGAGTCATGAGTAGATAATAAACTCCAAATTTCTCTCATGTAACCTATAATCTTCCATGGGCCCGGGATCTTCCGGGTGACTACTTGCACAAGGATTTGAGAGTCACATTCAATAAGGGCCGGTGAGGATGAGATAGCCTTAAGGAATTTTAGTCCATCCATGATAGCTCTAGCTTCAGCTATGACACTATTGCTCTGGGCATAGTAATGAGAAAAGGCAAATTATGGGATTACCAGAAGCATCTCTTATCATACCACCACCTCCCGATATACCAGTTTGTTTAGAGGCACCATCTATGTTCAGTTTGAGGTAAGGCCAAGGCGGATGCAGCCACTTAATCAACATAATTGGCATATTCTTTTTGGACTGAGTAGTGATGTCAAAAGCAGCCATAATCTATTTTTTACCCGGGTCTGGTTCCTGCAAGTCTACCAGATGAATAATGTGTTTAACCTGGTTGGTAGTTCTGGAAATCAGTCCTTGCAGAGAAGGAGTCCTGTCTTCATGGATAGCTTCATTTCTGGCAGACCAAATCTCCCACAGCCCGTGAATGATGATCCCCACAGTGAAAAGACCAAAGGTTGTTTTATTTTTGACTGCTTGAATGGAAGTAGTTATTAAATTTCTAGCAGAATGACCAGCAATTGGAATTCCTTTGGATCTGAAAAAAGACCATAAGCTAAAAGCTAATTCACTCTTCACGAATAAATGGTCAATGTCCTCCTCCTGGTTTTACTTACAACATCTGCATTTAGAGCAAAATGGAATGCCACTACGTTTTAGATTGCAATCAGTAGGCAGACAATTGAATATAACCTTCCAGGCAAATACCGAAACTCTGGTGGGAATCCATCTAGACCAAATGTGCTTCCAACAATGTTGAAGTCCCGGAAGTTGCATATTGAAGTAACTGTGATATATAGAAGATACAGTGCAATTCCCACTTGAGGGTAGACACCATACAGGTTTATCAGGGAAATCAGACAGCTTGACATAGTGCAGAGCATATTTTATATCTTCAGGGAGGGCTGTGTCAATGAAGTGTATCATATTCTATGTGGGCTGGGCTATTACTTCCTGGACGGAAGCATTGGTATCTTGAGTATCCTGAATAAGGTGGGAAGGGACCATGGATTCCAGATTACAGTCCCCAAGCCAGATGTCTTTCCAGAAATTAATTTCTTGACCATTACCAATGATGAATTTTTGATGTTGTGTAAGGATGTTCTTGGCACGCAACCAGCTTTTTCGAACAAAACCATTCATTTCTTTGAAGCCAATAGTACTGGTATGATTACCTCTAATATATTTAGCTCTGAAGAAAACAGCCCATAAAGAATCAGCAAACAGCACATGCCAAAACATTTTAACCCGAAGAGCAGTTTCCATGTGTCTGAGGGACATTATTCCCAGACCTCCCAAGGATATTTGCTTACATATCTTCTGCCAAGCCCTCCAATGTCTCCTGTTGCCATATTGTGAGGAGCCCCAGAAGAAGTTAGCAAGAGACTAATCCAGAATATGATAAATGCCTTCATGAAGGGGGGATGAAGCTAGAATATAGATTGGCATGGAGGAGAGCACATGTTTTATAAGAATCAGTCTAGCTCCTTGAGAGAGGAATTTAACCTGCCACCCCTCAATCTTCTTCTGAACTGCAGCAATAATACCTCCATAATATATTTTCTTGACTCTGCCCAAAGCTAAAGGGTAGCCCAGGTATTTGTGGGGGAAGTTCAGTCTAGCATACCCCATGATATGTTCTATTCTGTGGGAAATAGACTGGCTGTGTTTTGGGTGAATGAAATAACCACTTTTCTCCACATTTATAAGCTGACCTGAGGCATTTTCATATGAACTTAGAATAGCCCTCAGATTATGGAGTGAGCCAGATGTTGCATTAGCAAAAATTAAGGTATCATCAGCAAACAGAAGATGGGAGATGACTGGACATCTCCTAGGACCCATAAACCATCCAATTGAGCCATTCATGAAGGCACTCTGAAGGGATCTGCTGAGAGAATCTTGAGCAATAATGAAGAGAAGAGGTGCAATGGGATCACCTTGCCTAAGACCCCTAGTGGACTTAAAAAATCCAACTGATTCTCCATTTAAAGAAATAGAAAACCAGTAATTGTTAATCAACAGGCTAATCATATCAGTAAAGGTACTGCTGAAACCAAATTGCCTTAATATAGCTAACAGAAAGTCCCATTCAACCCTGTCGTATGCCTTAGCCATATCTAATTTCAACATCACATTACTGCCTCTGACTTTTCTTCCCAATTCCTGAGTTAATTCCTGAGCCAAAGCAATATTGTCGTTAATAAGCTTGCCTTTGATAAAAGCAGACTATTCCTTGGAAATAATTGTGGGCAGGATCCTACTCAACCTGTTACATAACACCTTAGATATGACTTTATATGCAAAATTGCATAAACTGATAGGCCTGTAATCAGATGTAGCAGAGGCATTATTGATCTTCGGGATAAGGGCAATGAGAGTGGCTGTGAACTCCCTTGGGAGGGGCTTCCTTTTAATGAAGAATTCCTGAATAGCTGCAATAACCTCCTTGTCAAGAATAGCACAAGTTTTTTGGAAAAAAATACCCTGTAAAACCATCCGGACCAGGAGCACTATCAGGGGATATAGAGAAGACTGCTCCCTTTATTTCCATGTATTCAGGAACAGCACACAAAAATTCATTATTGTCAGCTGAAATCAGATGAGGGATGCAATTTATTAAATCATTGTCAATAAGGTGTTGTTGGGAAGAGAAGGCTTTGTAAAAATGATTCACTGCAATATCTTTCATTTCCTGTCTGTCTGAAGTTGAAGTGCCCACATCAGTTTGAAGATGGTTGATGGAATTCCGTATTCTATTTGTCATTGTTGTCATATGGAAGAACTTAGTATTTCTATCACCTTCTTTCAACCATCGAATTCTGGATTTTTGCTTCCAAAAAATCTCTTGCTGAATTATGCAATCAGAAAGTCTAGATTTAGCCTTATCTAAGGCTTCCAAAGTAGTAGTATTTGGAAAAGAGTCAAATAGATGTTCAGCCTTGAGCACCTCATCTTCCGCAATAGTAAGATTGTTATGAACATTCCCAAAAATCTTTTTATTCCATATTCTAAGCATGTTCCTGACAGCCCAGAGTTTAATGCTTAAAGTGGATATAGCAGAAGTGGCAATAGGGCTTGTTCTCCAGCAATGAGCAATAGCCTGAGTGAAGGAATCATGAGTAGTCCACATTTGCTGAAAATAAAACATGCTCTTGACCTTATTAGTAATGGCCAATCTGATGAGAAGTGGAGCATGGTCTGATGCCTCTCTCGACAGGTGCTCTATAGTTATGGGGAACTTGTTCAACCAACTGGGGTTTATGAAAGCTCTGTCCAATCTACTCCAAATACCATTAGCTCCTTGCTAATTATTATGCCAGGTATATTTGGATCCCATATAACCCCCATCAATTAAACCACAATCGTTAATACAATCTTTAAATTCAGAAACAGATCTCAGGCAAGGAGCATTCCCCCCAATTTTTTCATCCAAGTTGAGAATACAGTTAAAATCACCAGCCACAATCCATGGACCTTGGATCAATGTATGAACATAGAGAAGAGAAGTCCAGAGAGGTAATCTATCAAAGCTACTACATTTGGCATATATGAATGAAGCATAAAAGAGAGGAATAGCAGTACTTGTTTGCTGTAAAGAGATGTGTTGCTCATCTTGATGCAAAATGGTAAAATCTAGAGGCTCCTTCCATAAGACCCAGATATGAGCATTCTCTGCTTCATTGGTAAGGCAATTATGCATTCTGAGCTTCTTACAGATATTTTTTAACAGAGAAGTTTTAACTTTGGGTTCTAAGATGACAATACAGTCCACTTTGTGTTCCTTATTAGAATACTAGAGGCATTGGAAATGATTTGTCCATTGTGGAAGGTGTACTTACAGCTGAATAATTCTGGGAATCTTTTCTGCATAGCTTCTTCCGTTTCCCATGTTGCTTCGGTCGGCCATGATTCCTTCCATTGAATTTTGACCATAGGAATAACTTTATTCCTTAGTTGATGCACTTCTCGATCTAGAATCTTTATTGGTTTTTGCTTTTACGTCATATCCTTCTGAATCTCCAAATTATCATGAGTAATGACATGATGAGGATCATATACATATTTCTTTAACATAGAGATGTGAAATACGTCATGAACTCCAGCTAATTGTCGTGATAAAGCCAGTCTATAAGCCACTTCACCGACCCTTTCAAGAATTTCAAATGGGCCAATGAATCTTGGAGTTAGTTTTCCTTTAATGCCAAATCTTCGAATACCATGACCCGGAGAAACCTTTAGATACACATGATCTCCAACCTAAAACTCCAAATCGCGCCTTCGATTATCAGCATAAGACTTTTGCCTATCTTGTGCCATCTTTATTCTTTCTTGAATGAGCTTGATCTTCCCTGAAGAATCCCTTATAAGATCGGGGCCTAGAAATTGCTTTTCCCCTATTTCATTCCAACATATTGGTGATCTACAGCTTTTTCCATATAAAGCTTTAAAGGGTGCCATCTGCATACTGGCCTGATAACTGTTGTTGTATGTAAACTCTACCAGAGACAAGTGATCATGCCAACTACCTCCAAAGTCGATAGCACAAGCCCTGAGCATATTTTCTACTACCTAATTCGTTCTCTCCGTCTGACCATCAGTTTGTGGGTGAAATGTTGTACTAAAGTTCAATCTAGTCCCTAGTGAGTTTTGTAGACCCCTCCAGAAATGTGATGTGAATCGAGGATCTCTATCAGATATGATAGTAACAGGGACACCATGCAATTTGACAATTTCCTTTATGTATAATGCTACTAGAATATCCACAGACCATCGACTTTTTATGGGTATGGAATATGCAGACTTTGTCAATCGGTCTATGATTACCCATATACCATCGTGTCCTCCTCTGGTCTTAGGTAAACCCATAATGAAATCCATCCCTATGCTCTCCCATTTCCACTCGGGAATATTCAAGGGATGTAATTTGCCTGCGGGTCTAAAATATTCTGCTTTTACTTGTTGTGTAAGACCCCAAATTCTTTAGAAATTTATTTAGAAAGTTATTCGCAATTATTTGGAATTTATTTGAAGTTATTCGAAATTAATGAGAATTATCCAAATTAATTAGATTAATTAATTAATTAATTAATAGAATAAGTCATTTTTCAACTATTTTATAAAAATCCCCAAAAATCACATCTTGTAGAACTAATTTTGTTTAGCAACTTTGTCTTCTACATTTAAGCCTAATAAAATCATTTATTACGCCGGAATTAGTGAACTTAGTCTTCCGAACTTAACATTTAATTAATTAACGGAATAGTATAAGTAATAATTCGACTACCTCAGAAAAATCTGTAAAAATAGTAAATAGATTAAGATTGATGTAGATAACAACTTTTCCTTCTGGCTTTAAGCCATGGTAAAACCGTGGTAAGATCTATTTAGAATTCAAACCCAAATGTGCAAACTTTTGACTCACACCTAACCCTTAGATTAAAACGCGAAATTCGACCTGATTACTCAACCAAATGATCTGAAATCAGGGGCAAATGGAAGGCCACAATGTAAGGAACATTTATCCTCAATCAATTTGAGGTAAACTTAGCCCCAAAACGTGCTGCCGACATAGTTTGGTCAAGTCTAGGATTTCAGCGCCGTTTCTAAACACGCGGCTTGCAGCAGCGAATACTCCCAATTCTGGAGGCTCCAGAAGCTCTATGAGCTATCAAAATGAAGCCCTACGGGTCTTCTTTCTTTTGGCTGCTGTGGGGTTCGCTGAAATTTCAGATCTGGAGAGATCTAGTTCGATTTGTGGAGGTGGGTCAGTAGGCCGTTGGCTTCCCTTCATCCTTCTTTGATCCATCGATTGAGGTAGGAATTCTCAACCAAATCTTGATCATGAATATAGCAAATTGTTCCTCTCATTGAGCTCTATCCATTGGTGGCAAAAGCCCCAATTTTCATTAGGTATCCGTGGAGAAATCGAGCTTTTTGTGAGGTGCTGTCCAAGTGTTCTTCATCCTAGGGTTTCGAGTTTTCTCTCTCCGATTTGAGGTAGGATCTAACGACCAAACTTTAATTAATTCACATGAAGTAATCAGCATGTTATTATCTTTCATTTAACTTAGAAAGCCCCAAATTCCATTGAGCATGCATCGTGAATTTTGAATTTTTGTAAGAGCATATCTAGAACATGTTTCATATAGTTTCCTTTAGGCCAGAGCTTGATTTCGGGCTAATTTTGAGCCCTGTAACTTGATCTTCATGTTGCATATCATAATGGTTGGATTCATGATCGAGTTAGCTTTCTTTTGACACTAAAATCCCTAAATTCCGTTGAGTATGTTAAGAGAATTGCATGATTTAGTAGAAGTAGGTCAAGAACTAGGGTTTTCATGAATTTATCATATATAAGTTGAGATTCAATCAATTTCTGTAACAATTCGTGGTTCAAAATTGTAGTTTTATGACCCTAGAATGTCCATTAACATTCTTAGATCATATGGCTTTAATTTCAACTCAGTTGGACTTCAATTGGGTGAGATTTCACGTTTTCCGGAAGCAACAGCCGTTGCTGTTCTTGCAGGGGTCGACCCCAGGGGTCGACCCATCATCTGGCAGCCCAGGCAGGCCCGAGGGTCGACCCTTGGGGTCGACCCATTTGGCCCAGGCGCGAGGGTCGACCCCTGGGGTCGACCCATCCAGCTCCCTGCATGGGGGTCGACCCCAGGGGTCGACCCATTGCACAGGGATGTAGGGGTCGACCCCAGGGGTCGACCAATCTGAAGGAAATTGTGGGGGTCGACCCCAGGGGTCGACCCATCCAACTGGCAGACCCCATTTCTGAAGGGGTCGACCCCAAGGGTCGACCCATACACCAGAAAACCAGTTTTTCATCGTTTTGCGACCCGAGATGGATCCGAGTCAGTGGGGAATCAACCCATTTAATTTAGACCCACTGAAATTATATTTTTGAAGAACAATTGACCTATTCTTGTACCCCTCTTGATTTCAAATTTTGCATTGGTCTTTTCTTGCAAACATAGTACAAAAACACACCGTTTATCATCTTCATTGCAATGCATACAAGATTAAATAGAAACCCACATAATTAGTGGTTAATGGTGTAACTAAATCTCTGTTAATACATGCTATTTCATTCCTGTGAGCTTGTTCTTTACTTATCATCTTGAATCAGCTTCTTGGCAATTGTCTTAATGCAAATGATAATGGTTAATCATGATATCTTAGCTTGGTGATTAGGATTAATATGTTGATTAACTTGTTTGATTGCTGCTGTTTTACAGTAGCGCAGCACGATTAACTCTTGTTGTGACTTGATTTCAATCTCCTTGATGATTATACTTACCTTGAAATTCTGGAAATGAATCTCTTTCCTACTTGATGTTGTTATTGCTACTTAACTTAAACCTTGGAATTCTGGCCATAAACTGTGGAAGTCTAGATTCGTGGGATCTTTGATCGAAAAGAAATCAATGCCTGGCAAACAATTATGGGCTCGGTCTGGTCCTGGGAAGAGCGCCCGAACACTACGTGTACCCCCGGGGAGGTGAATGACTAGGTGTGGCATTTGGCACCAGTACTTGACATGTGTTAAATCTAGGACTGTCCACTACTCTGTCCACTACTCTCTCCACTACTCTCTACATTACTTTCTACTACTTTTCACTTTCCACTCTTCACTGTTCTATACTCTACTTGTGGTTACTTTACTTGCTTATTACTTGGACGTGGAAATGAAATTACATGCGTGCTTGACATGACTTGAATTGACTTGATATGGCCAACTTTTTATCGTTATCTCCTGTAGTAAATTCTTGTCTTACCATTCTATTCATTATATTTCTTGACCTTGCAAGATCTTTGAATTCTGTTTCTTGATATCACCGTTATCTTTTTATCGTTTTTATCATTTGTAGCATGACATTTTAAAATGTAATTAAACTGTTAATAACTTATACCCATCTGTTATTTCCTACTGAGCGTCAGCTCATAGTTGTGTTTTCCCCCTTTCCAGGCTTTTCAGGTGACGCGCTTACCGATGGGGAAGGGCAGGAGTGATGTCTTGAGTGTATCAGTTCTAGTTGTGTTTTGGAGAGTATTAAGTCTCAGTCTTGTTATTGAGTTTTAGTGGTTGTTATTCCAGTTGTATTAGTTGAACTTGAGGTTATTGTATCAGTTGTGGTTTGTTAATGATCATTTAGTATTCCATCTTGTAGCACTTGTGTATCATTTTAGACTTAGTTCCCTCTCTTGCTAGCGTGTCCCTAACTGTACGTCCCGATATTTCCGCCTTGTTCGGGGCGTGACAGTTTAGTTGGTATCAGAGCCCTAGGTTTCACATTCCTAGGTTCCCTAAGTTTTAGGTTTTCTTGCATTGCATCCCAATAACCGGTATATCAAAAGGTATTGTCCGAACGTTAGGCTACGCCTATCGAAAAGGTCGCACACTTGCGCGAGTGGTCTTCGGACCGATTACCTCCGCCAGGTACCGAGTTTTTGGACGTGTCTAGGTGCATTAGATCCCTAACCTTGTAAAAGTCTAAGACCTGACCTGTGAGATTGGGTAGAACTTGGGTTAAGATCGTTTCTTAATCATGTAATTATTTATTTTGATTAAACCTAAGTAATCTATTTCTCGTGTAGATGGCAGCTGATCGTACTGAATGGAGGAACCTGCAGCGTACGGTTCAAGGCCTTACTCAGGCCCTTCAGCAAGTAGCTCAGGCAGGAGCGGCACAGCATGGCACCGGTGATCTATACCAGAACTTCCGCGGAATGAACCCGCCTAGATTCGCTAGTTCGACTGACCCTGACCAAGTCGAGCACTGGCTAGATGAGATGGGGAGAATCTTTGAAGTTATGCAATGCACCAACCAGGAGCGTGTCCTTTTGTCCACATTTCAATTGGAACATGATGCACGTACTTAGTGGGATTCTATCAAGGCAACTCTCGGTGATCGGCAAGTTATGTGGGAAGAGTTCGAAGAATTCTTCAACAGCAAGTATTTTTCTGATAGAGTGCAAGAGAAGAAAGCGGCAGAGTTCGCGGCCTTGAAACAGCGAGGTTTGTCCGTGGCAGAGTATGAGGCTCAATTTGCACGGCTTTCTCGTTATGCTACACATCTCATTTCCACCGAGAAGATGAAGGCGAAGCGCTTTCTCAATGGATTGAAGCTTCATTATATCAACCAATTGGCACCGATGGAGATTTCCACGTATTCTGAGGTGGTAAGGAAAGCGCAAGTTCTGGAGGATACTCTTGAAATGACGGAGAGAATCCGTGGGAAAGGCACCAAGAAAGAATTACCTACGGGTTCCGGGAGTGTCAAACCCGGGTATACCAAGAAGAGGCCTATTAGTGGACCTGGTTCGTGGAGCGGGTCCGGATCGTGGAAGGGCAAGATGCCGAGGCATGAAGACAAGAAGCCTGGCCCTATTGTTCCATTCAAGGGCGTGTGCAACTATTGTGATCGTCCGGGTCACAAGATAGAGGAGTGCTGGCGCAAGCTAGGCGCCTGTTTGCGATGTGGAAGCAAGGAGCACCGTATCCCCAATTGTCCTCTCATATCGGAGCAAGCTACACCGGTAAAACCTCTAGTCTTCAAGAAACCACAAGGCAAGCTTCAAGCTTTACATGCAGATGAAACTGGGATTTCTGATGATGGCGGACTCGTCGAAGGTACCCTTACTATAATCGATAAGCCCGCATTTGCTCTCTTTGATACTGGTGCAACACATTCTTTTATTTCACGGAGATTTGCAAAGTCATTAGCTGTGGAACCTGTTTTGATGAATACTCCATTAGAGATTTCAACCCCTATTGGCACTAGATCATCAATCCAGTATTTCTATCCTTCTAGTAAGGTTATGATTGGTGAACAGAACTTTCCAGCAGATTTGGTCTGCATGGATATGAAGGATTATGATGTAATCCTAGGAGCAGATTGGTTGGCCAAGTATGAGGCCAATGTTCACTGTAGTTCTAGCTCAGTGACTTTTACTGGACATTCTAGTTTATCTTTTACGGGAGTCAAGCACCATAACTCCGTACCGCTCATTTCGGCTCTTCGAGCTGATAAGCTTTTGAGGCATGGGTGTGAGGCTTTTCTAGCCTTTGTCTGTACAACTCCTGAGCAGCAGATGGAGATTAAGGACATTCCTGTTGTCCGAGATTTTCCTGATGTCTTTCCAGAGGAACTACCAGGACTTCCGCCTGAGCGGGAAGTTATCTTTTCTATTGATCTTATTCCTGGCACAGCTCCTATTTCTAAGGCTCCTTATCGTATGTCTCCTGCGGAACTGAGGGAACTGAAGCAGCAACTGATGGAATTACTCGAGAAGGGTTTTATTCGTCCTAGTACTTCTCCGTGGGGAGCCCCTATGTTATTCGTCAGGAAGAAAGATGGTTCGATGAGGTTGTGCATTGACTATCGGCAAATAAACCAGCAGACTGTCAAGAACAAATATCCCTTGCCGAGGATTGACGAGTTATTTGACCAGATAGCAGGAGCTCAATATTTTTCTAAGATCGATCTTCGATCTGGATATCACCAGTTGCGGATTAAGGAAGAGGATATTTATAAAACAGCTTTCCGCAGCAGGTATGGTCATTTTGAATTTGTCGTTATGCCTTTTGGTCTAACGAATGCTCCAGCAGCTTTCATGCAGTTGATGAACGATGTATTTCGGCCCTATCTTGATCAATGGGTCGTAGTCTTTATTGATGACATCTTGATCTATTCCAAGAGTGAATTGGAGCATTCTGAGCATCTGAGAATGGCATTACAACTATTGAAAGATCATCAGCTATATGCTAAGTTCAGTAAGTGTGAGTTCTAGCTACAAGAAGTGTCCTTTCTCGGACATATTATCACCAAGGAAGGTATTTCTGTTGATCCTTCGAAGATTGAGGCAGTGAAGAATTGGGAACAGCCTACTAATGCAACTGAAGTTAGAAGTTTCCTAGGCCTGGCAGGCTATTACCGAAGATTTATTCAAGATTTCTCCAAGATTGCAGTACCTATGACAAGATTAACCCGCAAGGAAAATAAGTTTGATTGGTCAGATGATTGTCAGCGAAGCTTTCAGACTCTGAAGGAGTGTTTGACTACTGCACCTGTTTTGGCTTTACCTTCTGGTGAAGGAGGATTTGTTGTTTATACTGATGCTTCAGGTATTGGCTTAGGCTGTGTACTCATGCAACATGGGAAGGTGATTGCCTATTCCTCTAGGCAGTTGAGGAAGCACGAAGATAATTATCCTGTTCATGATTTGGAACTTGCTGCAGTCGTGTTTGCTTTGAAGATATGGAGGCATTACTTGTATGGATAAACCTTTACAGTGTTTTCGGATCATAAGAGTTTGAAGTATTTATTTTCTCAAAAGGAACTCAACATGAGGCAGCGGAGATGGTTGGAGTACTTGAAAGACTTCGACTTCTCGATTGAGTATCATCCTGGCAAAGGTAATGTTGTGGCAGATGCATTAAGCCGGAAGCCGGTAGCTAGATTGTCAAGTCTCATGTTACAAGAATGGAGATTGTTGGAACAATTATCTAGTCTGGATCTCAATATTGACAATGATCGGATCTTGATTGCTCAGATTCAACTTAAACCTGAATTATTGATAGAGATCAAGTCCTTGCAAGATAATGATCCCGAGTTAGTAGAGATCAAGGGAAACTTGAGCAGCAGACCTGACTTCATGTTGGCCGATGATGGTAGATTATTATTTAAAGGCAGAACTTGTGTTCCAGATGAGGCTACAATAAAGAACAGAATTCTTGAGGAAGCTCATAGATCCAGATATACCATTCATCCTGGAGGCACTAAGATGTACCGAGATTTGAAAAGGTCCTTTTGGTGGCCGAATATGAAAAGATAAGTTGCAGATTTTGTGAGCAGATGTTTGGTATGTCAGCAAGTTAAGGCCGAACATTTCAGACAAGCAGGGAAATTGAAACCACTCGACATACCTCAATGGAAGTGGGAAAGCATTGGCATGGATTTCATTATGGGTCTACCTAGGACTCGTGGTGGATTTGATGCGATATGGGTGATTGTGGATCGATTGACAAAGTCGGCTCATTTCTTACCAATTAAGTCCAAGTGGACGATTGTTGTATTGGCTGCTTTGTATATAAAGGAAGTGGTGAGATTGCATGGTATTCCAGTGAATATAGTATCTGATCGAGACCCCAGATTTACTTCACATTTCTGGAAGGGACTGCAAGAGTCTTTGGGTACTCGTCTGAATTTTACTACTGCTTTTCATCCACAAACAGATGGACAGACTGAAAGAACCAATCAGATAGTGGAAGATATGTTGCGAGCTTGCATGATTGATTTCGGTGGTAATTGGAGTGAGCATTTGGCATTAATTGAATTTGCCTACAATAACAGTTATCAGTCTAGTATTCAGATGGCTCCTTTTGAAGCACTATATGGTAGAAGTTGTCGTTCCCCGTTGTGTTGGGACGAGGTAGGTGAGAAACAGTGGCTTGGACGAGATCTTGTTTCAGAATCATCACAGAACATCCGTGTTATCCGAGACCGGTTACAAGTAGCCCAGTCAAGACAGAAGAGTTATGCCGATAACAGAAGGAGAGCATTGGAATTTCAGGTTGGCGAGCATGTGTTCTTAAAGGTCTCTCCGACGAGAGGGATCCGGAGATTTGGCATTCATGGCAAGCTGAGTCCGAGGTACATTGGTCCATTCGAGATTCTAGATAGAGTGGGAGAGGTGGCATACAGACTGGCTTTACCACCGCATTTGTCTGACGTACACAATGTTTTCCATGTGTCTATGTTACGGAAATATGTGTACGATTCCACTCATATCATTCAGCAAGTGGATTTTGAACTGAAGGAAGATTTGACCTATGAGGAAAGACCTGTCAAGATTCTGGACCGGAAGCAACAACAACTCCGGAACCGTTCGATACCGATGGTCAAGATTCAGTGGAGTCGGCGTGGGACCGAAGAAGCTACATGGGAATCTGAATAGACTATGCGAAAGCGGTATCCCGATCTATTCTAGGTGAGCGATCTTTTTCTACTCTCAGTTTTAGTGCAGTGAATTTGGAGGACCAAATTCCTTTAAGTAGGGGAGGGTGTAAGACCCCAAATTCTTTAGAAATTTATTTAGAAAGTTATTCGCAATTATTTGGAATTTATTTGAAGTTATTCGAAATTAATGAGAATTATCCAAATTAATTAGATTAATTAATTAATTAATAGAATAAGTCATTTTTTAACTATTTTATAAAAATCCCCAAAAATCACATCTTGTAGAACTAATTTTGTTTAGCAACTTTGTCTTCTACATTTAAGCCTAATAAAATCATTTATTACGCCAGAATTAGTGAACTTAGTCTTCCGAACTTAACATTTAATTAATTAACAGAATAGTATAAGTAATAATTCGACTACCTCAGAAAAATCTGTAAAAACAGTAAATAGATTAAGATTGATGTAGATAACAACTTTTCTTTCTGGCTTTAAGCCATGGTAAATCCGTGGTAAGATCTATTTAGAATTCAAACCCAAATGTGCACACTTTTGACTCATACCTAACCCTTAGATTAAAACGCGAAATTCGACCTGATTACTCAACCAAATGATCTGAAATCAGGGGCAAATGGAAGGTCACAATGTAAGGAACATTTACCCTCAATCAATTTGAGGTAAACTTAGCCCCAAAACGTGCTGCCGACATAGTTTGGTCAAGTCTAGGATTTCGGCGCCGTTTCTAAACACGCGGCTTGCAGCAGCGAATACTCCCAATTCAGAAGGCTCCAGAAGCTCTATGAGCTATCAAAATGAAGCCCTACGGGTCTTCTTTCTTTTGGCTGCTGTGGGGTTCGCTGAAATTTCGGATCTAGAGAGATCTAGTTCGATTTGTGGAGGTGGGTCAGTAGGCCGTTGGCTTCCCATCATCCTTCTTTGATCCATCGATTGAGGTAGGAATTCTCAACCAAATCTTGATCATGAGTATAGAAAATTGTTCCTCTCATCGAGCTCTATCCATTGGTGGCAAAAGCCCCAATTTTCATTAGGTATCCGTGGAGAAATCGAGCTTTTTGTGAGGTGCTGTCCAAGTGTTCTTCATCCTAGGGTTTCGAGTTTTCTCTCTCCGATTTGAGGTAGGATCTAACAACCAAACTTTAATTAATTCACATGAAGTAATCAGCATGTTATTATCTTTCATTTAACTTAGAAAGCCCCAAATTCCATTGAGCATGCATCGTGAATTTCGAATTTTTGTAAGAGCATATCTAGAACATGTTTCATATAGTTTCCTTTAGGCCAGAGCTAGATTTCGGGCTAATTTTGAGCCCTGTAACTTGATCTTCATGTTGCATATCATATATGGTTGGATTCATGATCGAGTTAGCTTTCTTTTGACACCAAAATCCCTAAATTCCGTTGAGTGTGTTAAGAGAATTGCATGATTTAGTAGAAGTAGGTCAAGAACTAGGGTTTTCATGATTTTATCATATATAAGTTGAGATTCAATCAATTTCTGTAACAATTCGTGGTTCAAAATTGTAGTTTTATGACCCTAGAATGTCCATTAACATTCCTAGATCATATGGCTTTAATTTCAACTCAATTGGACTTCAATTGGGTGAGATTTCACGTTTTCCAGAAGCAACAGCCGTTGCTGTTCTTGCAGGGGTCGACCCCAGGGGTCGACCCATCATCTGGCAGCCCAGGCAGGCCCGAGGGTCGACCCCTGGGGTCGACCCATTTGGCCCAAGCGCGAGGGTCGACCCCTGGGGTCGACCCATCCAGCTCCCTGCATGGGGGTCGACCCCAGGGGTCGACCCATTGCACAGGGATGTAGGGGTCGACCCCAGGGGTCGACCCATCCAACTGGCAGACCCCATTTCTGAAGGGGTCGACCCCAAGGGTCGACCCATACACCAGAAAACCAGTTTTTCATCGTTTTGCGACCCGAGATGGATCCGAGTCAGTGGGGAATCAACCCATTTAATTTAGACCCACTGAAATTATATTTTTGAAGAACAATTGACCTATTCTTGTACCCCTCTTGATTTCAAATTTTGCATTGGTCTTTTCTTGCAAACATAGTACAAAAACACACCGTTTATCATCTTCATTGCAATGCATACAAGATTAAATAGAAACCCACATAATTAGTGGTTAATGGTGTAACTAAATCTCTGTTAATACATGCTATTTCATTCCTGTGAGCTTGTTCTTTACTTATCATCTTGAATCAGCTTCTTGGCAATTGTCTTAATGCAAATGATAATGGTTAATCATGATATCTTAACTTGGTGATTAGGATTAATATGTTGATTAACTTGTTTGATTGCTGCTGTTTTACAGTAGCGCAGCACGATTAACTCTTGTTGTGACTTGATTTCAATCTCCTTGATGATTATACTTACCTTGAAATTCTGGAAATGAATCTCTTTCCTACTTGATGTTGTTATTGCTACTTAGCTTAAACCTTGGAATTCTGGCCATAAACTATGGAAGTCTAGATTCGTGGGATCTTTGATCGAAAAGAAATCAATGACTGGCAAACAATTAAGGGCTCGGTCTGGTCCTGGGAAGAGCGCCCGAACACTACGTGTACCCCCGGGGAGGTGAATGACTAGGTGTGGCATTTGGCACCAGTACTTGACATGTGTTAAATCGAGGACTGTCCACTACTCTGTCCACTACTCTCTCCACTACTCTCTACATTACTTTCTACTACTTTTCACTTTCCACTCTTCACTGTTCTATACTCTACTTGTGGTTACTTTACTTGCTTATTACTTGGACGTGGAAATAAAATTACATGCGTGCTTGACATGACTTGAATTGACTTGATATGGCCAACTTTTTATCGTTATCTCCTGTAGTAAATTCTTGTCTTACCATTCTATTCATTATATTTCTTGACCTTGCAAGATCTTTGAATTCTGTTTCTTGATATCACCGTTATCTTTTTATCGTTTTTATCATTTGTAGCATGACATTTTAAAATGTAATTAAACTGTTAATCACTTATACCCGTCTGTTATTTCCTACTGAGCGTCAGCTCATAGTTGTGTTTTCCCCCTTTCCAGGCTTTTCAGGTGACGCACTTACCGATGGGGAAGGGCAGGAGTGATGTCTTGAGTGTATCAGTTCTAGTTGTGTTTTGGAGAGTATTAAGTCTCAGTCTTGTTATTGAGTTTTAGTGGTTGTTATTCCAGTTGTATTAGTTGAACTTGAGGTTATTGTATCAGTTGTGGTTTGTTAATGATCATTTAGTATTCCATCTTGTAGCACTTGTGTATCATTTTAGACTTAGTTCCCTCTCTTGCTAGCGTGTCCCTAACTGTACGTCCCGATATTTCCGCCTTGTTTGGGGCGTGACATGTTGGCAGGTGAGACAGCGTGACACGAAGTCAGCTATTTCTCGCTTCATATTGGGCCACCAAAAGTTTCTTTTGAGGTCTTGATACATTTTAGTACCACCTGGATAAATGGTGTACTTGGATTTATGTGCTTCTTCTAGTATCAGTTTCTTTGTATCCCCATAATCTGGTACACATATTTGGCTCTTGAATAATAATCTTCCGTCATTGGAAATAGAGAAATCCTGCCTTTGTTCAATGTTGGCTACAATTTCCAGTAATACCGGATCATCATTTTGCAACTTGACCAAATCCTCTATTAATGTAGGTTGAGCTCGGATACTAGCTATGAAACAATCCTCTTCCTTTGTGTCAATATCTAGGTTCAACTGAGCAAATTGAGGGATAAGGTTAGTCATATTGATTATAAGACTTGATAGCTTTCCCATTGATTTTCTGCTGAGTGCATCTGCTACAGCATTAGCCTTGCCAAGATGATATTAAATAGTAAAATCAAAGTCCTTGAGATATTCTAACCATCTTCTCTGTCTCATATTAAGCTCCTTTTGAGAGAATAAATATTTCAAGCTCTTATGGTCCGAGTAGACCGTGAACTTTTCTCCATAGAGATAATGATGCCAAATCTTTAAGGTGAAAATAATAGCTGCCAATTCCAAATCATGGACAGGATAATTTTCCTCGTGATGTTTCAATTGTCTTGAAGAATAACATATTACCTTTCTATTCTGCATGAGAACGCATCCTAAGCCAATTCCACACGCATCCGTATACACTTCGAATCCACCACCCTCCACCGGTAGTGAGAGAATAGGGGCTGTAGTAAGATGATTCTTAAGATTTTGAAAGCTCCTTTCGCATTCCTTTGACCAGACAAAAGAATTTTCTTTTCTTGTTAGTCTAGTTAAAGGAACAGCAATCTTTGAGAAGTCTTTAATGAACCTCCTATAATAACCAGCTAGACCCAGAAAACTTCTTACTTCTGATACAGTCGTCGGTCGGCTCCAATTTCTGACAGCTTCTACCTTAGAAGGATCCATAGCGATACCTTCTTTCAAAATAATATGTCCTAGGAATGAGACTTCCTTGAGCCAGAATTCACATTTGTTAAGCTTGGCATAGAGCTTGTGTTCTCTAAGTGTTTGCAAAGCTATCCTCAGATGTTCTTCATGTTCCTCTTTTGTATTGGAATATACCAGGATGTCATCAATGAAGACAACGATGAACTGGTCCAGATATGGCTGGAAAACATTGTTCATAAGTTGCATAAATACGGCTGGGGCATTTGTTAACCCGAACGGCATTACGACGAATTCGTAGTGGCCATAACGACTTCAAAAATCTGATTTATAAATGTCTTCTTCTTTAATTCTAAGTTGATGATAACCTAACCTGAGGTCTATCTTGGAGAAATATTCTGCTCCCGAAAGCTGATCGAAGAGCTCATCAATACGCGGCAACGGATACATATTCTTGATTGTGAGTTGATTCAGTCACCTGTAGTCTATACATAGCCTGAGAGAGCCATCCTTCTTCTTGACAAAAAGAATCGGTGCACACCAGGGGGATGTGCTAGGTCTGATGAAACCCTTGTCCAGTAGCTCCTGCAACTACCCTTTTAATTCCTTGAGTTTCGTGGGGGACATCCTGTAAGGGGCTATAGAAACAGGTGCTACTCCTGGAATGAGTTCGATGGTGAAGTTTACTTCCCTCTAGAGTGGTAAACTGGGTAATTTGGCTGGGAATACATTTGAGAGCTCATTTACAATAGGGATGTCTGCTATGATGATCTCCTTGGACTCGGTGACAATGACAGAAGTAAGAAAAGCTTCACATCCTTGCGAGATGAGTTTGCAAGTGTGAAGAGAAGTTATAATAGTGGGATGTTTCCTATACTTGGTACCAAGGAAAGAAAGTCTTGGAAGACCGAGCTTTCGAAAGGATATAATCCTATTTCGGTAGTTAATATCGGCATTGTGATCTATCAGCCAATCTATCCCTAAAATGGCATCATAACCTTTCATGTCAAGGCATACTAGGTTTGCGGGGAGATTGTGACTTTCTACTATTACCTCACCGTCAGGATAATACTCGGTAAGCTTTGTTCTAGAACCTAAGGGTGTAGTAATAGCAAGATCTGAAGGTAAGGGAACTGATACATTTGGTAACTTTTTTGCAAAAGTAGTGGAGATAAAAGAATGTGAGGCACCAGTATCAAATAGCACAAATGCAGGACGGGAACATACTTGAAGGGTACCTTCCATAAGTCCGCCATCCTTAGACGCTTCCTCTTCTTCTAGAATGGCATTGAGGTGAGACTGCCTCCTACATCCTCCACCAGACGACTGGTTCTTCATAAGGGGGCAATCTGGCATACGATGCTCCCTCCTTCCACAACATAGACATGCACCAAGGCGTTTCCAGCATTCTTCAGCCGAATGGCCGAACATTTCGTAAAATGTGCAAGTTGTGACGACTTGCTCCTTCTCCTCTTTGGCTTTCTTGTTCTTCTGGGAACTTCCACCGTTCCCGCTCCTAGATCTTTTCTTATTATCACGGCTTTTGTAGGGTTCTGTGATGCTGAATTTCTCCTTCTTATAACGCCGATCAGATCTTCGGTTGGATTCTTCTCCCTTTCCTTTCAATTTCTTGACCTTCTCTAAGGTCCTTTCGCATAAATACGCCCGCTGAACCATCTCCGCATAGGTATAGATGTTTTGGGTCCCGAGCTGCTGAATGAAACCGGGTCGTAACCCGTCTATAAACCGATTGGCCTTCAATAAATCGATACTGATTAGATGTGGTGCATAAGGTGCTAGCCTGGAGAATTGAAGTTCATATTCCACAACCGTCATCATTCCTTGACGAAGAGAGGCTAACTCTATAGCCTTTCTTTCTTTCACATGCTCAGAGAAGTACTTGACACGGAACAAGGTGAGAAAACCATCCCATGTATGAGGTGCATCGATCGGAGGTTCCGGAACCGACTTCCACCATGTACGGGCGTCCTTGTTGAGTTGGAAAGTTGCAAGACGCACCTTCTCTTGATCGGTGCATTAGATGATGCCAAATATATGATTCATTTCGTCTATCCAGTTTTCTGCCTCATCAGAATTTGAAGAACCATAGAAACACAAAGGGTTTAAGCTCCGAAAATTGTGATGTAAATCACCAGCTCTTGCCCCTGCGCCAACTTGCGCCATGGTTTGTAATGCCTGAGTAAGGCCGGCAACAGTTTGTTGCATGCCCCCCCAATCTACGCGATGTGCCATAGTAAAAATGAGGTACCTGAGACAAACATAACAACTTGTTATTTCTCGTGAAATTGGAAGAAAATTAATCTTAAAGCTAATTAACTATCTTATCCCAGGCTCTACCCACTTCTCACATGGGTATGAAAATTTCTTCCTTACCTCATAGGTAGGGCTCCCTAAACCTTGGACTTATCCTATGACATGACTCTTTTCCCTAAGTCCTGAGACTTAGGCTCTGATACCAACTTAACTGTCACGCCCCGAGCCTTGACTACAGTGGAAGACTCGCTCGAGAAATGCGAACAGTTGACATGGTAAGCCTCTTGCAAGCAAGAATAATCAGAGCACAAGATAATCACACACATAAATGTAATTGCACAATATTTACTCAAACTCCAAATATATTTAATTAATAATCAGGTATTAAGTACAATAACCCTTTCTTCCTTTTCCACTCCACTAGACTCAAGAAATAGAAAAATTACAAAGACTCGATCTAAACATTATAGACTTTCCTAAGTCTTCACTCATTCTTCATTCACTCTCGGACCCGCTACTTGAATACTCTGAATCCGATCCCGACTCACTTCCATCTCTTGAAAAAGATTGGAAATAGGTAATGAGCACACTTGCCCAGTAGGTATCTTCACATCAACATTATTAGCACTATTAAAGTAATTAACATTTTAGCTCTAGAAAATAAGGTAAAAATCATGCGAATGCGATCGATCATGCGATTAAACCAAAGTAGCAAGATGATCATGTAAGATAGAATGAGAGCAAGTATGAACTAGCAAGAATGTAACAAGAACATGATATTGACCTTTTATCAACAAGAAAGTATCGAGAATGTACTAGCAAGCAACATAATCATCACTCTAATATCTTTTGCTTATGAGCAAGTACTTCGTGAATTTCTGTGGAATATCTATCAAGAAAGTCATGTACAAGAATGTCATGTCGTGCCGTGTCGTGGATCTTCACTTATTTATAGAGAAAGTACTCACAGCGCAATGCGACGCCAGTAGCATCATACTCCATAGTTTATAATAGTATGTTTCCGGCAATCAGCCGTGGGGACTAACATAGAGCCCTTGAACACAATCAGTGCCCGATCGCATCTTCAAGTATAAATCAAGTTACTTCCACGCATGTAACAATAAAGTATGGCCAAGAATGTAATAAGTTCAATAAGTTCATGATAACAATAATCAATGGATGAACGCTTCAATTTAAGAATGCGAGCGTCAAATGACTTTAAACAATGTTATCCCATGGAAATAAATCGGTAGCATAACGGTACATTTCTTACTTTCCATCAATTAAATTAGTTATCTTGAATAAATTTGGTAAGTCCTAGACCATCATTAATCCATCTAAAACCTTGAAAAATCAACCCTTGGGTCAAAACCTCGGGTTAAAATACTCAAGCATTGTGACGGTTAAAGATTGGGCCGTTACATTAACGTGATGCTCCAGTATTGGGCCGTTACATTGGTTTGAATCCAGAATAGTAGAATAGACTCAGTAAAATGTGACGGTCATATATTGGGCCGTTAGATGAGCCTGACGGTCCAATCTAGATCCGTTACATTGCTAGAATCAGAAAACATTGATAGTGCAATCTAAATAATGGGCTTTAATGGTACAACCAACTCGGCGTCCTAGTTGGAATCCGAGGCTCCCGGAGAATTACGGAGGCCTTGAAACAAGATTTCCTAGTCCATTGGAAGGAATATCCAATAGAGAGGTCCTCATGTTCAAGATAATGTTCCTATAGTGCAAAGTATGAAATAATGGACAACATACCGGAATATGTGCCATGTACTTAAAAAAATTGACTCTATTGATAAATAGAGAATGTGTAGCAATGTGAAACCATGATAAAACTCCGTCAATACAACATTGGAAAATCATGATATAGAATACAAAATTATAGAGTTTAGCCAATGAAATTACATAAGCTTAAAATAACTCAAGATGCTTTAAACATGCAATTTCTATCATGAATTGACCAATAAATTCTAAGTCATGAGAAAAGAGGTCAAAACTTAAATAACTTGGGTTATTTATAAGTAAACTTGACTGGTTTCCATTCTATCTCGGGTTGACAGAACGTAACTACTCTGACGTTCTAATATAAGGGCGTCACCTGTCTGTGATGGTTTATCGTGGAACCGTCATAGTTATGTAACGCTCTAATTATGGTGCGTCAGAGTCCACAGAGAACTTTGAATATAACAGAGGGTGTGACGGCTTATCGTAAGGTCGTTACAGTGTTGTGATGGTCCTACCTTAATCCGTCAGAGCTTCTGCTGACAACAATAGATAAAAAGATCTAAAGTTTCGACTTACATCATGTCTGTAAATCATATATTTACTTCCACATGATAAAATGAAGGCTAAACTAATAGCATGCATGGGTTTTCTGTGAATTTGACAAGAAAGTTCCTTTTAACTTAGTTAGGGCTAAGAATACACATGTATGCATGACTCTACTAAAACATGAAATCCATGATCTATAGTACATGAAATCAAGTTAAATAAGAGGGCTTTTATCCCTAACAAGATGTTTTTACCAATCATGAGATGACCTATCGCTTAACTGGGCTTTAAACATCTAATTTAAGTCCGAAAGATGTGCCCTAGTTTTCCCTTTCTAGTGAGTTTCCAGCAACTTCACGCTGTTCTATCTCCTCAACATCTTGACCTAAGGATGTGAAATTTTAAGGTTAGGAAGATGAAACTACAGGGAACAAAAAGTTCTAAATAACCAAACACTAATTACCTCGTTTAGACGTCCTAATTCCTTGATCTTCAACAGACCTTTGCTCTGAATCCTGGGTTGCTATGACGGAATCAGTGACTTTAGAAGCGTTTATCTCCTTGGTTACTTGATCTCCTAACATGAGATTTTGAGGGTAGTTAGTCTAAAGTATCAGAAACAAAATATTCTAAGGAACTTTCCCGAGATTCTATCTCCTTACCTTGATTCTTCATGAGCCAAAAGTAAGGGTCACTCAGTTTAGAACTGGATTCTATTTATAGAGTTTTGGCTAGGGTTCAAGGATTAGATCGATTCTAGAGTCCTCAGTTGGCCAAAATTTGATCCCTAAGAGTCCTTAGTAACATTATTCATTCTCCTAATTAGGTCTCTTGCAGATAGGATCCCAAAGATCTAATCTTTTTGCAAGTTCTTCACTTTATGGAACTGACAGGGTGTAACGGTCGAAGGTAGGCGCGTTACCTGACTGTGGCGGTCGCACGATAGACCGCTACATCCTATGTGCGCAGAATTCAATAAAATCTAAACTCTTTTGTTTGTTTATCCCTATAATTATCCATAAAATAGTATTTATCCTCAAAATTTCGTGAATAGGCTAATTATCCTTCTAGAATATGGGCCAAATTTAATGGGCTAGGTCCTTAAACCTTTTGGATCTTACTTAAATAGGTTATATTAATTGTTTAACATAATTGGGCCTCTTAAATGACTTATTAATTCATTAATCCATTTATCAATCTATTTAGCCCTTATAAATTCCTAATGAATTCCAAAAAATCCAGAAATTATTTTTATAAATTTTGGGGCACTACACTCGTCCTACCTCTAATGTTCGCCGTCTGGTCATCATTCCAGTGGCTTCCTCCGCCGTGTGCTCCATCTTCTCATCGCCAGGAGTGTCTTCAGGCCCTTCAACTGTTGGGTTCGTTGTGCTCCCTCTTGGTCTTGGTTTTGATGATAACCAAATATTGTGTGTGGTTGAGGAAGATTTTTATGCTTGCATATGATTTTGATGATAGTGTGCATTCATGATTATAGCCTTGTTTCATATGTCTCAGAACTAGAAGAATTGGTACGTGGTATATGAGATTGTAAAGAGTCTATCATGCCTTGATTGTAAAGATCGTTGCTATACTTGCATGTATTTCATTTGGCAGTTTCTTGAGATGGTAAGGAGCTTAAGGCTTACATGCAAATCTGAATGTATGAGCTTGCTATATGCTTAATTTATTGATGCAAGTCTTGATGACCTTTCATGTATAACCTTCTTGAAGCATTGAGCGTGTTTGGTTCTTCAAGGTTCATACTTTGGTTGAGTGTATGGCCAATTTGGCCTTGGATTTTGGATTGAAGATTTACATGTAAACACTTGGCTAATTGGTTTCTTCAAAAGCTTGCTTGTTGAGATCTTGAATGGACTCTCATGTATCAAACCATGTTAATCTCTTGATGTAAGATGTGAGTTTGGGTCTTGATTTAAGATTGATTTGGTGCGGACACCAGAACGAGCGCGTAGCACGAATTGGTGAGCCGACGGTACCATACGCGGAGCACCAATCAGACTACATCGGCTTTCCTTTGAAATGGAGGCTATTTGGCTTGAGTTTGGATACTTTTAGCCTTTGTTTACATTGAATTTGGGCCTGTAATGTGTCTTTGTACTTGGGTTTTCATTTTGGGTGGATTGTAAGGCTCTTAAAAGCCATTTGGTTTAAAGTCCCTTTAGAATCCATTAAGGAGGAGTGGCCTTGGGCCATCATGATGGATCCATGATGCGGGACGGACACGGGACCGACTCTAAGTGACATGGACCTCGGACTCTAGATGCGGACACGACCATCAACATACAAGCATGTGAGACACTAGGCCCGACACTAAGAGCTCCTATGGGCTATACGTCGCTAACAGAAATGCAAGCTCACTCGTCGTCCCAAGCGAGGGAAACGCGGATCGTGCGCGGTTGAAGAACCGACAGAGTTAAGGGTAGTCCGACTCACTTCTGTGCTCGGATCGAGCCACGGGACGGGTCACTCTCACACTCACAGAAGTGACATGGACTCACAGGCTAGTTCTTAGCCTCTCGCAGCGGCATACGGCCATATACTAGCTAAGAAAATGAAATGCCAAGGAGTTAAGATTGTTACCTCCACGCTCCCGACGTGGGGAAGACAACCCCGGCCAATCACGGACTCTCGATTAATAATTTTTACAGTGGTACAAAAATTTGACCCACTCCACGCAGGGAGGTAACAGGTCACATGTGGGGCCCGGGAGTCACGATAATCGGGTTGACGGGTAGCATCTTGATGTCGCTCGGCGGTGCCGAACCTGCGTTTGTGGTGTTGTCCGGACGGCGCGATCTACGGGTCCATGGGGCCCACGGATGATGCTATCCTCCGGGTCTGCTGGTGTGGGTCCCGCTGTGATGGGGACCTCTGGTGGCGCTCCTCCCTGGATGGCAGTCCGCCGGAAACACTGGTCGGAGGCCGATCGGATCCGATCTCCAAGCGGTGGAGTTGTTGTCCAGGGATTTGTGCTTCTGTTTTCAGGCACGTGATCCGGTGAGATCAGCCTCTACGATCAATCCCGATGTCGGATCGACGATCAGGAGATACCATTGGAAAGCTCTTTTGAAGTACTTCAAGATAGGGCTCGACAGATCAGCTGGATCCACACGGATCGGACCTTAAACTATTTTTGAACTTTCTGTTGGACTGTGCCCAAAATCTCAGAACAGCAAGGTAGTTTCCTGAGAACTGCCTTTGACCGTAAGGTAGAACTCGGATTCAAGCTTCGACCTCTTCATGAAAGTTGTGGAGGGGAAAAAGAGGAAAACGGCAATATTTTTTTTGAAGGGGTTGGTGGAGGCTACGATTTGTTATGGATTTTACACTGGCTGGGGGTCGAATCTGGACAGAGGTGGACAGAACTATAGAAGGATCTGAACATGAATTTTAGAAAATATGAGATGGCCTTTCAAAATTCCACGAAAATTTTTGGGTGGAGAAGTGGGTGGATAGAACCTCCAGTAAAATTGGGGGCTCTTGGAAAAATACAAAGATGGGTCGAAGGTGGGAAGATCAGGGTTGCTGTCATTATAGACAGAAACCTGGAAGATCTAGAACAAAAGGATGGACGAAAATGTAAAAATATGATATGGAAGCTAGAAGACCAACCAATTTTTTTGGAATGTGGGGGACACCTCTGGAACACAGCCTAAAAATTCCAGCTCAAGAAGACCTTGAGGTGGAGAGCAGAAATTCGTGGAAGAGAGCTCTATCTAGGGTGGACAGAACACCGATGACAACCATGGTGGTGCGATGGCGGCACGATGACGGCGGCGACGACGAGCTCTGGAACTGATAGGGGAGGTTTCACACCTCCAGAATACAGCCTTCCCAACTGCAAAGGGGGAGAGAGGAGAGAGAGAAGGGGGCGGCCCTTGCTTGCTCCAAAGAAATTCTTGAATTCTTATGTATTAATTCTTGATAAATGGGAAATACAAGGTACTTATATGAAATGCCAAAAGACTCAAACTACCCCTAGGTATAGGGTTTGGGGGAATAAAAAAAAGGAGTAGAACTAATTAGTTCCACACACATTTTACAAAAAAGAAAAATGTTGATGGTGAGAGGGGGGCGCCCCCTTGACCAAGAGGTTAAGGTTGGTGGCCAACCTTGACTTCCAAGCACACTTGTCCCCCACTTGGCCCACCCTTCTAGAAGCCCACAATTGACATGTTGACTGACCCCACATAGGCCCTGGGGATGAGGTGGATCAATGGGAGGAGGGGTGGGGGGCTCGTGGGACCCGGGTGGTCCCATTTTACATATAAACCCTTATTACAATCCAAATTACAAACCGAATAAAGATAAATAAAAATGCATTACACACAAATAAACTCCCAGTAAATGTGATAAATGCCGAGACTCAAGGGGGAGTCTCCAGACTATCTCCGAGCAATATGGACGCCGAAGTGGCTTGAGTGGTGCTCCACGTACGGTACCGGTGGCTCGACGTATCGTGCTTCTCAATCGCGCGGGTGTCCGCACCAATCCATAAGCCAAGGTCCCGAGTGGCTACTTCTCATCGCCTCAGACTTCTATGGAACCAAGGTCCCGAGTGACTACCTCAAGTGGGAAGCCGCCATGGACGCATATTTTGAGTGTTATACTATGTCCGAGGCTCTCTTTCGCCAAAGAGCGGCTTCTTCATGAGGCCGCCGAAAAGTGGGACTACATTGAACGTTTGAGAGAGGTTAGGAGGCAATGGACCATCGAGTCATAGTGGGACATGAAGATAGAGCTTAGGAAGGTCTACGTTCCTCAACTTGTCACTTCCAACTGACCCCATCCACTCACTTCCAACCAAGTGGGTCCAAGTCGGAAGCAAAGACCCCCACACATAGATGAGCCTAGACCCAAGCCTAGGCCGATTGACTATGGGCGAGTCCACCATGATCTCCCTACTCCAACCCACACCGTTGCTAAACTTGTGCAAATAATTTCGGATCGGGTGGATAGGATATGTACTTTTATTGAATCGCTGGTCTCCCTTTGCCCACCTCCGAGATCGGTTATAGCCATACCCGAGCCTAGGGAGGCCATAGCCCGTATCCCTTACCTAGCCCCATCTAAGGAGTCCCTAAGCCCACTCCCCATCTTGGAGACCCCTCCTTCATCACCCGTGAGTGCTCCGTTGCCATCCTCTCCTTCCGAACTTCATCTGGAGCCATTATATTCGGAGCCACTTCAGCCAGAGCTACCCGTGTTTTTAACGGGAAAGCTACTCGTAGCCGAACCACTTCTTAGCTGGCTTAGGACTGGATTGGTCCCTACCCCACCTTACTCTCCACCCTGAGAGCCAATACTCCCAATAGTCCCCATTAACTCCTATCACACCACTTTCAAGTCCTTTTGCTTCATAGAATGTGTAAAGGATCTATTAAGGAGTTTAGAATGTCAAAGGGAGCTGACATATACATTGACCTCAGGGTCTAACCAACCCTATACCCATAGCTTTATGCTCCCATCTTTGGGGTCTATTACCTTGTTATACACATTGGGTCCTATCACCACCGAGGTTCTGTTGATCTTCCCCGTTCTCGATGAGCTTGCATTGGACCCCTCTTACTGTATTACCGTCCCGAGGGAGGACCCATATCTACTCTATGAGACCACCGTCCCATCTACCATAACGGATGAAGGTGACAACCCACACCTTCAAGAATTTCACAATTGGGACCGTGACATTTGGGAGTCCATCTCATGGGGTCATACATTCTTTGACCCATTTTACCCCTTCTCTAGTGGGCCTCGTGATCCACCACTTCCCTTCCACTTTGTCAAGGAAGTCCCCTACCACTCCTTTCCCACTCGGACCAATCAAACTCCACATAGCAATAGGTCCGATTATTGGGAAGCATGGCATGCCTTACCTATATGTAGTGGTGATGAACCTCTTAGCCCACCCACACCCACATCTGATAGGAAGTCCTTGCATGCATGGTATCTTTTTGGGTGTCTAGGAGTCCATAATCCTACCTACTGGTGCGGACACCTGAGCAGTTGAGCGGTGCGATACGCCGAGCCACCGGTACCGCACACGGAGCACGACTCGAGCCACCTCAGCATCTATTTGGCTCGGAGACAGCCTGGAGACGCCCCCCTGAGTCCCGCCATTTATTATATTTAGTTAGACTTTATATGTGTGTAATTTGTGTTTATTTCATTGCATTCGGTTTGCCATTTTGATTGTAATAGGGGCTTATGTGCAATTTAGACCCCGTGGGCCCCACGGGCCCCCCAGGCCCCATCCCATTGAGCCACCTCACCCATGGGCCCCCTGTGGGGTCAGTCAACAAGACAAATGGAGGCTTCTAGATGGGTGGGCCATGTGGGGGACAAGGGGCTTGGAAAGTCCACATTTGGCCACCCACCCCCACCTACCAAGTCCACCTTCTACACCTAGTCCAAGGGCCGCCCCCCTCCTTGTAGTTTTTTATTTATTTTTTGTGTGTGTGTCACACTCCATCCCAACCCTCCATTTCCATCCCCTAGATCCAATGGTTGTGGATGGATGTGAGATGTAACCTATTTAAGCTTGTATTTTCTATTTTTGATGAATTAATGCCATTTGATTCAACAAAATTCAAGAGCAAGGGCTGGTGCGCGCCCCTCCTCTCTCCTCCCTCTCCCCTTTGAAGCTGTGAAGGCTTCCATTCTGAGGTGTGACGCCTCGTGTATCGGTTCCGACGATCACCGCCGCCGCCATGAGCCGCCACCGCACCGCCATCGCCATCAACGGAGTTCTGCCCGTGCAGTACCACAGAAGCTTCCATGAATTTCTTGTCTCATCCACAAGCTCAGATAGATCTGGGGATTTTAGTGGATGTTCCAGAGGTGTCAAGGACGTCCCAAAAATTTTGGTTTGCCATTCAGATCTCGTTTCATATTTTTTGATTTTCGTCCACTCTTCCATTTCGGTTCTGCCAGAGTTCTGTCCAGATTCATCCCCGTCCTGAGTTTCATGTCTTAGGTCCACTTTTTGATTTCTTTTGGTTCACCCAATTTTACTGGGGGTTCCATTCATCCACCCCTTCATCCACAATGTTTCTCAATTTTTGGTTCATCCATCTCATATTTTCTAAAAATCGTTCTCAGTCCCAGCTACAGTTCTATCCCCCTGTTCCCAGATCCGACCATCAGTCACCCCAAAAATCATAGTAAATCACCACCACCTCCAAATCAAATTCCAAAAATAGTCCCAGTTCCGTCGTTTGATACCCTACAACTTTGAAGAAGAGCTCAAGAGCTGAATCGGAGGTTTACTACGCGGTCAACAGTGGTTCTCAGACAAGTACCCTGCAGATCTGAGATTACGGTTACTGTACAATAGGGGCTTGTAAATTCATTAAAGTTCTAATCCGACCAGATCCAGTAGATCTCTCTGGGTCTAGATTGAAGCATTTGAAGAGAGATTTCCAATGATAGCTCATGCGTCCCGATCCGACATCGGGTTTGATCGCAGCGGCCATTTTCACCGGAGCGCGCGCCGGAAGACAGCAACCAAAATCCGTGGACAGCTAGTTCACCAATTGGGAATCTGGGCCGATCGACCCCCGATCGGTGTTCCCGGCCGACCGCCGTCCGTGGAGGCGCGCCACCAGGGGTCCCCATCACAGTGGGTCCCACCCCCGTAGATCCGGAGGACAGCGCCGTCCGTGGGCCCCGCGGGCCCGTAGAAGCCGCCGTTCGGAAAGCACGAAAATGAGGAGTTCGGCACCGCCGGGCGACATCAGGATGCTGCCCGTCAACCCGAGTTGCGTGATTCCCGGGCTCCACATGTGACCATTTACCTCCCTGCGTGGAGTGGGTCAAGTCTTTGTATTACTGTGATATTGTTTAACCGGGAGTCCGTGATTCGGCCGGGGTTGTCTTCGCCACGTCGGGTGCGTGGAGGTAAAGGTCTTAACTCCTTGGCATTACATTGCTTAGCTAGTATACGGTCTTAGGCCACTGCCAAGAGTGTAGGTACTAGCCCGTGTGTCAATGTCACCGCTGTGAGAGTGAGAGTGACCCGCCCCGTGACTCGATCCGAGTCCGGATGTTGAGTCGGACTACCCTTGACCTCCGCCGGTTCCTTAACCGCGCACGGTCCGCGCTTTCCCTCGCTTGGGACGACGAGTGAGCTTCCACTTCTGTTAGCGACGTTTCGCCACTAGGAGCTCGTAGTGTCGGGCTTAGTGTCTCCCTGGTGTGTGCTGCTGGTCGCATCTTCATCTAGAGTCCGAGGGTGGCACCTAATAGTGTCGTCTCCCGTGTCCGTCTCGCATCACCTACCTTTGGTTGCAACTAGTGTATGCATGGCACACATTCGGGTGTCCTGGCCCACCTTGCATATGTTTGGGTTGCACTAACTATAGGTTTGTCTAAGGTCACGTGTGTGTCTGTTTATTTCTATAGTTTGTTTTCGTTCATGCATATGGTTTGTATTAAGTCATGTCCCAATAAACGGCCAGCCATGCACGTATAAGGAGTTAGCTGGTGCATGCTACATGCCCGTGAGTTCAAAAGGGAGAGTATGTCATGATCAGGGTCATACCTGAACGATTTCCTCTGGGGGCCGTAAAGCAACTCTAGGCCCGCGATACCCGCCCTTCCCGAGTCAAGAAAAAAGTGGGTTCAAATGCGTACGTTATTGAACTACCAGGCGACTATGGTGTCAGTTCGACGTTCAATGTTTCTGATCTGGTACCATATCGGAACCCGTGGTGATCCCTAGTGAGTTTCGGGCTTTCTCCTCCTATTGTGAGTGACACACCACCTGAGAGTCCACCTCTTCCAGTCTCAGCGCACGCATATAGATTGTATACTGGATGAGCAGGTGATCACCACCAGGAACGGAGCCTACCAACACTTCATAGTGCGTTGGCGAGGATGACCCTCGATGAACAATGCCTTAATCATATGCGGAGAGCTCAAGCGTTGGGACCCTTACTCGATGAGGTCGAGTTCCTCCCACCCGGGCAGAATTGGTGCGGACACCGGAACAAGCGAGTAGCACGAACCGGTGAGTCGACGATACCATACGTGGAGCACCAATCGGACTACATCGGCTTTCCTTTGAAATGGAGATAATTTGGCTTGAGTTTGGATACTTTTAGCCTTTGTTTACATTGAATTTGAGCCTGTAATGTGTCTTTGTACTTGGGTTTTCATTTTGGGCAGATTGTAAGGCCCTTAAAAGCCATTTGGTTTAACGCCCCTTTAGAATCCATTAAGGAGGAGTGGCCTTGGGCCATCATGATGGATCCAGAAGCCATGTAAGCCCCAATTGGGCTTCCTTCTTTCATAGGCCATCTAGGCTAGAAAGGCCATAAGCCATATGATTGAATGGGCTTAAGGGGTGGCCATGGACCAAACTTGGCCCATTCTTGGCCCATGAAGGGGGGCGCCCCCTTCTTTGTTTGTATTAGGCTGATTTTTTTTGTTTTCTTTTCTTCCCTCCCATTTACTACATGGAGAAGGCCGCTGGTCCAAAAGAATGGCTGCCACCTACCCCCCCTTCCCTTTGAAATTCAAAGGTAGGTGAAAGTAGGTGAGTCATGTCCCCTTGTCTCCCCCTCTCTCCCTCTCTTAGTCAAAGGGGCGCAGCCCCCTCCCCTCCCCATGGTTCCATCGAACCTCCCAGCCCCCTCCCCTTGCCAAACCACTATATAAACACTTGTATAATGTAATTGAAGAGGTTAATGAAGTTTTTGTGAAAGGATTTGAGTTAAGAGAGTGATTCTCTTTCCCCCCCCCCTTGGGTGTGATACCCTGCCAATCCTGTGACGGGATTGATCTTGGGCGTGTGACTCACCCCCATATCCTCCGCATCCTCTTATCATCTGGTTCCACGAAAATTACCAGTGATACTTCATCAAGTCAGAAAGATTTTAGAGGTGGTTTCGCGTCGATCCGAGTTCTGGATCGCTGGCAGCAATCTTTTCGTGACGGCGCGCAGATCTACCCGAGACTGCTGTCGAGATCTGGAGTTTACTGATTACGAATTTCCCCAGATCTCCTCTCACGCCATAAAGAGTTGTATTTCGGAGTGATCGTAAAATTTTGAGTCCTCTTCGCGCATCCGCTAATCTCGTCTCGATCCGAGATATGTGCTGATCGTGGCGATGATTCTCATGGGATCGCACAAGTTGATCTGTGCAGACCCAACTCAAAACCAGAGCCGATTTCCCGAGTCTACCCCGCCTCATCCCTTGCAGATCTGTGCAAGTGCTTCAGTCTGCGTCTTCCTCTAGACGTCGCCGATGAGCTCCCACAAACGGCGCCTCGATCCGACATCAGCAGCCAATTTTTTTATAATTATTTATTTTCCTATGTAGTTTTAAGTTCCCAAAATCAGAAGCACAGATCAGTCGCTGCTGAGCCCAGATCTGAAAGAATCTGATCGCGCCCTTCGGAGTAGAAAAACTATGTCCTGTCGCCGACGTTCTCCAACAAACGACACTCCGATCCGCCATCGGATCTTGGCGTACCGGCCTTCGCAAGTTTGCTGCGCAGGGTGACCAGCACGGGAAGAACCAAGTCGACTTCCATTCGGCTCACCCGGTCGGCTCTGACTCGCGTCCCTCGCCTCCTGCGAGTGTGGCCCATCAACCCGGGTTCCAGCAACCCCAAAATTGGCATTTGTAGCCCTATACCTCCCTGCGTGGAGTGGGCGAATATTTCTGAAATTATAATTTTAACGGTTGTGTGTATTGGGGTTGTTTGAATTCGGCCGGGAATTCTTCCCCACGCCTAGTCGTGGAGGTATGTGCTCATTCCTCTCTCACGTTGCTGGTTTAGTATATGGTCTATTATGCTACGTTTGTGAGATTAGGGCCAATAGTTAGTTACAAATCACCGTGATTGTTAGTTGTGAGCACCCGTTCCTTGGCACCGGTCGAGCACCGAGCTCGGACTGCACCACCCTAGGCGACAGTGGTTCCTTAACTGCTGCGATACCCACGTTTACCTGGCAAGGGATGATCGTCGGGCTAGTTAGAGTGCTGTTGAGATACGTCTCCACCCGGATAACACAACGGTGGTCAGCCGCCCGGCTTGCCTTTAGCGTGTTAGTGTTGGCCGCACATCGAGTCTGTCGTACGTCTTAGCCCGGTCGTCATCCGTCCCGCATCATGGTTTGAAAAGGTTTAATAGACTCCCAAGACACCAAAATATTGATTAAGTGGTAGATGGCATCGAAGCGATTGAACTTGCATTGTATTAACTTCATTTACTCTCCTATGCAGGTTTGAAAAGTAATGCCAATCCCATATACAAAGGTATCAAGATTCATGGTGTGAACTTGACACTTTGCATGTGTGTATTTGTGGAAAAATGGTAAGTTTCCATTTAGAATTTTTGATCTTGATGTTAGGTGTGTTACTCATGTTTTCATAATGTTTTCTTGCATATTCATGAAGGGGTTTTAAATGATGGGAACATGTTTGAGTTTCTGAAACAATCATTGGTTATGTTTTGTCATCACAATGAGCATTCATGTTAATCAAACTTTAGGTTGTTTGATTCTTATTTTGGTTGAACAAATGAAGGTTTTAAAGCTTTTCAATATAGTAATACACTCCTTGTCATGTAGGTTTTCAAGTTCATATTTCATGTAATTTGCATAAGGGAGTGTAGCCTTGAGTTTTCATACAAAAATCTGAACTTTCACAAAATCTGGAACACTGTTCATTCCGGTCGACCGACCCTTTACCTTTGGTCGACCGAAATCCCCAGAGTTGGCATATTTTCTATATGTAACATTTAGGTCGACCGTCCCTACCCTTTAGGTCGACCGAACATAGAGAAAACCAAAAATGTGAATCCGAAAACCCACTAAACCCAATCTATTTGTGATTAAACTTTACCCTTTTGTCCCTAGGGTTAATATACATATATTATAGGGGTCTTTCAAGGGTTTTGTGAAGGGTTTATGAGTCTTTTGATCATTCTCTCTTGGGTGTATACATAACCTGTGATTTTGGTAGAAAAACCTAGAGCTAACACTTTATATCTATCTTGTAGGAGAAGAAAAGGGGCAAAGCAAGGAGGAGCTCTTGAAGGAAGGATTTGATCTACTTGGAGAGGATTTTGGAGCTCGTGGAAGAAGAAGAAAAGGAGCGGATCGACGAGAGGATCAAGAGGACGCAAGAATCTTCTTCATCCGGCTTCCCTCCGACTTGTGGTTCAAGGAACATATTCATCTGGTTATTGGAGTTCGAGGGAGATTATTTCTACATACTTTCTATGTTGTTCTTGATATGATCCATGTTCTATAGTTTGGGTTTAGCATGATTTGATCATTCGTGTTTATTTTTTGAACATAGAGATATTTGTATGTGTGATCGCCTATGTGCGGTCGTGTGTGTCGTTGTGCTGCATTTGTTGCAGCGTGTGCCTGTGTTTATGATCCGATCGTCGGATCATGTTGGAGACTTCGTCTCCGTATGTGTGTGTGTGTTGGGGCATCTCCCCGTGTGTGTATGTAGGCGTCATCATGCGTGTGTGTTTGGAGCGTCATCTCCATTTTGGAGATTTATCCCCGAGTGAAGTCTCACTGGGTTTGGTGAGTTGTGGACGTAGGGAGCCCATCGTGGTCCAGAACCACCTTAAAAATCCCATTGTCTTGTGGTTTGCTTTGTGGGATTGTATCGTTTGATTGTTATATTCCTTTGTATGAACGTGTGAGATCGGAGAGGTTGAGAGAATTTAGTTCCTTGTTTAGTTAATTCCTCAATCTCGATAAAACTTGTTAATTCTGCTACGTAAATTTTTAATTTGCCATCTAGTGTCGGGGATAATTCAACCCCCCTTCTTGACCACTCGCCTACCTCGAGACCAACAATTGGTATCAGAGCGAGGCTCTGCTATTTCAAGATCTAACGATCTTCTAAGTGATATTTGTAGGCATGTTTGATTTGCATCATGTCTAATACTTGTTTATTTTCTCCTCTTCCATGTTTTAATGGTTCAAATTTTAATGAATGGATTTTACACGTAAGTCGTCATGTTAAATCCATTGATCCCAAACTCTAGGATTTAGTTGAGCATGACTCATATGGAATGCCTAGTGATGATTCTAAGTGGGCAATTCAACATGTGAAAAGATACAAAGACAATACTAAGCTTTTGCATATTTTTAGAAGTTCAATTGATCTTGACAAATTTTCACTTGTTTCATCATGCAGGACGGCTAGGGAGATATTGAAGTGCCTGATCAAGGACTATGAAGCAATAAAGGATAGTGAGTGCTTGATGGCCGACAAGCACGATAAATCAAGTGAGAATAGCTCAAAGGTAAATTATGATTCTGATAATGAAGATGTGATGGGGACATCACAGCAAGATCGCCCACATTTTATTTGCATTTGTGTCCTCTTTATTTGCATTTATACCCTTGTGTAATTAGATACGCAATTGTATGGCAAGTATAAGCCAAAATGTCAGTCTTTAGGTTTCAGTGCGTTTATTTGTAAAAGTCCAGTAGGACCAGCAAGGGGCCCCCATCTCCTTTCCCATTGGTCCACCTAAGCCCTAGGTCCCATGTGGGGCTCGTCAACGGTCCAAGGTGGGCTTCTAGAAGCTTGACCATTCAAGGAGACAAATGGTATTGAAAGTCCATTTTCTCTCCTTCAAAGTCAAGGGGGCGCCCCCCTTAAAATAGTTTTTTTATTGTGTTGGAAACACATGGGAGAAATAAATTCTTCCATCCCTTATATACCCCTCCCTAACCCTAGATCTGAGGTTAGTTTAGGTCATTTGCATTTTCATATAAATACCTTGTATTTCCCATTTTACTAGAATTAATGAAGAAAATTTGTTGGAAATTGTCCAAGAGGCTTAAGGGCGCCCCTCTCCTCCTCTCTCCCCCTTGCAGAGGTTGTAGCCTCCTTCTTCTGATGTGTGAAGCATCTCTTCTACCTCCTTCCTGAGTGTAAAGCTCAGCACCGTCGCCGCCGCCGCCGCCATCGAGCCGCCATCGCACCACCGTCGCCGCTTCTTTGGTATTCTGTCCATCCATGATAGAACCATATTTCATGATTTTTAGCTCTCCATCAGGAGCTCAGGTCGCGCAAAAAATTGGAAGGTTAGTCCCCCACGTCCACCCTAGCCTCCACAAAAAATCTGGTTATTTACCCTTCGTTTGCTATTTTTACCATTTCCATCTTTCCACCCCTAGCAGTCTGCCTTCAGTGTAGATCTTGTTACAGCCACCCTGTTCTTCCTATGTTCGACCCCCTTCCCCATTTTTGATTGAATCCAAATTTGAATTGGGTGTTCTGCCCACCAAAACCCCTCTCCACAAATTTTTCCAGGAATTTAGGAGTCCTTCTTCCCCTCTGAAAAATTCAAAGTCAGTCAAAAATCTATTATGTCTTGTGCAGTCCAGATCCAACCCACCAGTGGTAGAAAATCCATTTCTCCAACCAAACCTCAACCATAAATTACAAAACAAATATACACATCTTCCTTACTTTCCCCTCTCTAACTTTCATCAAGGCCCAACTCCCAGATCCGACGTTTTCCCTCCGGTCAACGCCCTTTCTCAGGCAGATCCAAATCTGTCCTGTCAGATCTGGTTCTATGAACCAGCAAGTTATAAATTCAACCAAGGCCATTACAGAGACAGAAAAAATTCCCTCTCTGGCCATAGGTCGTAGCTCTCTGAGTAACCTTTCCAACGGCACTAATCTCGCGTCAATCAGAGGTCAAGGGCTGATCGCGGCAGCCGTTCTCTCCGGGTCGCGCACTATAGAACAGAAGAACCAGCCCGTAGACAGCCAGCCGCACCGACCGCCCGACCGCCCGACTCGCCTTCCACATGGCGAACCAGCGCATCGCCTTCCCAAGGAAGGTCCCTCCAGGAGCCACCGTCGCAGCAGTACCATCCCCGGCCCACTCGGCCCACCAGTCAGCACGTGGGCCCCACAACCCGTAGCACGTGTCATTCGGACGGCACCGATGGAGCTGTCCAAGTTGCTGCCCATCAACCCAAGATCGGTCCTCCCAGGCCCACATTGTAGCCCCTTACCTCCCTATGTGGAGTGGGCAGCAAATTAACTTCTATAATTATTGTAATATTTTTGCCGGGAGTTACCGTACTTGGCCGGGGTTGTCTTCCCCACGCCCGGCGCGTGGAGGTATCGTGTCCACTCCCCATCTCGACATTTACTTTCGTATTTATTTATATATGCCGCTGTGAGTGATAGGATTATTAGCCCGATATATTATTATCACCGCTGTATGAGAGTGAGTGTGAGCCGTCCTGTGACTCGTTCCGAGCACGGAAGAGCCGACTACCCAACTCATTGCCGGTTTCTCAACCGCGCACAGTCCCTCATTTCCCTCGCTAGGGACGTCCGCGAGTTAGAGTCCCAGGTCCCGTGTCCGTCCCGCATCAAATTGGTATCAGAGCGGAAGGTTGAGTCTAGGATAGTATTTATTTAAAAACACACAAAAGAGTCATTTAAGTCTAGGAGTCTAAGTCTATGTCGGTCGTTGCATTTGCATACCCTTATTCGGTATATTAAAAGATGTTGCCCGAACGTTAGGTTACGCCTATCGGGAAGGTCGCACACTTGCGAGAGAGGATCTTTGGATCCCGTGACTCTGTCACGTACCGTCTATTTGTTGAGTCTAGGTGTTTCAGTTTGCATAAGCTTATAACAACAAAAACAAAAAAAATGCCATTGCATGCCCATTCCTAGGGGATCCAACCCCATCTTTGCCACTATGGTCAACCCGTACATCAGGCCCGACCAAGACAATTAGTCCGTGCCCGAGTACATTAGGGACTTCGAAGTGTATCGGAAAAGATGTGGAGTCAGGAAGGAGAGCATCGAGGCCGGAACTCAGTTCTGGAGAGGTTTGCGGCTTCACTTCTAATTTGAATTATTTTGCCGCCACGTGAAAACTTTGGGGCACGCCTATCAGGTCGATCTAGAGGTTGAGCCATTTGAGTCACGGTTTGATGCTACCCTATGGCGAGCAGATGCTACCCGACGGCGCGCATCTACCCATCAGCCGAGCGCTGAGCCGGTCGACCAAGCACATGGACCTACGAGGCAGGACGCTCTTGCCCCACGGCCTCACCCACCTTAGCCAGAGCTACCCGTACCTCTAACGGGGAACCTACACATAGCCGAACCGCTTCTTAGTTGGCTCAGGATAGGCATGGTACCTAGACCATCTTGCTACCCCTCCGTGGACCCAGCCCTCCCAATAGTCCCCATTAACTCCTTTCACACTGCGTTCAAATCCTTTTACTTCGTAGAGAGTGTAAAGGATCTACTAAGGAGTCTAGAATGTCAGTGGGAGCTGACATATGCTTTGGCCTTAGGGTCTAACCAACCCTATACTCATAGCTTCATGCTCCCAGCTTTGGGGTCTGTTACCTCGGTGTACACCTTGGGTCATGTCACCACGGAGGTTCTTTTGTTCCTCCCCATGCCGGACGAGCCTAACTTCATTCCATTTACCCCAAGGAAGGAACCCCACCTCCTATATGAGATCATCGTCCCCTATACCCTAGTGCACGAAGGTGACCACCTACACCTTCAAGATTTCCAAATGTGGGACCGTGACTTAAGGGAGCTCAGTTCGAGGGGTCATACTTTCTTTGATCCCTTCGACCCATTCTCTAGTGAATCTCTTGACCCACCATATTTACTCCACCTTTTCGAAGGAGTCCACTATCACACCTCTCCCACTCGGGCTAGGCAACCGCCACATAGTAATGGGTCCGAACCATCATATAGGGGTAATAAAGACTTCGGCCCACCTAAACCACCCGAACCTCCCAAACCTCCCACACCCAAGACCAATAGGAAGTCATTGCCAAACTGGTTCATACTTGGGTGTCTAGGAGTCCCCCATGATGTCAACCTCCAGTTACGTCAAATGCATGCATTGTTGAGTGGTGACAGGTAGATCTAGAGGGGAGGGGTGAATAGATCAGCCCCTTTTTGCCCTTCTTTCCGGAAAAAAAAATTAGATCAAACACAACTGATAATGAGACAGATATTAGTTAATAGCTAAGAAGCTAGAAACACACATGATATTAGGAAACGGTCCTCTCAAGCTTCTACCGTTGGAATAGGAGAGAAACAATCAACAAGACAAGATCTTTTAAGGTGGTTCAGTCTCAATCTAGGGACCTACGTCTACCCCTCACACAATACGGTGAGGCTTCACTGGTGTCAACGCACACCCGCTAATTCACAGCTTCTAACCGTGAGAAACACTCTCACACTCCGCTGCCACACAGCTTAAGGTATCACAACCCAAAACACAGACCGGTGTCAACACCGTCTATCTTCCTACACGCAGGTAGGGATCAAGTGCTATGGAGTTTGTTTTGAAGAAAAGCAAACTGAAAATAGAACTGCCAGACCGAGTATAGTAGTAAAACACAATGAAAGGAAAGTCTCCTGTCTGGGAAAGAGCTTGAGGGGTCCTTGGCTTTCTTCTTCTTCTTCCTGGATCTTCACCACCACCCTAGAGGAAGAAGGTTGATCAAGCTTCAAGCTTTTTAAGAGATCTAGATGGAGCTTCACGAAACCCTTCTACTTGTAAGATCTCCCATTGTGAGGAAGAGGATCGTCTTCTTCTTCAAGTGCTCACACCAGCAGCATCAGGAAGGAGGCTAGCTTCCTCAGCAGGTCTTCCACCTTTTTCATTTTTCCTCTTGCTTGCCTACCCATCTTCGAACTGCAGCTCATGCTCCTCATATATTGGTGTTTTAGGGCGACACCAATGTTGTCCGCTTTTCAAGCAACACCCAGAATGTCACATCCACATTATTTGATCTACTTCCATTGACTCCTATTCTGTCAAGTCTGCAGGAATGTGGGTTGGTAGGAGACCATAGCAGCAAAGGTACGATCTTCTTCAGAGGATATCTCTGCCAAATCACAATCTTCTAACACAGAAGCACTTTGACGGCTTTTACCAGAACAAACAGATCCTCTGGATTAAGTTTCGGATCTTGAAGACAGCTTCTGTCGGATTCAGATCCGTTCTGATAGAACAAGAGTATGTCAACACTTTCCTTGCAGTGTGTCGAGACATCCCATTAAAAGCCTTGAAGAATCATTCAGATTGAACGTGGATGTGTCGATACTTTACACCCAGTGTGTCGAGACATCCCTTTGAAAGGCCTTGAAGATAGCTACTGTTGGTTTCAAACACATTCTGGTTGAACGTTGATGTGTCAAGACAACACCGAAAGGTGTCGAGACATGTGAGTCATGTGCAGAGTTGTTGTAAGAAGGTGTCGAGACAGAAGCACCTTGTACAGAGATTATCACATGAATGTGTCGACACTTTGCACTCAGTGTGTCGAGACATCGGTGAATCTAATTGCTTAGTTAGAACGGCTTCAGCTTGAATTCTTCTGGATGTGTCGAGACATGGGTCAAATGTGTCGACACATTCTTTTATGTCGGAGCTCAAAAGTTGAAAATTCAACACATTCTCTTCTGGATGTGTCGGGACATCATTGGGCCGTGTCGAGGCATTACTTAGTGAGATTCTTCTGCACTTGTTTAGTCAATTCATCAAACCAAAATAAGTTAGATATTTCTCAAATATCTACTAATGATTTATGATTTATTGTCATCAAAACTAGGGGACACAACATTCTTCCCCTTTTTGATGATGACAACCAAAAATCATTATGTCCAAGCATTCATATAGCAATACAATCAAATTGGTTTGAGGAGCCATTACCCAAAAAAAATTCATCCATTCACACAACCACTGAATGTTAGCATTTTTCAACATATAGTATTTTCAGCAACAACAACAAAAAGGCTTGATTCATTAATCAACCATAGTTTTATACAGATCAAGCAAGGAATGTGTGTTTAAGCAGTTACACTGCAAATCTACATGCAAAATCTAGATGAAAAAGCTAACTACATGGTAGATGCCTGATGATGCTTGTCTTCTCAGAAGGACCATCTTCAGTACTTCTCCCCCTTTGTCATCAGCAAGGAGGGGGTGAAGGAGGAGGCTGCGGTGGTGGAGGCATGGTGCTAGTGCTGGCAAGGTGAAGGATCTGTGCCTCTTGAAACTCATGTTCCAGGTGGGAGATGGTTGTCTCTAGAGAGTCAATCCTGTGATTTAACCGCTCATCCCTTTGGCTGACAAAACGGTGTAAGTTTTGGACGTTTTCTTTGATGTCCTTGAGCCAGTTATACATCATCTCACAAATGTATTCTGTTCAGCCCTCTGCTGGGAGCCTTGTGGTGGAAAACGAGAAGAGGTGGCTTCTGTTTGAGGAGGAGGACACCATTCATCACCTGCATCCTGTAGGGCTGGTTAGAGTTGAGCTTTATGCAGACGAATGAGCTCCAAGATTTCAGTACCAACCATATCCAGTTTCTTGTACACGACGTCCATCTTGGCCCCAGCTTTGGTGGTGCTATTGACTGCTCTAGCTGTGTCAGTATGAACTGTGTCGGCAAGCCTGGAGGAGGCATCAAGTAGCTTATTAGTGTCAGAATACAGTTTCCCTTTCAACCTTTGGGAAGTATCCAGTAAGCGAGAAGTAGTGGCATTGATGGTTCTCTCTAGATTGGAGGTGGCATCAAGAGATCTGTTGATCTCTGCGGTCACATGTGCTCGGATGGATGTAGTTGTGCCAGCCGCTTATGCTCTGATGGATGTAGTGGCGCCAGCTGTTAAGTACGGACTGAATAGATCTAGAGGGGGGGTGAATAGATCTAGCCCCTTTTTCAATTTATAAATCAACAATCGATTAGACCTTAAGCAAGCTATGGGTTGCAACGATAAAATTGATAGCTATAGCGACAGCAAGCAATAATAAGAGCACACACCACACGAAAAATCACAAGACAGGATTTTTAGGTGGTTCAGTCTCTTCCCGAGACTTACGTCCACCCCTTGCTCAACTTGAGCAAGGCTTCACTAAATGAGAACTTCTGATCTCACATAAACACCGCTATCACACAGCTTGTTCCTGCTGACACACAGCTTGACTCCGCTGCCTCACAGCTTGACTCCGCTGCCTCACAGCTTGACTCCGCTGCCTCACAGCTTGACTCTTGATGTAGTGAAAAGATAAATAGAAAAAGGTGTAACAAGGCTGAACATAGACTTTTGAAGCAGAGTAATTAAAGAGTTCAGCTTGGGACTCAATCACATAGGTAACAAGGCAAGACTCCCTGTAGGACTTCCAGCAGGATGTCTTCAGCTGCCTTGCTGCTGGAACTTGCAACGCCTTGAGCCAGGTCTTCTTTCTGCAGCACCGAAGAACACTTCTGTCTTCTGCTGCTTCTTGATTGCCGGAGAGCCACTCTTCCTTTTCTCTTTCAGAGTATCTTCGTGGGTGTCCTTTTCTTCTGCTCTATGTTCCACACCCCGCTCTCTGTCTCTTCTCCTTTTTGCACCAGTTCTTATTAAGCACGAAGCTGTTTCCCGCGCAAGTGCAAAACCTGTTGGATTACTCGCTAAAAACAGGGAGAAGATTAAATAGAATCTTAGAAAAGATTTGACCGGTTCTTAGCAAGATTCTCTCCTTGAATCCCGTGCGGAATCTTATCATCTGAACCGCCCAACAACCTGCAGCAACAACCTGCAGGTTTTTCTCAACAGAAACTGAATTCGGTTGGATTTCGGTTCTGGACGCGGTTCCGCTTGTGGTCGACAACGACCCTGTCTCTGGTCGACAATGAGCATTGTCCAGACGGCTGGTTCTTCAGGCTGACGCTCGTATCGCTCATTGTTGACAATAGCCTTGTCGCTGGTCGACAAGGGGCAATGTCCAGATGTATGGCATTTCTGTCTGATGCTCTGTCTGTTCCATGGTCGACAACGGGCAGGCCTTTGGTTGACCACCGAAGTTTGTACAGAGGAGAATTAACTGGTCGACCACCGAAGTCTGTACAAAGGAAAAGTAACTGGTTGACCACCGAAGTCTGTACAGAGGAAAGTCTGTACAGAGGAAAAGTCTGTACAGAGTTGGATTCGCTTGTATTGCTTCGTGGTCGACAACGGGCAGGGCTCTGGTCGACAACCAGAGCACGTACAGAGAAAACATAGCTTGAACTGTGTTTGGTTGGATTCGTTGGTCGACAATGACTACTACTCTGGTCGACAAGAAACCTTGACAACTTCCTCTGATCTGTTGACTTCATTAGTACTTCAGTATACCTGAAATTACTTGAACTATCAGATTTGCATTGAATTAGTTAACCACATCTTTTGTCATCATCAAATTATCATGAGTCCATTACTTTATATTGAAGGAGCAATTAAACATATCCTTTGTCATCATCAAAACTAAAGGGATGCACAACATTCTCCCCCTTTTTGATGATGACAACCATGAGTCATTGTGACAAACCATGCAATTATTTAAGCCAGACAATTCATTTGATATGTTATTCAAAGATATGTTATTCAAAGACATCTATAGAGAAGGTAAGATGAAAATAACATAACCATAAGTAGACTTGGCATTATTTGGCACAAGGACAACAAACTCTTTCTCCCCCTTTGTCAACAGCAAAAAGAGGGGAAATCAAAAAAATAATCACTCCGAACAGGATGTGAAAGGAGGTGGTGGAGCAGAATGAAATACGAAGACTCCTGGGTGTTTATCCTAGGGTAGAGACACAGCGTGATGAAGAAAACGAAGGGTCAGGATTTAATCAGCCGAATTGAATTTTGGAGAAATTGATTGAAGTGTACGCCCTTTCCTTAATGAAGCATTTATTTAACCTATCCATTCTTAGCAGAGATCACCTTGTAAACAAGTAGAGTGGGCCTTGTGGTTCATTGAATTTGAAGGTATTGCACCAATAAACTTGCGCCCCATATCTAATTTTCCTCCATATGACTTCTCAAACTTATAATAGATTTCATGAGGCTGTTTGACTAACAGTGCGAGCTGAACAGTGTTTTTAGCTTTTCTTTGCATGCCATGCCTTCGGTCAACCATTTTCTTCTGTCGTTTGAGTAATTTTGAAATTTTCTTTTTGGAATCATTTTGAAGGCTGTGGTCAGGTTTATCACATGCTTTTCTACACGAGGAGACACGCTTTTTACACGCCAGAAACCTCGGCTACTTAGCATGCCTAACCATTCCACTTTTAACTGGGACACACCTTTTATCCGTGAAGATATACGTTTATCAGACGCCAATATCCCCAGTTACTCAGTATGCCCAATCTCAATAATTTTTGAGAGCAGCAGAGATAGATTGATTCTTCATGACACACATGCCTCTCACTTATTTTTCATCCAATTTTTTCTTTAACATGGGAGGCAGTAGTTTCTCAGAATCCAATCCATTGCTCTACCATGAAGACAGAATTATGGCGTATTCCACGTGCATTCATGCTATATTATTGGATTTATATTAACTGTTCAGAATTAGCACAGGTAGAGAAACCGACTCACTACTAAAAATCATAAGTCTTCAAAATCATGTGACAGAATCATAGTTATGGCTTGACTTTATTGAAGTAGTACAGTCAAATCCTCATTACTACACTCAACCTCTACTCTTATTGATCACCTTGGTGATTTTATTGGAAGATATGGTTAGGTTATTCAATGTTTCATCAAGGAATGAGTTTACACTTTTACTCCCCCTCAATTTGTGAATCCATGCTGAATCAAAAAAATGTTGGCCAGGATGAGATAGACAGACACAGGGAATGGAAAGTATGAATGATGATGAATGAGTGAATATGAATCTGAGTCCAAACAGTTTAACCAGTCCAGAAGATTCCCTACCAGAACTAGTGTCAACCAGGAACCTGTCTAAAGTGGCCATTTGCTTCCGTACAGATCCATTGTCGACCATGGGACTGTCTGTTGTCGACATCTGCGCAGCCACAGAACCCATCCAGTATCCTGTCCTGATGGCGTTGTCGACCACTGCCCGGTCGTTGGTCGACCACCAGAGCTAAATAGTAGCAGTACCAGGAGCTTGCAGGCTTGCTTCAGTAATCAGTTGAACTCCCAACCTTACCAGTAGCAGATACTTAGCTGACATAACTATTTGCAGAAATGATAGAGAGTCATAAACAACGACTGATTTTCTTTTCTTTCAAACAGATTTAGTTTTTCATGCATGGCACTTATCCATGATTCAACCTTTAAGGTTTTCACTATAGATTTGGGCTCTATTTGGGACACAAGGGCAAGTTGATCTAGTTCATTAATGGTCTTGAGCTGAGATCTAGTCTTCCTAGGATCATGACTACTACCAATAATGTTATCCAAGGGATGATCTCTAAGAAGTCTTGAGTTTTCAAGATTGTTACCTGAGTTGACCTCTCCTTCGGTTTGGTCATTAGAATTACCTTGATTTCTTTCTTGATTCAGTTCTTCTTCATTCTCCATCGGTTTTTCTTTGCCATCCTGAAATTCCCCATCTTCTTCTTCCTTGCTGACCTGTTCATTTTTGCCAAAATCATTAATTTCATCAAATGAAATATGAGGGGGTTCTTCAACCACTTGATCTCTGGTGTTAAATACCCTATAGGCTCTTGATCGATCAGAATAGCCCAAGAATATTCCTGAGTTGCTCTTAGGTTCAGATTTGTCCAAGACTTTCTTATCATTGTTATGAATGTAACACCTTGCACCAAAGATTCTAAAATGAGCTAGGGATGGTTTCTTACCTTTGAATATTTTACATGGAGTTTTTGCACTAAACGGTCTTACCACTTGTTGTGCATGACTGCCTGACATTCCTGCATCACAAATTACACAGAAACTTTTGGACCCCAATGGTACCCGGGTCCAAGATAGCTTGTGAAATCATGAAACTGCTGTAACAACATCTTGGGAACCCAAACTTTGTTAGAACAGTTTGTCTTTTCGATTCTTAACTTGTTCAGGTTGTGTTCCTTTTGATTTAATGTTCCTCTATGTTGAGTCCATTTTCTTAAATTCCAATTTCCATTCTGTTTCAGCTGAGAGAAGTTGTGGGTTCTGTTTGTATGTCTGGTCGACATCTGGTATGTCTGTGGTCGACCAGGGTTTCTCCCGAAGCCAGTACCTGTTCTGGCAGACCCTCTGGTCGACATAGGAGGAGTCTGTTGTCGACCAGCCTGTTTCCAGACACCTTGTTTTACAGGTCTGGGTTTATTAACATGATTTAATGCTCTGTTTGTCTGGTTACTTCTGTGAATTTGAACTTCTCGTCTGATATGGCTGTTGTTTTTAAGCTGATGTAGATTGACCATTTTCCCTTTAGAATTCCTCTCTTCCCAGGTGACATTAGTCTGTTTAGAGGAACTTTCAGCTATGTCCTTTTGTTTGTTTTGATATAGGTTTATCAGGGGGCCTTTTCCTTTTGTGTCAGCTTTTTCATTTAACGTTTTTAGTTGAAATTCCTTTTTAGCTGTTGGGTTGTATCCTAACCCCTCTTTCTGAAAATTTACTTTTATTCCTAACACCGCGTTCAAGTTTTCTTCACCCTTAGTCATTTTTTCCAATGTTTCCTGTTTGTTTTTTAGTTCACTTTGGATTCTTTCTATTTCTTTCAGAAGTTGACTGTTTTCTTCCTTGAGTGAGTTGTTTCTTTCTTGAGTTAACTTAGTTTGCTGTTCATATTCTTGAGTCTTTAGTTTTAACTCATCAATTGTGTTTTTTAGTATCTCATTTTCTTCCAATAGTTCTTTGACATTTTCTTCATCTGTCTTGTGTTGATTCAGCTTATTTTGCAAGGTGGTGATTTCCAATTCTAGTTTAGTTCTGTTAGCAATTAGGTTGCTGTCATCATTGAGCTGATTAACTTTCTTCTTCAACCTTTTATTTTCCTTTCTTGTTATTTCATATGTATCAAGTAAGTCTGAATAGGCTTCTTCCCAATCTGAACTAGAAAAATCTTGAAAAGGGGAGGTTACCTCAAGATCGTTGCTGTCTCCTTTGGCCATCAGACATGTGTTTCCTTCTTCTTCTTCGGAGGTTGTTTCCTCTTCGCTGCTTTCCTCCTCCTCGCTCCATGTGCTTATCATTGCCTTTGGTCTCTTGCCTTTCCACTTGAAGCTTGATTTCTTAGGAGCCTCTGGACATTCAGCCTTCATGTGTCCTGATTTTCTGCAGTTGTAGCAGGCAAGTTTGTTAGATGAGGCTTTAGTTTTGTCAGACTGAAACTGGGGTGACCTTCTTACCATGCCCTTCGGATTTTTAAATCCCTTACCTTCCTTCCGCAGAAACTTTCTGAACTTTCTTGTTAGCGTGGCAAGCTCACCAGTTTCCTCACCTGTGCTAGATGAGTCATCAGTGTCAGATGATTCAGAGGTGCCTATTTTAGTTTTCAGAGCTAGCTGTTTCTTTTTCTTGCCCTCTTCTTCCTTTCCTTTTAGATTGACCTCATAGGCCATTAGGGAACCTACTAGTTCATCCACAGTCATAGTAGTGAGGTTCTTTGAGTCCTCAATGACTGTGGCCTTGGTATGCCACATAGGAGTGAGGGACCTTAAAATTTTTCTCACTAGCTCTTGCTCCTTGTAGGTTTTCCCTAGACTCTTTAAGCTATTTGTTAGTTGCACTAGTCTAGCATACATATCAGAAATGTTTTCATCAGTTTTCATTCTAAACATTTCATATTCTGAGACTAACATATTTGCTTTTGTCTCCCTTACCTCTGACGTACCTTCATAGATGACCTTGAGTCGATCCCACATCTCCTTGGCTGTTGCACATTGTGAGACTCTTGAGAACTCCGTGGGATGAAGTGCGCATTGCATTACATTCATAGCTCCCCAGTTGATGGTTGATTTTCTGACCTGTTCTCTGGTCCAGGTATCCTCGTCTTCGGGCAGATCATAGGGTCCGTGGCTCACTACTCTCCACATCTCATGATCTTGTGCTCTCAAGAACACCTGCATACGATTTTTCCAGTATGAGTAATCATTTCCATCAAAGTATGGTGGTCTAGTCACTGAGTGTCCCTCAGCCATTAGACTTCTAGAGTTCAGTCCGCTAGGTCTCTCCTGGTTGTTAGACCACATTTTCGGAGAGTCTAGCTCTGATACCACGTGTTAAGTACGGACTGAATAGATCTAGAGGGGGGGGTGAATAGATCTAGCCCCTTTTTTAATTTATAAATCAACAATCGATTAGACCTTAAGCAAGCTATGGGTTGCAACGATAAAACTGATAGCTATAGCGACAGCAAGCAATAATAAGAGCACACACCACACGAAAAATCACAAGACAGGATTTTTAGGTGGTTCAGTCTCTTCCCGAGACTTACGTCCACCCCTTGCTCAACTTGAGCAAGGCTTCACTAAATGAGAACTTCTGATCTCACACAAACACCGCTGTCACACAGCTTGTTCCTGCTGACACACAGCTTGACTCCGCTGCCTCACAGCTTGACTCTTGATGTAGTGAAAAGATAAATAGAAAAAGGTGTAACAAGGCTGAACATAGACTTTTGAAGCAGAGTAATTAAAGAGTTCAGCTTGGGACTCAATCACATAGGTAACAAGGCAAGACTCCCTGTAGGACTTCCAGCAGGATGCCTTCAGCTGCCTTGCTGCTGGAACTTGCAACGCCTTGAGCCAGGTCTTCTTTCTGGAGCACCGAAGAACACTTCTGTCTTCTGCTGCTTCTTGATTGCCGGAGAGCCACTCTTCCTTTTCTCTTTCAGAGTATCTTCGTGGGTGTCCTTTTCTTCTGCTCTATGTTCCACACCCCGCTCTCTGTCTCTTCTCCTTTTTGCACCAGTTCTTATTAAGCACGAAGCTGTTTCCCGCGCAAGTGCAAAACCTGTTGGATTACTCGCTAAAAACAGGGAGAAGATTAAATAGAATCTTAGAAAAGATTTGACCGGTTCTTAGCAAGATTCTCTCCTTGAATCCCGTGCGGAATCTTATCATCTGAACCGCCCAACAACCTGCAGCAACAACCTGCAGGTTTTTCTCAACAGAAACTGAATTCGGTTGGATTTCGGTTCTGGACGCGGTTCCGCTTGTGGTCGACAACGACCCTGTCTCTGGTCGACAATGAGCATTGTCCAGACGGCTGGTTCTTCAGGCTGACGCTCGTATCGCTCATTGTTGACAATAGCCCTGTCGCTGGTCGACAAGGGGCAATGTCCAGATGTATGGCAGTTCTGTCTGATGCTCTGTCTGTTCCGTGGTCGACAACGGGCAGGCCTTTGGTTGACCACCGAAGTCTGTACAGAGGAGAATTAACTGGTCGACCACCGAAGTCTGTACAAAGGAAAAGTAACTGGTTGACCACCGAAGTCTGTACAGAGGAAAGTCTGTACAGAGGAAAAGTCTGTACAGAGTTGGATTCGCTTGTATTGCTTCGTGGTCGACAACGGGCAGGGCTCTGGTCGACAACCAGAGCACGTACAGAGAAAACATAGCTTGAACTGTGTTTGGTTGGATTCGTTGGTCGACAATGACTACTACTCTGGTCGACAAGAAACCTTGACAACTTCCTCTGATCTGTTGACTTCATTAGTACTTCAGTATACCTGAAATTACTTGAACTATCAGATTTGCATTGAATTAGTTAACCACATCTTTTGTCATCATCAAATTATCATGAGTCCATTACTTTATATTGAAGGAGCAATTAAACATATCCTTTGTCATCATCAAAACTAAAGGGATGCACAACACCAGCCACTTGTTCAGCTAACTGATTGGATGACTCCATCAGTTTGGCAGACTTAATGTTGAGATTACCTTGATCTTCTTGGATGTCATAGGCACGCATGACCATTTCAGTAGTTTTCTCTTGGGTTTCAGTGTGGATCTCTCGTAGTCTTTTCATGATTCTACCTTCTCGTTCACACACATTTATCAAGGAGTTCATGAAACTTGTCATCCTTTCATCTGACTTATGTTTGTCGTGCACAAATTTTGCCCATCTGTTGCTTTGGACTTGCTCAAAATGGAGTTGTCTGGGTACTATTCTATCCACCTACAGACTGAGTTAACGAAAGGAGGAATTCATGCTCCCAAACTAAGCAGTGAGAAACTGGATAAGTGCAGGGTGAATATCCATAAGACTGCCAGTGGCACCAAAAGTAGTACCTTGTGAGGTGGAGGCCTCGGTATGAAATTCAGAAGGTACATCCCTTCCACTAAACACTTGAGGCTCATTGTCTGGAGACAGTGGTGGTTGGATGCCAAAAGCCATCATCATCCCAGGCTGGTCCATGGGATCTACAAACTACTACTGCTGAGGGGCCTGCTCAAAGTGGATATCTGCATGAAACATTTCCTCATGCTGATCTAACTGTGCATCTGAAGCTGGCTGATCCTGTGCTGGTTGTGCCTGTGCAGGCTGTCCTTGTGGAGCAGGCTGTTCTGGAGTGTCAGGTAGATGTCTAGGTAGATTCCTAACCATTTTGTCACCTTCCTTTTTGAAGTACATGTAGTTTTCTATGAATCTCATGCTGTAGACATTACTTCTAGGGATTTGTATGGACTTTTCATTTTCAAGAGATAGACCAACCTTCTGAAAAATAGCAGTTAGGTGTGCAGCATATGGCAGGCTGCGCCGGTTGTAAGTGCAACTCTCCATGATTTGAAGCATGATCTCTGGTAAGCAAACATGGTAATTATTGAACAGACATTAAAAAATGAATCTCTGGGTCTCAGTAAGTCTGCTTCTGCCACCCCCTTGTGGGGTAATCATGGTAGTGAAGATATGATGCAGTAGACGTTGCAGTGGGGGAAACCTATTGGTGTCAAAGGATTTGACCAAAAGTTGGGTGTCATCTTGAGGATTTCGAGGCTTTCCTGTCAAGATGGTGTAAGCGTCAGACAAATCAATATCAACCTCAGATTCTATTTCCCCATCCAAGGGTATGTGTAAGGCTCTATGAAGAAGTTTTATTGTGAGCTTGATGGAAACCCCCTTGACTTCAATCCGAAGGACTTTCTTGTTTTCATCAAAAAATATGTTCTTGTAGAACTGTTGAACCAAAAAAGGGTAGTATACTCTGTGATCGGACATAAACCGTCGCCATCCTTGGAACTCAAACAACGGTAGCAGTTCAGGAAAATTCTTAAGCATCTTGTGATCATCAAAATCCACATACCTAGGGAAGAGAATCCTGGTGGGATCACTATCTCCTTCCCTGACGGAGGTAGCAGCACTGGGCTTCGGAGGAGCTGATTAAGCTTTGGCCTTCCCTTTTTCTTTGGCGGACAGTCGTAGCCACTTGGCCTTGGGTTGCGGCGGCGAGCCCTTGTCTGTGTTGGACCCCTGGGCCTCGGCATCCCTTCTCCTGGCATGTTCTACAGCTGGGCGGTCCTCAATACTCTTGGATCGCCCTTCTGTGTGGTCTTTCGAGGCAGCGGCCTTCTTGGAGGAAGCCGCGTCTTTCTTCTTGCCGCGGGTGACCGGTGGAGCCATGGAGAGTGGACGGAAGGAAGGAGAGGAGACGGAGGAAGTGTGAGAGCTAGCTAGGGCTATCGTGCACGAGGGAACGGAGAAGGAGCGAAGGCGTCGACCTCCACGGTGGATATGCAGATTCGCCGGAGAGCGTATGCGGGAGTGAATAGGGTTAGAAAATGGCAAATGGTAAAGATTGATTTTCACCGTCGAGTGAAATAGGGAAAGTTGAGAATTTTTGAGTTTTAAAATAACAACCCTGAAGTAAGAAATGGCATATATACCCCTATGTTAAGTTCAGATGGTTTAAATCTTATAAGCTCATTTTTGAGTAATGAAAGTTTGAGAAAAACCATTTTTGCAACAAATAATATGACTTAAAAATTTGACAAAGTTAAGAGAATGGAACCAAGCCCATTTGACTTACTCATCACATTTATTTGGCATGATTGGAAAAAGAAGATAGGCAAGTATTGAAGGTAAATAATAACCCTTTTGTTTTGAATCAAGTTGTAGAGTCAACCCCAAACCATTTTTTTTAAATTAAATAGTCCGATATAGCATGCACTTTTTGAGTCAAGGAAACATGTTGTTTAGATGCCAGAGTCCCTAGTTACTCAGTGTAGCTTATCTTTCTGAATTCTTTTAAACAGAGGTGACTTTCCTCATCATGACTTGATTAACCTTCATTTCATTGATGGAGGATCTAATTTCTCTAAAGAGAGGTCATTGCTCTAAAAAAAAATAGTAGCATGGTTTTTAGAGGCGTATTCTCTAATAGACATCAAGTACGGAACATTTTTAAAGACAATACATGCCAATCATTTCAAATGCCAAGGAGCCTAGTTGCAGTGAATTTTCAGACACAGGGGCAAAAATCATTTTCAAGGACTTAACAAATGTTTCAATCCTATTATGAATGCAAGTTAGGTAGAACTCAATGCAATGATTCACGAAAATGAGGATTATAAACAAGAAACCATTTCTTTAACAGGAGTAATACAAATGAACTCACCCAGGGTTATATAGATGAATGAAAAAAAAATATTCTCAACTCCCCCTCACTTAATGCTCGGAGAAAAGTGAAGGTTCAGAGGAAAAAGATTAGAGGTGGAAATGAAAGATGCAATGGGAAGAAGGAGTCAAGGAAACTCTCCATTTGATCTTCAAAACCAAGGCGGCTGTGAGACAGTCTCGACACATGACTTGAAGGTGTCGATCAGAACAACAGGTTCTAAGCTGCATGTCTCGACACATATCAGTGGGGTGTTGACCTGTTCAACAGGCATTGTTCAGCATGTCTCGACACATATCAGTGGTGTGTCGACCTTTTAAAGGGTTTCTGTTCTACATGTCTCGACACCTCACTGTACATCAAACTGTTCTCTGCTAGTTTCTATGAGTCTTCATTTCTAATACCAAGTGCCTTTGACTTTCTTTTTTCCAGACTGCCATTCAAGAATGGTTTTACCATATGCTGCCACTGAGAAGTGCTTTATTGGATGCTAAATCTTTAAACATGCTTATGCACTAGAGATCAAACATGCAGATAGCAATATGCAATTCTGACTCATGGTACTTGGGGGAGGCCTGTCCTCACGAATGAGGAGAGTTTCCTGACAGGCGTAACATGTCATTTCACTTCTCAACATTTGATATACCATGCAGTCGGAAGATGATGTTCAATTAAAAACATTCAAAAGTACAAGCAGGCTCGCCCTGAGTGTGACCATTATTCAAAGCAAGGTTCATACACCAAACAGACAAGATCTAAATCAAATTAGATATGCTTATTCCAATCATGGCATATACATTCGATGCATGTTTTGCACAAATATGAAACACAAACGTGCACTGACCCTAGGTGTGCATGAGATGCAACATGAGACACAACACAGAGACGCAAACGTGCACCGTCTTCAAATGTGCCTGAGGGAAGAAATGCACCGACCTAAGAATGGTCAGGGCAGTAATATGCTCAATGACAGGCTTGCACGGACCTTCAGATGCAGCACAGTAATGTGCACAGACGTCTGTATATGTCTTAGACATAGAAACATGCACCGACTTATGTATCCCTTCTACAGTGACTTGCACAGATGTTGTATACTGACAGACGTGCACTGACCTAAATGAGGCAAAGGATGCACCGACGTGTATATGCTCAAAGTGCAAAAGTGCATGGACCTATGTATGCAAAGTACAAAAGACTAGTACCAATGCAAAAGTTGCACCGACCCTAATAGCATTGCTACAGGGACATGCACAGACTTGGATACAGAAGATGAAGAAGTGCACCGATGTTATCTGCCCAGTGCAAAGTATGCACCATGCTCACAAGCTGCTCGATGAAAATGCTATGCAGACTAACATGACATGCACACAAAGTGTTCGATAAGATGACGTGCATCGACCTCCATGAAGTGCTACAGGAACTAAGACCGACTTCATATGTTCATGTGAACAGTGGTGTGAATTGATAGCTCAAACCTGAGTGGACTGAGGTCTGCATAGACCAAACTCTCTCATTAGTGTTGTAAACCTGTCATTGCTTAAGGGCTTTGTGAAGATATCTGCAAGCTGATTTTTTGAGTCTACAAAATGGAGCTCAAAGTGATTTTTGAGAACTTCATCCCTTATAAAGTGATGCCTAATTTCAATGTGTTTAGTCCTAGAGTGCATGACTGGATTTTTTGTAAGATTTATAGCACTTGTGTTATCACACAGAATGGGTACACAGCCAAGATCTATTAGATAGTCTTGGAGTTGGTGTTTGATCCACAGTACTTGGGTGTCACAACTCCCTGCAGCTACATATTCTGCTTCTGCAGTTGAGAGGACAACCGAGTGCTGTTTCTTGGAAGCCCAAGAAACTAAACACCTACTGAGAAATTGGCAATAGCCACTAGTGCTCTTGCTGTCCAATTTGCATCCTGCATAATCTGCATCTGAATATGAAATAAGTGAAAGATCACAAGATGCAGGATACCATAATCTCAATTCTTGAGTGCCAGCAAGGTATCTTAAGATACGCTTGACAGCAGTCAAGTGGGACTCTCTAGGACTAGACTAAAATCTAGCACACAGACAAACACTAAACTGAATGTCTTGTTTAGATGAAGTTAGATAGAGTAATGATCCAATCATACCTCTGTATCTCTTTGCATCTACAAGAATACCTTGTTCATCTGCATCCAGTGAAGTGGCAGTCCCCATTAGAGTTCCTAAAGGTTTGCAGTTGGTCAGATCAAACTTTTTCAGCAACTCCTTCACATACTTGGCTTGATTGATAAAGCAGCCTTCATTGCTTTGATTAATCTGCAAGCCAAGAAAGAATTGAAGCTCACCCATTAGACTCATTTCAAATTCATTGGTCGTGAGTTTAGCAAACTCCTCATACATTTGAGGTTTAGTGGACCCAAACACTATGTCATCCACATAAATATGAACTATCAAGATATCTTTACCTTATTTCTTGGTGAATAGTGTCTGATCTACATTACCTCTTGAATAACCTTGTTCGGTGAGGTATGAGCTTAGTCTATCGTACCAAGCTCTAGGTGCCTACTTCAAGCCATATAAAGCCCTGTCCAACTTATAAACATAATCTTTGAAATATGTGCATTCAAAACCAGGGGGTTGCTCTACATAGACTTCTTCTTTAATAAGACTATTTAGAACAGCACTCTTAACATCCATTTGCTGTAGTTTGATTTTATGAGAACATGCAAATACTTGCAAAATTCTAATGGCCTCAAGTCTAGCAACAGGAGCAAAAGATTCTTTATAATCTATGCCAAATTCTTGATTATACCCCTGAGCCACCAATCTGGATTTGTTTCTGACTATCTTTCCATCTTCACTTAGTTTATTTCTGAAAACCCATTTAGTTCTTATGACAGATTTTTCGTTAGGCCTTGGAACAAGATGCCATACTTTATTTCTTTCAAACTGATTTAATTCATCATGCATGAAATTGATCCATTTTTCATCTTTTAGGGCCTCTACAATATTTTTGGGTTCAATTTGAGACACAAGAGCAAGTTGTTCAATTTCATCTATAATTTTAAAATGAGACCTAGTTTTGGTTCGGTCATGCAGATTACCTAAGATGTTTTCCAAAGGATGATCTTTCAACACTCTTAGATCAGGTTGAGCATTACCTTCATCTGCTTCGGTGACTGGAGTATTACTTGGTTCTCCTTGGTCCTCATTTGCTTGTGTCTCTTCTTGTGGAAGTTCCTCTTTTCCTCTTATGTTCAGGAATTCCCCATCATCATCTTCCCTGCAAGTGTTGTTATGATCAATCTCATCAAAAGTGATGTGAGGGGATTCTTCCACACAAAGGGTCTTAAGATTATAGACTCTATAAGCTCTAGGCTTGTCAGAGTACCCAAGAAATATCCCTTCTTCACTCTTGGGATCAAACTTGTCCAGAACTCTTTTGTCATTGTTATGAACAAAACTCTTTGACCCAAACACTTTCATGTGAAAGAGAGATGGCTTTTTACCTTTCAGCAACTCATATGGATTCATTTTGGTGAGGGGCCTTACCATTAAGCGGTTGATGATATAGCATGCAGTGTTTACCGCTTCTGCCCAAAATCTCCTTGGGAGATGCCTTTCAGTAAGCATTGTGCGTGCCATCTCTATGAGAGTTCTGTTCTTCCTCTCAACAACCCCATTTTGTTCAGGAGTCCGTGGTGATGAAAACTTGTGAATGATTCCTTCAGTCCTACACAAATTTTCAAAGTCAGCATTGTCGAATTCACCACCATGATCTGAAATAATGTTAGAAATTTTAAACTTACCATCTTGCTTCACTTGCATATACAGTGCCTGAAACTCATCAAAGGCATTATTCTTATGTACAAGATAGAATACCCAAGTGAATCTAGTAAAATCATCTACCAAGGCATAACCATATCTTTTACCACTTAAGCTAGCTGTTTTGGTTGGACCAAACAAGTCCATATGGATTAGTTCAAGTGGTTTAGATGATGAATTTTCAGTTCTACTTTTAAATGACTTTCTAGTATGTTTTCCTTGAGCACATGCATCACAAATCTTAGCGTTCGGTTTGAATTTAATTTCAAGCAGACCTTTGACAATGGAATGCTTCACCAATTTATGAAGAGTGTTGCAACTAACATGTCCTAGTCTGTGATGCCATAAACAAGCTAATTCAGATTTGGGTGTAGCAAGATAAAGATTTATGTAAGCAGGGTCATCTAAGTCAATCATGTATACGTTATTGACTCTTTTACCTGAAAACTTGGTTTCTTTTGAATTTGGTTGCAAGATTCTACATTCATTAGAGTCAAAAACTACAGTATGACCTTTATCACATAGTTGACTAATGCTCAGCAAGTTGTACTCCAGACCATCAATAAGTAATACATTATCAATTGAGTTGGAGGGGTTCTTACCAAGTTTACCTGAACCAATGATTTTTCCTTTGTTGTTTCCTCCAAAGGTGACATGTCCAGCTTCCTTTTCAACCAGGAGATAGAATTTAGTTTTGTCTCCAGTCATGTGTCTTGAGCAGCCACTGTCAAGATGCCAACAGTTGTGCATGGCTGGAAGATACTCCAGCACAAGGAATTAAGTGACAATGTTTGGAACCCAAGGACAGTTGGGTCCAAATAATTTCTTCATTTCTGTAAAGCAGGATATCACAGATTTTGAAATCCAAACTTTCTTAGCATCTTTGCTTTGTTGGGAGTTCAGATTTTTCTTCTCTTTGGTCTTTTGGACTTTATGAGTTTTGGAAGTGGTGGAGGAGGATTGTTGATTAGACCATTTGTTCCAGTTGGTTGGTTTAGATGAATAGGAGGTATCATATTGCCTAGGTCGTTAAGGTTGAGTGAACCTATGACCATAGGGAACATTTTTCTTCCTTACCCATGGAGGTGTCGGTCTGTAGAAGGCAAAGTCTTGACCTGTCCACTGTTCAGTCCGTCTATAATGGTCTCTGGATAAGGGATGTGTCGACCTCCTGTATGAAAACTATCGACCTGTTGGTGCAAACCTGGGGTATTGTTGGGCGTTTGACCAGGTGGGTGTCGACCTATTCCATGGAGTGTCCCGACCTGTTCTAGCATTATAACTGTTTCTTCCTTTGTGATGTGCAGCTGAGGCTTGGACGGGTGTCGACCTGTTTGGGATTGTTTGTGAACCTTTTTGGGTTGTTGGAAAGTTTTGTTGATTGATTCTCCTATCTTTTCTTTTCCTCTGTTTTCAATGTTTTCTTGGTGTGTTGATTTGGAGGTTGATGCTTCGGAAGATGATACAAAGGTGGTGGTCTTTAGCCCAAATGTTTTCTTTTTGGTAGGCTCATATCCTAGCCCCTCTCTGTTGAAGTTTATTTTGGTTCCTAGCAGGGCATTCAAGTTTTCACTCCCATCAACAAATTTTTCAAGAGAGGTTTGTTTATCTGCTAGGTCCTCTTGAAGTTTTTCATTTTCTTTCAACAGTTGAGAATTGACCTGTTTAAAGGCTTCAGACTTTTCATTGCACAGATTGTTGTCCTTTACATAGCTTTGCATTTTTAATTTCAATTCATCAATTTCATCTCTTAGCCTTTCATTTTCATCTTCCAAATCTCTCATTTCTTTTCTTCCTTCTTCAAGATTCTCATTCATTTTTCTTAGATTTTCAATTTCAATTTCTAAAGAGATTATCTTTTCATTGAGAGTTCTATCATGTCCACATGATTCAACTTTCTTCTTTAAGGTTTTGTTTTCTTTTCTGTACACTTCATATTTGTTCATCAATTTAAAGTAAGCTTCTTCCCAATCATCGGTGGAGAAGTGCTCAAAGGGAGAGCTCACCTCGCTGTCATTTTCTCCTTTGGCCATTAGGTAGAGATCATCTTTTTCCTCTTCAGAGGAGTTGTCTTCAGTTTATTCTTCTTCTTCATCACTCCAAGTGCATACCATGGCCTGCTTCTTCTTGCTCTTCCACCTAGGCATGGCTTTCTTATTTCCTTATGGACACTCAGACTTGATGTGTCCATGTTTCCTGCAAGAGTAGCATACAAGATTTTCAGACTTTTTAGCATTTTCAGGTCTTGCCCTGAAACCTCTTTTTACCTAGGGCTTCTTCTTAGTGAAGCATGTACCTTCCTTTCTTAAAAACCTTCCGAACTTTCTTGTCAATAGGGCAACTTCATCTTCTTCAGTGTTGCTGCTTGAAGGCTCTTCATCATCAGATAGGTCCTTGGTGCTTGGTCCAGCTTTAAGAGCCATAGGCTTCTTTTTACTTACCTCAGCTTCTTTGTTTTTCAGATTCATCTCATAGGTCATCAGGGACCCTATGAGTTCTTCTACCTTGATGGTAGTTAAGTCTTTTGATTCTTCAACTACAGTGGCCTTTGTATGCCAAATAGGAGTTAGTGATCTCAGAATCTTCCTTACTAGCTCCTGCTCAGAATAGGTCTTACCTAGCTCAGTCAAGTCATTAGTGAGCAAGGTTAGCCTAGCATACATGTCCGAAATGGAATAATCAGATTTCATTCTAAACTTCTCATATTCGGATACCAACATGTTAGCTTTGGTTGCATGTACCCGCTGTGTCCCTTCATATATTACCTCAAGGCGGTCCCACATTTCTTTTACAGTTTTGCAAGTTGACACCCTTGAGTACTCAGTTGGATGAAGAGAGCACTGCTTGATGTGCTTGGCACCCCAGTTCAGAGTTGATTGCATGATCTGTTCTTTAGTCCATGTATCTTTGTCCGAAGGCAGCTCAAATGGTCCCTTGCTGATCACTCGCCAGACTTCATGATCCTGGGCTCTAACAAAGACCTGCATATGATTTTTCCAGTAAGGATAATTTGTCCCAGTGAAAAAGGGAGGCCTATTTACGGAATGTCCTTCGGCCATAGGACCTTTAGTTGCCATATCACCAGTTCTCTCAAGATCGTTAGACCACATACAGAGAGACTAGCTCTGATACCACGTGTTGAGTGGTGATAGGCAGATCTAGAGGGGAGGGGTGAATAGATCAGCCCCCTTTTGCCCTTCTTTGCGGAAACAAAAATTAGATCAAACACAACTGATAATGAGACAGATATTAGTTAATAGCTAAGAAGCTAGAAACACACATGATTTTAGGAAACGGTCCTATCAAGCTTCTACCGTTGGAATAGGAGAGAAACAATCCACAAGACAAGATCTTTTAAGGTGGTTTGGTCTCAATCTAGAGACCTACGTCCACCCCTCACACAATACGGTGAGGCTTCACTGGTGCCAACGCACACCCGCTGATTCACAGGTTCTAACCATGAGAAACACTCTCACACTCCGCTGCCACACAGCTTGAGGTATCACAACCAAAAACACAGTTCGATGTCAACACCGTCTATCTTCCTACACGTAGGTAGGGATCAAGTGCTATGGAGTTTGTTTTGAAGAAAAGCAAACTGAAAATAGAACTGCCAGACATAGTATAGTAGTAAAACACAATGAAAGGAAAGTCTCCTGTTTGGGAAAGAACTTGAGGGTCCTTGGCTTTCTTCTTCTTCTTCCTGGATCTTCACCACCACCCTAGAGGAAGAAGGTTGATCAAGCTTCAAGCTTTTTAAGAGATCTGGATGGAGCTTCACGAAACCCTTCTGCTTGTAAGAAGATCTCCCATTATGAGGAAGAGGATCGTCTTCTTCTTCAAGTGCTCACACCAGAAGCATCAGGAAGGAGGTTGGCTTCCTCAGTAAGTCTTCCACCTTTTTCGTTTTTCCTCTTGCTTGACTGCCCATCTTCGAACTGGAGCTCATGCTCCTCATATATTGGTGTCTTAGAGTGACACCAATGTTGTCTGCTTTTCAAGCAACACCCAGAATGTCACATCCACATTATTTGATCTACTTCCATTTGCATAGTTGACTCCTATTCTGTCAAGTCTGCAGGAATGTGGGTAGGTAGGAGACCATAGTAGCAAAGGTACGATCTTCTTCAGAGGATATCTCTGCCAAATCACAGTCTTATGACACAGAAGCACTTTGACGGCTTTTACCAAAGCAAACAGATCCTCTGGATTAAGTTTCGGATCTTGCAGACAGTTTCCGTCGGATTCAGATCCATTCTAGTAGAACAAGAGTGTGTCAACACTTTCCTTGCAGTGTGTCGAGACATCCCATTGAAAGCCTTGAAGAATCATTCTGATTGAACATGGATGTGTCGACACTTTACACCCAGTGTGTCGAGACATCCCTTTGAAAGGCCTTGAAGACAGCTTCTACTGGTTTCAAACACGTTTTGGTTGAACATTGATGTGTCGAGACAACACCAAAAGGTGTCGGGACATGTTAGTCATGTGCAGAGTTGTTGTAAGAAGGTGTCGAGGAAGAAGCGCCTTGTGTAGATATTATCATACGAATGTGTCGACACTTTACACTCAGTGTGTCGAGACATCGGTGAATCCAGATGCTTAGTTAGAACGGCTTTAGCTTGAATTCTTCTGGATGTGTCGAGACAAGGGTCAGATGTGTCGACACATTCTTTTATGTCAGAGCTCGAAAGTTGGAAATTCAACACATTGTCTTCTGGATGTGTCGGGACATCATTGGGCCGTGTCGAGACATTACTTAGTGAGATTCTTCTACTCTTGTTTAGTCAATTCATAAAACCAAAATAAGTTAGATATTTCTCAAATATCTACTAATGATTTAAGATTTGTTATCATCAAAACCAGGGGACACAACATTGCGCCAACCGTTGCTCTAAAAGTTCGAGTTGGTAGCGAAGGCGGACTGTATTTCCTTATGGCATTGTAGAACCCCACACTATCATGATGTGGGCGAACATGAGGGGCTTCGCACATGGACCCCATAATCCATGCGGCAGGATGCGCTGCCAATGCACCGATGTCCCACGTGGACCCCATAATCCACGTGGAACAGTAAATCCCTAAGGGAGACGCTGGAAAATCAAACAATCTCCCCCTCAACAGCACCTGGGGGATTTGAACCCGCGACCTCTTTCTGATACCAGTTTATAGGATCATGCCCCAACCGTTACGCTAAAAGCTCGAGCTAGTAGCGAAGGCGGACCATATTTCCTTATGGCATTACAGAACCCCACAATATCTTGCAGTGGGCGGACATGAGGGGCTTCGCACATGGTCCCCATAATCCATGCGGCGGGATGGGCTGCCAACGCACCGATGTCCCACGTGGACCCCATAATCCACGTGGAGCAACAAATCCCTAAGGGAGACGCTGGAAAATCTAACATGCATGGCACACATTCGGGTGTCCTGGTCCGCCATTACATATGTATGGGTAAGACTAACAGTAAGTTTGTCTAGGGTCTTGTTTGAGTCCATATTTTTTCTTTCTTGACGAGTGCCTAGTGAGTCTGCATGCATCGAGTCGAGTCGCTCTTTGTACGCTCGTGATGATTAATCCCTTTCGAGTGCGAGACAAGTCGGATCTATTGCGTATGTTGTAGACTTGCCGACATTTTGGATCGGCTCAACCATTCTCTATCTTGGATCCAGTCACATATAGGGACCCAGCGGTGATTCCTAGTGAGTCTTTGAGCCGCCTCCCTCTTTTGAGAGTGACCCCACCCCGGAGTGTCCATCTCTAGCCTCATTGCCACAGCAGTGTGTGCATATCGAATATATACAGGATGAGCAGGTGTCGATTACTTGGAGTGGAGCATACTCCGCGCTTCCTAGTACGGTGACGGATCCGCCGGCGTCACGAGCAGCTGCACCCCTTACCTGACGGGGTCAAGTTCTTCCCACTCGGGGAGAATTGATGGGGACATCAGAGCAAGACCACCCACATTTTGTTTACATTTCTGTCCTATTTATTTGCATTTATACCCTTGTGTAATTAGGTACGCAATTGTATGGCAAGTATAAGCCAAAATGTGAGTCTTTAGGTTTTAGTGGGTTTATTTGTAAAAGTCCAGTAGGACCAGCAAGGGGCCCCCATCTCCTTCCCCATTGGTCCACCTAAGCCCTAGGTCCCATGTGGGTCTGGTCAAAGGTCCAAGGTGGGATTCTAGAAGCTTGACCATTCAAGGGGACAAATGGTATTAAAAGTCCATTTTCTCTCCTTCAAAGTCAAGGGCACCCCCTTTAAAATAGTTTTTTTATTGTGTTGAAAACACATGGGAGAAATAAATTCTTCCATCCCTTGTATACCCCTCCCTAACCCTAGATCTGAGGTTAGTTTAGGTCATTTGCATTTTCATATAAATACCTTGTATTTCCCATTTTACTAGAATTAATGAAGAAAATTTGTTGGAAATTGTCCAAGAGGCCTAAGGGCGCCCCTCTCCTCCTCCTCTCTCCCCCTTGTAGAGCTTGTAGCCTCCTTCTTCTGATGTGTGAAGCATCTCTTCTACCTCCTTCCTGAGTGTGAAGCTCAACACCGCCACCGCCGCCATCAAGCCGCCATCGCACCACCGTCACCGCTTCTTCGGTATTCTGTCCATCCTTGACAGAGCCATATTCCACAATTTTTAGCTCTCCATCAGGAGCTCAGGTCGGGCCCAAAATTGGAGGGTGAGTCCCCCACGTCCACCTTAGCCTCCACAAAAAAACTCTGGTTATTTACTTTTCGTTTGCTATTTTTACCATTTCCATCTTTCCACCCCTGGCAGTATGCCTTCTGTGCAGATCTTGTTACAACCACCCAGTTCTTCCTATGTTCGAACCCCTTCCCCATTTCTGATTGAATCCCAATTTGGATTGGGTGTTCTGCCCACCAAAACCCCTCTCCACAAATTTTTCCACGAATTTAGGAGTCCTTCTTCCCCTTGGAAAATTCAAACTCAGTCAAAAATTCGCTCTGTCCTGTGCAGTCCAGATCCGACCCACCAGTGGTAGAAAATCCATTTCTCCAACCAAACCTCCACCATAAAGTACAAAACGAATATCCACGTCTTCCTTACTTTCCCCTCGATCCGACGTTTTCCCTCCGGTCAACTCCCATTCTCAGGCAGATCCAAATCTGTCCTGTCAGATCTGGTTCTGTGAACCAGCAGGTTGTAAATTTGACCAAGGCTATTACGGAGACAGACAAAATTCCCTCTCTGGCCATAGGTCATAGCTCTCTAAGTAAGATTTCCAACGGAGCCAATCTCGCGTCAATCAGAGGTCAGGGCTGATCGCGGCAGCCGTTCCCGCCGGGTCGCGCACTGTAGAATAGAAGAACCAGCCCATGGACAGCAAGCCGCATCGACCGCCCGACCGGCCGACTCGCCTTCCACAAGGCGAACCAGCACATCGTCTTCCCAGGGAACATCCCTCCAGGAGCCACTATCGCAACAATACCATCCCCGGCCCACTCGGCCCACCAGTCAGCACATGGGCCATACAACCTGCAGCACGTGTCATCAGGACGGCACCGATGGAGCTGTCCAAGTTGCTGGTCGTCAACGCAAGATCGATCCTCCCGGGCCCATATTGTAGCCCTTTACCTCCCTGTCTGGAGTGGGCAAAAAATTAACTTCTGTAATTATTGTAATTTTTTACCGGGAGTTACCGTACTTCGCCGGGGTCGTGTTCCCCACGCCCAGCGCAGGGAGGTATCGTGTCCACTCCCCATCTCGACATTTGCTTTACTCGTATTTATTTGTATATGCCACTGCAAGTGATAGGATTGTTAGCCCGATATATTGTTATCACTGTTGCGAGAGAGTGAGTGTGACCCGTCCCGTGGCTCGTTCCTAGCACAGAAGAGCCGACTACCTGACTCATTACCGGTTTCTCAACCGCGCACGGTCCCACGTTTCCCTCGCTAGGGACGTCCGTGAGCTAGAGTCCCAGGTCGGATGTCCGTCCCGCATCAAGATGAATTTAGTTATGAAGAATTGATAAATGCCTATGAAGAGCTAGTTGAAAAGTATAAGAAGGTGAAATCTGAAAACAGAAAATTGAAAAGGAAATCTGAAAACACCCTTCTTGAAAATGGTTCTTGTGATAAATGTTCCGAGCTTGTTAAGTTGAGTGAACTTTTAAAGCATGATGTAAATTGTCACAAAGAAACCATTGTATGTTTGAGAAATGAAAAAGAAGAACTCAAAAGGAAAATAGTTCCTTGTTAATTCAAAACTCTTTGCTTGAAGGTAGTTTAAAACATCTTGAAAAATCCATTCATAAAAATTCTTCATGTGATAAATGCTTTGAACTTGAATCTGAAAATGAATCTTTATTAATTGATATAAAAAAGCATGAAGAAAATATTTTATGTATGAAAGAAGAAATTAAAAAATTGAAGCATTTGAATACAACCATGTCTGAGAAACTGCTTATTTTTGAAAAAGAAAAATCTGTGAATGTTGATGAATGTGAAAAGATGCATGTGTTAGAACAAGAAATTGAAAGTCATAAAACTATCAATGCCACATTGCATGAACAAGTCAATTCTTGTGAAAATGAGATGGTTTCCTATGAAGTGCATATTGCATCCCTTGAAAAAGAAATTATTGATTTGAATGCTTCATTGTCTACATTTGTTCAAGGGAAGAAAAATATTGATAAGATTTTGGGAACAAAGGTTAATTTTTAAAAGGAAGGGCTAGGCTATAATCCGGTGAATAAAGAGAAATTTGAAAACAAATTGCATACATCTTTTGTCTCGAGTTTGAATGTAGCTAGTACCTCAAATGCTCACCCGGTTAAGCATGCCATCAAGAAAACCCAGAAATGTGATGTTAAGCAGAAATTGAACTAAAACTCAAAAGTGAAAATAATTCTGCTTATATAAATGTTCATGCTAGGAAACACAATGCCAAACACTATGTCACCAACAAAAATGTCTCATGCTTTTATTGTGGTAAACATGGTCATGTGATGAATTATTGTTTTGTTACAAAATCCGATGACTTGAAAGCATGTGAAAATAAATTTGTTTCCAAAAGAAAAAGTGTGTCATGTTTCCATTGTGGCGAGTATGGTCATATTATGAGTAATTCTTATGTGTTGAAGAATGATAATTTGAAAGCATGTGATAGAAAAAATGATTTCAAAAACTCAAGGAAGTTTTCAAAGAAAAGAAATGAATTTGAAAATTCTCATGTTCATGAAAGAAGACCATATGGATGAGTTGCTCCATTGCATTGCTATTACTGTGAGAAATATGGTCATTTGATGAAAACTTACTTTCAAAAGAAAAATGACAACTATCTTGTCATGAAGAAGAAAAATTTCCATGCTTATAATGATAACATTCATGCTAAATCAAAGAAATTTGATGATCATGTTTATAAGAATTCTATGAAGTCGTCAAAATATTGTCATTATTGTGAAAAGTTTGGGCATATTATGCATGATTGTGATTTGATGAATTTTGATGATATGCTTGCCCAGAGAATGTGGAAGGCACCCATTAGAGGTGCAACTAACCATCCGAGACCCAAGAAGGTTTGGGTACCCAAAACTGTTGAATGAGAATTTTTGTTGCAGGATTGCTTTGAGGCCAAGTGGAAGGCTTTGAAAATAATGGTTGCTCAAGGCATAGCTTTTTTGAAAATAAAATTCTGATTTTTCTTTAAAAATTTTGAAATTTGCTTTATTTGAATTTTCATTCATGAAAATCAAGAAAAATATGTTTTTCTTATGAGTTTGCATTGCATCTTTCTGATCTTAATTGCATGACTCCATGGTATATGAAATGTTGATTTGAGGAAGGGCAGGTCATTCTTGTCTGAAATCTATCAACATGCGTGAGTAGAGTCTTTGGACTTACACCTCCGCCATGGTACCATGAGTCACTTGTTCATATAGGTCATAGGCTACATGATTTTCAGAAAATGTCAATTGTGAATTTTATGAACATAGAAAGGGGGAGTATGTTCTTGAATGAATGATTTTGAATTGCAAATTGAACTCATCCTTGTGAAAATGCATCTCATGCCAATTGCTATATCTTAATTGATCATAATATTGTTATGTGATTTTTGGGACTATTAATGAACTGCTAGCCTCTTTTAAGGCTATTGCTGAGCTAACATGCTTAAAGGCATATAGTGATACCTACAGAACTCAGGTATTGATTCTAAAACTTGATTTGTCATTTCCCTAGCCTGTTGTGATGAATTTGCTCAATGGTTGAATGGAATTGAAAATCTTGAAGATTTTGTTGAATCTTGAATATTCTTCAATCTAAATTGCTTGAACACATTTGAGCTTATTTGTGTATCTGGTATATCAAATGCTGAGTAGAGAAAAGGTGGATTATGTCCACCTGGAAACTCTCACTATACGTGAGTTGGTCTTTGCACCAAAGTTCTCCGCCTCGTACCAGAACTCGGAGAAGTCAAATGGTTGATTTGTGAATGAATTCTTGAACTGAGCTGTATAAATTGAAAATCTATTTTTGATCAATGATCCAAACAATTGGCTTGTGGATATTTTCTCATTTCTAAGCTTGTGAAATGCTCTTGAAAATCTGTTTCTGAACCATTTCTGAAAACTGGGTTGTATTGCTTAAGTTTGATCATTTATGCACCCTAGTTCACAAAGGCCATGTCATGGAGAATGTTTATTGCTTAACATTTGAATGTGAATGCTTTCATGTGCAATCTATCATGATATTCTGAAAACCAAGCTTGTGTATCTTATTTTTACATCTTGCATTGCATTCTCATATTGTTATAGGTTGCATGCATTAGAATTCATGCATATAGTGCATATTTTGAAATGCATCATTTCGAACATTTCATATTGCATAAATGCTAACATGAATTCTTCCAACAATGTATCATGTCTTTGGAACTAACAAGTGAAAATCTGAAAAGTATTCATTCAATAAGTGCATTTAGATCATTCAAATGAAAAACTGAAAACTTTCATATTACACTCGTCTTGTCTTGCACGTTGGAATGCATTTAGGTCATATAAGAGAAATCTGAAATTTTGCACCCATGTTGCATTGTGCATTGCATTTTACATATATTCCCTTTGTGTGCATGCATGCTTATATATGCTATTCACCCCCTTCCTTGAAATTTCTAAGGACTCATATTTCTTGCTAAGTAATGTTACATTTGAGTTATCATTGGAGTGTTTCATGTCATACACTCTAGGGGAGTAAATATTTGATAAGTGCATCTATTTAGGGGGAGTTACACTGTTATGTGTTCATGATATTTTTGGTATACATGCTGAATCAAATTCGTACACTTCTTGCACATAATGTGAAAATGAGTGTTAAACATAAGGATATAGAAATTTCCTTTCAACACTCTAGAGATATTAAACTTACTGCATGTTTGTTGAAGAGGCAGTTGAGGAAAAAGTTGCCTACCTATCTTTGTTGGAAAGATTTGAAATGAAAATGAATGGCAAAGTAATGCTTGATCTCACTGAGTAAATTAGATGCACGTCACCTGAGACGTGATGTGGTTCATTTCTAAAAGGTGTTTGAGTAAAGTACCTCTGTTCAGAATGAAATAAAATGGTTCAATATTTTGAGTAACTGTGGATTCTTACATGAGCTCCATGTGTCTCCTCACGTAAAAAGAATTATTTAAACTTGATCATTCTTTGAAAAATTCTAAATTTATTGAAAATTTTGATTTGAAAATCTGATGAGGTAGAGCGTAGCCTCCAATACGCTGTTCTCATAAATTGAAATGCAGTCTGTATAATCTCTCATTGTGTTGTTTTAAAAATCTGAATATCCATATGGCTATAGTTGATTTTCATGTTATTCACTTACACTCTTGGTAATTTGATCTAATATGTCTTCATAAAATTAATTGACTGCATTGACTATTGCATAACTCTTATATGTGATTGCACAACCTCCTAGGTGCTATATATGAACATTACGATTGTCATGACTCTCATGCACCTTTCTTACACCCATTCCCTTCTTAAATAAGTAAGGTGGAGATATGTTGCATGTGTATGTATATATATATACATATTTTCTTGGTTGCATTATGTGCATCTCATAAGTCATCATTTGTATGCACTTAGCTTCATGTATTCCTAAAGAAAATTTAAAAATCTGAAACCCATGAAAATCCAAATATGTGTCTCTCACATAGAAATAATCAACAATTTTTTTTAGCTCAACAATTGGCTTAGTTTGTTTTTCATAGGCATATCTGTTTAGTCGCATCGCATGCATTCATAGCGTCATTCATAGCGTCATTCATAGTGTCATCATATGTTTACATTTCAAAAGAAAATTTAAAAAACTGAAAATCTGAAAATCAAAGAAACACATCGATGTGTCATCTTGTCTATGCCTTGCAATTACATCATCTAAACTTCTCGTGTGAGCTTTTATTGATTGATGAATCTATCTTATTCGTCTTGATGAAATTTGAACTTCATTGCTTTCATCCCCACTTTTTGATAATGCCAAAGGGGGAGAAATGTTTGGATTGTGATTGATACCACAATATTTTGCTATCATCAAAAAGGGGGAGATTGTTGGGTTCGTTGTGCTCCCTCTTGGTCTCGGTTTTGATGATAACAAAATATTGTGTGTGGTTGAGGAAGATTGTTATGCTTGCATATGATTTTGATGATAGTGTGCATTCATGATTATAACATTGTTTCATATGTCTCAGAACTAAAAGATTTGGTACATGCTATATGAGATTGTAAAGAGTCTCTCATGCCTTGATTGTAAAGATCGTTCCTATACTTGCATGTATTTCATTTGGGAGTTTCTTGAGATGGTGAGGAGCTTAAGGCTTACATGCAAATCTTGAAATGAATGTATGAGCTTGCTATGTGCTTAATTTATTGATGCAAATCTTGATGACCTTTCATGTATAACCTTCTTGAAGCATTGAGCGTGTTTGGTTCTTCAAGGTTCATACTTTGGTTGAGTGTATGGCCAATTTGGCCTTGGACTTTGGATTGAAGATTTACATGTAAACATTTGGCTAATTGGTTTCTTCAAAAGCTTGCTTGTTGAGATCTTGAATGGACTCTCATGTATCACACCATGTTAATCTCTTGATGTAAGATGTGAGTTTGGGTCTTGATTTAAGATTGGTTTGAAAAGGTTTAATAGACTCCCAAGACACTAAAATATTGATTAAGTGGTAGATGGCATCAAAGTGATTGAACTTGTATTGTATTAACTTCATTTACTCTCCTATGCAGGTTTGAAAAGCAATGCCAATCCCATATGCAAAGGTATCAAGATTCATGGTAAGAACTTGACACTTTGCTGTAGATTATGGAAAATCCACTTAAGAAAAGAAAAATAAAAGGTAAAAGGGCTTAAGAAGAAGATGATGAAGAATGCACGTGGTGCTAATGAGGAGTGTGATCGCTAGAGGGGTTACCTCAAGAAAGATAAAAGTGATCGCATGTACCTTGTCTGGAGCATGAGAGATTGCGGACTTTTCCTTCCTCCTTCTACCGGCCGACCGATGAAGGGGGTTCTTAGCTTGATTACCCTTGCAAGAAAGCACAAATCAAGAAGAAAAGATTGATTAGCCAAAAGTGTGTGTAGTATCAATGATCTAAAAATATGAAATCAAACAAATAAAGTATGAACACACCTGGTGTGTTTTGGTTTTAAAACCCCTTGAGAGGAGTAACAAAGGTATGGGAATATGAATGCAAAGTATGCAAACCAATGTATATGATGTGAAAGTGTCAATCTCTTCTAGCAAAGTAGCTAGAAAGATTAAGGTGAAGATCACGACAATGCTAATGTTAATAAGGGAGAAAGAACAATCTCCTCTCTGCTGTGTGTGCAGCAGTACTGGGAGAGAAACCAATTGAATAATAGTTGATGACCACCGTGGAAGAAAATTAACACCAAGAAGGAGAGTGATTGCTTGAAGAATAGAACCTGCAAGAAAAACCAAAACTCTCTCTTCCGTTAAGAAAAAAAACTCACAGTAGTTCTCTCTGTTTGTCTCTCTCTGTGTGTTGTCCTTTTGTGTTGTTCGCGCGAGGCACACAGCAGGGGGTATTTATAGCCTAAAAATCCTTGCAAAACAAGGATTAAAACTAGGCAATGACCCTCCAATAAGAAATCATCTTCCCAATCAAACACAATGTGTAAAATGGGGAAGGGATTATTACTGGAAAGAAGTAGACGAAAAGGGGACGCAACTGGAAATGACGACCTTCCAAAGGGCGTCAATTAAAAATGACGACGTCACCAAAGGTGTTAATTAAAATGACGACGCGTTCGGCGGTGTCAATTCCTGGATTTAATTATGGCAACAAAATACTTTCCTTATTAAAAATTCTGAAATGACGCCTAGTGTAAGGGCATTAAATAATAGACGCCTTCGATGGGGATGTCAATTATTTGATTTTTCATTTTGCTTAGGATTCGTAAAATTCCAGGAAATGACGCCACTATACATGGCCGTCCGTTTATGAATAGGCGCCCTTGGCTGCGCCGTTAATTAAATGACGCCCCTACTTAAGGCGTTAATTCCATTCAACATAGAAAAAATGCCAAGAAATCATAATTAAAAATGGAAAAATAGAAAAACTTCATATTAAGCTAATATTGAAGTCCACTTTGGGGCGTCACATGGTGACATGAGATTTACTCAACATAGCATCAATTTTGACGTGTCTACATTTGCATGCGTGTATTTATGGGAAAATGGTAAGTTTCCATTTAGAGTTTTTGATCTTGATGTTAGGTGTGTTACTCATGTTTTCATAATGTTTTCTTGCATATTCAGGAAGGGGTTTTAAATGATGGAAACATGTTTGAGTTTCTAAAACAATCATTGGTTGTGTTTTGTCATCACAATGAGCATTCATGTTAATCAAACTTTAGGTTGTTTGATTCTTATTTTGGTTGAACAAATGAAGGTTTTAAAGCTTTTCAATATAGTAATACACTCCTTGTCCTGTGGGTTTTCAAGTTCATATTTCATGTAATTTGCATAAGGGAGTGTAGCATTGAGTTTTCATACAAAAATCTGAACTTTCACAAAATCTGGAACACTATTCGTTCCGGTCGACCGACCCTATGCCTTTGGTCGATCGAAATCCCCAGAGTTGGCATATTTTCTGTCTGTAACATTTAGGTCAACTTCCCCTACCCTTTAGGTCGACCGAACACGGCGAAAACCAAAACGTGAATCCGAAAACCCACTAAACCCAATCCATTTGTGATTAAACTTTGCCCTTTTGTCCCTAGGGTTAATATATATATATTATAGGAGTCTTTCAAGGGTTTTGGGAAGGGTTTATGAGTCTTTTGATCATTCTCTCTTGGGTGTATATATAACCTGTGATTTTGGGAGAAAAACCTAGAGCTAACACTTTCTATCTATCTTGTAGGAGAAGAAAAGGGGCAAAGCAAGGAGGAGCTCTTGAAGGAAGGATTTGATCTACTTGGAGAGGATTTTGGAGCTCGTGGAAGAAGAAGAAAAGGAGCGGATCGACGAGAGGATCAAGAGGATGCAAGAATCATCTTCATCCGGCTTCCCTCCGACTTGTGGTTCAAGGAACATCTTCATCCGGCTATTGGAGTTCAAGGGAGATTATTTCTACACAGTTTCTATGTTGTTCTTGATATGCTCCATGTTCTATAGTTTGGGTTTAGCATGATTTGATCATTCATGTTTATTTTCGAGCATAGAGATATTCATATGTGTGATCACCTACGTGCGGTCGTGTGTGTCGTTGTGTTGCGTTTGTTGCAGCGTGTGTCTGTGTTTGTGATATGGTCGTCGGATCATGTTGGAGACTTCATCTCCGTGTGTGTGTGTGTTGGGGCATGTCCCCATGTGTGTGTGCAGGCGTCGTCCTGCGTGTGTGTTTGGAGCGTCGTCTCCATTTTGGAGATTTATCCCCGAGTGAAGCCTCACCGGGTTTGGTGAGGGATGGACGTAGGGAGCCCATCATAGCCCCGAACCACCTTAAAATCCCATTGTCTTGTGATTTGCTTTGTGGGATTGTATGGTTTGATTGTTAAATTCCTTTGTATGATCGTGTAAGATTGGAGAGGTTGAGAGAATTTAGTTCCTTCTTTAGTTAATTCCTAAATCTCAACAACAGTTGTTAATTCTGCTACGTAAAGTTTTAATTTGCCATCTAGTGTCGGGGACAATTCAACCCCCCTTCTTGTCCGCTCGCCTACCCTGGGACCAACATCCACTACCGTGGAAGACCCCTCGGCTATCGTTTGGGCCGGTGGCGTCTCTTCCCCCTCCGGTGGGTTCGCCGTCGCCGAAGGCGTCTCTTCCTCCTCTATTCTCTTTTGGAAGTGCCAAACGGCCCTCCTCTTCACCATCTTAGGGTGTGGGTATGCGTAAGCTTGCAATGGTTGCGGAGCTCGTCGGTCGCCGGGGTAAGGATGGTCGGGTTATGAGAGATTAAATGGAATAAGAAAGAGTGAGAGGGAGAACGGCCGGTTTTATTTTTGTTTTTGAAATCTCTCAGAAGTCATGTGGTCAATCGATAGACCGTTAGGCCCTCCTTAGTGGTCTTCCCTGGACCGTTTGTCATCTGGGTCACCAACATTGAAGAATGTGAACCGCCCTCATCAAGCGATCTATCTCTAGACTGTTAGGAGTCTCTTTGCGATCTTGGCTGGACCGTTTGGGTTGCTGAATGCATGTTGATGATTTGGAATTCTATCTCTGCTTTATTCTTGGCACCCTTTCTGTGTGGTTCGTGTCTCATTTATGCTTCATGCTTATTTTATAGATATAATTGTTGATGGCTAACCCCTCTTATTGTCAAAGTCATAAACGCCATCATCCCGTTGTTTTCTCACCATGCAGGTAAGTCAGGTAAGTATCTCGATCTTTAGTCCCTTAATGTATTACTATATGATATCTATGATATATTATCTCAAGAATCGGCTGGTCATTCATGTGTCTTGGGATCTGATGTTCCCCTTTAACAAAAATGATGATGATCTAGGTGCACATGTTTAATCGTTGGATAGGCCGTTAGGTTGGAAGAGTTGGGGGACGGTGGTTCTATCTTACATGTCGTGGTTGCAGATAGTGTCTTGACCCTGATTTATCCGGTCTAGCAATACTACTCTCGAGTATCTTCTTATTTTATTCCTTTCTTTGCATTCGTTTTATGATTTCTTTTATTTTAGCCCAGCATGCATCATACGTATCTTTGAATATTCATGAGCCCTGATCTGTCCAAAGTATCTCAGTAATGGTGGATAACTATGTATCCATGGTCTTGGGTAAGGAGAATCATTCCATTCTAAGTTGGAAGGTTTCCTTCGATCTGTTTGCTCGGTCTGGTTAGCTGAGGATTTTTATCTGGAGTTTAATTGCTCGTCTCTTTACGTTTCACTGCTCCGATCGCCTATCAGCTGTGTGTTCCAGTGAGATGGTTGGTCGTGTTTTATTTTTCCTTAGTTATTAGTTCCTCCAGACATGAGTCATTCGGTTTGGCCATTCCTTGTGATTGGTTCGAAGTTTTTCGAAAGATTTCTATCGCTCGTTTGTGAAGGACAGGTGTCAATGTACCTTAATGCCCGCTTTTCAATCCATTCTGCTACATTTTTGCTCATCTCCATGTTCCTTTTCGCTTTCGCTTCACCTCCGCTCATTCCCCTGCAAAGATGATGTTAAGGAGGGGCATCTGTTGACACCTGTTGTATGATCAATGAGTTGGGTCATCTCCTTATCTATTTTTTTTTATGATGTCCCGAGTTATTCATCATTTATTGGGCCATTTTGGTCACTTTTGGGCTTATTTTGATGGGTTGCTCTCCCTGGTTGGACCTCGTTCCTTGTCTCTTTCGTCGCTTTAAGCTTAGTAAGCTTTTGTATCTTTTTTGCCACAACCTTGCCACTAGCGGTCTATAGGATGGCCGTTAGATTTTTTTTGGCGGTTTATTTCTAGACCGTTAGGCAGGCGAGGAGTCTCGCCTTAACGTCCTTTCTCTCAAGCCTTATCTTTTACTGGACGATCAGCTCATGCGGTCTATCGCACGACCGTTAGGGGCACTCTGGCGGTTCTTTGCTAGACCATTTAAGCATGCAGAGAGTCTTGTTCACGACTTTTTCTCTCATTGGTCTTATCTATTTCTAGACGGCCGAGCCTTGCGGTCTATCGGTCGACTATTTTTCCAAGCCTTGCGGTCTATCGCAAGACCATTAGGGGAGATAGAGAGTCCTGCACTGTCTGTTCTTCCTCTCTATGGCCGCGGCAGAACTGGAGTCCTTGATTGATGATTTCTCTTCGAATACAGATTCTCAGAATCTTCTGTTTGTTTCTATGGACTCTTGGGAGTGTTATCTTCAAGAGTTTGCTACGTTTAGGCCTATTTTATTGTTGTTTTCTCTCTAAATCGACCTAGGGTTTAGGGGGTCTATAAATAGAACCCTTGACTTCATGGCTTGACGAGGAGATCTCTGGAGCTTGCGTCGAAGTGCTACTACATCCTAGAGCGAGTACCAATAAGGGAGAAGTATGTTCTACATCCTTAAGGCTTCTGGTCCAAGGAGTATTGAATTTCATTTGGTTTAGTTTGTGTCTTTTTCTCTAAGTTTTCCCCTCTCCCTTCTTGCATCTTCATAGCATATTCCCTCTTCCTCTTCTACGCTCTTCTACACTTTCATCATTTTCAAACATCCTCCCACTCTTTTCTACCCCCCACAGGGGTTAAAAAACCACCAACCCCCAAGTATTCACCCTTCCTTTTATGCATCTTAGTTTAATTGCTTTATAGATACTACACTACTCCAAGGGCTCATTGGGTTATTTTTCTTCGTGTCTACATTCTTCTGCGGGTTTACAGAGCTCATTACACGAGGCCCAGCTCTTCTGGCCGGCCAAGAGGGGTGGAGGTTCAAGTTCCACGTTTCTGTTCTGGGTGCGCCTAGCGGCTGTTTGGAAGACCGTCTGGGGATCTCAGGCGGTCTATCGCAGGACCGTTTGACGTTGCTTTGCGATCGTCTGAAGACCATTTTCCGTCACAGCGCCTGGTTTCTTTCTCCCGTGGGCGGGTGGCTTCACTCAGCTCTTTCCAAGGTACATAGTGTGGCTTTAATACATTGTTTACCTTGGTGGCGATCACATCCTTCTTTCCTTGGGTATATGTCGTCTAGTTCATTATCTCTTCTATTTTCTTTCTTTATTTTTTAGTTGCTCCACACCCACGGTGTGTGCTTTCCTTTTATCCCTTTGCTCCACGTCGCGGCGTGTGTTTTCCTTTATTTTCTGCATTGTTAAGATGACATGCCCACGAATTTCATTCTTGGTATTGATTGCTTGTGTTAGTGCATCGCTTGCTCACACCATATTCACATTCACTACACGCATCATCACATCACATCACAAAACACAAAAGAATATCAACATTCACGAGTGTGATTTGTATCGAGGTGAGTGAGAGCTTGCTTGTTCATTCGCATTGCTTATAGTTTCTTTGTTTAGTTGTTGAGGGGTGTAAGAAAGTTTTTTATAGTAAAATTTTTATAGGCAATTAATTCACCCCTCCCCTCTTGATTGCCAGTCGCCTGGGTATAATAATTGGTATCAGAGCTTTGGTCTCTGGTTACACTGACCTCACGGTCACAGAGCAAGATCCAAGTGAATGGCAAACAAGGGGATGTTGCCCGAAGGGCACTCTATTCACAGGCCTCCATTTTTTGATGGTTCTAATTATCCATATTGGAAGAATCGGATGTATGTTTTTCTCCGTACACAAGAATATGATGTCTGGCGTGTCATTAGCAAATGTCCATATGAGTTACCTAAAAATGAGGATGAATGGGAAGAAGAAGATATTAAGAATTGTGCTGCTAATTTCAAAGCAATGAATATAATACAATGTGTGATTCACCCGAATGAATACTCACGTATTTCTATGTGTGGTTCCGCACAGAAAATTTGGAACAAGCTTCGATTGATATATGAAGGAACATCTGAAGTCAAGGAGACCAAAGCAAACCTATTGGTCCGTGATTATGAGTTGTTCATGATGAAGCCATATTAATCCATTTCGGAGATGTTCGCGAAGCTGATGGAGATCACAAATGGGTTAAAGGCCCTCGGCAAGGAATATTCGAACCAAGATCTTGTAAGGAAGGTACTGAGATCGCAATCACCATAGTGGCATACAAAGGCCACTATAATTGAGGATTTAAAGGATCTCAGCACCTTGACATTGGACGAGTTGATTGGCTCCTTGATGACGTACGAAATCAATATCAAAAGGAGCGAGGAAGATCATAAAAAGAAGAAGGTGGCCAACATTGGCATTGAAGACAAACCCACAAGAGTCTGATGGAAGTGAGGTAGACTCCACAACCAACATTGAAGATGAGGAGCTTGTTGCTATGATCACTAGAAGGGTGAGGAAATTTGTCAAGAAGACCAGAAGAGTTGGTGGTCAGTTCAAGAAGGCACAGAGGAAACCTATGTTTAAGAAAGGTGAAAGCAACAAGAAAGAAGAAGTAATTTGCTACGAGTGCAAAAAACCAGGTCACATGCGGGGAGAATGCCCCGAGCTGCTAAAGAAAATCAAGAAAAGAAATTTTAAAAAGCCCAAAGCAATGGTCGCTACCTGGAGCGACGAGGACAAAGAAGAGGCTGAGTCAAAAAATGAACTAGATGAGCTGGTTCAAAACCTTTGCTTCATGGCCAATGAGGACAAGGATGACCCAAATGAGGTGGAATCTGAATCTGAACCTCTTACTTATGAACAATGGCAAATAGCTTACGAATCTTTGTATGAAAAATGCAAAAAGTTCAAGTCACAAAATAAGGTGTTGATAAAGAAAGTAGAGCATCTTGTACACACCAAAAACTCATGTGAAAACTATGTTGTCTTGAATTCTAAAATTGAAAATTTGAAATATGAAAATGATATTCTTATGTCTAAAGCTGCCTTGTTTGAAGAAGAGATTTCACACTCACGTGAAGATCATAATGCACTAGTTAAACAAAATGAAGAATTGAAAGCAGAAGTGGAAAAAGAAAGGATGGAAAGGACAAAATGTAGTCAAGTAAAAGAAGTTGTTGAAAACAGAGTTGAGTCATTAATGAATGATATAAATGAGTTGAAAAATGCTCTTGCAACCTTTGTTAAAGGAAAGGAAATCATGACATGTTTTGTGAACTCTCTTAAGGAAGATAAAGGGTATATGCTTGAGAACAAAAGATCTTTTCAACCTAAGAGATTTTGGCATGCAAAAGACTCATCCCCCTCTATTTCTAACACACATTTGCATAATTCATTTATTAACATGAGTAGAGGAAAGAAAAATGAAAGAAGAATGATCATTTGCTTTTACTGTGGAAAATTAGGCCATGACATGTATGTGTGTAGAACGATGAAGCTTGATGATGAAAATTTTGCAAGAATGACAAGAAGGAATTTCAATCACTATGTTCCTAACCACTATGGACCCAAGTTTGCTTGGGTACCAAAAGCTGGATAAGGATGTTTGCTGGTTTTGTAGGTCTGCTTGAGAGCTCAAGGAAACAAATGGTATTTAGATAGTGGATGCTCACGCCATATGACGGGAAACAAGAAAATGTTCGCAGACCTACAAGAATAAGGATGGTGGAGTGGTTGCTTTCGGTGGAAAGGACAAAGGAAAAATCATAGGATAAGGTAAGATAGGTAAGAATCTAACACATACCATTGAAAATGTTTTGCTAGTCAAAGGCTTGCATCATAATCTTCTTAGCATAAGTCAATTATGTGACATATGGTGCAATGTGATTTTTGACTCCACACACTGCACTGTTGTAGATAAATATACTCATGAAATAAAATTCATAGGAACAAGACACAACAATGTATATATGATAGATTTAGATGAAACTTCTAGTGAAAATCTCTGTTTAGCAGCAAATAATTCTAATGATGCTTGGCTTTGGCATCGCCATTAGGGCATGCCAGTTTTAATCTTCTATCAAAATTGTACAGAAGCAACTTGGTTCTTGGATTGCCAAAATTAAGATTTGACATGGAAAAGATTTATGGAGCATGTAGTAGAGGTAAACAAACTCGAGTGTCTTTCAAATCCAAAAACGATGTAACTACATCGAGGCCCCTTGAACTAATTCACATTGGCCTGTTTGGACCGAGTAGGACACACAGCTTAGGTGGAAAACTGTATGGATTTATGATTGTGGACGACTTTTCCAGATTTTGTTGGGTTTACTTTTTGTCACATAAAAATGATGCCTTGATGGAGTTTGAATCATTTTGCAGGATAGTATAGAATGACAAAGGGTATTCCATCAAGGCTATGCGGAGTGATCACGGTAAGGAGTTTGATAACCATGATTATAGCAATTTCTGCAGAAAACAAGGATATCTGTACAACTTCTCTGCACCAAGAACTCCCGAGCAAAACGGGGTTGCTGAAAGAAAGAACAGGACCCTGGTTGAAATGGCCAGGATAATGCTGAATGAAAAGAACCTACCACGGTACTTTTGGGCCGAAGCCATCAATACGGCATGCTACATAACTAATCGTGCAATGGTAAGGCCCTTCCTAAAGACTTATGAGTTGTACCGAGGTAAGAAACCCAATATTTCATATTTCAAGCCTTTTGGTTCTACATGTTATATTCTTAACAATGGCAAATCAGATTTGGGTAAGTTCGATGCTAAGAGTGATAAAGGGATATTTATTGGGTACTCTCTCAACTCAAGAGGTTATCGAGTGTACAAATTGAGAACTCTTGTAGTTGAAGAAAGCCCTCATATTGTTGTCGATGAATCTACTCCCAAAGATATTGATGAAAACTTTGATTTGCAAAATGGAACACGGGAAGATCAAGATGTGGACGATGTACCAAAAATTTCTAAAAATCAAAGAAATGTGGAGAAGCAACAAGGAGGTGAAGCTCAAGAAAATCAAAATGAGCAGGATCTACCAAGGCAATAGACATTTGCAAGGGATCATCCAGCTGAGAATATGATCGGCAACATTGAAGAAGGCATTAGAACAAGATCCTCATTAGGGAAGTTGAAAACTTAGACTATATTGCCTTGCATTCTCAATTTGAACCTCAATTTGTAGAGGATGCATTGAAAGATGATTCCTAGATCTTGGCTATGCAAGAAGAACTACACCGGTTCCAAAGGAACAAGGTGTGGTTCCTCGTGTCGCGCCCTAGAGATCACTCCGTGATCGGAACCAAAGGGGTTTTTTGGAACAAATTAAATGATCAAGGAGTGGTAACTAGGAATAAAGCCAGGCTGGTAGCCAAGGGCTACAGTCAAGAACTAGGAATTGACTTTGATGAGTCTTTTGCCCCAGTGGCAAGACTCGAGGCTGTGAGGATTCTTTTAGCATTCACTTGTTTTAACAATATCAAACTATTACAAATGGATGTCAAAAGTGCATTTTTGAATGGATATATTCAGGAGGATGTCTGCGTGGGGCAGCCACCGGGGTTCGAGGATCAAGAGTACCCAGATGTTGACACCTAAAATATGCCAGGAGAGACCAAAGTAGACTCAGGGCTCTGAAGGTTGATCAGAGGTGCGGCTCCTGTACCATCCCAGGAAGTTCTAAGAATCAGAATAGAGGAGATCCACTATCCCTAACACTTTGTCTGGCTAAAGCCATCTCTGGTTAAGCCGCTGCCTAGTACTGCTATCATTCAGATAGTCAGGCTGATAAAACTATAACAAAATCCAGGAAACCATCTGCCTGCTGAAAAGGATCTTCCGATAATTCTAATGCTTGTAGAAAGGGATTCACATAGCTTCACAGCTGATCGTAAATGCGAGATCTAAAGCAAGCCTCGAATGAAACATATATTTACTCTGAAAGCCCATTAAACCGGTGAGAAAGGCCCTTTAGGCGAACCCTCACTTGGCGTCGGATGATGAAGAAATGGGCCAAGCTCAACACAAGCTGAGGCGCGCCGAGAAGCTTCCTCCTGGCACGCCGGGGAGTTCGTGCCGAGAGACTGAGGGCCATCCCTCTATAAAAGTTGTTGCCCTTCTATACAAAAGAAGAAGAAGATAATGGATAAAAAGAGATAGAAAAACAAAAGAGAGAAAAAATAGAGAGCGGTAGCCACTGAAAGAAAAGGGAGCTCGAGAGCCCTCTAAGGAAGCATAGGAGAAGAAAGAGTTGCAGCAATTCGAAGGAAGAAGCAAGGTGGGGTTGGCTGCCCGACGCCCCGAGGGGCTACAGTTCTTCTCCCCCTTTGTTCTGTCTGAATATTTTCTTTTTCTTCTTTTGTATCTCTACTTTCGAGCATCTTTGCTCCAGTAGCATTCAATGCCAATGTAACCCTGTTCTCAGGGATAGAGTCGGTGTATATGTTTTTGGTTGGATTTTTCTTCCGAGTTGGATTCGTGTACGCCGTTTCGATGAAATAGTTAATAAAAGTGGGCTGAGTTTCGCCCTTTCACTATCTTTTTCTCTTCCCCTGCATCTGAGGTTTGATATATGCAACGGCTACCGCAAGTTACATAGATCTTATAGTCTAATCTTCGAAGGCTTCTCTGCTATTCTTTTTCATCACCTCATGTCCACATCCAGGGACTGAGATAGTCCATCTCATGGCTTCTCGTCTGTGAAATGAAGAGGGATAGACTCAATGGTTCTGCTCCCAGCGAGGCCCCAGAGGGAAGGCCATCCCCCTCCTGGATCATCCTCTCTATAATCATCTGAATTGGTCGTCGAATCATCGAACAAACCCCCCTTCGAAATGCCCAAAGACCTTTGAAGCCTTTACCTCAAAAATCACTTCAAAGCCTCGCTTGAACCCTGATTTCGGGAGCCCTCCAAGCCTCCCGACGTGAACCATTCTTGGAGCGAGTCTCGGGCCGAGGGCTACTCGCGCCTGCTGGATTTCTCCTGTCGCGCCGAGGCCTCCATCTCCCCTTTGTGCCAAAGCTGGCCATGCCGACAGCTTCGTGCCGAAACTCTTCTGAGCCATGCCATCCTTAGTCATAATACCCTGTCCTCTTGGGGAGAAACATTATCCTTCCCTCGACCCTCATGGGAGCCATATCAAAGGGGTTAATTCCCCCCACATTCTGTCACCCCATCAAGCCATGGAGGTCTGCCACTGTATGTTCTCCATTGACTATACGGGGGATATCAATAAATCCCACAATAAGTGGATAAAGTCCCATAAGATTCAGATCCTCCTGGATCTCGGGCTACGCCCGGCTCTTCTTTTGATTTCCACTCCGACATTTCGTGAGCGGATGACCTATAATACCCTTTTGGCACACTCCAAAATAAGGGGAGGTGCTGTCAAAATTCATCCCCGAGCTTTACTCTATCGTATAGTATAATGCTTCCATTGAAATGATGAATTTAACCCCAACTGTATGGCAGAGAGCTGAGCTATACCATCTCATGACACTCCGGCCACCACCGAGAAAGGGGAATATAAACATCACAATCACATGGTCTCCTTAGGCCTCATGTGGATGAATCTACCCTCACCTTCCACCTCACCCAAATACTACCATGGACAAACTCATGAAACCCCTATCGAACACAAAAGACCCCTTTGAACTCATAAAAGCCCTCACAATACATGAAAAACCCAACAAAAAACCAGCAATAGGCGCCACAGTTCCCCGGCGCAACCTCTTCCCGGCGCCACTTTCGCGCCGGGTGAAGAGCGCACCGGCACGAAGGGCACGCCGGGAGCTTGTCGCGCCGACCCCCTTCATTCCCAGCCGCACCGGTTCATCTTCGTGTCGGAACCCAGCCGCGCCGGTTCATCTTCGTGCCGAAACCCAGCCGCGCCGACTCCCATCCATGCTATTTCATCTTAACAATAGCTACCACTCAAACATCTGGGGTCTCAGAAACTTCATTGAGCCTAGATCTAGTCTAAACTCAATATCCCACTCCTGTTAACCTTCATGCTAACATTCATCGCATTATGAGGAAATCATGGTTCTTCATCCAGGTCCATGGGAGATACATTAATGGGGGTTTTACCCCTACATTCTACCGAGTATGATGTTTCTTTTGTAATCCTGCTGACCCTCGGAGTTCTGCCACTGCATGTCCTCCAATGGTCCCTTAAGGGGACATAAACAAAGACCATGGCAATGGACACTGTCCCGTCACACTCAAATCCTTTTTGGATCCAGGGATACGCCCGCCTCTCTTTTGGCTTCCATCCCGGCATTCCGTGGGTGGATGACCTATTTTCCCCCTTTGGCATAGTCCAAAATAAGGGGATATGCTGCCGGATTTGTGCCATAACACCGTTATCATGTCCCGCATAGCATGGTTTTCTATGCATGTTTCGCATCCCGTCAGCGGAGTTAGCGTAATGGTCTTATCTTGTTTTGCCCCCGAGACATCCTTTCTTGGCAACTAATCAAGGGTTGTTCTTCTTTGGAAGGACGTAATTAACGTCATAGCCTTTATGGTATGATGGATTCCAGGTCCTGACACAAATATCACAATCGACTTACTGAGTCAGACCGAGCGCACAATGAATTGTCACTCCGGTGACTGGCACGCCTAATAAACCAAACAAAACAAAGGATAGAAAAAAAATATCCCCACAAGTCTAGCACGCCCGGTGGGACTTGAGTCTCCCTTCATCTCTTTGCCAAGAGAGGATACCTTCGGGGGCTTCCCCCAAGAATACTGATTGTTTGTCTGTTTGTCTCAGGTGAACGATGACGTCATTTGGACTCACTGGTGCTGGATTCGGCCCCGTAATCGTCGCCGACCACGCGGAACACGGGTACCTAGCGGTGCCCACAGTTTTCGGATACTTCCCACCAGTTGTAGGCTTCCCCAAATTCTTGGGGTTGGCCTTCGTCGACATGTTACAGACGGAGTACCTGAAGACCTTCAAAGAGAAGGTTGCTGAAAAGGTCAAGGCCCCGGAGGCTCGATGCTGTGATAACTCATCCGCGAGTCCATTCCAAATTGCCAGCTGCATGGTGCATCATATTGCTCACGGGGCCAGCCCCATCCCTGCAAAGAACTTCAGGAGGCGCCGACACCGGAACCCCCAAAGGAAGGTTGATGCTGCTGTGACCGGACGTCTCTCCGCATCCGGCAAGTCTATGCTGGTCGGTGGCCTCCGCGTCTTTCTGGATGGGCGTAAGGCTCGAGTAAGCCCGGACTGGGTGATCCCTACAATGCCAATCCACAACTCCTATCAGGCTCTTGCTGGAAGAAGAGCCGAAGAAGAAGAAGCCGACCGCCATGGCCACGAAAGGTTGGCTCCTAAGCCAAGAAGATTCAAACAGGTTTGGGTCCCCAAAAACGTCCAGCCTGTCCAGCAAGAAGCTCCAGTGCGGTACCACCCCAGGTTCACCAGAGTAGAAGAGAGCAGGAAGAGGGGCCCTATCCCAAGGAAGGAAAAGACGATCGTGGATCCGCCATGCTGAGAAAGCTTTAGGGCCTACGCCCGACAAGCTAACATCCCCGTTGTGGTAAGAAGATTACAGCAGACTACCGAGAGGGCTCGGTTTGCTTACATTCCTCCGATGGGAGGTCGACAACTGTCCCCGACCCTGCACCCGGGCCGAGGGCAAGAAGAAATGACCAATATGGTCAGAAGCTATTTTAGGGGGTTAGGCAACCCCTCTTTGGGCCAACAACAGCTGTTGCAGGTAGCCGCAGCTGAAAAAGACCGCTGTCCATTAATGGCAGTGGGAGAAGAAGAAGATAGGAGGATGACGTCATCGGTTGATGACAATGGATATGAAGATGGCTCTGATGTTCAAGCCGATGAAACTGCTCCCCGCCAAGGGGAAAAGGGAAGGATCTCTGTGTTTGAAAGGCTTACCTTCCCGGGGAATGTCAAGAGGAGGGTTCACAGACAGAAATGCAGGATGTAGATCTTCACATGCAATATGGCCGGGATAGATGGCCATTATGGAAAATTGCCCGAGGAACCTCAAGAGTTAGCCTGGATAGCCGGAAGATCGGGACCGAGCACTCGAAGAGTGGAGGCCGCAAAAGAGAAGCTGGCGACGACCGAAGGAAAGCAAGCCATGCCTCGCCTCCAACAGCATGACAAGGCCATTATTCTCACAGTAAATGTGATAACGGCGGATGAAGAAGAAGATGTCTTGCTTGACATCCTACCTGAGGGTGCATCTGGCGAGACGACAAAGGCCATCCCCAGTACAGCAGCTATGGACCCGGCCGTACTGATGATGCTCCAAAGGTACCGCAAGGAGATAGAACAGCTGAAGAAGCAATTGACGGAAAGGACAGAGCAGTCCTCTGCCTCCAAGCACCTGATGTGCATGCCGAATCATCAAGGGGAGCCGTCAGCAAGAACGACTTCCCACCACTCTATACCCCGCCTCTGCAGGCAGAACCAAACTTGCCGACAACTCAGCAGCGCCCATCACAGCCACTGGCTCCACCAGTGCTGCCACAGGTGCACCAGACACCTCCACTGCTGCGTCCTCCTCCACAGGCGACCACCCTGGTCACCCGCTACTTGCAGCTGGCACATTTCTACCCGGAACCGGCCGACCCGACCACCATGAACAAGATGATGGTAGAGAGGATGATCGAGATGAAGCTCGCTGAAAGGGCTGAAGGTGACTATGTTGTATTCGATGCGTATAGGGTTCCATACCCACCGCATCATGCTGCCAAGCGGCTCCCTCCCGGGATCAGCAAGCCGCCGGAGTTTGACAAGTTCAACGGGAAGGGATCCCCAAAGGAACATGTTGCCTACTACATGACCGTCATGGGTGACTTGGTCACTGAAGAGTCATATTTATTGAAGTTCTTCGGGTCCTTGCTCACAGGGCTCGCATTTGAATGGTACTCCAGCCTCTCGGCCGGGTCGATCAGTGACTGGTCGGACATGCAGAGGAAGTTCAGAGAAAGATTCCACATCACGGAGAGGGAAGTCACAGTGGCTGAACTCTATTCAACAAGACAGAGGGCAGATGAGACCACTCTCGACTATGTCAAGAGGTGGAGGAACCTCGGGATGAGATGCAAGCGGCCCCCGCACCAGGAGGACGATGTACAGATCTGCAAATAGAACCTCAGGAGAGAGGTGCTGGAGAAGCAGATTGGCATGGAAATCCAGTCGTTCGACCGTCTGAATAACATTGTTGTGCGAAACCAGCCCCTACACCAAGTATTCCTACTACACAAAAGGGCAAGGCAGCAGAACGACGCCAGGCACTGAAAGAAGCAAACGCCGTTGATATCAAGGCATTTGAACAGTAAAAAGATAAAGGCAAGAAGACAACTGCTCCTCAGCCTGCTAAGACCGGAGATGGCGAAGAAGGCCCATCCCTCTGGGATAAAATGAAGAAGCCCTACTCTTTCCTAAAGGAGAAGACAAGATCTTGTTTGACTGGGTTACCCAGTATGATAAAGTCACCCTACCTGAGCTGAGGAGGCCGGAGGACCTGAAGAGAAGAGATAGCTCAAGATTTTTCCCCTACCACTAGATGTTGGGGCATCCAATTGAAGACTGTTATGTTTTCAAGGATATTATCGAAGGCATGGTGAAAAAGGAAGAAATAGAATTGGGGGAGTACAAGGTCGACCCTCCCCAACCACATGCGGCGCCCGTAAGAAGAGCCGCCGTCAACATGGTCTCTCTGTATCAAGCCTTGCCTGAGAAGATCGCAGAAGCCAGTACTCAGCATACATATGAAGCCTACTTTCTGGCCCCAATAAAAGAATAGGAGGGATGGAAGCAAGTCCCTGCAAGAGCCAAGAAAAAAGGTCTGCCTCGCCCGGCACCGGGGGTACATATTCGTGGCGTCACATCACGACCCCCTTCACTAGTAGCAACACCTGTGTGGACCAATCCGCCAGCAGTTGTCCAGATACCTACCCACAATCGGAGGAGGCAGACTCCATTACCGGCAGTTAAGAAGATCAGTCCAGAAGCTCAGCGGCTACAAGATTTCATAAATGGGCTAGATGAGTATGTATAGCCCAAGCTAGAACCTTTGCTGTTACGGGATCATCTCCTGTGGCAGGAGCTGGAACAACTTTCACTAAAGTAGGAAGGGGAAGCTGACCAAGCATCAAACAGGGATGGCAGCCTATTCTGGGGGCAAGCGCCAGCCAAAGAAAAGAAAAGAAGACAAAGAAGGAATAGAAGGGCCGGTAAGGCTACAACGGGGGTGATCCTTTCTTGCAACACCCTCTCTGCTCTGTTCAATTTTCCCGGTGAGGAGGATGAAGAAGAGATTTGCTTCACACCCGCCGCTGAGGAAAGCCAGGCTGAAGCCACAACTACCGCACATGCGACCCGGTCGGTCCGAAGGTGGGGGCGTCAGCCGAACGCCAACCATAACATTATCTTCAGAGGGGAGCAACCCTACAAGATACCCCCTCCGGAGGTCAGGGGAGTTCAAATCCCTCCTCCATCGGGCTTATACAACCAAAGTGGGGGCGGCATTCCCGCTCCTTCATTTCTGGAGTTCATAAAGATGTCAAAAGGGAAGCAGCCATGCTGGGAGGTTGAACCGATAACCAGGGGCAGTTGCCCACAACTCCAGCAATCGCCCGAATTGTCAGAAGAGGTAGGAACTCGCCCGGCAGCAGCCAGTGAGGAGCAGCCAGGACGTAATCCCGAGCAAAAGGGTGCAGCCTCTGAGTCTAATGAAGCAGGTCCATCAGGGGCCACAGTCCAAGGATCTTCCAAGCCCAGGTGGGCGGATGAAATGAAGCTATCCAATGTCTGAGCTGGAAGTCGGGTGGTCAAACTATTGAAGAAGCTCCCAGCAAGATTCACTGTCTGGGAAATCCTCTCTCTTAGTGAAGAGACTCGACATACGATCATTACTGCTCTCCAGACGCCTGCCCAATATGAAGCATGCCTAACTGAGGCACTGCCGGAGGCCAGTATGACCTTCACCCAGGAAGACATGTTGCTCCCCACTACCAGTCACAACAGGCCTCTGTATATGAGGGGGCATCTAAATGGCCGGGAGCTGAACAGAATCCTAGTGGACCCCGGGGTAGCTGTCAACATCCTGCCCTACAGGATATATGAGAGGCACTACTTCAATGTGCATCTACAAAAGGTCGGGGATATGCGCATTGAAGGCTTCAATCAGAAGTGCAAAGTGTCGCTAGGAGTAGCAGAGTTCACACTCACTCTAGCGGACTTTGTCACGAAGGTGCAATTTCATGTCATTGATTCTCGCACCTCATACAAGGCGCTGCTTGGCCACCCTTGGCTACATGAGAATATGGTGGTACCTTCCACACTTCACCAATGCATCAAATACAGCATGGATGGGAGAGAGGAAAGAGTATTTGCTGATCTCCACCCATTCGAAGTATTTGAATGCCACTTGGCAGACGCCCCTCTATATGCAGAATGGTCGCAGAAGGCCCCTGCGGCCAAGACCTCTTCTAGCACAACAAGGGGCACTTCCAAAGCAGAATGGTTCCCTCCACCGCCGTGTGGATACATCAATCCCAAGGGGGTTTCACATATCACTGTCACCGGGGATGTAGGCCGGATAGCACCTCTCACCATCTACCCCGAAACTAATAAAGTCAGGGTTGATCAGCAGCATGACCACATCGGGATCCCTGAAGGTCTTACCAAGCCAATTTTCAGTCTCGACAATACTACTGTCGAGCCTTTCAAAGCATGGGAGGTGACATAGATAGAGGGTCCTAGTAGTCTGTTCTACACAGCTGAAGAGCACCCTATACAGGAAGACACTGATTGTCATCTGCCTGAAGATATGGAAAACCCCTCAATGCCTATACAGGGGCTGACATTTATAACAAATCAAATGGCCAAGATGTTCCAGAAGCAGCACATCCCTTCTGGCCAGGCTCACAAGAGGAAAGAAGCATTCCAGAAGCTATGGTACCCTCCGAGCCTGGACAAAGAAATGAGGCGTGTCTCTTAGCACCCGAGATTGGGCTTCACCCTCGAAGAATACTATTATAGCGGATGCTATGAAGTGCATGCCATCTCTACTTTCTACCCAATGGAGGATAACCCACTGGGGGCAACTATTCATGAACACCTGACAGAAGTTGAGTGCATTCAGTCAGCCCAGCCAAGAAACCCGGAATCCGAGGCTGTGCTCCCCTGCCAGTGCTGGGAACAAGTATATCCGGAAGATGCAGCTCTTCAAGCCAAATTTGACACAGCTAGCAGTAGTGAAGCTGAAGATGTTGAAGAAGCAGAGCTGCCTCCCTCCAGTGGCCTTCCTCTATTCATGATATCGGCACTTCTCGAACCAGTCGGGGAAGCTTCCCCCAAGCCTGATCAAGAGACAGATGCTGCTAAAAGGGAAGTGGTTGCCTTCACTTAGGGCATGGTGGCTCAAGGGACCGAGATCTCTTCACCCCTTGCCAAGGAGCTGCAAGGCTACTCTGACTTAATGACAAATAATCACCAGCCCTTGGTGACTGCACCCCCCTCAGCAGGGAGTGAGGTAATCAACTCGCCCCTTGAAGTTGCTAGTAAGGTAAACTTGTTGGCAGAACAGTGCATGTAGCCATTATCAGCCGAACAAGAGATTTCTGGCAGAACTCAAATAAGGCAAGACGAAGGGTTCGAGGTCCTTGACCTCAAAGATGATATACCAGACTTTGTCGACCTCCCGCCTTCACCCCTGAGATAGAAGACGGAGGTTAAGCAACAGTCAATGAACTGACAAAAGTAAACCTGGGAGACGAGGATGACCCTAGGCCAACCTTCTTCAGTGCCTAACTATCTACCGAAGAACAGAGGATGTACATCCAACTGCTACAAGAATATCAGGACTGCTTTGCCTGGACCTACAGAGAGATGCCAGGACTAAGCCCTTCGGTCTCACAGCATGAGCTGACCATAAACCCTGGGGTAGAGCCGGTGAAACAGCCCCCTAGGCGTATGAGGCCAGAGCTCATCACTCAAATATGCAAAGAGGTCGACAAGCTCATTGATGTGGGTTTCGTCGAGGAAAATCAATATACCACATGGCTAGCTAACATCGTGCCCGTAAAGAAGAAGAACGGATAGATCCGGATATGTGTTGACTTCGGGATCTGAATAAAGTCTGCCCTAAAGATGACTTCCCAGTGCCGATAACGGAGGTCATGATAGATGCAACAACTAGTCATGAGGCCCTATCATTCATGGATGGGTCATCTGGATACAACCAGATATGGATCGCGGAACATGACCAGATCCACACTGCCTTCCGGACTCCCAAAGGCATTTATCACTACAAAAGAATGTTGTTCGGATTAAAGAACGTCGGCGCAACTTATCAGCAGGCGATGACTAGAATATTTGATGAGCTGATCTACCATAAGGTCAAGTGCTACATAGATGACCTGGTAGTCAAGACCAAAAAGAAAGAAGACCATCTGCAAGACCTCCGAGTCATTTTCCAGAGGCTGAAGCAGTATGAATTGAAAATGAACCCTATGAAGTGTGCGTTCGGAGTCTCGAGCAGAAAGTTCTTGGGTATCATTGTCAGGTACCGGGGAATTGAAATAGACCCCGCCAAGATCAAGGTGATTCAGAGTTACCCTCGCCAAGGAATCTCTCTGAGCTAAGATCCCTTCAGGGCCACCTTGCATACGTCCGGCGGTTTATATCCAACTTGTCGGGGTGATGTCACCCCTTTCACAAGCTGATGATGAAGGATGTTCCCTTCTACTGGGACGAAGAGTGCTAGATAGCCTTCGATAAACTAAAGGATTATCTGAAAACTCCTCCAATGCTGGGTGCGCCAGTGAAGGGACAGCCGCTGATCCTCTACATAGCAACCACACATAATTTCGTGGGGACAATGTGGTGCGGACACCAGGGCGATCACGTGACACGTCGGCGAACCGACGGTGCCATACGCGGAGCGCCAAGTGGACTACATCGGCTTCCCATCGAGTTGGGGATCATTTGGCTTCAATTTGGACACTTTTAGCATTAAATTTGGGCTTGTATTGAAGATTATACATGGGTTTTCATATTGGGCTGGTTGCTAGACTCTTAAAAGGCCAAGTGGTTAAAGGCCCTTAGGCTTTCCTTAAGAAAGGAAAGGCCTTGGACCAATATGAAGCACCCATTAGCCTAGCAAGGCCCAATTGGGCTCCCTTTCTATATGGCCTCTCTAAATGGGAGAGGCCTTATACAAGCATGGGCTTCACTCATGGTTTACAAGGTTGGAAGGGGCCTTAAGCAAGAGGAGGAGAATGGGCTGGCCATGAGCCAAAGTGGCCCATTCAAGGTCCATTGAAGGGGGCGCCCCCTTCCTTGGCTTATTAGGCTAGACAATTCTTAATTTTCTTCTTTCTTCTCTCCATTTACCACATGGGAGGCTAGAAAGGCTGCTGGTCAAGACAAAAATTGCTGCCACCTGCCACCTTTTACAAGAAATTCAATGGTAGGCTAGCAACCATTTCATCTTGTCTCCCCCCCCCTTCATTGTCACCAACAAGTGGACATGGGCGCACCCCTCTCTCTCTCCCTCTTGAAACCCACGACCTTCCCTTCCCCTATACTTCTTGTAATGCCTATTTAAAGGCTGTACAATGTGTGTTTAAGGATTGATGAAAATATTTTGTGAGAAATTACCTTAAGTGAGTGATTCACTTCTCCTTCTTTGGGTGTGACTCCCAACCCTGTCCTGTGACTGGACAGCATTCAGGTCATGAGACTCGACCCTCTACCCCCCTCTTCCTCTTATCTTCTGGTTCCACCGGATTTATCCTGATACTAATATGAGTTAGCAAGGATTCAGCGCCAGTTTCGTGATGATCCGAGTTTGGGAGCTCCGGTGGTGATTTTCCTCGTGGCGGCGCGCAGATCTGTCCCAGAGTGCAGTCCAGATCTGAAGATGTCTGTGTATTAATTCTTGGAGCCCCAACCCGATGCCATATGCAGTTTCTTTCTAAAGAGAAGTCGTAGTGTTTCAAGTCCTCTTCGCTTTGCCGCTGGTTTCACCTCTATCCGTGACCGGTGCTGATTGTGCCAACAGATCTCGTGGGATCACGCAGGCTGGTCTGAGCAGGTCCGGCTGAGATCTGAGTCAACTTTCATAGCCTGCCCCATCTTCATCCGGCCAAGATCCGTGTGAGAGGTCTTCAGAGTATTTCTTCCATAGGGCGTCGTCGACGTTCTCCCACAAAGAACGCCCCAATCCAACATCGACAACCATTATTTCTTATTTTTACCGTGCCGTTGTGCAGTTCTGTGAGCACAAAACTAGAACCAGAGAAGTTTCATTGCTGCGCCCAGATCTGAAAGCATCTGATTGCGCCCTTTAGAGTGAAGATACTACATCCAGTCGCCGACATTCTCCAACAAACGGCGCTCCGATCGGGCTTCGGATCTAACCGTACCAGCCTCCACAAACTCGCTGTGCAGGGTGACCAGCGCGGGCAGAATCGGGTCGGTTTTCCGTCAACGTACCCGACTGGCTCCGGCACGCGTTCCTCGCCTCCTCTGAGTGTGGCCCGTCAACCCGGGTTCTAGCAACCCCAAAATTGGCATTTGTAGCCCTATACCTCCCTGCGCGGAGTGGGCAAATATTTCTGAAAGTGTAATCTTATTGCATTTGTATATCGGGGTTGTTTGGAAATCGGCCGGGAGTCTTCCCCACGCCTAGGCGTGGAGGTACGTGCTCATTCCGATCCTCACATTTGATGTTTAGTATACTTTCTATATTGCTGTGTTTGTGAGATTAGGGCCGTTAGCCAGTTCAAATTCACCGCGATTGTGAGTTGTGAGCGCCCATTCCGTAGCTCCAATCGAGCACCGAGCGCGGATTAGCACCCTAGGCGACGGTGGTTTCTTAATCGCCGCGATCCCCACGTTTCCCTCGCAAGGGATGATCGTCGGGCTCAAGAGAGTCACTGTTGAGAGACATCTCCACCCGGAGAATACCACGGTGGTCAGCCGCCTGGCTTGCCTTAGTGTGCTAGTGCTGGTCGCACAAACAGTCGGTCGTACGTCTTAGCCCTAGTGGGTCATCCGTCTCGCATCAAATTGGTATCAGAGCGTCGTTCAAGTCTAGGGTCATTTAAGTCCAAGGTTGCATTTGCATTCCTCTACTCGGTATATCAAAAGGTGCGACACGAACGTTAGGCTATGCCTATCGGGAAGGCCGCACACTTGCGCGAGTGATCTTTGGATCGCTTAGCTCCGCCACGTACTGAATAGTGGGTTAAGTCTAGGTTCCTAGTTAGTGCATTCCCACATAGTCATGTCTAGCATGTAGTTCCGCCGAATTCACATGGAATCCCCATCACCCGGGCAATATGGCCGTTGGTCCACCCATGGGTTGGCAACCATCCTCTCCCCTTCCGTAGGCCCGAAGCCTCTGATTTTTATGGCTCTAATGATCCGGGTGACTACCTCAATTGGGAGGCCGCGATGGACAAATATTTTGAATGTTACACCATGTCCGATGCCATGCAAGTTAGTTTTGCCCGAGAGAGGCTTGTCCACAAAGCCGCCTGGAAATGGGAGAGCATTAAGCGCATGAGAGAGGTTAGGAGGCAAAGGCCCATCGAGTCATGGCATGAGATGAAGGACAAACTTAGGAAGGTCTACCTACCCGGCCCGGTCACCTCCAACCGACCCCACCCAATCACATCCACCCAAGTGGGCCATAATCGGAGGCAACGTGCCGCGCATGTAGAAGAGCCTAGGTCCACGACTAAGCCGAGTTCATATGGGAGAGTCCACCACATTACTCCTACTCCAAACCCCACCATTGTCGAACTCTTCCAACTCATTTTGGATAAAGTGGATAGGAAGTGTGCTTATATCGAGTCACTGCTTCCCCCTTGCCTACCTCCTAGCCAGGGAGGAACCAAACACGAACCTAAGGAGGTAACAGCCGGTAGTCCCAATCCGGTGCCATCTATGGTTCCATCCCACGGTCCCCTCCCCATCATAGTGGATCCTCGTTCCCCACCCACGAGAGCCCCTTTGCCTATACCCCCTGTCCGTCAGGAGGATAAGGGTAAGGACGCACTTATCAAGGAGCGTAGTGGTTCACGACAACAGTGTTATCGCTGCCTGGGATTCGGCCACTTTGCAGGACAGTGTCCCACTCGACATCTCGAGCTCTAGAGGACAAAAGGGTTGGAGAAGCCTCACTCTCCGATCTTTATTTGGAGCCTTCTCAGCCAGAGCTACCCGTGTTTCTAACGGGAAAGCTACTCATAGCCGAGCCACTCTTTAGCTGGCTTAAGATAGGTTTGGTCCCATCTCCCCTCCCATTATGGACCCTATCCTACCTCTGGTGCCAATCCATTCATTTACACCACTTTCCGGTCTAGTCACCGTGTGGATACATTGGATGACCTTCTTAAAGGGTTAGACCGGCAACTAACTTTTATGCACTTGTTGGCTCCAGGCTTTGACCAACCTATAGGTCGTAGCTTCACACATCCATCCTTAGGGTCTATCACCTCCGTGTACACTGTGTGCCATATCACCATGGAGGTTCTTTTACTCCTCCCCTTACCGGCCGAGCCTGACTTCACTCCTTTTATCCCGAGGGAGGAGCCCTATCTGCTATACACAGTCCCATCTACGTCGATGGATGAAGGTGACCATCAACACCTTCTAGAATTCCACACATGGGACCTTGAGATGAGGGAATCCATATCGAGGGGCCACACATTCTTTGATCCCTTCGATCCCTTTCTCCATGGGCCCTTTGGCTCACAACCTCCACTCCACCTCTTTGAGGAAGTCCACTTTCACATCCCTTTCCCACGGGCCGGGCCACCTACGCCCACCAAGCCCGATACACCTACATCCGGCCCTCCTAGCCCTCCTAAGTCTCCCAAATCCAATGGGCAGCCACATGCTAGGGACAAAGTAGGATGTCTAGGAGTCCCACTTTCCGCCAACCACCGGTTGCCACTAGTGTATACGGGGCACATGTTCGGGTGTCCTGGTCCACCATTGCATATGCATAGTCTGCATAACCATAGGTTTGTCTAAGTTCAAGTGTGTGTGTTTGTTTCTATGGTTTGTTTTCTTTCATATGGTTTGCATTAAGTCGTGTCAATAAACAGCCAGTCAAAGTACATATAAGGAGGTAGCCGATGCATGCTACATATCCGTGGATTCAAAGGGAGAGTACGTCTAGATCAGGGTCATACCTGATTGGTTTCCTCCCGGAGACCGAAAGCCACTCTAAGTCCACGATCCCCACCCTTTCCGGGTCAAGAAACAAGTGGGTCCGAATGCGTACGATATTGAACTACCGGGTGACTATGGTGTCAGTTCGACGTTCCATGTTTCAGATCTGGTAGCATATTAGAACCCGCGGTGATCCCTAGTGAGCTTTGGGCTTTCTCCTTCTATTGTGAGTGATACACCACCCGAGAGTCCACCTCTTCCAGCCACAACGCATGCATATAGATTGTATACTAGATGAGCAGGTGATCACCACAACGAACGGCGCATATCCACACGTCCTAGTGCGTTGGTGAGGATGCCCCAACGATGACCAACGCCTTGATCACATGCGGATAGTTCAAGATTCAAGACCCTTACTCGACGGGGTCGAGTTCCTCCCACCCGGGGAGAATTGGTGCGGACACCAGGGCGATCACGTGACACGTCGGTGAACCGACGGTGCCATACGCGGAGCGCCAAGTGGACTACATCGGCTTCCCATCGAGTTGGGGATCATTTGGCTTCAATTTGGACACTTTTAGCATTAAATTTGGGCTTGTATTGAAGATTATACATGGGTTTTCATATTGGGCTGGTTGCTAGACCCTTAAAAGGCCAAGTGGTTAAAGGCCCTTAGGCTTTCCTTAAGAAAGGAAAGGCCTTGGACCAATATGAAGCACCCATTAGCCTAGCAAGGCCCAATTGGGCTCCCTTTCTATATGGCCTCTCTAAATGGGAGAGGCCTTATACAAGCATGGGCTTCACTCATGGGTTTACAAGGTTGGAAGGGGCCTTAAGCAAGAGGAGGAGAATGGGCTGGCCATGAGCCAAAGTGGCCCATTCAAGGTCCATTGAAGGGGGCGCCCCCTTCCTTGGCTTATTAGGCTAGACAATTCTTAATTTTCTTCTTTCTTCTCTCCATTTACCACATGGGAGGCTAGAAAGGCTGCTGGTCAAGACAAAAATTGCTGCCACCTGCCACCTTTTACAAGAAATTCAATGGTAGGCTAGCAACCATTTCATCTTGTCTCCCCCCCTTTCATTGTCACCAACAAGTGGACATGGGCGCACCCCTCTCTCTCTCCCTCTTGAAACCCATGACCTTCCCTTCCCCTATACTTCTTGTAATGCCTATTTAAAGGCTTGTACAATGTGTGTTTAAGGATTGATGAAAATATTTTGTGAGAAATTGCCTTAAGTGAGTGATTCACTTCTCCTTCTTTGGGTGTGACTCCCAACCTTGTCCTGTGACTGGACAGCATTCAGGTCATGAGACTCGACCCTCTACCCCCATCTTCCTCTTATCTTCTGGTTCCACCTGATTTATCCCTGATACTAATACAAGTTAGCAAGGATTCAACACTGGTTTCGTGACGATCCGAGTTCGGGAGCTCCGGTGGAGATTTTCCTCGTGGCGGCGCGCAGATTTGTCCCAGAGTGCAGTCCAGATCTAAAGATGTCTGTGTATTAATTCTTGGAGCCCAACCCTGATGCCATATTCAGTTGCTTTCTAAATAGAAGTCATAGTGTTTCAAGTCCTCTTCGCATTGCCGCTGGTTTCGCCTCGATCCGTGACCGGTGCTGATCGTGCCAACAGATCTCGTGGGATCACGCAGGCAGGTCTGAGCAGGTCCGGCTGAGATCTGAGTCAACTTTCAGAGCCTGCCCCATCTTCATCCGGATAAGATCCGTGTGAGAGGTCTTCAGAGTATTTCTTCCTCAGGGCGTCGCCGACATTCTCCCATAAAGAAAGCCCCGATCCGATATCGGCAACCATTATTTCATATTTTTATCATGTCGTTGTGTAGTTCTGTGAGCACAAAACCAGAACCAGAGAAGTTTCATTGCTGCGCCCAGATCTGAAAGCATCTGATTGCGCCCTTCGGAGTGAAGATACTACATCTAGTCATCGACATTTCCAACAAATGGCGCTTCGATCGGGCTTCGGATCTAACCGTACCAGCCTCCAAAAACTCGCTGCGCAGGGTGACCAGCGCGGGCAGAACCGGGTCAGTTTTCCGTCAATGTACCCGAGTGGCTCCGGCACGCGTTCCTCGCCTCCTGCGAGTGTGGCCCATCAACTCGGGTTCCAGCAACCCCAACATTGGCATTTGTAGCCATATACCTCCCTGCGTGGAGTGGGCAAATATTTCTGAAAGTGTAATCTTATTGCATTTGTATATCGGGGTTGTTTGGAAATCGACCGGGAGTCTTTCCCATGCCTAGGCATGGAGGTACGTGCTCATTCTGATCCTCACATTTGCTGTTTAGTATACTTTCTATATTGCTACGTTTGTGAGATTAGGCCATTAGCCAGTTCAAATTCACCGCGATTGTGAGTTGTGAGCGCCCGTTCCGTAGCTCCAATCGAGCACCGAGCGCGGATTAGCACCCTAGGCGACGGTGGTTTCTTAATCGCCGCGATCCCCACGTTTCCTTCGCAAGGGACGATCGTCGGGCTCAAGAGAGTCACTGTTGAGAGGCGTCTCCACCCGGAGAATACCACGGTGGTCAGCCGCCCGGCTTGCCTTAGTGTGCTAGTGCTGGTCGCACATCGAGTCGGTCGTACGTCTTAGCCCGAGTCGGTCATCCGTCCTGCATCACAATGCTAGCCCAGAATAATGAAGAAGGAAAAGAACAAACCCTCTACTATCTCAGTCGAAGAATGGTCAGAATTGAGGAAAGGTACACCTACATCGAGAAGATTTGCCTGGCATTGGTCTTCGCGGTCAAGAAACTGCGGCACTACATGTTGTCGCACAAAGTTAAGCTGATTTCCAAGGAGGATCCGCTTAGATACATCATGTCCCAACCGGCCCTCAAAGGCCGCCTGGGCAAATGGGCGGTGATTCTTATGGAGTATGACATCTCCTACATACCGCGAAGGGCTGTCAAGGGCCAAGCTATTGCAGACTTCTTTGCTGAACATCCAGTACCCGAAGACTGCCCTCTGGAACTAGAGCTTCCTGAAGATGAAACTTTAGAGGTCGGCCAGGTGCGGCCCTCCCTATGGCAGATGTATTTTGATGGTGCCTCCAGAATTGACACCTCAGCGACGGGATCGGTCAGAGTCCGCGCAGGAGCTGGCATAGTCTTGAAGTCTCTGAAGGGGAAGTCATACACACATCCTGCTCAATAAACAAGCCTTGCACAAATAATGAAGCAGAATATGAAGCCCTCATAATCGGGCTATAGATTGCTCTGTCCATGGGGATTCAAATGCTAGAAGCATTCGGGGACTCCATGCTGGTTATAAAACAATTGGAAGGGGAGTTCGAGGTGTGAAAGCAGGAGCTCGTCCCTTACTACCATCTGGCCCTGCGCCTAATGGCAAGATTCTACTTCGTTAGCATCAAGCACGTCAACCGAGGATAGAATGCTCAAGCAGACGCCCTCGCAAAGCTGACAAGTTCCTTGGCGGTCTCGCCTGATACGAGCCTGAATATAATAGTCATCAACCGGCAACAGGTCCCCAGTATGACAGAAGCTTTAGCCGATGAACAAGCCAATGAAGTAGCAGTTGCTGAAGCAGTCCAGCAGCCTGACTGGTGGGAATACCTCCTGCATTGGTTCCAACACCAGCAGCTGCCAAAGGTGAAAGAACAGAGAATGAGACTCCTGAGAGTCAAAGATTCTTATGAGATGAGGAATGGAACATTGTTCCGTATAATGGCAGATGCCCAAAAGAAGGTATTACTTCGATGCTTATCTCCTGGGGAAGCCAGGTAGGTAATGCAAGAAGTCCATGCCGGGTCAGCCGGGGCGCACCAGACCGGTCCGAAATTGAAAATCGAAATAAAGAAATTGGGTTATTATTGGCCCACTATATTTGATGATTGATGCAGGTTCGCCAAGGCTTGTCCGAAATGTCAAGAGCACGCCAATGTGTCAAGAAGACCTCCAGTGCCTCTACATCCTACCTTACCATGCTGGCCGTTTGCCCAGTGGGGCACGGACGTGATGGGGCCACTACCAGCATATTCATCAGGGTGCAAATACATCTTAGCAGCTATAGATTACTTCTCCATATGGGCAGAAGTAGTAGCACTAAAAGAAGTCACGGGAGAATTAGTTGTGTGATTCTTCCGGCAGAATGTAATATTTCAGTTTGGGATTCCCAACCGAATCATCTCTGACAACGGCAGCCACTTCAGAAATCAGAAGGTTTATCGACTAGCCGACAAATACAAGATTGATTGGAGAACATCATCTCCCTACTACCCTCAGGCCAACGGACTGGCAGAGGCCTTTAACAAGACATTGTGCACTCTGCTGGCAAAAATTGTCAAGACTAACAGAAGAGATTGGGAAGAAAGAATGTACGAGGTACTGTGGGCTTACCGTACGGTCTACAAGACCCCTACCGGCTGCTCACCCTACTCCCTCGTGTATGGATCAGAGGCTGTGGTGCCAATTGAGCAGGAGGTCCCCTCATTACGGGTCACCATCAGTATGGATTGGTGGGCAACGAGCAGCCCAACGTAGAAAGAAGACTAGAAGAGCTCGCCGAGCTTGAAGGAAAGTGTCTCCGGGCGTAACAGAATATTCAACTCTATCAAGTCCGCATGGCCCGTGCTTTTGATAAGCTGGTCAAAGGACGGGAGTTCAAAAGGGGTGACCTGGTGATGGTTAAAAGAAGAGAGGTGATGGCCTCCAACCCCAAGGAGAAGTTGATTGAAAATTGTGTCGGACCATATGTCGTCCACCGAGCATATGAAGAGGGTGTGTATGTCCTTGCGGATCACAAATGAGTCATCCAATTCTCTCCCCTTAATAGGAAGCACCTAAAGATATATCACACGGTTCAACCGGCGTTCCCCAAATGATTTGCCTTCACCTTGGTCCAGTGGCACTCTGTCCTGACCGAGCTACCTTCACCCTTGGTCCAGTGGCACTCCGCCCTGACCGAGCTACCTCCACACTTGGTTTAGTGGCACCCCACCCTGACCGAGCTACTCAAACTTGGTCCAGTGGCACTCCACCCTGACCGAGCTACCTTACCCTTGGTCTAGTAGGCACTCCGACCTGACCGAGCTACCTCAAACTTGGTTTAGTGGCACCCCGCCCTGATCGAGCTACCTCAAACTTGGTCCAGTGGCACTCCGCCCTGACCGAGCTACCTCAAACTTAGCTTAGTGGCATCCCGCCCTGACCGAGCTACCTCAAACTTGGGCCAGTGGCACTCCGCCCTGACCGAGCTACCTCCACCCTTGGTCTAGTAGGCACTCCGCCCTGACCGAGTTACCTCAAACTTGGCCTAGTGGCACTCCGCCCTGATCGAGCTACCCTTACCTCGGTCTAGTGGCATTTCATCTTGATCGAGCTACACTTACCTCGGTCTAGTGGCACTCTGCCCTGGCCAGACTCGAGTAATACCTGCATCATTGCCATTACAGGCCTTACGCCCGAATCGGCACAAATCTATCCTTTGCATTAGCATTACCTTCTTGCTAACGAATAAACCCCTTGTTCGGCACAAGACTCCGTGTCCTAGCCAATCTTTATACATCATTGCCATTACGGACCTTACGCCCGAATCGGCACAAATCTATCCTTTGCGTTAGCATTACCTTCTTGTTAACGAATAAACCCCTTGTTCAGCGCAAGACTCCGTGTCCTAGCCGATCTTTATATATCATTGCCATTGCAGGCTCTACGCCCGAGTTGGCACAAATCTACCCTTGGCATTGGCATTATCTTCTTGCTAACGAATAAACCTCTTTTTCGGTGCGATACTTCATGTTCTAGCCGACCCTCTCAGCATCCTTCTGCTTCATGAGTTCAAAACAAAAGGAGAAAAAAATATAAATGGGGTTAAAAATAGAGATACCCCGTCGGCCTTGTTCCTAAACGGGGACGAGGGCAAAAATGGCTATAACCCGGCTGTGGCGAAAACCCAAAAGGACGTTACAGGTAAAATCGGGTATCCCGCCACGTGAAAACCCGAGAGGGCGCGTGGGCAAAAGCAAGAGGGGGCTGGCCTCGGCGAAAACCCGAAAAGAGTGTCTAGGTTAGTAAAGTGGTAATCCAAAAGTTTTCTCTTCATCCTCCTCTCAATGAGATTGCCAAGGGATAACCATCAGAAGTCCCACCGGAGATCCCCTAACAAACCTGTATCCGACCCTCATCATCATCGGCGGGATTGGTCGACCTCCATCCTACAACTTGGACCTTTCGCCCTCGTTAATGAACATGTCCTTTGCTTCGGCATGCAACCCATGTCGATGAACAAACCCGTGTTCGACCCCATGTCATCATCGGTGAGACTGGTCGAACTCTACTCCTTTGACTTGGACCTTCCGTCCTTGTTAATGGATACATCCTTTGCTTCGGCATGTAACCCATGTCGACGAACAAACCCGTGTTCAACCCTTGTCATCGTTGGCGAGACAGGTCGACCTCTACCCTTAACTTGGACCTTTCATCCCTGTGAATGAATATACCCTCTGCGTCGGCGTGTAACCTACATCGATGAACAAACCCAGGTTCGACCCTCGTCATCATCAGTGAGGTAGGTCGACCTCTGTCCCTTTGCCTGGACCTTTCATCCCGGTCAAGAACCATATAGCCTTTGCTTCGACATTTAACCAATGTCGACGAACCAAACCCGGGTCCGACCCCTGTCATCATCGACAAGGCCGATCGGCGTCCCAGCAAACAAGTTCTCATGTGTTCCAGATCCTCTGGGAATTAAAAAAAAAGAGAAAGAAACAGAAATGGGGTTAAAAAATAGAGATACCCCGCCGGCCTTGTTCCTAAACGGGGACGAGGGCAAAAATGGCTATAACCCGGCTGTGGTGAAAACCCGAAAGGGCGTTGCAGGTAAAATTGGGTACCCCGCCACGTGAAAACCCGAGAGGGTGCGTGGGCAAAAGCAAGAGGGGGCTGACTCCGGCGAAAACCTGAAAGGGCGCTTGAGTCGGTAATGTGGTTTAAAAAAAATGAAATGACGAAATGAATGAATAGAAAAAAACACACGATGATAAAAATGATGATGAAATGAAAAGATGATGTAGTAGCGGGTTTATCCTCGTTCGTCATTCCATCCCAAACTACCTTTTCGACCCTTGTCATCATCGACAAGATCGGTCGTTACCCTTTACAGTCCTTGTCACCATCGGTAAGACCGTCTACCTTTTCGACCCTTGTCATCATCGGCAAGATCGGTCGCTACCCTTTACGGTCCTTGTCACCATCGGCAAGACCGTCTACCTTTTCGACCCTTGTCACCATCGGCAAGATCGGTCACTACCCTTTATGGTCCTTGTCACCATCGGCAAGACCGTCTACCTTTTCGACCCTTATCATCATCGGCAAGATCGATCGCTACCTTTATGGTCCTTGTCATCATCGGCAAGACCGTCGACCTTTTCGACCCTTGTCATCATCGGCAAGATCGGCTGCTACCCTTTACGGTCCTTGTCACCATCGGCAAGACCGTCTACCTTTTCGACCCTTGTCATCATCGGCAAGATCAGTCGCTACCCTTTACGGTCCTTGTCACCATCGGCAAGACCGTCTACCTTTTCGACCCTTTTCACCATCGGCAAGATCAGTCGCTACCCTTTACGGTCCTTGTCACCATCGACAAGACTGTCTACCTTTTTGACCCTTGTCATCATCGGCAAGATCGATCGCTACCCTTTACGGTCCTTGTCATCATCGGCAAGACCGTCTACCTTTTCGACCCTTGTCATCATCGACAAGATCGGTCGCTACCCTTTACGGTCCTTGTCACCATCAGCAAGACCGTCTACTCTTTTCGACCCTTGTCCTCATCGACAAGATCGATCGCTACCCTTTACGGTCCTTGTCACCATCGGTAAGACCATCTACTTTTTCGACCCTTGTCGCCATCGGCAAGATCGGCCGCTACCCTTTACGGTCATTGTCACCATCGGTAAGACCGTCTACTCTTTTCGACCCTTGTCATCATCGGCAAGATCGGTCGCTACCCTTTATGGTCCTTGTCACCATCGGCAAGACCGTCTACCTTTTTTACCCTTGTCGCCATCGGCAAGATCGGTCGCTACCCTTTACGGTCCTTGTCACCATCGGCAAGACCGTCTACCTTTTCGACCCTTGTCACTATCGCAAGATCGGTCGCTACCCTTTCTGGTCCTTGTCACCACCGGCAAGACCAACTACCTTTTCGACCCTTGTCACCATCGACAAGGTAGGCCAGCATTTCCCCAAATCGGGCCCCGGCAAAAACCCGAAAGGGCGCTTGGGGTAAATAATGTGGTTACTACAAAGTATATGCTATGCCTATGAGTGGCGCTCCCATCAGTTGTCCCACCGATGATAAAGCCTATCCCGGATGGACCTCTTGTCGACCAGCAGTCGTATTTCTGATGTTTCTTGTCGGCAAGACTTACATCTGCACCAATCTGACAACCTCTGGAACCCCGTCACGCGGTGGAGCGAGGCCCCCATCCTTTCCATGAAAGGGTGGACGCTCTCCTGCGGCGCAAACATGGGTATACTTCCTAGCAGGTCGCCAAAGTTGGCACAAGATGTGATAGAATACAAGTGCAAAGGTGGACACCTAAAACAGTAAAGGAAGCTTGTATTTCATTGCAAAAAGGAGGGGAATGAATACAAAAGGGGCCCTTCGAGGGGGCGAATTACAAAGGCAGATCAGCTAAGACCGCCTGAAAATATCTGCAAAGTCAATTAGCCCAACATGTAGAGCCGCTCCCAGTTCATGGAGCTGCATTTCTTCCTCCTGAACGCGAGTGTAATACCCTCAAATATAGCTAAGTTGTACTCTATATCATTGAGGCACCTTTTCAAGTATCGACTCAGTTCTTGGAAGAACTCTAAATTAATCGTGCTTAATGGGAGTAGTACTGGGATGGGTGACCTGCCCGGGAAGTCCCCCATTCTGGAGCCGATCACCCTTAAAAAGGGATAAAACCGTGAGGCCGGTAGGCCAAAGCGGATAATACCTCGACGGTATAGAGTACGGGACGTGACAGAATGGTATCACAGCCATACCCCAGCCAGAAGTGTGGGAACTAAGTGCCATGCAAGGCAAAGTGCTACACTATGGGAGCCACCTCTTGAACCCGCAATAGGACAAAGTGCTACATAATAGGAGCCACCTCTTGAGCCTGTAGGGGCCACCTCTAGACTCCTACCTGCCTGGGGGTTTGATTGTGTGCGATATGTGCCCAGCGACGAGGACGTCGCCTATATAAGAGGGGTAGATTGTAATACCCTCAAATATAGCTAAGTTGTACTCTATATCATTGAGGTGTCTTTTAAGTATCGGCTCAGTTCTTGGAAAGAACTCCGAAGTTAAGCGTGCTTAATGGGGAGTAGTACTGGGATGGGTAACCTGCCCGGGAAGTCCCCCATTCTGGAGCCGATCATTGTTAAAAAGGGATAAAACCGTGAGGCCGGTAGGCCAAAGCGGACAATACCTCGATGGTATAGAGTACGGGGCGTGACAGCGAGTCACCTCAGTCTCTAGGGACGCGACTCGGCCCTCCAGTAAAGAAGTTTCCTCGATGCCTTGGACATATGTAGCTTCCTGCCGTGGTATCTCAGCTTCAATGGTAGCCAATTCAGCCCGGAGTTCTTCCCGTTGGCTACGTAGAATATGTGCCCGAGCAGTAGAAGCTTCAACATGAGCTTTGCTCTTCTGAAGATCGGAGATCAGAGACGTCAGCTCTGCCTGACAGTCAGCTTTCTGCAGCTTGATAGCCGCTAGTCGGTCGTTCATCACCCTCCCAAGAAAGTCCCGCAGTTTACAAATTTTAGCAGGAACAGCACCCGCTGGGTCTAGGTGTCCAAAGGACAGCCTAATGCTTGCAGCCCAATCGTCAGTCGCCCGGCCACTTCCTTCAACTGGGGGTAAGATAGTGTCGGCTGAGACTCCACAACCTGGCGCAACATCTCTAAATACTGCCAGACAAATTCCTTCGATGAAGTAAAGCCCAGGGAAGCTGCCGGAGCCACCTCAAAGGTCACCTCCCTGTCTATGGAAGCCTATAAGCCAATATCTGGCTCGGAAGAAGAAGATGCAATGGCCACCAGAGCCGAAGTAGCAGGTACTACGGCGGCATGCTCTTGCTCCGTTGGGCTCCTTGAAGAACTCCCTTCTACAGGTGCTGGAAGAGGCAGAGGTTCCAACTCTATTTCTGGCACGGATGGAGCTGCAGGGTCAGGCGCAATGGTCATTATGGCCACCAGGACAAAGGCAGAACCCCTTGATGGGTCAACTTCAGCTCTCAACTCTACTGTCGGCACCAGGGCGAGACTCTCTCCCAGCGAGCTCGGCTCCATTGGTGATACTTCGACAGCTGCGTGTATTCGTACTGGCACAGGGCAGAGTATGGTAACGACCTCTGAAGAAGACACGGTGGCCAATGGTAGCATATCCAAAGCCTCCGACGAAACCACGATAGCACCAGAGGGTGATACCAGAGAGTGAGTGGCTGCGTTAGGCTCCTGGAACAAGATTCCAGTAAGCACCAAGATGGCAGAAAGGAATGAAAAGATAGGCGGCTCTGCAGAGGGGTGGGTAGAACTTACTATGGCCGCAGCATCCATCTCTTCAAGTGCATGTATGGAAGATTCTAACTCTGCAGATGATGCAACAAAAGGAGGGGTTATCTCCACCTCCATGTCTAGCCCGGCGAATTCCTCCTGCAACATTCCCTCAGATGATGTCACCAGCAACTTCGGAGGACTAAAGATCAAAGGACCGCTCAACGGTATGAAGGGTGCCACTGCCCCTTTGTTGGCTGCCGCAGGTGCTCGTTCGTCACCTTCTGAAGAATAATAGTCAATTTCTTCGTCAGAAGGGGTGGTAGAGCCACTGGAGGAAATATCTATGCTAATCTCGGGTTGGCCCATCTCCTCTGTCGCCTTGCGGGCCGCCGAGCGGGTGATTACACACCGTAATGGGATAGCACCTTTCTTTAGCACAGTCTTATGTCCTTCAGGCTGTGAAGGAGCATCCACGGCAGGCACCTCAACCACTGTGCTAACCACTCCTACCACTACAACAAACATATACATAAGGCAGAGCAAAAAGATCAATAAGAAAGAAAAGTCAGAAGGATGACAGTCACTTGGCTCACCCTCGGCCTCACTGGCAGGTGTGGGAGAAGGGAGTCTGACGTCCTCCTCAGCAGCGGGGAGACTCTCCCCTGTGGCTTCAACTGTTTTAGTCGCCCCTGCCATGGCTATGACATGAAATCCTATGTCTCCCGTCTCCAGGACGACTTCCTCAGCACGTAGGGTGGTGCCAACCGCTCCTTGAGCTGAGGTCAAACAAAGAAGACGTCAAAAGAGTGAAGACGTCATAAAAAGAACACTCCTTTAGACCGTAAAGAAAAGTGATGTCACTTTCAGCTGCTTGCTGAGTGGCCTCTTTTTGAGCGGCAAACTGCTCAAATGACGGCACTTCAGGCAGAGGAGTCTTAGCCGCATCAGTCAAAGACTGCTTGGAAGAAGTTTTCTGAGCTTTCTTCGCTCGGCCTATTGCAATTTTCATCGCGGAGGCCGCTCTCTTTTTACCATGTGGCAGTGGAGTAGTGGTCGGCACCGGTGCGGGAGCCTCAAAATATTTCGGCTTCTGAGCCTAGGAAATGATTTTTCTATAAAGTCCCTACTGCTTTATATCTGGATGGTCTGTCAAATGAAGCACATGCCTTTATAAAGGAACCGAGCAACAAACTACTCTACATGTCAACTGAAGAGGACTTACCTACCCGGCCATTGTAAAAAGACGAGAGGGGCCAATATTGATAAGCCACCTCCTTGCTTCGGGATGCAGCCTCCCGAACGAGCCAGCAGACGTCGCCAATCTTCTTACACTTCTCGACTAGGTCGGCCAAGTCCGCATGACCATGAGAAGCTATGCAATGATATAAGCCAAGGTGGTCGAAGCCCCAGACATCGGCATAATGAAAAGATACAAACAAAGGCTTGTCCAGAACACTTGCTACGGGACTATCAAGAGTCAGTCCATGGATATTCATCAAGACGAACAGCCAAGACGTATGTTGATAATATGTCAGGGTTCTGTCTTCTCTATTAACAAACGCCTGGTACGGGCAAAAGCGATCAACCTCGCACTTCCATGAAACTGCTTTGGAGAGCGGCTTCTCAATGGGGAATGGGTATTGCTGAAGTTCCAAGCGGGAACCACCAATCTGGCACAGATGTTCTAAATTCTACATAAAAGTATCTTCATCTATGTCAACAAGCACAGGCACCAGCTATTTAGTTGCTTCCTCTTTCGTGGCTTTCCTGTGCACTATGTATGCCACTACCTCCTTCGGATGTTGGGAGAACAGCCTCTTCAAATGGGCTTCTTGAATATCAAAAACTGGCCCAGGCTTCTGGCTCAGAAAGGTGCGCTCAGCTACATCCCAGCATGCCATCCTAGCATTACGATAAAAGCCTGTTCGAGCATTCCACCACTTTATATACTCTAGAGTGACCCGGGGAACGTGGTTTGGCACCGGCACTCTGAAAATATCGGCGTCCCTGTGATGGAAGTAGTCCCACTAGGAGCGACCCTCAGCTACAACAGTCGAGCCGTGCTTCTACCTACTATCCAGAGGAAACAGGGCAACCGAAGGCGAGATGTGCTGATCATAGCCAAAATTTTGGCCAAACCTAAAAGGATAATAGGGTTCTTGATGAACCACGCCCCCTTTCTGAACACTAAGACACTGGGGTGAATTGATAAAGCCTAGTCAATGAGCTCAGGCTCCAAGATTGGCCGGGTCACGGTGTTGCCTGAAATGAAATGTGTGAAAGTCTTCACTGCCTCGAGCTTATATTCACGCTGGCGATTCACCAATGGAGTGGATTGTGCGGCCAAATTTTAAAAATGGATGGTCCCCGCTGAATCCATCAGAACCCTTATTAGCCGGCCCCGGATGGAGAAAAGCTGATGAGACACGGGACCGGGCTCTGCACTAGCAAATTCCAGCATCCTAGGGTACAATGTCACTATCTGCAAAGTCCTAGGAGCCAGCTCTGGGAACAGGTTGCATACCCAGGCATTGAAGAAGTGAAACAGCCCCACTGTTCTGAAAGAGCAAGGGATCCAATGCCTATGAATATGTCCAAGAGATTTGTAAATCAGGCAAAGTGTTGCAGGACATAGAGCAAGCCACATGCCCCAAGCCATCTGACAAGTCGGGTATATTACCTCCGGCCTAATGACTGTCTCATCTCCTTGTGGGAGGGCAAAAGTGCACAACCAGAAAGTGAGGTAAGCCGCACAATGTGTAAGGGGATCCGCCCCAGTGGGATTCGGTCCTCAGCGACTAATACGTCGAAGGGAAGCGAGCAGCGCCGACTTGAACTTCGGTGGTCTATTGGGCTTACCCGCAATAGGAGCTACATGGGGGAACTCACTGTACTTCAGAGGGCCGCCGAAGAATACTGAATCCAATGTCCTACTCGGACTCTCAGTTTGTTGCTCTTCTCTCGGGCTGATACCCCTTCGAGGATCCCCTGTTCAGCGCCAAGCAGAGGGAGCGGTACGCTTTCATCAAGTACCGGTATGAGTAGCCGAAGTAATACTCACCTTCACCATCTATCTCGTCCTTGATGAAGTCATGAAGACAGACCTCCTCATAGGGCTCTCCATTGATCGGCAGACCCGACAGCTGTGACAGGCTCCAGAGGTCCAGAGAAGTTTTGCCCTCCGCTATATAGAAAGTATTGAACTGCGGGCAGAACACTTTGAACATGCCGCAGCACAACCCTTTTGAGATGCGGTACCTGAAATGGGATGCATACACACTGTGATACACCCCGGCCCTGACCAGCAACGGCGCATACTCCTTCAGAACATATTCTGTGAATTCTACCGCTCCTACGTGGAAGAGATGGGCGTTGGTCACTTTCGTGTCAGCAAACCATCCAGTAGCCAACTGAAATTTGAACTGGACAGCCAAGCAGTTCAGGACGAATGGCTCATCTCTATAGCCCCACTTGATGGGCGCCAAGAATAAACCGTAGCTGGGTTTCTCTCAGTTCACCCGACCTACAGTGGTGTCCCACCTAGCTGGTGTGAATTCTGGAGCCCGTGTCAGCATTTTCTGCTCTGCCTCCAGCTCTGTTACCCCCAAGACGGCGTTCCACTTGCGTCGCTCTCCCGATGATAGATGGTGTCTCCACGATACACGGAGCCTTTCAAGCTATCCCGGTCCACCAACATGGCCCGTTCCACCATCCGAGCCAGCATGACGTCTCTCTTCCCCGAGACACTGAAAGTGCAGATGAATGGTGCAAGATGATGGTCCTACGGGAAGTCTGGGCGATACCCGTCATCGCGATTGAAGTTCAGCCCTCCATCGATGGTCAGAACGCGAGAAGAGGATACTGTGTCTGTTTCGGAGTCGGAGGATTCATCGACTATGGCGATCCTCCCAAGACCCCGGTCCAGTTGTCCGATGTTCCTCCAAGTTACAACAGGACCAGACACCCTACGCTGGGAAGAAGCGTTGACGTCAACAGCGCCGGAACCAACACGGCTGGAACAAGAGGCCATTTCAGCAGCTGCAGATAAAATCAAGAAAAAATAAGATGATATGAAGAGGAAAATAGAAAAGAAAATCTTAAGAAAATTTTGATAGCATCTCCCCTTATCAGGAGCATGCCCAGAAGTCAAATAGGAGAACACCCACCAAGAGGGGGCGACTCCATAATAAAGAGGGACGTAGTCCCGAATGAGACCTCGTAGAGACAAGAGAAGAAGTGAAAAGGGGAAGCCCCTCACGTCGATCGGCGCCGGGGTGGAGACTAGAGGGTGAGAGAGAGAGAGAGCTCAGTTGAAAATGAGCTCTCCTCCTCCCTCTCGGCGCTAAATAGGGTGAAAACCCTAAGGTGCATCGAGAACGTCCCGCGCCGAGACCGCATGCGACAAAAAGGCGCGCCCTCAACCGCCCGCGTCGAAAGCTCAACAAAGAAAATGCGCACCGGCGCCCCTCTATGCCGAGAATATCCCTGCACCGAGAGCCCAAACTAGAAAAGGGGCGCCGAGACTATTTCCGCGCCGAGATGGGCGTGCGGGGATCGTTAGTGGCGCCATTTGACTCACCCAAGGGTGCTGCAATCAGAAGATCAAATCAAAATGCTGGTAGCCGTCCGAGTATACTGACAAAGTGATGGGATTATACAACATAATGAAGACTCAGAGTCACAAAAATGAACAATGAGCAGGAGCAGACCTGAAGAAATCACGAGGTGCGGTGCAATGTACACCCGCATGTCCCATGTCACTCATCTTTACTTACGCCACCTGCGGGTGGGGGGCATTTGTTGACACCTAAAATATGCCAGGAGAGACCAAAGCAGACTCAGGGCTCTGAAGGTTGATCAAAGGTGCGGCTCCTGTACCATCCCTGGAAGTTCTAAGAATCAGAATAGAGGAGATCCACTATTCCTAACACTTTGTCCAACTAAAGTCATCTCTGGCTAAGCCGCTGCCCAGTACTGCTATCATTCAGATAGTCAGGCTGATAAAACTATAACAAAATCCAGGTAACCATCTGCCTGCTGAAAAGGATCTTTCGATAATTTGATGTTTGTAGAAGGGATTCACATAGCTTCACAGTTGATCGTAAATGCGAGATCTTAAGCAAGCCTCGAATGAAACAGATATTTACTCTGAAAGCCCACTAAACCGGTGAGGAAGGCCCTTTAGGCGAACCCTCACTTAGCGCCGGATGATGAAGAAATGGGCCAAGCCCAACACAAGCTGAGGCGCGTCGAGAAGCTTCCTCCTGGCGCACCGGGGAGTTCGTGCCGAGAAGCTTCCTCCTGGCGCGCCGAGAAGCTTCCTCCTGGCGCGCCGGGGAGTTCGTGCCGAGAGGCTGAGGGCCATCCCTCTATAAAAGCTGTTGCCCTTCTATACAAAAAGAAGGAGAAGATAATAGAAAAAAAGAGATAGAAAAATAAAAGAGAGAGAAAAAATAGAGAGCGGTAGCCACTAAAAGAAAAGGGAGCTCGAGAGCCCTCTAAGGAAGCGGAGGAGAAGAAAGAGTTGCAGCGATTCGAAGGAAGAAGCAAGGTGGGGTTGGCTGCCCGACGCCCCGAGGGGCTACAGTTCTTCTCCCCCTTTGTTCTGTCTGAATATTTTCTTTTTCTTCTTTTGTATCTCTGCTTTGGAGCATCTTTGCTCCAGTAGCATTGAATGCCAATGTAACCCTGTTCTTAGGGATAGAGTCGGTGTATATAATTTTTGGTTAGATTTTTCTTCCGAGTTGGATTCGTGCACACCGTTTCGATGAAATAGTTAATAAAAGTGGGCTGAGTTTCGCCCTTTCACTATATTTTTCTCTTCCCCCGCATCCGAGGTTTGATATATGCAACGGCTACCGCAAGTTACATAGATCTTATAGTCTAATCTTCGAAGGCTTCTCTGCTATTCTTTTTCATCACCTCGTGTCCACATCGAGGGCCTGAGACAGTCCATCTCATGGCTTCTCATCTATGAAATGAAGAGGGATAGACTCAGTGGTTATGCTCCCAGCGAGGCCCCAGAGGGAAGCCCATCCCCCTCCTGGATCATCCTCTCTCTGATCATCTGAACCGGTCGTCGAATCGTCGAACAAACCCCCCTTCGAAATGCCCAAAGCCCTTTGAAGCCTTTACCTCAAAAATCACTTCAAAGCCTCGCTTGAACCCTGATTTCGGGAGCCCTCCTAGCCTCCCGGCGTGAACCCTTCTCGGCGCGAGTCTCGCGCCGAGGGCTACCCGTGGCGGCTGGATTTCTCCTGTTGCGTCGAGGCCTCCATTTCCCCTTTGTGCCAAAGCTGGCCATGCCGATAGCTTCGTGCCGAAACTCTTCTGAGCCATGCCATCCTTAGTCATAATACCCTGTCCTCCTAGGGAGAAACATTATCCTTCCCTCGACCCTCATGGGAGCCATATCAAAGGGGTTAATTCCCCCCACATTCTGTCACCCCATCAAGCCATGGAGGTCTGCCACTGTATGTTCTCCATTGACTATACGGGGGATATCAATAAATCCCATAATAAGTGGATAAAGTCCCATAAGATTCAGATCCTCCTGGATCTCGGGCTATGCCCGGCTCTTCTTTTGGTTTCCACTCCGACATTTTGTGAGCGGATGACCTATAATACCCTTTTGGCACACTCCAAAATAAGGGGAGGTACTGTCAAAATTCATCCCCGAGCTTTACTCTATCGTATAGTATAATGCTTCCATTGAAATGATGAATTTAACCCCAACTGTGTGGCAGAGAGCTGAGCTATACCATCTCATGACACTCGGCCACCACCGAGAAAGGGGAATATAAACATCACAATCACATGGTCTCCTTAGGCCTCATGTGGATGAATCTACCCTCACCTTCCACCTCACCCAAATACTACCATGGACAAACTCATGAAACCCCTATCGAACACAAAAGACCCCTTTGAACTCATAAAAGCCCTCACAATACTTGAAAAAAACAACAAAAAACCAGCAATCGGCGCCACAGTCCCCTGGCGCAACCTCTTCCCGGCGCCACTTTCGCGCCGGGTGAAGAGCGCGCCGGCACGAAGGGCGCGCTGGGAGCTTGTCACGCCGACCCCCTTCATTCCCAGCCGTGTCGCTTCATCTTCGTGCCTGGAACCCAGCTGCGCCGGTTCATCTTCGTGCCAAAACCCAGCCGCGCCGGCTCCCATCCATGCTATTTCATCTTAACAATAGCTACCACTCAAACATCCAGGGTCTCAGCAACTTCATTGAGCCTAGATCCAGTCTAAACTCAATATCCCACTCCTGTTAACCTTCATGCTAACATTCATCGCATTATGAGGGAATCATGGTTCTTCATCCAAGTCCATGGGAGATACATTAATGGTGGTTTACCCCTACATTATACCGAGTATGATGTTTCTTTTGTAATCCTGCTGACCCTCGGAGTTCTGCCACTACATGTCCTCCAATGGTCCCTTAAGGGGACATCAAAAAACACCATGGCAATGGACACTGTCCTGTCACACTCAAATCCTTTTTGGATCCAGGGCTACTCCCGCCTCTCTTTTGGCTTCCATCCTGGCATTCCGTGGGTGAATGACCTATTTTCCCCCTTTGGCATAGTCCAAAATAAGGGGATATGCTGCTGGATTTGCGCCATAACACCATTATCATGTCCCGCGTAGCATGGTTTTCTATGCATGTTTCGAATCCCGTCAGCGGAGTTAGCGTAATGGTCTTATCTTGTTTTGCCCCCGAGGCATCCTTTCTTGGCAACTAATCAAGGGTTGTTATTCTTTGGAAGGACGTAATTAACGTCATAGCCTTTACGGTATGATGGACTCTGGGTCCTGACACGAATATCACAATCGACTGACTGAGTCAGACCGAGCGCACAATGAGTTGTCACTCCGGTGACTGGCACGCCTAATAAACCAAACAAAACAAAGGATAGAAAAAAAAACATCCCCACACCGGACCATGTATTCAAGTTAGAAAAGGCTCTCTATGGTCTAAAATAAGCACCCCGGGCATGGTACGAGAGACTGGGTTTATTTCTCATACAAATTGGGTTCAAGAGAGATAATATCGATCAAACTCTTTTCACAAAACTCAGTGGTAAGGAAACTCTCATCGTTCAAATCTATGTAGATGATATAATATTTGGCTCCACCAATAATGCTCTCAATGAGGATTTTACAAAATTGATGCAAAGCGGGTTTGAAATGAGTCTTATGGGAGAGCTGGCCTTCTTCTTGGGATTGCAAGTCACATAATCTACTAATGGACTCTTTATTAGTCAAAGGAAGTATGTTGTGGAACTCCTGAAAAAATTCATTCTGAGTTCAACAAAGTCACACCCAACCCCTATGTCCACTTCATTAAGGTTAGATCAAGATGATAAAGGTAAGCAGGTCAATCAAACTTTGTTTAGAAGCCTGATAGAATCCTTATTGTATTTAACAACTAGCAGGCCCGACATACAATTTGATGTGTGCTTATGTGCAAGATTTCAATCAAATCCTAAAGAATCCCATATGTTAGTTGTAAAACGCATTTTTCTATATATCGCTAGAACATATGATTTGGGGTTATGGTTTCCGCGTAACACATGCTTTGATTAAGTCGCTTATTCTGATGCAGATTACATAGGGTGTAGAGTTGATCAAAAGAGCACGAGTGGGTACTGCCAGTTCCTTGGAGGTTGCTTGGTCTCTTGGGCCTCTAAGAAATAGAATTTTGTGGCATTATCAACAGCCGAGGTCGAATATGTAGCCATAGATAGTTGTGTTGCCCAAGTGCTTTGGATCCAACAACAACTGATTGACTATGGCATCCAACTAAAAAACACTGCAATTTAATGCGATAATACATCCACAATAAATTTGTCAAAAAATCCTATGCATCATTCACAGACAAAGCATATTGAGATTATGCACCATTTTGTGAGAGATCATATTAGCAAAGGTGATGTAGAAATAAAGTTTATTGAAACTAACAGTCAAATTGTTGACATCTTCACAAAACCACTTAATGAAGAGAAGTTCACATCCTTTAGAAGATAGCTGGGCGTCTGTAGGTTTGAGAGTTAGTCAAGTTGCATGCATAGTAATTTCATACTCCTCTGTGCATAACTTGTCTTATTTAGCCATGCAATTAGTACTTTCTTGTCTATATGCATTTGCATACATAAGCATATAATCAAGGTTGCATTAGTTCTATTTTTCTTGGCCATGCATTTGCATCATGATGTGTGCATTGCATAAATGTGTGTTTGAATGAAATCAAAGATCTGTGTGGTGCATGAGTTTCTATCTATTATATATGAACCCTCATTTGTGCTTACTAAATCTTTACACTTCCTTGATAAATAAAGCACTTAGCTGGAGGTACTGAATAAAAATCTGGTAGTTGGTTAAGTTAGAAAATAACCGGATGAATGTGACCTTTATGTATTTGATCTAAACCCCCATTTGATTAACCCATAAACTCCTCTTTTTCAATCCAAATCAATGTGGGACTCAAGACTTAAGCCTTGGCATTCCAAATCTTGAGTTCAGCTTGAAAAATCAAAGTTCTAGGGCAGAGTCAACTCTTAGAGTCGACTCCTGCTATTGCTTTTTCTGTTGTTCACGGGACAGAATAGGTGCAAAAAAGTGTCGACTCTTAGAGTCGACACTTTCCGGTCACATCCATTTTCGTAAACCGGACCGTTGGGGTTCATACCATTCGAACCCAAATAAACCCCAGCCGCCTTATACGATCTGTACATTCCCTTCGTAACCCATGCCACCCCTCTTTCTACCCTAGAAACCTCTATTGCCAACCCTCACCCTCGTGAAGCCATAGAACGTGGATCTACTACGGCACCAGTGGTCCCCCTCTTCTCCGAACATCCAAGGTGGCCTCTTCGAGCCTCAACCACCTGGAGCGTGCGTGGATCTGTGGAGAACAGTCATATCCAAGGAAGGTCTTCATTGGTCGAACAAAGCCTGCTTGTTGATCCTTTCCTAGGCCTCCATCCAAGGTGCGTCTCTATGGCTCCAAAGAAGCGATCCTTGAAAGAGAGGGAGGAAGCTCTCATATTGAGAGAACTTCGTAAAAAGGACAAACAGCACCTAGCTCAAAAGAAAAAATTTGCATCTGAGAATCTGATGTTGATCGAAAGAAAAGTTTTTCACACTGGGGCTGTTGATTTTCATTGTCTTGAAAAAGCCTTGCCTGAATTGGTTCAGTTGATTAAAAAACAGCCGAATTTCATGTCTTTTATGTCAGATCATCGAAAGTTTATCATTCTATTGTGCATCAATTCTATGAAAATATGGTGGTAAAAAATGAAGATCTTGTTACTGAAATCAATGGTCACCATATTCCTTTGACAGTGCAACTTCTTGGAAAGGCACTAGAAATGCCCTATGATTCAGGTTCCACTTATGAAGATGCTATGTTTACTGAGGAAGAGGTATACGAAGTCATGACAAGTGAAGAAATGGGTGACAGAACCACAAACAAACTGAATGCAAATAACTTTCCTCTATTACAAAGAATTTTACATCATATGATGACTACGATCTTGCTTCCAAGATCTAGAGGAAGAGAACAAGTTACAGATCGACAAAAATTGCACTTTTTCTATCTCTTGAATGGCATGCAAATTAATTTTCATGCCATTATGATGGACTACATTACAAGTTGTCAGAAGTCAAAGAATAGAAATCTTCTTTATGCTGCTGCTCTGACACCTGTTTTTCGCTATCTTCACATAAATTTAGACAATGAAGTAAGTCACACAATCACAATCCAGGATGCAGACATATATTCTCTTCCCACTATTTGCAATCACATGGGATATGAACTTCAGTGCGGCTATCTAGTCCGCACACTTAGGTCCCAAAAAGGGAAGGCTCCTGCAGATACTTCTGATGAAAGTGATAATGATGATGACTAGGTAGAAAATGTTGGTAACCAATCTGCTTCTACAGATGTCACACAGATGCACTCGAAGATCGATGCCCTAGGAGGTGAAATAAGTCAGGTCAAGGTGACTGTGGCCGGTCTTACCAAGGATATCTCCAATTTAAAGCTTTACCATGGCATATATCCCCAGCATTTTCAATCTATGGCCACTTCTATTGACTCGTTGACTCAAGCCTTGGGTGTTCAATTCTCCAAGATTGATGACATATTGGAATTCATTCGTCGTCCCCCACCTTCATCTTCATCCAACACAGATTAATTTCTAACGCTTCTAGCTTTTAGCACTTTTGCTTATCCTTGTTCCCCCATATTTTTGATGATGCCAAAAGGGGAGAAACATTTATGTGGCTAGCTACTATACTACAACATTATATGTGTGTTTGGTTTGCTAGCGTGTTTGCTTGCTTGTGTGTCCATGTCAAGGGTAATAGGTGTCTTAGGTGTCCAAGTGAGTCAGTAGGGTTGAAAACATGCCATGGTAGAATGTTTTTTTATTTTGGCATGTAATTGAACTTAACTCTTAATCTTTTAACCATAGTGTCGGCAGAGCACTTCTATATTGCCTTTTGATCAAGCTACATTACCTGAATGAGCTTTCATGGTGTATGTTTCATCTTCAAGAATTTTTGTTTTGGGGATGACATGAGTTGATTCTTGTCTGGTTCAAATGCAATTTTGGAGTATTTGAATAAAATGTGTGCATAGCAAATTTTTGGTTGATCCTTCCTCGTTCTGCTGCATATAGTATTTTATCATCATAAAAAGGGGGAGATTGTTAAACCCCGGGCGTGCTAAGTTTGTATTGAGGAATTTTGATGATGACCAAATACCATGTGACAGTGATTCATGTGAATATGAGTGTGTTGGTTCAAGGAAGCTTGAATAGATGATTAGAGTTGTGTATAGAAATGATGTGTAGGGAATGAGTTAATGCATGGCATTGAATGGTTATGTTTTCAAATAACTTGGTTGGCTCACAGCATGAGTGGATATGTGAAATTTTACGTGGAATTATGCATTGTTGATTGTTGAAAATGTTCTTATTTTTGTTCATTCAAGAGTGGCATGTCCTCATTCGTTGGTCGATCTTCATTGAAATGACTGATATGGTTATGGCTATTTGTGTAGGACTCATATGAGGGAAGATGGTTCAATAGTCAAAACTCTCATTCATTGGTTTCTCTTTTCTTGATATGAGGATGATATGGCTAACTTGGTCTTCATTATATATGAATGTTAGGGCTATTTTTGTAGATTTAAAAAAGAATCCTTGCAACTCATTTCAACTGTGCACACCATGGTAAGTGTTCACTCTTGATAATAGGAAGAATGCAAATCGATGGATTGGAAAGGAAAGCTTGAACCCTGGAAGCTTGTAACTCATGTCATACCATGTGCGAACTTGGCATTTTAAATGAATGGGTATTGCGCATGGTGACAACTTGGTTAGTATATTGATGTTCGTTGCCATTGATCATTGACTTGAGCAATCTCTTGTTCATGATAGGAAGCAAAACATATCCCATTTTGTTGTGCCAAAACCATGGTTAGAATTTGTTTTTTTAATGAAAATTATTTAAAAATTTTGGTAAGCATTGTAGAAAGGTTTCCTTTTTCATTTTGGCCCATTTTTCATTGAATTGCATCAATGGGTAGAAGTGTCGACTCTCAGAGTCGACACATTTCTTCATGTGTTCTGTACGGTGCTTTGTTCAGAAGAACTGGGAAGAAGTGTCAACTCTGAGAGTTGACTCTTCATCCTGGTTACTCTATTTTTCGTGTTTTTATGTTTTCTGGCAGAAAGTGTCAACTCTAAGAGTCAACACTTATTTCGTTGTATTCTATTTTTGGCCTTTTCCTCTCTGGAGATTATTTTCCTACATTTTTTCTTACGCTTTTCATTGTAAGCTGACTGAAAGTGTCGACTCTAAGAGTCGACTCTTTCCAGCAAGCAAGTTTTCTATCGATTCGCTTCGGCTCGAAACCCTAAACATTTCTTCCCTTTTTGCCTCACAATGATTGGTCCTAAGGTGAATATTCCCTCCACGTGTCCCCCCTCTATTTGGGTATAAATACCTTGAGATTAGGGTGTCCTTTGAAAAGGAGAAAAAAGGTTTATGTGTTTTATCTGCTTATGTGTGCAGGGAGCGCGAGGCTGCGAACCTGCACATTTCTCCTTGATTTGAGCAGTGGAAATCGACGATCTAAATTTGCGGACGTGATCCATAGGATGTTCATGCTGAATATTGCATGAGTTGAGCGAGACAATGCGAGGATAGCTCTCCGACGTGCTGGTTCAGCAACCCATCGACACCGACTCTGAGAAGGGGAGCTTAAACTACATTAGACGAGTTGATAGGGGGAGCAAAATCCTTTGAATGCTTCATTATCTGATTGCTGCAATTGGCTTTGTTTGTTCTTGAATATCTTTTGTATATCGACACTCTAGATAACATCTCTCTGTGTGCCGCAATCTGAGCGGTGTGTGTGTGTGGTTGTGCAGCCAAGTTCGGCTGCGTGTGTGTGTGCTGTGTTTATAGCACGTGTGTATATGTGCCTCACTTTTAGTGGAGCTTAATCCTCACGCTATGAGGTGTGGACAGAGGGGACACGGTTGTGGACCCGAACCACCTAAAAATCATGTGCTCACATTTGTGGTTTGTCTTGCCATATTGATCTCGTGTGGGCTATGTGGAAATAGGAGTGAATCTTTCTTGTTCTGTGAGTTTGATTGTTGATGCATTCATAGCCTTTACGAGTGTGATTTGTATCGAGGTGAGTGAGAGCCTGCTTGTTCATTCACATTGCTTATAGTTTCTGTGTTTTGCTATTGAGGGGTGTGAGAAAGTTTTTTATAGTAAAATTTTTATAGGCAGTCAATTCACCCCTCCCCTCTTGATTGCCAGTCGCTTGGGTATAACAGAGTTTTAAGCATGTTTTGGGGTCGAGTGATGTTTTCACCGATTTAGGTGACGATTCTTAGCATAGTGGTAGATTGGATGTCGGGGAGTTTTTCCCCCTTGCTTCCCCGCGTTTCCCCCTTGGTTCTGGGCCGTGGTGAGCTGCGATTGAGTTCCATTCTTGTTTTAGGGAATTTGGGCTTATTTCGGGGTGAGATTTGAATCCGTGGTTTTGATCGCCATTTCGTGACCTAATGGGTCCCATTGAGCATGTTTTAGGTTGGGGAATGCTTCCCCTAACTTCCCACTCGCTCCAGGGGTGAGCCGGGCATGCAACGGACCCCGAGGGGTCCCCGTGCGAAGGTCGCTGGAATCAGTCGACCAATTGGTCGACCGACTCTGGCAGGCTTTAAGGGTTCGCTCTCATGTTGGGTTCGGTTGACCAAACCCCTGAGTTCAGGGCAATCGACCTAGGGCAGGTTGACCTACCCATTGAGGTAGGTCGACCTGTTTGTAAGGGCTTTTGCCCCTGGGAGAAACAGTCGACTAATCGGCCCACGCTGGTCGATCGAAAATCCCCTGGACTTGGTTTTTGAAGGGCTTTTCAACCTTGGTTGATTAGTTTCTCACCAAAGATTCAAACCTTGGCATTTTAGCCATCAAAACCCATGGGAATTGGGCCGTTTAGGCCTTGTGAGAGTGATGGTCGCCTGAGGATTAATTCTCATGGTTTGAGGATTTATAGGTTCTTCGTGCTGGGTTTTAATCGTGCATTATAGCATGGTTTCCACATGGCTTGTGGGCCCATGGCGAGTCTCGTTCCGCATGAGTTTAGTGACCATGGAGGGTCACCTCCGTGTGAGGTTTTGTGATCATGGTTGGGTGGTTTTCGCATGAGTTAGTGAGCCGGTGTCCACTAGTGTGGCCGTGTGGTTCAAGGGTGGTTCCTCTACACCCTTAGTGATGTACCATGGGTCATGGTGGTCTCGTGTGTACACACCTTTCACGAGGTCCTATTGAGACTATGACCGACCATGTTTTAGGGTAGCTTCCTATAGGACCGCGAATGTGAGAGTTCGACAGGACTCTGTGAGACCGTGGAGGATCCCAGTGGTCGACCGTGACAGATAGGGCGAGACCGCCCAGTGTGTGCGACGCTCCTTATTCTAAGGCGAGAAAGCCTGAGCGTCTATACCTTGGTTGGGATAAGAGTATGCTACTGATGGACGCAATGGCATGTATCCCATGTGGAGTAGTTGGGCATGGCCGTGCTAACGGGCGCAGAGGTGCAGATCCTATCCAGTCTGAGGGTGTGGTGTATGTGAGTGTCTCCTCTACTCCTCCAGAGACCGGGTGTTAGCAGTGTGTGCGCATATAAGGCCTTAGCGTAGTATAAGACATCAGTGGATGCATCTGTCCATGTTGTGTAAGCTAAGTAGCGGATCCCATGTCGGTGAAGGTTGAGTTACTGATAGTGTTGTCGTGGCCCTTCTGGCTATTGGGCATGTGTGTTGCCCTATGTTCGGCAGGCCCTTTCCACTGGCCTTAGCTCGAGACCGAGGTTGCCAGTGTGTGGTTGTTCTCTTGCAAGGTGTAGGTTGCTTGCGTGTGGCAGCATGGCCCCCCGCCAGGGTTTTCATCACGGTGTTACTACCATGTCGTTGTGAGGTTTCCTTTCAGTAGTAGGTTGGCGGTTAGCCGAGTAGCTAGAGGTTAATGTTCCTAGGTTGGGAACCGAGCAAGTGTAGAGTTCCGTGCTTCCTTAGCTAGCCATTCTTACCGTCTCGACTATTATTGTTATTGTGGTTATTTTAATATTATTATTGTTGTTATTGTTGCCATTTCTACTGTTACTTCTATTTACCGCTTTCGTTTGCGGTGGGGATCCGTGGGACCCCTACTGAGCCAGTGAGATGAGGCTCACTCTCTACTTTTCAAGTTTAGCGCTCTCCTTGAGGTGGAGCCGTCCGGGTTGGAGGACCAGTAGTTGCCAGCTTGCCAGTGCCGGGGGCATGTCCCGCTTTAGAGTACATTTCTCTTTTCATTGATTGTACTTGTGGACTAGACTCTGTAGGTTTATTTAATTGTTATAAAATGTAAATTTTTTTCTGAGAGTTAAATTATTAATTGTGAAGTTTATTTACTGCTAATCATTAGAATTTTAATGCATAACCACTCCATCCCTTAACCCATGCGAGCCTCCTGGCTCATGGCTGGCGGGCTAGGATTCTAATGGTATCAGGTTATTCCCGCTATCAAGATCTTGGGTCGTTACACCGATCCCCCAGGGAAGTACCCTCCTAAGTCCCCCAGGTTGAGCACCTGACGTGCTCGAGATACCTCCACGATTTCCCTCCCTGTCACTAGAAGACTCAGTTCCAAAGAGGATGATACGAGGAGCCATGGGATCGAAGGAAGAGGACGGAGGGAACCTTACCAGGTACTAAGTAAGCGGCAAGGAGGGAACACATACCAACGTTAGAGAGGAAAACTATAGAAGTGCCTCCTTAGGCGCTTCTCACCTCTCTTAAAGGTTCTAGAAGATGACGTATCTGCCTCATTCAGACTCCTCTGATTGAGTGATAGGTCGAAAGCCTAATCACCAACGCTAGTTAACTCGGCAGGAAATCCAAGGGCTGCGGTAACGACCTAAGATCCGGATACCGGGAAGAGCCCGATACCATTCGAATCCTGGCCCGCCGCGGAAGGGCTAAAAGGAGTGTGGGGGTACAAGGAAATAGGAAATAAAGCAGGATAATTCAACAATTAACAGAAATAAATAAATAACTACAGAGAGTCCAGTCCAACCAAAGTACATTCTAAGGAAGAGAAGCGTACCCAATACCGAGTGAACAATCGGCCCGGTGAGCTGACAACTAAGAACCTCCGCACAGCACCCTCGAACCTCGAGGAAGAATCGTCGCACCTGAAAAGCAGGGGTGAGCCTCTGATAACGCGAAAGTTCGTCATTTAAAACACGCGTATAACAATCTTAAAACCGAACTCGCACAAAATGATCAAAAGAGAATGTAGTACTATGGCAAGCACGGGTCGAATCCACAGAGAAGAAGATATTTTTAGAGTTAAAAACCTTAGAGTCCTTTGAAAAACACTTGTGATTTAGATTTGCTTAAAGGAAATAGTGAAATGATGAACAAACCAAACACTTAATTGAAAACACAATGACTATGCGCTTATGCTATAGAAAATAATTGCATGAAGTGGAAAGAAGATATAAAAGAAAGAGATAGAGGGAAGAAGAGCAAGAATTAGATCAAGAGAACAACTCCTTTCATTAACTTAAAAGAAAGAGTACATAAAATGTGAAACAAGTTTATACTAATGACACAATGAGATTACAATGAAGTGAAATATCACAAAAGTAATAATACAAGAAAAGCCTGGAGTTTGGAGTTTGGAGATGGTAGCAGCAATGGTGATGATAGCGCCGTCCTCTCTTGGCCTTGGATCACGAACAACCTTGTGGAAGATGTCGTCTACGCCGGGAGGAAGTCGCCTTTATCGTTGAAACAGTCTTTGGAGGATGAATAACTTTCAAACCAAGATGAATTAGGGGATACCCAAGAAGAAACAGTTAAAGAGGAGGGAGAGAGGAAGAACTTTGATGAAGAACTCAGATAGAAAAGAAGAGAAGAAGAGCTTCAAAATAGAGAAATAACAGAAACTAGCACCTCGGATGAACAGTGAAATCATAGGATAGCAAGTTGAAAAATGATAAATATCTTACAAATCAGAAATAATTAGAAGATGGTGTAAAAGAAGAAGTTGTAGAACACTTAAACCTAAAGAACTTTCATGAAGACAGTAGGAGTAGAAAATGACCATAAGGGGGCGCAATAAGGGGAATAACAGAGATAAACACTGTTTCACAGATGAACAGGATAGCACAGTGAAAAATACAAAATAGCTTGGCAACCAGAAGAATTAGAAGATGATCCAGAAGAAGAAATTGTAGACGACTTAAAAACAAAGAACTTTCATGAAGACCACAAGAGGAGAAGAGGGACGGAAGGGGGCGAACTCGACGGTCTAAGAAGATGTGAGAGGAAGAGGGAGAGAAAAATTACCAAAAGAAGAACTCCCCTTCTCCTCCTTACCATGGGCTATTTATAGGGAAAGTTGGGTAGATAGAGGGTGGAGATTATATCAAAAGGAGATGGATGGCTGAGATTTAAGTGGAATATGATGCATGGGGAAGAGTAAAAGTAGGTGGGCACCCCCTTTCTTGGACTTTAGTCACCCCATTTCCCAAGGCTCATCATGTCTCTCCTTTATTTCAAACTTTGAATGTCCTTTTCCTCCTTTTCAAACTTTGAACTTTGAATTTCTTCTTTTCAAACTTTGAATTCAAAATTTTGAACTTTCTTTTCCCTCCAACCAAAATATGTGCTTTTTGACTTGGTCAAAGTAGTGGTGACAATTTTGCCCCCGGCTTCTTTTATAATTGCCTTCGGTGTCCTACACACATAATTACACTTTAGTCCATGAAAATTACCACAATGTGCACATAAATCTCAAATGCTCATGATTATGTAATGGAGAATTAATGCTCATGGCCCTCAACTTTAATTTATTATTAAAGAGGACAATCAAATTAATCAATTTACGTGAAAACTCCAATTTAAATGCGGAGTTGAGATTAACTATGAAATATGCATAATTGCCTAATTATATGTACATAAAATGGTGTACATGCAATGAATTGTCATAAGAAATGGACATTTATCACACCCCCCAACTTACTCATTGCTAGTCCCTTAGCAATACCAATAAATTAAATTTTAGGACTAATAAGAGTTTACAAAATTCATGCTCTCATATCCAGTTATCCCTTCATAGAATCAACCAAAGATTAGGAATCTAGAATCATTAATGCACACTAGCCTTATGCAGGAACTTAATAGTACATGATTAAGAATTCAAATTAAAGCTCAATAGCACTTGTGCATGTGTAACTACCAAATCCACAGCTTAGATAATTGCATCCCCCATTCGCTATTCCAAGAAAATGTCTTTCAACCCTGCACCTCTTAGATCAGAGCATTAAGTGTATTAGCTTTTTATCTGCCTTATTATTTTGTCTCTTTGGGATCTTTTATACCACACATGATGTTGCACTACCTTTCACTGCTCAACGTGAACCTCGACTCTTACCTTAGGAGAAGCAGGCCCAGTTTCGCAGATCCAGGTTCCCTTTTCCGTTTTACGTAAACCTCAACACGTCTTAGGTGAAGTAGGCCCGGTTACTAAGATTAGGGACATTTTTCATGATGTTTTTTTCTTTTTTTTTTCTCTTTTTTTTTCATAGTGCCATTGCACTTATTTGATAGATAATTTGGCAGAAAGCTTTGTATAAAGATCACTTTTCTTAAGAAGTGCAGAATATCGGACAATATACCTAAAATAGTAGAGGACTTGTCTTGCTTGTTTCATTAGTGTGTAATGTAAATTTTTTTTTTAGTGCACATGAACTTTAAAGGGATTCTTATATCAGTTTTCCATGGCTAGATTGACTAAATTTTCCATCATCCTTCTCCCTAGCCTTTTCTATTCCAGAATTACTTTTAATTTAAGCATGACTCATGAAACTCAAAATGGGGTTTACATCTTTATGCAAGACAGAACTCCTATCAGGTTGTACTATATGTATCATAAAAATTTCTCTCCCCCCTAACTTGAATGACATTGTCCTCAATGACATGTAGAATTGAAAGCAAAAGAATAATGTATCAATAAATACTTCTGAGTGGGAAAGAGACAACCGGATATGCGGGACGAAACCTCCATCAATGTCATAGGCGACGATGACTTCCTCTCATTGGCCTTAACCTGACTACTAAAACACACTCAAACAAAAAACGTCAAAATAACAAAAACTGTGGGTTGCCTCCCAGAAGCGCTAAGTTTTATGTCTTCAGCCAGACGCATGAGAGCTCATGAAGATTTTATTCCAGACCACTTAGGATAATGGATTCTTTTTACAACTGATCATTTTCCAAATAAGATTTCAATCTTTGACCATTGATAGTGAAAATTTGACCATTTTTAGGATTCAAAATTTTGACGGCACCGTGGTCAAAAGTTTTGACAACTATAAACGGTCCATCCCATCTAGACTTGAGCTTTCCAGGGAATAAGCGCAGCCTAGAGTTAAAAAGTCATACTTTCTGATTTGGTTAAAAAGTTTTCCTTTGAATATGTTTATCATGAAAGACTTTCATTTTGGCTTTATAGATTTTTGAATTTTCATAGGCTTCATTTCTTAGTTCCTCCAATTCATTGAGTTGTAGAGCTCTTTGGGCCCCGGCTTGAATGAGATCAAAGTTGACTTGTTTGATGGCCCAATATGCTCTATGTTCAAGCTCTACAGGCAAGTGGCAGGCTTTTCCAAAAATGAGACGGTAAGGTGACATGCCAATAGGAGTCTTAAATGCAGTTCTGTAGGCCCAGAGTGCATCATCTAGTCTCTCGGACCAGTCTTTTCTATCTGGCCGAACTGTCTTATGCAGAATGGTTTTTATCTCCCTGTTTGACACTTCCACTTGGCCACAGGTTTGGGGATGGTAGGGGGTAGCGAGCTTGTGAGTGATACCATATTTGCGAAGTAGAGTTCGGAATTGAAAATGAATAAAGTGAGAGCCCCCATCACTAATGATAGCTCTAGGACAACCAAATCTAGAAAAGATGTGTTTCTTCACAAACTTCATCACATCCTTATGATCATTTGTCCTAGTATCAACAGCTTCAATCTATTTTGAAACATAGTCCACTGCCATCAAAATGTATTCATTGCCAAATGAAGGTGGAAATGGTCCCATAAAGTCTATTCCTCAAACATCAAAATTTTCTACTACCAGAATGGGACCGAGCGGCATCATATCTCTTTTTGAATTGTTTCCCACGGCTTGGCACCTTAAACATGTTTTGAAAAATTCATAAGCATCTTTGAATAATGTGGGCCAATAGAATCCGCTCTGCAACACTTTCGCCAATGTTTTCTTTCCTGAAAAGTGTCCCCCACAAGCGAGATTATGACAGAAGTTCAAAACAGATTGTTGCTCCTCCTCAGGGACACATCGTCTTATTATTTGATATGGACCCATATGAAATAGCTCCGGGTCATCCCAAAAATAGTGCCTTACCTTGGAAAAGAATCGATCCTTCTCTTGTCTAGACCACCCTTCGGGAATCTGCCCTACTGCTAGGTAGTTGACTATATGAGCGAACCAAGGGTTTGTTGTGTGAGAGATGGAAAGAATTTGTTCATTAGGGAAGGAATCAAACATAGGGGCACTTTCAGGAATTACAATCCTAGACAAGTGATCAGCTACAATATTTTCCAACCCCTTCTTGTCTCTTATTTCCAAATCAAACTCTTGTAGTAATAAAATCCACCGTATGAGACGGGGTTTGGCTTCCTTCTTAGACATCAAAAATTTTAATGCTGAGTGATCAGAATAAACAATGACTTTCGCCCCTAACAGATATGATCAAAACTTTTTGAGGACAAACACAACAGCTAACAATTCCTTTTCCGTGGTGGTGTAGTTCTTTTGGGCATCAGCGAGGGTGCGGCTCGCGTAGTAGATCACCATGGGTTTCTTTTCAACTCTTTGTCCTAGGACAGCTCCTACAGCATAGTCTGAGGCATCACACATGATCTCAAAAGGGAGCGACCAATCAGGAGATTGGAGAATGGGAGCTTGTGTGAGAGCCGCTTTCAAAGAATTGAACGCCTCTAGACAGGACTCATCAAGATGAAAGGGAGTATCCTTGGCAAGCAATTGTGTAAGTGGTCGAGCAATGGTGGAGAAGTTTTGAATGAATCTGCGGTAGAATCCTGCATGGCCAAGAAAGGAACGGATCTGTTTGACCGAAGAAGGGGGAGGAAGATTAGAAATTAGATCTACCTTGGCCTTGTCAAATTCTATTCCCCTCTCTGAAATCACATGGCCTAAAACGATCCCTTCTTTTACCATGAAGTGGCTCTTCTCCCAGCTCAACACTAGATTCGACTCAATGCACCTTTTCAATACCCGAGTTAAGTTTCCCAAACAATCTTCAAATGAATTACCAAACACTGAAAAGTCATCCATAAAAACTTCCAAGCATTCTCCCACCATTTCAGAGAAAATGGACATCATACATCGCTGGAATGTGGCAGGGGCGTTGCAGAGCCCAAAAGGCATTCTTCTAAAAGTAAATGTGCCATAGGGGCACGTGAAAGTTGTTTTCTCTTGATCTTCCGAGAAAATTGCAACTTGGTTATACCCAGAATAGCCATCCAGAAAGCAATAATACTTCTGCCCAGCCAGTTTCTCCAAGATCTGATCAATGAATGGGAGTGGAAAATGATCTTTTTTCGTGACTGAATATAATTTTCTGTAATCAATGCAGATTCTCCACCATGTTGGTAATCGTGTAGGAACTTCTTCTCCTTTCTCATTTGTTACAACTGTCAGCCCTGACTTTTTGGGAACAACTTGAGTTGGGCTGACCCACTTGCTATCAGAAATGGGATATATGATCCCGGCATCCAACCATTTGACAACTTCTTTCTTCACTACCTCCTTCATACTTGGATTCAGCCGACGCTGCATCTCTCTGCTCGGCTTGGCATTGTCCTCCAAGTAAATGTAATGCATACACACATCCGGACTAATACCCTTCAAATCTACCACTGACCAACCTATTGCCCTCTTGTGCTCCTGAAGGACATCTAGGAGTTGGGATTCCTGAGCAGCGGTGAGGTTGGAAGCAATGATTATGGGCAGAGTTTGGTTAGGACCTAGATAAGCATACTTCAAAGGATCCGACAGAGGCTTCAATTCTAGACTGGGTGGCTGATTCAAAGATGGAAGAATAGGTTCAGCTTGAAGTGGAGGGAGTGGCTCTACTCTAGAGTAGGGTGCACTGGAAAGTGAAGAATCCTGGAGTATGCTACCCTCTTCTAGACATTCCTCATAAACTTCTGGACTTTCTTCAATTAGTTCTTCAAAAATATCAATGACACTACATTCCTCCTCATGGTCCGGATATTGAGATGCTTTGAACACATTTAGAGAAACCTTCTCTCCTCCGAAAGAAATATCCATCATCCCCGTGGTGCAATTTATATTGGCATTGGCCGTAGCAGGAAACGGACGTCCCAAAATGATAGGTGTGTGCTTTAATTCCTGGGACGAGGCCATATCCAGAATAAGAAAGTCCACCGGGAAATAACATTCATGCACCTTCACAATCACATCTTCCAATAATCCTCTTGGAGTCTTTACAGATCGATCCGCCAGGTGAAGAATTATAGATGTGGGTTTCAACTCCCCTAGATCAAACTACTCATATATAAAGGTGGGTAACAAGTTCACACTGGCTCCAAGGTCCAGCAATGCTCTATCAAATGTAATTCCACCTATATCACAAGAAATCAGTGGAGCTCCGGGGTCCTTCAACTTTTTAGGCAAATGATTCATAACAACTGCACTGACATCTTCAGACAAGCGGACCTTTTGTGTTACAGTCTTTGGTTCCCTTTTTGGTGTACATAGCTCTTTCAAAAATTTTGCATACGCCGGCACATGTTTGATCGCATCCAATAGTGGAATATTGATGTTCACCTATTTAAACAATTCCACTAGTTCTTCTTGTTGGACCGACTTTCTCTTTGGAGCTTTTGGCTTCAATGCATCAGGGAATGGGACCTTAGGAACATACTCTCGGGGTCCTTCATCAACCTTTGATTTTCCTTTGTCCAGCTTATTTTCATCCCCCTCTTGTCTCTTCTTTTCTTGCATAATTACCGGCTCCTCATCTTCACTATCACTTTCCTTGTAGGCATCTTGGCCCGAACTACTTCCGACATCCTTAGCCTGATGAGGATCATTAAGAATTTTCCCACTCCTAAGGCTAGAGATGGCTTTGGCATTCTCGAACTGAGGACCTATAGGAGGGGGCAACTGAGGTTGGTTGGGCTGATTGGGTTGAGGAAGAATGGGAGCTCTTGGAGGGAAGCCTAGAGGTTGTTGATTGCGGGGGTTGGCCACTGGTTGGCTAGGGAGCTGGCCTACCTCTCTTCTCATGTTGTTGGCAGCAAGTTGCCATATCTGGTTCTCCAACTTGAAAATGGATTGTTGTAGCAACCCTGATAAATTTAAAAGGAATAAATAAATCAAAATAGATTAAAAGATTTAATAAATAAACGAAAGAGCTTGGAATAAAAATAATTAAAACCCTGATGGAAATAACGCCTCAGATAAAGGCGCTACTTTAAAATAAAACGCCCTTACCTAAGGCGTGTTTTGAGAAAGGACGCCCACAGGTCAAGGCGTCAAATTTCAAACGACCAAAATAAATAAAAAAGGGCAAGATAGCGTAACGTCCCTTGCATGGACGCGTTTAAACAAATAACGATGCTTGACAAGGCGTCAATTTAAATTCGACGCCCTGACCTAGGTCGCTAATTCAGTTTGAGTTTCATTCGACCCAGGAGTCTATCCAGGGTAAGGTGATAACTATGAGAAAGAGTTCGAATGTAGTAATAACTCTAATATGGAAGTATTACTTCCAATCAAACACTAACTCTATTAGGATTCTAGAAATCCTATAAATAACCTACTGCTTGAACCGAGAACGCTATTTGGCGTTCGGAGTATACTAAGGTACGTAAAGAACAACATGTTCTTTTCTTTACTCTGTCTATCGAATTTGTGAAGAATACTGAAGATTTTTCATCTATTTTCTGAATTACAGGTTGAAAGTTTCTGTCATATGAAGAACGGGTAAGTTCTTCTCCTTCCTTCTTTACCTTCTGTTAGTTCTTACGAAGAGTAATACCTTCGTTTTATTCTGCCTCTACAGGTTGCCTGTAGAAGTGAAACCGATCGATTTAAGAATTGAGGGTTCTTCATCCACAAACTATTACTACCCTTACTGCTGCTGTTAGGATCGAAAGCTTCAAAAAGACTCTGTTTATAAAACAGAGTATTGTTCAGAAATCTGTTCATCCGTCAGTTTATCATCATTAAGGTAGGATTTTCTCATGGAACGTAGCCCAAACTACCATATAACTATAGATAATTATCATCGGTAGTTCATGCATATAGTTTTCATGCGTTCTGGTTATTTTCTACGGAATGTTTGAAAGAAACGACCCTAACAAAGGCGTTAATTTAAAAGACACGACCATGCTCAGGTCGTCAATTCCAGATTTGACGCCGTGCACATGGACGTTAATTCCTGTTAATTAATAAATAGTATGTTTAAAAAGTAATTATCAATGCAAACATGATTTTAAATTAATGCACGGTCAATTTCTTGTAATCCTGCTATTTTTCTGGTCCTGACTATATACCATGTTCCTGAAATATTCATTACCTCGAAATTTGTAAAATTTTGAATTCACGACCTTGACCAGGTCGTCTCTTGTTTAACTAACGCCCCAGACTAGGGTGACTTTTTCCTGGTAACGCCCCTACCCAAGGCGCGTTTTCAACAAAATTACAGATTTTTTTATATCCTGTAAAATAGCAATATTGGAAAGGACGACCTCTTTATATGTCGTCAAATTTAATATAAACACCCCTTATTAAGGCGTTAATTTTACTAAAAATGACTTTACCAGAGTCGCTACTTTCTGCATTACTGATTTTTCCCCATTGCTGTTATCCGAGGGTTTTCACTATATGTATATATATATATATATATATATATATATATATATATATATGTAGGCACTATTACTCCACTCCGTGAGTATAGTCCCACGCTTCATGATGTTTTATCAATCACCCTTAAACTCTCATTGACATACAAGCTCTCCATTGGACATTCCGTTCCTTTGGACTAGCGAGTTAGTCATAGAGACCTCCGTAAGACTCCTCGAACCTTGGATTCCCTCAAGGTCGACTGAGCTAGTTGTACCCTAAAAACTCATTACACTATTGAATGCCATGTCACTCTAAAGAAACATGATATACCGGCCCTTATGATATGCAAAGAGTATATCATGAGAATTCTTAATGGGATGATGATATCATGCCATTTGTTGATGTTCTTGTGGACCTCAATTCTATAATAAGAATGAGGGTATCTTGCCTTTGATGTACTGTTCATGTGAACCTCAATTCTATATAAAGAATGTCCATACTTGTTTGTCATGGTACCCGAGTTAAGGGAACCTAATTCCACCTAGTTTCATCGTTCATCGTGATTGTACCGTTGTTATCGCCTATCTATGTCCAATATCGTATTTTTTTGACTCCATTCTCTCAAAGTTATCCTACGTGTGTACAAGCTTAAATTGTTGAAATTCCCTTTTGGCTATATATATATACAAGAGTGGATGTCAAATATACATGATAAATGCCTGTGCATATAGGGCCCGATCTGGTCCTGGGAGGAGCACCCGAAAGTACTTGTGCCCATGGGAGTTGAATGATAAGGTATCTGGCATTATACCGAGTGCATGACTAGCTTGATTGGACATTCCACACAAATCTTATACTTGACTCGTACTTGACTTGACATGAATTGCGTGACCCGAAAAAGGGTAATTACTTGCTTGCTTGATACATGATAGCCAAAGTTCTTGACATGACTTGCTAAAGAGTGCTTGCTTGAATATCTTGTTATCTTTTCTTGAAAGCTCGTGACTAGTTCATCTTGCTGTCTTATTGATAAATTCTCTCTCTATCTTGTCGTTTTATGCGAGCATGCATAGCTATAGTACATTCATGAAAAATGTAATTACTTAAACCCTTGCTAGTTCCTGAGATATAATTTCCTACTGAGCGTTCGCTCACTCCGTGTTTGTCCCTTACTTTTCAGGTAATTCCGACGACGAGGGAAGTCAGTCGGATGGGAATGGTCAAGAGTGAAAGAGCTAGCGCTTTTCCAAGTGTCATCTAGTCGTTTTCCTATTTTCTTGAGTCAACTATGTACTTTTCCTTTTTAATTGAATAGAGTATTGGATTTGTAATAGTCTATCCATTATGAAATAAAGGATTGGGTTGTCTTTCTATTTTGCGCATCTCTATTTTGGTGTCGAATACACTACTACTCTGATTGACATGATTGATATAAACTCGTCGCGCATATCCGAGTATCTTCCGCGCTCGGGGCGTGATAGTTTTTGTGGTATCAGAGCCTAGGGTATTCAATTCCTAGGAAAAACCCAAGTTCAAGGATATGTTCAAACCTTTAACCAGTGAGATTGGGTAGAACCAAGGGTTAAAGTTAACATAGTATATGAGTATTTAAATATAATCACATATTAACCTAGTTATTGTAAATTGTAGGATAATGGCTGCCGAACGTGCTCAATGGCGCAACATGCAGCGTACCCTTCAAGGCATGACTCAAGTGCTGCAACAAGTAGCACAAGGAGGTGGACAACGAGCAGGAAGTCTCCACCAGACTTTCAAGAACATGAACCCACCCAAGTTCACGGGTTCTACTGATCCAGATGACGTTGAACACTAGATTAGGGAGATAGAATGTATATTCCGTGTTATGCAATGCACGGATTAGGATAAAGTTTTATTAGCTACTTTTCAGTTAGAAAGGGATGCTAGATGCTGGTGAGAATCAATAGAGGCTACTATAAATCAAGATCAGATTCGTGGGAAGAATTCGTTGAACACTTCAACGTGAAATATTTCTCGGACCGAGTTCAGGAAAAGAAGGCTGCAGAATTTGCTGCATTAAAGCAACGATCTTTGTCAGTGGCCGAGTATGAGGCCCAATTCTCTAGATTGTCTCGATACGCTAAGCATCTAGTTAGCACCGAGAAAATGAAAGCTAGGACGTTTCTTAATGGGCTCAGGCCCCAAGCTATTACTCAATTGGCGCCGATGGACATTCAAGTCTACTCAGAGATAGTACGCCGCGCTCAACTATTAGAAGATGCCACGGAACTGTCTGATAGGATTCGTGGTAAGGATAAGAAGGAACAAGTTACAGGTTCAGGTTCCTTTAAACCCAACTTCAAGAAAAGGCCTAGTAATGGAGGTATTCCCTCACAAGACCAAAAGTTCAAGAAGACCAAGCCCTTCTCTATCACCACTACCTCTCCAAATACAGTGTGCAAACATTGTGATAAAGCGGGTCATAGAGCAGAAGAATGCTGGAGGAAACTAGGAGCATGTCTCCGTTGTGGGAGTCGTGAGCATCGGATTCCCGATTGCCCATTACTTAACGACCAAGCCGTTGACGGGAAGCGCCCAGTAACTAAGAATGCTCGTCTTCATGCAATCAAGGAGACCAAGCAAGTAGAAGGAGGCGGCTTAGTGGAAGGTATATTGAAAGTTTGTTCCAGGAATGCATGTCTTAATTGATACTGGTGCATCACATGCGATTGTTTCTAAAAAGTTTGCTGACCCATTACCCCTAGAACCGGAATGGATAAAGTTAGTTTTGTCTACTCCTCTGGATGATGAGACTGATATTACACATCATTACCAAAACTGCGAGGTATTGATTCATGGTCAAAATCTCTCTATTGATCTCATATGTTTAGATCTGAAAGAGTATGATGTTATACTAGGGGCAGATTGGTTATCCAAGTATCAGGCAACGATTGATTGCCGCAATAGTAAGGTTACATTCAAGGAATTCCCAGAACTAATATTTGCTAGCCCCAAGAGTCGGAGCAAATCCCCTCTTATATCAGCTCTCCGAGCTAGCAAGCTCATCAGGAAAGGATGTACATCTTTCCTTGCCTTTGTCACAGTTAAAGAAGCTAAGGAAGCTAAGCTAGAAGACATTCCAGTAGTGCAAGAATTTTCGGACGTGTTTCCAGAAGATTTGTCGGGATTACCCCCACAAAGAGAAGTGGCCTTCACCATTGACTTAGTCCCTGGTGCTGGTCCGATTTTAAAGGCACCTTATAGGATGTCACCTGCTGAACTCAAGGAATTAAAGGAGCAATTGATGGAACTCATTAAGAAAGGATTCATTAGACCAAGTACTTCCCCGTGGGGAGCGCCTGTATTATTTGTAAAGAAGAAAGACGGATCCATGAGGTTATGCGTCGACTATCGACAATTGAATCATCTCACTATCAAGAACAAGTATCCACTGCCGAGAATCGATGAATTGTTTGATCAAATTTCAGAATCCATGTACTTTTCCAAAATTGATCTTAGGTCCGGATATCACCAACTAAGAATCAAGGACGAGGATATTCATAAAACCGCATTCAGAAGTAGGTATGGCCATTATGAATTTGTTGTTATGCCTTTCGGACTAACAAATGTCCCTGCTGCCTTTATGCAGTTAATGAATAGTATATTCAGGCCTTATTTAGATCAATTCGTGGTGGTCTTTATTGATGATATATTGATTTATTCCAAGACCAAGGAAGAGCATGAGGAACATTTGAGGATTGCATTACAAATATTGAGGACAAATCAATTATATGCAAAGCTTAGCAAGTGTGAATTCTGGCTTGAAGAAGTGACTTTTCTCGGACATGTTATATCAAAGGATGGCTTGTCTGTAGACCCATCAAAGGTTGAAGCTGTAAGGAACTAAATATGAGGCAAAGACGATGGCTGGAATATCTCAAGGACTTCGACTTCAATATACAATATCACCCCGGAAAGGGTAATCATGTAGCAGATGCCTTTAGTCGAAAGCCGAGAGCACTGTTAGCCAATTGTCTGATTCAAGAATGGAAATTGCTAGAACAATTCTCTGAACTCAATATAAGCATGAACACGGACCCTAGATGTGTCACATTATCTCATGTAAGCATACAGTCAGATTTATTATCTGAGATACAAGCACTTCAGGATGATGATCCTACATTAGTAGAAATCAAGGGCAGATTAAAAGGACAATCGGACTTCCAACTAGCTTCTGATGGAAGATTAATGTTCAAGAATAGAACTGGTATACCGGACTGCCCAGAATTGAAAAAGAAGATCTTAGATGAAGCTCACAGATCAAGGTATACGATTCATCCTGGATCTACCAAGATATACCAAGATGTGAAAAGAAATTTTTGGTGGCCCAACATGAAAAGAGAAATAGCGGACTATATATCACGCTGTCTCACATGCCAACAAGTCAAGGCGGAATACCAAAAGCCTGCTAGAAAGCTACATCCTCTAGATATCCCTAAATGGAAGTGGAAGGATATTGGTATGGATTTCATCATGGGTTTATCTAAATCAAAAAGAGGACATGATGGAATATGGGTTATCATTGACCGATTGACCAAATCCGCGCATTTCTTGCCAATCAAGAGTCGATGGTCAGTTGATGTCCTAGCTGCACTATACATCAAGGAAATAGTCAGATTACATGGTATTCCTGTTTCAATCGTGTCTGACAGAGATCCCCGATTTACTTCTCATTTTTGGAAAGGACTACAACATTCGTTGGGGACGAGACTTAATTTTAGTACAGCCTTTCATCCTCAAACGGATGGTCAGACTGAGAGAACAAATCAAGTAGTTGAAGATATGCTTAGAGCATGCATCACTGATTTTTATGGAAACTGGCATGATCACATGCCTCTGGTCGAATTTGCATACAATAATAGCTACCAAGCTAGTATACAAATGGCACCTTTCGAAGCTTTATACGGAAGGAGTTCCCGATCACCCTTGTGCTGGAATGAAGTTGGAGATAAACAACTATTAGGTCCAGACATGGTAAGGGATACAACTGAGAAGATACGAGTAATCATGGAAAGATTGCAAGTAGCTCAGACAAGGCAAAAGGCTTATGCCGACACAAGAAGAAGAGATCTCGAATTCCAAATTGGAGATCATGTATTTCTCAAGATATCGCCTGGACGTGGAATACGAAGATTTGGTGTTAAAGGCAAGCTTACACCGAGATTTATCGGACCTTTTGAGATACTAGAAAGAGTTGGCGAGATTGCTTATCGCATCGCATTGCCACCTCAACTGTCCGAAGTACATGATGTGTTCCACATATCTATGTTGAAGAAGTATGTACATGACCCATCACATATTATTGAATATGGAGACCTAGTGATCCCGAAAGATTTCACGTATGAACAGAAGCCTATGAAGATCTTAGATCGAGAAGTACGTGTCCTAAGAAATAAGGTTATTCCCATGCTAAAAGTATAATGGAATAAGAATTAAGAACATGAAGCTACATGGGAGACCGAGGAATCTATGAGGAAACAATTTCCAGATTTATTTTAGAAGGTACGTACTCTACACTCTCCAAATGCAAATATATGATATGGAATTTGGGGACCAAATTCTTTTTAAGTGGGGGAGGGTGTAGCAACCCTGATAAATTTAAAAGAAATAAATAAATCAAAATAGATTAAAAGATTTAATAAATAAATGAAAGAGCTTGGAATAAAAATAATTAAAACCCTGATGGAAATAACGCCTCAGATAAAGGCGCTACTTTAAAATAAAACGCCCTTACCTAAGGCGTGTTTTGAGAAAGGACGCCCACAGGTCAAGGCGTCAAATTTTAAACGACCAAAATAAATAAAAAAGGGCAAGATAGCGTAACGTCCCTTGCATGGACGCGTTTAAACAAATAACGACGCTTGACAAGGCGTCAATTTAAATTCGACGCCCTGACCTAGGTCGCTAATTCAGTTTGAGTTTCGTTCGACCCAGGAGTCTATCCAGGGTAAGGTGATAACTATGAGAAAGAGTTCAAATGTAGTAATAACTCTAATATGGAAGTATTACTTCCAATCAAACACTAACTCTATTAGGATTCTAAAAATCCTATAAATAACCTACTACTTGAACCAAGAACGCTATTTGGCGTTCGGAGTATACTAAGGTACGTAAAGAACAACATGTTCTTTTCTTTACTCTGTCTATCGAATTTGTGAAGAATACTGAAGATTTTTCATCTATTTTCTGAATTACAGGTTGAAAGTTTCTGTCATATGAAGAACGGGTAAGTTCTTCTCCTTCCTTCTTTACCTTCTGTTAGTTCTTACGAAGAGTAATACCTTCGTTTTATTCTGCCTCTACAGGTTGCCTGTAGAAGTGAAACCGATCGATTTAAGAATTGAGGGTTCTTCATCCACAAACTATTACTACCCTTACTGCTGCTGTTAGGATCGAAAGCTTCAAAAAGACTCTGTTTATAAAACAGAGTATTGTTCAGAAATCTATTCATCCGTCAGTTTATCATCATCAAGGTAGGATTTTCTCATGGAACGTAGCCCAAACTACCATATAACTATAGATAATTATCATCGGTAGTTCATGCATATAGTTTTCATGCGTTCTGATTATTTTCTACGGAATGTTTGAAAGAAACGACCCTAACAAGGGCGTTAATTTAAAAGACACGACCATGCTCAGGTCGTCAATTCCAGATTTGACGCCCTGCACAAGGACGTTAATTCCTGTTAATTAATAAATAGCATGTTTAAAAAGTAATTATCAATGCAAACATGATTCTAAATTAATGCACGGTCAATTTCTTGTAATCATGCTATTTTTCTGGTCCTAACTATATACCATGTTCATGAAATATTCATTACCTCGAAATTTGTAAAATTTTGAATTCACGACCTTGACCAGGTCGTCTCTTGTTTAACTAACACCCCAGACTAGGGCGACTTTTTCCTGGTAACGCCCCTACCCAAGGCGCGTTTTCAACAAAATTACAGATTTTTTTATATCCTGTAAAATAGCAATATTGGAAAGGATGACCTCTTCATATGTCGTCAAATTTAATATAAACGCCCCTTATTAAGGCGTTAATTTTACTAAAAACGACTTTACCAGAGTCGCTACTTTCTGCATTACTGATTTTTCCCCATTGCTGTTATCCGAGGGTTTTCACTATATGTATATATATATATGTAGGCACTATTACTCCACTCCGTGAGTATAGTCCCACGCTTCATGATGTTTTATCAATCACCCTTAAACTCTCATTGACATACAAGCTCTCCATTAGACATTCCGTTCCTTTGGACTAGCGAGTTAGTCATAGAGACCTCCGTAAGACTCCTCGAACCTTGGATTCCCTCAAGGTCGACTGAGCTGGTTGTACCCTAAAAACTCATTACACTATTGAATGCCATGTCACTCTAAAGAAACATGGTATACCGGCCCTTATGATATGCAAAGAGTATATCATGAGAATTCTTAATGGGATGATGATATCATGCCATTTGTTGATGTTCTTGTGGACCTCAATTCTATAATAAGAATGAGGGTATCTTGCCTTTGATGTACTGTTCATGTGGACCTCAATTCTATATAAAGAATGTCCATACTTGTTTGTCATGGTACCCGAGTTAAGGGAACCTAATTCCACCTAGTTTCATCGTTCATCGTGATTGTACCGTTGTTATCGCCTATCTATGTCCAATATCGTATTTTTTTGACTCCATTCTCTCAAAGTTATCCTACGTGTGTACAAGCTTAAATTGTTGAAATTCCCTATTGGCTATATATATATACAAGAGTGGATGTCAAATATACATGATAAATGCCTGCGTATATCGGGCCCGATCTGGTCCTAGGAGGAGCACCCGAAAGTACTTGTGCCCATGGGAGTTGAATGATAAGGTATCTGACATTATACCGAGTGCATGACTAGCTTGATTGGACATTCCACACAAATCTTGTACTTGACTCGTACTTGACTTGACATGAATTGCGTGACCCGAAAAAGGGTAATTACTTGCTTGCTTGATACATGATAGCCAAAGTTCTTGACATGACTTGCTAAAGAGTGCTTGCTTGAATATCTTGTTATCTTTTCTTGAAAGCTCGTGACTAGTTCATCTTGCTGTCTTATTGATAAATTCTCTCTCTATCTTGTCGTTTTATGCGAGCATGCATAGCTATAGTACATTCATGAAAAATGTAATTACTTAAACCCTTGCTAGTTCCTGAGATATAATTTCCTACTGAGCGTTCGCTCACTCCGTGTTTGTCCCTTACTTTTCAGGTAATTCCGACGACGAGGGAAGTCAATCGGATGGGAATGGTCAAGAGTGAAAGAGCTAGAGCTTTTCCAAGTGTCATCTAGTCGTTTTCCTATTTTCTTGAGTCAACTATGTACTTTTCCTTTTTAATTGAATAGAGTATTGGATTTGTAATAGTCTATCCATTATGAAATAAAGGATTGGGTTATCTTTCTATTTTGCGCATCTCTATTTTGGTGTCGAATACACTACTACTCTGATTGACATGATTGATATAAACTCGTCGCGCATATCCGAGTATCTTCCGCGCTCGGGGCGTGACAATTGTGCTTCGGTAAGGATGAGTTGTTGGAGTTGTTCAAACTTGTCATCAAAAGTAGGCTGAGTAGGAGGTGGCTGATAATGTGGTTGATGTGAACGATGTGTAGGAAATTGTTGAAATTGGCCCTGAGAAAATTGAGCTTGAGGATATGGGGCCTGAGCTTGATGGAAAAGAGGTTGCTGAAATTGTTGATGGAGAAAAGGAGATGAATAAGAGTGATTTGGATTAGATTGACTTGGCATTGGAAAAGATTATTTTGATTTGAATGGTGTGAGGGATGAGGTTGGGTGGATGGGCTTTGATTGGATTTTCAAGAAAAATTTGGGTGATTTCTGCAGCCTGGATTGTAGATGTTTGAGTAAGGGTCATATGCAGGCTTGGAGACACCTTGAGCAGCAAAGATTTATTCTTAGATAAATAGGGGAAGTTGGGCTGCTGTGGGACACTCACTCACAGAATGGCTAGGGGTAGAACACAAAGCACAAATTTCTTCTTGAATGAGAGTTGAGAATTGTTGAGGTTGAGGAGCAGAAGATGAAGAAGGTTCCTGCCTATTCATAGCCAATAACTGGTCAAGCTTCTGAGCCACCATATCAACCTTCTCTATCTTCTGGGCCAGCAAATCTATTTTATTCAATTTCTGGGTTATGGCATTGATGTCCATCTTATTCTCAAACTCCCCTTGATTCTTGACTTCGTAAAGCCCGGCCCTCTTGTTTGGTCCGATCATTCGTTCATATGATGAAAGTGAGGTGTGACTGATGGAGTTTTCACTCAACATTTCAAATAGATCATACGCTTCATCCTCACTCTTACTCATGAATGCTCCCCCACAAGATGCATCCACCATCTGTCTATAATTCTCTGTTAGCCCCTCATAAAATGCTTGAACAATTTGCCATCTTGACAGGCCGTGATGAGGGCATTTTCTTAATAGATCTTTCAACATATCCCAAGCCTCATGTATATGTTCTCCAGTATTTTAGGTAAATCCAGTTATGGCTCTTCTCATTGTGTTGGTTCGTCCTATGGGATAGAACTTCTTCAAAAATTCTTTTTGCATTTCTGCCCATGTATCAATGATCCTACCCAAGGCTCCTAACCAATATTTGACCTTATCCTTGAGAGAGAATGGGAAGAGAGTTAGCCTAAAAGCATCATCAGAGAAATTCTGAATTTTAACTGTTGAGCAGATCTGAAGGAACTCATCAAGATGTTTGTAAGGATCTTCATTGGGATTTCCATAAAAAGATGGCAACATTTGGATGGTACTAGACTTGATTTCATAATGAACCGCCTGGTTCTGAGGTGCTTTGACATAGAAGGACGGTTGGTATTGATTGGGCAAGAAATAGTCCTTCATTTGCTTTGGAGGATCAGGATTTTCGGCCATTAGATTTTGGTGGTAAGGTCCTTGATTTTCGGCCATGAGATCTTGTTGGAGATCGTTCGTTGGATACTAGACTCTCTCAATTTCTTGAATGGGTCCTAGTAGGTTTGGATGTTGAGATCTTCTACCTTGCATAAACTATGACAAAGAGAGAGATGAAAGAGATTTTTTTATGATGATTTTTGTTTTGTTTTGTTTATTTTATTTTATTTTTGTTTTTTTGATTTTGATACAAACTAGGACGAAGAGAGAGAAGATGAGATTTTTTATATTTTTTTTATTTTTATTATATTTTTATGTAAACACAAACAAGTTATCACACAAATTACTTAATGCCCTAGATGTGACCTAGACCTACAAATTGGGTTTCACAAAATGGATAAAGTGAAACTTAAGTTCACCCTCAATATTTCCACCGGCCAGGTAAGGGGTGGGGTAGTGGGAGGTTCCCCCTACTTTCATAGGGACCTAATTATGTCAAACCACTAACCCGCTTAAGGCGTTTGTCGTCCGACCATCTTGCCTTAGGCACCGGTTTTCATAAGAGGATAAGTCCAAATAACACAAGAACCATAGTGTGAACTTAGGGCCAATGTCTACTGAATTTTATTTAAGGTTTAGGTGATACAAAGATGCATGGGAATTGTGCTTTGTGGGCTAAGGAAGGGTGATAAAATCCCCACCTTATCTTGCTTATGGGTGTTGCCCTTAAGATATTTTGAAATGATATGCAATAAAGCAAGTTCACACAAGGGGTTCTATGCAAGCATGAAAATGCATGAGCATGCTTTTGGAAAAGTTAGAGTACTCACCTTGCCTCCCGTAATCTTCAATAATGCAATTAACAATAATTAAACAACAAGAAAAAATAAATTCTATCCTAAATGATGCATGACCTAAAACATGGAAGTGTGGGTGCTACTCTTGCAATGAACATTTTTATAGAAGTTCAAGTGATGCTTTTTTTTTATTTTTATTTAATGAACCTATCTAACCACAATATATGAAATGTAGAGAAATAAAACTAAAATGAAAGAGGAAAAGTTTGGATACTTACTTGAAAAGTGTTCCCCCGTTCTTTTTTCTCAAAATGAATGACAAAAAGACTAAGGAAAAGGTGGAGACTTACCTCTGATTTTTTTTTTTGCATTTTCAAGTTGCTTTTTTTTCTTTTTTTTCTGTAAAAATAATAAAAGAGAATTTTATTAGTACACTATATACATAAGGAAAACAAAGTTCTTAAGTCAAAAATCACCATTCCTCCCCGGCAACGGCGCCAAAAATTGATAACGCGAAAGTTCGTCGTTTAAAACACGCGTATAACAATCTTAAAATGGAAATCGCATAAAATGATCAAAAGAGAACGTAGTACTATGACAAGCACGGGTCGAATCCACAGGGAAGAAGAGATTTTTAGAGTTAAAAACCTTAGAGTCCTTTGAAAAACACTTGTGATTTAGATTTACTTAAAGGAAATAGTGAAATGATGAACAAACCAAACACTTAATTGAAAACACAATGACTATGTGCTTATGCTATAGAAAATAATTGCATGAAGTGGAAAGAAGATATAGAAGAAAGAGATAGAGAGGGAAGAAGAGCAAGAATTAGATCAAGAGAACAACTCCTTTCATTAACTTAAAAGAAAGAGTACATGAAATGTGAAACAAGTTTATACTAATGACACAATGAGATTACAATGAAGTGAAATATCACAAAAATAATAACACAAGAAAAGCCTGAAGTTTGGAGTTTGGAGATGGTAGCAGCAATGGTAATGATAGCGCCGTCCTCTCTTGGCCTTGGATCACGAACAACCTTGTGGAAGATGTCGTCTACGCCGGGAGGAAGTCGCCTTTATCATTGAAGCAGTCTTTGGAGGGTGAATAACTTTGAAACCAAGATGAATTAGGGGATGCCCAAGAAAAAAGCCGTTGAAGAGGAGGGAGAGAGGAAGAACTTTGATGAAGAACTCAGATAGAAAAAAAGACCAGAAGAGCTTCCAAATAGAGAAATAACAGAAACTAGCACCTCAGATGAACAGTGAAATCACAGGACAGTAAGTTGAAAAACGAGAAATATCTTAAAAACCAGAAAGAATTAGAAGATGGTGTAGAAGAAGTAGTTGTAGAACACTTAAAACTAAAGAACTTTTATGAAGACAGTAGAAGTAGAAAATGACCAGAAGGGGGCGCAATAAGAGGAATAACAGAGATAAACACTGTTTCACAGATGAACAGGACAGCACCGTGAAAAATACAAAATAGCTTGACAACCAGAATGAATTAGAAGATGATCCAGAAGAAGAAATTGTAGACGACTTAAAAATAAAGAACTTTCATGAAGACCACAAGAGGAGAAGAGGGACGGAAGGGGGCAAACTCGACGGTCTAAGAAGATGTGAGAGGAAGAGGGAGAGAAAAATTACCAAAAGAAGAACTCCCCTTCTCCTCCTTACCATGGGCTATTTATAGGGCACTACAAGAAAAAGTGGCTATAGCGACCGAATTAGAGACCGATTAAATCGGTCGCTAGTCGGTCCCAAATAGAGACCAATTCGGCGACCGAAATAATCGGTCGCATATCTGAGACCGTTTTGGCGACCGAATTTATTTCGGTCTCCAATCGGTCGCTATATTTAGCTCAAATTTATTCCGGTCTCTTTTTTTTCAAAATCGACCGAATTGGAGACCGATGTTGCGACCGAATATATTTCGGTCTCTAATCGGTCGCTGATATGACTGCATTTACCCCGCGACCATCTCCCCCCTGCATTGATAACCCTTCCTCCACCGGAGCTCTCCCCTCCCCCTCCGGCCCCCTCGCCCTCCCCCCCCCCCCCTCTGCCTTGCGGCCACGGGCGTGGCGAGCGGCGTGGTGGTGGACGGACGCCGGAGCTCGCTGTCTCGGCCAGCCCCGCACCATCCTCGCCGTCGACCTCGTCGGTCCCCGTCGTCCTCGTCGTCACCCTCCTCGGTCTGGTAAGTCCTCTCCCTCTCGATCTCCCCCCCCTCTCCTCTCCCTCCAGCCCCGCGCCTCTCTCCCCCCCCCTCTCCCTCCCCGCCGGCCATCGACCATGCCCTATTTCTCATTTTTTTTCTTCTTGGAGGGGTTCCAGTGAGGGGGGTTTCGGTGGGAGGGGGTGGCGGGGGAGGTTGGTCTGGGAGGGGGGGTGGAGCTCGGGTGAGGGGGAGGGGGCTCCGCAGGGGAGGGGGAGGGGGCTGCGCAGGGGAGGGGGAGGGGCTCCGGTGGAGGGGAGGGGGCTCCGCAGGGGTGAGGGGGAGGGGGCTCCGGTGGACGGGAGGGGGCTGCGCAGGGGGAGGGGCTCCGGTGGGGTGAGGGGGAGGGGGCTCCGGTGGAGGGGAGGGGGCTGCGCAGGGGGAGGGGCTCCGGTGGAGGGGGGGCTGCGCAGGGGGATGGGCTCCGGTGGAGGGGAGGGGGCTCCGCAGGGGTGAGGGGGAGGGGGCTCCGGTGGAGGGGAGGGGGTTGCGCAGGGGGAGGGGCTCCGGTGGAGGGGGGGCTGCGCAGGGGGAGGGGCTCCGGTGGAGGGGGAGGGGCTCCGGTGGAGGGGCTCCGGTGGAGGGGAGGGGGCTCCGCAGGGGTGAGGGGGAGGGGGCTCCGGTGGACGGGAGGGGGCTGCGCAGGGGGAGGGGCTCCGGTGGGGTGAGGGGGAGGGGGCTCCGGTGGAGGGGAGGGGGCTGCGCAGGGGGAGGGGCTCCGGTGGAGGGGGGGCTGCGCAGGGGGATGGGCTCCGGTGGAGGGGAGGGGGCTCCGCAGGGGTGAGGGGGAGGGGGCTCCGGTGGAGGGGAGGGGGTTGCGCAGGGGGAGGGGCTCCGGTGGAGGGGGGGGCTGCGCAGGGGGAGGGGCTCCGGTGGAGGGGGAGGGGCTCCGGTGGAGGGGCTCCGGGGGAGGGGCTATGCTCGTGCAATGAACCTGATTTATTTAAGACTCTTGAGATGGTGTCCACATATCATTTGTTCTCCTGTAAAATAGTGTGAAATATTATAAGATTATCTTTTTAGTTTGTCCGGTCCGTTATTAATGTTCTGGCTTCAATATGCAGTCCATTTATTGTGTCATGTATTTTCCCCAATTCTTATTTTTCGATTTAAAACTGTAGCAAACCCAAAATCCAAGAACTTGAGAACCAACAAATCCAAACATTGGATTATGAGAATTTTAAAGCAAAGGTACAAGATGAACTCTACATATGACCCCATCATTCTTATGAGAACCAAAAATAGTGTAAAAATTCAACAGATGTAATACGTGTCACTAGAGTTTTATTTAAAGACTGAGGCTTAAATAATCATTCCATGGCCTCTTTTTCTATCTGCGTTCTCAAACGCAATCTTAACGTTTGAAGGCACTTTGTCACGACCCGCAAGCGATGGACTAATTTCGTAGGGCCACTTTGATAAAGAAGTAAATCCGATTACGATAGATTAATTAGGGTGAGACGAGTTATTCTTATTTAGTTCGTTTTTTTTTCTTAATCGGAGTCGGTTAGAGATAAAGTTAGGGTATGTGAATTCTTAAAAAGGGGTGAAATAAATCACCCGAGGTGGGTTAGGAGTGGGTCAGTCGGGGTGATATACCCGCCCCTAATTCACTCCAAAAATATCTCGGAGATGACAATCAAATATTACACTAGAGAATCTTAATCATGCCAATGGACAATACTATCACTCTCCAGATCAAATATTCCTGAGCTGTCAACACTTTATTCAAGGAGAAATTCATGGGTAATCTATGTTTTATTCAAGGTCCCTTACCAACTCAGTTTCTGTTTTAATCCGAATTACACTAGATGATCATGGTTGGTAATTTTACTGCCAGGATCTGTGTTCTTCATAAATTATGTGATACAACACAGCATATGCAAATGCAGACCTGATTGGATATCCATGCCTCCTTTAGTCCATGGATTGCTGCAATAATCGTTAGCTGTGCGCACCTTTCCGTTGACACATGTTTCTATACAGAAAAAGGAAAAGCAAAACTAGGTTTAAGGTTGAGAAGTGAAATTTACATGTAACACCATTTCTCCTCCTGTAACATGTATTCTCCAAAGTCCAATTACTTCCACTCTCTCTAGAAATTTGGAGGTATTCTAAAGGCCCAACTGGTTAACAGGGGAGGGTCTTGCAAAACAATTCGCGGTTCTGGGAGCTAGACTGATACTTTCCGCCCGCAACGTGGCCGAATTGGAGAGAGTTAAATCAGAACTTGTTGGTAAACACGCACCCCAAGGAGTGGAGATCTTGCCATTGGATCTGGCATCCGGCGAGAAGTGTCTTAAATGTGCTGTTGAGAAGGCGGAGGCCTGCTTCTCTGGTGCCGGTGTAGATTATATGATCCACAATGCAGCTTCTGAACGCCCTGTATGATATTTCTTCTGGATTTTTTTCTTTGAATCCCACATCTTTAAGCTAATCAAGCACATCAGAAAAATACTTGTTGGAGCTGAAAATAGTGTTGATCATCAAGTACTGATCATCTTTGCTTGCCTTGCCTTTGTTTTCAGAAATCATCTGCTTTGGAGGTAACAGAAGGACATCTTCAGGTATCAAAATGCAATCCCAGCGGGCTGTTGTTTTAAATTTTTCTCTAAAATGTCTTACCACTTTAGCCATTTTTCCTGTGAGATAGGCTATTTTCAGTGCCAACGTCATGGGGACCATCACCCTCACTCGGCTTCTTGCACATTGCATGCTGAAACGAGGCAAAGGCCATTTTGTGGTGGTAAGGTTTTTCCATATTGTTTTCTAGTCGTATTCATCTTTTTAAGTTTGCACTCACGTACTCAATTCAGAAGTCATTTGTTTCTTCTGTGAGGATAAAGCGTTTGATTTCATTTCCTTTTTTCATTCGGTTTCCATTCTTTTTATCTGTGTCTGAATCACTTCTGTGTGCAGATGAGCAGTGCGGCTGGAAAAGTTCCTACACCAGGGCAGGCCGTGTACTCTGCTTCGAAGTATGCTTTGAATGGATATTTCCATACCCTTCGTTCAGAGGTAATCCTATTGACGGGCATTCTTTCGTTAATCTCTGATAACACAACATTTTCAGCCATTTGGCTTCTGTCTTGTAAGATTAATGAAAGCAATCAAGCAATGAGCAGGACAAATTACCACCAAAAGAATGAAAGATTGCTGAACGCTCATTCTTCTATGAATTCATTTCATGTATTCTTTTTCCAATCAATCCATAATATTTAAATAATGAGTCTATGCTATAGTCACTTGCCTTTTTGTCACCTTAGCATGCTCAACAGTTCAATACCTCTCCCAAGTTCTCTTAAAAGGTGCTTTGGTTGTACAGTGCATTGATATCTGCCTAATCGTCTAATTTTCTCTATGATGACAGCTATGTCATAAGGGCATTAAAGTTACAGTAGTTTGTCCTGGACCAATTGATACATCAAGATATTCTGGATCAGGTCCACCGAAATATGATGTTGAATCAGAGGTTGGGAACTATACTCTTTTAACTCTTGGTATTTGCCACCAATGTGTTCTAATACTTTTCTGGAAGATTTCCCTTTTTTTTTAGGGTGGCATACTTATTTCTTGGTTCTCTTATTCCGCTAGCGATTTCTCCAGACAATATGGAGACTCCATCTGTCCTCTGGATGTTACTTCTGATATACTGTATGCTGTTGATATGCATTCTATAGATAAGTTTTTCAGACCTATATATTTTATTCTTTCCACAAGTTCCAGTACTCTTTTGATAAAAAGCTGTTAGCTCTTTTCTGGACAGAGGATTGACCAAAGAAAATTTAGGATGATATAGCAGCCATGGAGGCTGAAGGACTGATATTCAACTTGCATTGTGGACAATTATGATGACTGGATCTCAGTAATTAATGAATTCTCACTTTGACAACCTAGAAACAGCGCAACTTGACCCACTTTCCATCGTGCCATCATGTGAAGGCAGGGAGGCCTGACATCCAACTTGTCACTGACATTTTGTTATGGTGCTCTTCTCACTCTCACATTTAAAGTTTGAAGAAAAAAGGTGATCATACCCATGAAAGAGGATAATATTCATAAATGCTTTGTTACTTAGTGGTTGAAAATGCAGCGCACAACTCTCATAGTTTTCCTTTAAAAATATAAGAGGTATATTATTTTGGGCAAGAATGCTGGTATGCTGAATCTTAAAAGGCCAGAATTAGTATGCGGCTAATCTAGATAGAGAATAGAAGCAGAGATGCAATGATTTGTCATAAAGTTTCTTCAGAATGGGAACGTTGCAATGTGAGCAAGATGTGCAATCCAATCGATTAATATTAATTAAATTATTGTATTGAACTACATTTTGGTGAGACTGCGCAAATCCTGCATCAAAAGAGTAGCCACCTCAGCTGTTAATTACGTTAAAAGTTACACTCAATGTATTCACTACTGTTCATGCGCCGATGCAGACACTTCATTTTTACTATTAGATGACATTTCCTGGGATCCCATTGTATGTCTTACCTGGATCAATAGATATCATATGTAATCTTTTACTAATCCTTAACTTATCAGTGGGGTTGTTTTTTATCAGTGGGGTTGTTTTAGTAGAAAAGTAGCTTCAATGGTGGGCCGACTCATCATGAAATCATACCAGCAGTTTGTAAATATTGCACATACTTTGTCTTCTATTTTGGCTTTATTATTCTGTTCACATTATGCATAACTACATGCCTTTTTTCACTCTTTACATGTAAATTTCACTTCTCAACCTTAAACCTAGTTTTGCTTTTCCTTTTTCTGTATAGAAACATGTGTCAACGGAAAGGTGCGCACAGCTAACGATTATTGCAGCAATCCATGGACTAAAGGAGGCATGGATATCCAATCAGGTCTGCATTTGCATATGCTGTGTTGTATCACATAATTTATGAAGAACACAGATCCTGGCAGTAAAATTACCAACCATGATCATCTATGTTTTATTCAAGGTCCCTTACCAACTTAAGATTGCTAAATTTTGCTCCTCGGTTTAGTATAAATTTGTACCACAAGCACTCAACCTACCATAAGCATTCGACTCAACTCTCAAAAGGTTTGCAGGGATGCCACTGCTCTGTTTATACAGAAGCTCGTTGTTAATTCTATTCTGCCGTTTGATATAGTCCTACTGAAAGGCGAAAGCACCCCTAATAGCTCCACAAATGGCATTATGTGCATGGAGAGCGATCATGTCAAGCTTTACTCATTGGTGTCTGATTTATTGAGGAGTTATCATCAAGTGTGTCGGCATTATTTGTAGACTTAAATGACACAATTCCATGATGATTGCTTTGTGTAGATCCAATTAAACTGTCAATGTGTGATGATTGCTTTGTAGATTCAAACAGACTGGTTTTATATGCATCAACGCATGGGAGTATGCTATCCATTCTGAACCAGTTAAACTTCCCTATCACTTTGGATCGATCATCATTATCCCTTCTTTCTGACTACACGGATTAACTATTGGTTTTCCAATATTTTGGTTTGCTATTTATCAATGAGTAATTCAATGCGATTTAGCTCCACCACTGTTTCCCAATGATGATGCGAAGGTGATTCTGATCATCTGAGGCATTTCAGTATGGGCTGCTGTTACTATATTCCAATACGACCGGGGAGATGAAAGTGACTTGTCAGAACTGACGGAATCCAAATCGGATGTCCGGTTTGAGCTCGGCGCTCAAACTTCATTTTTAAAATACACTTAGTTCAAATGAACTGTTAGGACGGGTCCGGGGGTCTAAAATTCGAAATACCGGTCGGATGGCCGTGCCGATCATTCCAATACGACCGGGGAGATGAAAGTGACTTGTCAGAACTGACGGAATCCAAATCGGATGCCCGGTTTGAGCTCGGCGCTCAAACTTCATTTTTAAAATACACTTAGTTCAAATGAACTGTTAGGACGGGGCATTTGGTTCTAAAATCTGAAATACCGGTCGGATGGCCGTGCCGATCATTCCAATACGACCGGGGATATGAAAGTGACTTGTCAGAACTGACGGAATCCAAATCGGATGCCCGGTTTGAGCTCGGCGCTCAAACTTCATTTTTAAAATACACTTAGTTCAAATGAACTGTTAGGACGGGGCATTTGGTTCTAAAATCTGAAATACCGGTCGGATGGCCGTGCCGATCATTCCAATACGACCGGGGATATGAAAGTGACTTGTCAGAACTGACGGAATCCAAATCGGATGCCCGGTTTGAGCTCGGCGCTCAAACTTCATTTTTAAAATACACTTAGTTCAAATGAACTGTTAGGACGGGTCCGGGGGTCTAAAATTCGAAATACCGGTCGGATGGCCGTGCCGATCATTCCAATACGACCGGGGAGATGAAAGTGACTTGTCAGAACTGACGGAATCCAAATCGGATGCCCGGTTTGAGCTCGGCGCTCAAACTTCATTTTTAAAATACACTTAGTTCAAATGAACTGTTAGGACGGGGCATTTGGTTCTAAAATCTGAAATACCGGTCGGATGGTCGTGCCGATCATTCCAATACGACCGGGGAGATGAAAGTGACTTGTCAGAACTGACGGAATCCAAATCGGATGCCCGGTTTGAGCTCGGCGCTCAAACTTCATTTTTAAAATACACTTAGTTCAAATGAACTGTTAGGACGGGTCCGGGGGTCTAAAATTCGAAATACCGGTCGGATGGCCGTGCCGATCATTCCAATACGACCGGGGAGATGAAAGTGACTTGTCAGAACTGACGGAATCCAAATCGGATGCCCGGTTTGAGCTCGGCGCTCAAACTTCATTTTTAAAATACACTTAGTTCAAATGAACTGTTAGGACGGGGCATTTGGTTCTAAAATCTGAAATACCGGTCGGATGGCCGTGCCGATCATTCCAATACGACCGGGGAGATGAAAGTGACTTGTCAGAACTGACGGAATCCAAATCGGATGCCCGGTTTGAGCTCGGCGCTCAAACTTCATTTTTAAAATACACTTAGTTCAAATGAACTGTTAGGACGGGTCCGGGGGTCTAAAATTTGAAATACCGGTCGGATGGCCGTGCCGATCATTCCAATACGACCGGGGAGATGAAAGTGACTTGTCAGAACTGACGGAATCCAAATCGGATGCCCGGTTTGAGCTCGGCGCTCAAACTTCATTTTTAAAATACAAGATGAAATTTGAACTTATATTGTGTGTGTGTATTTATATATATGAAAATGAGCTGGCTTAAACTATTGGCATACTCTTGTTAATGCTTGATTTCTTTATTAAGTCTTGTTAATGCTTGATTTCTTTATTAAGGATTTGATTATAATTTTTTTAAATGATATACAGGATCATCCGTCGCGAGATGTTGGACGAGACGACGACCAGGATGATGTTGGACGAGACGACGACCAGGATGAGACATATGTGGAGGATTTGTGATTTTATTTTAGTTGTGTATGTTGTCATTTTATTATTATGGATGTATGATTAATTTGTGATTTTATTTTAATTGTGTGTAATTTGAGGTTCGTGGAGATTGTGATCCGTGTAGTTGATTTATTATTGTTTTATGAAATTGTTATTTATCAGGTGTTTGTATGTGATGAATTTGAGATTTGTCGATATTGTTGTCTGTGTAGTTGATTTTATATTTATGTTATGAATTTGTTATTTATCAGGTAATTTATTTATCAGTTTAAATAAATTTTTAAAAAAAAAATAATGCAAAATTAGCGACCGCATGGAGACTGAATTGCGACCGAATAGCGACTATACGTTATATTTCTTTTATTAAATAATTATACTTGGCGACCGACTAGCGACCGAATTGAGACCGAATAAATCCGATAGGTTAATTTTATTTTTAAAAATACAACATAATTAGAGACCGTATTGCGACCGAATTGAGACCGACTTAATTAGCGACCGATCAGGCGACCGATTATAATCGGTCTCTGGTAACGACTGATACTGCGACCGAATTATGTCGGTCGCTATATAGCGACTAGTATATAGCGACCGACAAATTCGGTCGCTAGATAGTCTCTGTTCGGTCGCAATGCAGATTTGCGACCGATCTAAGACTGAATAGCGACCGCTAGGTCGGTCGCTATCCGCGATTTTTCTTGTAGTGAAGTTGGGTAGATAGAGGGTGGAGATTATATCAAAAGGAGATGGATGGCTGAGATTTAAGTGGAATATGATGCATGGGGAAGAGTAAAAGTAGGTGGGCACCCCCTTTCTTGGACTTTAGTCACCCCATTTCCCAAGGCTCATCATGTCTTTCCTTTATTTCAAACTTTGAATGTCCTTTTCCTCCTTTTCAAACTTTGAACTTTGAATTTCTTCTTTTCAAATTTTGAATTCAAAATTTTGAACTTTCTTTTCCCTCCAACCAAAATATGTGCTTTTTGACTTGGTCAAAGTAGTGGTGACAATTTTGCCCCCGGCTTCTTTTATAATTACCTTCGGTGTCCTACACACACATAATTGCACTTTAGTCCATAAAAATTACCACAATGTGCACATAAATCTCAAATGCTCATGATTATGCAATGGAGAATTAATGCTCATGGCCCTCAACTTTAATTTATTATTAAATAAGATAATCAAATTAATCAATTTATGTGAAAGCTCCAATTTAAATGCGGAGTTGAGATTAACTATGAAATATGCATAATTGCCTAATTATATGCACATAAAATGGTGTACATGCAATGAATTGTCATAAGAAATGGACACTTATCAGCCTCCTATCACTGGCTCAGTAGGGATCCCTCGGAACCCCAACCGTAAGCAGCGGCGGTAACGGAAAGCAACAACAACAGCAGGAACAGCAACCCGGTGGCCGGTAAAAACTAGGCACTATAGCTACTCCTACTGTACCAAAAAACATGCCCTGATCTCCCTGTCGGGAGACCACCAGACTAACAGGAAAACCTCTGGCTACGCTGTGAGGAAAACAAATCACAACACCACTGTCGCGAACCGGACACTACCTAGGAAAAACCCTCGATGACACTTACCAGAACCCTAGACCTCTACCTCAGGAAGAACACCTAGAACTACACGGAAAATCACGTCTCGTAAATGGGAAACAGAAACCCGAGTCATGAGAAACTCACGTCACATGATAGGAGCACTGCCCACTAGAAGCAAGGCCGGATGCGTTCACTGATGACTTAGTCCGCAACCTCAGGTGTCTCCCGACGACGCCCCATGCGGAGCCGAGACACCATAGTAACCAATACCACGAGTAAGGACAAGCTGGGGTCGCGCTCATCAACACGGGTCCGACGTCCCCAGCCACGTGTGCACACACAGACCATCTGCTGTAAGTCGAGCACTCTAGCTGGTTTTCCCCCCAGCTCAGACGCAGGCTGCAAAGCTAAGAGGCCCTACGGTAACTAGCCTAAAAACTATCTCTCTCAGGTCACGCTCTCCACCACTTCCAAGTGGGTTCGCACATGCATGCGCAGGAAAGCTACGACTAGTGGGAGGTCACTAAACATGAACACGGAAAACCACACACGCACCCATCGCGAGTAACACGGAGTAACAGGTGGCTCGGAGCCACCCGACCCTGGATAGCCCACTAGACCTAATAATCCAATGGTCCTTGAGTCACACGACTCGGGTCAAGACTGATGTACCGAGTCTCCATGCCGTCAATCTGGCCAATCTTAGGTCATAAACCATGGTAGCATGATTACTAAGGCAGCTCACAAGCCGCCAAGGTACTCCCTCGTCCAAGGGACACACGGAAAACCTCCAGCCCAAGGCTGGTTGACTGGACTCACAGTCCAAGGGCCAAACCTATGGCCCACACGGAAAACACTTATCGGGAAACCAAAGACGTGCGGGAATAACCCACCGTACACACGCCGATACATAGTGACTCGTTCTAGTGAGAACATGAAAGCCCGAAACACACGGGGTCACCCAGACCCTCCTAACCTATGGACATGCTAATTGAGGTAACTCGATATCTCCAGACACCCAAAAAATATGGACACGGAACCCACGGGCTGTCTGGACATCCACAAGACCAAGGGTCGACCACTGGGTCACAACCAGGTCAACCGGGGGTCAACACCACGTAAACGAAACATAACTAGCACGGAAAATAGGGTGGCGGCCCTACCTGGACCGTCACACCACCTGGCGGTCCACTCTGGGCCGCCAGAGACACGTAGCGGTCACGTCAAAACTGACCGCTACCGACCAAGAACAACTGGCAGTAAATGGTCATAGCCCTGACCGCAACCCCTGCCCAGCGGTCTACCCAGGACCGCAAGCCACTTCCTGGCAGTCTATCGCAAGGCCACAAGGCTCGAACCGACATAGGGGACCCTTGGCGGTCTCCACATGGCCGCCAGGTTGCTTAGCGGTCCCTGGAAGGACCGCTACGCTGTCCTGAGCATGAAAATGCAGAAACCGTGGAAAACTCTATTCCACGCCCCGTTCACACCCATGTGAAGCAAAAAATAAGCGGAAACTAGTCCCTAACCTCTCTAGCACCGAGAGGACCCATTTAAACCCCAAAAACGTGATCAAAACGTCCGATCCTACTCACACCCCAAAACATGCACTTTTCCCCAAAACATGAAAATAACCCCGCTCGGCTCACCACGGCCTACAAAACTCATGGGAAAGGAAGTACATGAGTTAAGGATCTATCCCCCCACCTCCACCAAAGATTTCATGTGCTGAGATCGCCGATCAGCGAAGAAAACGCAGTGAAAGTTCCATCGGTTCATGAACTCGCCACGAGCTCCAACGCGAGCCACCGCCCCTCGATCCTCGCCCATGCTCAGCCGCTCCTCGCCTGCATCGCCTCTGCCTTGCCCCCGCTTCACTCCGTCAGTCGCCGGAGAAGAGAGGGGAGAAAGAGAGAACATGAGAGAAGAGAGAGTGAGAGAGTGAGAAATGAGAGATGGGGAGAGAAAAAAGGGGTTGGGTTTATATAGAAAATCCAAAAATTCTAAAAAATATCAAAAATAGGAAAAAATACTCCCCACGATCCTAAAAAAATGCACAACACAGTGGTAACGTCCCGGAGTCGGAGAACACAATGGTTCGCCCTATACAGGGTTCCGAAGGTCCGACAGATAAAAACACCCATGAACCGCAAAACTCAATCTGGGACCCATAAACGCGATCCGAAACCCACGGATCCTGATCTGAAAAATCCGGGGTGTTACAACCCTCCCCCCTCAAAGAAATTTCATCCTCAAAATTTGGGACAAGCGCCAAGCGACAGGGGGAGAACACCTCAACCAACTGACAATGTTGTTAGAGTCCCAGCATAGAAAAACCTCGATTCTCATGAATGCACCGAACCTCATGGATACGGCCAGACCATAGTCACGAACAACGCCTCGCTCGGCACACCGCACACACATCGGTCATCAGAGAAGGCATAACACAAACGCATAAGTCTAGCACCACCTTAGTCACAACGAAAACCACTCATGGCACTGCTAACACAATCTCGCTCGGACATTGCATCCGATCCGAACCTCACGTCAACTGATGGGGACATCAAAGCAAGATCGTCCACATTTTATTTACATTTATGTCCTTTTATATTTGTATGTATACCCTTGTGATATATGGGTACACAATTGTAGGTCTCAGTGGGTTTCTTTGCAAAAGGCCATTGGGTTTCTTTGCAAAAGTAGATGTAGGCCCTGCAGGGGCCCCCTCCCTCCCTCTTATTGGTCCACATGGACTCCAGGGCCCATGGGGGCTGGTCCATGGTCCAAATGTGGACTTGGACCTAGATTTAATTAAAGAGACCAATTTCAAATTGGCCTCTTAAAGGGGGGGGGGGGCGAACCATATAGATTAATAGGTTTTTATTGTGTGTTTTTTTGACCCATTTCCACTCCCTTGTATGCCCCTCCCACAACCCTAGATCTGGGGTCATTAGGGTGGAACTATATATCCTATGTAATTTTCATTTTGTGGAATAAATGAAGAGAAAATATTGTTGAATGCCCAAGAGCTTGGTGCGCCCCTACCCTCTCCCTCTGGTTTCCCTCTTCCTCCTTTGCATTTCTAGAGTGTTCATCCCTTTTATCTCCTCCTCTCTACCTCTGTAATTCATCTCCGGTGCCGCCGCCGCCGTTCGTGCCGCCATCGAGCCACCACGAAGCCGCTTCTGCAGTTCTGTCCATCCAGGACAGCAGGTCCTTCCACGATTTTTAGCTCTCAGCTCCGAGGTCATCTTGAGCTGAAATTTTCAGGGCGTGTTTCAAGGGTTTCCCCCATGTTCTAAAAAAATTAGTTTGGTCTCTACTCTCCGATTCCCATTTTTACATTTTCGTCCACCTTTTCATTCCAATTCTGCCAGGTTTCTATCTACAGTGACAGCAACCCTGAGTTTCCCATCTCCGGACCCCATTTTGATTTTTTATGGAACCCCCAAATTTATTGGAGGTTTTATCCACCATCCCCTCCACCCACGAATTTTCATGGAAGTTTTAAAGGCCTTCACCTATTTTCGAAAAATCATCTTCAGATCCCTCCACAGTTCTTTCAAGCAGTGTCCAGATCTGACCCCTAGTCAGTATAAAATCCCTAACAATTCGAAACCTCCACCAATCCCTTCATAAAAAATATTTCTGTTTTCCCCGCTTTCCCCTATATAACGCTCATGAAGAAGTCTAGGTCTGAATCTGAGGTCTACCCCGTGGTCAAAGGCAATTCTCAGGAAACTTCCCTGCTGCCCTGAGATTTCAGGCACTGTCCAACAGCAACTTCAAAAATGGACTAAGGCTGGATACGTGCATATCCAGTTTGCCTCTCTGCTCCTAGATCGGAGTACTTCGAGAGAGCTTTCCAACGATACCTTCTGTGTATCGATCTGATATCAAGATTGATCGCAGAATCCGATTTCACCGGACCGCGTGCCTGAAAACAGAAGCAACCAGTCCGTGGGCAGCAACTCCGACGGGTGACGATCGGAGCCGCTCGGCCTCTGGCCGGCGAACCAGCGCACTGCCATCCCAGGGACCGCCCCTCCAGGTGTCCTCACCACAGTGGTACCACTCCGGGCCCACACGGCCCCTAAGACGAGCACGTGGGTCCCACGGTCGTGAGTACGTGTGCCACCAAGGCGTCGCAAGAAGTTGCCCGTCAACCTGAGATCGGTCCTCCCGGACCCACTTGTGTCGCCCTTTACCTCCCTACGTGGAGTGGACATTCATAGTCATTGCTATAAATTTGTGTATTAACTGTTCCGGGAGTACAAGTTCGGCCGGGTTCGTCTTCCCCACGCCGAGAGCGTGGAGGTATCGTGATCGCTCCCTTGGCTCGACATTTTGCTTTATTCATATATACTTTATATGCCGCTGCTAGAGAGCATGATAGGGTAACTTAGCTTGATATTTATTGTTATTCACTGCTGCGAGAGAGAGAGAGAGATACCGTCCCGTGACCCGATCCGGGCACAAGAGAGAGCCGACCACCCTAGCTCACTGTCGGTTTCTCAACCGTGCACGTCCGACGCTTCCCTCGCTAAGGGACGATCGCGAGTTTGCACAGAGTTCAAGGTTCGCATTCCTAATTCGAGTCGAGTCCGTGGTTTGTCCCGCATCAGTTTGGTATCAGAGCGAGTTTGAGTCTAGGGTGTCTAAAATAAAAAAAAAAAGTGTCAGTTACGTCTAGTCATTGTCTAAGTCGGTCTAGGTTACATTTGCACCCCTTTACTCGGTATATCAAAAGGTGTTGTCCGAACATTAGGCTACGCCTATCGGGAAGGCCGCACACTTGCGCGAGTGATCTTCGGATCGATTATCTCCGTCACGTACCGAGTCTTGTTTAAGTCTAGGTGCATCATCTTTGCTTTAGTCCGTGTTCACATTAGTCGGTGTCTCTGTGTGTCTTTGCATGCCCACTCGTAGAGGTACACAGTACTCACCACCACCACCACCTATGGCGGATCCCCGAGCCCCTAGTCTCGATGCGTTAGCAGTGGCCAAAATGTTCCAAGCCCTTATGGGAGAAATGCGAGGGTTGAATACACGCATGGACGGGTTAAGTACTCGAATGGATAGAATGGAAGGGTTGAGTACGCTGATGGATGGCCTAGGCACACATCTGGAAGAAAGGATGAAGGACTTAGAGGATAAGGCCGTCGAGTCGGACCAGTCCGTTCGGGGTCTAGTTGGGAGAGTTGCCACATTAGAGAGAGCCCCAGTTGAGGCACCCCCTCCACCTACTCATGGTCAGCAAGACCCGGTTCAGCAACCCACTGCTCCACGGGTTCAAGGGATAGAGGTTAGGAGGCATCACATCCCCGAGGTGCATGACTACGAGTCCGATAATGAGCATAGGGGATATGGTCGTGATCATCATCCCACACGGTGGACCCACGATCAAGATGTGGATGAACGAGCCCTTAGGACAGTTCGCGCTGACCCTCCCACTTTTGGCGGGTCCTTAGACCCGAAGGTCTATCTTGATTGGGAGGCCGGCATGGATCGATATTTTGAGTGGTTTGAGATGTCGGACCAACGGAAGGTCAAGTTCGCCCGGATGAAACTTTTGGGCCAGGCACAAACCTATTGGAGGAACATGGAAAACATGTTGTTTCATCGTCAAGAACCCCCGATAGAGACTTGGACCGAGATGAGGGACAAACTTAGGAAGAAGTATCTCCCTGTCACTTATCGCCAGCGTCTCATAGACAGGTGGCAGAGTCTTATCCAAGGAGATCGGTCCGTCTCCGAGTACATCGCCGAGTTCGATGAATACTATTTGTGATGTGATGCCACGGAAGAGAGCTCCCTTACTGTTTCCCGATTTTGGTATGGTTTACAACCGCACCTATGGTATGAGCTTCTCCGCCGCAATGTGGACAAGTTGGTGGATGCATACCAAGTTGCTCTCGAGATGGAGCAATTTGAGGGAGAGTTCGAGTCTATTCAACGGTTGGGCTCTGTCCCTCACCGTAGTGTCGAGTCACATAGTTCCTTAGGTCCATACCCGAGGGGCCCCATGGCTTGACCTCATGAACCCGCCCATCAGGAGCACTTCGCTCCTAGACCTCGACCTCCCCCACCACGGGATCTACCTCCACCCCAACCACCGGCACCCGTTGCCCGTCCCCCAGCACCAATAGCCCGTCCTCTAGCACTGGCACCCCCACCCCTATTGCCCAAGACACCCACACCTCCACCATTGCTGCCTACACCCCCTACCCGTCGGGAGGATAAGGGTAAAGGCCCTTTTATAGGAGAGACCAGTAGGTCAAGAGTGCAGTGTTTTCACTGTCATGGGTTTGGCCACATTGCCAGTGAATGCCCCACCCGTACCACACTAGCCCTAGGGGTTGGAGAAGCCTCGCCTTCTGGGCTCGAGCTTGTCAACTATGAGGCCGATCAGGAACTAGCTGATGAGTACTATGCAACGGAAGGTCTGGAGGAGTCTGCCGCAGCTCAGGATGCAGCCACTTAGTGGGGTTGATGTTACCACCACCATAAGTCTAGGGTCATGCATGAGTCAGTGTGCTTCTTCTTTGTGTGGTTTGTTTGTGTGGCTTGTTTGTGTGGTTTGCATACGTGTGTAAGTGCATGGTGAGTCTGCATGTGTCTTGTGCAAGTCGTTGTCGATCTCTTATGAGTGAGAGGCGAGTGGACCCGCTCGATGAGTATGGGATCATATCTACATCTATACCCGGATCTAGTCACCTATAGGGACCCAGCGGTGATTCCTAGTGAGTCTTCGAGCCGTCTCCTCCCCTTGAGAGTGACCCTACCCCAGAGTGTTCCACCTCTAGCCTCTTCCCATAGCATCATACGCATATCGAGTATATACGGAATGAGTAGGTGACGATCACTTGGAGTGGAGTGTACCCGCGCTACTTGGTACGGTGACGGATCCGCCGGAGCTACCGGAGCAGTCACCTCCATTACTCGATGGGGTCGAGTTCTTCCCACCCGGAGAGAATTGATGGGGACATCAAAGCAAGACCGTCCACATTTTGTTTACATTTATGTTCTTTTATATTTGTATGTATACCCTTGTGATATATGGGCACACAATTGTAGGTCTTAGTGAGTTTATTTGCAAAAGGCCATTGGGTTTCTTTGCAAAAGTACATGTAGGCCCTGCAAGGGCCCCCTTCCTCCCTCTTATTGGTCCACATGGACTCCAGGGCCCATGGGGGCTGGTCCATGGTCCAAATGTGGACTTGGACCTAGATTTAATTAAAGAGACCAATTTCAAATTGGCCTCTTAAAGGGGGGCGAACCATATAGATTAATAGGTTTTTATTGTGTGTTTTTTGACCCATTTCCACTCCCTTGTATGCCCCTCCCATAACCCTAGATCTGGGGTCATTTGGGTCATTAGGGTGGAACTATATATCCTATGTAATTTTCATTTTGTGGAATAAATGAAGAGAAAATATTGTTGAATGCCCAAGAGCTTGGTGCGCCCCTACCCTCTCCCTCTGGTTTCCCTCTTCCTCCTCTACATTTATAGAGTGTTCATCCCTTCTATCTCCTTTTCTCTACCTCTAGAATTCATCTCCGCTGCCGCCGCTGCCGCCCTTCGTGCCGCCATCGAGCCGCCGCGAAGCTGCTTCTGCAGTTCTATCCATCCAGGATAGCAAGTCCTTCCACGATTTTTAGCTCTCAGCTCCGAGGTCATCTTGAGCTGACATTTTCAGGGCGTGTTCCAAGAGTTTCCCCCATGCTCTACAAAAATTGGTTTGGTCTCTAGTCTCCTATTCCTATTTTTACATTTTTGTCCATCTTTTCAATCCAGTTCTGCCAAGTTTCTGTCTACAATGGCATCAACCCTGAGTTTCCCATCTCCAGACCCCCTTTTGATGTTTTATGGAACCCCCAAATTTACTGGAGATTCTATCCACCATCCCCTACAGCCACGACTTTTTGTGAAATTTCTAAAGACCTTCACCTATTTTCTAAAAATCATCTTCAGATCTCTCCACAGTTCTATCAAGCAGTGTCCAGATCCGACCCCCAGTCAGTCTAAAATCCCTAACAATTCGAAACCTCCACCAATCCCTTCATAAAAAATATTGCCATTTTTCCCTCTTTCCCCTCTATAACTTTTATGAAGAAGTCTAGGTCTAAATATGAGGTCTACCCCACGGTCAAAGGTAGTTCTCAGGAAACTTCCCTACTGCCCTGAGATTTCGGGCACTGTCCAACAGCAACTTCAAAAATAAACTAAGGCCAGATCCGTGCAGATCTAGTTTGCCTCTCTAGTTGCAGGTCGGAGTACTTCGAGAGAACTTTCCAATGATACCTTCTGTGCATCGATCCGATATCAGGATTGATCGCAGCATCCAATTTTGCCGGACCACGTGCCTGAAAACAGAAGCAACCAGTCCGTGGGCAGCAACTCCGGCGGGTGACGATCGGAGCCGCTCGGCCTCCGACCGACGAACCAGCGCGTCGCCATCCCAGGGACCGCCCCTCCAGGCGTCCCCACCATAGTGGTACCACTTCGGGCCCACATGGCCCCTCGGACGAGCACATGGGTCCCACGGTCGTGAGCACGTGTGCCACCGAGGCGTCGCAAGAAACTGCCCGTCAACCCGAGATCGGTCCTCCCAGACCCACTTGTGTCGCCCTTTACCTCCCTGCGTGGAGTGGGCATTAATAGTCATTGCTGTAATATTTGTGTATTAACTGTTCCGGGAGTACGAGTTCGGCCGGGTTAGTCTTCCCCACACCGAGAGCGTGGAGGTATCGTGATCACTCCCTTGACTCGGCATTTTGCTTTATTCATATATACTTTATATACCGCTGCTAGAGAGCATGATAGGGTAACTTAGCTCGATATTTATTGTTATTCACTGCTGCGAGAGAGAGAGAGAGAGAGAGATACCGTCCTGTGACCCGATCCGGGCACAAGAGAGAGCCGACCACCCTAGCTCACTGCCGGTTTCTCAACCGTGCACGTCCGACGCTTCCCTCGCTAAGGGGCGATCGTGAGTTTGCATAGAGTCCAAGGTTCCCATTCCTAATTCGAGTCGAGTCCGTGGTCCATCCCGCATCACCAACTCTACCCTCTCAGGGGAGCACGATGGAACCAATGGACAAGATCTAGAGTCTTCGGTCTTCACGTCACTCGACTCAGACTTACAGGGGAATCCTCCCATGCTGGTCACAGACCAAGGATCACTATATCCAACACCAACATCCCATCAAGAACTTCCACGCACATGCATAGTCCATTGCAATCCAATCCCAACTTATCTCAATTACCCCGAATGGACGTCTACCAATCCCGATTCCGCTCTTATCATAGAGTCACGGGACACAACCTGAGCAATTCACAGCACACGACTCCAAGGCAACCAAATGCCACATGCTGTCGCGGCAACCTGGTTGACAGCGCCACGACCAATGCACACAGGTCCCCAGATAATACACATCTTACCATGGTCGACCACTCGGCTAGCCTTACCAGTCGCTCGCAGCTACCAACTGGGACCCATAATCTCTCATAGATCACTTCTCAAAAACTACGACCTCACCCACGAACACCACTTCCAACACTCGAACAGGGTACTAACGCGGCGTACTTGCCACACATTTCCCCAACTCTCCATCTGCCCATGCCATGAACCATAATATCTCAAGCAACGGCATGACAACAACACCTCTCACACCGAGGAACCAATCCTCTGCCACTCTACACAACCTCAGCAATCTGCCAGTAGCAACCAACGCTACGATCCGCGCACTCTGATCCACATGCACAGCCACCACAACGACAACTCAGGATCCTCCATCCCGACAATCCTCTACAACACCGTACCCTCCGACCCTCAACACATCGAGAACCACAACACCGACCACAAATTCTCACGAACATCGCCCAACCGACACTCGTCCTTCCAGAACAGTGCCAATGCACCCTTATGCATCAGGGAACAGGCAACGCTTCCCACAAGAACGTCAGGCTCAACAATCAGTAGCTCAACAAAAGATCCTCCACTCGCCCGAGCATAATTCTCGACCAGAGCACCCGCTCTGACAACTCAAACCACAATCTCGACACCTCAGGGGCTTGATAAATCTCAAGATGGAGTGGCCAAACCAATGACAGCTCCCTCAGAGCACGCTCACGGCCACTTAATCACGAACAATCCTCACCAGCCACCTGACCTTGCTACAAATCCTCGAACACAGCACCGTATAGATCCGTACCTACCGGCAACCTCTGCCCAATGCAGCATAACCAGTGCCACCACCCATCAGGGAGAAATCTCTCTATCACATCCCTCGGGCCCCACACCGGCACTCCATGAAACAGCAACCACATTCACAGCGCCAACGCCGCGCACTCAAACTCTTACACGAGAAACCAAGCGGAAAACATGCACAAAATCCTATGCTAACTGCCGACTATACTGGACCTTACGGAATCTAATCACTGCAATATCTCAAATTCCCATGTACGCCCACAACCACGCTATGATACCAACTGTAACGACCCAAGATCCGGATACCGGGAAGAGCCCGATACCATTCGAATCCTGGCCCGCCGCCCATGAGCCGGAGGGCTCGGAAGGGCTAAAAGGAGTGTGGAGGTACAAGGAAATAGAAAATAAAGTACGGCAATTCAATAATTAATAGAAATAAATAAATAAATAACTACAGAAAGTCCAGTCCAACCAAAGTATAGTCTAAGGCAGAGAAGCGTATCCAATACCGAGTGAACACTCGGCCCGGCGAGCTAGCAACTAAGAACCTTCGCACAGCACCCTTGAACCTCGAGGAAGAACTGCTGCACCTGAAAAGCAGGGGTGAGCCTCATATCACTGGCTCAGTAGTGATCCCGCGGAACCCCAACCGTAAACAACAGCGGTAACAAAAAGTAGCAACAACAACAAGAACAGCAACCCGGTGGCTGGTAAAAACTTGGCACTATAGCTACTCCTACTGTAAAAGAAAACATGCCCCGATCTCGCCATCGGGGGACCACCAGACTAACAAGAAAACCTCTAGCTACGCTGCCAGGAAAACTCATTATGACACCACTGTCATGAATCGGACACTGTCTAGGAAAAACCCTCAGTGACGCTTACCGGAACCCAAGACCTATACCTAGGGAAGAACACCCGAAACTACACGCAAAACCACGTCTCGCAGATGGGAAATGGAAACTCGAGTCACAAGAAACTCATGTCACATGATAGGAGCACTGCCCACCAGAAGCAAGGTCGGATGCATCCACTAATAACTTAGTCTGCAGCCTCAGGTGTCTCCCTATGACGCCCCAGGAAGAGTCGAGACACCACAATAACCAATACCACGAATAAGGACTAGCTAGGGTCGTGCTCGTTAGTACGGGTCTGAGTCCCCAGCCACGTGTGCACACACAGACCATCCGCTCTAAGTCGGGTCCTCTAGCTGGTTTTCCACCCAGCCCGGACGCAGGCTACAAAGGCGAGGGGCCCTTGTTTCGGTGGGATCTTTTCATTCTGGTTTTATTATTATCATTTGGGTTTATTTGGTTTATTTCACGTGTCGATCAATCAATTAACTAACTAGTAATTAACTGACTGATTGACTGCGCGGGCGTGCCAATCACGTGAGTGACATGTTTATTGTGCGCTCGTTCTGACCCGTGTTGGGCAAGAGTGAGATTCGGTCGGGACCAGGAGTCCGTCATACCATAAAGGGTATGGCATTAATTACATCCCCCACAAGGAGGGAAAACCATTGATTAATTACCGAGATAAAGGGCTGTCGAGGCCGAAGTAAAGGATGCAGAGGATGCGAATGATTATGCAATATGTTATGATCTACCATGCACGGTTTCTTAGGGCGGACCCTCAGTACGTGGCGGAGGACCTAGACCCGAAGACCACCATCACGCGTGGCAAAAGCTTTTCGTCGGGTGTAACCTGACTTTCTGCTAATGTCATTTGATATACCGAGGGTCCGTGCACTCAGGCATACCTTGATGCGGCATGAATGCTTAGACTAGAACATGATGATGAAACTGTAAAACTAGCTAATCCATGTTAGATAAACTAATTTATTTAATTTATTGAAAACAGTGTTTATTTAATTCTGTTATTAACATTGAAAATCACCCCGAAGGTGACGAAAAGATTGAAGCGGCATGACGACGCGATTCGGAACAAAACCAGTGGATGCACATAGGTATAGAGTTTAAAACAGCGTGAGAAGCGTACGTAAAGGCTTGAAATGGCGCCGCCTAATGTAGGTGCAGGGTCGGCCTAAAAACGGTGCGCCCCTCATCCTGGCGCGTCGTAATAAGGCGCGCCGTTTTAAGACGTGTCGTATTAAGGCGCGCCGAGTGCCGACGGCGCTGGTTTAGCCCTATTTTGCGGAAATCGAGGTTTTATTGGTTATTTTGGGTTTATTAAAACACTTTGGGAGATTTTGAAAGTTTATCGAGTCAGTTATTCAACGGATCGGCCTCGGGCCATCCAGAAGCCGAGTCACGGGCTCGCGCGAGGTTCATACTCGAGCGCGGCGATTGTTCTGAGTCAAACTCGTTCGAGCCGAAATTTCGGCAGCATCTCCCCATCCTGGAGGATTGTCAAGGAGAAGCGGAGAATACTCACGTGGCGGAGAAACCCCTAAAGGCCGGGTAGCACAACGGCGACCGGTAAACCCAGACGGATAGGAGAACCCCGAGGGCTAGCCTACTAGGGGCACCGAGTCCGTGGGTAGAAAGTAGACAAATGGTGTAACTCACAGTGGGACGAAGACCCAGAGGGCTAGCCTACGAGGGGCACGCGACCCGAGTCGACACCATGTCCAAGTCGAGATGACCGATAGAGAGGGAAGACCCCGAGGGCCAGCCTACGAGTGGCACCCGTCTCACAGCCACCACAAGGCCCACTAGGGGCTGTGGATTTGAAGTGTTGGGATTAACCCAATTTCTGTGCGCTCATTGGCCTTCGAAGATCCATTATTGGCAAATGGACTCCTACAGACCGAGAAATTAAGGTGAAAGATCAGGGGAATGCCCCCCCCCCTCCCCGGGTTGCCAAATCCCACTAATGAAACAGCAAAACGGTGCGGCGGCAAAACTTGCACAATTGGCAGGCTGATGCTAATGCCTATAGGTATACATACATATACACATGTAAATGTTAACAGGTTAATGCAACGTTCATCAGATGATGCTTAAAAAGCAGTGAAAAAAATGTGGGGACGGCCTCATCTTCCTCTGTTCATGGTCGAGAAAAGAGGGGGGATCAAGAGGACAGCCCAGAACAGGTTGAAGGAACGTACATATGGATGCACCTCTGACGATGAAAATCTTTGACATTCGATTGGAAGAGAAACCCCCATGAAGGGGAAAGTGATTACAGTAGCCCGTGAATCACAGGGGCATATACGGCGCCGAGGGAAACGGGTCCGAGAAACCTTTCGCTCAACCAAACTGTTAAATGCACAGACGGGAAGGAGACGACATACTACTCGTTCCGGCACCGGCACCGTAGCACGACGCCGGTTCCATGGCCAAAAAAAGGGAAACGCCAAGAGAACAGAAGAGGTGGCATGAAGAAAACGGAGGATGGATGACATCAATCATACACCATCAACACATATGCATATATATTTTCATTCATGAAGAACCCACAACAAGCCACTACATTCGATGCCAGCGTTGTCGCTCGGGCATCGCTTACATCACCCTCACGGGAGGAGTTGCAGATAGGGAGTGAGATTAAAGAAAGATGGTGAGAAGGGGGAGGAAGAAAGGCTCATATCATCGCCCCTCCCCCCTTCTCACTTACACTACAGTAGGGAGAAAGAAAACAGATGAAAGGGGGATCGGCGGGGAACACCACGGTGACCCACCTAAGCAAACAGAGAGCAGAGACTTCTCTTCTCCATCGATGGAAGCCCCGGGCCAAGCAGAGCGACGGCGGCAGGAGACCCTCAGAAGGAGAGCTTTTTCCCCGAGAAACCCTTCGCTCCTTCACTCTGATTGGTGGCATCCTTTCTCTCAATATCCCTCTGATTCTGATTTTTTTTTTGATTTCTCCTCTTCCCCCTTTTCTCCTTCTCGGACGAGGGCTGTTTATATGGTCACCAGGCAATCCAGCGCCATGGAGGGGGCGCCGGATTGAGTGGCACTGGGGAGACACCCCCAAAATTGATTTCTGGCGCGCCGGACTTGGTGGCGCCAGATAATGGGGCGCCGGGGTCCTTGGTGCACTGATTCGGCTAGTTTGCTTGACGCGGGTTAGCCGATGGGTCCAGGGATGATCCCGGAACCCACTGTTAACTCTTCCTCTCACCACGGTCCTTGGAAAATCTTGACGGGGCTTTGACGAAGCTCTCAGCACGATGTACGACCTTAATCTGAACTCCGTGTGTGTTTGGCTTGAGCACGCGGGTTTTGCTGACATGGCCTTCAGCACTATGATTGGTGCTTCCGGCTCGGCCCGACTCGTGCTCAAAGCTTCCTTACTGGATGATATGGCATCCGGGATAATTCTGCCTTGACTTGCAACCATTCGGCCACTAACGGGCCCACTATGGCGAGAAGCTGAACCTGTGTCGGGTGGTCGGGACCTTCTGCTGACAGAGCCTTCGATTCCTTGTTGTGAAGGGCCGACGACGTTCTTCCTCCTCAGGAGAGTCTTCATTCAGGTGGCGACCCACCGGGTAGACCGTCGTCCTTGGTCCGGCGACGGGTGTAGGGCAGTGGCACGACGGAGTCGATGTCGGATCATTAGACATGCTTGGTCGCACTGCCGGTTGGTTGTGGATTCATCTCGACTTTCCTGAAGCGAAGTCCCCGGTCATTCATTCCAGGTGACCCGTGGCCCTGGTAGCTTGAGAGGTCTTCAACAAGTTATTCTTCATCGGCTTCTTAGCTTCAACTAGCCGTATCATTCATCTTTGCGGCTTGGTCGCCAAATGATCATATTTTGAGTGCCAACAAATGCCCCCCAGACGTGGGTGTTGCAAGCAAGGTAGGAGTGCAGCAGGACCAACGGATGAGCTTCGTCCGGATTGATCTCCTTTGTTGACGGATGCTCGGAACAGCACTGAATTTTGGCGTTTGAGGCTAATCCGGCGCGGACGGGAGCTTCAACGGTGCCATTAAAACGGCGCGTCCTCGCCTTGTTGTTAAAACATCGCCGCTTAAAGCGGTGCGCCCTTTTGGCTTTGGAAGTTAAAATGGCGCCCGTCTAACAGGCGCGCCAAATGCTTAAAATGGCGCACCCCGGGGTGCACCATTTTAACAGGGGTGGAGCCCTCCTATGTAATGGCCTTCTTCTTCATTTTCCTTCACAATTGTTCATTTGCGAATTTTCTTTCTCTCTCCTCCCTTTCTCCTCCTCCCGTGGCGTCGAGTGAGATGAGGGTGTGGGCGAGCCTCTCTTCGAGCTGGTGAGTCGAGTTGTTGTTCTATTTGGGCTTTAAACCTATTCTGCGGGCCCCAGGAGGCTCCTCGTAGGACTTGTCCTCGGAGCTATATCCCTCGGGTGTCCCATTTGGCCTTGGCTTAGCGCCTATGGCTGCTTTTAGGGGCCGCTCCCTTAGTGGACGGCTTCTACTTTTCTTTTGGCAAACCCCTGAGCTGGGGAGACTCTGCCGAAATTTTTTCAGAAGTCTCGTTTCAATTAACTGATTTCAGACTTTGCTTGTTCTCTTCTGGACGCTGCCTTGTAGATAACATGGCATCCGGTCCTTCTTCCTCTGCATCCCGAGTTGCTGTGACATGGGGAAATGTCCAATCCCTTGATCGAGGGTCCAGGCGGATAGCTGTGGTAGCTGAGTCTTCGGACTCGGAGACTGATACCATCGACACCGGCCGCTTGTTGATTCTCGACGGTAATCATTTCAAGTATGAGTGAGGGGATGGTGTCAGACTGGACCACCCAAAGGACAAACACTTGATGGCATTCCTTGGACGCTTCAACCTTCGCGGGGAGCGCGATATAATTCTCGTCCGTCGAGCTGAGGGAGCTTTACTGGCGGACAGAGATAATCTGACCAAGTCGGTCATTCATGGCATGCCCATATATCTTCCCGGTGAACCGAGAAAATGGGGAGCCATTCTTGGCGTGCAGGAGTTATCCCCAGAGGCCGGGCTACTGACAAGAGCACCACAGTTCACGCCAGCCCGCTGGAATGAGACCACCGGGCGTGTTGACAGAGAGAAGCCCGTATACGGTTTATTCCTTGCCCCGTTACACTGGGGGTGTCAAGATGAGCCCTTTCTTTTAGACTGCTTAGCAGTCCGTTTTAAGCATCAAATCTCAATGGGGTGGTTTGGAGAGCTCAAAGCCACCGATGCCCATGCCTTCAGACCAGGGGCTGTTGAATTTATAGATTATGTGATGCGGCAGTACGCTCCAATCCTGGTGCATGCCGGCCTCTATCAGAGCGTATATTCTTCCCGGTATCGGTATCCAATCTCCCGAGGTCTATGCTGCGGGATGATCGGAGTCTTCTGCCCTGAATACAACACATTCTATACTGCAGAGGGAGAGACTTCGCTAGATCTCTGGAGTTTGTCCCAGTTGAGCGGCTTGCCGATAGATGGGGAGCCGTATGAAGAAGTTTGTTTCCCAGATTGGTTGAAGGACCAGATGAACGGCGAAGGCAAGTACTTTACAGGCTTTGCCTATCGCTATTTAATGAAGGCATACCGCACCCTGTTGCGCTTAACGCTCGATTCCTGGGAAGCGCGGAAGCCTAGTGAGAAAAGACGCGTGTCGATGGGCACGTGACTTCAGTATTCCTTTGGTGGGGAGTAGCAATATGAGGACTTCCCCACAGTAGCTCCGACAGCAGTGAAGTGAAAGAAGAGGGCCCGTCGCTAGACAACCTATCCTGCCGCTTCAGGGAGAGGGCGACAAGGGGGCCCGAACCCTACAAGAGTCGACGCAGTCACACACTATGCTACGTATCTGACATATTGGCTTTGCTCGTTCACTATTCCTCAGGGGGGCGAGACAGTAATCAGACCGGAGGCCATTTACCCCGCCTGTCTGATGGCCTAGGGGACGAAGCTGTCCTTGTGCCCAATGGCTTCATGTCTCATATATAAGATGTTAGGGGACCTGCATAAATCACGCATCCCCAGAAATTCATAGACAGTTGGTCCGATTCACTTTTTCAACGCCTGGGTCTGCACTTTGTTTCCTGAAGCAGCTCCCCGGTCGATGCAGTCGGATCGTCCTGTTCTAAGGATGATCGTGTTTGCTAGTGCTGAGCCGTCTTCACTGGCGGATCAGCTTTTTGCTATTCGGGGGTAGTTGACCACAGTCCTGGCAGATTCCCCAGGAGTTTTGCATTTTTGGAGCTTGACAGCTAGCTCTGGCCCACTCGTCAATAAGATGCAGCAATGCCGCTTGTTCGAGACGGAGGAGTTTATCCTTCCGCTTGCTGGCACCAAGAGTACAAGGCCAATTCTGGAGCCGGAACTGGTTGATTGGGCACTGGCCATCCGCCCCAGTGTCCTTGTCTTTAGAAAGAGTGGCTTGCTGTGGCTGGAGCCGTACTATCCCTTCCGCTTTGGCCGAAACTTCGGGTACAACGAGTAGATTCCTTCTTCTTCAGCTCGGTTCAATCTTCCGAACAGGCATCGGGCCGGCCAGACGACCACGGATGAAGCTCGTACATGGTGGGATTACTTCCACCGCCGGGAGGATGTGTCCTTCAGGGTGCCATCCCCCGCTCGCCTGCCCAAAGTGACTCCAGACTTTGTCAAGTGGTGGAATGCAAGAACGGGCTTCTACCGAAACTTTCGAAAAGACTGCAGGCATGTTGCCGAGCGTCGTTTCCTAGATTCTCAGCAGGAGTCTGCTTTGGATGTTGATCCGTCTTATCTGAAGAGACTGAAGTCTTGGTCCAATACCGAGGTGATGGCATATCTGGAAGCCAGGAAAGTCGTGAAGAGTCGATCGTCCAAGGCCGACCCGAAGATGCCAAACATTCAGAAAGATGACTATGTCAAGACACTTTGGGGGTTGTGCCGCGTTAGCAGTGAACGGACAATTCTTCAGATGATTCCCATCCCAGTAGAGGAGCCCCTTCCTGTAGCAGCGGGCTGGCGTCCAGAAGTTGACCGCCTTCATCCATATAGGACTTTCATCAGGAGGGAGGATAGGCGGGAAGACCTGTATTCCAATACCCCCCTGATATTCGCCCTGCTTCATTCTCAAGGGCTTTCAATGTTCGGTCCATTAGAAGCCATTCTGGACCACCAGCTCTTAATATCTTTTAAGTATGCTGACGGCTGGGGGTTGGACCACTTGAGCCTATATTATCACTTATCTTCCTGCGGCCATGAAGATTTGGCACAGCTGGTTGAGAAGAGTGAGAAAATAGGTGATGTGTGCTGGCTTGTTCGCGAGGTGGCCTCCCGAGACAAGGCACCCGCATTACTTTATTGGCCGCTTACTCCCCGATATACAGGGCCGCCAGGTATGCTTGTCTTTCCTTTCAGCCTTGAAGCTGCTTCTTTCATAGTCAGTGTGCATCTTTCTCACCTATGCGCTTTTGCAGCTCACCTCTCTGTAGAGATGACCCGGCATTACAGGGAGTTGATTTCTAAGGCGCAGAAGCCTTTATATTTTGACATACCAGAGCCGGCCTCGACCATGACGCCACTGCCTCCTGGCGATTCACGGAAGCGAACCCGGTCCCAGGTCAAGGAGGCCATCAGCAAGGCTAAGAAGGCCAAGCAGGCGGACACTCGTGCTGCACGAGGGTGCTGAAGGAGGGCTACTGAAGAGGAACCAGTTGTCGCGCCTCCCCGGATCCCCTCATTTGCTGAGTTTGAGGCCGCTCGGACACAAGGGCCTGAAGATGAAGGTAACCTTTTATTCCTGTAGGGCTTGTTTGCTTATTCCTGTCGCCTTGGCTGATCATCTTTTTACAGCTGCTAGCACTATTTCTGCCGTCGTTGGGCTAGAGGCGGTGACGGGTGTCGCGGCCAGAGAGAGAGAGGACGAAGCCCCTCCAGCTTTTGTCGAGAGGGATCTACCTTCACCGACACCCCATCAGGAGATGGAAGGTAACTTGTAGCTTGTCTGTAGAGCTCTGTGGTCCGCCATGCCTTTAGTCAGGTCCTGACTGTTTATTGTCTTTTACTTCCAGTCGATGCTCAACCGACGATGCTCCCCGAAGTTGAGGTCGTGGGAGGAGCTGCTGCTGGAGAGCAGGTGACTTCCAGGGAAGAACCTCAAGATGTTCAGTAAGCTGATGCTCCTGAGACAGAAACTGCTGAGGAGGTTCTAGGTAAGGGAGCTACTCTTAGTAGCAGGCCACCTGCTCAGATGCTGGAAATTTGGGAGCATACCGAAGAGTCTTCCTCCCCTGAGCGGGTTGATTATGGTGGTGGCTCCAGCGACGACGAGCTCCCACCGGTTGACACGGAGATTGAGGATGTCGGGGCCTCTTCAGCTTATGAAAGTGACTTTCTGACATTTAGCCCCCTGAGACTATTAGGGGTCGAGCACGGGCCATCATACCCGACTGCAAGAGGAGGGCCAGAACCTTCAGAGGCCACTCCTGGAGGCCTAAACATAGTGCAGGTCAAGGTAGGAAGTGTTTTGACACCCGCTCGCAGCCCCTCTTTTTATTTCCAAGCCAGCTGGTTGACGTACATATATGTGATGCAGGCTGAGGTGGTGCCGCCAGCTGTGACGATTCGTATACGTCTTCCAGACTTAGGCATGGGCCAACCAATCTTTCCACCAGTTTTGCGGCCCATCACCTTACGACTTCCACAAACTTACGCCACAGCAGCAGCCTCAGAGGAGCCCGGAGCAATTGTAGAAATTGGCGGCTCGACCGAAGTCACGGAATCTCAAGCCCCAGTCACCGGCAGAGGATTGCTGCTGGAGCAGAGTAGCCTCCCAGAGATAGAAGCGGGAGAAATTGTCGAAGAAGAGGTCAATGCTTCTACGACCTTGGCCGTCATTGAGGAATTCTCTTCTATAGAATCTGGTGAGCCTGTACACGAGGAGCGAGCATCCTCGACTGTCGGGATGGCTATTACGGCTTCACCTCAGAGGGCAGGCAAGGAAGTTGCTGTAGTGGAGACTCCCCCAACTGCATCAGCCGCCGTTGTCGAGTCTGGCATTGGTGCCATGCAAACCATGCCGTCGACGTCCTCCGGGTTGAACGACGATATTTGGGTTGAGGTGGACAACAGGGTAGACTTTCAGTTCCCCGAGACTTCGCCACTAGGTTTACAATTTTCTAGTGACATGGTGTGGCAGTCTCTAGACAATCTTCAGCGAGCCATATAGGCTTCTCCGGGCCTGACTTATGTGCAGCTGAGGAGTCTGATAGAACACCTCTCCCGCTCGTTATTGGCATTCGGGTGTCCAATGGACGATTGGACCCCGTGGGTTATCATGTTGCTGAAGCATGCCAATAGGCGGGAGTACCTCAGCCGGTAGGTATTCGATCAGCTGGTGGCTGTGAAACTGGAGAAGGCTGATTGTCGAGCTGCTGTCACTTCATTGAGAGGGACCGTGGGGCAACTGAGAGATACTGCCAGCACTACTTCAGAACGCCAGTCCTTTCTCACAGCACGCATAGCGGAATTACGTGCAGAACTTGCCAGGGCGGAAGCAGAATTGCAGGAGACTGAGCGCCTGGAGGTTCAGACCGTAGAGGAAGCGGACTTGGCAGAAGGGCAACTCGCCTCCTTGGATGAAAAATTATCGCAGCTATCGGCTACCGAATCTCGGTTGTAAGAGCTGACTCAGTAATCCTCCTTGGGTCTTTTGGCATTGAAAGACATCTTTCGGCACTCTCTGCAGTAGCTTTGTTTTACTTCCATTTCCTCTTTTTTTTTCCTTTTTATTTTCGCTCCTTTTTATCTTCGGAGCTCATGTTTCTTAGGGCATGCCCCGAACACTGATGTATTCTGACAACTCATATCAATGAAATGTCTTTATTGGTTGCCTCAATCGTGACTTTTTTTTTCTTCCAGTCGATTAGCTCAGTCCAGGGATGTAAGTTAGTGGCGCAGGAGAGCGCTCACACCATCAACGAAGGGGTGAGGTGTTCGCTCCACCGCGGATTAACTATTCTCGGAATCGAGCTTTGGCTAGGGTGGGACCTGGGTAGAGTAGGCGGATGCGCCCCACTAACTTTGCCGATGGTGATGAAAGCTGAGAGTGTGGTTTATTTATCGACACGGTTCAAATGTCGAAGCAATGGTAATTTGTCTATCAATGAGGACAGAAGGTCCAAGTCAAAGGGTAGTTGACCGGGCTCGCCAACGGTGACGAGGGTCGAAAGGATAGCGACCGATCTTGCCGATGGTGACAAGGGTCGAAAAGATGGGCGGTCTTGCCGATGGTGACAAGGACCGAAAAGGGTAGTGACCGATCTTGCTGATGGTGACAAGGGCCGAAAAGGGGTAGTGACCGATCTTGTCGATGGTGACAAGGGCCGAAAAGGGGTAGCGACCGATCTTGCCAATGGTGACAAGGGTCGAAAGGATGGGTGGTCTTGCCGATGGTGACAAGGGTCGAAAGGATAGGTGGTCTTGCCGATGGTGACAAGGGCCGAAAAGGGGTAGTGACTGATCTTGTCGATATTGACAAGGGTTGAAAGGATGGGCGGTCTTGCCGATGGTGACAAGGGCCGAAAAGGGGTAGCGACCGATCTTACCGATGGTGACAAGGGCCGAAAAGTGGTAGCGACCCATCTTGTCGATGGTGACAAGGGTCGAAAGGGGTAGCAACTGATCTTGCCGATGGTGACAAGGGTCGAAAGGATGGGCGGTCTTGCCGATGGTGACAAGGGCCGAAAAGGGGTAGTGATCGATCTTGCAGATGGTGACAAGGGCCGAAAAGGGGTAGTGATCGATCTTGCAGATGGTGACAAGGGCCGAAAAGAGGTAGCGACCAATCTTGCCGATGATGACAAGGGCCGAAGAGGATGGGCGGTCTTGCCGATGGTGACAAGGGCCGAAAAGGGTAGCGACCAATCTTTCCGATGGTGGCAAGGGTCGAAAAGGGTAGCGACCGATCTTACCGATGGTGACAATGGACGAAAAGGGTAGCGACCGATCTTGCCGATGGTGACAAGGGTCGAAAAGGGTAGCGATCGATCTTGCCTATGGTGGCAAGGGTCGAAAAGGATAGTGACCGATCTTGTCGATGATGACAAGGGTTGAAAAGGATGGCCGGTCTTGCCGATGGTGACAAGGGATGAAAAGGATAGCGACCGATCTTGCCGATGGTGACAAGGGCCGAAAAGGGTAGCGATCGATCTTGCCGATGGTGGCAAGGGTCAAAAAGGATAGTGACCGATCTTGCCGATGATGACAAGGGTCGAAAAGGATGGCTGGTCTTGCCGATGATGACAAGGGCCGAAAAGGGTAGCGACCGATCTTGCTGATGGTGGCAAGGGTTGAAGAGGGTAGTGACCAATCTTACCGATGGTGACAAGGGCCGAAAAGGGTAGCGACTGATCTTACCGATAATGACAAGGGTCGAAAAGGATGGCTGGTCTTGCCGATGGTGACAAGGGCAGAAAAGGGTAGCGACCGATCTTGCCGATGGTGGCAAGGGTCGAAAAGGGTAGCGATCGATCTTGCCGATGGTGGCAAGGGTCGAAAAGGATTGCGACCGATCTTGCCGATGATGACAAGGGTCGAAAAGGGTAGCGACCGATCTTGTCGATGGTGACAAGGGCCGAAAAGGGTAGATGGAAGTGGAATGATGAACGAGGGTAGCCTCGTTACTACATCATCATCATCATTTTTTTTATTTCATTTTTTTTTGTATCACATTACAAACTCAAGCGCCCTTTCGGGTTTTTGCCAAAATCAGCCCCCTCTTGCTTTTGCCCACATGCCCTTTCGGGTTTTCGCGTAGCGGGGTATCCGATTTTACCTGTAACGCCCTTTCGGGTTTTCGCCACAGCCGGGCTATAGCCATTTTTAACCTTATCCTAGTCTAGGAACAAGGCCGGCGGGGTATCTCTATTTTTAACTCCATTTGTTTCTTTCTCTCTTTTTTTATTCCACGGAGAACCCGGAACATGGGAGAACTTATCTGCCAGAACGCCGACCAACCTTATCGATGATGATAAGGGTCGGGCCCTGGTTTAGTTCGTCGACATTGGTTAAATGCCGAAGCAAAGACTGTACGGTTCTTAACATGGACGAAAGGTCCAAGCTGAGAGATAGAGATCGACCGATCTCGTCGATGATGACGAGGGTCGAACGCGGGTCTGTTCATCGCCATGGTTTACATGTCGAAGCAAGGAGTACGTTCATTAACCGGGACATAAGGTCTGAGTTAAAGGTGGAGGCTGACCAATCTCGCTAATGGTGACGAGGGCCGAACATGGTTTTGGGACGAAAGGTCCGAGTTAAAGGTAGAGATCGACTGATCCCATCGATGATGACGAGGGTCGAACACAGGTTTGTTCATTGACATGGGTCACACGTCGAAGCAAGGGTATGTTTATTAACAGGGATGAAAGGTCCGAGTTAAAGGCAGAGATCGACCGATCTCGTCGATGATGACGAGGGTCGAACGCGGGTCTGTTCATCGGCATGGTTTACATGTCGAAGCAAGGGTATGTTTATTAACAGGGATGAAAGGTCCGAGTTAAAGGTAGAGATCGATCGATCTCGTCGATGATGACGAGGGTTGAACATGGGTTTGTCAGGGGATTTCTAGTGGGACTTTTAAGGGTCATCCCTTGGGAGTTTTATTAGGAGGAGAATAAAGAAGAACTTTTCAGATTACCACTTTACTGACCCGAGCGCCCTTTCGGATTTTCGCTGAAGTCAGCCCCCTCTTGCTTTTGCCCACATGCCCTTTTGGGTTTTCACGTGGCGGGATACCCGATTTTACCTGTAACGCCCTTTCGGGGTTTTGCCACATCTGGGTTATAGCCATTTTTACCCTTATTCGGAATATAGGAACAAGTCCGGCGGGGTATCTTTATTTTTAACCCCATTTTCTTTTCCTCTTTTTTTTCTATAACAGAAGGATGTTGAGAGAGTCGGCTAGGACATGGAGCTCTGCCCCGAGGAAAAGGGGTTTATTCGTTAGCACGAAGGCAATGCTAACGCAAAGGATGGATTCGTGCCGATTCGGGCTTAAGGTCCGTAATGGCAAAGATATATAAAAGTTGGCTAGGACACGAAGTCTTGCGCCGAGAAAAGGGGTTTATTCGTCAGCAAGGAGATAATGCTAACGCAAAGGATGGATTCGTGCCGATTCAGGCGTAAGGCCCGCAATGGCAAAGATGTATAAAAGTTGGCTAGGATACGAAGTCTTGCACCGAGAAAAGGGGTTTATTCGTTAGCAAGGAGACAACGCTAACGCAAAGAATGGATTCATGCCGATTCGGGCGTAAGGCCCGCAATGGCAAAGAAGTATATATATTATGCGAGTTTGGCTAGGGCGGAGTACCACTGGGCTGAGGTGTGGGTAGCTCGGTCAGGGCGGAGTGCCACTAGACCAAGGTGAGGTAGCTTGGTCAGGGCGGAGCGCCACTAGACCAAGGTGGTAGTTCGATCAGGGCAGAGCGCTACTAGACCAAGGTGATAGCTCAATCAGGGCGGAGTGCCACTAGACCAAGGTGGTGTAGCTCGGCCAGGGTGGAGTGCCACTAGACCAAGGTGGTAGTTCGATCAGGGCGGAGCGCCACTAGACCAAGGTGGTAGCTCGATCAGGGCGGAGTGCCACTAGACCAAGGTGGTGTAGTTCGGACAGGGTGGAGTGCCACTAGACCAAGGTAAAGGTAGCTCGATCAGGGCGGAGTGCCACTAGACCAAGGTGAAGGTAGCTCGGTCAGGGCGGAGTGCCACTAGACCAAGGTGAGGTAGTTTGATCAGGGCGGAGCGCCACTAGACTAAGGTGAGGGTAGCTCGATTAGGGCAGAGTGCCACTAGACCAAGACAAGGGTAGCTCGGCCAGGGCGGAGTGCCACTAGACCAAGACAAGGGTAGCTCGGCTAGGGCGGAGTGCCACTAGACCGAGGTAAGGTAGCCCGATTATTTCGCGAATGTCGGTTGCGCCGTGTGATACAGCTTTATATGCTTTCCATTGAGGGGAGAGAACTGGATGACTCCTTTGTGGTCTACCAGGACGTAGGCGCCCCCTTCATATACTCGATGAACGATGTATGGTCCGACCCAGTTTTCGACCAACTTTCCTTTGGGGTTAGCGGCCATCACTTCTCTTCTTTTGACCATTACCACGTCTCCCTTCTTGAACTCTCGTCTTTTGACCAGCTTATCAAAAGCACGGGCCATGCGAGCTTGGTAGAGTTGGATGTTTTGTTGCTCACGGAGGCGCTTTCCTTCGAGCTCGGCGAGCTCTTCCAATCTTCTTTTTGCATTGGTTTGTTCACCGCTGACTAGTCCATGCTGGATGGCGACTCGCAGCGAGGGAACTTCTAATTCAATCGGTACCACAGCCTCTGACCAATACATGAGGGAAAATGGTGAACAGCCGGTTGGAGTTTTATAGACAGTACGATAGGCCCAGAGCGCCTCGTACATCTTTTCTTCCTAGTCCTTTTTATTAGACTTGACAGTCTTTGCCAGCAACGTGCATAGTGTTTTTTTGAAGGCTTCTGCAAGTCCATTGGCTTGAGGGTTGTAAGGGGATGATGTCCTCCAGTCAATCTTGTATTTGTCGGCTAGTCGGTAAACCTTATGATTTCTGAAATGGCTACCGTTGTCAGAGATAATTCGGCTGGGAATCCCGAACCGGAATATTATGTTCTGCCGGAAGAATCTTGCAACTAGTTCTCCCGTCACGTCTCTTAATGCAACTGCTTCTGCCCATCTGGAGAAGTAATTTGCAGCTGTTAAGATGTATTTGCACCCTGATGAAGATGCTGGTGTTGATATTTATTTGCCTATCTTTTCATCTTTACTCTTGAGGCTTACTAAGTAATATGGCAAGATGACAAACAAGCAATCAAAGATCTGCTCAAACCAATGAACATGTGAACATGAACCTAGGCAATCATAGCTAGCTCTAGCATGGGCAAGCTATCTCAATCAAATTACGCTAAGGAAAAGGAAAAACACACGCCGGGGCGTGGAGCAAGGAGTAAATAAAAACACACCACTAGGGGTGGAACAAGCAAGGAAATAAAGATGTGATGAAGAAAATAGCTATTGCCCAGTACTAAGGAAAGATGTGATCGCCACCAAAGTAAACCCAAGTCAAAGACTCGAATATACCTTGGAAATAGGAGGATGAAACACCCGCCCACGGGAGAGAAAACCAAGGACAGCCTGCAGATCAACTTGGAAGTAACGGCCAGAACCCTGTGCGTTGCTTTGAAGTAACGGTCGCACCCTAGACCGCCAGAAGAGAGTGACGCGCCTGCACCAGACCGTCAGATAATCTACAGTAGTAAAGCTTGAATTCTTTTAACTCCAACTCTTCCAGCTGACCAGAAGACTTGGGCCTCGTGCTAATGAACCTGTAAACCTGCCAAAGAAGTAAAAAGATAAGACAAGACAACCTCAATCAGCCCTCTTCGCAAGCATAGCATCAATTCTTAAAGAATTTAAGAACATCAAAAGGAGAGGGAATTACCGGGGAGTTTTGGTTTTTTTAACCCCTCTGGGCGTTTTTAAAAGTTGGGGGATGTTTGTATGCTTAGAGAACAGTGAAAAACATGGAGGAGGAGGAGGGACAATGCTTTGTTTGGAGAAAAAACCAAGGAAGAACTCAAGCATGCAAAGATGAACTTGAAAGACCAAAACAAAAGTACTCCCTTGACTGTGAGATAGATGGACGTGAAAACAGCTCCTCTTGGATGAAGATGGCTCCTGAGTTCGGCAGCACTTCGTCGTGAATTTAAATCTCCTCCCCCCTTGGCCATGAATTCAAGGGTTCTATTTATAGACCCTCAAAACTCGTAGGTCGAGTAGAGGATAATTCAGTAGGATAAAGAGATAACTCTTAGCAAATCCTTGAGGATAATATCACCAAGAGTCCAAAGAAACAAACGGGAAGTCCTGAGGATCGGATTAGAAAGAGATAAAGTCAATCCAAGTTCTTATCTCAAACACGGAGTAGCAGAGAAAAAGGCCTGAACTACCAGGACTCCCGAAAAGAAGTAACGGCTGCACGATAGACCGCCACTTGAAAGTAACGCATCAAGGAACATCCGTTACTCTCAACCTTATCCCAAAGGATAAGATCAATGGAAGGAAGATCTAATAAGCTGGACTCTTCAAGGAAGTGACGGCCAAGGCCTAGGTCATCATAAGGAAATAACGGCTGTACGACGGACCGTTATTATCAACGTGAAATCAACAGGATAAGCACTGAACACGTGGCCTTAAGCCTTAGGGTTCTTCAAAGAGTAACGGTCCAGGACATATCCGTCAGAGGGAAGCGACGCACCTGACTGGGACCGTTATTAACATTGAAGATTTCAAAGAAGAAGAGAAGGGCTTTGCTAAGCTTCATCCAACGAAAATGCCACCGGGAGCCAATTCTTCATCCAGGAAAAGACCCAAGAAACAGGCTTCAACTGATCAGGAGACTCGATGAAAAGCGAACAACTCGGAGCATCATATTGAATGAAATAAGGAGATGACCCGACTTATGGGTATAAAATGGGTGTCAACAGATGCCCCTCCTTAATGTCCTCTTTGCAGGGGAGCGAGCGGAGGTGAAGCGGAAGTAAAATGAAACATGGAGGTGAAACGGAGATGAAGCGGAGTGTACCAAAAAGAGGGCGTTAAGGTAAACGACACCCGTTCTTTACCAACAAGCGACAAGAATTTTCTGGAAAACTTCAAATTGATCACAAGTAAATAGCCAACCAAAGGACGCAAGTCTGGAGGAATTAATTAACTAAGGAAAGGAAACACGGCTAGCCGCCGGAGGCAACGGAAAGGAAAGAGACTAAACTCCAGACAGGAATCTTCAGCGAACCAGATCAAGCGAGCAAATCGAAGAAAACCTTCTAATTCAGAGTGGAATGATTCTCCTTATTCGGGATTAAGAACACAGCTGTTCACCATCACTGAGATATCTTGAACAGATGAAGCTTCATGAATACTCAAAAATGCGAATGATGCATGCTGGGCTAAAGAAAAAAGAAATCTTCAAAGCAAATGCAAAGAAAGATAAAATATCAAATACTCGAGAATAATATTGCTAGATTGGAGAAATCAGATTCAGGACACTATCTGCAACCACAGCGTGCAAGACAGAACCATCGTCCCCAAATTTTTTAATCTAACGGCCTATCCAATGATTAAACATGTGAACTTAGATCATCATCATTTTTGTTTAAGGGGAACATCAGATCCTAGGACACATGAATGACCAGCCGGTTCTCGAGGTAATATATCATAAATAACATATAGTAATGCATTAAGGGAATGAGGGAATTATATACAATACCTGACTTACCTGCCTGCCAGAAGGCCAAGTGTGATTTTTGCTCATAACCCTTTCATGAAAGATAGGTTAGCCAGACAATAATCAATCAAATAAGAATTAGGCATAACCATTGTACATGCAAGAGGCATAGATAAGGAGCATCAGGATAGACAATAGGGTCGTTTAAGCATCAATTAGACCTTTCAATTCATCAGGAAACTTGCAAGCATATAACGGTCCGATGTAGGGGCGTCACAGAAAAGCAACGGACCACCATTGATCCGTCATAATCAAGGCGGTTCACATTCTTCGATAAAGCAGTTCAACACATGTGACGGCTTTAAACCGGGGCATTAGGATGATGTGACGGCCGGTCGATAGACCGTCACATTTCCTGAGATTTCAAAAAAATAACCGAACGGTCACGACCCGTTCATTCCATTCAAACAATCAATCAATCAAAAAAAACCCAAACCGAGGAAAGCTCCGGCGAGGGGAAGCCAAACGGAAGAAGAAGAAGAAGTCCCCACGGTCGAGGAGGACCAAGGGGAAGCTCCACGGGGTGCAGAGGAACCAAAGGAACCAGAGAAGAAGAGGAAGAGAGGCACGGACCGTGAGGTAGGCCGCCCACCCTAGATTCCATTTTTTTGATTTTTTGTTCTTAATTCAGGAGTGCATGGGGAATGAGGGTAGAAAATGGGTCTACGAACCCACTAGGAACTATTGTAGGCCATTTGGCCAACAAGGGAGACCATGGGAATGCAGGGAAAAAGCTCCCAAACGCAGTCAATGTGACGGTCCTACCAGAGACCGTCACTCCCCTGACGCTCCACCCTGAGTGTGTCAGAGACAAGCGACGCCCTAACACAGGGCCGTTACTTCTGCCAGGGATTCGAACCATTTTTAGGGTTTTCAATTTTCAAATTTTTGTTTGGGTTTTCAATTATGAATGCTTAAGCCATGATTATATGATGCAAATGGACTAACTAATGATCTAACATGCAATGCAGGGAAAGAGGAGATCACGGATCTCCTGGCTTCAGATCCGGGCGGTGTACCAGGCACTGCCCAACTACCAGAGAGAGAGGCTCGCCGGGATGGGATTCGTCGAGGTGCTCAGCATCGAGGTGATCCGGATGGATACGCCGCTGCTATACGCACTGTACGAGAGATGGGACCCGATCAGTCGAGCTTTCATCTTCCCATGGGGCCACATGATCCCCACATTGGAAGACATAGCGAGGATTATAGGATTGAGAGTCCACGGCTCCGCAGTGACCGGATGGACGTACGGGGACTACCGGGAGATAGCACAGCAGCTGCTCGGGCTAGATCTGATTAGGCCGGGTCAGTCCTCTTCCCAGCTCGCGAGATCGGTATTGCAGGAGAGTTTGGGGCTGAGAGGAGCGGCAATCACCGTGGGAGAGCTGCCTGAGGAGCATCTGGGCAGAGTGGTCGACCAGGTGCGCCCTCGCGTGGCGGCAGAGGCGGGACCAGAGGGAGATAGAGTGCTCAGACGCTTCCTGATGCTACTATTCGGGAAGCTCCTGTTCGCGACTCGGGCAGACGTCATCAGCTGCAGACTGCTGCCGTTGATAGAGGATTTGAGCAGAGTGAGGAAGTACGCATGGGGGGCAGCAGTACTCGCAATTTTGTTCGACTCCCTGAGCACCACGGATCGCTAGACCATGCTGGGCGGCTTCTCGCCTTTCCTACAGGTAAATGCACTTTAAATGCTTTCTATTATGCCATGATTATGATTATGCTGTGATTTATGCAAATGCTAATGATTCGGGTTAAATGATTTATGCAAATGACTTGACTTCTAAATGCAGGTCTGGAGCTATATGTACCTCCCAGGCATTGGGAGAGGCGCGCTACTCCATCCCGGCCTCATACCAATCGCGAGGCGATGGTCGGTGGCGAGGGACACGGGATCGATCCTCCGATTGACCCGGACGATCCAGGACGACCTAGACTCCTACCCACACACATCGGTAAGCCCGAGACTCAAAGATGACTTCTATGTGCTTCTATATGCTGACAAATGCTGACGAATGAATGAAAAATGCTTTCAGGTGAGATGGACCCCGTACTGCAGCGAAGGCTACACAGGACAGCCGTGGGTGGAGGCATCCTTATCGTACCGGGGGTGAGACATGTGGTTGCATTGCATCCATATCATCGAGCCTCTGCACTACAGGCTGATCCTGCGGACTCGGGGACTACACCAGCCCGAGGTGACCTTTCCGCATCGCAACGATGACCGCCCAGGCAAGTCGGCGAGGGGCATCAGTGGAAGTGTGGATTGGAGCGCCCGGAAGGTGAAGTACATCCTCGACTGGAGGCAGCGAGGCAGGGCCGTGAAGGAGCGGGACGAGAGCGACGAGGCCTACCTGAAGGCCTTTGCTCGACACTACGGCGACCGGGTATACCGAGGTACCCGACGACCGGTATGCAAAACCTAAAAAAAACCTTTCTATATGAACCTGCAAGATGATGGATGCTGACTTATGCTTTCTAAATGCAGCTAGATCCTGAAGGACGGATAGCCGAGCTAGAAGGCCTACTCCACTCCACCATCCAACAGCGGGATGGGTATCGGTCTGCCCTGGAGCTCTTGGTGAGACTAAAAACTTAAATGCTTATGATTTATGAAACATGATGTTCAATGATGCAAATGTAAATGTCAACTAACTTATGACTTCTAAATGCAGCGGGCTGAGGGAGCCCAACGAGCTGGACCGGATGCCCCATCGTCTTCCTCGCAGCCTGCGGGAGGCAGGGCTGAGCAGGAGGCTGACTTTGCTCGGGCGGTCGCCCGGGCCGAGGAGGCGGAGGCCACCCTCGCGGAGCGGGTAAGAGACTAAAAAAACTTATGATTATGCCTAATTAAATGCTTTATGACTAATGACGTGAAATGCAATCTATAGGCGAGGGATCTAGCAGCAGTAGTAGCCGAGGTAGAGAGAAGCAGGGCCGAGACTGATCGAGCCCGAGCGGAGACAGAGCTGGTACGGGCAGAGATGGCCCGGCAGAGAGCGGAGACCCTGCGACGCCCAGATGATCCAAAGATGGAACAACTCCGGAAGGAGTTAGCGCAGGCGCGAGCTGAGGTGGAGGAGCTTCGGATCGGGACGGCCGACTTGGATCGCTACCGGACCGAGGCACGGGAGACGCGGCGTCAGATCTTCACACTGAAGATCGAGCTGCGAACATTGGAGCGGACGGTGCGGATGATCGGCCGGGGACCAGAGCGGTGCACCTCCCAGAGTGGGATACATAGGAGCGCTGCCCCTAGCGGCTCAGTAGGGGACTTCCTCGTCAGCTCCTCCGCCCAGCGGAGGAATGAGAGGGCAGAGAGAGGACAGCAGGAGGAGAGTGCTTCCATAGCACCGCCACCGGCGAGGAGACCTGAGGAGGGGGAGGATGATGGTGGCCCGGCTGATAGACCGGCCGAATGATGCCTTTTCTTATGTTTTCTTTATTATTTGTATAGAACCTTTGGTTAAAAATGGAATGAGATCCCTCTTTTAGTTTTCTGTTTTGTTTTTAGTTTTATGCGAGCGTGAATGAATGGACGAAATGTGAATGAATGAATGAGATCCATGCAGGAAGAAACGAGGTGTACAATGTGAAAGACCGCCAGGTCTAAGCAAGGGCAGAAGGAATAACCTGAACTCAGCAGCAGAGAAAGTGACGGTCTAAGATCTGACCGTCATAATCAAACGACGCACAGGTGAGAGACCGTTAATCATCAGAGGCCCATTCTGGCAGTGGGGCATCAGGATAAACGATGGCCAACTGAGGGTGTGTCAAAGACAAATAACGGCCAGGGGTCAGACCGTTGATCATGGCAGAACGATAGTTGGTCAGGGCAACTAGCAGGAAATGCGACGGCCTGAAGGAGGCGCGTCAGAGGAAAGAGACGGTCATAAGCAAGACCGTCAGGAAGTGTTTTTAGCCCAAAAGAGAAAGAACTGAGTGGCTGGGAATGCGACGGCTCAGGGCTAGAGCGTTACAGAAAGCGACGGTAGACCCATAGACCGTTACTCTCCACAGAACATGATTCGGGGAATTGAAACCCCCAGAAAATGCGACGGTCGAGTGCTGGCGCGTCGGAGTGAAGTGACGGTCGCACGATGGACCGTTAGAATCTGGGTCGCAATCCGAATCGGATTGAGCCGAGATAACTAAAACCCGAGGTTTAGCCACTTAAACCATCGCTAGAACTTATCCTAATTGAAGATAAAGCCTTCTAGCCCGAGTCTTATCCTTCCAAAGTTAAATATAAGTCTTAGCAACTTAAAACCTTAATCAAAATCGCAGCTTTGCTAAAACCTCTGTTCTAGGGTTTGAAGAGCTCCTCCAAAGAGCAGAAAACATGATGAAGAGGAGCTTCGAGGTGTTGGCTATGGAGGAGAAAGCTTACACCGGCCCTAAAGTTGCCAGGAGGGAACATAGAGAGCTTCAACGGCTAACCTCAATTCCCAAGCACTTAAGCTCTAACGTCCAAAGAGTGGTAAGTACTTATAACTTCATCCAAAGTTCAGAATTTTGCTGCACTTATTCTTTTCATGACTTCCTTCTTTCTTTTCTCAAGCCCCTTCCCGGTCCAAGGTGCTATTCCAATCTGAAGTGGGTGACTCCCATGGTAAAGGCACTTCCTATAGAGGTCACCTCCATCCTTAAAGCATGGCACCTTCAACCTCTCTTGGTTTTAGGCAAGAATTTCCAGAAATTGTCCTTAGATTGGCCAAGCCTTTCAGCTCTTGTGGAACTATGGCATCCACAAACTCACACCTTCATCTTCCCTTCCTTTGAAGAAACCGTCCTATTGGAGGAAGTAGAAACCTACTTAGCCCTTCCTAAGACTAAGGTGGGGGATGAAGACCGGGTTTGCTATACAATAGAGCCTATCGACCCGTCCTCGATCTTGAGTGATTTCATTCATAACCCGAAGGACGTGAGGACCATGATCAGCCCACACCACGTTCACTTGATACCCTTGGCCCACTGGATAGTGTCTCATTGTAAAAACAAGTGGGAGAGACATGAAGCCATAGCCAAGGCGGTAGCGGTTTGCTTGTGTGGAGTCTTTCTTTTTACCACTACCGACCACCTCTTAGATATCCAAAACCTTGGAGTTATTAGCGGGCTGTGGCGAGGTATGTCCATCTCTCAAGCGGTCCTCTCATACCTCTATGAAGGACTAAGCTCGGCTTGCCTAGGAGGGCTTTTGTTCGGCTCTATGATACTCCTCGAGTGCTGGATAGGAGTGAGAGTCAAATTCCTTCCTAAGGAAGACATAACTTCTGCAAGCCGAATCTTTGGGAGCCACCCTCTCTTCTTTATCGGAGGGGCATTTGGATACTCTTCTCAGGTTGAATGCAAGACCGTGGATAAGAAAACTCGGGATGAATGGCGCCTCTTCTTCAACACTCTTCCAATGGACAAATTCATCATGCGACCAAGAGTCCTCCGAAGTGCTCTTCTCAAAATACCGCGGCGCCAAGGCCTCGACCTCCAGCTAGTAGGGAACACTACCATGGCGATCTACAACCCGCACCGATGCCATCTTCAGATCGGATTACCTCGAATCGGTGCTTCTGCACTATCACACTACCCTCCCCTTCTACCTAGGAAGATGGGGACCGAGGAAGATGAAAGAGCGATCCGGAACGCGCTGACCATGTGGGAGATCAGCAAGGTGCACCCGTGGCAAGCAGAAGTTGAAGAGAATGACGAAACACGCCGAGATTATGTGAAAGAGTTTAGAAGAATCCGCCCTCTTGCGGATAAGAAGTTGAATGTATCTTGATTGTCCTCTTTTTGTTGTATTCATGAGGACTATTATGTAATTGACAATCAAAGTTGAATTTATCAAGAATTATATTTCATTAGTCTTTGCTTGAATGAGATGAGATTGCCATAGTTGAAAGATCTTGAGTTCCGTAGTTTAAAAGGCTAGACTGATGTGAGTAGACAGGGCTTCTGGAGGATATGACGGATGTGCACTGGGCCGTTACATGGAAATGACGGTCCTGCGATAGGCCGTCAGAATGGGAGTAATCAAGAGCCCAGTTTCTGAAGGATATGACGGATGGGTCTTGAGCCGTTATTTTCAAGTAACGGTGGGTCTCAGACCGTTATAGTGATGGTTCAATCAAAAAGGAAAGGGTTCCACGCCTGAAGGGAAGTAGCGGTCAAGGTTGGGCCCGTTACATTACTGTAACGGTCTGATGCTGGCGCGTTACACACTCTGAACCTGCATAGTTGTGAGCTTTTGCTTTTGGGCTTGTTCCTGTGTTCTGTACACACTCAATCATGAAACAAGTTAGATCTGTTCTTAGACTCAACCCCTTGCCTTGAAGTAAGTTAGATAATGACCGATTCTTGATATTTGGTCAAGGGGTGGAGCCTTATTAAATAGGCGAAAACATAATGAAAATGCGATGCATGCTATGCACATGATGGTATTTTTTTGGGAGTTTTGGAAAATATTTGTTGTTTTTGGATTTTGAAAATATTTGTTGTTTTTGGATTTTGAAAATATTTGTTGTTTTTGGATTTTGAAAAACCAGTGCCTCTCTAGCAACACGAGACCTCCCTTGTTTTAGCTTGAGTCTCGAGACCGGCGTGCAATAGTGTGACAACCCCTGGCTGAGACCTAATCATTGCGACGGTGTTTTTACCAAAGCCATACCTAGGGTACTCATCTCAGTCCTAAAAGGAAAAAGATCATGGAGGTAAGCTTAGGCCAGATATGGGAGTTTTTAGAACTTGATTCCCTCACCGTACCACCCTATTAGAGATTTGGTCTGTTGTGCCGGGGCTTTCATGTCCGTCATCGAACCTTTGTCCACTTAGGCATGCATGCGAACGGGCTCATAACGTCCCGCGGGGAACTGTACTACCACTCTTGTCATGCCTAATTTTCTTTTTCTTTTGGAGCTTTTTTTTGAGATTTCATGCGCCGACTTGGAGATGATGCTTTTGATTCATGTTGTAGAGAGCACTCCTTTTCTTTTCTTTTCTTTCCTTTCTTGTGGCGTCAGGTCATAACGGACTTGCCCCTATTTGAGACCTCTTCTCGTTAGGGAGTTTGGATTGGTTGTCTCCTCCTTATTTACTCCTTGCCCCTGGATGCAGCCGAAGAATGAAACGGACAGGGACTTTGACTTTCCCCCAAAGCATGGCCAAGGAAAAATGGTGTCTTTTTAAATAAGGAACCCGACCAGGGATGTCGTGTAGTGTGTGTTTGCCTTACTCAAGACTCTCTTTTGAAGATAGGGAGGCAGTTCTTTTTTCCGGAAAAGCACGTGGTTTAGATTTTTAAGGAAAGAAACGCTTAAGATACAACCCATTCCACGAGTGAGAGAGCTCCTCACCTTCCGCGTTTACTAAACGATAAGCATTCCCTGGATAAGCTTCTTTTATTACGAACGGCCCTTCCCAGTTAGGTTGCAACTTGGACCTAGGACCTGCAGACCGAATGAATTTGCGTTTCAAAACAATTTCACCCTTACAAAATTTTCGTTCAATTACCTTCTTTTGAAAATAGCGCGAAACCCTCTTTTGATAAACAGAAACGTGATCGGCCGCATTCATCCTCTTCTCATCTAAGAGTTCTAGCTGGACCAGCAACGCCTCTCGACGTTCATCGAGATTAAGTTCCTTATCGAGCTGCACTCTAAGAGAAGGGATTAAGATCTCATATGGGAGCACCGCCTCCATCCCATAAGTTAAAGAGTAGGGAGTTTGTCCCGTAGGGGTACGGACGGAGGTGCGGTAAGCCCACAGAGCTTCCACCAATCTTTCAGGCCAATCAGAAAATTTGTGTGCTTCACATGTTTTCTTAATGATTTTAAGTAGGGTTTTATTAGTGGCCTCGGCTTGACCGTTGCCTTGAGGGTAATATGGAGATGAATGATGCAGTACAATATTGTATTTCTTACATAGGTCCTTAAGCTCTTGGGAGATGAACTGGGGTCCGTTGTCGGTGATGATGCTGCTTGGCACTCCGAACCGCGAGATGATATTCTTCATGATAAAACGGCACACCGTTGTAGCTTTGATCTCTGCGTACGCCTCGGCTTCGGCCCATTTGGTGAAGTACTCAGTAGCGGTGAGGATGAAAGATTTCTGCTTGATCTGAGAATTAGGATCACCGAGCGGGCCGATGACGTCGAAAGCCCACATGGAGAATGGCCAAGGAGCAGTCATAGGATGGAGGGACGAAGCTGGAGAATGAATTTTATCAGCATGGAGTTGGCATTTAAGGCACCTCCGGACATAGAGGGAGCAATCTTCCTCTAGAGTGGGCCAATAGTAGCCCTGCCTAAGGATCTTCTTTGCTAGAGCCTGGCCATTGACATGACCTCCACACTCACTAGAATGGGCTGCCTCAGCCACTTTCCAAGCTTCTACATCATCCAAGCATCTCATGAGCATTCCATTAGTAGCGCGCCTATACAGTTCTCCTACAATGATAGTGTAACTTGCGGCGGCTCTTCTTATTGCTTTACGCTGCTCGGCCCTTGCCCCTTCTGGGAACGACCCTTCTTTGCAAAATAATTCGATTTCATGATACCAAGGCAATTCTTCTTCGTCCAGAATCTCCTCTAGTTCTGTTAATGAAACTTCCTTGAGATCCTCCTTCTCAACTCTCGCCTCTACAGATTTTCTGAGGTTGATGAACCAAGGATCTTGAATGGAGGGTGCGTCCAATCTCTGGACGACGATGGTCTCAGTACTACGACTGAGAGGGAAGGATAAGGAGGAAGCAAGGGATGCCAAAGCATCAGCTAGAATGTTCAAAGAACGGGGAGTATGGATATAGATGAGCTTACGGAATCGCTTAGCAAGGAGCGTGACCAAATCTTGATAAGGTTTGAGCTTAGGGTCACGAGTACGGTAAGTTGACAGAACTTGTCGTAGGACGAGCTGAGAGTCTCCTATAATGTTTAAATAGCGCGCGCCTAGGAGATAGGCGTGCTTCAAGCCGGCCAGGAGAGCCTCATACTCAGCGATGTTGTTGGTAGCAGGAAATCGAAGTTGATAAGCGAAGGGGATGGTTACTCCCTCTGGAGTAAGCAAGACAGCCCCGATCCCTTGGCCTTGGGAGTTGAGTGCACCGTCGAAGTGCAGATACCAGAAGGGATGATTAGAAAGGACAGAGAGATGCTCATCAGGGAAATCGTCCTGAATGGAATCGGTATGAGGAATGGGAAGATGTGCAAGATGTTCAGCAATGGCATATCCCTTGACTGCCTTCTGAATGACAAAGGTGATGTCAAACTGAGAGAGGAAGCTCTGCCAGCGAGCTAACCTACTAGAAAGGATGGACTTTTCTAGGAGATAATGGATCGGGTCCATTCTAGAGATCAACCTAACTGGGTGGGCGAGAAAGTAATGTTTAAGCTTCTGAGCGACCCACACTAAGGCGGCACAAGTCTTCTCCATAGCGGTGTACTTGGATTCAGCTGGATTAAACAACCGAGAGAGGTAGTACGTAGCCCGCTCTTTCCCTTCATCATCCACTTGCGCCAAGACCGCCCCTAGGGAGTCCTCAATGACCGAGATGTATAGGATTAGGGGTTTCCCAGGGACAGGAGGTTGCAAAACCGGGGGATTGGACAGGTACTCTTTGAGGTCCTCATAGGCCTTTTGACAATCTTGATTCCATTCGAACTTGACCCCCGCCTTAACCAATTCATAGAACGGGCGGCACCTTTGAGAATGTTGAGATATGAATCTTCTAATGAATTGCAGCCGACCAATCAGTCCTCGAAGTTCCGTAATGTTCTTCGGTGGAGGCATGTCCATGACGGCCTGTAGTTTATTAGGATCAATCTGGATCCCCCGTTTGCTTACTATGAACCCTAGCAACTTCCCTGAAGAGACTCCGAATACGCACTTCTTCGGATTCATCTTAAGCTTATACTCCCTGGCTCTCTGCAGCACCTTAGCCAGAATAGAGGGGTGTTCTTCTTTTGTCCTTGACTTCACCAAGATGTCATCCACGTAAGCCTCCATGTATATGTGCATCATATCGTGGAAGATGGCCATCATCGCCCTTTGATAGGTGGCACCTGCGTTCTTCAACCCAAATGGCATAACCACATAACAATATGTGCCCCAGGGCGTGGTGAAGGAAGTTTTCTCTTGATCTTCCGGAGCGAGATGGATTTGATTGTAGCCCGAGTACCCATCCATAAACGACAGAGCTTCGTACCCGGCAGTGTTATCTACTAAGACGTTTATATGAGGTAGCGGGAAATCAACTTTGGGACAAGCCTTGTTTAGGTCCCTGAAATCAATGCATATGCGCACTTTTCCATCCTTCTTGAGAACAGGGACTATGTTCGCCACCCACTGGGGATATAAGACTACTCTGACGAACTTGGCCTTGTATAACTTATCGACTTCTTCTTTGATTTTTAAGGCCATGTGGGGGTGAAATCTTCTTGACCTTTGTTTAACAGGTGTTGCCCCTGGTTTGAGCACGAGTCGATGTTCCACTAAGGAGGGGTCAAGACCTGGCATGTCCTCATAAGACCAGGCGAAAGAATCACTATACTCCCTTAGAACCTTAATTAGATCCTCTTCTACCTGTGAAGGGAGATCAGCTGAAATAATGATAGGCCTTAGGTCTTCTTCTGTTCCCAAGTTGATTTCCTTTGTAGGTTCATCCACTGCCGTCGACGGCTGGTCGAATCTCTTTAATCCTTGTGCATATAAATCGGCAGTGTCATCTACGTTGCTGTCTTCATCTATTGGATCCTTCTCATCCAGAACCTCATAGACGCCTAATCCGTCGTCGCTCCATTTCCCTTCTATTTCCTCTTCATCTTCAATCATAATTGCCGTGGCAACGAATTCCGGACACTTTAAAAGAGCATGACATCGCTGAGCTAAATCTTGCAAGAACCTATCAGGAACAGATCGGGAAGGATGCGCAAGCGAGCGCGGCTAAGAATGGGAAGGGTTGGATGACCTAGAACAAGACCCTACTTCTCTAGACCTAACTGACTCTACTTCCTTAGACTTACTAGACCCTAACCCTAACCTAGGAGAGAGAAGGCTTACTGGAAGGGAAGGAGCAGGGGACTCGTGCCCTTGGGAGGAGGATGGAGACAGGACAGCGTAATCTTCCACTGAAATCTCTGTTTTAAATTTGACATTTTTTTTTTGGAGATCAGCAGAGACTACAAAGCAAGCTGGAGGAGGTGGGAGCTGCATAGGGAATAGCTCGGAAAAGATGCGGTTGGAGAAAGGATCAGAAGAAGACAACCACATCTCGTGGAGCTGAGCATTGGGGGAGAGAGGAGTGAGTAGAGTGGACAGGTCAATACGCGGGCATTTCCCGCGAGCACAAGGGATGAATCGAATCTCCGGTGGATCAATGATGGATGGATTTATCATGACAGGAGGAAGGCGGGGTATGGACTCCCTTTGTTGCAAGATGGATTGGAAGCGTGAGGGAGACCAAGAGAAAACAACCGGAGAGCTCCCTCCTTCCTGTAATTTAACCGTGGGCTGCTTCTTCGGCCTCCACTGTACGAGCCGAACCTCTTGCTGCTTCTGGCGTTCTTCTTCATGAAAGATCCTTTGCAAGGCCTGATTGTAGTTGAGCATGTCATCATCTGACCTTCCTGGCAGGGAAGGTGGACTGGCAATCGGACAAACTATATCCCTTCTTGGCTGAACCGGCCTTGGAGCTAATGTGCTGGGCTGGAGAGGCCCTCTGACAAAGTGCTGACGATAATCCCAAGTAAGTGGCCCAGAATCACCCATCATAGATAATGTTGTTTCCTTATAACCGAGGCCTCTTCTGCCCATTTTCTTTCCCTTAGGTATGGGCTTAGTCATTCCTTGCAGTTGCGCCCCGAGGCCTCTCCCCGGTTGATAGCCTAGTTTCAATATAATATTCCACCCCTTTGAATCTCAGATCTGCGGCTTCACTTTGACATTGACTGGAGTAGTGATGGGCTTGGGAGATGTGTAAGCCCAAGGAAAGTTCAGATCAAGCACTGACAGAACGGGTCGGCTGCTCGGCGAGAGTGTGGGAAGAACTTGATCTGAGAGGGCCTTGACTGTCTGCACCGTGGCCAAGCTTTTAACTTTGACGACCCTCCCTTGAAAGGGAAATTTGACGCACTGATGTGCGGTGGAGGGTACGGCGCCGAGCGTGTCAATCCAGGGACGACCCAAGATAGCCTTGAACATAGGGTCGATGTCGAGAACATAAAATTCCACGGCCATAGTGAGGGGACCGAGCTCCGCCTGAATGGTGATCACCCCGTGACATGCTCGCCTTGAGTTGTCATATGCTGCTATAGTAGTGGGGGTAGGCTATAGTAACTCTTCGGATATGTTGCATGCTCGGAGGGTACTAAGTGGGCAAACATTAATTGAGGCCCCGGTGTCAACCAATGCTGCTTCAATGTCGACTTTGTTCAGGGTAATTGTTATGCAGAGCGGCTTTTGCCGAGCCCCTGGAGGTGCAAGCTCGGTTTCTAAGAATGTAATTGCCGACCCTTTGGAAATAGTTGCCAATGCCGTTGGTAAACTGTCGACTGCCATGTCTTCGCTAACCATTGCCTTCTGGAAGAAGTCCCTCAGTGCATCCTGATGAAGGGTAGACCTTTTGATCAACTCTAGCACGGATATCTTGGCGGGTACTCGATCCAGATGATGTAACAAGTCATATTGAGTACCCGGTAGTGGTTCAGCTTCCTCTTGCTCGGCCACCGACTGAGAGGACTGGGGATTAGAAGTAGTAACGTAATTCCGATGGAACATCTTCCCGCTCTTTAAGGCACAGTTTGCCGCAGCATCTGAAGATAGTATGATGGGCGCCGCAGGGTGGATGAGTGGGATAGGCTGTGCGGGGGAGGTGATTTGGTGGAGCGTGGGGTTGGTGAGGTTAATGGAGGTTGAGTGGATGATAGGTGAGGGATTGGTGGAAGGCAAGGTGGTGATGAATGTCGATGCAGGTGGAGGGAAGGCTAGTGGGTGTTTGAGAACGGGCGAAGGATTAGGGGACGGTGTGATGATGGTGAGGGGAGTAAGTGTTGGAGGGTATGATGGGATGGAGAGCGGTAGAGGGCTTGCTGGAGCGGGTGTGGATGGTAGGATGAGCGGAGAAGGTGTTGGTTGCATAGAGAGGATGAAGGAAGGTTTGCGGAGGTTGTGGTGGAAGGCCATTACTTGCGGTGCGGAGCCATCATCATCAAAAGACCACTCGGCATTGGGAGCCGGTGGTTGAACCATGTTAACTTGTGCTGGTGCCGGCGGCTGCTGCTGAGGAGCGGGTAGATGATTCGGCATCGGGTTCTGATGGATGCCTAGGTCTTGCACTTGCTGTGGTTGCTGTTGCTGTGGCGGCTGCTGCGGCTGCGGTGCTTGATGCTGCTGCACTTGCTGCCCCTGCGGCTGCCTCCTCTTCTCTTTAATCTCCACAATGGCCCTATGCATTTCGGCCCAGTCGATTCTCTGCCCTTCATGAAGGTCATACACCAGATCTCGGAACTGATAACATCCTTCTATGGTATGGCCTGGCTGCCTATGGAACATGCAATATTTGGTTTGATCAACCGTCGGGTTCCAAACAGGCCGTTCCGGAGGAAGTTGGATTGCATTTACTGACATAAGTGCCGAGAAAATATCTGTGAGTGTCTCGGGCAACGGAGGATACTGGGCTCTCCTGGGAGCCGGGCGCTTGCTGTTTGGATTGTTGTTGCTGTAGCCGCTGGGTGGAGGGACGTTATGGTATTGTGATGGTGGTGGCGGTTGTTGTGGTGTGGTGAAGGCGTTTTGTGGAATGGTGAAGGCGGGGGGAGTGTTTTGTGGAGTGGCCTGGAAGTTGTGCGGGGTGGAGTTTTGTGGATTGCGGGGGTTTTGATTGTAGCGGAAAGGTGCGGCCTGATATGGAAAAGTAACGGCTTGTACTTGCTCATTTGTTTGGACCCCCTCAGTAACCGGCCCTTGTGGTTTCTTATGGTACTTGGGCTTTTGGTTTTCGAAGAGAGAATGGATAGGGGAATCCTTAAATTGAGTCTGTATGAAGTGCGCCCGGCTGTAGAGTTGATGCATGTTGGCTATGTCATTCATTGCCAGGATGTTGCGAAAAGTCAGCGTGGCATTGGAGATCAGTAACTTGACCTTCTCTTCCTCTGGGATATGGCCAGGCACTCTGGCGGCCATCTGCCTCCACCTGTCTGCATAGGTGGCAAACTCTTCTTCCGGTTTCATTTTCTCTGCTACTAGGTCTGTAAATGAATATTCTGGTCCGACCCGGTCTTGAAATCGCTGGAATTTGTCCTTAACTACCTTGAAACTCTCGGCCTCTTCCAGTGGCAGAGAATAAAACCATTCCAGAGCAACTCCATCTAAGGATCGGCGGAACAAGTACACCATGAGGCGATCGTCATACTGGAACTGCGCCGACTCATATAGAAAATCCCTCACATGGATAAAGGGATTGCTGGTCCCATCGTACTTGCGATAGTTAGGGAGCTCTGATTGCGGAGGGAACCGAATGTTTTGGAAGCTCGGAATAGGAATATCGACCAAGGATTGTGGGCCAACCCTTTTCTGGAGGAAGTCAAGTTGTTGCTGCATGGCGGCCCACTTGTTAAGCAAGTCCTGCTCTTGGGAGGGAGCAAGGGTAGTGAAGGACGCCGATTGTTGAGGAGCGGATGGAATGACGGTGGCAGACGGGGGAGGCCCATAGGCATGAGTAGAAGGATAGACAGTGGAAATAGGGGGCCCGTAAGAAGGATATTGAGCCTGAGATATACCCGGATGGGAGTGAGTTTGGGCCACCCCTTGCTGAGGGTGTAGGAAATCAGGAGGGTTCATGAGAAGCTGTGAAGCCACCGAACCAGAATTATGATGATCCACCTGGACAAAAGAAGGGATAGGCGATTTCCCTTTATCAAAAGACTGATGGGCTGAATTGGAAGATTGGCCCATCTCCATGCCAGCAAAAGTGATGGTCCGAGGTTGGACCGGAGTGAGGTCAATCGGAGTGGGCTGAACGGACGGCCCAATAATGGAAGGATTAGATTGACCTTGAACAGCGGCGGAGGGAGAAGCGTTGGACCCTTGCATAGCTTGGTATAGAACTTGAAGTTGGGTCGGGTCCAATTGGGCCATCATGTGAAGGACGGAGCCCGCGGAAGGGGTAGAAAGAGAGGGGGTACCTTGACTACCTCCCACAGATGTAGAGGACGGGAGAGGGGCAGTCCCTTCTCCGGAAGGAAAGGTAGCAACCCTAGGGGGGTTTTCAAGGAGCCCTTGAGGAAGAGAGTCCTCTTGGGAGCGCGGAGGATTGAAGGATGCCATGGTGGATTCGATGAGGGGATTGGAATAACACGTGAAGGAGGGAGTGACTCGAGAAGATGATTCAAACGGACGAAAGCAACTCCACATGCAACGGACAACCTTGACAAAATGCAAAAACAAACAACACAAAACACACAATGAGCAATCAAACTTAGGTGATTCTAACAAGATGCAAGTGATAAAAGATGAAGACACTCAAGAATCAAGCAAGTTGTTTAGAATGATGCGACAATATTCTCATGATTTCTCCTTTGGAACCTTAGTGAATTGATTGATATGTGCTCTCAATAATAGGTTCCTAGTAGGAGATGGATATAGGACTTGGTTTGACTCTAAGTGTAACCACTCAATCACTTATGCAACCCTAGACACGGGGTGGGAAAGGTACAACCAGCCCGGCGTCCGTGTGGGAATCCACGGCTCGCGGGGACTTATGGAGGTCCCTGCTGTGATTTCCTAGTCGGCCCCAAGGAATATGGAGACGAGAGGTCCTCACAACAAGGTAGGAAAATGCAATCTAATGTATGAAAGATGAATGACCCTATGTGCACAGGAGGGCATGCAAAGTCTAGCCTAACAATCTAGCAATCAATGGTGCACACCATGATAGGCAGATATGAGCAGAGCAAGAGGAGGGTCAAGTGTCCCCCAAGCAATAAATCACAGCACAAACTGCGAAAATAAATGCACCTCGGATGCGTACCTGCCAGGAGAGTAACGGTCGAAGGCCCCTGCGTCGGAGAGAAATAACGGTCGAAGGCCAGACCGCCGGATAATATATAACGCAGGGAGACGAGACCGTCAGATGAGCCAGGGAACAAAAAAACTAACAGAAGTAACCGGAAAGTCCGTAAAGCTCACACAGTAGGACGAAAGCGGCGGTCTAATGCCCCTGCGTCAGAAGGCTGTGACGCGTGGACACAGGACCGTTAGAGGACTCAAAAAACCAGGATGATCAATGAAACGAAAGAAACAAAAGACGACTGAACAAGCAGATGATGGCAGGTTTAAACAAGAATCAAAATCACGATTGGCACAAGCTGTCCCACCGTGATCGCCAAAAAATTATCTGTTGATATTTATTTGCCTATCTTTTCATCTTTACTCTTGAGGCTTACTAAGTAATATGGCAAGATGACAAACAAGCAATCAAAGATCTACTCAAACCTATGAACATGTGAACATGAACCTAGGCAATCATAGCTAGCTCTAGCATGGGCAAGCTATCTCAATCAAATTACGCTAAGGAAAAGGAAAAACACACGTCGGGGCGTGGAGCAAGGAGTAAATAAAAACACACCACTAGGGGTGGAACAAGCAAGGAAATAAAGATGTGATGAAGAAAATAGCTATTGCCCAGTACTAAGGAAAGATGTGATCGCCACCAAAGTAAACCCAAGTCAAAGACTCGAATATACCTTGGAAATAGGAGGATGAAACACCCGCCCACGGGAGAGAAAACCAAGGACAGCCTGCAGATCAGCTTGGAAGTAACGGCCAGAACCCTGTGCGTTGCTTTGAAGTAACGGTCGCACCCTAGACCGCCAGAAGAGAGTGACGCGCCTGCACCAGACCGTCAGATAATCTACAGTAGTAAAGCTTGAATTCTTTTAACTCCAACTCTTCCAGCCGGCCAGAAGACTTGGGCCTCGTGCTAATGAACCTGTAAACCTGCCAAAGAAGTAAAAAGACAAGACAAGACAACCTCAATCAGCCCTCTTCGCAAGCATAGCATCAATTCTTAAAGAACTTAAGAACATCAAAAGGAGAGGGAATTACCGGGGAGTTTTGGTTTTTTTAACCCCTCTGGGCGTTTTTAAAAGTTGGGGGATGTTTGTATGCTTAGAGAACAGTGAAAAACATGGAGGAGGAGGAGGGACAATGCTTTGTTTGGAGAAAAAACCAAGGAAGAACTCAAGCATGCAAAGATGAACTTGAAAGACCAAAACAAAAGTACTCCCTTGACTGTGAGATAGATGGACGTGAAAACAGCTCCTCTTGGATGAAGATGGCTCCTGAGTTCGGCAGCACTTCGTCGTGAATTTAAATCTCCTCCCCCCTTGGCCATGAATTCAAGGGTTCTATTTATAGACCCTCAAAACTCCTAGGTCGAGTAGAGGATAATTCAGCAGGATAAAGAGATAACTCTTAGCAAATCCTTGAGGATAATATCACTAAGAGTCCAAAGAAACAAACGGGAAGTCCTGAGGATCGGATTAGAAAGAGATAAGGTCAATCCAAGTTCTTATCTCAAACACGGAGTAGCAGAGAAAAAGGCCTGAACTACCAGGACTCCCGAAAAGAAGTAACGGCTGCACGATAGACCGCCACTTGAAAGTAACGCATCAAGGAACATCCGTTACTCTCAACCTTATCCCAAAGGATAAGATCAACGGAAGGAAGATCTAATAAGCTGGACTCTTCAAGGAAGTGACGGCCAAGGCCTAGGTTGTCATAAGGAAATAACGGCTGTACGACGGACCGTTATTATCAACATGAAATCAACAGGATAAGCACTGAACACATGGCCTTAAGCCTTAGGGTTCTTCAAAGAGTAACGGTCCAGGACATATCCGTCAGAGGGAAGCGACGCACCTGACTGGGACCGTTATTAACATTGAAGATTTCAAAGAAGAAGAGAAGGGCTTTGCTAAGCTTCATCCAACGAAAATGCCATCGGGAGCCAATTCTTCATCCAGGAAAAGACCCAAGAAACAGGCTTCAACTGATCAGGAGACTCGATGAAAAGCGAACAACTCGGAGCATCATATTGAATGAAATAAGGAGATGACCTGACTTATGGGTATAAAACGGGTGTCAACAGCTGGTAGTGTCCCTACTACGTCTGTGCCCCATTGAGCGAACGGCCAGCTTGGCAAGGTAGGATGTAGTGGCACTAGAGGCCTTCTTGACACATTGGCGTGTTCTTGACACTTCTGACAAGCCCTGGCAAACTTGTAGCAGTCATCAAATATAGTGGGCCAATAGTAACCCAACTTCTTTATCTCAATTTTCATCTTTGGGCCGACCTGATGCGCTCCTACTGGTCCCGCATGGACTTCTTGCATCACCTGCCCAGTTTCTGCTGAAGACAAGCAACGAAGTAGGACTTTTCTTTGGGCATCCGCCATTATTCGGAACAGGGTTCCTTTCTCATCTTGTAAGAGTCTTTGACCCTCAGGAGTTTCATTCTCTGTTCTCTTTCTTTTGGGAGTTGCTGGTGCTGAAACCACCGTAGGAGATGTTCTCGCCAATCGGGCTACTGAACCTCTTCGACGGCTACCACCTCAATCTCTTGTTCGTCGGCTAAGGCCTCTGTCACACTGGGAACCTGTCAGCGGTTGATCACTATTATATTCAGGCTTGTGTCTGGCGGGACTGCCAAAGAACTGGCCAACTTAGCGAGGGCGTCCTCCTGAGCATTCTGGCCTCGGTTGATATGCTTGATGCTGATGAAGTAGAATGTTGACATCAGGCGGGTTGCCAGCTGATGGTAGAGGAGGAGCTCTTGCTTTCACACATCGAACTCTCCTTCCAGCTGTTTTATAACTAGCATGGAGTCTTCGAATGCTTCCAGCATCTGAATCCCCATGGATAAAGCAATTTGCAACCAGATTATCAGGGCTTCATACTCTGCTTCATTATTTATGCAAGGCTTGTTTATCGAGCAAGATGTGTACACAACTTCCCCTTCTGAAGATTTCAGGACTATGCCTGCTCCTGCTCTGACCCTAGCTGATCCCGTGGCAGAGGTGTCAATTCTGGAAGTGCCATCAAAATATAGCTGGCACAAGGAGGGCCGCACCTGAGCGGCTTCTAGGGTTTCATCTTCAGGAAGCTCTGGTTCCAGCGGGCAGCCCCCGGGTACTGGGTGCTCGGCGAAGAAGTCTGCAATAGCTTGGCCCTTGACAGCCTTTCGCGGCACATAGGAGATGTCAAACTCCATAAGGATTACTGCCCATTTGCCCAAGCGACCTTTGAGTGCCGGCTGAGACATAATATATTTCAGCGGGTCCTCTTTGGATACCAGGCTGATTTCATGCGACATCATATAGTGTTGAAGCTTCTTAACTGCGAAGACCAGTGCCAGACATGTCTTCTCAATATAAGTATATTTTTCCTCGGTTCTGACCAGTCTCCAACTAAGGTAGTAGAGGGCTTGTTCCTTCTCTTCTTCATTATTCTGGGCTAGCATTGCCCCCCGGGAATTGTGTGTGGTTGCTATATATAATATCAGCGGCCGTCCTTTCACCGGTGCGCCCAGCACTGGAGGAGTCTTCAGATAGTCTTTCAGCTTGTCAAAGGCTGTCTGGCAATCTTCATCCTAGTAAAAGGGAACATCCTTCATCATCTGTTTGTGGAAAGGCTGGCATCACCTTGACAAATTAGAAATGAACCACCGGATATAAGCCAAGCGACCCTGAAGTGATCTCAGCTCTAAGAGGTTCCTTGGTGCAGGTAGCTACTGAATTGCTTTGATCTTTGTAGGGTCTATCTCGATTCCCCGATATCTGACAATGAAACCCAAGAATTTCCCGCTCGATACTCTGAACGCGCATTTCATAGGGTTCATTTTTAATTCATACTGTCTCAACCTCTGAAAAATGACTCGTAGGTCTTGCAGATGGTCTTCTTTTCTTCTGGTCTTGACCACTAGATCATCTATATAGCACTAGACCTTGTGGTAGAGCAACTCATCAAATATTTTGGTCATTGCGCGCTAATAAGTTGTGCCAGCATTCTTCAATCCGAACGGTATCCTCCTATAGTGATAGATGCCTTTAGGGGTTCGGAAGGCGGTGTGGACTCGGTCATGTTCTGCGATTCATATCTGATTGTAACCGGATGACCCATCCATGAATGATAGGGCCTCATGACCGGTTGTTGCATCTATCATGACCTCTGTAATTGGCACTGGAAAGTCATCCTTGGGACAAGCTTTATTCAGATCTCGGAAGTCAACACATATCCGGATCTGTCCATTCTTCTTCTTCACGGGGACGATATTCCCCAACCATGTGGTGTACTGATTTTCCTCGACAAATCCCACGTCAATGAGCTTGTCGACCTCTGTAAAAATTTGAGTGATGAGTTCCGGCCTCATGCGCCGCGGTGGTTGCTTCACCGGCTCGGCTTCAGGGATGATCGCCAGCTCATGTTGCGAAACTGCAGGGCTCAGACCTAGCATTTCTTTGTAAGTCCAGGCGAAGCAATCCCGGTACTCTTGCAGCAGCTGGATGTACAGCTCCCATTCTTCTGAGGATAACTGGGCGCTGAGGAAGGTAGGCCTGTGGTCTTCCTTACTTCCCAAGTTGACTTCTATCAGCTCGTCGACTGTAGCTTGGCCTCTGTCTTCTACCTCCGGAGGTGCCGGTTCGAGGTCGACGAAATCTGGAATACCATCTTCAGGATCGAGGACCTCGCCTTCCCCATTTGACATCATCAGAGCTTCTTGAAAGTCCTCTGCTTCATTTAGCAGCGGCCGTGCATATTGCTCTCTCAGCAAATCCACCGTCGTTGTAGTCTCCATGGGCAGGAGAGCAGCTTCAGTCTTTGCAGACGGGGCTACAGTCGTGCCCGACTGGTGGCTGCTTGCTGTTGGGCTGGAACAGCATCCCAGCCCTGTAGCAGAGGGTGAGGAGGTCTCGCCTTCTGGGGCAGTTGTATCTTCAATAACAATGGTATTCCCCTCCTTGGCAGTGTATACCTCTCGGTCGGGTCTAGTCAAGGCTTCCCCGATCGGCACAAGAGGTGCTGAGGTCATCATCAATGGGATAATGCTGGAGGGAGCGGTCCCGGTCTTTTCGACACCTTCGGCTTTGCTGCTGGTAGCCGTATCAAATTCGGCCTGAAGAGCTGCCTCTTCAAGATGGATCTGCTCCCAGCACCGGCAAAGAATCATGGTCCCTGCTCCTTGATCTCCGGGCTGAGCTGGCTCAGCATATTCAGCTTCTGCTGGGTATTCATCAAAAGTTGCCCCCAGTGGGCTATCTTCAGCAGGGTAGAAGGCGGAGATGGTATCTACCTCATATCGCCTGCTGTAATAATATTCATCCAGGGTGAAGCCCAACCCCGGATGTTGAGAGATGCGCCTCAGCTCCTTGTCCAGACTTGCGGGATGCCACATTTTTTGGAAAGCTTCTTTGTTTTTATGAGATTGATCGGAGGGCATATGTTGCTTCTGAAACATCCTGGCCATCCGTTTGGTTGTGAATGCCAGACCCCGAATGGGAACTGACGGGTTTTTTATGTCTTCGGGCAGGCAGCAATCTGTGTCTTCCCGAGTAGGGTGTTCTTCAGCTGTGTAGAACAAGCTGCTGGGCCCATCTATCTGCGCCACCTCCCAAGCTTTGAAAGGCTCGACATTGAGGTTGTCAAGGCCGGGAATCAGCTTGGTGAGGCCGTCCGGGACTCCAATGTAGTTGTGCTGCCGACCGACCTGCACTTCATTAGCTTCAGGGTATAATGTTGGGGGTGTTAGTCGGCCTACATCCCCGGATGCTGTGATATGAGAGACCACCTTGGGCTTGACATATCCGCGCGGCGGTGGTGGATACCAACTATCGCCGGATGCGCCTCTTGATGCCCCCGCAGGGGTCTTAGCTTCAGAGGTCTTTTGAGAAGGCCCCGCATATAGGTTGGCATCGGCCAAGTGACATTCAAATACCTCAAACGGGTGGAGGTCAGCAAATATTCTCTCCTCCTTCCCTTGGAGACTGTACTTGATACATTGGTGGAGCGTAGAGGGCACCACCATATTTTCATGTAGCCATGGGCGGCCGAGCAATGCTTTGTACGATGTGCGAGAGTCGATGACATGGAATTGCACCGTCATAGTGAAATCCGCTAGGGTAAGGGTGAACTCTGCCACCCCCATGGACACTTCTGATGAGGGCATCCCTTGCCCCTCCACATTTTCTCCAGACTCAGATTGTTCGTCGGCTAGCGCCATTATGTTAGTCAAGTATTTTTGAGTCTAGTCATGTAATCTTCACATTTTCTTTGAGTCAATATCATGTAATTTTCCCTTTATTTGAGTCATGTACCTAGGTTAGTGAGTCATTTTCCTAAGTCTTGAGGTCATTATGTTGGTATGATTAGTTAATGGGCCCAATTCATTGGGCTAGGCCCAGGGGCGCCCCTCCCTTGGACTGTTTGGTCATTAGTTAGTTTGTTAGGGTCAGTTTGGTCTTAGGAAAAGTGTGGAGTCTATAAATAGCCCCACCCCTCTCTCATTTGTAACAACTTATGCTTGAATAATGAATCCAGAAAATTTCCACACCTTCTAGTTCCCTCTCAATATCTCCCTCTCTCTCTCTCTCTTACTATCACTCTCTCTAAGTGGGTTGTGCCCCCTCTCTCTCTCCTCCCCACCCCAATTTCGAAATTCATTCTCTCTCCTCCCCATTCACCCCTCATTAAGGCCCCTTCCCCTTCCCCATGCACTCATTCAATTCCCCCTCCAACCCCTAGGTGGAAACCCCTTCTCCTAGGCACCTTTCCACTCTCCCAAGCAACCCTTCCTCTCCCTAAGGTTGAAGGGGCTCTTCCCTAAGCCCAAATTCGAATTTCCCTCTCCTTAGGGCTGTGCCCTTCCATCTCCCCACCTCCTAAACCACCCTAGGTCGAATTTCATTTCCCCCCAACAGCCAAGTTCGCCCCCCACCTCCTCTCCTACTCACCATCTCTCTTGTGCACCTCCATCTTCTCCCCACCACCCTTTACAGCTCCAGCTCTTCCTCCACCCATCCCTGCCCCCCTAGACCTCTTGGAAGATCCTAGCCACGTCCCTCCCCCCTCCACAAACCATCAGCCATCACTCCCAAGCTATGCTACCCTCTCTCCCATTCCCTTAATCTTGCTGGTTTGCAGTTTCAGATAGCAGGTCATAGGCAGTAGAGTTGGGTCCTGAAAGTTGCATCGGATCTGGCCTCTCCCTGGTCCTTCTGATGTCAAGGCCTACATCTCTGGAAAGGTCATCCAGAGAGCTTTCAAGGCGAGGTGGTTTCGTCGACATCTGAGTTCCAAGCTGCCGGTAGGAGCGATTCTCCCTCGACTGCGCAGGACCTCTCAGGCAGGGAACCAGAGCGAGAGTGGAAGCTCGACCACGATGAACCTTTTGGGATTCAGATCAAGTGTTCTTCAGTAAAAATATTCCCCCTCAAGTCCTCTTTCATCCTCAAGAAGTAGAGCTGCATGTGGACATCGGCATCTAAAGTTACGAATTTTCTACTCCAAGTGTGTCAGGTCAGTTTACAGAAGCCAGAACCGATACCCTTCTACTCATCTGATCGTCCCGGTCTTCCCCGACATCTGCCAACCACGCCGTTCATGCCGACATAAAGAAGACTTGACCACGGTTCCAATGGTTCAGGTCTCGTCTCAATCAGAGCTTGGTAGAGATTGTGGCACCCTCTGGAACCAGCCACATTGTTCTGCACCAGACAGAGGCAGAACCAATCAGTCCGGTTCCAGACTCTGCCCCGGCCAGCAACAACTTTATCAAGCACAGCGAAAATTCAGAGGTCATCCTTGGTCCGTTGGCAAGTTTTTGGCGCAAGTCTCATCAAGTTCTGAGCTCTGTGGAATTTTTGGCAGCATCATCACCGCCCTACTATCCAGCAACTCTGAAGATTGACAGAACCGGCAACGATCCGAATGTCGGGTTTTCTTCATAACTCCCCCACCCCGCTTGGCCGGCTGAAGGCCCCTCCCTGCGTGGAGGTAGTATTGGATGTAATAAGATTAATCCCCACCCTAAGATCACCCCTCCTGCGAGAGGCGTAGTGGTGTAATCTTGCCATTTCAGGTTGAAGCGACACCGACGCGGCGTGCGGGTGTATACCCTCGCCTCCCCGCTCGCCCCCGTCTCCGGCCGGAGTCGGCGTCTTCACACTGGCTAGGTGAGCTCCTGAACATCTCTTATTGCTGTAATGGACTTGCTTAGCTTAGTATTGCTATAGTTACTCCGTAGGCGGTAAGAGAGTGTCCGATCTTAAATTGCCACCAAATTGAGTGACCACCGCGGGCGAGTTGTGAGAGCATCCACTTAACCCACACCCTTGGTGTGTTGGCCGCTCATGATTTGGGCATCCTAGGTCCATTTGGGGTTCTGCCCAAGCTAGCCAACCATTGGAGTCTCAAGGTCCCGCCTCGGACCCTCTCCAACATCGCCTAGTCACCATCGGGCACTAAGTGTGTGCCATACGGGTGAGCTCGCTAGTGTGAGTCCGCTGCTCAAAACTTGAATGCTTGCAAAATAGGTCCAAGGTTGGTTCTACATCAAGTGGTATCAGAGCCAGGTTCACAACTTGTCTCTATCAAGTTGGTCCTAGGGCATGTCTATGCATTTAGAGTCTTCAAGTGCATCACTCTTGTCCCCTAGTATGGCCACCTCATATCGACCTTACCAATCGGCCCACTCCATAAGTCCAAGCCACCAAGAGATGCCTACCACTAACACCCATAACTTCCCTGGCCATGTCAACTACTTCATGAAAGCCTTGACCCATGCCAATGAGCGGCTTGATAACATATCGGGCCGACTCAACAAACTTGGAGAAAATAGGCCCGCCCCAAGGACAGACGATAGGATGGTCCCTTTCCCACTTCCCACCTTTGATGGAACCTTCCTAGAGAATATTTAGATTGGGAAGCTATAATGGACCAATACTTCCCTTGGTATCCTATGTCCGAGGATGAAAAGGCATGGGTTGCCAAAATACAACTTACCAAACGGGCAGAAACTTATTGGATGTAAATTGTCGGGCTAAAGGTACTTAGAAGGGAAACTCCCATCACCACTTGGAAGGACATGAAGGAGCAACTTAGAGCAAAATATATATCCCCTTCCTACCCGGGTTACCAAAACTCGAGGAGCACTCCCACTCCTCCAACCCCACCCATCCAAACCCTTACCACTAGAACCCAAGTGGCCAAGGCCTCCACCTCCCCACCTAATCCCATGAGGGCCCACACACCCCAACCAAAACCCCCTTCCCTAACCTACACTAGTCAAGCCCCTTTAGCCCCCACTTCCACCCCAAACGATCCCAAGGGCAAGAGACCCCTAATCGACCCAGTTCCCTCCATGGTGACCACCACTCATCCAACCCTCACCATTAAAAACCAAGTGGACACCGTCTCCACCCCTCCACCGAGGCCCATAATGGCCACCACCCCCAAACCCAAAACCCCTCACCCAACCCACCTCCCACTTCCTACACCAGCTGTAATGTCCCGGATCTTTCGGATCCTTCGTTATGGGTCCCGGATCTGGTTTGTTAGGGTGTTCAACCCTGTTGTGTCTAAAATTTTCTTTCGGACATCTTTCGTGTTCGGATCGGCGCGATCCGGAGTCGTTTCGGAGGCTCAGAGTGTGTCCGCGGCTTTTCCGTGCGTGTTTTCCGATTTCCGCGTACGGGTTTCGGCGAGTCCTTCGGAACCCTGTAGCGGGTGAATCGGGTTGTTCACCAGCCCGCGAGTGGTACCATTGCGATTAGCGCGTCGTGATGGTCGAGGAGGTGTATTTTTCTATTTTTCGGGATTTTTCCGATTTTCTGGATTTTCTATATATATCAATTCTTTTTCTTTTCCTTTTACCTTTTTCTTTTCTTCTTCTTCCTCCTTCCTTCAATCGTGAGAGCTCCCCTCCCCCGCAGCCGATCTCCTTCCCCCCCCCCCCCGGGCGATCGAGACACGGCCCCCCTCACTCCGGCAACGGCGTGGTAGCGGCGGCGGCGGCAAGGCGGTCCCGGTGGCATGCTTTTCGCGGCGAGAGGCGGGGCGTTCGTGGGAGTAAAAGCTCCATCCTTGATTTCGGCGGTGATTCGGTGGATTTCGAGCTTCCTTGAGGTAGGGGGACGGATCCTTACCCTCTTCCTAGCATTTCCCGTGATTTCTAGGCCGTGGAGAGGCCGAGAGAGGCTAGATTCATGTCGGGAGGGTTATTTCCATGTTTGGGGCTTGAGCGCCGGATCCGTCGATCCGTGAGGTTTTTGATCGATTTGGGGGTTCTAGATGCATGCTTGGGCGTTGTGGGGTGATCCCCCATTGTTTTCCCTTCACCAAAGGGGGTGAATGGGCGTGGTTTTGTGATTTCCGGCCGTAGTTCGCGAACCGGGCTCCGCCCGCTGTCGCGCTATAGTCCAGTGGCGCGTTATTGATGAACGCGTCGTGTCGTCCGAGCGTGTCCGTCGGAGAAGACGAACAGTAAGGCGATGGGGAACGCGCCTGGTTCGGGTAGCGCGATCTCCAGATCATGCTAGCCAAGACTAGCGCGTTCAGGTTGAATGCGCTAGCCTTGGACAGCGCGACATGGAAGATCACGCTAGCCAAAGCTAGCGCGTTCTTCGGTGTCACGCTAGGGACACATAGTGCGACCATCCCCCTCCCCCGGATCGCGTTTTACGGGTAGCGTGACCTCCGGCTGAGTGAGTTATGGACCCGGTTGTGGCATGTGGCCCAAGGGATGCCGTGGGCACCCAGTGAGAGCCACAGGGGCGGCCGGGGTTCCCCGGAGAATCAGTTACCTCGGTAGGGGTGCCGCGTGACTTGAGGGACGGTTGGACCTCCTGCGTGTCCCCGGCATCCGTGCCTAACGTATGGTTATCGAGAGTCTGTGCTAGTGTTTGGTCGGTGGTTTCCGTGGATTAAGTCCTTACTTCCAGTGACCCTACCACTAGTCGTAGCTTTCCCACGGCACGCGTGTGCTGGCTCGCCTGGGAGTGGCTGAGCGGCGTACCCGAGAGGCGGTGAGTAGGCTGGTTACCGCAGGGCCCCCGCGTACTTCCGAGTCTGGGTTTAGGGGGAAATACCAGCTAGAGGACAGGCTTAGGGCGTACAGTCTGAGTGTGCACACGAGGCTGAGGGTTCGGACCTGCGCTGACGAGCGTGACCTCAGCTAGTCCTTGTTTTACGGTTACTTCTGGTTACTGAGTGTGTCTGAGTATCACGCCAGGGGCGTAGTAGCTAGACACTTGTGACGCGGTATAAGACGTCAGGGGACGCATCCGGTCGTTCTTCTAGTGGGTGGTGCTCCTGTTCACTGGCAGGCGTGGACTCACGTTTTATGGGACCGAGGTTCCGTAGTGCGGTACTGTTAGAGTAGAGGGCTTTTTCCGTTTATTTACTTTAGCTTGTCGGTTCTACCGTACTCTTGTTTGGTAGGGTTGTCTTCTTCTTTCTCGTCTTCCGTGCGAGGTGGGGATTCGCGGGATCCCTATTGGGCCAATGAGATGAGGCTCACCCCTGCTCTTCAGGTGAGGCGGGGTCGGCGGGAGGCGCGGCCGAGTTTCAGCGTGGTTCTTCTAGCCAGGGTTAGTCGCCAGTCTGCCAGAGCCGGGGGATGCCTCGTGTAGTTGTACTCCGGGGAATGCCCCGTGTAGTTGTACTCCGGGGGATGCCCCGTGTTGTTGTACTTTCTTTCCCGTTAACTGTACTTTTCTTTGGACATGAGACACTGTGGACCTTGTAGCAGTTTATTTATTTATATTATTATGTGCATTTTATTTTAGATTATTGTGCTATCTCTGTGGTCGTTGCAATTTCTCTTGTACCCCCACACCACTCCTTTCTACCCTTCCGAGTCTTCAGGCTCGTGGGTTGGCGGACCGAGATTCGAGACGCACCGGTTCCTTTCCGGTACTCGGATCCTCGGGTCGTCACACCAATCTTTCACCAACCTAGGCCTCCTCTACTTCCCCTTCCTATCCCAACCCAAGCCCATGCTTGTTCACCACCCCGGGTGTGTCATACGCTAGCTATCACCCAACCACCCACCCTAGATCCCCCTACTCCATTAGCAATAGAAGTTGCTACCCACACACCTACCCAAGTGGAGAAGGATGCCCATCCGAATCCACCTCCCAACATAGAGGAAATCCAAAGGCCAAACAACTCACACACCTCTAGCCTAGCTCCTCTAGAAATACCCAACCTCACCATAGATAAGTCCATACTCCAATGGCTCAAGAAAGGTCTCACCATTCCTAGTTCACAACCATGCCACCTACCCATGGGATATCAATCCCAAATCATTCTCATTCAACCACCTGTCACTTATCAAACTTCCTATTGTGTGGAAGATTTGGAAGACTTAGTGAACTACCTACATTGGCAAATTCACTTGACCAATATGCTAGCCATGAGGCCGCCCGAAACTAACACCATTAACCTAGCATATCCCACCATTGGCTCCATCACTTCCATCTACACTAATGGCCAAGTTACTAGTGAGATCATCCTCCTTCTTCCCATGGAGGAAGAACTTATCCTAGTCCACTCCCCAACCATTGAGATCCCAAGTGCTTTGATCGGCCAACCCATTAGCAACCTTGGCCCAATTATTGAGGAGGATGACTCACCATTCGAGGACCTTGAGAGCATAGAGTACCCCTACCAAGATGACCCTTACTATGATCCCTATGATCCATTCCAATGGGAGTCAAGGAACCCGTGTGACCCAACCACCACTTACCTTTCCCTACCCCAACCCACCATATTTGATCCAATCCACCCCATCCCAGACCCGGGTTACACCATGAGAGCCATGACTTTGGGTGGTATACACCTAGGGATCGAAGAAGTGCCTCATTTCATGATATCCACCTTGCTAGACCCCTTTGACCCATTCCAATGGAAGTCCAAAAGCCCACACATAGGAGACATCTTTGTCACAAGAGTGCATAAGTCTTGGCATACAACACCACTTGGCATGATTCATAAGTCGGGAACATTCATTCACATCACCCACATGTCAAGTAGGAAGTATAAGTGGACCGTATTTGGATGTATTGGCCCACCTTCATTAATCATGAGTCTTAAACATGAGAGGAGCATACATGGACGTCCGGGTCCCCCGACATTTGTCTTACCCATACATAAAAGGTTCATCTCTGGATGTCCCGGGCCCCCTAAGTCTGTCACAGTCTTCATGGCATCAAAGCATGATCGAACTACATTTGGCTACCCCGGACCACCTTTGCATACCATACATTATCCACTCACACCGCATCATAAAGCATGGCATATGCATCCAAGCAAATATCAAGCAGCAAGCGGTGAGATTCATAATAAGCAAGCAAAAACTCGTGTGCGCCACTTGAAATTCCAAGTTGGTAACTTGACGATGATGACTTTGGAGTGGCTCTACCCTGGGGTCACCTCCAAATCGAGGGCACGAGGACTTGGACCTTGCCAAGTTCTGAGTGGCTTTGGCAACCCGGCTTATGGGTTGAACTTCCAAAAGGGTTTTGGGATTCTCCCCATTTCTCATGTAGCGGATCCAACACCCACTAAAGGCACCGCGGTGGATCCTAGTGAGTGCCTTGAGCTTACACCTATCCTTGCGAGGGACACCTTCGGAGTGCCACCACAAATTAGCCCGAGAGCCCGACGTAAGCACACGGCAGCAATACTAGGCAAGCAAGACATCATAGCCAGCATGAGGGTGTGTCCGGGCCACTTCGAAAGGCTGAAGCGCCGTTCCCCGACTATGGTCGCGGGTTGAGTATGGAGATCATGGATCGCCCAGAGCCGTAGTTCGATGTACTACTTCCCTGGTGGACCCATACTCGACGGGGTCGAGTTTTCCCCACCCCGGGGGTATGATGAGGGCATCCCTTGCCCCTCCACATTTTCTCCAGACTCGGATTGTTCGTCGGCTAGCGCCATTATGTTAGTTATGTATTTTTTAGTCTAGTCATGTAATCTTCACATTTTATTTGAGTCAATATCATGTAATTTTCCCTTTATTTGAGTCATGTACCTAGGTTAGTGAGTCATTTTCCTAAGTCTTGAAGTCATTATGTTGGTATGATTAGTTAATGGGCCCAATTCATTGGGCTAGGCCCAGGGGCGCCCCTCCCTTGGACTGTTTAATCATTAGTTAGTTTGTCAGGGTCAGTTTGGTCTTAGGAAAAGTGTGGAGTCTATAAATAGCCCCACCCCTCTCTCATTTGTAACAACTTATGCATGAATATTGAATTCCAGATATACTCCAAATCCCTCTAGCCTTCTCTCTCAATATCTCTCTCTCTCTTTATCTCTCTCTCTCTCTCTCAAGGGGAAGAATTCGCCCCATTCTCTCTCTCCTCCCCCCCTCTCAATCACTTCCAACCCCCACCTACCTTCAATAACTCCCCATAACTTCCCACAACCCTCCTTTACTCTCCATCTAGTCCCAACAACCCTCCACCAATCTAAACCCTACTTCCCAACCACCACCACTTCCCTAGGTACCTCTCCACCTTCCCAAGGCTGAATTAACCCCTCCCAAAGCCCAAATTCGAATTTCCCTTCCCTCTCCCATCCCTCCCACACCCTAGGTCGACCCAAACCAGACCCCCCTTGGTCTGGTCGCCCTCCTCCCCCTCCTCTCTTCTCACCCTCTCTCTTGTGCACACCCACTCCCCCATCTCCACCTCTAGCAGTTCCATCCCCCCCTCTCCTTCCACCACTGCCACTCCTGACCTCCTGGAGCCCTAGCCACGTCCTCCCCCTCTCCCTAAACCTTCAGCCATCATTCACAAGCCTAGCTAACCCCCTTCCACTCCCTTTATTCTTGCTAGTTTGCAGTTTCAGATAGCAGGTCGCAGGCAGCAGAGTTGGGTCCTGAAGATTGCATCGGGTCCGGCCGCTCCCTGGTCCTCCAGGTGTCAAGGCCTACATCTCTGGAAAGGTCGTCCAGAGAGCTTTCAAGGTGAGGTGCTTTCGTCGACATCCGAGGTCGGAGCTGTCCGCAGGAGCCGATCTCCCTCGACTACGCAGAAGACCCCAGGCAGAGAACCAGAGCGAGAGTGGGAGCTCGGCCACGGCGAACCTTTTGGGATTCAGATCAAGTGTTCTTCAGAAAAATTCTTCCCTCTCAAGTCCTCTTTCATCCTCAAGAAGCAGAGCTACAGTTGGACATCGGCATCTAAAGTTACAAATTTTCTACTCCAAGTGTGTCAGAAAGAAGACTCGACCACGGTTCCAACGGTTCAGGTCTCGTCTCAATCAGAGCTTGGTAGAGATCGTGGCACCCTCTGCAACCAGCCACATTGTTCTGCACCAGACAGAGGTAGAACCAATCAGTCCGGTTCCAGACTCTGCCCCGGCTAGCAACGACTTTACCAAGTACAGCAAAAATTCAGAGGTCATCCTTGGTCCGTTGGCAAGCTTTTGGCGCAAGTCTCATCAAGTTCTGAGCTCTGTGGAATTTTTGGCAGCATCATCACCGCCCTACTGTCCAGCAACTCTGAAGATTGCCAGAACCGGCAACGATCCGAACGTCGGGTTTTCTTCATAACTCCCCCACCCCGCTTGGCCGGCTGAAGGCCCCGCCCTGCGTGGAGGTAGTATTGGATGTAATAAGATTAATCCCCACCCTAAGATCACCCCTCCTGCGAGAGGCGTAGGGGTGTAATCTTGCCATTTCAGGTTGAAGCGACACTGACGCGGCGTGCGGGTGTATACCCTCGCCTCCCCGCTCGCCCCCGTCTCCGGCCGGAGTCAGCGTCTTCACGCCGGCTAGGTGAGCTCCTGAACATCTCTCATTGCTATAATGGACTTGCTTAGCTTAGTATTGCTATAGTTACTCCGTCGGTGGTAAGAGAGTGTCCGATCTTAAATTGCCACCAAATTGAGTGACCACCGCGGGTGAGTTGTGAGAGCATCCACTTAACCCACACCCTTGGTGTGTTGGCCGCTCATGATTTGGGCATCCTAGGTCCATTTGGGGTTCTGCCCAGGCTAGCCAACCATTGGAGTCTCAAGGTCCCGCCTCGGACCCTCTCCAACATCGCCTAGTCGCCATCGGGCACTAAGTGTGCGCCATACGGGTGAGCTCGCTAGTGTGAGTCCGCTGCTCAAAACTTGAATGCTTGCAAAATAGGTCCAAGGTTGGTTCTACATCAACTTCACATTTTTGATTGAAGCCGGCGATACGCATATCCCTGACTTTCTCGAGATGCACGTTGAAGTGGTGTCTCTCGTATATTCTATAGGGCGGGATGTTGACCGCTGCACCTAGGTCAACCAGAATCTTGTTCAGCACCCTTCCATTTAGGTGCCCCTTCATATATAGCGGCCTGTTATGGCTGATGGTAGGCAGCAGCATGTCCTCTGGAGTGAAAGTCATGCTAGCTTCCGGCATTGCTTCAGCCAGGCAGGTCTCAAAATAAGCAGGCATCTGCAGAGCAGTGATGATTGCCTATCGAGTCTCTTCACTCAAAGAGAGGATCTCCCAGATGTTAAATCGAGCAGAAAGCTTCTTGAGTAGCTTCATTATTCGGCTCCCAGCTCGGACATTGGAGAGCTTCATCTCTTCAGCCCACCTGGGCTTGGGAGAGTCCCGAGTTGCGGCCCCTGACGGACCTGCTTCATCTGCCTCGGACTCGGCGCATTTCAGGTTATCACCGGATCCTTGATGTTCTTCATTAGCTGCTGCGGGGCAAGCTCCTTCTATATTTGGAGCTTCGGCAGATTGAGCTGGTTGCGAGTGAACATTCCCGGGTGCAGGGTTAGCCTCTTGGCAAGGCTGCTTCCCCTTAGACATCTTCATGAACTCGAGAAATGAAGGGATCGCCTTGCCCCCACTCTTGTTATATAGGCCTGGCGGAGGAGGGATATGGGCTCCCTTGATCTCCAACGGAGGTGTTTTGTAGGGCTGCTCTCCCCTGAACACGATGTTGTGGTTGGGTGGTGGATGGCGCCCCCATTTTCGGCCTGACCGAGTTGCATGTGTAGTAGTTGCGGCTTCAACCCTGCCTCCCCCAAGAAGGGGTGTGAAGAAAATTTTCTCTTCTTCCTCCTCTCGGGGCAGGTTGAAGAGTGCTGATAGAGTATTGCAGGAGACAACCTGCACTTTATCGGCCTTAGTGCCCCCTCTCTTCTTCTTTTGTTTCTTCCTCTTCTTTGCTTTAGTAGACGCTTGCCCCCAGAACAGACTGCCCTCCTTATCAGATGCTGCATCACCTCCCTCCTTCTGCTCGAGTGAGAGATGCTCCAGCTCTTGCCATGGGACGTGGTCCCTCACCAGTAAGGGCTTCAATTCAGGCTGCACATACTCATCTAGCCCTTCAATGAGGTTTTGCAGTCGGGAGATCCCAGGACTGGTTTCCTTGACCACCAGAAGCGGAGTTTGCCTTCTCCAATTGTGTGTAGGTATCCTAATGGTTGCAGGCGGAGTGATCCACACGGGTGCTGCCACCGGCGGAGTAGGTCGGGGTGTAACACCACGAATATGTGCCCCCACTTTCGGGCGGGGTGCTTTCGTCCTTTTATGCTTCGCAGGGATCTGTTGCCATCCCTGTTGTTCCTTCGCGGGTTCCAAGAAATGAGTTTCATAAGTGCTCCGCGTACTTGCTTCAGAGATCTCCTCGGGCAGTGCCTGGTATAGGGAGATCATGTTGACTCCTGCCCTCCTCCGAGGGGCTTCATGCGGTTGAGGAGGGTCCACTTTGTACTCTCCCAACTCGATTTCATTTTTGTTCACCATCCCTTCGATGATGTCCTTGAAAACATAGTAGTCTTCGATTGGATGCCCCAACATCTGGTGGTAAGGGCAGAATCTTGGGCTGTCTCTTCTCTTTAGGTCCTCCGGCCTCTTTGGCTCTGGCAGGGTGACCATGCCATATTTCGTGACCCAGTCGAACAGAATCTGGGTCTTGTCCTTTGGAAATGAGTAGGCTTTCTTCATCTTGTCTCGCAGCGAGGGACCTTCCTTGCCATCTGGGGCTTTTGCAGGCTGTGGGGCGACCGCTTTCTTGCCTTCATCTTTTCGTTGTTCGAGCGCCTTGATGTCAAGAGCGTTCGCTTCTTTAGGCGACGAGCGTCGCTCCACTGCCTTGCCCTTCTAGGTTGTGCTGGCAGTTGATGTAGGGACAGGTCTGGCAAGAAAGGCTTCCACCTCGACCACGATATTGTTCAATCAGTCAAACGACCGTATTTCCATTCCGATCATCTTTTCTAGAACCTCCCTCCTGAGGTTCTGTTTGCATATTTGTACATCGTCCTCCTGATGCAGGGGCCACTTGCACCTCATTCCGAGGTTCCTCCACCTCTTCATATAATCGAGGACTGTCTCATCGGCCCTTTGCTTTGTTGAGCAGAGTTCGGCCACTGTGACCTCCCTCTCTGTAACATGGAATCTCTCCCTGAACTTCCTCTGCATATCTGACCAGTCACTGATCGACTCGGCCGGGAGGCTGGAGTACCATTCAAATGCGAGCCCCGTCAGTGAGGACCCAAAAAATTTTAGCAGGTATGACTCATCGGCGGCCAAATCACCCATGATAGTCATGTAATATGCAATATGTTCCTTTGGGGATCCCTTCCGGTTGAACTTGTCGAACTTGGGCGGCTTGTTGTCCCCCGGAGGAAGCTGCTTGGAAGCATGGTGTTGCGGGTAAGGCACCCGATAGGCGTCAAATGCGATGTAGTCACCTTCACTTCTCTCCGTGAGCTTCAGCTCGATCATTCTTTCCACCATCATCCGGTTCATGACCGTGGGGTCAACTGGCTCTGGGTAGAAGTGTGCTGGCTATAGGTACGGGGTGACCAGAGTGGTCGCTGGTGGCGGACGCAGCAGCGGGGGTGTCTGGTGCACTTGAGGGAGCACCGGTGGCATCAACGGCTGGGACTGTGGTGGCCGCTGCTGAGTCATCGCCATGCTCGGCTCTGACGACTGAGGCAAGGTGTAAAGTGGCAGAGGGTCGACATGACGAACCGCTCCCCGGGATGATTCATCCTGGACTTCGGGTGGCTTGGAAGCTGACGACTGTTCAGTCTTCTCCATCAGTTGTTTCTTCAGCAAGTCTATCTCTTGCCGATATCTTTGAAGTAGCATCAGGACCGTTGGGTCCATAGTTGCAGCGTTGGGAATGGCTTCTCTGGACGTACCCTCGGGCAGGATGTCGAGGAAGACATCATCTTCTTCTTCCGCTGTTACCACATTGGCGGTTAAGACAAGAGCCTCATCATCCGACTGGTGGTAGACCAGGGGTTGTTCTCCTTTAGTTACCGCCAGGAGCTCCCTTACTGCTTCTGCTCTGCGAGTATTCGGCCCCGGCCTTGCGGCCAATTGAGCCAGCTTGCGGGGGTCTTCGGGAAGCCCCCCATATCGACTGAATATGCCAGCCATGTTGTAGGTAAAAACCTGTATCCTTCTTCTTTGTCGGTGGACCCTTCTCTTAGCCTGATGCGGGAAGGTTAGCCTCTCAAACACAGAAGTCCTTCTTGTTTCTTCCCGCTTAGGGGCGGCTTCATCGGCTTTGATCTTGAAGCCGTCATCATAGCCATTGTCGTCAACCGACGACATCATCATCTTTTCTCTTTCATCTTCTTCAACTGCCATTGATGGGCAGTAGTCTTCATTGGTGGTGGCTGCTTGCATCAACTGTTGTTGTCCAAGCGAGGGGTTGCCTAGCCCTCGGAAATAGTTTTGGACCAAATTGGTCATCTCTTCTCGGCCCCGTTCTTGATGTAGCACGGGGGACAGTTGTCGACCTCCCGTAGGAGGGATATAGGCTAGCCGAGCTCTGTCGGCAAGCTGCTGGAATCTTCGTCCCACAACAGGGACGTTGGCTTGGCGGGCGCAAGCCCGAAAACTTTCACGGCGCGGAGGGTCCGCAACCACCTCTTCTTCTTTCGGAGCCAAGCCCCTTTCCTTCCTCACTTCCGCTCTGTCGCGAGCAGGGCGACGGCGGATAGGTGCAGCTCGATGGACATGTTGGACTCCTTTGGGGACCCACACCTGTTTAAATTTCTTTGGCCTGGGGGCCAGCTTCTCTTGGCCGTAGTGGCCGACTTCTTCTCTTTCCGCCCTCCTTCCCCCGAGGGCTTGGTATGAGTTGTGGACGGGGACGGTGGGGACGACCCGGTCCGGGACTATCCGCACGTCGCGTCCATTGAGGAAGACGCGCATGCCACCGACCATCATGGATTTACCGGATTGCGAGAGGGATCCGGTAACCACAGCAGTACTCCTCCGAATTTGCTTGCACTGACATCCTCTGGAGTTCCTGTTGGCAGCATCGGGGCGGACCCCATGGACAGCATGGTGCACCAGGCAGTTGGCGACCGGGGTTGGACTCTTGGACGAGTCGTTGAAGTATCGAGCCCTCAGAGGCTCCACCTTCTTCGCAGCTCCCTTGACGAGCTCCGAGGGTTCTACCTCCAGCATGTCTACGAAGGCCAACCCCAAGAAGTTGGGGAAGCCGACAGCGACAGGGAAGCTGCCGAACACCGTGGGCACCGCCAGGTACCCTTGCGCGTGACCCGCGATAATCGATGAACCGAAACCAACGCAAGTCAGTCTGATGGTTGTCGTCATTGTTTGCCTGAAAAGATCAACAAACCGACAATCAGTAGCCTTTGGGAGGGCCTCGAAGCCTAAGTATCTCGGCAAAGAGATGAAAGGTGACTGGGTCCCACCGGGCGTGCCAGACTATTTCAATGGGATCTTTTCGTTCTGGTTTAATTATTATCGTTTGAGTTTATTTGGTTTATTTCACATGTCGATCAATCAATTAACTAACTGGTCATTAACTAACTGATTGATTGCGCGGGCGTGCCAATCACGTGAGTGACAAGTTTATTGTGCGCTCGTTCTAACCCGTGTCAAGCGAGAGTGAGATTTGGTCAGGACCAACTGTCCGCCATACCATAAAGGCTATGGCGTTAATTACATCCCCCACGAGGAGGGAAAACCTTTGATTAATTACCTAGATAAAGGGCTGTCGAGGCCAAAGTAAAGGATGCATAGGATGCGAATGATCATGCAAGATGTTATGATCTACCATGCACGGTTTCTTAGGGCGGACTCTCAATACGTGGCGGAGGACCTAGGCCCGAAGACCACCATCACGCGTGGCAAAAGCTTTTCGTTGGGTGTAACCCGGCTTTCTGCTAATGTCATTTGATATACCGAGGGTCCGTGCACTCAGGCATACCTTGATGCGGCATGAATGCTTAGACTAGAACATGATGATGAAATTGTAAAACTAGCTAATCCAGGTTAGACAAACTAATTTATTCAATTTATTGAATACAGGGTTTATTTAATTCTGTTATTAACATTGAAAATCACCCCGAAGGCGAGGAAAAGATTGAAGCGGCATGACGATGCGATTCGGAACGAAATCGGCGGATGCGCGTAGGTATAGAGTTTAAAACGGCGTAAGAAGCGTAGGTAAAGGCTTGAAACGGCGCCGCCTAACGTAGGTGTAGGGTCGGCCTGAAAACAGCGCGCCCCTCATCCTGGCGCGCCGGGATAAGGCGTGCCGTATTAAGGTGCACCGAGTGCCGACGACGCCGGTTTATCTCTATTTTGCAGAAACTGAGGTTTTATTGGTTATTTTGGGTTTATTAAAACACTTTGGGATATTTTGAAAATTTATTGAGTCAATTATTCAACGGATCGGTCCCGGGCCATCCAGAAGTCGAGTCACGGGCTCGCACGAGGTTCATACTCGAGCGCGGCGATTATTCCGAGTCAAACTTGTTCGAGCCAAAATTTTGGCAGCATCTCCCCATCCCGGAGGATTGTCGGGGAGAAGCGGGGAATATTCACGTGGCGGAGCAACCCCTAAAGGCCAGGTGGCACAACGGCGGCCGGTAAACCCAGATGGATAGGAGAACCCCGTGGGCTAGCCTACTAGGGGAACCGAGTCCGTGGGTAGAAAGTAGACAGATGGCGTAACTCACAGTGGGAGCGAAGACCCAGAGGGCTAGCCTACGAGGGGCACGCGACCCGAGTCGACACCATGTCCAAGTTGGGACGACCGATAGAGAGGGAAGACCCCGAGGGGCACCCGTCTCACAGCCACCACAAGGCCCCCTAGGGGCTGTGGATTTGAAGTGTTGGGATTAACCCAATTTCTGTGTGCTCATTGGCCTTCGAAGATCCATTATTGGCAAATGGACTCCGACAGACCGAGAAATTAAGCTGAAAGATGAGGGGAATGTCCCCCCCCCTCCCCGGGTTGCCAAATCCCACTAATGAAACAGCAAAACGGTGCGGCGGGAAAACTTGCACAATTTGCAGGCTTATGCTAATGCCTGTAGGTACACATACATATACACATGTAAATGTTAACAGGTTAATGCAACATTCATCAGATGATGCTTAAAAAGTAGTGACAAAAAAATGTGGGGACGGCCTCATCTTCCTCTGTTCATGGTCGAGAATAGAGGGGGATCAAGAGGACAGCCCAGAACAGGTTGAAGGAACGTACATATGGATGCACCTCCGATGATGAAAATCTTTGACATTCGATCGGAAGAGAAACCCCCAGGGAGGGGAAAGTGATTGCTGTAGCCCGTGAATCACAGGGGCATATACGACGCCGAGGGAAACGGGTCCGAGAAACCTTTCGCTCAACCAAACAGTTAAATGCACAGACGGGAAGGAGATGACATACTACTCGTTCCGGCGCCGGCACTGTAGCACGACGCTGGTTCCATGTCCAAGAAAAGGGAAATGCCAAGAGAATAGAAGAGGTGGCGTGAAGAAAACGGAGGATGGACGACATCAATCATACACCATCAACACATATGCATATATATTTTCATTCACGAAGAACCCACAACAAGCCACTACATTCGATGCCGGCGTTGTCGCTCGGGCATCGCTTACATCACCCTCACGCGAGGAGTTGCAGAGAGGGAGAGAGATTAAAGAAAGATGATGAGAAGGGGGAGGAAGCCTATAAAATCGCTAAAAAGAGAGCTAAGAAAATAGTTAGCGAAGCTAAATCAAAGGCATTTGAAGATTTATATAATAAATTAGGAACCCGAGAGGGTGAAAAGGACATATTTAAACTTGCTAAATTAAGAGAAAGGAAAACTAGAGATTTAGATCATGTTCGGTGCATTAAAGGTGAAGATCAAAGGGTTTTAACTAAGGATCTTGAGATTAAAGGGAGGCGGCATAGCTATTTTCAGAAGTTACTTAATGGAGATTCCGTCAAGGGTTTATCTCTAGAAGGTACCCAAGAGTCCACAATATTTGATAAATATCAATATTTCAGGCGTATTAAGATGTCAGAAGTGGAGGATGCTTTAAGGAAAATGAAAGTGGGCAAGGCCTTAGGATTAGATGGCTTACCTATTGAAGTATGGAAAGGCCTAGGAGATATTGGTATTCAGTGGCTAACTAAATTTTTTAATACAATTTTAAAAGAACGGAGAATGCCAGAAGTTTGGAGAAAAAGTGTTGTAGTTCCTTTCTATAAAAATAAAGGAGATATTCAAAGTTGTAATAATTATCGTGGAATTAAGCTTATGAGTCATACTATGAAACTTTGGGAAAGAGTAATTGAAAAATGCCTCCTATGTATGACTACTGTATCGGAAAATCAGTTTGGTTTTATGCCAAATAGATCTACTACATAAGCTATTTTCTTACTACGGCAGCTAATGGAGAAGTATAGAGAGATGAGAAAAGATTTGTATATAGTTTTTCTTGATTTAGAGAAGGCGTACGATCGAGTACCGAGAGAATTGATTTGGTGGACATTAAGAAAGAAAGGAATCTCTCAAGGATATGTTGATTTGATTAAAGATATGTACGGCGGTGCTATTACTAGTGTTCGAACTATTGCTGGGGAGACTAGTGAATTTCCCGTTTCTATAGGTTTGCATCAAGGTTCTGCACTAAGTCCGTATCTCTTTGCCTTAGTTATAGATGAAGTAACTAAACAATTGCACGAGGATATCCCTTGGTGTATGCTATTTGCAGACGATATTATTTTAATTGATGAGAGTATTGATGCTCTAAATGCTAAGTTAGAGCGTTGGAGACTTACCTTGGAGTCTAAAGATTTTAAAATTAGTAGGAGTAAGTCAGAGTTTATGCACTGTAATTTTAGTAATGGGAGAGTGGTTCAGGAAGACATGGTTCTAATTGATGGAACATTCCGAAGAGTAGTAGCTTTCGATATTTAGGGTCTACCATACAAGAGAATGGGGAGATTTATGATGACGTTACGCATAGGATTAAGGCAGGCTAGTTAAGATAGAGAAGTGCATCAGGTGTCCTTTGTGATCATCGTATGCCTGTGAAACTCAAAGGGAGGTTTTATAGAACGGCTGTGAGACCTGCTTTGTTATATGGTACCGAGTGTTGGGCAGTACGAAAGGAACACATCCACAAAATGTGTGTAGCAGAGATGAGGATGTTGAGATAGATGTGTGGCAAGACTAAGAAAGATAAGATTAGGAATGAGCGCATCCGTAAGGACTTAGGGATAGCTCCAATTGATAGTAAAATGAGAGAAAATAGACTCAGGTGGTTTGGACATGTGTTTCGTCGCCCTAACTCAGCGCCGGTTAAAAGATGTGACCAAATCTTAGTGGATGCTAGTAAAAGAGCTCGAGGAAGACCTAAAATGAGATAGTGCGATGTTATTAGGAAGGACATTAGTTCCTTGAGTTTAAATATGAATATTGCACTTGATAGAAATCTTTGGCGGAACAGGATTCATGTAGCCGACCCCAATTAGTTGGGATAAGGCTCTGATGATGATGATGATGATGAGAAGGGGGAGGAAGAAAGGCTCATATCATCGCCCCTCCCCCCTTCTCACTTACATTACAGCAGGGAGAAAGAAAACAGATGAAAGGGGGATCGGCGGGGAACACCACGGTGATCCACCTAAGCAGACAGAGAGCAGAGACTTCTCTTCTCCGGCGACGGAAGCCCCGGGCCAAGCAGAGCGGCGGCGGCTGGAGACCCTCAAAAGGAGAGCTTTTTCCCTGAGAAACCCTTCGCTCCTTCACTCTGATTGGTGGTGTCCTTTCTCTCGATATCCCTCTGATTCTGATTTTTTTTTATTTCTCCTCTCCCCCCTTTTCTCCTTCTCGGACGAGGGCTGTTTATATGGCCACCAGGCAATCCAGCGCCACGGAGGGCGCACCGGATTCAGTGGCGCTGGGGAGACACCCCCAAAATTGATTTCTGGCGTGCCGGACTTGGTGGCACCGGATAAAGGGGCACCGGGGTCCTTGGTGCACCGATTCGGCTTGTTCGCTCGACGCGGGTTAGCCGACGGGTCCAGGGATGATCCCGGAAGCCACCGTTAACTCTTCCTCTCGCCACGGTCCTTGGAGAATCTTGACGGGGCTTTGACGAAGCTCTCGGCATGATGTACGGCCTTAATCCAAACTCCGTGTGTGTTAGGCTTGAGCACGCGGGTTTTGCTGACACGGCCTTCGACACTATGATTGGTGCTTCCGGCTCGGCCCGACTCGTGCTCAAAGCTTCCTTACTGGATGATATGGCATCCGGGATAATTCCGCCTTGACTGGCGACCATTTGGCCACTAACGGGCCCACTATGGCGAGAAGACGAACCGGTGTCGGGTGGTCCGGACCTTCTGCTGACAGAGCCTTCGGTTCCTTGTTGTGAAGGGCCAACGACGTTCTTCATCCTCAGGAGAGTCTTCATTCAGGTGGCGAGCCACCGGGTAGACCGTCGTCCTAGGTCGGGCGACGGGTGCAGGGTAGCGGCACGACGGAGTCGATGCCGGATCATTAGGCAGGCTTGGTCGCACTGCCGGTTGGTTGTGGATTCATCTCGACTTTCCTAAAGCGAAGTCCCCGGTCATTCATTCTAGGTGACCCGAGGCCCTGGTAGCTTGAGAGGTCTTCAGCAAGTTGTTCTTCATTGGCTTCTCAGCTTCAGCTGGCCATATCATTCATCTTTGCAGATTGGTCTCCAAATGATCATATTTTGAGTGCCAACTGCCCTACGGTAAGCAGCCTAAAAATCATCTCCCTCGGGTCACGCTTTCCACCACTCCTATGTGGGTTTGCACACGCGTGCGCTGGAAAGCTACAACTAGTGGGAGGTCACTAAACGTGAACACAGAAAGTCTCACACGCAACCATCGCGAGTAACACATAGTAACAGGTGGCTCGGAGCCACCCGACCCTGGATAGCCCACTAGACCTAATAATCCAACAGTCCTTGAGTCACACGACTCGGGTCAAGATCGTTGTACCGGGATGGTTCCCTGCAGTCAATCTGGCCTATCCTAGGTCATAAATCACGGTATCACGATTATCGAGGTAGCTCACAAGCTGCCGAGGTGCTCCCTCGTCCAAGGGACACACGAAAAACCTCCAGCCCCAGGCTGGTTGACTGGACTCACAGTCCAAGGGCCAAACCCATGGCTCACTCGAAAAATACTTACCGAAAAACCAATGACGTGCGGGAATAACCCTCCGCACACATGCCGATACATGGCGACTCGTTCTAGTGAGAATATGAAAGCCCGAAACACACGGGGTCACCCAGACCCTCCAAACCCACGGACATGCTAATCGAGATAACTCGGAACCTCCAGACACCCCAAAAACACAGACACCGAACCCACGGGGTATCCGGGGCATCCACGAGACCGAGGGTCGACCACTGGGTCCCAACTGGGTAGACCGAGGGTCAACACCACGCAAACGAAACACAACTAGCACGGAAAATAGGGTGGCGCTCCTCCCTGGACCGTCACGCCACCTGGCGGTCTACCCTGGATAGCAAGCCAGAGCCTGGCGGTCCACTCTGGGCCGCTAGAGACACGTAGCGGTCACGCCAGAACCACTACCGACCAAGAACAACTGGCAGTAAACGGTCATACCCCTGACCTCAACCCCTGCCCGGCGGTCTACCCAGGACCCCAAGCCACTGCCTAGCTATCTACCCAGGACCGCAAGCCACTTCCTAGCGGTCTATCGCGAGGCCGCAAGGCTCGAACCGACATAGGGACCCATAGCGGTCTCCACATGGCCGCCAAGTTGCTTAGCGGTCCCTGGAAGGACCCCTAGGCCATCCCGAGCACGAAAACGGCGGAAACGGTGGAAAACTCCATTCCACACCCCGTTCACACCCATGTGAAGGGAAAAATAAAGGGAAACTAGTCCCCAACCTATCTAGCACCGAGAAGACCCATTTAAACTCTAAAAATGCGATCGAAACGGACGATTTGGCTCACGCCCCAAAACATGCACTTTTCTCCAAAACGCGAAAATAACCCCGCTCGGCTCACCACGACCTAAAAAACTTGCGGGAAAGGAAGTACAGGGGTTAAGGATCCGCCCCCTACCTCTACCGAAGATTTCATGCGCCGAGATCGCCAATCCGCGAAGAAAATGCCGTGAAAGCTCCGCCGGTTAACCATCGAGCCACTGCCCCTCGATCGTCGCCCATGCTCGGCCACTCCTCGCCTGCGTCGCCTCGCCCTCGCCTCGCCCTCGCCTCGCTCCTTCGTCCGCCGGAGAAGAGAGGGGAGAAAGAGAGAATGTGAGAGAAGAGAGAGTGAGAGAGTGAGAGAGTGAGAAATGAGAGATGGGGAGAGAGAAAAGGGGTTGGGTTTATATAGAAAATAATAAAAATAGAAAAAAAATACTCTCCATGATTCTCGAAAAATGTACAACGTAGTGGTAACATCTCGGAGTCGGAGAATACAACGGTTCGCCCTACACGGGGTTCCGAAGGTCCGACAGATAAAAATACGTATGAACTGTAAAACTCAATCTGGGACCCACAAAAGCGATCTGAAACCCACAGATCCTGATCCGAAAAATCCGGGGCATTACAACTGCGCCAGTAGTCGTTTGATTCTACTTCTCTAGAAATAAAGAAACACCATCATGATAATGGTGATGTCACCCTGCACGAATGGGAACTGTCTTGCATGTCAAGGAAGACATTAGGTAGCATGGTTCCTCATGTCAGAGATATGAGAATGTTCAAGGAAGCTCGATCAAGCATCCTTCTCATTTGACATCATCCAATTCTTCTCGAGCACTCTAACTGCTCAAGAGTGGGGGGATAGTGAGGAGGGGGGAAACCACCAGGCCCATCAAGGCTTGGTAATGGCAGGCCCATCAAGGCTTGGTAACGCCAGGCCAAATACGGCATGATGTTGCTAGTCCCATACCAGCCATCACCAGTCAACCCACAGTCCAGGAACATAGTCCAATCGAGGTCAACTCAGGATTGGCCACCCCAAAGGTATGATTCTCACACACCTGTGTCTTGGATGTCGTGAGATTTGTCAGTGGATGAGCGTTGAGGCCGCCATTACAAGGCTTACCCCAATGAATGCAAGATCACGCCCACGTCACGGAGATGTCCACCGTGATATCCTTTCTCAGAGAACAGGCGAGTGGACAACAAACGATTCCCATGATTGAGCATAACATTGCCCCACTAACCATGCCCTCGCCAAGTTAGGAAAGAAATGACACCACAACAACCGATATACATAGGATTCTAGATGGATATAGGGACACACACAGAGTTACTCGCCTAAAGACACCCATACAGTCGCGGTCTTGCTACGAGAGGGACACACAAAGTGACAGCCACCATCTCGAGCTCCGGGTCTCTTTGTCGAGCACTCGTTTTCTCTTCCGAGCACTCTCTCCCCGTTTGAAACTCTCACCTCTCTCTCTCTCTCTCTCTTCTTAGCATTTGTTTATGCATAGTTATGACTTAAGTATCGAAAGGTTGTCCAATAAGATTACACCCCGAGACTCTTTCTAGTGCACGGTTCAGTGTTTCCAAATTTTCTGAGGATAGTTAGACACTCTTTACCTCCAAAGATATAGTACGAGATTTAGTTAAGACTTTTCATTCTCTACGCACAATATTATACACTATTTTAATCGAAAGATGCAAAATTTCAAAGTTACTTGTGAGGGAAAACTTTGGTCAAGCATACACCTATTTATTCCTGCGATGTCCAGTTTCACCAATGCACGGCCCAAATTCCGCGCGCGCCCCCGCGCGCGCGCGCGAGAGACCATTTGAATTCTAACCAGGCGAGGACTCAACATGAGCGAGAGTTTCTCTTGAGTGGGACACATTAAATTGGAGTTAATAGTGATCAAAATAAACAGTTTATCCTAATCGTTTAATCGGACCTTAATAATTTAATCTGTTCCCACTTTTCCGTTTCCGTTTCCAGAAAGGACACGAGAACCGGGGATCCGCCGTTCCCACCCCACGTGCATCGCTATCCGCATCCGATCCGGACACACCAGGGACCCGTCTTCCCCAATCTACGGTCCGGATCCTCCGCAGTCGAGAGAAAGCTGCGCAACCTTTGGGGCTACGGAGGAGTTTTGGGTCGTGTCATATTCCTATTGGTCGGGCTCATGCGGCGTTCCTCAGAGAGACCTTCCCCGGCATTCCAACCTTTCCGCGTTTGGACTGGGTCCATGCAAATCCCCTCACCCCCCGCACCACCACAACGTACAGTTGCGCTCCAGCATGGAAATCCGATATGGATCAAAGCCCCGAACTCCCTCCATACGTATCTCACCGAGCTCAATCTCCTCCCCCGCCCCCGGCAAACCCACAGCGAATTCCGAGAACAAAAGGGAAACCAGCTGGAGTACTCCCCAGAAGACAGATGAGAGATTCAAGGAGAGCAATGCGAGTGGTATATACTACTACTACGACGACGACGTCCCAACGGAGCTCCGAGTTGAAGTGGAACAGAGGTCGTCCCTCCTCCTGACCTTCCGCATGCATGCACTCCGGAGGCCTGCCAACATTAATGCTGTGGATCTGATAATCCCTTCAATTCCCATGCGGGCTTAAACTGGCTAGGAGACGAGGTTAACTAATTGTCAGACATATAAATACTCACTCCAACGAGAGGAGCTGCAGGTTGGAACGCTTCTGGGGAGGCTGAAGATTAACGTAGTGCATGGTGGCCCAAGGCTGCACGAGAGGAGAAGATTAACGACGTACTTACGGTTTGGCTTCTTCTTAATTACATGATGGAGGCCGGTGCTGCAGAGACTTGGGATGGCGAGCACGTACGTGGAGGCCGCCTTCAGGGAAGAGATCTAGAGAGATCAGGAGGCTGCGGCGTCTCCGGCGATACGAAGGAAATCATAGGAGGAGCCTCTGCGCCGCCGTTGTGGGAGGTGGATTACCTGCTACTGGGGCCGATTCCTGACATTCCCAGCTTGTTCGTCGTGTGCTCGCTCAGAGACTTCTTTCTCAATTGCCCGGAAGAAGCAGACTGATTAAGCATCCATGCGCTTCGCCTCTTGAAGGAGGTTTGCGGGGGGATTCTCCCGATCGATCTTCCTCCAGTTTTTTCTTTGTGATTTTTTTTCGTTGCATTACTCTCTTGATCCTTTTACAGCGCACCGTCCTGAGATTTGCATGTCCGAAGAACGCGTGTAGAGGATGCATGTTGATTACACGTTTAGAAGTTCCAAACCTTTGCTGCAAAGCGGCAGATTCAAAAGTTTCAAAATTTGAAGTTCAGGACGTCTCGATTGTATCGATTAATCAGATGCATATCTACGTGAAAATTCGGATTGATGTGAAACCAAGATCTCTACGATTTGGTTCAAACATGAGTCTGGGTTATTTTAAGTGGCCATGGCACATGGGCTGAGAAGGCAGTGGGTAATATCAGCTTAATTAGGCCATAGTTTGCTGAAGCGTTCCCTCATATCTGCCGCCAATAATCGGATGAGCATATATAGGATGCGCGTGGTCATTTCCCAGAGTGCCTCGCGTAGTGTCACTTCCCAGTATCTCTAGGGACGTGTTTTTTTAAGCTCCAATATATTCTCCCATCCTTCGTTTCTCTCTCTAGTATCCCCTTGACGACGACGATAGCAACAACAATAAAAGATTATGATGTGTTTAAGCTCTGCAACAGTTGATCAACCTTTTCCATGATAGTTTTGCAGCTGAATCAAAGGTTTGTGGGTCTAGTCGTCCTGACCGTATTAATATTTTTCATGTACAATATGATAGACATCGTACCGTATCATATTAGTATGTGTCAATAAATAAGTCATACATTATAAATATTTAATATAGTAAAATATAATAAAAATTATATTAGCACAGTTCATTAGAGTGTTTGTGATCTGAACATGAGGTTAAGGGTTTTAATCTCACTTCCATCGTGATTTTTTTACTTCAATTACATCACATGTTGAGGAAGAAGGACAAGATGATGAGAATATGGAGGATGAATCTACCGATCTTCATGGATGACTATTTTATATGTTTTAAATGTGGGTTATGTGACAATATTTTTTTGAAAGTGGTAGGACCATTATATGAAAGTGGGTTATGCAACACTGTGGATATTATGGATTTGTATTTGATACTTTTTGAATTTATGGATCGTGTTGCTGTAGCTTTATTAAATTTATGAGTGTGGATTGTTCGATATTTTGTGCTTTATATGTGCTTTATATGTAGTTCATATCTGGATTATTTTGTGTTCTATATGCTTATTTGTAAGGGATTCATATGGGCAGAAAAAATTAATATTTTTGAACAGGTTGTACAGTTTTTAGTAATGATCTGTAGCCATTGTTAACGATGATGTAAAAATTATTGCTATAATTATGTTGCTGTCACTATTAATTATTGACGATGATTCTACAGCCGTCGCCAATAATTATTAGCGATGGTTCTATTGCCGTCGCCAATACATATTAATGAGGCAATATTTATTGGCGACATTTCTTGTCACGCCCCGATGCGGAAACTCGGGACGTACAGTTAGAAACTAGCTAGCAGGAAAGAGAGAGAGAGAGAGAGAGAGAGAGAGAGAGAGAGAGAGAGAGAGATAGCTAATCTAAATATAACACACGTGCTATGAATGGAAAAAATTTATTGATCATTAAACAAACCACAACTGATACAATAATCCTTAAACCAACTTAATACAACTGAGACATTAAACACTAAACATTAACAACATAACTGAAGCTAAATACTCTCTAAAGCACAACTAATAGGATAACACTGCCAACACCACTCTAGAACTGGTGCACTCAAGACATCACTCCTGTCCATCCCCGATGGTAAGCTCGTCACCTGAATAGCCTGGAAAGGGGGGAAACAACAACTATGAGCTGACGCTCAGTAGGAAGTAATAGACAAGTTTACATGATTAACAACTTAATTACATTTTTACATGCCATGCTAAAAAGAAATAAGTGACGATAACGATATAATGAAACGACGTAATAAAATGATCTTGCAAGGTCAAGAAATATAACATGCCAAGAATTAACAAGATAACAAGTACAAGAATTTACAACAGGAGATAGTAATAAAAAATTGGCCAACAAGTAGTAATTAACATCAATTCAATCACGATCAAGTAACAAGTAACAAGAGATTTTTGTCATAGACGTAACAAGCAAGCAAGTATTCGGTGCAATGCCTCACCATGTCATTAACATCCCATGGGCTCAATAATTTTCGGGCGCTCTCCCCAGGACCAGACCGGGCCCCTACGGTGCGTTGGCATCGATTTATTGGATCCAAGATCCCACGCGTGAAGACATTCAGTCAATTTTAATGGCCAATTTAATCAGAGGAATTACTGCCATAAGTTCAAGATTTAAAGGACTAACCTTGTCCTTGGATTCAAGAGCACAAAAACACGGTCAAACTCATCTCCAAGAGATGTGCGGTCATACAGAAGCCGTGCACTACAAGAAAAAGTGGCTATAGCGACCGCATTAGCGACCGCTTTAATCGGTCGCTAGTCGGTCCCAAATAGAGACCAATTCGGCGACCGAAATAATCGGTCGCACATCTGAGACCTATTCGCGACCGAACTAAATTCGGTCGCCAATCGGTCGCTGATCCCGTTATACTCCCCCCTGCGACCCCCGCCCGCCCGAGCCCCTCCCCGCCCGAGCCCTCCCTCCAGCCCTCCACCCTCCCGACCGAACTAAATTCGGTCGCCAATCGGTCGCTGATCCCGTTATACTCCCCCCTGCGACCCCCGCCCGCCCGAGCCCCTCCCCGCCCGAGCCCTCCCTCCCGCCCTCCACCCTCCCGCCCGAGCCCCCTTCCCCTGCGGCCCCCTCCCCCTGCGGCCCCCTCTCCGCCCTAGCCCCCCCTCCACCCTCCCGCCCGAGCCCCCGCCCGAGCCCCCTTCCCCTGCGGCCCCCTCCCCCTGCGGCCCCCTCTCCGCCCTAGCCCCCCTCCTCCGCCGGAGTCCCCCCTTCCCCTGCGGCCTCCCGCCCGAGCCCCCCTCCGCCGGAGCCCCCCCTCCCCCTGCGGCCTCCCGCCCGAGCCCCCCTCCTCCGCCCGAGCCCCCCTCCCCGTGCGGCCTCCCGCCCGAGGCCCCCTCCGCCGGAGCCCCCCTCCGCGCCGCTCGCTTCAACGTCAAGAACGTTGCTGTGAAGGATCTGAAGCGTGGTTTCGTGGCATCCAACTCCAAGGATGACCCCGCTAAGGAGGCCGCGAACTTCACCTCCCAGGTCATCATCATGAACCACCCGGGCCAGATCGGCAATGGCTACGCCCCGGTCCTTGACTGCCACACCTCACACATTGCCGTCAAGTTTGCGGAGATCCTGACAAAGATCGATAGGCGTTCTGGTAAGGAGCTGGAGAAGGAGCCCAAGTTCCTGAAGAATGGCGATGCTGGGTTTGTGAAGATGATCCCCACCAAGCCCATGGTGGTGGAGACTTTCTCCGAGTACCCCCCACTTGGTAGGTTTGCCGTGAGGGACATGAGGCAGACGGTCGCGGTCGGTGTCATCAAGGCCGTGGAGAAGAAGGATCCAAGCGGCGCCAAGGTGACCAAGGCTGCCCAGAAGAAGAAGTGAACCGAAACCGTATTACTGCTCTCTGCACCTACGGTGGTGGTGGTGGTTGTTGAGCCTACTTCCATTTTATGTCGTCGTCGTCGTCGTCGCAGTGTCAAGTGTGCTAGTTTTGCTTTTTGTGTGTTGTCCGTGGATTTTCTGTCCAGCATTTGGATGCAGAACTGGGTTCTAGACTGGCGGTGGCAGGGGTAAAAGAAGAGGGCTTTGATTGCTTGCCCCTGCGGCGTTCAGCCCTTACGCTTTGGCCACCACCTCTTCTCTTTCATTCGAGTCATTTTTCTGTTGTGCTTTTGTTGTTGATGCGGTCTGGAGACTTTTTACATCCATCAATGCCTTGTCTGATTTCTGTCTAGTGAATTTTGAGTGCTCAATGGTAAGTGATAACTGGCCATAAGTATAGTTTACTGTGGTTAAATAATTGAAATTAATAGGTATTCCTTTGTTCATCTTGCTGTTTTAAACGCTCGCCGAAGCGCCCTCAGGGTAACTTTATCTTCAACATCGTCACGCACTGGATGGTGATTCCCTGAATGTTATTAAACTAACGGTGACAATTTTGAACAGGAAAGCCAGGCAAAGATCAAGCGATACATGTACGTGATGGGTTCTATGACCAATGAAGGTACTCTCATGGTGTTTTCTTCTTCCATATTGTCCATTATACATGTGAATATCAATATACTCATTCTGCTGTTTATATTTGACATAGCTTTTATTTCAATCTTGGGCGTAAGACTGGATGATGATGATAGTGCTATGGTGTCATGGTGTGTACCCATCATGCATTGTGATCAATGTCCATATAAGTAAACTAGCAGAGTACAGCCCACTTCAAGTGTTTCTGGCAGTACATTATGATTATTCCACCATTTACCTGTGAATATGTATTTGATCCCGGGCGCATGAATTATTTCTCTCCACTGTTTCATGCAAGCTTTGTAAATGGGGAAGGAGATCATGAGCTCATTAACCTGAGGTGGGAATTGCTTTTGGATGAAGTATGATCATTACATCGACCGTAGTCTTGAAGTCGGGAGTGTTTAACCTTTCCAAGTCTCTCATAATCCAACAGTCATTTACCTTTCCACTTATTTGATCCACAATCCCATTAAATTTGAGGAAGTGATCCTTGTTATGACACGACCACTCCGACGGACAGAGTGACCTCTCAAGATCTCGATCCGCACAACAAGAAGGGAGGAAGAAGAAGGAACAATCACACAAGATAGGAACACATATTTACGTGGTTCGGAGGTTACCCCCTACGTCCACGGGCGACGGCGACAGTGGAACTTCACTAGATGTGGAGAAATATACAAAGAAGTCAGCACCCCAACTTGGAGGAACAAATCCTCTCACAAGAAACTCTCTCAAGCTATCCCCCCAAGACCTCTTTTAGATCTTCTCTCTAAGAAGCTCACTCGGGCTCTCACTTGGGGGCGGGTTTCATTTTTCATCGAATTAGAAAATTATTTGGGACTATTTTATTTTTCTTGGTCCAGTTCAAAAAATTAGCACACCGCCTAATTACTTAGTCCATCGGCTAGTGTGTGCAATTTGATTTTTCACCCTTTATCTTGGTGCATGTTCTATGTTGTTGGTTTTTCTTTCACATTTATTTGGGAACCCATTATTTACATCAGGCAGCCAATGACCGGATGCGTGGAGATTGTTTTCTCACTCTATATTTCATACCGGTTGATCTATTTGCCTGAGTTTTCTTTGTCATTTATTTCTCGTAAGTGTTGTTTACGTAAGACAATGAATATATTTAATTAGGTGGCGATTCATTTTCCACCGTTCATTTTGTGCTGGATGATGCATTTGCAGGGGACTGTATGCCTTCAAATTTATTTATGATTGTGTTGGTTAAATCTGGCAAGACATGATTTTTTGTGCAGAATGATTTTATAAGCCTTTTTTCAAGTAGGATGATCTTACCTTACTTGGGTATCCTTTCTCATTTATGCATGATAATTGTACTTTACACAATCAACACCATGATTTTGTGTGCAGGTTCATTTTTCACCCTATTTTCATGCTCCATGATCTATTTCCTTGGGTTTGGACATGTTTATGGTTTTGGACATAGCTTGGGCACGACTAGGGTGTTATCATCATGCTCGAGTTCGGTCTCACATGCGACCTCTCCATTTACCACACCAGCAGCCCCAGATGGTTCTTCCAGTGCCGCCCCGACCATGACTCCAGATATGTTTAGGCAGATCGTCAACGAGACCGTCTCTCAGAATATCTCTCAGAATATCTCAACCATCGTCGCTCAGACCGTCTCCCAGATGCTCACATCCTTGGGAATTGATAGTAGTAGAGCACCTCCTGCACCTCCTGCACAGCAGCCTCCGGTAAGTATTTTATTTGATTGATTTTCTATTTGTTAACTCTAAATATCATCTTACAAAATATAAGAATTTAGATTGAGGAGGGGAAAATATCATTTTCTTAACTCTAAATATCATCTTACACCTATCCTCTGGATATTAGAATCAACAGGCAGACTGTTCTGCAGGATTTTCCATAGGTGTATAGAGATTTTGGTTAGAACTGAAAGTGAAAAGATATGTATAAATTCTATTCACTTGAGTGGGGGAGGATACAGATCTATAAATATTCATAAAGCTAGAATAATATAAGGAAAGTAACATGTAGACATGAATAAAATATGCCAATTTAGGTGAAAAGATCTCCCCAAAGTCTGGTAACTGTCATGGCAGGAAGCCAGGAACAGCACCTCTAAGCAAAGGAAGGGCAGTTCATACAAAGGAGCATAGGTCATAAGTTACCGGTCGGATGGCCGTGCCGGTCATTCCAATACGACCGGGGAGATGAAAGTGACTTGTCAGAACTGACGGAATCCAAATCGGATGCCCGGTTTGAGCTCGGCGCTCAAACTTCATTTTTAAAATACACTTATTTCAAATGAACTGTTAGGACGGGTCCGGGGGTCTAAAATCTGAAATACCGGTCGGATGGCCGTGCCGGTCATTCCAATACGACCGGGGAGATGAAAGTGACTTGTCAGAACTGACGGAATCCAAATCGGATGCCCGGTTTGAGCTCGGCGCTCAAACTTCATTTTTAAAATACACTTAGTTCAAATGAACTGTTAGGACGGGGCATTTGGTTCTAAAATCTGAAATACCGGTCGGATGGCCGTGCCGATCATTCCAATACGACCGGGGAGATGAAAGTGACTTGTCAGAACTGACGGAATCCAAATCGGATGCCCGGTTTGAGCTCGGCGCTCAAACTTCATTTTTAAAATACACTTAGTTCAAATGAACTGTTAGGACGGGTCCGGGGGTCTAAAATTCGAAATACCGGTCGGATGGCCGTGCCGATCATTCCAATACGACCGGGGAGATGAAAGTGACTTGTCAGAACTGACGGAATCCAAATCGGATGCCCGGTTTGAGCTCGGCGCTCAAACTTCATTTTTAAAATACACTTAGTTCAAATGAACTGTTAGGACGGGGCATTTGGTTCTAAAATCTGAAATACCGGTCGGATGGCCGTGCCGATCATTCCAATACGACCGGGGAGATGAAAGTGACTTGTCAGAACTGACGGAATCCAAATCGGATGCCCGGTTTGAGCTCGGCGCTCAAACTTCATTTTTAAAATACACTTAGTTCAAATGAACTGTTAGGACGGGTCCGGGGGTCTAAAATTCGAAATACCGGTCGGATGGCCGTGCCGATCATTCCAATACGACCGGGGAGATGAAAGTGACTTGTCAGAACTGACGGAATCCAAATCGGATGCCCGGTTTGAGCTCGGCGCTCAAACTTCATTTTTAAAATACACTTAGTTCAAATGAACTGTTAGGACGGGGCATTTGGTTCTAAAATCTGAAATACCGGTCGGATGGCCGTGCCGATCATTCCAATACGACCGGGGAGATGAAAGTGACTTGTCAGAACTGACGGAATCCAAATCGGATGCCCGGTTTGAGCTCGGCGCTCAAACTTCATTTTTAAAATACACTTAGTTCAAATGAACTGTTAGGACGGGTCCGGGGGTCTAAAATTCGAAATACCGGTCGGATGGCCGTGCCGATCATTCCAATACGACCGGGGAGATGAAAGTGACTTGTCAGAACTGACGGAATCCAAATCGGATGCCCGGTTTGAGCTCGGCGCTCAAACTTCATTTTTAAAATACAAGATGAAATTTGAACTTATATTGTGTGTGTGTATTTATATATATGAAAATGAGCTGGCTTAAACTATTGGCATACTCTTGTTAATGCTTGATTTCTTTATTAAGTCTTGTTAATGCTTGATTTCTTTATTAAGGATTTGATTATAATTTTTTTAAATGATATACAGGATCATCCGTCGCGAGATGTTGGACGAGACGACGACCAGGATGATGTTGGACGAGACGACGACCAGGATGAGACATATGTGGAGGATTTGTGATTTTATTTTAGTTGTGTATGTTGTCATTTTATTATTATGGATGTATGATTAATTTGTGATTTTATTTTAATTGTGTGTAATTTGAGGTTCGTGGAGATTGTGATCCGTGTAGTTGATTTATTATTGTTTTATGAAATTGTTATTTATCAGGTGCTTGTATGTGATGAATTTGAGATTTGTCGATATTGTTGTCTGTGTAGTTGATTTTATATTTATGTTATGAATTTGTTATTTATCAGGTAATTTATTTATCAGTTTAAATAAATTTTTAAAAAAAAAATAATGCAAAATTAGCGACCGCATGGAGACTGAATTGCGACCGAATAGCGACTATAAGTTATATTTCTTTTATTAAATAATTATACTTGGCGACCGACTAGCGACCGAATTGAGACCGAATAAATCCAATAGGTTAATTTTATTTTTAAAAATACAACATAATTAGAGACCGAATAGCGACCGAATTGAGACCGACTTAATTAGCGACCGATCAGGCGACCGATTATAATCGGTCTCTGGTAACGACTGATACTGCGACCGAATTATGTCGGTCGCTATATAGCGACTAGTATATAGCGACCGACATGTTCGGTCGCTAGATAGTCTCTGTTCGGTCGCAATGGAGATTTGCGACCGATCTACGACTGAATAGCGACCGCTATGTCGGTCGCTATCCGCGATTTTTCTTGTAGTGGTGTAAGGGTATGTACGGCTAACACCGGGCCATGCATACAGGAACTAGGCCAAAACTTAGCCACGAGGTCAAGAAAGAACGGCTGACAGTGGGCCGCTTGAAGGTATGAACGGTGCATTATGGGCCGCTCATATCCAGAAGATATTAAGACCCATGAATAAGATATACGGTCCATACTGGGCCGTATAAAGATATGCGGTCATAATCGGGCCGCCGAAGAGGATATGCGGTCAACTACTAGCCGCACATGCCTCTCGTCGTCCAATTTAATCCAAGACTTAAAACAGCAATTTAAACACATAAAACGATATTTTGGTAGTTCATTAGGTTCATAATAGGGATATAAAGAAATCTCGTGATGATGGTAATGCCGCCGGATAGAGTTTCCGGGGGTAAAACTAAGACTAGCACGCTAATCGGCTAACGACTTGTTAAAAGTCTGAAAGTTGAACACGCTGTTCTACTGTAGTACAGCAGCTAAACAGCAAGGTAATGACCATATTAATCCTAATTTCATGTCAAATTAACAAGAATTAAGTTATACATTAAGTCAAGATGCCAAAAAGAATGATTCAAGATGATAAGCTAACGAACATGATCACGTAAGTCGCGTAGGCACGAATAACAAGCAATTAACAGAAATTTAGTTGCATAATTAATCGAAATAAAATTGTACATGCTCTGATCGACACGCGTGTTTACGACTCGTCGCGCCCTCGATATTCCGCGTCGGGATGTGACAAATCGTTTATCAAGTGGGTTTCTATTTTATTAATTACCATTTAGAATACTAAGATGAATGCATTAGAACTAGTATTAAGTGGTTTTCTGTCTAGATAAACGGTTGGTAAAGGGCCGTATATCTATCGGGCTTAACAGGGGCTGAAACGGGGTTCAAATGGAGCACTGGGAGTTGGGCGGTCTAAGACATGGCCGCCCATGTGATGGGCGGTCTAGGGCAGGGCCGCCCATCCCAGGGTTGTGCGGCCCAAGACAGGGCCGCCCATCTACTTGTGCGGCCACCTGCAGGGCCGTTCCACTTGTGTGGTCCTGTTTGGACCGTTTAACCTGCTGGGAGTGGATATGTGGTCAGTTTTGAACCGTCCAACTAGTTGTGTGGTCATGTAGGAACCGTTTAACTCCTATCTATGCCAGAGTCATGTCTGGGCTTGAGTTGTGCGGTCTATCGTGCGACCGTCCATCTCTGGTCGTCTCCGGTCATCCCTTCCACGTCCGATGAACGCCGAGAAGCTAAGGGGGTTGATAGGGTTGCACTAAAACGCTAATAACTAATGGAAATGGACTCCAAATAAGGGGCTTTTGGTACCGTTGGAAAGCTAACAAAGAATACTATCTAACAGTAAGGCCAATTTCAAGTTATCTTATTGAAATCATGATTTACTAAGGCAAGAACACGGGAAATCCTAATTTTGACATGCTGTGACTAAAACGTAAAATTCTCTCAATATACAGAATGAAATTTGGGGCTTCTTATATCAAAAGAAAGCTACTACGATGCTGAATCCAACCATATACAATATGGTTCATGTGGACCAGGATTAATACTTCGAAATCAGAAATCAACTCGGAAGAACATATTAAAACTAGGTCTAAACATGCTGTTACTACGAACAGAAATTCTCTAAACATGCTTCATGAATTTTAGGGCTTTCTACACCTAAAGAAAGCTAATAAGATGCTGATTACATCATATAAGTTAATTAGAGTTTAGCCTGTTAAACCTACCTCAATCGAAGGTTGAAATAAGATGCTAGATAAGAAGAACGAACTTGCTAACCCTTCACAAAAACCTCAATAGCTCTCTAGACACCTGATTAAAATTGGAACTTTTAGCCCCACTAGATAGATCTCGTCGAGAGGAATAAAATGATGTATTCATGTTCAAATTTTGGTTGAGAATTCCTACCTCAATTGAAGAAACAAGGAAGGAAGAAGGTAGATGACGACCTGCCGACACACCTTCAGTAATCGCCAGATATCTCCCTAGATCTGACTCCTCTGCGGACACAGCTGCTACCAAACAAAACTAGGGTCGAAGAGCTTTCTATCTATAGCTCACACATCTTCTGGAGAGTTCGGAGCTGAGATAATTCGACGGGGCAAGTGACGTGTTAGAAACGGTGCCGAAAAGGTTGACTCAACCAAACTCAGTCGGCTGCGCATTCTAGGGTTAGGGTTTCGAGAAATTGGTAGAGGGCTTTTGATCCTCAGATCAAGACCGTCCATTTGCCTCTGGTTTGAGCTCATTTGGTTAAGTATTAAGCCTTAATTTCGCGTTTTAAACTAAGGTTATGTAAGGGTCAAAAAGTGTGCACTTTAGGTCTTAATCACTAAATAGATCTAACCACGGATTTTTAATGGCTTAATTACAGAAGATAAAGTTACTAACTACATCGACCTTAACCTGTTTATAATTTTTATAGATTTTTATAATTAAGATAGTGATTTTCACTTATTCTATTTCTAAGGAATTAAATATTAATAATCTGAAATTCCATTATTAATTCAATAAAAATTCAATTCTCAGTTAATAAAAGCTTAATAATTATATTGGGCTCAAATAATATTTCGGGGTATTACTCCCTCCCCTACTTAAAGAATTTGGTCCTCCAAATTCACTGCACTATAACTGAGAGTAGGGAATGAGATCGCTCACCTAGAATAAGTCGGGATACCGCTTCCGCATAGTATCTTCAGGCTCCCAAGTAACTTTTTTGGTCCCACGCCGACTCCACTGAATCTTGACCATCGGTATAGAACGATTCCGGAGTTGCTGTTGCTTCCGGTCCAGAATCTTGACAGGCCTTTCCTCATAAGTCAAATCTTCCTTCAGTTCAAAATCCACTTGCTGAATGATATGAGTGGGGTCATACACATATTTCCGTAATATAGACACATGAAAAATATTGTGCACGCCGGACAACTACGGTGGTAAAGCCAGTCTGTAAGCAACTTCTCCCACTCTATCCAGAATCTCGAATGGACCAATGTATCTCGGACTTAACTTGCCTTGAATACCAAATCTTCGGATCCCTCTCGTCGGAGAGACTTTTAAGAACACATGCTCGCCAACATGAAATTTCAATGCTCTTCTTCTGTTGTCGGCATAACTCTTCTGTCTGGATTGGGCTACTTGTAACCGGTCTCGGATAATACGGACGTTCTGTGATGATTCTGAAATAAGATCCGGTCCAAGCCACTGTTTCTCACCTACCTCATCCCAACATAACGGGGAACGACAGCTTCTACCATACAATGCTTCAAAAGGAGCCATCTGTATGCTGGATTGGTAGCTATTGTTGTAGGCGAATTCAATCAATGCCAGGTGATCACTCCAACTGCCTCCAAAATCAATCATGCATGCTCGTAGCATATCTTCCACTATCTGGTTGGTTCTTTCCGTCTGTCCATCTGTCTGCGGATGAAAAGCAGTACTGAAATTCAGACGAGTACCCAAAGACTCTTGCAGTCCCTTCCAGAAATGTGAAGTAAATCTAGGGTCTCGATCAGACACAATACTGACTGGTATGCCATGGAGTCTTACCACTTCCTTCAAATACAAAGCAGCCAATACATCAACTGTCCACTTGGACTTAATTGGTAAGAAATGATCCGACTTAGTCAATCGGTCGACAATCACCCATATCGCATCAAATCCACCACGAGTCCTAGGTAGACCCATAATGAAATCCATGTCAATGCTTTCCCACTTCCATTGGGGTATGTCGAGTGGTTTCATTTTTCCTGTCGGTCTGAAATGTTCGGCCTTAACTTGCTGGCAAACTAAGCATCTACTCACGAAGTCTGCAATTTTCCTTTTCATATTTATCCACCAAAAGGATCTCTTCAAATCTCTGTACATTTTAGTGCCTCCAGGGTGAATGGTGTATCTGGATCTATGAGCTTCCTCAAGAATCTTGTTCTTTATTCCAGCTTCATCAGGTACACAAGTTCTGCCTTTGAATAATAATCTTCCATCTTCAGCCAACATGAAGTCAGGTCTGCTGCTCAAGCTTCCCTTGATCTATACCAGCTCGGGATCATTATCTTGCAAGGACTTGATTTCCATCAATAGTTCGGGCTTAAGTTGAATCTGAGCAATCATAACCCGATCATTGTCAATATTAAGATCCAGACTAGACAACTGTTCCAGTAACTTCCATTCTTGTAACATGAGACTGGACAATCTAGCCACAGGCTTCCGGCTTAAAGCATCTGCCACAACATTGCCTTTGCCAAGATGATACTCAATCGAGAAGTCGAAGTCTTTCAAGTACTCCAACCATCTCCTCTGCCTCATGTTGAGTTCCTTCTGAGAAAATAAGTATTTCAGACTCTTATGATCTGAAAACACTGTGAAGGTTTCTTCATACAAGTAATGCCTCCAAATCTTCAATGCGAACACCACTGCTGCTAATTCCAGATCATGAACAGGGTAATTCTCTTCGTGCTTCCTCAACTGCCTAGAAGAATAGGCAATCACCTTCCCATACTGCATGAGTACACAGCCTAAGCCAATACCTGAAGCATCAGTATAAACAACAAAACCTCCTTCACCAGAAGGTAAAGCCAAAACAGGTGCAGTGGTCAAACATTCCTTCAAAGTCTGAAAGCTTCGCTGGCAGTCATCTGACCAATCAAACTTGTTCTCCTTGCGGGTTAATCTTGTCATAGGTACCGCAATCTTAGAGAAATCCTGAATAAATCTTCGGTAATAGCCTGCCAGGCCTAAGAAACTTCTAACTTCCGTCACACTGGTAGGCTGCTCCCAATTCTTCACTGCCTCAACCTTCGAAGGATCAACAGAAATCCCTTCCTTCGTAATGATATGTCCGAGAAAGGACACCTCTTGCAGCCAGAATTCACACTTACTAAACTTGACATATAGTTGATGATCTCTCAATAATTACAAAGCCAACCTCAGATGTTCAGCATGTTCCACTTCATTCTTGGAATAGATCAAGATGTCATCAATAAATGCCACGACCCATTGATCAAGATAGGGCCGAAATACATTGTTCATCAACTGCATGAAAGCTGCTGGAGTATTCGTTAGACCAAAAGGCATAACGACAAATTCGAAATGACCATACCTGCTGCGGAAAGCTGATTTATAGATATTCTCTTCCTTAATCCGTAACTGGTGATATCCAGATCGAAGATCGATCTTAGAGAAATACTGAGCTCCCGCTATCTGGTCAAATAACTCGTCAATCCTCGGCAATGGATATTTGTTCTTGACAGTCAACTGGTTCAATTGCCGATAATCGATGCATAATCTCATCGAACCATCTTTCTTCTGGACGAATAATACAGGGGCTCCCCACGGAGAAGTACTAGGACGAATGAAGCCCTTCTCGAGTAATTCCATCAATTGTTGCTTCAACTCCCTTAGTTCCGCAGGAGACATACGATAAGGAGCCTTGGAAATAGGAGACGTGCCCAGAAAGAGATCAATAGAGAAGATAACTTCCCGCTCTGGCAGAAGTCCTGATAGTTCCTTTGGAAAGACATAAAGAAAATCTTGGACAATAGGAATGTCCTTGATCTCAATCTGCTTCTCAGGGGTTGCACAGACAAAGGCTAGAAAAGCCTCGCATCCTCGCCTCATCAGCTTATCAGCTCGAAGAGCCGAAATAAGTGATACAGAGTTATGGTGCTTAACTCCCACAAAAGAAAGCCTTGGGTGCCTAGTAAAAGACACCGAGCCAGAACTACAATGAACATTGGCCTCATATCTAGTCAACCAATCTGCTCCTAGGATTACGTCATAATCCTTCATGTCCATGCAAATCAAATCAGCTGGAAGGTTCTGTTTGCCAATCATAACCTTACTAGAAGGATAGAAATGTTGGATTGCTGATCTAGTACCAATAGGGGTTGATATCTCTAACGGAGAATCCATCAAAATAGGTTCCACAGCTAAAGACTTAGCAAACCTCCGAGAAATAAATGAATGCGTGGCACCAGTATCAAAAAGAACAAATGCTGACTTGTCGAGTATAATAAGAGTATCTTCGACGAGTCCACCATCCTCGGCTGTTTCCGCTTCACTTGCATGCAGAGCTTGGAGCTTGCCTTGTGGTTTCTTGAAGACTTGAGGTTTCGCCGGGGTAGCTTGCTCCGACAAACGAGGACAGTCAGAGATACGGTGCTCCTTGCTTCCACATCGCAAACATGCGCCTAGCTTGCGCCAGCAATTCTCCATCTTGTGACAAGGATTATTACAAAACTTGCACACGCCCGTAAATGGGATAATAGGGCCAGGCTTCTTGTCTTCACGCTTCAGCATCTTGCCCTTCCACGATCCGGACCCGCTCCATGAACCAGGTCCACTAACTGGCCTCTTCTTGGTATAACCGGGTTTAACATTCCCGGAACCCGTAGGTTGTTCCTTCTTTGCACCTCTTCCACGGATTCTCTCCGTCATTTCTAAAGTATCCTCCAGAACTTGAGCTTTTCTCACCATCTCGGAATAAGTGGAAATTTCCATCGGTGCCAATTGGTTGATATAATGCAGCCTCAGACCGTTGAGAAAACGCTTCGCCTTCATCTTCTCGGTGGAAATAAGGTGTGTAGCATAACGAGAAAGCTGTGCAAATTGAGCCTCATATTCCGCCACGGATAGATCTCGTTGTTTTAGGGCCGCGAACTCCGCCGCTTTCTTCTCTTGTACTCTATCAGATAAATACTTGCTGTTAAAGAATTCCTTGAACTCTTCCCATGTAACATGTTGATCACTGAGAGTCGCCTTGATAGAATCCCACCAAGTACGTGCATCACGCTCCAGTTGAAATGTAGACAAAAGGACACGTTCCTCGTTGGTGCATTGCATAACTTCGAAGATCCTTCCCATCTCATCTAGCCAGTGCTCGGCTTGGTCGGGGTCGGTCGAACCCGCAAACCTTGGCGGATTCATCCCTCAGAAGTTCCGGTATAGATCACCAGTGCCATGCTGTGCAGCTCCTGCTTGAGCCACCTGCTGCAGAGCCTGAGTAAGGCCTTGAACTGTGCGCTGTAGGTTCCTCCATTCAGCGCGATCAGCTGCCATTGCAAAAGCCTACATGGGGAACACGATTACTTAGGTCTAATAAGATAGATAATTACACGATCAAGATACGAACTTAACCCAAGTTTCTACCAAATCTCACCAGGTAGTTTCTAGACTTTTACAAGGTCAGGGGTTCTACGAGAACACTAGAACCCTAGAACTTAATAAACCTAGCACTTAGAGAAACCTAGGAATGTGAAACCTAGGGCTCTGATACCACCTAAACTGTCACGCCACGATGCGGAAACTCGGGACGTACAGTTAGAAACTAGCTAGCAGGAAAGAGAGAGAGAGAGAGAGAGAGAGAGAGAGAGAGCTAATCTAAATATAACACAAGTGCTATGAATGGAAATAACTTATTGATCATTAAACAAATCACAACTGATACAATAATCCTTAAACCAACTTAATACAACTGAGACATTAAACACTAAACATTAACAACATAACTGAAGCTAAATACTCTCTAAAGCACAACTAATAGCATAACACTGCCAACACCACTCTAAAACTGGTGCACTCAAGACATCACTCCTGCCCATCCCCGATGGTAAGCTCGTCACCTGAATAGCCTGGAAAGGGGGGGAAACAACAACTATGAGCTGACGCTCAGTAGGAAGTAATAGGCAAGTTTACATGATTAACAAGTTAATTACATTTTCACATACCATGCTAAAAAGAAATAAATGACGATAACGATATAATGAAACGACGTAATAAAAAGATCTTGCAAGGTCAAGAAATATAAGATGCCAAGAATTAACAAGATAACAAGTACAAGAATTTACAACAGGAGATAGTAATAAAGAATTGGCCAACAAGCAGTAATTAACATCAATTCAATCACGATCAAGTAACAAGTAACAAGAGATTTTTGTCATAGACGTAACAAGCAAGTAAGTATTCGGTGCAATGACTCACCATGTCATTAACATCCCATGAGCTCAATAATTTTCGGGCGCTCTCCCCAGGACCAGATCGGGCCCCTACGGTGCGTTGGCATCGATTTATTGGATCTAAGATCCCACGCGTCTAGACATTCAGTCAATTTTAATGGCCAATTTAATCAGAGGAATTACTGCCATAAGTTCAAGATTTAAAGGACTAACCTTGTCCTTGGATTCAAGAGCACAAAAACACGGTCAAACTCATCTCCAAGAGATGTGCGGTCATACAGAAGCCGCGCAAGGGTATGTACGGCTAACACCGGGCCGTGCATACAGGAACTGGGCCAAAACTTAGCCACGAGGTCAAGAAAGAACGGCTGACAGTGGGCCGCTCGAAGGTATGAACGGTGCATTATGGGCCGCTCATATCCAGAAGACATTAAGACCCATGAATAAGATATACGGTCCATACTGGGCCGTATAAAGATATGCGGTCATAATCGGGCCGCCGAAGAGGATATGCGGTCAACTACTAGCCGTGCATGCCTCTCGTCGTCTAATTTGATCCAAGACTTAAACCAGTGATTTAAACACATAAAACGATGTTTTGGTAGTTCATTAGGTTCATAACAGGGATATAAAGTAATCCCTTGATGATGGTAATGCCGCCGGATAGAGTTTCCGGGGGTAAAACCAAGACTAGCACGCTAATCGGCTAACGACTTGTTAAAAGTCTGAAAGTTGAACACGCGGTTCTACTGTAGTACAGCAGCTAAACAACAAGCTAATGACCATATTAATCCTAATTTCATGTCAAATTAACAAGAATTAAGTTATACATTAAGTCAAGATGCCAAAAAGAATGATTCAAGATGATAAGCTAACGAACAAGATCGTGTAAGTCGCGTAGGCACGAATAACAAGCAATTAACATAAATTTAGTTGCATAATTAATCGTTTATCAAGTGGGTTTCTATTTTATTAATTACCATTTAGAACACTAAGATGAATGCATTAGAACTAGTATTAAGTGGTTTTCTGTCTAGATAAACGGTTGGTAAAGGGCCGTATATCTATCGGGCTTAACAGGGGCTGAAACGGGGTTCAAATGGAGCACTGGGAGTTGGGCGGTCTAGGACATGGCCGCCCATGTGATGGGCGGTCTAGGGCAGGGCCACCCATCCCAGGGTTGTGCGGCCCAAGACAGGGCCGCCCATCTACTTGTGCGGCCACCTGCAGGGCCGTTCCACTTGTGTGGTCCTGTTTGGACCGTTTAACCTACTGGGAGTGGATATGTGGTCAGTTTTGAACCGTCCAACTAGTTGTGTGGTCATTTAGGAACCGTTTAACTCCTGTCTATGCCAGAGTCATGTCTGGGCTTGAGTTGTGCGGTCTATCGTGCGACCGTCCATCTCTGGTCGTCTCCGGTCATCCCTTCCGCATCCGATGAACGCCGGGAAGCTAAGGGGGTTGATAGGGTTGCACTAAAACTCTAATAACTAATGGAAATGGACTCCAAATAAGGGAATTTTGGTACCGTTGGAAAGCTAACAGAGAATACTATCTAACAGTAAGCCCAATTTCAAATTATCTTATTGAAATCGTGATTTACTAAGGCAAGAACACGTGAAACCCTAATTTTGACATGCTGTGACTAAAACGTAAAATTCTCTCAATATACAGAATGAAATTTGGGGCTTCTTATATCAAAAGAAAGCTACTACGATGCTGAATCCAACCATATACAATATGGTTCATGTGGATCAGGATTAATACTTCGAAATCAGAAATCAACTCGGAAGAACATATCAAAACTAGGTCTAAACATGCTGTTACTACGAACAGAAATTCTCTAAACATGTTTCATGAATTTTAAGGCTTTCTACGCCTAAAGAAAGCTAATAAGATGCTGATTACATCATATAAGTTAATTATAGTTTAGCATGTTAAACCTACCTCAATCGAAGGTTGAAATAAGATGCTAGATAAGAAGAATGAACTTGCTAACCCTTCACAAAAACCTCGAAAGCTCTCTAGACACCTGATAAAAATTGGGGCTTTCAGTCCCACTGGATAGATCTCGTCGAGAGGAATAAAATGATGTATTCATGTTCGAATTTTGGTTGAGAATTCCTACCTCAATTAAAGAAACAAGGAAGGAAGAAGGTAGACGACGGCCTGCCGACACACCTTCAGTAATCGCCGGATATCTCCCCAGATCTGACTCCTCTGCGGACACAGCTGCTACCAAACGAAACTAGGGTCGAAGAGCTTTCTATCTATAGCTCACACATCTTCTGGAGAGTTCAGAGCTGAGAGAATTCGACGGGGCAAGTGACGTGTTAGAAACGGTGCCGAAAAGGTTGACTCAACCAAACTCGGCCGACTGCGCATTCTAGGGTTAGGGTTTCGAGAAATTGGTAGAGGGTTTTTGATCCTCAGATCAAGACCGTCCATTTGCCTCTGGTTTGAGCTCATTTGGTTAAGTATTAAGCCTTAATTTCGCGTTTTAAACTAAGGTTAGGTAAGGGTCAAAAAGTGTGCACTTTAGATCTTAATCACTAAATAGATCTAACCACGGATTTTTAATGGCTTAATTACAGAAGACAAAGTTACTAACTACATCGACCTTAACCTGTTTATCATTTTTATAGATTTTTATAAGGTAGTCGGATTTTCACTTATTCTATTTCTAAGGAATTAAATATTAATAATCCGAAATTCCATTATTAATTCAATAAAAATTCAATTCTCAGTTAATAAAAGCTTAATAATTATATTAGGCTCAAATAATATTTCGGGGTATTACATTTCTACAATCGTCACCAAAATTTTATTGGCGACGGTTTTGCCGCCGTCGCCAATATTTATTTATATATTTTTTATTATAAATTTAATATTAGCGACATTTGAATAGCGATCGCCAATAAATTTTTATTATTTTTTAATTTTTTACAAAATTATATTAGTGACGACTTAAAGGTCGTCGCAAAGAATATTTTATTTTTTTATTTCTCAAAATATATTGGCGACGATTTTATCAGCGTCGCTAATAATGTTACTCAATCGTCGCTAATAATAACTTATTCACGACGACTGGTTGTAGCTGTCGCCAAAACATTCGCGACGGGGTTTTTTGCGACAACATTCTCGACGGGCGACAATCATCACCAAAAGTATTAGCGATGACTTTTTAACTAATCGCGACGAGTTTTAGCCGTCTCCAGTATTCTATTTTCTTGTAGTGCGCGGAATTTGTAGCCACACCTTTGATATACATTTTCTTTGCACCGTTTTATTGAAATGTGGCATATATTACCATCATCCTCGTCGTCATTATCATAACAATGTTATTATCCCGGCGAAATTAATTTGTGGTAAATTACACAACAAAAGAAGACCATGTTTCAGAGAGTGATCACATGTTGCAATTATTTGCTCCCTATCATATTTGACTGGTACGAAAGGCGTGATTTTTAGTGTTACTCTAGGGACAAAGGAGCATTTTGGTGGTACGGCTTTCGCCCATGCAACAAATTGCAAATATGGATCGACTTGGACAAAGTCGCCGAACAAGAAATATTGTCAATCCTTGTATTTGAGGGGAGGGGGGGTTGCATTGATACCCCTCTAATTAAATCAAGGTTTGTTATCTCGATCGATCTGTCCGTCTCGGTCATGGCCTGGGACGGGTCGGGTCGGGTGGGACGTCCAGCGTCCCTATTCGTTTGGAAAGACAACGTGATTTTTTAATTTTTTTTTAAATTTTAAAATATTATTTTTTTTAAAAAAATAAAATTTTATTTAAATTTTATTTAAATTATAAATGATATATATATGTAAAAATATTAGAATGTAGAGTTTTTTTTGTGATCATATATCTATACTAAATTGCATATAATTAATTATATAAAAATAACATATTACACCTCTTAATTAAACATCTTATTTGAAGAGATAAAAAAAGACCCCTTAATATGTTAAAGCAAACATAGACATAATAATGACATCATTCAACTCCAATCATAAAGTACAAAATGCCAAAACTCCTCATCTGACTCATCTGTAAATCCTGAATCTCAATCAGAATCAGATACATGAGACTGATGACCCGTATAATCTAACTATATCCTAGTGGATGGAGGTACATGTGGGTAAGTCTGAAAATATATAAACATCTGCACAAAGGCTGGGTCATGTGCAGCGGTGGAGGGTACATGAAAATCTCTAAAAAAAGTCCTAACTACATCTATACATTCAAGTCTATCTGCTACTGGTGCGACTGGTGTTGGTGCTGGTGCTGCTCGAACTCTAGACGCGGTGGAAGATCCTGCTCCGCCCGGTGCTAGTGGTGGGGGTACCCTGGACGTAGAAGAGGATGCCTTGGCTCTTCTACGAGAAACATATCCCTCCCGTAACTGTGTCCGAAAGTAATCTCGGACATCCTCTGGAACTAAGGAGCATGCACGGCAATCCCATCCTACTCCTGCAAGGTGCTCTGCAAATCTGTGAATGCCGGTGACGCGATGTCTGCAGTATCTATAGTGCACATGTCGATCACCCTCAATAGTGTAACCATGCTCCCAAGCAGGGTGACATCGTCCATCCATGATGACCTGCAAATGTTGTAAAATTGTGAATTAGTAACTTGAATGATAAGTGCCAAACTCAAGATATGAAGAAAATCATGATTAATTTATAGGTACTCATAAATATAAATAAATGATACATACTCCTAATCATATGGGCTCAAACTTGGCCACATCCCATCCCTAAACAATCTGACAATATTATACGTGCTCCGCAGATAGGACAAATAGTCTTCATAATGCATGGAACCTACATAGTTCTCCCAATACATGCGTACGTAGTATTCATACTGCTGGGAACCTTGTGAGTACACGACCGGCGATGGCGCAGCTGAGGGCTGATCGTATCCTTTGGTATATTGCGGCATTGAAACATGGGCATGAGCATATGGATACGATAGGAAGAATGAACTACTGCTCTCAGAATCGCCATGATACATCGACTGCTGCTGCCATGACCGTCCATACTCACTTCCAGATCCCTGAGAGTCATGTGTGCTCATCCTCTCAAAATCAGATAGCATGACTTGATAGCTGGTACTGTCTGCAACAGAACTTCCATAATAGAGATCCTAATAATTAGCTGCCCACCTCGCCCATGGCAGTGGAGCACCGTGGTCCTCATCTTGCGTCGCATGTGTGAAGTGTTGCTCCTCTGTCCATGCACCACGTTCGCGGCCCCCATGACCTCTACCTTGACCACTGCTATACTCTCTACCACCAGCACTAGTATCCCCACGATGACTCTGTTGACCACCTTGAGAACTGCCACGACTATGGGATGAGGACCTTGTCAGTGTACTGTCATCATCAGAGTCATGACTCCCACTGATGCGGTGCTCAACGGATGGCTCGGGAGTGTCCTCATCTACATTGGGATCTAATGTCTCCAAGTCTACAATGTCCATCGGATTTACTGGTGGTTGCGTGCCCTTTTTGCTCTTGAATGATGTGGTCCATGACGATTGCTTCTTCTGTGGAGTAGGCAGCCGCTTATCTGCTGCATGTTGTGTCCCTCTAGATGCCTAAGAATCGGAGGTTTTATTAGATAAGAAGTTCGAGTCATTTTGTACTATGTAAATATACGTATGAGTATACCTGAGACGACTGCATGGGTGCCTTAGACGCTGAGCGTCGTAGTGCAGCTGACTGAGATGGCTGTTTGGTTGCTATCGAAGGCTGCATAATTGAGCCAACAATAAATTCAATTAGCAATAGAATATAGCATATAAATCTTCTTGTAGTCATATAAATTCACCTCTTTAAATGACGAACTCCCCATAGCCTCTCTAGAAGTGGATATCCTTCTGGGTTCCGTAGATACTGAATGTCGCGGTGCAGCAACCCGAGACCAGTGTTCATTTGTCAGATCGGCCTGTAATATATTTCTTACATCATCATACATAGATATATGTCTACTCTCTCTAATCACATATATGATTCGATTTGTATATATTATTTCACCTAAGCTGGCGATGGACGTGGATTTGCTGGAGGTTGCATCAATCGCTCCCATGCTATATCATCGTACGTATACGATGTGTCTCCACCCCCAATGATGAGGTCTTCATCCAAATTAACTTCCTCATCACGCCCTGTTGTTGACTCGTCTCCAAACATCTGCACATCGATGTCATCTCCCTCCCCCAGTGCCTGCTACACAGTTGCTGCGAGAAAAGTATTAGGTTGTGATGTCTCACCTGGTTCTTCGCCCTCCTCGTCAAATTCTGCCTCACCACGCTTAGTGGTTCTTGCAACCCATGAAACAATAGAGTCATCATCGTCTTACAAGTACATAGCATCTATTGGGTCGTAATCTCCCTCTCCTCTCCTTGCATCCATCTACACATGCCGAACATTTAGCTTCATGTTGTAATGAACATACACCATTTTGTCCAGTCTTCGGTTTGTTAGCCTATTCCTGAGCTTGGTATGTAAGAAGGAGAATGTCGACCAATTCCGCTCACACCCACTCGATGAGGATGTTTGTGATAGAACTCTCATTGCGATCTTCCTTAATGTCAGTGCACTTGTGCCGTAATTTAGCCACCACTCAGCTGTGATTAAGGCAGATGGCGTATAATATAATAATCAGATGCAATAATTACTTGTCGAGCTATACAATGTGCATTGTGAAAATACATTACCTGCATCGAGTCTGTCACGGCTGGCCACGGCATTAGGTGTCGCAAATGAACCAATTGCCTCTCTAAATATTTTCATCTACATTATCGGAAATAATAAGTACATAATTCATTTCATATTCTCCATGGAAAAATATCCAAGTATATCTCATTCAATGCATCAGCAGCATCTGTTGGCCTGCGAGACAATCGGTTTACCACAATGTTGATGGATTCTATCAAAGTATCGTCATAAGCGAGGCCCCAAGCATATTGAAAGGCTGAGTGTAGGTACTTAGTACGCTACAATCACAAGATAAAACAAAATTTTTGTATCATCTGAAGATCGCGGCTCATTTATTGTTAGAGACTATAAATGTTTACCTGCCATGTGACTCATTTGCCTATCCCATCTGTCCTCCATAATCTCTAAGATAGGGGGTCCATATTTCTTGGACGTCGTAAGAATCTTCTGCTTTGCAGCTTCAATTTTACTGTACACCAACCCCATGGTTGGTACTCTATCTCCATCCACACATCTCAGTACCTCATACAGTGGCTCTATAAATGATACTAATATCTTGACTCTATCCCAAAAGTTCCCCATGGTTGGTACTCTATCCCTATCCACACATCTCAGTACCTCATACAGTAGCTCTATCAATGATACTAATATCTTGACTCTATCCCAAAAGTTACTGATGTTGACAATCCCCTCGACCTCCCCTCCTTCACGTGAATCGAAAAAAGATGAACTCAGCCAAGTCTCACCCCTAAATATCTGCTTCAACACATCCTTGTGCTTCAGAAGGCCCTACAATGTGATGTAGTTAGTGGCAAATCGTGTGATGCCAGGCCTCAATAGTTCGGTACCACAATACTCTCTCATCCATGACAATACAAGTGTGTGGCTGTAGATATATTTCGTGACTTTTTGTGCTATCTCGACCACAGATTTGACTACACGAAGCTGACCAATCTCTTTCCGCATCAGATCTACATAGTGTGCTGCACAGGAGGTCTAAAAAATGTGTCGTCTTGTCCTCATCAGCTCATCCCCAGTCTTCTTATAGTTCGAGCTATTGTCTGTCACCATTTGAACAATGTACTCCTCCCCGATCTCGGTCACCACTTGTTCCATCAATGACAAAATATATTGGTAAGTGTGGACTTGCCCTGACTCATTCCCTGATCTATGAAAGAAAACATATCTGTCCCAATAAATAAGAAAGTTGATCAGGCTATTTTTTGTGGTACCTGACCATCCATCACACATTAGTGTGACTCCGTACTTTGATCATTTTTGTTTGAATGAGTCAACATAACTCTTGATCTCAGCAACTTGTTCATCAAGATATATGCCGGCAAACTCTCTTGCTGTAGGTGGTTGCACGTGTAACCCAAGAACTTGTGCTTCCTAAAACATTGGCTTGTAGTAAGGGCTGTTAGCCGCATTGAAAGGCAGACACGCGTGGTGCCACCATTTTGCAATGGCCTGTCCAAGTTTCCATTTAGGCCCCTTATGGCCATATGCATCATCCACCCTCGTTTGCTTGTCATCCTCTCGGGAGAGTGCACCGGGCTCCACATCTTCAATATTGATCGATTATGTCCTTTTTCTTTGTGAATACGAGTCACCAGTGAAAAGACTCCTCATGCCGCATGGTTGTTGAGTCGTAGATGAACCACGACAGCCTGATGCTCCGGTCATTGTCGCCTCGCGGCTTCGCACTCTCGTCTCCTCGGGATGTCTTGCCTCATCTCTACTCTGACGTACTGCCTCACGAAACTCTGCTTCATATGGATCATTCACCGTGTCAAATGCATTCGGCTGGTCAGTACATGCTTGTTGGTCTTCGTCACTGGGTGTCCCTGGGTATTCATCCTCGTCATTGTCGCTTGCTCTTCCACTAATTGCCGCTTCATCTCTTTTCTTCTTTTTTTTCTTTTCTTGCATCTCAACTCTCTTCTCCCGCAGGTGCCTGACCATTGCAAGTTTCACATCTCTAGGCACATAGATACACCTAGCAACCTCAGCGTATCCTGCATTGGCTCCTCCTGTCAAGTGCCTCTTCAACCGAGACACACCTCCTCCCCGATGTTCTGTTTTACAGTAGTTGCAACGCCAACACCTACTGTTACCATCCAACATGCATAACTTCATGTGACCATCCAATGTCATTTGGACGTTCCATAGAAGCCATAGAGTGCTTAAAAGTATCTCCTAAATTTAAGAAATACAAATTATAAATATCACTAAATTTGATAATGAACTAATATAAATTATAAATATTTTATTTTTTAACAAATTAATTTTTACATAGAACTATCAAATATAATTTACAAATGAAAAAATTATCCAAAGCATTATATTTAAATTTAGAACATCTACAACTAAAAAGATTAAACAATACAACTAAATTATATTTTACTTACAACTATCGAATCAAATTTACCATCTGTGAATTTTTTCTAAAATATAAAATTTCATTGTTCTACGTCTACAACTAAAAAATATAAGTAATACTTCTAAATTCAATCTACAATTTTTGTTACAAATATAATTGTACTGAAAACAATATCATTATTTCTATAACATGTAAAACTAAATGCATTATTTAATACATCTAAATTAAATCTATAATTTTTGTTACAAATATAATTTTAATGAAAATAATAAATTTAATTCTACAACATGTAAAACAAAATACATTATTTAATACATCTAAATTAAATCTACAATTTTGGTACAAATATAATTTTAATGAAAATAATAATTTAATTCTACAACATGTAAAATTAAATGCATTATTTAATACATCTAAATTAAATCTACAATTTTTGTCACAAATATAATTTTAATGAAAACAATAAACTTAATTCTACAACATGTAAAACTAAATGCATTATTTAATACATCTAAATTAAATCTATAATTTTTGTTAAAACTATAATTTTAATTAAAATAATAATTTTAATTCTATAACATATAAAACTAAATGCATTATTTAATACATCTAAATTAAATTTATAATTTTTTACAAATTATAACTTATATAGAACCATCAAATAAAATTTACAATCTGTAAATTTATCTAAAACATTAAAATTAATTCTAAAATATTTATCACTACAAAAGTTAATTTAATTTAATTTATAATTCAAATATTATAAAAAATTTAAAACTTTTAACCCCACCTCTCTCTCACCCCTGCCCCATCTCCACCTCCCCCACTGGCCACCAATGCCCCCTGCCCCACCCCCACCTCCCCCACCGGCGCTAGAGCGCCCCCCACCACCGCCTACCCCACCCCCACCTCCCCCATCGGCGCTAGAGCGCCCCCCACGACCGCCTACCCCACCCCCACCTCCCCCACCCCCTCCCCGTCCTCCACAGGCGTCCCCTACCCCACCCCCACCTCCCCCCTCCCCGTCCCCCACCGGATCCCACCGCCCCCTGTGGCCCTGCCCCACCCCCACCTCCCCCACCCCCTCCCCGTCCCACACCGGCTTCCCCACCGACGTCGGACCGCCCCCCACCGCCCCCTGCCCTACCACCACCTCCCCCACCCCCTCCTGGTCCCCCACTGACACCCCCTGCCCCACCCCCACCTCCCCCATCGGCGGGATCTGTCCCCCACCGACCCCCACCGCCCCTTGCCCCACCCCCACCTCCCCCACCGGCGGGATACGTCCCCCACCGAGACCCACCGCCCCCTCCTCGTCCCCCACCGGCGGGATCCGTCCCCCACCGAGACCCTCCGCCCTCCACCGCCCTCCCACGGCCCCCCACCGGCCACCCTCCCCATTTTTTTAAAAAAACTTAAACCTTTTCACTTACCTCCGATGGCCAATCCTCGCCGCCCAGAGCCGTCGCCCACCGCCGCTGAGCGTCGTCCACCGCCGCTGAGCGTCATCCACCACCGCTGTGCGCCGTCCACCGCCACAAGCCACCGCTGCAACGCCCTCCTCCGATGCATCTGCTAAGCCCCGGCCCAGCCTAGTACGCGCGGGTCACCCATTTAACCGACCAGGCCGGGGCTTAGCAGATGCATCGGAGGAGGGCGTTGCAACGGTACGTGGCGGGACGCACGGGACCATCCCGTCCAGTGCATCCCGACCACGACCCCCAGCCCGTGCGTCCCGCCGCCCGCCAGTGTAACACCCCAAAATTTTCTAAGAATTTTCTAGGCTTAAATATAATTATTAAGCAATTAAAAAGGCTTAATGAGCTATTAAGAAGGAATTAGGGATTTATTTAACTCTATTTAAAGGTCCTATATTTATCAAAAGGGTTAAGCCCAACTCAAATAGGCCCAAAGACCCAATTCCAAGAGTTTTAGACCTAAGTCCATTAATAGAAACGTAAATTGAGTAATTTATGGATTTAAAATGAGATATGTACATCAATTAGGTGATAAATAAGGATAAATTGGAACATCCAAATTTTTCGAAGTATGCGCCACCTAGCGGTCTATCGCGAGACCGCCAAGTGCACCTTAGCGGTCCGGCTATCACCGCTAAACAACCCCAGATCTCTGAGTTATCGAAACGTGAAAAGTTTAGATCTTTGGCATCCAAATCCTCATAGATCGATGTATGTGAACATGTAAACATGTCTAGGACTCTTGAGGATTGATCCTACACATAATTAGGACTCTATGTTCGATCAAATCATCAGCCTTAACTCAAAACCCAATAAGTAGACCCTAACTTCGACTCATGCGAACCCTAATGTTGGCTCGCATATTTCGAAGGTAAGGAGACATCTTCTCAGGTTGGTTCTTTAGAATTATTTGTTCTCCTTAGTTTTATCTAACTCCCCTCCGATTTTTGTGCTAGAAGACTCAACCGCTGAAGAATTAGGGCGTCCACAAGTTACTGGTTTGCTATAGGCTACACAGGAACCAGTGCACCGGTCCAATAAAGAACAGGAGATTAGAATCCCTAAACGAGGTTAGTTTATGTTATGGCTTTAGAACTTTTTGCTCCCCTTTCTATCTTCTACATACCCTTCAATTTTCACGGTTTTAGGTCAAGTGATTGAGGAGAACGAGGGACGGGAAGTTGTTCGTTTAGCACAAGACGTGCAGAAATAGGGTCTGCTTCCAGTCAGAAATTCGAAGTCTAGGGATTGAATCAAAGGTAGGTTATCTCATGAAAATGCTAAATCAACATGTTAAGAGTAAAAGCCCTATAGTTTCATTCTATTTCATGCTTTTTACATATAGTATTTCATGTTTTTCTATGACTGCGCATGCATGATCCATACAGAATGTTATCCTTATACCCCCTTAACCAAAGATGATAATTCTTATTTAATTCATGTCCAATCATGCATACTAGTAGATAAAAACATGTTAGCATGTGATGAGTATCACAATTTATATCATAATTTGCATCACACACATCATCTTTTAGCATTAAAGGAATACAGTTGTGCAATCTAGACAGATAATTTTACTCTCACACACAATTTAAGTTTGCATGCATTTTATCATCATTTCCAAGTAAAAATGACAATGTGAGAATCGTTCAAGAAGTTGCACAACTATTTTTAGATAAAAGAAAAGTGATGCGTGAAATTTTTGATTTTTGCAGGACCAAGAGAAGAAGGCGCCCATGGCACCGGGGCGCCTCTTTCAAAAAATAAAAAAAATAAGGGGCATGAAAAGAAGAAGGCGCCCAGATGCCTGGGCGCCCCTTCAGAGGAGGCGCCCAGTCACTTGGGCGCCTGTTCAGAAGAAGGTGACTGTTGATTGTTTGTTTACCTATCTCTTCTTATCTTCTTTCTTTTTTTGTTGATTGTGAGGGTTTTAAGAAATGATATGGCGAGATGATAAATAAACTACCAAAGATCAGCTCAACCTATGCACATGTGAACATGAACCTAGGCAATCAAATCTAACTCTAGCATGGGCATGCTATCTCAATCAAATTACGCTAAGGGAAAAAATAAAAACACAAGTCGGGGCGTGGAGCAAAGATAAATAAAAACACACCGCTAGGGGTGGAACAATCAAGGGGAATAAAGAGATTTGATGAGAAAGACAGCTAGTGCCCAACACTAAGGAAAGTCGTGATCGCCACCAAAGTAAACACAAGTCAAAGACTCGAATATACCTTGGAAGTAGGTGGATGAAACACCCGCCCACGGGAGAGAAAACCAAGAAAAGCCTGCAGATCAACTTGCAAATAACGGTCCAAACCCTGTGCGTCGCTTGGAAGTAACGGTCGTGTGATAGACCGCCAGAAGGAAATAACGCTCCTGCACCTGACCGTCAGATAACCTGCAGTGAAAAAGATGTGAATTCTTTGAACTCCAACCCTTCCAGCCGGCTAGAAGGCTTGGGCCTCGTGCTAGTGATCCTGTAAAACCTACCAAGGATGTAGAAAGCAAAACAACACAACCTCAATTAGCCCTCAACATAAGTATAGCATCGATCCTTAAAAAGCTTAAGAACATCAAAAGGAGAGGGGATTACCGGGGAGTTGTTGGTTTTTTAACCCCTCTGGGCGTTTTTTAAGTTTAGGAGGATATGTGTATGCTTAGCAACAGTGAAAAACGTGGAGGAAGAGGAGGGACAATGCTTTTGATTGATAAAACTAAGGGAAACTTGAGCATGCAATGATGATCTTGACAAGCTAAAACCCAAAATTACTCCCTTGACTTGGAAGATGGACGTGGGAAGCAGCTCCTCCTGGATGTTGATGGCTCCTGAATTTGGCAGCACTTCGTCGTGAATCAAATCTTCCTCTCTCGGGTCATGAAATCAAGGGTTCTATTTATAGACTCCCTCAAACTCTCAGGTCGAGTTGAAGATAAATCAGCCAAGAAAGGAGGATAATCCTTAGCAAATCCTTGAGGATAAAATCAACAAGAGTCCAAAGAAACAAACGAGAGGTCCTGAGGATTAGAATTGAAGGAGATAATGCCAATCCAAAACCCTATCTCGTCCACGGAGTAGCAGAGAAAAGGCCTGAACTGTCAGGACTCTCTGAAGGAAGTAACGGTCGCACGATAGACCGCCACTTGGAAATAACGCTCCAAGGCATTACCGTCATTTTTAACCCTATCTAAAGGATAAGATCGACGGGAAGAAGATCTAAACAATAGGACTCTGCAAGTAAGTAACGGCCAGGGCATAGGGCGTCATAAGTAAACAACGGCTAGGGAGTAGACCGTTATTATCAAAGGACAACGAGGCCCTAAGTCTTGGAACTCTTCAAAGAGTAACGGCCTAGGCTTCATGCGTTATTTATGAAATGACGCGCCTAGTCCAGATCGTTATTGTCATTGATTTTCAAGAAAATAGAATGGAGGGATTGCCAAGCTTTTGAACGAAGTGCCACCAGGAACCAGGTCTAATCCAGGAATTGAGACCCAGAAAACAGGCTTCAACTGATTAAAAGGAATTCAATGAAGAGTGAACAACTCGGAGCATCACATTGAATGAATAAAGAGATGACCCGATTTATTGGGTATAAAATGGGTGTCAACAGATGCCCCTCCTTAACGTCCTCTTTGCAGGGGAACGAGCGGAAGTGAAGCGAAAGTGAAATGGAACACGGAGATGAAGCGGAAATGAAGCGGAGTGGATCAAAAAGAGGGTGTTAAGGTAAACGACACCCGTTCTTCACCAACAAGCGATAAGAATTTTCTGGAAAAACTTCAAAACTGATCACAAGGAAATAGCTAACCAAAGGATGCAAGTCTGGAGGATTTAATTAACTAAGGAAAGAAAACACGGCTGGCCGCCGGAGGCAACGGAAAGGAAAGAGACTAAACTCCAGACAGGGATCTTCAGTCAACCAGATCAAGCGAGCAAATCGAAGGAAACCTTCAAATTCAGAGTGGAATAATTCTCCTTATCCAGGATCAAGAACACAGCTGTTCACCGTCAATGAGACCTCTTGAACAAATGAAGCTCATGAATGCTCAAAAAAATGCGTATGATGCATGCTGGGCTAAAGAAAAATAAATCTTCAAAGCAAATGCAAAAAAATGATAAAATAACAAGATACTCGAGAATAATATTGCTAGATTGGGGAAACCAGAGTCAAGACACTATCTGCAACCACGGCGTGCAAGATAGAACCATCATCCCTAAATTTTCCAACCTAACGGCCTATCCAACGATTATTCACGTGAACTTAGATCATCATCATTTTTGTTTAAGGGGAACATCAGATCCCAGGACACCTGAATGATAAGCCGGTTCTCGAGGTGATATATCATAGATATCATATAGTAATGCATTAAGGGATAAGGGAACGAGATACAATACCTGACTTACCTGCTTGACGGACGGCGAAACGTGCCTTTTGTTCATAGTTCCTTTCATGAAAGCTAGGTTAGCCAACAAGATAGTTATGATAATAGTTAAGGCATAACCATTGTTTATGTGATAAACTCATCAAATGTTTTTATGATGGAGATAAGTTTAAACATTAATTTTGACCATTCATTCATCAAGAAACTTGCAAGCATATAACGGCCTGACTCAGGAGCGTCACATGAAAATGACGGATTAAGCCTAGTCCGTCAACACCGAGTCGGTTAATATTCTTCAATAAAATAGTCCGTCACAAGCGACGGCCTTAGAGGGGGGCGTCAGGATGATATGACGGTCCAACGATAGACCGTCGCTTCTCCTGAGATTTCAAAAAAACAAACCGAACGGCCGTTCGGTCTCATTTCATGCTCAAACAACCAAAACGCCAAACCAGAAAAAAAAACCCACCGGCGACCTCCATCTCCACCCTCCAATGGCCGGCGACGAGGCACCGCAGCCACCACCTCAGAAGAGAGGGAGAGGAAAGAAGATGGCTATAAGGCGGTTCCACCGCCGACTCGAACGAGAGACCACCCCGCCGTCCGTGGAGGAAGAACCGAGGGGAAGGGAGCCAAGGGAAGAGGAGGAGGTCCCCACGGTCGTGGAAGAACCAACCGAAGCCTCCTTGGGTGCAGAGGAGCCCAAGGAACCAGAGAAGAAGAAGAGGAAGGTCCTCGACCATGAGGTAGGCCCTCCGCCCTAATTTTTAAATTTTTGATTTTTATGTTTTTATTTATGAATGCATGTGGGGGATAAGGGTAGAAAATGGGTCTATGAACCCACTAGGAACACTTGTAGGCCATTTGGCCAAAGTGGGAAATCATGGGGATGCAGGGGAGAAATTCCCTACTGGCAGACTAAGTGACGGTCCCGCCAGCGACCGTCACTCTTCTGACGCTCCAGGCTAAGGCCGTCAGAGACAAGTAACGCCCCATCCTAGGGCCGTTACTTCTGCCAAGGTTCCAAACTCTTTTTAGGGTTTTCAATTTTCAAATTTTTGTTTTCCTTTTCAATATTTAATGTTTATGCAACGTCTATATGATACGAATGGACTAATTAGTGCTCTAATATGCAATGCAGGGAAAGAG